>BSBM01000249.1:10425000-11902500 GCA_027924585.1 Larix kaempferi
ATTGCGCTCTCATAAAAAGGACAAAAGTTAGCATAATTTTTTTTCTGAGCACGTAAGAATTTGGTCAAACATATGGCATTACAAAGAAGAAATATTAGGCTACTACAAGATATAATTTTAGAATCATAGGCTCTAAAATTTTAGAGATATTTTAAGGGAAATTTTGGCAAACAAGATAATCTACAAACCAGTGTTTTTAAAGGTATGTTAACATGAAATTTGCATAAATCTAGAGAATAAATCTAGTAAATATTAATGGGCTCACGTGGCAAGAGGTGGTGTAAAAACTATTGCACCTGTAAACTCCCCGAAGGTTCATCCATTACACAAGAAGAGCATTAAGAGGAGAAATTTAGGTTGTCCAAGCTTAGCGAAAGTAAAACCTTGAAACTCTAATGCTAAGAAAGGTGGGCATCATTATGGGTTAATTGATAGCACAATATAGGAATATTAAGTGAAACACATTCTTTATCCAATTGATAAATATTAGGTAAAGACGTCTAGTTACATAGCACATTAAGAACTTTTAAAAGTTGAGTGTTAGAGTGAAGAACAAATCAGATGATAATTTGTCGGATCTCTTTATGGGCACTTTAAAGGATATCATTCAAAATGAGGTATGCCTCTTCGAACCTAACCAAAACCGTTGGAGAATTCTTTTAGTATGAAAAGGAAAGTTGAAAGTAAAATTATGGCTACTAGAAGGGATACCACCAACACCTATAGAGAGGAAATTTTTTCCCCTCCTAATGTCACTCAACCTACAAGGTTAACAACTCAGCAATTGGAGGAAAGAAGAGCAAAGTGACCATGTTAAAATTGTGACATCAAGTACATTAAGGCACATAAGCGTAATGAGAAGAAATTGTTCTACATAGATTGTAAAGGGGAAGAAGATCAAGAACTAAAATAGACTCAAGATGTAGAACTAAAAGATATTACTCCAACCATATACTGCTATTCATTGGCCAGCATTAGTACTCCTCAAACTCTCAAAATATAAGGATATATCAAAACTAAAAATAAAAAGTAGAAATGTTAATTGAATTTGGTAGTACCCATAACTTCACTAATTTCAAATTAGTCGAACTTCTCAATTTCTGTATATATCTAGCATCATATTTTCAAGTAATGATTACAAATGGAGGTACCATAGATTGTTCAAGGAAGTTCAAGAGTATTAAGATTACTATGGGGGATTATTTTCAGATAGTCCAATTACTACAATCCAAATGGGAGGTGTCAATTTTGAATAAGGGGTCCAATGTTACAATCATTGGAAAGAGTGGCTCTTAATTTTCAAGAACTTCTCATGAGATTCTCAGGAGGCAAGAAAATTGAACTCGGATGTATCCCAAGGAAACCCTCTCAAGTGATAAGCTCTAATAGCAAGACAAAATTGCTTTAAAAAGACACAATGGTGTAATCGCACAATTGTGCTCACTATATATTCAAGCATGTATACCATTCATTCCTATGGATCTCCAAAAAGTTATTGACAAAAATTCCAATCTATTTAAAAATATTTTGAAAGGTCTTCACTTGCTTGAGATCATGACCAAGTTATTCACTTGCAACTAGGTTGTGTACCAACATCAAACCTTACAGGTACATGTATGCACGAAAGATTGAGAGTGAAAATATGGTTCAATAAATATTAGTTATTGACATCATTTAGCCTAGCCAAAGTTCCTTTACTACACTAGTAGTGATGGTTCACAAAAAGGAAGGTCCACGGCATATGTGTCTAGATTATAAAGAGATCAACAAGATAACCATTAAGGATAAATTTCTTATTCCTATCATTGATGAATTATTAAATTAATTACATGGAGCAATTTTCTTTACCAAGTTGGATGTCTATTTTGGATATCATTAAATCGGGATAAAGCAATAAGACATTTTGAAAAAATCCTTTAGAACACATTAAGATCAATATGATTATTTGATGATGTTTGGTCTTACCAATGCAACTTCCACATTTCAAAGCTTGATGGATTCTATTTTTAAACCCTTCCTCAAAAAACTTGTGTTAATATTTTTTTGATGACATACGAATCTACAAGAAATCTTCGGAAGAGCATGTAAAACATGTTGACATGGAGGAGCAACAACTATATGCAAAGTCTTCTAAGTGTGCCTTTGGGGTTTAGGAAGTGGAATATTTGGGTCATATTGTATCTCATGAAGGAATCAAAGTGGATACTAATAAAATTAAAGCTATGATGAAATGGTCAATTCCCAAAACCTTCAAAAACTAACTATATTTTTGTAAGAATTCCCAAGTCAAATAGAAGGTCCTTTTTAGAATTGCACGCTTGTCCTATAGGAGGACATTTGAGGTTTTTTGAAAAACTTACCATGGTATCAAGAAGGATATTTTTTGGAAGGTTTTAAAACTGATGTTCAAATTTTTTTGGGCGAAATGTTTGGTTTTCCAAGAGAATAGAGAGAGACAATCAATACATTGGGTCTTCTATAGGCATTACCATACAAAGTCAGCGTTGGGAAGAGGTCTCAATGGATTTTATCACAAGTATACCAAATTTTGAAGGAAAGAATGTCATCATGGAAATGGTGGATAGAGTTACGAAGTATGCCCATTTATGCTCTCTTTCTCGTCCTTTTAAAGCAAGTATAGTAGTTGCAACATTCGTGCAAACAATTCATAAACTACATTGAATCCTGAAAGATTATTCTAAGTGATAAAGATCCAATTTTGATTGGTAATTTTTGGATGGAAATATTTTCTTGTTTTGATATTCAATTGGCTCAAATCTCCTCTTACCATCCTCAATCCAATGGAAGAATTAAGATTATGAATAAATGCTTAAAAGGTTATCTTCACTACTTTGCATCTGATAAACAAACACAATGGTGTTGGTTGTGGAGCCAGATCTTCTAGTCTCATAGATGATATTGTATCAGCCGTGTTTGTACCCCAATTCTATATGATATGTAGGTGGACTGTACACTCATCCCAACGGGGGGGTGTGGGGGGGCATCACCCCCCCATGGGGTTCCAGCTGTTTTACGGGCCCATGGTTTTGGGTATCCTGTGGTATTTTTCCATTGTATTTCCCTTATAAAAGAAAGACATTGTAATACGGCTAGTGTTGTTGATGTATTAGGTTTTATGCATTGTAAAGATCTTTGAGATCAGGAGAGAGACTGTGAAACAGAGAAGAGGAAGTGCAGCGGTTGTGCTGCAGGTTGTATCCCTTCGACTTGCTGGACGGTAATAATAATAAGGACTGGCAAATTCAGTGTGGACGTAGCCCAAGTTGGGTGAACCACGATATATCTGTGTCTCTCTTGTAATGTGTATGTGTGATTATATTTGAATTTCTGTTTATTGTTATTGCTATGCGATCCTATTTTTCTAACAATTGGTATCAGAGCCAAAGGTCTATTTAGAAGTTAAACCCGCAGGAAGCTAGGGTTTCTGGTTCGAGTGGGAGCAATGGCAGAAGAAGGAATGTTTAAGGTCGAGAAGTTTAACGGCCAAAACTTCAGGTTATGGAAGATGCAAATGGAGGACTATCTGTACCAGAAGGATCTATTCCTACCGTTGGGAGGAAAAGCAAAGCAGCCGACGACTATGAAGGACGAAGAATGGGTGGTTCTTGACAGAAAGGCTATGGGAACAATACGGTTGATCCTGGCTTCGTCGGTGGCTTTCAATATCTCAAAAGAAACGACAACAGAGGGTTTGATGAAAGCATTGGGTAAGCTGTATGAAAAACCCTTGGCTTCCAACAAGGTATTTCTAATGAAGCGTTTATTTAATATGAAGATGTCTGAAGGTGGATCTGTTACTGCTCATTTAAATGAGTTTAATACGGTTACAAATCAGCTAAGTTCTGTAAGTGTAAACTTTGATGATGAGGTTAGGGCTCTTCTAATCTTGTGTTCATTGCCAGAAAGCTGGAATAGCTTGGTCATGGCTGTAAGTAACTCTGTCTCTGGTTCAAACACCTTGAAATTTGATGATGTTATTGGTGTTATTCTTAGCGAGGAAATGCGAAGAAAAAGCACAGGTGAGACATCAGGTAATGCATTGACCATGGAGAGCAGAGGAAGACAAAAGGAGAGAGGAAAGAGCCAAGGTAATCGTGGAAAGTCTAAAATGGGCAGATCCAAGTCCAGACTGGGAAAGATAGAGTGCTGGAACTGTGGAAAGAAAGGACATCTGAAGAAAGACTGCAAATCTCTAAAGAAGAAAGGAGATGCACAGAAGGAAACTACCCAGGAAGCAAATGTAGCAGGTGATGTGTTACAAGATGCTTTGATTCTTGCATTAGATAATACTAGTGATTATTGGGTAGTAGATTCAGGAGCTTCATGTCATGCTACACCCCATACGAAATACTTTCATGAGTATGTTCCTGGCGATTTTGGACATGTTTTATTGGGTGATGATGAGCCATGTAAAATTGTTGGAATGGGTAAGGTATGGATAAAAGTTAAGAATGGAACTGATTGGTTTTTGAAAGATGTTAGGCATATTCCTGCTATGAAAAGAAATCTGATCTCAACAGGGCAGTTGGGAGATGGCGGCTGTCTATCTACGTTCGGAGAAAAGTGGTGGAAGATCACTAAAGGATAAATGGTGATAGCAAAAGGAGACAAAGTAGGTACGTTGTATTTATGTCCTCATAATACTAACCATTCTATCTCTTTAGCTTCCACAGGAACAGATACAGCATTGTGGCATCATAGGCTTGGCCACATGAGTGAGAAGGGGATGCAGATTCTCCACTCAAGGAAGTTGCTGCCGGATTTGAAGCAGGTAAGTTTGGAATTCTGTGAAAACTGTGAATATGGAAAACAGAAGAGAGTCAGATTTCTCAGGTTTGGGAAACAGAAGAAGAATGAAAAATTAGAGCTTGTGCATACAGATGTATGGGGACCGGCTCAGGTACAATCTCTTGGTGGCTCTCATTATTATGTTACATTTATTGATGATGCAACTAGAAAAACTTGGGTTTATTGCATTAGACAGAAATCTGATGTGTTTTCTAGTTTTAAGAAGTGGAAAGCTTTGGTTGAGAATGAGACAGGAAAAAGGTTGAAGTGTCTCAGATCTGATAATGGAGGTGAGTACTGCGGCAAGGAGTTTGATAGTTACTGTTCATACCATGGGATTCGTAGAGAGAAGACAGTCCCAAGAACACCACAGGAAAATGGTGTGTCAGAAAGGATGAACAGAACGATCATGGAGCGTGCAAGGTGTATGCGATTGCATGCAGGGTTTCCCTTACAGTTTTGGGCGGATGCTATAAATACTGATGTTTATTTAATAAACAGAGGACCTTCAAGTGCCTTGGATGGTGGTATTCCAGAGGAAGCATGGACAAATAAAAAGGTAAACTACTCATTTCTGAGAACGTTTGGTTGTGAAGCATTTGTCCATATTGATAAAGAAAATAGAACAAAGCTTGAAGCTAAATCCAAGAAATGTACCTTTATTGGATATGGGGTTGATGAATTTGGTTATCGTTTATGGGATTATGAAAATAACAAAATCATCAGGAGTAGAGATGTGATATTCAATGAAAAGGTCATGTATAAAGATCAGTTGCAGGGAAAGAAACAGGAAAAGGAAAGCACAGAGTACATAGTGCTTGATGAAGTTAAAGAAAATGAAGTTCCGAAGGTGCCATAAAATCAAGAGTAGCAGCAAGTACCTGAAACTCCTGCAACTGTAAGAAGATCTACCAGGTTAAGTAGACTCCCTAAACAATACTCTCCTTCAATGTATTATTTATTGATGACTAATTCTGGTGAACCAGAATGTTATGAAGAAGCAATGCAGGTGGAAACTAGAAAGAAGTGGGAGCAAGGCATGAATGAGGAGATGGACTCATTGGTAGGAAACCAGACTTGGGATTTGGTTAAGTTGTCTGCTGGTAAAAGAGCATTGCAAAACAAATGGATTTACAGGTTGAAGGAAGAAGAAGGAGGTAAGAAGCGGTACAAGGCCAGACTTGTTGTAAAGGGTTTTGCACAGAAGAAAGGTATAGATTTTGATGAAATATTTTCTCTTGTTGTAAAGATGACTTCAATTAGGACTATCTTAAGTCTAGTGGCGGTAGAAGATTTGCATCTTGAACAGTTAGATGTAAAAACAGCCTTCCTCCATGGGGATTTGGAGGAAGAAATATATATGCAGCAGCCACAAGGGTATGAGGTCAAAGGTAAGGAGGATCTGGTATGCAGGTTGAAAAAGAGCTTGTATGGTTTGAAGCAAGCTCCAAGGCAGTGGTATCTAAAGTTTGACAGGTTTATGACAGAACAAGGTTATAGTAGATGTCATTCTGACCACTGTGTTTATTTCAAGAAGCTAGACAATGGAAGATATATTATCTTGTTATTGTATGTGGATGACATGCTTGTTGCAAGGTCTGACATGCAGGATATAAATGTACTCAAAAGGAAGCTAGCTAATTCATTTGCGATGAAGGATTTGGGTGCTGCAAAGCAAATCCTTGGTATGAGAATAATGAGAGACAGGAAAAATCGCAAATTGACATTGTCTCAAAGTGAGTACATACCAAAGGTGTTGGAGAGGTTCAGAATGCAGAATGCAAAACCTGTAAGTACACCTTTGGCTAACCATTTCAGTCTAAGTAAGGAAATGTGTCCCAAGACACAAGAAGAGACAGATTACATGTCCAAGATTCCCTATCAATCAGCAGTTGACAGCTTGATGTATGCCATGGTGTGCACAAGACCAGATATTGCACATGCAGTGGGAGTTGTGAGCAGATATATGAACAATCCAAGTAAAGAACATTGGAAGGCAGTACAGTGGATTCTCAGGTATTTGAGAGGTACTACCACTGAGGCATTATGTTTTGGAGGTTCAGACATTGTTCTACAGGGATATGTTGATGCAGATATGGCAGGTGACAAGGATAGCAGGAGGAGCACCACAGGGTATGTGTTTACTGTAGGTGGAACAGCAGTAAGATGGATTTTGAAACTACATAAGGTTGTTGCACTTTCAACAACAGAAGCAGAGTATGTTTCCATTACAGAGGCTAGCAAAGAGATGATTTGGTTGCATAGGTTTATGGAGGAAGTGGGTAAGAAGCAGAAGGATAGCATATTGTATAGTGACAGCCAAAGTGCCATTCACCTTGCAAAGAACTCAGCATTCCATTCCAGGACTAAACATATACATCTCAAGTACCATTTCATACGCTCTGTTCTGGAAGATGAATTGTTAAAGTTGGAAAAGATACATACTAGCCAGAATCCTGCAGACATGTTCACAAAGGTAGTGACCAGAGAGAAACTGAGTTCGTTCTCGGTTTTAGTTGGCCTTCTAGCATGAAGGTGAAGAGGAGAAATTTTCCAAATCCAAGTCCAGCAAGTGCAGCAACGGTGGAGTTGTTGTGATCAGTCTCCAAGTGGGAGATTGTTGGTTGTGGAATCAGATCTTCTAGTCTCATAGATGATATTGTATCAGTCATGTTTGTACCCCAGTTCTATATGATATGTAGGTGGATTGTACACTCATCCCAACGGGGGGGCATTGCCCCCCCATGGGGTTCCAGGGGGGACCATCCCCCCTGGCTAGAGGGTTCGGGGGTAGCGCCCCCGAGAAATGGGGGTTCGGGGGCAGCGCCCCCGAGAAATGGGGGTTCGGGGGCAACACCCCCGAAGAAAATTTTTGGGGTTTTTTTCGCCAGCTGTTTTGCGGGCCCATGGTTTTGGGTATCCTGTGGTATTTTCCCATTGTATTTTCCTTATAAAAGAAAGACATTGTAATACGGCTAGTGTTGTTGATGTATTAGGTTTTATGCATTGTAAAGATCTTTGAGATCAAGAGAGAGACTGTGAAACAGAGAAGAGGAAGTGCAGCGGTTGTGCTGCAGGTTGTATCCCTTCGACTTGCTGGACGGTAATAATAATAAGGACTGGCAAATTCAGTGTGGACGTAGCCCAAGTTGGGTGAACCACGATATATCTGTGTCTCTCTTGTAATGTGTATGTGTGATTATATTTGCATTTCTGTTTATTGTTATTGCTCTGCGATCCTGTTTTTCTAACAAATGGGTTCAAGTGTTTTCCTTTTGTAGAATGGTGGGTGGTACAACATGTCCTTCCACACTTCATCAAAAATGTTCCCATTTATGGCACTTTATGGCTATCAACATCCATCCAGCACACCATCCTTACAAGGGAAAGATAAGGATCAAGCACTGGAGGATCACATAGAGCACTAATAAGAGGTTCTCCAACTATTGAAATACAACATGGCTATAGGAAAAAAATGTATGAAACAAAAAGGCAATCAACATCATAATTAAAGGAAATTTGAAGTGTGTGATCGAGTATGTTTGAGGCTACAACCATACAAACATATGTCCCTCAAGCAAAAAAATAAAGACAATAAATTAGAACCTGAGTACTATGGTCCCTATAAGGTGTTGCAAATGATTGTAAGTATGGATTGCAATTTGGAGCTACCTCCATCTTGTTGTGTACATCCAATCTTCCATGTTTCTTGCCTAAAAACTGTAATTAGCTAGAAAGTCCCAATTCATACTATTTTACCATAGATTGATGAAGGGAAAATCATACTGCAACCTAACGAAATCCTTGAAACAAAAATCAAGGAAGCGTGAAATCAAGTAATTACGCAATGTTTCATCAAGTGGAAGAACCTGGCAATAAAGGACGCGACATGGGAAGATGGATTCTTCGTGCAAAAACATACACATCTAATCAAGTGTTGAGAAAACACTTGTTTGAAGGGGAGTGGCATGTTAAGCCTTAGATATTGTTACATTACATTTCTATTGTTAAATGTGTTTTCTTTATTGGTTGGCTAAGACTTCAATTGTAAGTGTACCCTTTATCGTCTATATATACCAAGGAGACCTAGTTTTAGGCATTATACCATCTTTTGCATTTGATATATTGTATAAGGAGGTTCGCCACTTGAATAGGATTCTTATTCATTCTCTTTATTTCAATCTTAAGGCTTGGAGTTACTCTTTATTTATATTTTTATGTTATTTTGGGAATTTGGTCCATAACAGAAAGATGAAATCCACTTAGACTGGTGATGGTGCATAACCCACTCCTTGAATTTTGCCTTGTTATGTGCATCAGTAAACTACCATAGTCTAACTTCTATTTTGGGATGTAGAGTAACATGCAATTCTTCATCAAAAACTATGGTATTGCAAGAAGGGAAATTATTTTCATCCTAATAGAGCAAACCATTATGAGCTTAGACAGCACCAAAGACATAATGTTGATCAACATATTCAAGGGGTTTCATATACCTTGTAAAACACATGGATAAAAAGAACTTGATCTCCACCTAGTTACAAAAGTAAATAATTCTATGCTCCAAGAAAGTTGACGAATAGGGTTTTGAATCTCAAGTTGGAATGGCATCTGACATGGGATATCAACCATTGCCTGCTCTAGATGAAGATGCATTCAGAACATTGACTAAATCTATGCACAAATCGGGCTTTAGGACTAAATCAATAAGATTTATCAAGAAGATTGATATACTATAATTTGTGCTTTCTGCTACAACGTCTAGGAAAAAGGCTCTAGCGGTGTTAGAGAGAAAGCTTATACATCAATTCACAGGTATCTAGACATATCCTAGACCCATGGATATTTGGCCTCAGAAAAACTCATTGGCATTAATCAAGGGAAGAATGACACGTGACTACTTCGGCGAAAGAGGCTTTTACGCCTTTCTGTTCGAATTTAAAGAAGATAGAGATTTAATTTTCAAAGGTGGACCGTATTTCTCTAGTAACATAGGCATGTACCTAAATAACTACACTCCTAATTTTGATCTAGATTCAAATATCCCTTCAGCAGTGCCAGTCTGGGTAAGATTACCCCATCTTCCTCTTCACTAGTGAGGAGATGATTCTTCGAAAGATATTGGGAATACAATGGATAAATACATTGATAAGGCTGAATCTAAACATGGAATGTTCTAGTGTGCTTGAATTTGTGTGGAAGTGGATAACTGGAATCATTATCAATGATTGGATTATGAACAGTTACCGTTTAAGTGTAAAGCATGTCATGCGTATGGTCATTTTGCAAAAGATTGTAAGAAAGCAGGAGATTCAGTTACTTCTTCTCAAAAGCAAGATGACCAATGGAGAACAATCTCAAAGAAATCCAAGCAGGTCGTTGTCATCAACCCTATTGATATCCCTTCATCGTCTCTACTAGTTGTTTCAATAGATCCACCCCCTTTTATCTCTACGAATTGTTTTGAACCATTGCTTCAAGAATCCCCTAGTAGCTTTATTGAGATTGTGGCTCCAATAATGAAAGAACCAGGGTCCACTTTCCCACCCAGAGTCTCATCCATTATGCTTGGAGTTGATTTCGCAGGAGCTAATAAAGATGGGAAACTGATGGAATAACTTGCAGAATCCGAACCATTACAAGAGATGTAGGTAGCATCAGCAAGGATGGTGACAAGAAAACAAGCAAGACAAGCTATTATTGAGGAAGAAAGATAAACAGTGGAGGGAGAAGAGAGATATTCTCAAAAAGTAAGGGGAAAGAGAGGCAAAGAAGCTTGAGAAGAAATTGCAAATAAAGAAAAGATGTTGGGGTTACAATCAACATTGAATTGCAGCATCATAACAAGCTCAAATTTATCTACTAAAGGAGCCGGAAACCATGTGACCTCGAGCTCCCAAAGGGGAGGAACCACCAAGCCAACAATTAAATAATGAAATTAGTCTCCTAGAATAGCAGAGGGATGGAAAGCAGAAACAAGAAGGATGTCATGTCCCTTCATTAATGTTTAGAGGAAGGAGTTCCTAGCCCAACCAATCCCTTGGTTTGAGGAGAAAATTTCATGCACTTGAGGTTAATTATGAAGATAAGGCATTAATTAGTTAGGAAGTTTAATTTTATTTTTTATCCTAAGTTTGAAATGCACTTGGTAGAAGTAATGTTCATTAATAGATATTTATTTTAATAAAATAAAATGGATAAGTATGCGCAAGGGCGCATTAGAGAATAATGGTTTACCAAGTGATGACTTGCAAAGGAAGAAAAGATAAAGCAGCCAAAGCAAGGAAGGTAGGAAAAAGAGAAGAAAAGTTGGCACAAGGTAGGAAAGCAACAAAGCACGGGAAAGCAACAAAGCTCAGAAAAATCAGAATAAAGAAGAAAAGCGGGACAAAGCAAAAATGCAAGAAAAAGCAGGACAAAGTAGAAAAGTAGGATAAGGCAGAAAAGCAAGACAAAGCATAAAAACGGGATAAGGTAGAAAAGCAGGAAAAAGAAGGATAGAAAAGAAAAAGAAGGATAAACAAAAACAAAAGCAGAAAGCAAAATCAAAATCAGAAAGAAAAGCAAAGCAGAAGACAAGGAAAAATCTAAAGCATAAAGCAAAGCAAAGCAGAAAGCAAGGCAAAAGCTAAAGTAGAAAGAAAAGCAACCTTATCCACTCCATAAGGGTGCCTTATCCTATCTTACTTGCTCAACAAGTCACCTCAATCTATAAAAGAAGGATTACAACTCTATTTCACATCTTTTGATCATTTCTGATTTGAATTGAGTGCAATTTTGCCTCATTGACCTAGGAGATGTGCCCCTAGTCCTAGCTGGGAGATGTGCCCCATGCTTCTACTGAAAGGTTGATGACATCCAGTATTCATCACTAAGTCTATTGGAGATCCGATCCAGCTATTTCATGTGAAGATCAATCCTTCGGAAGTTGATGCAGAGATCCAAGTTGGTTTGATGTAGTTTTAATGAGTTTCATTAAGAGAGAGAAATCAATTGGAGAGCTTGCAAGAAGATATAGAAGATCAATGCGCCTCCCATGAGCATCCAGCAGATCATTATCATCATACAAATAATATTCAGTGTCAACATCTCATCTTCTTACTCTTCTGTAACACTCTTCTTCAATTCATTGTAATGACTCACAATTAATGACTCTTTGTGAATATAGCGCCATGAGACTTATGTTTATTGCTTAATCAGCTCAGTGTGCATTTGCTACTGTTTTTAATGTCATGTCTGAGTTACATTAAATATCAGAAGAATATTTCGAGAGCCTTGGAGGTTGTTTGAGTCCATAATTCTCAAGACTAGCGCTTGTACAATTTGAATTGACTAGTTCTCTAGGAATTGTAATATTCAGAGCTCTGTGAAACCATATATCTTTCTATAAGTTGTTGTAGGTTGTCAATTTCCTGTAGAATCCATCCAAATTCAAAAATCAGAATCAGGACCTTCTCTTTCTATTTACCTTCAGATTTATCAAGGCTATCTCATTGGGCACCTTAATTTGACTAGTTTTGCAATATGTTTAATTAAAAGTAATATGAATTCCTATTTTTATATGTTATATTAGTCATATGAGGTTCCTAAGACGCCAATGAAGCTCATTCAAGTCTCTTCTTGAGAATTTGTATCCCTCTCAACCTGTTTGGAAGAGCCTGGAAATAAACTCGTTGACCAGTCCATCCTAGCTCTCTTTCTCCCCTTGACTCCAAACATTGCCAGAATCTCTCAAAACCTCTATGAAACTTGTCCAGCAGTATATTAGAGGATTATGACCTGTTATCCACCTTTGGTTGATGTCAAGTGTAAGTGAAAGATTTTA
The DNA here is from genome assembly GCA_027924585.1 of Larix kaempferi. Classification (NCBI taxonomy): domain Eukaryota; kingdom Viridiplantae; phylum Streptophyta; class Pinopsida; order Pinales; family Pinaceae; genus Larix; species Larix kaempferi. The sequence continues at coordinate 10,437,635 of BSBM01000249.1, forward strand.
ATAGGCATATGCTGGTGCGCCTAGGAAGCCTTGGAGTAGACTTCAGCCCGGCTGATATTTGAAACATAAATGGCCTAGTACATTGTGCTTAGAACTCATAAGCTAGCCTTAATGTTGATGTCCTTGTTGTTGTACACTCCCCAGTACATTGTGCTTAGAACTCATAATCTAGCCTTAATGTTGATGTCCTTGTTGTTGCACACTCCCCAGTACATTTGGCAGATCCAAAAGTGTCCATTAGTAAAGCTTTGGGTGGGTGAATCATTGACCAAGACTAGTTTCATCTTAACTAGTTTTGTGTAGTTACTGTCATACAATTTTCTGATTTTGAAGTTTGAGGTTGAGATAATATCATCTGAGATCGGATCAGGGATATTACAGTGGTATCAAAGCTCTTTCCTCTACTCCTGTGGAAATAAGACTCTCAATTCAATGAATTTGCAGCCATGTCCATGTTCAGTTAAGAAAACTCCTACTATGATGATGATTTTTATGAGTAGTATGATGATGACTATGATGAGAAATATGAAGAATACTACAGACAGTATGAGGAAGAAAATGTCCAAGAGGTACCTTCTATAGGTATCTCCCATCATATCATATTTGGAAGGAAAAATCACAGTTATTCTTATAGCCATATGTATGGAAAAGTTGCATGTTCCACATTCAAAGATCAACCTACTTGTGAAAAGAAAAGAAAAATATTTGAAGCTTCGTTGGATGCATGTGCTTCATACTTGATGAGAATTTTTGGATCTACTTCAAAAAGAGTATGCAAATATCTTGATCCTAAGGAAACTAAATAGAAAGATACATCAAATCACTCGAATGAGCAAAAACAAAGTACAAATCAGCCATCTGAAGAAGATGAAGGTACAATCCTTACTGAGGAGGGTTGTAAGAATAAAGAAGCCACCACTGATTCTACTAAGGATCATCTAGTGCTTGATCAAAAAAGTCTCTGTTGAAGGGTTCCAAGAAGAGGCATCTATTGTTAGTTGTTCAGGTTCTAAAGAAGCATCTCCTGATGGATGCTATGAAGAGGTACCTACGGATGGGTGCCAGAGTTTTAAGGAGACATCTACTGATGGATGCTCTCATCTCTATATTGGTGACATAGATATTAGCCTTGATGAGGTTGTTACAAGTCCCAACTCCATGGAGCACGAAGAAGAAGACCTTGTAGCAGAAAAATATGAACCAAGATCATCTTCCCAGTCACCACTTGAGCTTCCATGTGAAGTTGATCCCAAGAAAAAAGAAGAAGAGGAAATTCACTCTCATGAACCATCCTTCATTGAAGGGTTTGAAGATGAGTGAAAGGAAGATCTATCATGCCCTTAGCATACTCCATGACACTCAAGCATTGGTGTCAAATTCTTGTTGGAGATTTTCTTCATTGGAGGAGCCATCCGTTCTTGAAGACATGGAGAAGATTCAAAGAGCAATATGCAACACCAAAGGTAATTTCATGTCTTTTCTTTTTTATAGAAACAATTTGGTTGAGCTTAATGAATTGTTACATGACACATACTTGAAGAATAACGAGGATATTCATAAGCTCAAAATTCAAAATGAGCAACTTCTTGAGAGGTTGCAAGATACTTGTTCTTCCTCCTATGTTTCAGATTGTCATATGGTAGATTGCTGGAAGGATTATCATGACATGATGGATCATGAGAAACATGGAAATTTGCATGTGCTTGATGTGTTCGAAGATGAGCTTGATGAGAGCCAAGCACTTGTTACAATGGAAGAGGAACTTGAGTTGGATCTTGATGATGGTTACACACTTTTGAATAAGTGCATGATTCCACTACCTTGGAACCAACCTATGAGGAAAGTTTCGCACTTTTGAGGGAGGTGCATTATCCTACCCCTATGGAGCCTTCACATGATGAAACTTTCACGCTTTCTGATCATTTGGGTGAGTTGGTTCATTCTCCTACATCCTACACTTCCACATTTTGCAGCATTCATCCTAATGAAGTATGGGTGAAAGGTTTATTTTTGATGATGCCACATGAGGAGTATGAAACTTATATATCTCCTTTTGATGATGACATGACTAGAGCAACTTCTTCTTTACATTTGCAGCGACATCCTTTGTTACCTTATGATGATACACATCTTCATGGATGCACATATGGTACTTCTTTGAGCCCCTTGAAGGCTCATTGTTCTCTTTGTTCCTTACTTTATGGGAGAGTTCCTTCATCCATTGTTTGGGTGAAAGGCCACATGGCATAATTACTTGATACCTTCCACACCTCCTTGGGGCAGCATCCATTTCTCTCATTTGATGACTCTCACATTGATGGATGTATTGATGAGACTTCTTTGAGCCACCTGAAGTCTCCTTGTTTTCTTTGGTCCTTACTTGGTTCAAATTTTGGTGGAGGTTCTTCATTCACTTCTTGGATGAAAGAACACATGGCTGATTATTTTGAAGCTTCTTACATTCTTTTGAAGTAGCATTATAAGACATGGGATCCTCACCTATGTCATTGGAGCATATTTGGTTGGTCACTTGATGCTTGTGTGCACTTGGAAAATGGTGGTCTACTTGATTGGATGGACAAGCACTTTCATGATCCTTTGGTGAGGCACCTTCTTTATGTACATGTGTATGATATTGATATGTACTTGATGTTCTATCTTTTGTACTTGTGATGTTTGGGAGGATGCCCATTAGAGCGTGGGATCCTGGCATCCCCCACCTTGATGTAAAATTTTGTGTTACTTTTCTCGTTGATGGAATGCGCCAGTTATGGGATCCTGGCATTCCACACTTGGTTGAAATAATTTGGAGGATATTGTACACCTCCTACTTTGAGGTATTGTTTTGGGAGACCTTGTGCATGATAGAAATGAACAAGCATTGGGACATGGGCATCCCACATTCTGATTTGTATGTATTCACACTATGCATTGATGGGGTCTGCAAGTGTTGGAACCCTGGCATCCCAAACTTGCTAGATTGGTTCTTGATGACATTGTGCACTAGGAGGGTGCGCAAGCAGTGGGACCCGGGCATTGTTGATCATTGGAGGCTCATTGGGAGCACATTTTGGTTGGTTGGCTTGATCAAGCAATCCTCTTCTCTTCCCCATGGGTTTATCATTATAGTAGATGGTGATGGTTTCCTACATGGGAGACATATTTTTGGATGGACTTGTGTTTTTATTGCAGGGTGTTATGATGACTTCCATGTGATTCTTATGCATTGCATAGGAGAATATATATTGCACCTTGTATTCTTGAGGATCACTTGGGATCTTGGTACCAGTTTTGATTAGTCTCCACACTAAGTGCATGATTGGATGGTAATAGAACAATCTGTTGGGAGAGTTCATGACCAGTTTATAATCAGAGTGGTGCAATAGAAGCATGATGGCTCATGATGCTTAGTTGGGTTGGATTTGATTATTTCTTGAGGACAAGCAATATTGGGAGGGGAGGACTATCATGTCCCCTCATTAATGTTTAGAGGAAGGAAATCCTATACCAACCAATCCCTTGGGTTGAGGAAGAAATTTCGTGCACTTGGGATTAATTATGAAGATAAGGCATTAATTAGTTAGGAAGTTTAATTTTATTTCTTATCCTAAGTTTGAAATCCACTTGGTAGAAGAAATTTTCATTAATAGATATTTATTTCAATAAAATAAAATGGATAAGTATGCACAAGGGTGCATTAGAGAATAATGGTTGACCAAGTGATGACTTGCAAAGGAAGAAAAGATAAAGCAGTCAAAGCAAGAAATGTAGGAAAAAGAGAAGAAAGCTAGCACAAGGAAGGAAAGCAGCAAAGCTCAGGAAAATCATAATAAAGCAGAAAAGCAGGACAAAGCAAAAATGCAAGAAAAAACAGGACAAAGCAGAAAAGCAGGATAAGGCAAAAAATCAAGACAAAGCGTAAAAACAGGATAAGGTAGAAAAGTAGGATAGAAAAGAAAAAGCAGGATAAACAAAAGCAAAATCAAAAGCAGAAATCAAAATCAAAATCAGAAAGCAAAGCAAAGCAGAAAACAAGGAAAAAGCTAAAGCAGAAAGCAAGGCAAAAGCAAAGCATAAAGCAAGGCAAAAGCAAAGCAGAAAGCAAGGCAAAAGCTAAAGCAGAAAGCAAAGCAACCTTATCCACTCCATGAGGGCGCCTTATCCTATCTTACTTGCTCAACAAATCACCTCAATCTATAAAAGAAGGATTACAAATGCATTTCACATATTTTGATCATTTGTGATTTGAATTGAGTGCAATTTTTCCTCATTGACCTGGGAGATGTGCCACTAGTCCTAGTGGGGAGATGTGACCCATGCTTCTACTAAAAGGATGATGACATCCAGTATTCATTACTGAATCTATTGCAGATCTGATCCAGATATTTCATGTGAAGATCAATCCTTCATAAGTTGATGCAGAGAACCAATCCGGTTTGATGTAGTTTTAATGAGTTTCACTAAGAGATAGAAATCAGTTGGAGAGCTTGCAAGAAGCTATAGAAGATCAATGCACCTCCCATGATCAGCCAACAAATCATTATCATCATACAGATCATATTCAGTGTCATCAACTCATATTCTTACTCTTCTATAACACTCTTCTTCCATTCATTGTAATGACTCACAATTAATGACTCTTTGTAAAGATAGAGCCTTGAGACTTATGTTTATTGCTTAATCAGATCAGTGCACATTTGTTATTGTTTTTAATGTCATGTCTGAGTTACATTAAATATCAGAAGAATATTTCGAGAGCCTTAGAGGTTTATTACCTTCTCTTGTTGTTTACCTTCAGATTTATCAAGACTAGCTCATTGGGCACCTTAATTTGACTAGTTTTCCAGTATGTTTAATTAAAAGTAATCTGAATACCTATTTTTTGTTATATCAGTCATATGAGGTTCCTAAGACACCAATGAAGCTCATACAAGTCTCTTCCTAAGAAATTGTATCCCTCTCAACCTGTTTGGAAGAGCCTGGAAATAAACTAGTTGAGGAGTCCATCCTAGTTCTCTTTCTCCCCTTGACTCCAAATACTGCCAGAACCTCCCAAAACCTCTGTGAAACTTGTCCAGTGGTATATTAGGGGGTTGTGACTTGTTATCCACCTTTGTTTGATGTCAAGTGTAAGTGAAAGAGTTTAGTAGGCATATGTTGGTGCGCCCAGGTATCCTTGGAGTAGACTTCAGCCCAGCTGATGTTCGAAACACAAATGGCCCTAGTACATTGTGCTTAGAACCCAGAAGTTGGCCTTAATACTGATTTCCTTGCTACTTCACACTCCCCAATACATTTTGCAGATCGAAAAGTGTCCATCAGTCAAGCTTTGGGTGGGTGAATCACTGACCAAGATTAGTTTCATCTTAATTAGTTTTGTGAACTAGTTATTGTCATACAATTTTCTGATTTTGAAGTTTGAGGTTGAGATAATATCATCTAAGACCAGATCAGGTATATTACAAAGGAAGCCATGAGTCAGTTAATAAAGATGGAAAAATCCTCAATTCTTCTTCTCCAGGAGACTAAACTTCAGGAAAGGGTCATGCAAGATTTAGGACAGAAGCAATGGAAAGGAAGAAAAGGGGTGTCAGTCAGCTCGAGAGGGGCGTCAGGAGGAATTAGCACGTTATGGGGGAAGCACCGAGATTGAACTTAATGAAACTAAGAAAACCCATCACTAGATCTATTTGGATTTAGTAAGTATAGCATATGAAGCTCGCTTTAAAGTATTCAATTTATATGTTCAAATGCATTATAAAGAGATTGGAATTTTGGCAAACTATTGCAAATGAAAGAGATAAAGTAGGGCTGGGGAATTACATTTTTGCAAGTGATTTAAACGCATTCCTCTCTTCGGGAGAAAAGAGGGGAGGAGCTTGTGTAAGAGATGCTTCAAGAGAAAATTTAGATGACATGATATCAGCATGGGATCTAATAGACATAAAGCCAAAAATAGAAAGTTTACATGGTCAAATAGAAGGATAGGACCAGGATATATAGAAGCCAGATTAATAGGTTTCTAATCAGGAGTAGCTACTTAGAAGAATATCTAGAAATCTCATCCTCTATCATCCCCTCATCTTCCTCTGATCACAAGCCAATTAGTCTCTCTTTAACCGAAAACTCAAATTATGGACCCTTACCATTTAGATTCAACCCCCTTTGGCTCCATCACCCTATGGTTGTTGAGATTATCATATCAACCTAGAAGAGGAAAAGGGAGGGCTCTCCAAGTTATATAGGGGATTCAAAATTAAAGGCATTCAAACAGGGTGTAAATCAATGGTCTAAAACCAATTATGTAGAGCCCTTTGCTCAAAAAAAGAAGATTCGAGAAAAATTGGTAGAAATACAAGAACAAATGGAAGTAGGTAATCAAACTTTACAGCAAATACTAGAGGAAATTGAAACAAACAAAAGACTCCAAACAATACATAAAGAAGAGGAAGAATACTGACGGTTAAAATCAAGAAGTTTGTGGTTGCAAGCTAAAATACAAATACATCATATTTTCAAAGACAAGCAAAAGTAAGGCAAAGCATAAATAATGTCAAATAAATCACCAATTTGATTGGAAGCAAAGTTATAGAATATAATGCAATAAAGGGAGGAGCATTCCAACACTTTAAAAGGTTATTGTCAAAGCAAGAAGAAGTGGATCAAGAAACAATCAGGGAAATGATAACCAATATCCCACATCAATTTCTCTAATGGAAAGTCAATAAATAGAAAAAGAAATAGAGGGAAAAGAGGCAATAAATGCAATCTGAAATTTAGAGCCGACAAAGCACCAGGTCTAGATGGATTCCCCATAGCCTTCTACAAAAAATGTTGGGTGTTAATAAAAACATATTTATGTCAGATGATTAAATGGTCTTTGAAAAAAGGCAAATTAGGAAGAAGCGCAAACTCCTCATTTATGGCTCCTATGCCGAAAGAGAAAAGTCTGATAACATTCTCTAGGTTCAGACCAATCTCATTGTGCAATTCTTCTTACAAAATAATCTTTAATATTTTAGCCAACAAATTCAAACCATTCTTGTCCCAAATAATATCAAAAAACCAAAGGTAGATTCTTGACAATACTATTCTAGTTCAAGAAGCAATTCACTCTAGTAAAGTCAGGAAAGAGCAAGGTATGGTCAAAAAAATGGATATGGCCAATGCTTTTGACAGAGTGAGACACTCCTTCCTATTCACAATTCTTAGTAAATTTGGATTCTCTACCACTTTTATATTATAGGAAGGATAAAAGCATGCATATCAAACTCGTGGATAGCACCATTGGTAAACGAAATACACACTAATTTCTTCCAGGGGGGAAGGGGATTGCAACTAGGGTTTCCACTTTCTCCCATTCTTTATATTCTTATGGCAAACTTTTAATTAGAAATACTCGAATATGAAAGGAGTATTGGAAATCTCCTAGGTATCAGTATTGTCAAAGGAATTGAGGATCTAAATCATTCTTTGTTTGTCGATGATATTTTGTTGTTAGGAGGAGCTTCAGTGGTGATAGAAAATAGATTCAAAACCATTCTAGATAGGTATTTAAGGGCTTCAGATGGAGAAGTAAATAATCACAAATGTTGTGTGTATGGATAGAATACATCATCTACAAGCATTAAAAATGTTGTTTATATTCTGGAATTTCTGCCAAAAAATATTGCAATTCTTTCATCTATTTAGGAATCCCCATCTTCCTAGGGCGGCCTCGGGCGATAGACTGGAGGAGTGTGATTGGAAAAATCAAAAGGAAAAAAAAAAGGAACAATGGCGAACCCAGCTGGCAAAGTAGTTATGATAAAATCAACTCAGTCATAATTATCCATCTATCAAAACTCCATCTTGCTTTCCCCAATTGGAGTTTCCAAGCAGATAGATAGCCTCCAACGCAAATTCTTATGGCAAGGAAGCAAAGCCAATGCTAAAAAATATCATTTGGTAAATTAGAAACAAGTGTGGAAGCTAAAAAAAATGGAGGTTTGGAAATAAGGGACAATAGCCTTCTAAACAAAGCTTTGGGGGGCAAAAATATGTGGAACATTGTTGCAGCAGAAGAAGCTTGGTGGAAGAATGTTGTAACTAGGAAATATACTCACTCAAATAGTAGCAGAATCATATATCAACAATTAAATTATGAGTTGTGTACATCCATATGGATTTTAGACAAAGCTTTGGTAAACATTGTAGAAAAACAAGCTACAAGGATGCCAAGAAATGGAGAAAGTATTAGAATATGGGAGGAACGTATCTTGGGAAGGGCTTAGTTAAGAAATAATACCATCTTAATACAATTACAAAACTGGATGAAGGAAAACAATTTCCATACTCTAGCGAATATCTCTGAGTGGGATACCAAAGGAAGATGGAAGGGATGGTGGATCCTCAACCTCCTAGATGATTCAAATCAACAATAGAAAACTATGGAAACCCTACTAAATGGAATTGATCTTGCAAAACGCTCAGCTATGGATAGGAGGGTATGGGGCCCCAAATGTTGCAAGTACACAGTAAAGGAAGGATATGCAAAGCAAAACAATGACAGATGTGATTTCCCTAAAAACTCAATATAGTCTATAATTTGGAAAAGTGAAGCTCTGTCAAAAATAAAGCTCTTCAATTGGGTATTATGCCATGAATGAATTTTCACTTTTGATAATCTTCATAGAAGGGGACTACTATGACTACAAGGACCCTCTCAACGTAATCTATCCAGGAAAGAAGAAGAAAGTGTGAAGAACTTGTTCTTGAAATGTGATTTTGTAGTAGAAGTATGGAAGAGAACATTTGAAGGACTCAACATCAATCCAGTTACCCCCAAATTGGAGAGAATCATTTGTAACTTGGCATTAGAAGTTCTCGAGGAAGTTCATCAATAAGCCAATGATGAAACAAGTTTGGAAATCCCTTACTTCATCATTTGGAAGATATGGCTAGCTATAAACACTCTTATTTTAAAAAACAAAAAACACAAGGAGAGAGTAGTTGTAGGTCAGTTGTGAGTTATGATGCAAGAAACTCTCAAAGTTAAAGGACAGGCTAAACAAAGCATAGCAGATCTGGATACTGAAGAAAGAATATGGTTACAAATCATTTTAGATCATCCAGGGTAAGGTATCCAAAATGGCAAAGCCAAGGACAAAAGAAAAGTCAAAAATTTTATCATCAGAATCAAACCGTCAAAGTTGGATGACTGGATTGCAAAACAAAGGCATAATATATTGTTTTTATCATGGACCTGCTAAGAACAATCCAAGGTCAGCAAGTGCAAAGGGGTGCTCTTCAACCCCATAGGAAAAATTGAGAATACTATGCCTATAGATTGGAGATACAACATATATTACTAGTCGGGGATTCAATGCTTATGATCCGACATCTTGAACTTAAAATGACTCCAAAGGAAGGATCTCTTTGTCGAATACTATGGATAATTCAACAACTAATCTCATATTTCGAAGAAGTGCATGTCTTTCATGTTTTACATGAATTAAATCAACGGGTTGATCAGCAGGAAAACATCGCATGCAATCTAGAGCAAGGTACTTTAAAACTTCATGGGGGGGGAATAAGCCATTCTGCCATCCCCTAGATCCACCCTCAAGATTTTTGAGCTATATTTCAACAAGGGTAAATTATCCAAATTATATCTAAGCAAATGGATCTCCACTTATTGGCTATGGGGCAGTCTCATGTTAACAAGTGGCAGGGAAATCTCATGCAAGTTGTCGCATTTAATAATGAAATATACGAAGGATTAATGGAGTTAAAGGTGATATGCCTGGTGAGATGGATTGCACGTGAGAATAGGTGGGAAAAGATGGACACCCTATGTACTTTGGTATTGAGTAATGGCGGGATAATCATGAGGGATTGTGTCAATCCTTGGGCTAAGTTGAATGGCAGCCACCTCTGTAATAGAGTGAACATTCGAGATGAAACATGGTGGAGCAACGAATTTGAGACCGATTCAAATAAAGTTGATAAGATATTGAATACTGCAGCTCTGGTAGGGAATGGGAGGTGGATTAATATAATTATCCTTCCAAGATTCACAAAAAGCTTCACTCTCACATTTAAACTGCAAATTCGAAGGCAATGCTATGCTTCTGAAGTTTGTTTGGAGTTAGAGGCTCACCTTTGTAGCAGGGATCTTTGTTTGAGGAGGTCATTTACAGTGGCAAGGTTTTCTTACATCAAGTTGGAGATCAATTGCAGGCAATTTTTCAATATCAAAGTCTTCTTTATTGTGAAGGTATGCATTTTGAGTCTTCAAATTATTCGACTATTTGGAATTCTTAATAGAGATATTGTTGCATGTTTATGGGTAAATTGGTGCACACTTATAGCAACAAAAGATAAGGTATTAGAAGTTGGAACCTTTGATATCCAATATCCCTCCTACTGTAGAAACTCAGAGGGAAAGGAATTGAAGGTAGGGAAAGGAGGAATAGACTACAATGGTTTAGGAATTGAAGGTAGGGAAAGGAGGAGTAGTTTCATGATGGAGACTCAAAACAAGAGAAAGGAAATCATTAGCAAGGGAATGGAGAGTTTCAATGCTGAAAATCATGAAGCAATTATATAACCATTGTACAAAATGGATGAGCTTGGTAAAACCCTAGAGAGTATTGTTGTCGGAAACTCATCAATTATGCATATTCAAATGGTAATGTTGAGGGCACTAGTGAATAAACTGATTTCCAAGGTCACAATGGGAAGAATGTGTTCTACTTGATCCATTGAATAAGAGAAATTATTCCACTGCAACACTAGAAACACATGTCAATCCATGTTGAAGGCAGAAAAAAAAAATGGTAAATCTTACTTGAGGTAGTATCTTTATTTTACAAAGAATGAACAAGTTACATCCACTTCAAGACTTGCATATCTTTTCTTCAAGTGCTATTATAGCATAGATCCATCTTAAATCCAAATTTATTAAGCGCCGAGAGGGATCCAATTTCTTCAGGTGTAAACTCTTTTTATCTTAATTTTTTTGCACACAGAAAAAATTTACACCTTAAGAAAATAGATCATTATCGATGCTATGTTGGTTTTAAATTTTTTATTTTATGAGCCTACATGATTTTTTTTAATTACTTTTTTTTTTATACGATGTGAGTTGACATGAATTTTTTTTAATTATTTTTTTATTTTTTGGAACGTTACGTTACGTAACATGACAAATGTGACAACATCTCCCCCATACTAGGTTGTAAGCACCTCACTAATCCCAGTGCAATGACAAAGACACCATCTTTAGTTACCTTGTATAAATATTCAGCGAATCATGGAAGATTCAATCCCTAAATTTCACCAGATATCAAATTCCATGTCAATTGTATATAATTTGATTTTAAATTCAAGATTTCAAGTTGCATCTCATAAAAAAAAAGGTGATAAGGAACAATCAAAGCAGTCGAGTTTGAAAACACTCTAACCAACAATGGATTATATATTTTAGTATTTCAACATACAAAAATTTTAAAAAAATACAAATTTAAACACAATTTAGTCTTGAACATGTGGTGCAGTATCATATAAAAAAATGCGTAGAGAATGCAATAATAAACTATGACAAAATTTTCATCACATAACCACAATATGCACTTTGAAATGCGTCCAAACTAACATGTTGATGCAACAACAAAACTGTGGATACAACATAATAACAAGGTTGGTAGGGTTTCACATTTTGATCGGAGGACGACGAATCCAAAATTCGATGTGTTGTTTGGTTTGATGGGAGATCTTTCCCGACACTAAAACCATGGCATCCATGCTACAACCCCTAGGAAAAAGGTCATTAGAGAAAATTTGGGGTCTAAAATGGGTCTACTAAGGAAAAAAAATTGCCACATCACGCTACAAATATGCCATGTCACACTAAGTTAAAAGTATTATCTAGTGAAGGTCAACCTATAGTATCTCATTAATGGTAGTTGACAAGTATGTTGGGTTAGTGTAGAGTTAAGAGATGAGGGTTGAAAATAATAATGAAAGGTTTAGATTCTTGTGCACACACAATAAATGATATAGTGGTATATTTTTTAAATTTATATTATAATTTTTTTTAATAAATGTACCACTACTTTTTATATATTCAATAAAATCTAAAACTTAAAAAAAACTAAAATTATAATGAAAAAATATAATTACAATAATACTAAAAATAAACGATCACGATTTTTATTAGATCTTATATTATCACTACTTCCAAGTCCTCTAAAATATAAATCTCACATTAATTAAGATGATAGTGGAGTAAATTTGAAATAATAAAAATATTATAAAATGTTCGCCCTGGGAAATCGATGTGGAATCTCGAAAAACTCAAAACACAAAAGTTGTAGCTCTCGTTGAGACCTTTCCAATGGTGCCAAGAGCGCCCAATTACAAGTTTGGGAGAGACATTTATTGCAAAAATAGCAAAAGATGTTTTTCTCTCTCATATTTTCTTATTTAGGATACTTTTTTTAATTTTTATTTTATTTTTAAAAGATTACTTATATAAATGTTTTTCTTATTTCAAAACTATCATCTTAATTAACGTGATATTTATATTCAAAAGCACTTGGAAGTAGTGATAATATAAAATAATCTATATTTATTATTTCAAGTATATTTATCATACTTCAAGATGAACTTTTTGAGGATCTTAACCAAGGTGAGGTTTATATAAAGGCCACTGCTCCCCATGGATAGTTTGTTGAAAATGAAAGGAGGCTCTCCCTCCTGGATCCCACTAATCATGTTGCAAGACACTTAGCTCAACTATCATCGGTAGCAATATGTTACTCCATGGAATGTCAAGGATCCATGGCTTATGCTTCAACCCACTTAATTTCTTGATCACTTGGAACAATGTGCCTTTCCAAATGATGCCAGTATCCCATAGCCAAATTTGTAGTGCATCAGTACCATGAGTCTTCTTCTCTGCATTGCATCTTTTCATTCCATCCATGAGTGAATAAACACTCATGCTTATTGATCCAAATGGAAATATATCATCCTTCTCCTTTAGATCTAAATCTCCTTCCCATGGAGGTAGCTCAAAATCCTCCACAAGCAAGGTGAGTGTTTGGAAAACACTCTCCATGTAAAATAGTCCATACAACTAATTCAAGTAGGGTTCCCATGTTTTTCTATGCATATTGGAAGGATCACATGGCTGGCATAGGGACTCATGTTGTTGCTCACAAGATTGCACATCAAATGATGTGTCCATAATTATCCTACCAATGCAAGCAAATCTAGTGCATCCTTGATCTTCCATTCTGGTTATGTACTCATCTACCCAATCCATGGAATAGTGAATACCTTTGCTTTCTAATTTGGATGGAATGTCCTTAGCTATTTCCCCCAAAGATAAGTTATTCTCCTCGTCCTTCAAAACAAGTGCTTGGCCAAAAATTTCTCCATCATGGCTCTTCACAAGCACCTGCAATTCTTCATCTTCCTCATGTCCAATCTCCACATAAGGTTCCTCCATCAAACCCAAAATGTCTCCTGCCATGTACACATGATCATGTTCCATACAGGATGGAGGATTTGGTGCACTCAACTCCTTTCGAAGTTTATCAACCTGCAACCTTAATTCTTTAAGGGCCACTTGAGTGCTCCTCAAAGAATCATATGTAGACTCAAACTCATTAGTGAGCTTGTCAATATCATATTCATATTCTAATGAGGCACTATGATACATCTTCACAAGTTCAAGAAGATGATCTCTATCGGAAAGCAGTTGCAAAAATGCACCTCTTATGCCTGCCACTACTTTTCGAATCTCCTCCAAGTCTTCAATGGAATATTTCTCCTCCATTCACCAACAACAATGTGACACCAATGCATTGGTGCCATGCAAAGTGCTCAGGGCCTTCCTAATCTCCTTTTCACTCATCTTCAATGGCCCTGCAAGGAAGTGTGGCTTTGGAGGACAAACATCCTCTCCTTCTTCTGTTGCACAACTTTCTTCTCTCTTGTAGTCACATTGCAATGACTTGCGCTCCACATCATGGATCATTGCTTCTGATCCATTGCTATTCTCCTCCAAGCAGCTTGAGGCTTCTACATCTTAAGTGGCACGAGGATCTACACGATTAATAAGCTCCACTTTCTTCATAGATATTTGATGTAAAGCACTTTGATGGTAAAACTTTATTCTGCTGCAATATTTGCTCCACTTCTCTACACACATTGTTGACAATATGGCTTATTCTATTCTGATGTGAGTTTCCAAAGGGATCCCTTGTCCCGAACAAAATTCTAACCTCGTATTCATAGAACTCTCGAAAAGACAAGAATTCATGGATCTCTTTGCTTAAAGCTTGGTATCTTCAGAGATACTCTGAAGGATCAACTCCTAAGGGTTGTCCTCCAAAGAACACTCTACCATCAACAATACTCAACATGGGTGGATCGGGCCTTCTATCTTCTATGGAATGTTTGGTCACTGTTGAGGCCTCGGGAGTGCTAGAAGTGTTCGAGGCAACAACGCAAAATAGAAATCCCAATCTGAAGGCTTCAAATAACCCTACGCAAGAATTATTCTATCCTTAGACTGTTTGGTAGAGCTAACTCTGACGGATATCATGCCTCCGTTGGCACTGTGTGGGTAATCCAACATGGATCTTTCTTCCTACAAAGGAAGATCTAAAAATATTTGTGATAAAGAAAAAGAAATATAAACAGAAAGAAAACAAGTAAAAGGTAAATTTAAGTTGATCTACTTAAACTAAACTAAATCTGAAAAATGTGATTATAGATTCAGAACAATCAAATCTGAAAGATTAGGTAAGTGTCATACTAACCAATAAACATATAGATCAGATTTAACATTACCAGTTTTAAACAAAACAAAATAGTGAAAACTAGTTTATTTTATTCAAAGGGTTAAAACAATGTGATTGTCCTGTCAATGATAAGCTAATTAACAAATTAACTTATGATGATAATGACTATTATGTAATTGCAGAATATGAAACAATATGAATCAAGTAAAGAAATTTATTGATGCATAACCTGCATATAAATCATATGAATGATAAATCAAGCACACATATTTATATGTTTTATGATTTAACAATACAAAACAAAGTTATTAGATGTATGTATGAAAAAACAAAATGTATCAAGAAAACTTGATAAACATAACAAAAGAAAGGAAAAGAGAAACTAACTGAAATTATTTAAAAATTGTAAAACATTACAATTATCCAAGTATAGAGTGTCTCCAGATCTCTCCTTCGATGGTTTTCCCCCCCTCCCAATTCATGAGATCTGTTAACACCTAAAAAGTGCTCACTAGCTCATTTCCCTATTCACATGACCCATTTATCCACTTTTTCACCATCAGAGCCTCTGAAACCAACAAAAGGTCACCAAAAGACCTGAGTACACCCCTTTTTCCATTAAAAAAGATTATTTTCCCAAGAAAAGCATAAAAAACCCTCAAAAAGGGTCCAAATTCCCAAAAATATTAAAAAGGGAATTAAAATATTATTTTTATTCAAAAAAGGAAAAAGGAGGGAAAAGTACCTAAACCATGTTGGTCAATACCATTTGGTTTCCACAAAACCACAAATGGTATTCCCCACCACCAAAACCTATAAAAAGGTGGTAGGGGCTCCTCATTTCAGATCCATCCATTATCTCATCCTTATGCTGCTGAAAACTCCCTTGAGCATTTTAGCCATTGCAAACCACATTGGAGAAGAGACCATTGGAGATTGGAGTTGCTCATCCTTGGAGCCATTCAACCTCACCATTAGAGGTATTGATTCCGCAAGCACTTGCTTGCCCCATTCTTTTAATACAAATTCATTATTCTACATTGTCTTGTTCTTGATTTTAAATTATTTTTGTTATTTGCTTAATATCTTTGCATAGATCCATGTTTAGTCTTGTTTAATTAGTTTATTGTTATTTATTTCCATTGAAACTGCTGCTACTAGTTAGCAGGTGCCCATAGCACTAAGCCTGGTTGCAAAACCGGGCCAACAGTTTTTGGCGACTCCGCTTGGTTTTGAACATTAGATCTCTAGTTTTGCTTTTAATCTTAGTTTTTTATTAGTTTTTAACCTTTAGATCCATAGATCTGCCATCTTAGACAGCAGATCCATTGCTGCTCTAAGTTTTGGCCTCATCTATTGCCATTAACAGCCTGGAATTCTTGATTTTCGGGTTCGTTTTTCGGCTTCCGTGCATGGTTTCCGCCTCGCGGTTTTTAGCTTGATAGTCGCACGGTCCATCGCGGCTTTCGGCATTTTTTCCGCGCGGTTCACCGCGGCTTTTTTGCCGTTTTCCGCGCTGCACATCGCGGCATCGCGGTCATTTTCCGCGCTGCACATCGCGACTGCACGCCCCTTTTCCGCGCGGTCCACCGCGACATCGCGGCCTATTTGCGCGCTGCACACCGCGGCTTCGCAGATATTTTCCGCGCGGTCCATCGCGACTGCGTAACCAAAACCCACGCGGTCCATCGCGACTGTGCGACAGAAACCCGCGCGGTCCATCGCGGCTTTTCTGTAAAAACCCGCGCTGTTGATTTTTTCATTCGGCCATTCCGATTTTAAAAATTAATTTTTACTGTACTTTCTGCCCATAGAACATTTTTTACAGTATTAAATTCTGCATATTTTACATCTTTGAAAAAAAATTTACTATTTAAAATGCATATCTAGAAATCTTTTTAAAATTTTCAAAGAAGTGAAAGAAAGACTTATTTCTGCATTTTTATCTAGATTTAAATTTTTTCCTGTTTACTTCTTTAAAATCTTGCCCTTAGCAATTTCCTTGAAAAAAGAAATCCATTTATTTCTTTTAAAGAAGTCTATTATTTGCTTTCAAAATTCAAAAGATTCTTTATTTTTTGAGTTAGTTTCGCAAAGCATTTAGTTTTCAATTATTGAAAGAAATCATAAATATTTGCTTTTTATTTTTGAAAGACCCTTTATTTTTTGAAAATTTCCTATAAAGCATTTACTTCTTTCAAGTTCAGTTTACAATACCTCACGTGCACTCACTCGATCACTTAATTGAACTAAGCCTTAAAACGTACCCTAATTTCAACACACGTTTAACCCCACTTGGGGAACACACAAAACAACTTTGTAGCTAGGTAGTATTGGGGGGATAGGTGTTCCAATAACACCCCTCAGTTATTACATCTGAGACATAGAAGTTGTCCAATTAGGGAGCTAAAATATCTTAGTACTTTTTGGCGCGGTCACAACCGGTTTGTGGGAAGGCCTCTCCCTTAGGAGGGTTGAAGTCGCGAGGATGGTTCCGGAAGCCTGAGTGAAATACCGAAATCCATTCAGTAACCGAAGGGCTACCATTTGCAGTTCTCGGGATATCCCTGTATTGGGATATTGCGATCAAAGGACCAAACGGCAGATTTACCTTTTCTCGACGCGTCATGAACGGAGTATCCTAGTAGCCTGTCTTTAGGATTGATTACCCGGTGTCCCTCCCGGTAGGGGGATATCTAGCCGTTGTCTCAACAATCATATTGTCTGACTTGGATTTCATCACCTTGCAGAGGATATCGATTGTTCGAGTCACAATACTTTTAGTTAGGTGTTTGCATGATTCAACCCACCTTTGGTCTAGTTACACCTATTTTCTCTAGAAGCCGTTTGCATGTTGGTACTCTGACCATTTGTTGCTTTCCTCCACTTATTGTAGCACAGCTGCTAGAATAAGTGCCTTTTTCTGAGGTTGATTTTTTGGCCTGAGAGCCTTCTTTTTCACTCCCCTTCTTGCACCCTTGGTTGCATTAGGGTTTTGAGCCTTATATATATATATCACCACCTGATACTTAAACATATTTTTCACACAGAAACCCAATTCTCACCATTGAGAATTTTAGACGCTCTCGTCGTCTACAGGGCGAACTCCCAGAGTTTAGTCCACTTGGCTCTCCACGTCACGGACGCAGAGCCTTATCCCTTGATTCGACACATCGTCAATCAGCTGCACAGTCATCTGATTCTGACACACCTCACTTCACTTTTGATTTGGAGGTAGAATCCGAAAACCCCACAGAGTTACCACCAACCACCATTATGGCTGGAACACCATTTGATCCACTCTTTACCAGCACCATAGGAGAGACGTCTACAGACCCTTCTACTACAGTGCCGTCCACGGCAGCAACCACCCCCCTGGGTATGCCCAATATGGGCAACACTCCACATTTAGGAATGCCCAACACAGGGCCATCTCCTGTTATAGGAATTCCCAACACAAGTCCACCACCTGTTATGGGCATGCCCAACATAGGGGTCACACCCACTCTGGTTCCCACAAACCCTATCCCAGGAATCCCCACTGCTATTCCTAGCCCAAGTGTAACCCATGTTGCACTTGGAGGTGCTGGCCCATACCAGACTACACCTATTGGAGGGCACATACCCTCCATACCAAGCATACATTTAGGTGCTACTGGACCCCACACCACAATGACTAGGCATATCCCAGTTCCAGTCACCACATCTGCTAGCTTACCATACATGGCGAGTCTGAACCTGCCAGACTTAGCTAGGCTCACAAATGACCCCATCAGACATGATCCTGCGTGGCCTCACATGCCCACCAAACTCCCCTCTGACATCCCTAAGTTTGAGGGAAAGACGGGTGAAGACCCCCAGAACCATATCATGTCCTTCCATCTATGGTGTTCCTCCAACTCCATAGTGGACAACTCTGTCCGCCTCCGGCTCTTACAACGCACCTTCACTGGCTCTGCAGCCAAGTGGTATATCGAGCAGCCCCATGGGACGCATGCCACCTTTACCTCCCTGGCCTCGACCTTTCTACAGTTCTTTCAGTTACCTGTCCGCTATGATGCGGGCGTCGAGATCCTACTGTCTTGCAGACAGAATACGGCCACCCACATCACTGACCATATTCATGAGTGGCGTCGACGCCGGAGCCTCTGCAAAATTAAGTTAGACGACCGTATCTTTTTAGATTGGTTTCTAAAATCCCTCCTCCCACTCATCGCGAAGGATGTGGCATCTGAAAGACCCCAGTCTGAAGAAGAGGCCATCCTCAAAGCCCAACAGTTTGATCTCATCTACGCCCAGTCGGGTTATCTATACACAATCATACCAGACGCCCCACGATGCGATTCTTCACGCAGCGACGCGTCGGGGGCATCTCATGCCGCCGATGGAATTATTGGCCAAATCACACCCCAAGCTAAACCTTTCAGCATGGTGAGCACCATGCCTGCCCCAGACCTCTCTAGGGCTACATCCAGTTCCGGAGCGACAACTTCTTATGCTCCAACAAACCAGACCCATCACATTCATGGACCCTCTTGTCCACAGCATTGCTATGGGCAAGCGCCATCAGCATATGTCCCTCCTACATACTATACTCAACCTACCACACATACCCCCATACAGTTCCCACAACAGCAGATGCATTACCCACAACCGGCTGCACCAGCTAATCTCGCACCTCCAACAGCTCAGGGGTACCAACAACCCCAACAGGCAGCTGGACCACCTCCAGCTCCACCTGCATACTACCCACCGCAACCTGCTCCCGCACCTGCGGCTCCCCAGAATCCCCCCAATGCTCAAGGGCATGTGTACGCACAACAACATCAGCCCCAATACCAAAATAACCAACGCAACCAGGGTGGGCAACCAAACCGCGGAAGAGGACGTAACCGTGGAAACAACCAAAACCATAACCAAGCTCCACAACCTAACCACCCCCCGCAAAACAATAACGCGGCGCCTGCCCATCAGAATCCTGATCGGCCACCTAAACAAGCCAAAAATGCTAATTTACAAACAAACCATCCTTGTTCTATTTGCGGTGTCTATGGCCACTATACACACGCTTTCCCACATCTGGAGCGAGCTCGGCAACTATGGACAGACGACGCCCATCGTCAAGGACAGGCGGCTCCTCAGCCGCCACCCAACCCTCCACCACCTCAACCACAACCTTTGGTGCTACAAAACCCTTTTCCAACACAAGGAGTGGTGAACACTCAGCCGTTAGCCCCCCCACAGGGCAACGTACAACCACAGCAAATAACTTACGCCGCTCCTGATCAACCCATGTTTGATTCAGGGACTCACCACTTATTGATGATGTCCACTGCCGACGTCAATATCCAAACCCGCCGGAACCAGTATGGCCCTACCTCTGAAGCCCCCCCCGCCGACAAGGATACTAACGCTCATCCCACCGATCAGCCGTTACGGATACCACCTCTTCCACTTGATGGCGCATCTAAAGCACCTCGTTTCCCACTCCGCCGTATCAACAACAACCCCAATGCACGGGCTGCGTCAAATTACAACATCGTAGATGACCTTGCTCAATCTCCCGCAGCCATGTCTGCGTTAGAAGTCTTGAAAAACTGTCCTACTCAGCGCAAGACTTTACTTTCCGCCATTGGGGCGATTGACCCAAATGATTCGAAATTGATGACCTTTGATTTAGACCAGTCTGAACCACGTCTGCCTTCCACCATAGCAGTCCAAGTTTCTGTTTCTATTCGGAATCTTGTCATCCATCGATGTATCATCGACGAGGGTGCCTCCACATGCATCATGTCCACATTTGTTTGGAAGAAGTTGGGATCCCCTACTCTCCAGCAATCCACCACTACATTGCGGGCCTACGACGGCCGGTCAGCTCAACCTCAAGGTTTACTACCCAAGGTCCCCGTCCAATTAGGTGGGAAAACTGTGCTCATTGACATAGAGGTCATTAACGCCCAGCTCGATTATAACCTTTTACTCGGCCGCAGTTACATGTACGCCATGAAAGCAGTCGCCTCATCCGTTTTTCGCACCATGATGTTCCCCCACGAGGGACGCGTGGTCAAAATCGACCAACTCACATACTATGATCCCAATGCCCCCGCAGCACCCGAAAATGTTCTTCCCATGATTGAACAACCAACTTCTAGTGCAACTACCTCCTTTGTCTCTTCTTTGGGACCCGGACTTTATTCAGATACACCAATGACCTCTACATTCCAGGCCATTCCACCACCGTCACCGGAGACCCGAGTCGCAAACCTCTGTACTCTTTCACAGAATACACAAACATCCAATAGTCAACCACCATTGATCCCCAGTCACATTGGTGTTACACCCATCCACACCATCCCCTTCCTATTTCCTCCTTCGGGTGTAGTAAGCGCCCCGGTTATGGCTACCCTTAGTCTACCCAGGTTAACATTGGGATTACCTGTGTGGTATATTCCGCCTCCCGTTCGACCGCCGACACCAAACGTCATCCTCCAACCGGTACAACCTATTGTTACCACAAACCAACCTCCTCCTGGTGTCACAATCCCTTCGTCGTCAACGAAACCTCCTCCTAGCCTCAATATCCCTTCGTCGTCAATGAATCCTCCCCCTCCTATCAAGCCCACTGGGGGCAGAGGTCCACAACCATACACTGCTATACCACCTCCTAAGGCAGTTAAACCCCCACCGGTGTTTCGAGCTCCCCCTAAATGCTCGTTGTGCGATGAGATAGGCCATCCAACTCATCAATGCCCACACTTACCGGCACTCCAAGAGCATATGAATATGTTGGACGATGACATCAGCATCCCAGTAGTTAGATTAGAGCCACCTCTACAGCCTCGCGACAAATCACTGCGCACCAACCATCCTTGTGCTATATGCAGTGTTTACGGCCACTACTCTCACCATTGTCCTGATCTACCTGACTATAGAGTAGCGTTGTATGAGTTAAACAACGTCGACTTAGAGATATCTCCCACCCTCATCGAGGAGATCCACCCCCCGCCATCATCCTCTTCGGAAGAAGTCAATACAATATATATGGTTTCAACAACCTTCAAACCAGAACCCCTTGATTTATGGTCTAACTACTTCAATACTGATGAGCAAATTTTGGAGACACTCACTGCACCTGACTACCCTTGGGATGATATGCATCATCGCTCGTACTTCCTCCCGGAAGCATCTACATCCACCGCATCCAACCAGCTATCGGTCGAATCGAAAGATTTCATACCCACTAAGGTCGATTGGTTAAGGGACCCCATCCCAGCACCGGATGCCTTTGAAGAAGGGAACATGTCGAACATTTCCCCCACCATACAGATGGACATTTCCACAACACCAGGGAAGCCTGAGCTCATCTCACTAGGCGCATCTTGCACTCAAGCAGAAACTCAGGCATACAAAAAACTTTTTCAAGAGTTCCGTGATGTCTTTGCCTGGTCCTATACCGAGATGCCTGGTCTCGACCCCGCCATTATAGAACACCACATTGATACATGGCCTGAGGTACCCCCTGTTCGTCAAAAATAGCGACCCATTCACCCTTCCAAGCTCCCCGCTGTTAAAGCTGAGGTCGAAAAACTTCGCAAAGCAAAATTCATTTACCCTATTCCGTACACCACTTGGGTATCGAACCCTGTTCCCGTCAACAAAAAGCAAGGCACCCTTAGAGTGTGCACTGACTTCCGAGATTTAAACCACGCTTGTCCAAAAGACAATTTCCCCATGCCATTCATTGACCAACTCATTGATGAGTGTGCGGGCCATGAAGTCCTATCCTTCATGGACGGGTTTTCCAGATATAACCAGATTCACATCCGCAAGGAGGATCAGTAAAAGACTGCCTTCACCACCCCATGGGGCACCTTTTCCTATCGCGTCATGCCATTTGGCCTTAAAAATGCTGGTGCCACTTTCCAGCGAGCCATGACCTATTGCTTTCACGACTTGGTCCATATCCTGCGAGTCTATCTTGACGACCTCACAGCTCGTTCCCGAAAACGATCAGACCACCTTAACGACCTCCGGCAAGTTTTCCTGCGTTGTCGCAAATATAAAATCCGCTTGAACCCACACAAGTGTGTCTTTTGCGTCCCAGCAAGCCGCTTATTAGGTTTCATTGTTTCCCAAGATGGAATCACTGTCGATCCCCTGAAAGTCAAATCCATCTTAGAACTTCCGCCTCCTCGCACGCTTCGGCAACTCCAAAGTCTACAAGGGCGGTCCAATTTCCTTAGGCGCTTCGTTCCTGACTATGCAACCAAAGTTCACAGTTTCTTACGCTTACTTCGTACCCACATACCCTTTGTTTGGGATGAGCAAGCAGACACGGCATTCGAAGACCTCAAGAAAGCTCTCACACAAGCCCCCTTGATATCCCCACCGGATTTCTCTCAAGACTTCACCCTTTATGTCTCGGCATCCGAACATGCTGTGTCCGGAGTTTTGGTCCAAGAAGATGCCTCACACCGAGAGCATGTGATTTATTACGTCAGCCAGACCTTGTCTGGCCCACCTCTGCATTACCCATATGAGGAAAGATTAGCCCTAGCTGTAGTCTTTTCTGTACAAAAATTGCGACACTACATCCTACTCAGTCATACCACAGTCGTGGCCGACTCCAACCCCATGGTCTATCTCCTCACCCGGCGGCTCCTACAAGGTCGTGTTGCTAAATGGGTCATTATCCTCCAAGAATATGACCTCACTTTCAGAACTCCCAAAAGCACTAAAGCCCTCGCGCTCGCTCATCTTATCACGGACCTCCCATCCTCTTCAACATCACCCGTTATCCAAACGGACCTAATTGACGAGCATATCTTCATCATTTCGTCTGACGACCCTTGGTACGGAGACATTTTGACTTACCTTCGTACACAAAAATTTCGACCACACATCGATCGTGATGGACGCCGTCGCATACGACACCACGCCCCCCGATACCTCCTAATAGGGGATGTACTTTACCGACGCGGCATTGATACCATCCTACGCCGCTGTCTATCCCATAGTGAAGCAGAACAAGTCCTCAATGATTGTCACAGCGGTGCCTGCGGAGGCCATTTCTCCGGCATGGCAACCGCCCAGAAAATCATTCGGGCAGGTTATTTTTGGCCATCATTGTTTACTGATTGCATCACCGCAGTCAAGCATTGCCAGAACTGCCAACTATTTGCCCCCAAAGCAAGAACCCCCCCCGCCCCCCTTCATCCAGTCATCACCGTTGGACCATTCTGCAAATGGGCCATCGACTTCCTCGACTGCAACCCCACGTCAGCCGGCGGTCACAAACACATCGTTGTGGCTGTAGATTATTTCACCAAGTGGGCAGAAGCCATGCCGACCTATAATTGCAAAGCCGACACTGCAGCACGGTTTTTCTTCAACCATGTTATCGCTCGTTTCGGAGTACCACAGCAACTAGTCTCTGACCACGGCTCTCACTTCGAAGATGCCGTCTGGAAGGAATTATCAACCATGTTGAAATTTGAACACCATTTCTCCTCTGCTTACTATCCCCAAGGAAATGGCCAAGTCGAAGCGATCAATAAAATTTTGAAGACCATTCTCCAGCGTACTGTAGACAAGCACAAATCCAATTGGCACCACATGCTTTTCCCGGCACTATGGGCCTACCGCACGTTAACCAAAACCGCCACCGGTTTCACCCCTTTCCATTTAGTTCACGGTGTCGAATCCGTCTTCCCTATTGAGTGCCAGATCCCAGCCTTACATATCGTCGTTGAACTCCTACTAGACACTTCCCTGATCGAGCAACGTTTACTACTCCTAGAGCAGGCCGATGAAGATCGGCGCACAGCCATTCAAAACATGGAAGCAGCTAAACAACGATCGAAACTAAGTTACGACAAACACGTCCACCCGAGAACCTTTTCTGAGGGAGACCTTGTCCTTGCTTACGATCAAGCTCATGATAAAACCGGGAAGGGAAAGTTCGTGTCTATGTGGCAAGGCCCCTATATCATACAAACCTGCCTTGGGCAGGGGGCATACATTCTGACCGATTCATAAGGCAATCCCCTACGCAACCCACGCAACGGGTTGTACCTTAAAAGATTTTACCCATAGAAAATATGATGGACACCATCGTCCATTTTAGTATAGGCATACTTTCTTTGTTCACAAAAAATTCAAAAAACCTAAATATTTGTTTTTCTCTGCATGACCACAGATGGAGCCTTTTCCACTCTGCCATGTCGGTTTCGCTGATGGTGCAAGCCGTTTGTCTCCCAATCTCGCCTCCGCAGCTTGGGTAATATACTCCCCGTCACATAAGTTAATTCACATTGACGGAGTATGTTTAGGAGCCGCTACTAATAATCAAGCTGAATACGATGCCGTGACCGGTCTCCTGGCCGCTGCTCTCCAAATGAGCATACGTCACCTCAAAGTTTACTTGGACTCACAACTCCTAGTTTCCCAGCTCAACAATGATTACCAGGTACGCGATCCCTGTCTTTTCAGAAAATTCCTGTGCACTAAACAAATGGTTAGACAGTTTGAATCCATTTCATTCACACATGTCCCAAGACACCTCAATAGTGTAGCAGATAATATGGCCGACAATGTCCTCGACTGGCACACCAATCACATCATGTCATATCCATAAACAAAATGCATCCACGTGCATAACATGTGCCTCCACGGGCATAAAACAAATAAACAGAATGCATCCACGTGCATCACATGTGCCTCCACGGGCATAAAACAAACAACCAAATAATGCATCCACGTGCATAACATGTGCGGCATACATAAATCAACAAACATACTGCATCCACGTGCATAACAGGTGCCTCCACGGGCATTTACGAAAGACAAAGGTGCATCCACGTGCATACACGACAATATATCCAAATATATATCCACATATATATATAAATCAAATAGTCAACATGTCATAAGTGCCCTCAGCACCCGATATACAAAAAATACATCTGTCATACAAAAAATGCTTCCCCATATGCTCATCAGCATTTGGGGGCAGATACAGTATCGTCTACTCAGCTGGATCCCGAGGATCCTCAGGCTCCTCCTCCGGCTCCTCCTCCGAATCCTCCTCCGCTGGCCCCGCCGAGCCATGACGAGCCCGAACTCCCCGCTCTGCCGGCCCCGCTGGATCGTCCCGCAGACGTATCCTCCCCTGAGCCGGCCCTGCCGGATCATCCCGTCTACCATCCCTGTGCCTCGCCACAAACACCACTGTCCTCAATAGGAGCGACTGCCACTCAGGCGACGCACCGAAACAACCCTGCAAAATACCCCGATCCAGGTCTCTCCAACCATCCTCGGGAAGCCCAGCTAGGATCTGGGCAAAAGTCTGTCGGACACCATCTATGGCATCATCACGAGGGCCAACCCCTCGCCCACGAGCTGCAAATCCTCCACCACGCGGAGGAGGTACAGGTACAGGTGGATGGGCGACCACCATCGCCCGCCCCTGCCGAGCCACGTAGTCAGGCGGTGGCACTGGACCCACATCTGCACAAAGCAAGTAAGCCATCACATACTATAGAACAATAATCATCAATGATAAATCATACAGCATATGATATAATATCAAATAAAACACAAAACATACCGTCTAAACTCCAGGCCTGTCCTGGGGCACGAGGCATCTCTGGGTCACCTCGGTAATCCATGCCGGCATAGGGATAGTCCTCAATCACCAGAGGCATCTGCTCCCACTGTTGATAAAAATCCTCCGTGAAGTAACCGCGGACACCACCGCCGCCACCAGGCATCATCTGCCCCCATCTCATCATACGAGGCTCACTCGGAAGACCAGCACGAATGGGTACCCGTGGCCGCAAGGTGGGCACCCGCTCGAAGAAAAAACAGCATAAAAATGAGGCATAACAAAACTCGCCTCCCTCTCTAATGGCCTTGTCCAGATCTCTCCGGACTCAAGCCAGAAACATCTGCCCCCAGGCATAGTACGTACCCTGAAGAACAGAGTCCACCATCATCGTCTGCCCCCCGGACATACGATGTGGCGCAGCAGCACCCAGTATCCGTAGAACGCAGGCCCCAACAGCTCGCATATCCCACTCACGTAGGGATCGCAGACTAATAGAGCTATTCTGCAGAACAGCATCATCAACACAAAAAGTCTGTAACAGGTCCTCCATATCTATACCTGGAGGCAACCTCGGCAAGATATCGCCCACCTCACCCAAGCGAGGCAACCCAGTCAAAAAATAAACATCCGTGAGAGTAATCTCTAACCTCTCACCCCCAATGATGAAGGCACCCTCTGCCGGCACCCACCAACTCACGAGCTTGTTCAGGAGCCGCCTCACTGAACGAATGGGGGGGATCTGAGCGAACTTCAAAAGCCCGCTCATAGCTAAAGTCTGTCTCACCCCTGCATCAGTCTCAATCCTCAGCATGAGATCACCATCGATCTCTCGCTCCCGCCACGAGGACTGTGGCCTCCTCAACATCCTGCCAGCAAACAGAAGAAAATTTTTTAGCCCCAGCATAAAAATTTTAGAAAATACCATCGCGGATTTTACACAAAAAGCCGCGATGCCCATCGCGGCTTTTCCACAAAAAGCCGCGATGACCATCGCGAGATCCATGCAAAAACCCGCGATGAACATCGCGGGTTTTGGCCGGACAGTCGCGATGAACATTGCGACTATCCCCCATGAACTCGCGATGAACATCGTGGGTTCCGACCTCACAGTCGCGATGAACATCGCGACTGTGAGCCTAAAACCCGCGCGGTTCATCGCGGGTTCAGCCCCGAAACCCGCGCGGGTCCACGTTGGAGAGTCAACGTGGAATTTCGCGACCTTCGGGGGCCCGCCGCCAAACAAAAAAGACATAATTGACAAGGCTAAGGCGAATAGAGTTACCTGCAACTCGCTAAATCGAAAACCAACGGTGAAATCTCCCGGAAATCGAGAAATAGCTCTGACAGCTCTATCAAACTCGCACGTAACAATGACAAGTCATTTGGGCCCCACGCCCTATTTATAGGAATTCCACCAATTTTCCAACAATCATTGCGGTATCATACGAAGTCCATTTCTCAAACCGTTAGTACCGTTGGGATCAGCACAGCAAGAACTTCATACAGGTTCCTTCCTTTTCCCGTTTTCACGAGGTCCATTTTTTGACTATTTTTTGGCCTCTCTCCTGGCCTCGGTTTGCGTGCCACATCGACCGTTCTCCATTTTCGACGTGCCTTATATCGCCGGATTCAGTTTTCCGCGCTCGTGATGATGCTTGAGATCATTTCTCGCTCTCGCCTTTAGATTTTTCGGGCATTTTTTCCACGCCCCCTCGTCGCCTCGGTTTGCGTGCCACATCGATCGTTCTCCGTTTTAGACGTGCCTTATATCGCCGGATTCAGTTTTTCGCGCTCGTGATGACGCTTGAGATCATGTCTCGCGGTCACGTCCCGATTTTCAGGGCATTTTTTCCATGCCCCCTTGTCACCTCGGTTTGCGTGCCACATCGGTCGTTCTCCGTTTTGGGCGTGCCTTATATCACCGGATTCAGTTTTCCGCGCTCGTGATGACGCTTGAGATCATTTCTCACTCTCACGTCCCGATTTTCAGGGCATTTTTTTTCCATGCCCCCGTGTCACCTCGGTTTGCGTGCCACATCGGCCGTTCTCAGTTTGGGGCATGCCTTATATCGTCGGATCCAGTTTTCCGCGCTCGTGATGATGCTTGAGATCATTTCTCGCTCTCACCTTATGATTTTTTAGGGCATTTTTTCCATGCCCCCGCGTCACCTCGGTTTGCGTGCCACATCGGCCGTCCTCCATTTCCGACGTGCCTTATATCGTCGGATCCAGTTTTCCGAACCGACGACAATGCTTGAGACCTTTTCTCGCCCTCATCAATCCACTCTTGTTCGGTATAATTTTACCCCTTTTTTCGGGCCGAGCAACCCCTTTTACGAAAAAGGCACTTAGGGAGTTTCAGTTAAGCTCTTTTCTGACTCTTAAAAACAATGAAAAGATTGCCGAGCAACCTTGCTTCCTTTCATGCTCGTTAAACGTATCTGAAAGGGCATCTACATGGTATAAGTTTAACCCTTTTCTGGACCTTGTAGACTAATTACGAAAAAGGTATACTCTAGTCACATCGGCTAGAAGAGTTCTCCATCTGCATCATTTTATGCTTTTTTCGGGCCTTGGAGACTAAACTACGAAAAAGAACACCAATAGAGTCCACTTACCGCTTTCAGACTCTCTAAACATGAAAGCAACCATGAGCACGATCCGTCCTGGGCTCACAAAATCCACAGGAACGTACCATTTTAGAGCACACTTTTATCCCTTCTTGGAGCTCATTAAAACTACGAAGAAGGAATCAATGGTGCCTCTTGGCGCCACGACAGATCACATCTACTCATTAGGCAGCTTCCCCATTTTGGTCGCCTTTGTTCAGAGTATTCTGCAGTATGTCACCTTGATAATTCCTCGACGACACCTATCAGCTCGTCCTCCCCCCCAGAGTCAATATATACCATTCAGTCAAAGCAATGATCCCCACACCTACAAGTCAGTTCCCTACGCTGCTAGGTCAACCATGTCATCATGCTCTGAACAAAGGAAGTTTGAGTCTACCCCTTTTTTGACCCAGTTATTTCCCATTCCCACAAGTATGTCAGTCCTACCATCAGTACTACAACACCTCAGTTTTACACCTCGTGCTCCTATCAAGGAAACATCATTGCCTTGTTAGTTGCTGGTCTCCCTCTGTCGACGACAACCACATTGATTCCAGAGGATAGACCTAGAGGTCCCTGTGTCTTGGACTCATCACCATTTATGATGAGTGCCTACGAATCATTTTCAAGAGGAATCTTCAGTGCCTCTCCAAATGATTGTTTCTCACATGCTCGACTTCAACACCTTGATCGCATCGTTGAGACTCGCACAGGGTATTCGTCCGTTTCACTTATAGTCGAAGACCCCGGATACCTCCTGACTCCTCCACATTTCAGAGTCTTCCTATGGATAAAACCAGTTACACTTTTTCTGTAGATATCCGGGTTACGCATGGCGATAGTATTCAGATGTACCCCAGTTTCATACTCCCTTGAGTATACAGTTATATTATTTCTCAGATTTGACTCATAGTCTTTGAGTCCCCACAGATGTTGGACACCTTCAGTTTCAGCAGTTCATCAGTTATTCCAGTGTATCAGTTATTGAGATCAGTTATGATCAGGAGTATATCCCAAAATAATGTCCCCCCTGGACCATTATGATGTACCAGTAGATTCTTTATGTATTAGATCCCCCTTCTTGGGACTAATTGTTATGTATATGTCTTGATACGAGCATGGGAATGCCCGCCTCGTCCATTATCAGAGATTATACCTCATTCATATTGAGGCCATGTAATATTTTTTGTTTCTTGCAACTTCCAAGGGCTGTGGCTCCAGTCTCCAATCGGTCTCTTCACCTTCCCAAACCCCTGAAAAAAGACAAAAGAACTATGATGTCTATCGGCCATACGATGAGCTCCTGCCCTCACACATCAGGGGGCAATCTGTTAACACCTAAAAAGTGATCACTAGCTCATTTCCCTATTCACATGACCCATTTATCCACTTTTTCACCATCAGAGCCTCTGAAACCAACAAAAGGTCACCAAAAGACCTGAGTACACCCCTTTTTCCATTAAAAAAGATTATTTTCCCAAGAAAAGCATAAAAAACCCTCAAAAAGGGTCCAAATTCCCAAAAATATTAAAAAGGGAATTAAAATATTATTTTTATTCAAAAAAGGAAAAAGGAGGGAAAAGTACCTAAACCATGTTGGTCAATACCATTTGGTTTCCACAAAACCACAAATGGTATTCCCCACCACCAAAACCTATAAAAAGGTGGTAGGGGCTCCTCATTTCAGATCCATCCATTATCTCATCCTTATGCTGCTGAAATCTCCCTTGAGCATTTTAGCCATTGCAAACCACATTGGAGAAGAGACCATTGGAGATTGGAGTTGCTCATCCTTGGAGCCATTCAACCTCACCATTAGAGGTATTGATTCCGCAAGCACTTGCTTGCCCCATTCTTTTAATACAAATTCATTATTCTACATTGTCTTGTTCTTGATTTTAAATTATTTTTGTTATTTGCTTAATATCTTTGCATAGATCCATGTTTAGTCTTGTTTAATTAGTTTATTGTTATTTATTTCCATTGAAACTGCTGCTACTAGTTAGCAGGTGCCCATAGCACTAAGCCTGGTTGCAAAACCGGGCCAACAAGATCTAAGTCTCTTTAAATAATAATTACAAAAATTACAAAGAAACAAATCTCCCACAAAAGTAGGGATTACAAGGTATTGATTTAATATTTGCCAATGGCATATTGCCACTTGGAAAATACATCCAAAAGATCATCAACATCTTGATACTTTGCATGCTCAAGCTGTAATTGTTCCTTACAAGTGAAAGCCTCGATATCCATCTTCTTAGCCTTTGACCATTCTCATAAGAAGAGATTAATATTCATCCCCGAAGCCATGGGCGATTCAATTAATTCCTTGATATATGTTATCTGGATCTGCTCAATGTGCTCCTTGGATTTCAGATACTTTTCTTCAACCTGTGTAATCATAAGTTTAGGTGGAAGAGCAATCTCATTCTGATTCATGACAGGAAACTCCAACAATCCTAGCAGGTTATCAGAGGAAAACCATCTCTTTCTGCAGACTTGTTGGCCTTCTTCAATTGTAGTTTCAAATATGTCACAGACATTCTCCCAGGATTCCAAAGAAATATTTATCCTTCTGAGTTTGATCTTATCCAGAATAGGGACTGCTTCAGGTTTATCTTTGATGTATTTTTTCCAATCAATTACATCTTCAAAAGCTCTAGTGGCATCATTTCTCCTTTGATAGTGATCACCAAGTATATCTGAAAAATGCTCAAAGGAATTAAAGATATCCTGAATTTCATTCAGGCCTTGAAACAATTCAATCAAAGAGTTCCTAAAATCATCATTGATCCTTAGGGTGAATTCTTTAAATTCTTCTTTAGAAAATTTTGAAAAGGAAGAAACAACGGAAATGGACTATGAAGCTTCCTACTGTTCTTCAAGGGTTGCTAACTTCTCAGCATATTGTGCATTCTGCCCTTGTGCTTTTATAAGTTGTTGTTTAAGATCATCATTCTGGGAATGCAATTTTTGAACATGATCTTCATAATTATATTCCAATCCCTGCAACTGCGATTGATGTTGTTCATCCAATTGGACCTGTTTCTACCTGAGGTCTTGTAATTCCTCTTCCTTCTTCTCAATTTCTCTGTTGAGTGAGGCAACAAAGTCATAGTTAGTAGCAGCAAAGGCTCCCATGGCAGCAATTGTTTCTAAGGCTTCATGTTTGACATATGTGGAATTTCTCTTCCAAATAATTTGATTAAGCACAGAGCCCTGCACCAATGTCCCTTCTCTTACTCTTTTGGAACCTTTCTTCACAACTGCCTTCTCTAACTTACACCAAAAATATTCTCCAAGTGAGACCACTGCATCTTCACCAAAATCTGCAATTTCTTCAACAAGTGTCACACTCCTGGAACTGTAACCAAAGATACAGGTTGGGAAGCAGCAGGGGGAGGAATATGCATACTTATATGAGGTATGGAAGTGGAAGGTATTGCAATAGTGGAGACTGAATATAAAGGAATGGGGATTGTAGATGAGGTGACAGGAACTGAAGATGTAGGAGAAACTTGTATTTCAACTGGATTGGGGGGGATCTCCATGGGAATAACAAGTTGATCAGATGATGGGGATGGAGGAACTATAAGGTTTGATGATGATATAGATGGAAAACTGGTAGGGATGGTAAGTGGAGAAGAAGTGACAGTAGAAGTGGTGGTGGTTTCTAAAAAATGAATTTCAGGAAAAGAATCATCAACCAATAGATTTCCAAGTGGATCAGAAGAAGTCTGGGTAACTGAAGTAACCACTATCAAGCTAGTAGGAATAGTAACTAGACATGACAAGTTGGTAAAGGGAAACTCATCTTCCAAATCCCTGTCATCAATACACAACAATGCAACTTTTGTCACTAACACTTTAGTTTTATGCTTCTTGGCTGGAGAAGTTGAAGCAATGATCTCGATTGCATAGCTCATTAATGCTAATATCTTCTTCATTTCTTCAGCTGATTTGATGAGAGCATTCAGATTAACCAGGGGCTGAGGCTGTTGCGGACCCTCAACTGGAGCTTTACCTTTATCTTCTGATTTATAGGTTAACAGCAGAGGATTTTAAGCTGAGTTTTATGTGTCTCATTCTCTATCAATTCCTTTTGAGCTCTTTCATCATCTGACAGTTTGAGTTTCTTGTCTTGCAACACTTTTACCTTGAGCTCTTGCTAGTACTGGTGAATGAAACTTTTCTCCTCCTGAGAGGTGACTTTGCTCAACACATCCTGGAATGAATTCACACCTTCATAGATGGAGTCATCAGGCTCGAACTGATGCACATAAGTACTCTTGATATGTTCCTTTGTGAAGTGATTGGTCAAGAAAGACTTTGGATCATGCATCCTTTTATGGGCCTCCCCAAGCTTTAAGGTTGTAATTTTCTTCCCAAGCAGAGTTGCATGAGTGGAATTCTGAATAACTAGGGATCCAAGATTAAGAGGAAACTTAGGCTAGCCTTTCCTTTTATCTCCAGTAAACCGAGGAAACACACCATCAATGACAGTTTGGAAGGATATTTCTTCCAATACCATTCTGTCAAGCCCAATCCTGGGTAATAGATGAACTGTGTTGCTACCCCAAACTCTGATGTAGGAAAAATATTCTCCCACATACCAATCTCCCATGGTGGCAATCAATGCCTTAGCTTGAGCAGAAAAGGTGGGGGCATCCTCCTTGAAGATTTTGTAATAAATGGAGCCCATAAAATGATCACAAATGTCATAGATGAGGGGTACAGAGTTGTCCTCCCATAATGTTGAGCAATAACTGTGGACTGGAGGTCCTTCCCTGGTCCAATTCCATGCCATGGCAGGAAAGGGGAAGGCTGAATAAAACACATCCATAACATAAGCAGAAAGGAAAAACATTGGCTTTCTGGAGGCAAGAGTCTTCTTATACTTCTCAATGACTTGCTTCAACACTACTGATAGAATTTGTGCCCAATTGAAGGATTCACCGATGGTGAGAACGTGATGTGCCATAGGTTCCCATTCTGCTTTGAAAACTGTACAATTGGGTAAACCCATACAATCTGCACAACATGGCTTCCAACAAGGAAAAGGGCTCTCTAAACCAGGCAATAGGATACAGCTTATCGGCTTTGGGAGCAAAGATAGCAGGGGTTTGCATCCAGGATTTAATCATTTCATTAAAATTGAATCAAGTTTCAAAAGACTCTAGGAATTGCTTGGTAAGAAGTTGTTGGGGACTTCTAAGTGCATAAACCTTGGCAAATACCTCAGGTCGGAAAGAAGCTAACAAAGTTTGGTTTATGTCATTGAATGAATGGTCATGAGGGTTGGCATGATCGATAATCCATTTTATTTCATCTGTGTAGGGCATCAGGGATGGTCTGGCTGTTATATCGTGGATTTGAGATTTACTGATGTTCAGATAAGCCGCCTAGTCATGCTGGATTTCGGAAAAATCTTCATTGTCAAAGATGGCATAAATCCGTGACCAATCCATCATATATGTAAATATATATATATCCAGAGATCACTACTCCCTCTGGATCAGTCTGAGACCTCAAGTAGTATGAATCTCTATGTCAGTACATACTCATAAAAACATAGACTCAAACCACCAGATCTGCATCTACCAACAACATATAACAACCATCAACCACAATAGACAACAGATGTACCCTGGAACCCTTTCGAGAAAAACCAGCCAACTATGGGGCTATCTTCTCTCTCGAGTCTAGAGAATATAGAAGAATAAAGAAGCTGTACAATACAAAATTACCTCAGCCGGTAACTCAACCCCTCTGACCAGGACAAACTCTAATTTGCATGAATCCAGCTGATGCATGCACTGATGAAGTATGCCCTAACTGCCAATCTGGATCTGAGTGCTCTGACGATGCCTCTGATGGATCTTCCCTCTACTGATCACCCTGCTCTGATCTGCTCGCTCTAAAGACTGCCCACTGATGAAATCGGCCCTCTCTGCATGCACAAGTGTGCCCTCCTCCTCTGGATGTCAAATGCTCGTACTGCTTCGAATCTCAATAGATCTAAGCTCTGATCGTCTCTAACCTTCCTCAAATCTCGAGGCAAGGCTATCCTGAAAGTGTCGGACTCCAAATCGATCAATTTGGCTCACAACGAGCTTCTCCTCCTGAGGAAAAACATCCTCCTCCAAGCAAACTCGGCCTCCTCCAAACTAATCAGTAATCACACTGTGGAGCTCTCTCAGCTCATAGTACTAGAGATCTGGTCTCTCTGGAACTGAAGGTCACTGATCTAGCTTAGATCTGACCTTCACAGCTCCTACATCAACTCCTCCCTATCTCAGAAAGTCACCCCACATGGACAGATTTGTCCCCCTCACTCTGGCAGTATCTATCTCTGATGATACAACTGAGTAACCCCATCTGGGGACCCCCTGCCTCTATAAATAATCTCACCGATGAATTAGGTTTTCCAAAACCCTAATTCCCTGTGCATGCACAAGTCACTTTTGCATGCATTCACTGAATGCTGGCAGGTCATGCAAAACTCATGCATGCATAGGTCAATCTCCCCTGAAGCTCCGCATGCAGCCCCTGTTGGGCTCATGCCACTGAGTAGAGTGCATCTCACTCTCTACTCCATCCTGATGCCTATGGTACTAATGTCCCTCCATGCAAGGCATCTAAGTCATGGAGGACATCCCAAAGTTACCATAATCTAACAATATAGGTTTCAGAAACCCTCCCATCGATGTCAGAGAATATTCCATTGTTTGGGTCTTTGTTTTTCAATTGGTCCATGACAGTTTTGGATCTAGTGTTCCTCGAGATGATTGAAAAATGGGTTTTTCTGATAAAAATGAAAAAATATTTTAATTAAAATTGATTTTCAATTTCCAAATATTAAGCAGATGATTGGCATAGAACATGAAACTTACTCGTAAACCGGTGGAAAAGAACAGCAAAGCTGGTAGCAGGATAAAATCCGCAGTGAAATTCGTTTGCAGAAGGTAAAATTGTAGCATGAAAATGTTAAAAATATAATTTTACTCCGCATATTTCACCCCAAAAATGTTATTAACGAATTTAAAACAGGACCGCAGATCTCAAGCGAATCAATGGTTAGGATTGAACGAAGAAAAAGCGGAAAGCGAAATTGCATATGAGCTTTTCAAAAATTTGTGACTTAAGCCTCCTGCAATCCGCATTGTAGGTTGCGGGATTGCGGACGTGCAAATTCAATGTTTGGAATATTATCGTTTTCGCAATCCACAATCCGAAGTCAGAAATGCGGAGCGGGAAAAATATGGGAAAAATTCGATCTTCCCGCAATCCGCATTGGGGGTTGCGGGATGGCGGAATTGCGG
This sequence comes from Larix kaempferi, assembly GCA_027924585.1. NCBI lineage: Eukaryota > Viridiplantae > Streptophyta > Pinopsida > Pinales > Pinaceae > Larix > Larix kaempferi. The sequence continues at coordinate 10,473,975 of BSBM01000249.1, forward strand.
AAACATTTTTAAGAAAATTAGGTATCTGCAATCCGCAATATATTTGTGGGTTCGGAAAAGGCGATGAAATTTTATTTTTCAAGTTTGGTTTCCGCCTTCCGCAATCCACATTGCGGAATGCGGAGATGCGGAACCAAAAATCTGATTTTTATTGATCAAACGTGTTAGGTTTCCCTTTTGGGAAAATAGGAAAATTCGTTGGAACAAAGCCAAATACAAGAAGATACACAAACAGAACAAGCGTGAAGGCTCAATGTATTTCTCATTAACCAACTACATACATATAAATACATTGAGAAATGTCCCTTGGGTTTCATATTCCCAAGTGGACTCTTGGACTCCCGGGTGACTCTTGGTCTACCTGAGGATTAGACTCCAACAAATCCCCCCTTAATCCGAAGGGTGCATATGAGTCCAAGAAAAAAATAAGAGAGTTGAATAAGTGAAAGTGGACAGCTACCATCAGCTGAACATTTCCATCTCGAACATCCTTTACTAAGAAGGTTAGCTAGAAGCTTGCACATGCTTCTGCTAGATACAATGGCTCTCACAAGGGATGGTGTTTAGGCTAACCATCAACTCTATAGCTCAGTCAAACATAGCTCTTCACAGGCTCGCTTGTTCTGGCTCACTTGTACTCCCTCGCTTGTTACTTCGAAACTTGACGCCTAACATCATGTTCCCCATGTCAAGTATAAAGTGAGGAGAGGAAGATGTCTCAACTGCACGATGCTTCAAAACTCATGAATGAACTCTCCAGTATGACTTATAAATCTTCTTAGTTGTTGATGACCATTGCCAAGAAGTGATCCACCCATAGTGAATCTTCTCTTTTGCAAGTTTCTTCAAACTGAAGCATCTGCCTGATGAGTGTGTACATTTTCCACAATGCTTACAAGGGTGAAGATCAAAACAATGATCTTTCATGTGGCCAACTCAATCACAGTGTTGGCATGTCAAACTCTGAACCGATGTGGATGAAGATGGACTCTCGTTGATGAATCCAACACTCTGAAACTGGATAGGCTTGGAGAAATCGAGAATGTGAACTGTCACTTCCTTGTCATATCCAAGGTTGGTTCTGTGCTTGTTATGGTTGATCTCTTCCCAAGGTCTAATTATGGGCTTAGAAGGAGCAAGCAGAACCTTTGCATGCATTTATTCATCTTCATTTTGTTCCACTTCTGATGGGGTGCCACTTATTTTCTTATGTGCTTCTGGAGTGGCATCAATATGTGTAGGCTGCAGAACATAATCATAAAGAGGATTGTTCTAAACGTGAACAAGTTGAGAATGCTTTTCTTCTTGTTGAAGCTGCAACTCAAGCTGTAGGAAATCAAGAGTGTCTTTTGAATCTTGTACATAATCTCGAATGTGAGTGAGAATGATCTTGTCGATCATGACAATGTTGTCGACAGAGGAAAATAGTAGAGTGTTCAGTAACTCTACAAGGCCATTTAATCTCTCCATTGAAAACTCACTCAAATACAAAAGGGTTTCTTGCAATTCCACCCTCTTACAACAAGACTCAAAAACTAAGATTCTGAGCTCAAATGATGAAGGGTGTCCGGTTCAACCGAGAGTGCACCCAAGTACAATGCAACTCAATTCAATTTAATTTTGAATGGTACAAAAGACTAAATGCAAGTTACAATGTAGAATATGAAACTGAGTTGATCTTTATGATATGAATGCTTTACCTTTGTAAAGAGAGGCCTGTGGATTTAATCATGTTGACTTCAAACTTCTAGATGGAAATGTGTTTTTACACAAGATTTGAGCCACTAAAAACTGCAACTGAGCTTGTTCAACACCAATGATCACTTTAAGAAATGCTTAATACACGTCTTCTGCTTAATGCAACATATGTACTCAAGATAGCAGGCCTATAGTCTAATACAAACTTTTCAATGTAATAATCTACAATTTGTAGCAGGCTATGTACAATATACAAAACCAGGTTTATGCAACAATATTTAATCCAACAAGATAATACCAGTCCTTGTGCAAAAGGTCGCAACATCAATGTTGCATTCACACCACTTGTTGGAGGTCGTGCTCTTCAAGATGAAGGTCGCAATATCAATGTGTGCACAACTCCTTTAGATGCAGACAGATCGCATTCACACACAGGTCAACTCCTTCACTTGCATTCTCAGCTACTTCGAATTCCACTCAGCAAATGGCACACTCTATGTGGCAGCTCGCAGATTTGGACATATCGCAGCTCTAGCAAGGGTGCAGCTCGTTACATTCTTCAACGCAGGTCTCAGTCCACGATTTCATAGCTCCTATGAGCAGTACGCAGCAACTCCAAAAAGGAGAGGTGGCAGCAATCGCAGTTTCTATGGTCACAACTATTCAACGTGAAGGTCCCATCTCTTCAACGTGAAGGTCGCAGCTCTCTTTCACAGATTTCAAACAATTCAATGCAGTCCTCAAAGATATGTATTTCAATTTTCCATGATATGCAGTCATCCACCATAGCTTTCCAATCAATGTAGCTTTCATGCAATTCATCCACACGTGGAGCTATCATCCTCCATGCACTTTAGTGAACTCAGATCTCAATCTTTCTAACATAACAAATTTCAACGGAAACCTGCAGGTCGCAACCACACACTAGAGGAGAGTGTATCTATCATTTGCAATTTAAGATACCATAGAGACTCAATATATCAAAGTTAGCAGATAAATATATCAATACGCAACAATATATCAATACCCAGTAATATATATATTTGAGTATCTACCATTCGCAAATACCAATGGAGAAGCAGTTCGACGCATCAACAATACACTTCAACTATGCATCAATAATGAAGACAATCGCTACAATACGCAATCACCAACGCTGGTCACTTTGCTCAACGCAGATACAGAGGGAGGTTGCGGCTCCAAAAGAACCTCACGCGCCTTCGGATGTTATTTCTTGCAGTCCCATGCACTTCACAAAAGAATGAGATGTTATTTCTTGCAGTCCCATGCACTTCACAAAAGAATGAGAGAGGTATCAATCTTGGAAGACACAATATTCCACAGTTCAACGCAATCCTCCAATGGTTCTTTCCACGCTAGTCAACTGAAGTACTATTATTACGAGCAACATGGACAATGAAGAAACTTGAACGATCAAGGAAGTTGAATTATCATCTCCCATGTCTTCATTGTGCACTTAGAGAGGAGGCAAACTGTCATGTACGCAACTGTATGTGAAGGTCAAGCTTTCAACAGTAGTCTCTTCATGCCATTCCAAAAATTAGAATTTCTGGAGGGGAAAAATTCATACCCACAGATCACCCCAATGAGGGGAAAGATTTCAGCTTCACGATTCAAATTACATTTTATTTTATGCTCACAAAATTCTTAGGCGGCAATTCTTACGCAGCCTTAAGTCCATCACAAAATATGCATAGCACAAGTTAGGGTGCAACATCTCTTACTTCCAAGATATGGCACGAAGATCCTCCAATCGCAGGTCTCAGCTCGCAACGCAGTGGTCGCAGATGGTTCCTTCACGCACCAGCAACTGTTCTTTGCACTCCAATGCCCATTCCAATGAAAGTGAAACGCAGCAATAACTCTCATGCGACAATCTATGTTCAACGTGGTCGTGGGTTCTCTTCAGCAACTCAACTCAACTCCAACGTAGATATTCAATACTCCAACCTAGCAATCGCAGTTCTCAGATGGCAGCGCTTCTTCATTGTGGTACTCTTCTTCACAGTGGTCGCAGATAGAAGCTCTTCTGCCAATCGCAGACTTCAACTTTGAAACATGCAACTCTTCAACACGGATACAAAGGGAGGTCGCAACTCTTCACAGCTGAGACATGGCACTTTAATGTATGTATACACCATCATGATATTCAAAGAAATGATCCAACGCATTCATTGCTTCACGCATGAATGCAAAACTCAACTTTTCACTTGTCTTTCTTGTGGTATGTAGCCGAGGACAGGAGCCGCAACTTTCAACACTTCTCACCAACTCGCAGCTCTCAAGTCATAGCACGCAATTCCAATGAGATAGTGAATGGATAATTTATTCCGCGCAGAGGCTTCTGATATGCAACAAAAACTGGATGCAGTGTGTAGTCTCATCTCCTCAAGGGATAGCTCAAGGCATGGCAGGTTGCAATTCCAGTGTGAAGAGATGGTAGGTCACAACTGCAAAGAATAAGTGCAGGAGATGGCAGTGCCAGGATACAGAAGGAGCACCACCAGGCAGGAGAATAATTGCAGGTATGACGAGACTAGCAATGCAAGACTAAGCATAGGCCACAGAATAATAAGAGCTCTGATACCACTTTAGGTTGCCCTTTTGGGAAAATAGGAAAATTGGCTGGAACAAAGCCAAATACAAGAAGATACACAAACAGAATAAGCATGAAGGCTCAATGTATTTCTCATTAACCAACTACATACATATAAATACAATGAGAAATGTCCCTTCGGTTTCATATTCCCAAGTGGACTCTTGGACTCCCGGGTGACTCTTGGTCTACTTGAGGATTAGACTCCAACAAAACGCTTTCTGACTTCCGTAATCCGCATTGCAGATTGCGGAAATGCGGAAGCGAGAAATTTAAACTCCTAAAATATGGGATTTCTGCAATCCGCATTGTGCATTGCGGGATTGTGGAAACGATGTATTTTCAAGAAAAACAAGGCCTCACACAAATCATGAAAATGCATAAAAACAAGCGTTATTTAAAAGTTTTTATTGAGATTAAAGCATGCAAAGGTGAGAATGAAAAACATCAATCATAAAACCCCCATAATAAAGAATAAAGAATTCTATATTACCTTAATCAAATTAAAACTGGAGTCCCATTTTTATCTTATAAAAATGAGATATGTTGTGCCTACAACAAATGGCAACTAGCTGGGTGAAGCAGTTATCTCTGTAAAAATCATCTTCAAAATTTAGGAAGGAACATGTCGGACTGAAAAGTATTTCAGTCTGTAACCTGAAAATGACTTCATAAAACACAACAGAATCAGCAAAGTTGATATATATATATATATATAATTCATCCTTCCTCAGTCAAAACCACATACAATTATACTCAATTGAAAATTAGCCTAGAAGCAGTTGGTATTCTTTGTACTAATATGCAAGCATGAAGGGGCAGCTTGGGATAATCCTCAGGAGAAAAACTTCTACTAACTTCAGATCACCAAATCATCAACCGTCTTGAGTTATTATTAATTTGTTCTTGTATTTACTGACTTTACTTATTAATTTGTTTATCCACATAAAACTCTCTTTTTTCGGAAACTGAGACTTTGTTGAAACAAGACCATTGCCCTGACTCGATGATCATATTTTGGCAATGCCATTCACAAATCCTACCTAGAAACTGAACATGTTGGCTCTGTCGAGAGACCCCTTGTCTTTTAGCTTTTGACTAAAAGAAATTACCATGGCTTGATGACCACATGATAGTAATTTCAATCCAGAATAGAACCCATGATCATGGTCAGGATGGCTTGCTATAAGACCCCATGTCCTTGAGTTCAACAAAATATCTTACAAAGAAAAGCAAAGTTTATTAAATTGTAAACTACAAGACACCACTTTGTCTTGGTAACCAAATATTAGTAGCGCCATTCACTGATACCTGCAGATCATGAATGGATCGACCTGTGATAGGATCTTACATCTTTCAGCAGAATATGAAAGCCATCTCCCTAGCTTGATGACCAGATGTGGAGATGTGATTCCACCAAATATCTATGAACATGATAGGTTGGCTTGTGATAAGACCCCCTACCTTGCAATTTACAATCATTTAGGTGAATTTTACTTAATTCCAAAATGATGAAGACGGGACCCAGAGTAGCAGAAGATTCACCAGACTAAAAGGATTTACTGCCAATTACTGATGGAACATATGATATGCTCCTTCAACTGCTTATTCAAATGTTGGTTCAACTTATGCAGCTAGAAATATCTTCTTGGAACTGTTATTAGTGCTGCTTTGTAACGTAATTATTGTTTGCAACAGTGAGTAATTTACATATGTTATTGTTGTTGGGTTCAGGTATAATTTTAAGGTTCCTGCATGTGACTAGCTAATTTGTGCAGCAGAAAAAACATTTCCTACTGCCTCTCTAGCTTCTATCCCTCCTTAACCCATTGCTACGAAAATAGGTCAGGAAAAACCAAGCTATTCCTGTGGCTTATTCAACAAATGAGGTATTTCTAAAACAATGGTTCAAAATGAGAAAGTATCAATTAATAGTGTGCATGGATTGCTTGCTATATTTTATTGAAAGCACACTTCCATGTATAGACTAAATAAAGTATAATTTGCCATGGTGATCCCAAAATCTTAAGTTCAATTGATCTAAAATAAATTGCTCAAACAGCTTCGCCAAATGCTTCATTATTATCATGCTTTGAAAGAAAACAAAATTCAGAAAACAATCCAAAAGAAAACGAAAGAAAAGAAAACCACTCCTATGTACAGATAAGCAAATGCTTATCTTAAATAAAATATTTCTTCAAAAGTTGAATATTTACTGGATAGGTTTCAAATAAACCCTCCAGTGTCTGTGATCGGACAGTACTAGGACCAAGATTTTCTATAACAATGAATGGCCCTAGCCACAAGCGATGACATTTAGTATATTCATTTTTATCCTTGTGTTGTTTGTCCCATTTCAAGACCAAATCCCCTATTTGGAAATCTCTTTCAGTTGAATATTTTTCATCAAACCATCTTTTGACTAGTTGTCGATGTTGGTATAATTTATTTTTGGACTTCTCCCTCGCCTTGTTAGGAACCCATGTCTTTACTTTGTTAGTATATTGTTGTTGTACGCATATGCTTTGTAATTCGTCCCGTAGTATTTGTTGATCAATAGTTTGTGTTATTGTTGTTGGCGCATATGCTTTGTAAGTCGCCCGTAGTATTGTTGATCCATAGTTTGTAGTGGCCCATGGTTTTGACCCATAGTATTGGCACCTAGACTTAATATATAAGTGTGTGTTGAGGCCTATGAAGGTACCATGAAGTTAATTGTATTGAGCTTGCTCAAAGGAGGTTGCCCCCTCGAAGTGGCCCGTGATTAATATAAAAGTGATTCTGAATTCTGTTATTTCTAATATCTCGTGTATTTGCATTAATTAATTATTGCAGGTTCTTCACATCTGGTATCTGAGCACTTTCTTGGGCTCGCTGGGTGAAATTTCTTCCAAAAAAAAAAAATTGCATCTGTTGCAGGTTCGGATTTGGAAATAATCTCTATCCGTTTAACTGTGGGAAGTACTTGGGCATAATCCCTAAAACTCATTGTGAGGAGTACCACAGGAACCCCAAAGTAGCTGACCCATTAGGAGGACCTGTCAGCGAAAAGGGCAATGACCCCTACCTAATTGACTAGTTCCCACCTGTGAGGTAAACCAAGAGCTGTTGTTTGTGGCAAAGCGGTTATCAGTTTTACCTGAGCCATGGAGTGAGGGGTACTGCCCCAATACGCAAGTTGTCAGACAGCATTGGTGGCCGAGTGAAACCCTTGAACTGTTAGGAAGCCGCACATACCTGGGGTCCATATCTATTTTCAGCTGAACTGTTGTCGATCATTGTTGCGTCGTTTCAGATCCAGCCATTCAGATCCATTCTGAAAGTCGTTCCAGATACAGCCATTTTCAATCCATTCGGCGCTGTTTCAGATCCCTCTGTTTCCGCTCACTTCCAGGCCGTTGCTGATCTATCTGTTTCAAATCCCTTCCGAGCCTTCCGAAAAAAATAAATAAATAAATAAAAATAAAAAATAAAAAATAAATCAGTTTTTTCTCCATATCTCCCTTGTTTTCACTCAGTTTCCCTTGAAACTTTCGGGGAACCCCTGTAATCCCATTCTGCATATTTCATTCCTGAAGACCCTATCCCCAATTCCACTTCCCAAAGCCTGAAATCCCACATTTGTCTATTTTTAGGGTTTTCCATAACTTCCTCAGATTTCACCCAATCACCTTCACATTTTACCACAGAGTTCATTTCCGAATTCTGCTTCTTTGTCCCCCTTTGCCAAATTTTCCCATTCTTTCACCCCGCTTCTGAAATCCTCATTTTTTGCTTCCTTGTCTATTCAACAGTGTCCAAAACCTAGTCAAACCCCAATTACCCTTCAGATTTTTTCCCAAATCCAAATTTTCGTTTACTGAAGCAGTTTCTGTTTTTGTTTTTCTACCCAGTCAACCAAAAAAAACAAAGTCTTGGTTATGGTTGTCACCCGCGCAGGAGAAAAAACCATGGAAGAAGCACTTGCTACCATCCAAGCCAAACTCCAGGATCTTGATGAAAAAAATTTCGGCCTCCATCTTGAACATTCAGCTATGAACAACAAATGGCAGTTCGAGTCTTCATCAAACAATGGGTTCTCTTCTTCCAGCAATTTCCGTGGTCCGAAGCTTGATTTTCCTCGCTTCAATGGTACTGATCCAACTGGATGGATCTATCGTGCAGAACAGTATTTCAATCTGCATAATACTTTTGATGTCAACAAAGTTTCGCTTGCATCCTTTCATTTGGAACAGGAAGCTCTTCAATGGTACCGTTGGTACATCAAGGCTCATGAAGAGCCAAAATGGCCAAACTTTTGCCAGCTCCTTTTGCAACAATTTGGTCCTAGTGCTTTTGATGACTTCACAGGAGCCCTCACTAAACTTTGCCAAATTGGCACTGTGAGAGAATATCAAACCGAATTTGAGAAACTAGCCAACCACACTGAAGGTTTGTCTGATGACTTTTATAGGAGTTGTTTTATCAGTGGTCTAAAGGATGCCATCCGCTCTAAGGTCAAAATGTTTTGTCCCAACACAATGATGGAAGCCCTAGGGTTGGCTAAGTTGGTAGAAGACAAGATTGCAACCCAACAGCGCTCCAAGCCCACTTTTGTTCCCTTTCGAAATAGGGTTCTCAATGACCACCCATACCACAGGCTCCTCGACCAACTCCTATCAAGCGTTTGTCTGAAACAGAGATGCAAGCACGCAAAGAAAAGGGGCTTTGCTCTAATTATGATGAGAAATTCACTCGGGGACATAGATGTGTTCAGCAAAAGCTCTATCTCTTGAATGTGGATTCTCTGCCTGCCTCTGAAATTGGTGATGAAGATCCAGAAACAATGGATGCTCAGGTCGACATTTAGGAACCGCCTATTGACCCTCTGTCTCAGGATGACCAACCAGAGATATCTCTCCATGCTTTAGCTGGAATCACCACCCCCCAAATAATGCGGGTCAGGGGTTACTTCAAGAAGCTTCCTCTTACAATACTCATTGATTTTGGTAGCACTCATAATTTCATTGACCCTCGGATCGCCAAACAAGCTGATTGTTTTATCCATCCTTGCTCCAACTTTGAAGTCATGGTTGCCAATGGGGGCACCTTACCTTGCAAAGCAAAGTGTCGAAATGTGCGTATCTCTATGGGAGATTATACCTTGCGCTCTAACATGTTTGCCTTGACCTTAGGCGGATGTGATGTGGTCTTGGGTGCTCAATGGCTACGCACACTTGGCCCTATCTTATTGGATTTTGCTGAACTTTGGATGCAGTTTTCCCTCAATGGACAAAAACACACATTGACAGGATTACAACCAAGGTCTCTCAGCATCATCAGTTCACATCGCATGGAAAAACTCCTCAAGAAGAATTCACATGGTTTCATCGCTCAGATCCATTCCATTCAAATGCAACCATCAGCGGTCTCCACTACTCCTTTGGATCTACAACAAATTCTAGATCGATATACAGGTGTCTTTTCTAAACCAGTGGGATTGCCACCTTCAAGGCCAGAAGACCATCGTATTCAGCTCCTTCCTGGTAGCGTTCCTCCCATCATCAAGCCCTATCGCTACCCATTTCACCAAAAAACGGAGATTGAAATGCTCGTTCGGGACTTATTGAAGCAAGGTATTATTCTCCCAAGCACTAATTCCTTTTCTTATCCAGTTCTTCTTGTCCGCAAAAAAGATGGGTCATAGCGCCTCTGCATTGGCTTCCGAGCACTTAATCACCTCACCATCAAGGATAAGTTTCTAATTCCTATTGTTGATGAGCTTCTTGATGAGCTTCATGGGGCTCAATTTTTCTCCAAGTTGGATCTTCGTTCTGGGTATCATCAAATTCGGGTTCATGAGGATGATATCCCTAAAACAGCTTTCCGCACACATGATGGCCATTATGAGTTTTTGGTCATGCCCTTTGGCCTCACTAATGCTCCTTCCACATTCCAGGCCTTAATGAATAAAATATTTCGGCCCTACTTGCGGAAATTCATTCTGGTATTCTTTGATGATATCCTCATCTACAGTAAAACATGGGATGAACATCTCCAGCATCTGGATCTTGTCATGCAACTTTTCTCTGACCATCATCTCCACGCCAAGTAGTCTAAATGTGTTTTTGGACAGAAGGAAGTTGAGTATCTCGGCACAAGGGGTTCGCATGGATCCTGCCAAAATCGATGCCATGAACAATTGGCCGCATCCTCAGACACTCAAGAGCCTTCGTGGTTTTTGGGGGTTGACAAGCTACTATCGCAAGTTTGTCAAGGATTATGGGAAGATTGCAGCTCCATTAACTGCTCTATTGAAAAAGGATGCTTTTACATGGACACATGCTGCTCGATGTGCATTTGACAAACTGAAACAAGCTATGTGTACTACACCTGTTCTAGCTATGCATGATTTTTCCAAGCCCTTCACTATTGAGAGTGATGCTTGCGGCAATGGACTTGGTGTTGTTCTCCTTCAAGATGAACACCCCATTGCGTTCACCAGCAAATCCCTTTCAGGTAAGAATTTAGCTGCCTCTACATATGAGAAGGAAATTATGGCTATTTTGCATGCAGTACAGAAGTGGCGACCATACCTATTAGGGAATCATTTATGCATCAAGACTGATCACCAGAGTCTGAAATATTTCTTGGAACAGCGTGTCTCCTCCCCAGCACAACAGAAATGGGTTAGCAAACTCATGGGTTATGACTATGAGATCACTTATAAGAAAGGTAAAGACAATATTGTGGCAGATGCTCTTTCTCGCACATTTGATGCCCAAGGTTCTCTTTCAACTATTTCTATGCATGTTCCAAATTGGTTGCAATCTGTTCAACAGGGTTATGTCAATGACTCTTCCTTATCTCAAATCATCCAACGCTTGACCAACAACCCTTCTGTTGTGCCACATTAATCTTGGGATGGTGCTTCTCTGAGATACAAGGGTCGTCTGGTGCTTCCCCAGAGCACAAATCTTCAACAGGCTGTCTTCTATGAACTCCATGCTTCTCCATCGGCAGGGCACTCTGGGTTCCTCAAAACATATGAACGGGCACAGCGTAACTTCTTTTGGCAGGGCATGAAAAGGACAATTCAACAGATGGTGGTTGAATGTGATACCTGCCAGCGCAATAAGGATGAAACAACACTCCTTCCAGGATTGCTCGAACCCTTTCCCATACCTACACGAATTTGGACGGATATTTCTATGGATTTCATTGAAGGGCTCCCTAAATCTGGTGGGAAGACAGTGATTCTCGTTGTGGTTGATCGCCTCTCCAAATATAGTCATTTTTGTGCTCTCATCCATCCCTATACAGCCTCCTCGGTCGCTCAAATTTTCCTGGACCAGATCTTTCATCTTCATGGCATCCCTTCTTCCATTATCTCGGATTGTGATGCGACTTTCACCAGTCATTTTTGGACAGAACTATTTCGCCACACTGGCACCAAACTGAAGATGAGTTCCGGGTATCACCCACAAACAGATGGTCAGACTGAAGTTATCAATAAATGCTTGGAAACTTATCTTCGTTGCTTCACCTCTGAACAACAACATCAGTGGGCAAAGTGGCTCCCTCTCGCTGAATGGTGGTACAATACCTCTTACCACACTGCCTCTAAAATGACCCCGTATGAAGCAGTCTATGGTCAGGCACCTCCAGTTCTTCTTCCATACACCCCCAACAGTTCACCAGTTCAGGAATTTGACACGATCCTTCGAAACCGCGATCAGATTCTTCGCATTTTGCGGGACAATCTTCACATGGCAAGAAATCGCATGAAGCAACAAGCTGATCAGCACCGTTTTGAGCGCACTTTTCAAGCAGGCGATATGGTTTTTCTTCGTCTCCAGCTGTACAAGCAATCCTCCTTGAAACTCGAAGGGCGTCATAAGCTCGCTCCAAATTTCTATGGGCCATATCGGATTCTTCAGAAGATTGGGTCCGTTGCTTATAAATTGGAACTTCCTCCTTCTTCCCGCATTCATCCAGTATTTCATGTCTCTTGTTTGAAGAAAGTTCTTGGCACCAACATCAGTGGACAAACTATTTTACCCGAACTGGATAATGAAGGATCCATCCTTTTGGAGCCATAGGCCATCCTCAATCGGCACACTCGCAACTTCACTCTCGCTCTATCACAGAGGTCTTAATTCAGTGGCACGGCATGCAACCAGAGGATGCTACATGGGAACCACTCCTTCAGATACAACAACAATTTCCACATCTAAAGCTTTGAGGACAAAGCTTTTTTCAAGGGGGAGGGGATGTTAGGAACCCATGTCTTTACTTTGTTAGTATATTGTTGTTGGACGCATATGCTTTGTAAGTCGTCCCGTAGTATTTGTTGATCAATAGTTTGTGTTATTATTGTTGGCGCATATGCTTTGTAATTCGCCAATAGTATTGTTGATCCATAGTTTGTAGTGTCCCATGGTTTTGACCCATAGTATTAGCGCCTAGACTTAGTATATAAGTGTGTGTTGAGGCCTATGAAGGTACCATGAAGTTAATTGTATTGAGCTTGCTCAAAGGAGGTTTCCCCCTCGAAGTGGCCTGTGATCAATATAAAAGTGATTCTGAGTTCTGATATTTCTGATATCTCGTGTATTTGCATTAATTAATTATTGCAGGTTCTTCACACGCCTCTTCTAATTTAAGTAATGAATCAATTCTGTTCTGAAGGGGAGAAGAGGCATCCTGTTGAAAAGATTGAGCCAATTGTAATGAAGGGAGTAAGAGGTTTGAAGGTAAAATGGATTCCTTACCATAGACTAAGCAGTAAGGGGAATTTCCAACAGCATCTTTTGGAGTTACTCTGTCTTCCTAGAGAGCATTAAAAAGTTGAGTATACCAATTCTTATGATGAGTGGCTACAGTATTCTTTAGGATATTAATGAGATTTTTATTTGAAGACTCAGCTAATCCATTTCCCTGTGGGTAATAATTGGCAGAGTACTCAAGTTTAATTCCGTTCTCTAGGGCATATTGGGTGAGATCAATAGAGGAAAAATAAGATGCATTATCGAAAACCAGGGATTCAGGATCCCCAAACCTAGTGACAATGTGACTCTCAAGAAAGGATATCACTTGGTTTGTATTAGCAACCCTGAGGGGGACTACTTATACCCCTCTGGTAAAATAATTTGTTGCAGTAATGATATAAAGATGTTGCAAGGAAGAGTCAGGGGTAATAGGACCAACAAAATCTAAACCCCATTGCTGAAAGGGAAAGTGGACAGTGACTGGTTGAAGGGGGAAAGCATATTTCTTAACCTTACCAACACATCATTGGCAAGCTTCACATTTTCTGGCAAAGGCATATGCATCTTTGAACAAAGTTGGCCAGTAATAACCAACCCTTAAGATTTTGTGGGTAGTTGTCTCCCCTGAGTAATTTCCGCCAGCAGGCCCTGCATGCAACTCCAACAAGATATTATCAGTTTCTATTTTTTCAAGACACCTAAGAAAAACTCTATCATAATTTCTTCTAAACAAAACACCATCAATGAACTGATAAGGTGTAGCTTTCAATCTCAAAGCTCTACGCTTCTTGAATTCTAAAGTTTGAAAAGCAAACCCATGTGCAAGAAAAAAATATAATATCATCATACCATTCAGACGTTGGAGCAGAGATGACATTTACAGTATCTTCAGATGTACCTTCCTCTTGGTTCCATTCAAGTTGTGCTTGTTCAGGATCATTAGATTAGGCAGCGAGTAAACACAAACCTTGTCCATTAACAATTTTTGCATGCTTAATTTCCAAATCATACTCTTGAAGCGCAGTCATCCGGTGGGCGCGTTTTTCACCAAGCTCTTTCTGGACCAAAACATTTCTTATTGTTGCATAAGGCACAACGACTTTAGTTCTGGATTTTAGGAGATAAGGCCTGAAATGTTTTACAAACTTGTAAACTGCATAAGCATGTTTATCAATTTGAGAGTAGTTCAATTCAGCCCCTTTAAATGTAGAACTCATAAAAGAGATTGGAATTTCAACATCCTCAGCCTGTTTCTGTGTTAGCACAGCAACATAAGAAAATTCAGTGGCAAACGTATATAGAATAAAATCCTTCGTGAAATCAGGTGACATTAAAGCAGGAGCTTCTGCAATAGCTTTCTAAATCTCAGCAAAAGAATTTATCTGAGCATCAAACCACTTAAATTGAACATCCTTCTTAATCAAATCTTGTAAAGGTTTAACAGTATGAGCAAAGTTCGGTACAAACCTCCTGACAAAGTTGATATTTCCTAAAAAGCACTGCATGGATTTCTTAGAACTTGGGAGTTTGATTTCAGCAATAGCGTCTATTCTTTCAGGATCAATGATCATACCGTGTTTCGGAACTATAAACCCCAAAATTTTACCTTCTGTGACTGCAAAAATGGACTTCTTTGGTTTCAAAGAAATACTATACTTCCGACACCTTTCAAAAACCTGTTTAAGAGAAAACAAATGATCATGTATCCTTTTGGAATAAATAGTTATATCATCAAGATAAACTACTACGGAGTTATGCATTGGGCCTCTGAAAGCTATGTCCATGGCTCTCTAGAAAGTAGCACCTGCATTTATTAATCCAAAGGGCATTTTTTTGTAAGCAAAAGTTCCCCAAGGTGTCCTGAATGCAGTTTTAAGTTGATCAGAAGGGGTGACCAATACCTGATTGTACCCAGAAAAACCATCTAACAAAGAAAACATCTCTACACCTGCAACTTTCTGCAGAATTTGTTCCATAGGGGGCACAGGATAGTTGTCTTTCTCAAATTATTTATTCAAATTCCTGAATTCTACACACAGTCTTATTTCCCCATACTTTTTACGAACAGGGACCAGATTGGCTATCCATTGTGTGTGTCTTACTGGGAATATGATTCTTGCTGCCAATAGTTTTTCCAGTTCTTTTTTACAGATGGTTCTAAACTAGGATGCATTTTTCTCAACTTTTGTTAGTAGGGTTTGGCATTAGGCTTCATAGGGATGTTGTGCTGAATGAATTTGGTATCAAATGTCTTAAGGTCATCATAGGTCCATGCAAATACATCCTTAATTTCCCTGCACAATTTGATATAAGCTCTTCTCATCAAGTGAACAATCAATCCCTAGATTAATCAGTTGAGGATTTTTCTCAGTTCCTAAGTTTGCAGGATGATAATTTAGAGAAGAACTGTGTGTTTTGCAGTTGGTTGTATTCTTGAATATATCCTGCAAGTCATAATATTTCTCTAAGTTGATTACTGACTTAGGAATTAAGTTTGAAGGAAAATTGGGATATGATAATGATTTTTCATGATCAGCCTCATCAATTGTCATGTCTTTGAAGGTGTCTTGAGCTGTCAAAAAATCCAGGATCTGTTGATCATCATCAAAGACTTTCCAGTCGGTGACATTATCTAGGATTGAAGGTCTGTACACTAATTCAATTGAAAAAGTATCAGGAGAAATACCTTCAGGAGGGATGAACCTTGAAGCGATGTTAACCAACAAATCAGCATCGAAATCTTGTGATCTAGGGACGGACTTAATGTTAAATGTTGTGAAAGAATTGGTCAAATCCCTGACTGGCTTCTGATAATTTACCAAGCAAGGGAATATACAGTGAATCTTATTTCTAACATGTTTCACAATGGTCTTAGAGTCCCCATAACACTATAACATGTGCACCCAAATCAATTGCCTTCATGAGGCCCTGGACAAGAGCTTCATACTCAGCAACATTATTAGTACACTCAAATTATAATCTATAGGCAATCATAATCTTGCTTCCCTTGGGATATATCAATACACATCCTGCACCAGCTCCTTCTTTGGATTTAGATCCATCAAAAAACAAAGTTCAACAATTTATTTCTACTCTAAAATTTGTATCTACATTATACACATTATGTACAATTGAACCAAAAAATGGAACAGCAGTATAATTAACAATCTCATATTGGTTTTCAAAATTCTCAATGGGTGAAGAATCAGTAGGCAATTTCCCAAAAAATGTATCAAATGTATAATGTTCAATATGTGAACTAAAATACACAGTAGGCTCACTGGGGTCATTCATATTAGTGACTGTCTGTTTCATGTATGGCTCTCTATTTACCTTGATTTTATTAGGTTGTCCATTATAAGGGAGCCATAAATGGGACCAATCAGTGGCAAAATAACCTCTAAGTTTCTCTGACCAATCTCTACTCAGCCACATGCCATACGTTTCGGCAATATCAGCAACTACAATATTGACAGTCTGATGAATCCTTGGATCAGCAGATAATGCTAAAAGAACATTTTTCAATTCCCCAACTACCTTGACACTTGATCGATCAAGCTGGACAATATGGGTAGGACAGGGTTCCCAAGATGCATTAAGCTTTCTACAGACAAACAATGGCATAACGTTGGACAAGGCACCTGAGTCTATCATGCAAATGTGTACATTCCTGTTGAATATCTCAAAGGTGAGTAAAAAAGGAGTCTTCTTCCCATACGGCTTTTGGCTATTAGGCTTTGAATAAGTTTCCAGATTGTTGTTTTGAACTTCCCTAGACTTATTTATCATTATGCTTTTAGGCAGATTTTCCCTCATGGAGGGTATTTTCAGGAGTTCAAACAAAGATATGTTACCATTCATCCTCTTTAAATCATCAATTAGATTCTATTCAATCTCTGGAATGATTGTTTCCTTTTGTGTTATTGCTTTGCTTTTGTTGGGATTGGATGATGATGGTGAAGATTCCTGTGAAGTTTTCCCTTTACTTATAGTATTGTAAGGGTGTTGCACATTAAAAATTGTTTCAGGTTCACATTCCTCTTTTCGAAAGCGGAATTAAGGAATTGAACGAAGAAAAAGCGGAAAGTGGAATTGTGGATGCGCTTTTCGAAAATTTGTGACTTAAGCCTCCCGAAATCCGCATTGCAAGTAACGGGATTGCGAACGTGCAAATTCAATGTTGGGAAGATTATCATTTCCGCAATCCGCAATCCGAAGTCGAAAATGCGGAGTGGGAAAAATATGGGAAAAAATCAATCTTCCCGCAATCCGCATTGCGGGTTCGAGATGGCGGATTTGCGGAAACGTTTTTAAGAAATTCAATATCCGCAATCCGCAATATATTTGCGGGTTTGGAAAAGGCAATGAAATTTTTTTTTTTGAGTTTGGTTTCCGCTTTCCACAATCCGCATTGCGGAATGCGGAAATGCGGAACCAAAATATTGATTTTTATTGATCAAACGCTTTCCGACTTCTGCAATCCGCATTGCGGATTGCGGAAATGCGGAAGCAAGAAATTCAAAGTTAGGATCTTATACAAGTATACTTTTCGTATGATTGATAATGATTATTCATGAAGTTATAAGTTTGAGTAATCATGGGTTTATGCATATTATGCTTCTTACTTTGATTGATGATATGACAAACCAGAAGAGTCCTATGGTCAAATAAGAATATGCATGAGTAAAAGTACTCCCTGAAACCTTGAATACTAATGCTTGTGATAAATTACCTGTGTATGAAATGATCATGACCATACATATTTAGAATCATAATGTTTTGAGATTATACTAATGCATGTATGATTATGTATGAGATCTTGAGGATGACACAATGATGACACTAGTGCACACCTAAGCATGCATAGTGGTCCAGGATGGATATAAGTTCAAAGACAGATAATCCAGGAAGCAAAGATCAAGAGGGAGCACACTCCAGTAGTTCCAGCAAGGAAGCAAAGATTGAGAGGGAGTCCACTCAACAAGCAAACAAAGATAAGCATTTGAATTGTCATTTTTTTTATTTGATGTTGTTTATTCATGTACATACTTATGTTCCTAGATTTAGGATGTACATTATCCATTTTAGAAAAGATTGCATTAATGAACAAGATACTACTAATATAGTAATAGGTAAGTAGCCTATGGTACTGTACAACATTCCATTGCTACTTATCTAGAATGAAACCTCTTTGTTGACATGTTGGAGTAGTGCACACTCTTAACAATGTTCTGGTAGAGATGGAAGGCATCTAGAAAGTTACAGGATATGGATAAATGTTGTATTGAAGCATTAGCTAAGATAATTGCATGATTGTATGACATATGTCTTTATATGTAAGAATTTGTTCTGAAATATATGAGATGTTTCTAATCATGCAATTGAACTTGTCTTGTAAGAAATATTGTGTACCATCACCTACAAGAGAGGCTTGTTTCGAAGAACAGGCGACAAAGACTCAACAAAATCTAGAAAACTACCTATTGAAGATATTGAAGAATCTGAAGTTCCCAGGATCTGGGATGCAGTGATGGAAGGATGCCATGATCGAGGAGTACCAGTCGATCATGAAGAATGATGTCTGGGATGTGGTCCCGAGACCATAAGGGAAGTATGTTGTGACTTCCAAGTGAATGTACAAGATCAAGCATGTTGCATATGGTAGCATAGAGAAATACAAGGCAAGGTTTGTGTATGTGGAGCAGCCACTCGGTTTTGAGACACATGACAGGGAGTCATATGTGAGCAAATTGAAGAAGGCCTTGTATGATTTGAAATAGGCACCCAGGACATGGTACGGCAGAATAGACAGCTTCCTGTCCAGCTTAGGCTTTACTAAGAGTAAAGTGGATTCCAACCTTTACTACAAGTTTGAGGAGGGCAATCCAGTGATACTCTTATTGTATGTGGATGACCTGTTTGTGATAGGTGGGGATAGGTTGATTGCCAACACGAAGAGGAAGCTTGCTACCGAGTTCGAGATGAAGGACTTGGGTATGATGCATTACTTTCTAGGTATGGAGGTGTGGCAGAGTGCAGATAGAATCTTCCTTGGACAAGGGAAGTATGCAGTAGAGATCCTGAAGCGGTTCGGGATGATGGACTGCAAGGCCATGGCCACAACTATGGCATCGAACCTGAAGCTATTGAGTGATGCTTCATCAGAGTCGATTGATGCCACGATGTATCATAAGATGATTGGGTCCTTGATGTACTTGACGAACACGAGACCATATATTTGCTTTGCAGTGAGCACATTGAGCCAGTTCCTGACGGATCCTAGACATGTTCACCTGATTGTTGTAAAGCATATTCTGAGGTACCTAAAGGGTACAGTTGATTATGGGCTCAAGTATGATGCGAATCAAAAGTTTAACCTAGAGGGTTATGTTGATTCAGATTGGACAGGAAGTACTGCAGATAGGAAGAGCACTTCAGGATGTTGCTTCAGTATGGGATCAGGTGTGATATCTTGGTTTAGCAGGAAGCAATCCTGCGTAGCACTGAGTACAGCCGAAGCAGAGTATGTTGCAGCTTGTTCGGCTAGTTGTGAGGTAGTATGGCTAAGGAAGCTACCGTCTGATTTATTTTATCTCCAGCTGGATGCTACTTGTATCTATTGTGACAACCATAGTTGTGTGAAGTTGTCAGAGAACCCGGTGTTCCATGACAAGTCGAAGCATATCGAGATCAGATATCACTATATCAGGGATATGGTGTAGAAAGGAGCAGTGAAGCTCCAGTATGTTGCGACAGATGAGCAGATTGCAGATGTGTTGACCAAACCACTAGCCAGAGTGAAGTTCGAGTACTTCAGAGAGAGGCTTGGTGTTCTTCAAATAGAAGATACTTCGAGGAGGAAGTGATGGAACACATTTGCAGGATCCATTCCAAGCATGGCGGTAGGAGGATCCTTCCCATGGCTATGGATGTAAGTGTTGTGTGATGAGCATCAGGACGATGCTCCAGATGATATGCATCAGGACGATGTTGTGATGATGATCAGGATGATCATGTGATGATGATATGCATCAGGACGATGCCATGATGATGATCAAGATCATGTGATGATATGTATCAGGATGATGTTATGATGATGATCAGGACGATCATGTGTGGTGAGCATCAGGTCGATGCTCCAGATGTTGTACATCAGGATGATGTATTGTATGATGATGATTAGGACGATCATATGTGATAAGCATCAGGTTGATGCTCCAGATGTTGTACATCAGGATGATGTATTGTATGATGATGATCAGTATGATCATGAGCATTAGGGTAATGCTCCATGCGAAGAAGATGATCAATGGGATCATGAGTATCGGGATGATACTCCGTGGTCGTGGACAGGTTGTGTAGTTGCATATAAAAGATCCTGGAGATCCGGACAGGTTGTGCTAGGCACGTAAAAGATCCTGGGATGCTCTTTAGAGATCTTGCAGGATGCAAGATACTCTTTTAAGGTTTTGCAAGGGTCGCGTAGAAAAGATCCTGGAGATCTGGATAGGTTGTGTTAGGCACGGAAAAGATCCTGGGATGCTCTTTAGAGATTTTGCAGGATGCAAGATACTCTTTTAAGGTTTTGCAAGTTCACATGTAAAAGATCCTAGAGATCCGGACAGGTTGTGCTAGGCACGGAAAAGATCTTGGGATGCTCTTTACAGAACTTGTAGGTTGCAAGATACTCTTTTAAGGTTTTGTGAAGGTCGCATGTAAAAGATCCCGGGAGATCCAATAGGTTGAGTAGTAAGCTCGTAAAAGTCCTAGGATGCTCTTTCGAGGTTTTGTTGACGCACGTAATCAGCCCTGAGAATTCCACAGGATGGCACGCTCGCAGAGATGATGAAGACCTACAGGAGGCTAGGCCTACAACCAGCATGAAAAAGGGTTGGCTCTATAAAACTTCCTATGACGAGAAGAATTGAGAGATAGCACCAGTGATCGAGATGAAGAGTACAGCAGCAGTGATGATGATGCTCTATGATCCAGTGACGATGATCCAACTCCAGAATTGAAGACTTGTGCCGATATGTATTGATGACCTATGTCAAGAGAATACCTTCCTAGTTAATAGTGTTGATGTATTTGTAACTTCGGAAGATATTCACTTGTATATTGTATGTATTACATTTGTACTTTATTGTATCCCCGACGGAGATGTCTTATTCCTCCGATCGAAAGTGTCGTCATTTGTATTCTATTGTTGTACCTCCGATGGAGATGTTTGTTCCTCCGGGTCGGAGAAGTCATTATTGTACTTGAGTCATGTAAATTCATTGAGGTCCATCCTCCCATGTATGACAGGGCATTAGACCCCAAAATAGTGTCGCAAGTTATATTGTAAGTGTCGCAACTTATATTTGATGGGTTATTAGACCACATTGGTGGGGTTGGCCCTATATGAGTCATGTGGGTTAAAGGGTTATTAGACCACCCTAGTGGGGTCAACCCAATGACAAGTGGTAATTGGTTATTAGACTATCCTAAGGGAGTTCGGCCCAGTTAGAGTTAAAGGAAGGTCAAGTCATTGTATAAATAGAGAGTGTGACTCTCTCATTCTATTCATTCACTCATTCACTCACTTCGCATTAGTGAGAGAGAGGAGGAGTGCGCACAAGTGTGGAGGAGTAGCTGTTGCAGGCATTTATCTTTTGGGGATTCATCTTGGTGATCTTTGTATTGGTGCTTATTCTATCTCTGAGGAAGTTGCGGGGTTTTTCACCTTCTTGGTTTTCCCCGGTGAAATTATTTGTGTCTCTTGTCTCTTATGTTTGATATGTTGTACATGTTGTTCTCTTACTTAAGATCCTAGATCAGATTGAATTAAATGTTGAAAAATTAACATTATCCCATGCACGCTCCTTGATCCACCTAATCTCATTCATAAACAATTATTAAATAAATTAAATTAAATAAAAATGGAGGCCCACCATAGTTTATTAATTTCCTAAGTGAGTATGGTCAAAATTGACCTCTTTATTCACGAATGCAAGTATTCCAATCCATGGGGGGTTCTAATGGTCCTAGTGATGAACCATGATGCATCCAAAATGGGGACATTACAAGTCGATGATCTAGTCTTCCTTTAAGAGACCATAGGGAAAGTTGATCTATTAGTTAAAGATTAAAGGTGATCTATTAGTTAAGGATTTAAAATTATTATTGAAGGACTCAAAGTTTTTGGCTTTGGATTCCACTAGCCTTTCAGGGGGGGTGATTACAGTGTGGCACCAAAGTTGGACTATAATTAATTCATTTGATGTCTTGTCAAGCCTCTACATTATTACTCAACGTAAGAGCAAGGGCCAAACGATGCACCCTATGACGCTAAGAAGATTTCTTTGGACAACATCTGGAAGATACAATGTTTTGAGGATGGCAATGTCATTTTGGGGAGTGACATCAACCTCACATTAAATTACAAGTATGTTTGGGGCTCTAGGATAGGGTTGGCATATTAGTTGATTATTTTGGTGCTCAATTTGAAATTGTTGGTTTAGTTGATATTGAGCCCATCTCTATGGGACCAACTAGGAGGAATAACAAGTCTAGTCAAGATGGCATATCCAAGAGGATGGATGATGATGATCGTGTGATGACGATGTTGATGATTGTGTGATGACGATGCTAATGATCGTGTGATGACGATGCTGATGATCGTGTGATGGCGATACTGATGATCGTGTGATGGCGATGCTGATGATCGTGAGAATTCAGATGTTGATGTTGATGTTGCTGTAGTTGTTTGAGTGTTGCAGAAGATAAAGACTCAGTATTGAAGATGTTGATGTTCCAATATAGAAGATGTTCCAGTAACTGGTTGAGTTACTGATGATGTTGAGAAAGCTTCCAATGATTTATAGATGTATCATGTTGATGACTCCTTACTCCTGCAGATGTTGTTATAATATCCTTCTCGTTAAGGGGGAGTGTTGAGATATTGTAACTTCTAAGAATATTATATTTGTACTTTATTATTCCGGAGATGTTTCATTCCTCCGTGAAGATCTTATTGTATATCCGGAGATGTTTATTCCTCCGTCGGAATGTGGTAACTCGGGTTATTAGACTTCCCTAGTGGGGGTCGTCCTTGTATGTGTTATGTGGGTCAAAGGGTTGTTAGACCACCCTAGTGGGGTCGGCCCAGTCAGTTGTAGTGGGGTGTTTAACCCAGTGGTAAAGTTGGGGCCGACCTAGTTAATATAAAGTACAAGTCGGAGATGTGTATAAATAGAGGAGGTGTGTTCCTCATTATACACACACTTCCCTCACTCAGAATGTAGCGCACTTGTGGAGGAGAGGTCTGCTATAGTGTAGGAGGAGATCATGTATTTGGTTTGCATCTTTGTATATTGCTAGTCATCTATATTGAGGAAGCGTTGTTGGGTTTTCTACCCCATGAGGGTTTCCTAGGATAAATCTGTGTCTCTTGTGTTTATGTTGTGCTTGTTGTTTCTTCAGTGATCCTGTATATGCTATTATTGTGAAATGGAATGAAATGCTTCTATTTTCTATCTTAGCATATTAAATCTTAACATGGTATCAGAGCTAACCTGAAGGAAGGCAATGTATGGCACTTATGACATTTGCTTTACTTATGACAATTTGAAGGTTAGGGTTTTATATAGCAAAAACCAGTCATCGTGGAACTTTCGCTATAAATCCATTTTGGAGAAGGTTCAGGAACTGAAACCTTTACAGGTCGTAGATAACATCCCCATGTAACTTTTGTTGAAAGGATACCCTCAGATTTGTTGTACTTTGTGAGTTATGATCAGTACAAGTTAGGATTTCTGCCTCTTCCAGATCTCAGTCATAATCAGGTGACCTTAGCAAAAAGGTCATAACTTGGGCTAGGAAGCTCTAAATGAAATTTTGTAAAAAGTGACAGGTAGTACACAGAATGTACCATCTCAGGAAACATTTTCAGAGGCCGAAGTTGAACCAGTGACACGTGGCATGCCGTACAAGTTTGCTCTCCTGTTTTATCCCATAAACAGGTCACGTTGCGACACTTGGCATAACTCTCTCTCAGAAAATCCAATTGAGGTCAAACCTGTCGGGATGGAAAGATGACAGGTCAGGCTACCACAAAAAAAAAATTCAGACCCTGTGGATCGAAAAGTTCGAAGTTACAGCAGAAACAATCAGGTACATATTTCTGTCAAAACATAATTATTTTTTTGAGCACATTCATTCATGGCTTCCAGAATTTAGGGTTTCGGAGGAAGTTGGAATTTTTGGAATTGGAGTCCACGGCTGAATGCTACTCAGGAAAATCGGAATTTAGAGACCAAGATCGATTTTTTTGGTTGGGTAGAAGACCGGGATTAATCAAACCCCAGTTCGGGATTTTGATCGGAAAGGTGGAAAATTAGGGCTTCAGCAAAAATTGGAATTTTTGAAGTCTGTGACCACGGCTGGAAGCTCCTCAGAAAAATAATAGTTTAGAGCCTTGGATCAAACCTTTTGATTGGGCAGAAGGGTGGGATTCATCAAACCCTATTTCGGGATCCTGTCCAGAAGATCCAAAAGTTTCAAAGGCAATCTTGAGGGGTCAAATTTTGGAGATTTCAAAATTGAAGTATGCAAGTTTGATCAGCTCAGCAAGACACATATTTCCATCCATTCAGAAGTGTGTGAATCAAAGATTGAATTTTTAGGGTTTCTCTAACAAACCCTACTCGAGCTCCAGCTCCAGTTTCAGGGGGAGTTGAGGCTAAGGCCTTACATAAGAAGACTACAAGAAGTCTCGACATGCATGTCTTAAGGAGATACAGGTTTCAGTACAAGATCTCTAAATCATTGAAGAGAACAAAGAAGATATTGATTAGGTATGTTAGACATAACTAAGCAGGTATACTAATCTAGGTATGTTTTCCTATATCAAGTTAGAATCTTACCGTGTGTTAGGATCCCTTATATAAGTATACTTGGTATGATTGGTTATGCTTATTCATAAAGTTAGTAATCAAGGGTTTATGCATATTATGTCTCTTATCTTGATTGATGATTTAACTAACCAGAAGAGTACTATGATCAAATGAGAATATGCATGAGTAAAAGAAGACTTCCCTGAAACCCTGAATACTAATGTTTATTATCTATGATCATGACTATACATATTCAAGATTATTTAGAATTATAATGTTTTGATAATATTGAGAATATACTAATGAATGTATATTTGTGTATGAGATCATGAGGATGACACTAGTGCACACTTGAGCATGCATAGTGGTACAGAATGAATAGAAGATCAAAAGACATATACAAGATCAAGCGAGAGGCAACCATACAAACATAAAAGATAAGTATTTGAGCTGTTATTTGAAATAGTAAATGATATTGCTTGTAATAGTTGTATACATATTTGTATTCCTAGAATATATCATGTTGAGTGTAAACATTCATATAGCATTGAACAGTATACTACCAATATGCATATGATTGGTAAATTGGACAAACATTCCATTGTTGCTTGTCTAGAATGAAACCTCTTTGCTGACATGCTGAGAGCTGTGCACACTCTCGATAGTATGTTCTGGTAGAGATGGAAGGCATCTAGATAGCCATTGTATGCATACAGGATATGGAAAAGTGTTGTGCCAAAGTATTGGTCAAGATAGTAGCATAACTATGTAAATCATATCTGTATGCATAATAGGTTATCATGTCAACATGATTTGATGATTATGAAGTATTACTAATCATGTACTTAATTTTGATTTGTAGGAAAGATCATGAAGAATGATGAACACCGAACAAGTGATGGATGTTCAACAAAAGATTTACAAATCAAACATAATATAGAAGGCTTGTAGCTAGAAGATTCTCTTAGAAAGAGGAAGAGAATCATGACAAGATGTTTGCTCCAAGTGGCTAGATAAGACCATTCTCTTAAATGGTGTAATTAAAGAAGAAGTGTGAATCAGGTTCTGTATGGGTGCCTAGGATCGATAGTCAATTGATGAGCTTAATAATCACCATGGGTGATGTGGATCTCAACCCTTGCTACAAGGTTGAATATGGTTTCTATACACAGATGACATGGATGCAAAAAGGAACTCGCCATAGAGTTCGAATGATATTAAGACTCATATCAGTAGACCCATCTGATGAGAGATGGCACAAATAGATATGCAGAAGATCACTCAATGCAGAGTGTGAATGATATTCAGTCACAAAGGAAGAATTGACAGTTTCTTGATAAGCTTGGGCTTTACCAAATGTAAAGCTTATCTGTTACGGATGATGAACCTGTCATACTATTACTGTATGTGGATGATCTATTTTTACAAACAGATCATGAAAAGCAAGAAGAAGATGGCTGCAGAAATGAAAATGAAAGATCTCAGATTGATGCATTACTTCCTAGGTCTGGAAGTATGGAAAGGCTCAGAAGGAATCTTTCTCAACCAGGGAAAATATGCCGAGAAATATTAAAAGGACTTGATGTGTTGGAATGGCCACTCATGGATTCCAACTTGAAGCTGTTAGCGGATGACTCATCAGAGTTAGTGGATATAACTTTGTACAGACATATTATTGGGTCGTTGATGTATCTGACGAATACCAGGCCAGATATATGCCTTGTTGAGAACACCTTGAGTCAGTATCTAATGGAAACTAGATATGTTCACCTGATAGTTGCAAAGCATGTGATGAGGCACCTAAAGGATACGATAGACTTTGATCTATGCTATCTTGGATATCATAACTTCAGATGGCTTCACAGATGTTGATTGAGCAGAAAGTGTATCAGACAGGAAGAGCACATCGAGAGGATGTTATTGTCTAGGATCAACCATGATCTCGTGGTTTAGCAGGAAGCAGTCTAGTGTGGCTCTCAGCACAAGCGGAATATATGGCTGCTTGCTATGCTAGTTGTGAAGAAGTATGGCTTCAGGATTGTTTGACTTAGAGATAGACCCAACTGTGATCCTATGTGACAAACAGAGTTGTATCAAGATGGTTGAGAATCCAGTGTTCCATGATAGACAAGATATGGTGCAGAAAGGAACTATAAAGTTCGAATTTGTAACAAGTTACCGATGTACTAACCAAACCTCTACCTCAAGTAAAGTTTGAGTATTTTTCGAGACAAGCTTGGTAGGACCCTCCTCGAAAGGGGGAGTGATGTGATCACCTATGATGAGATTGCTTGCATCGACAGTGAGGTCGATGATGTGGATACCTATATTGATGATGCCAACAGAGAGGTTGGTGGATGGTTCTTAGACAGGGTCTAAGTTGAAAAGGGGATTGCATCATCCTTGAACACATGTTCTAAAAGGATCCGTAGACATATGTCTCCGAGAAAGAAGAGGGATTGCATCATCTTTGAACACATGTTCTAAATTGATCCGTAGACATATGAGCCGTAGACAAGATGTCTCTGAAAATAAAGTCATGAATGAATAGGTAGGGGATTGGATCGTCCTCGGACTTTGGTTCTTTGAATTGAGTCGTAGACAAGATGTCTCCGAAAATAAAGTCCTTAATGAACAGGTAGGGGATTGGATCATCCTCGGACTTTGGTCCTTCGAAGTGAGTCATAGACAAGATGTCTCGGAAAATAAAGTCCTGAATGAACAGGTAGGGGATTGGATCGTCCTCGAACTTTGGTCCTTTGAATTGAGCTGTAGACAAGATGTCTCCGAAAATAAAGTCCTGAATGAACAGGTAGGGGATTGGATCGTCCTCGGACTTTGGTCCTTTGAATTGAGCTGTAGACAAGATGTCTCCGAAAATAAAGTCCTGAATGAATAGGTAGGGGATTGGATCGTCCTCGGACTTCTATCCTTTAAATTGAGTCGTAGACAAGATGTCTTCGAAAATAAAGTCCTGAATGAACAGGTAGGGGATTGGATCGTCCTCAGACTTTGGTCCCTTGAATTGAGCCGTAGACATGAGGTCTCCGAGAATTGAATGATAGGATTGTATCGTCCCTGGACCTTGGTTCAAAAGGTACATGGTAGGACTGGATCGTCCTTGGACCTTGATTCAAAAGGTAAATGATAGGACTGGATCGTCCCTGGACCTCGGTTCAAAAGGTACATGATAGGATTGGATCGTCCCTGGACCTCGGTTCAAAAGGTACATGGTAGGACTGGATCATCCTTGGACCTCGGTTCAAAAGGTACATGACAGGATTGCATCATCCATGGACCTATGTCCTAAAGAGAGCAGAATTGATCATCATGTAATATGATCGTGTGTATTGCAGGGTATACGATGCCGAGATGACAATGCTGATGATCATGTGATGACGATGTTGATGATCGTGTGATGACGATGCTGACGATCATGAGAATTCAGATGTTGATGTTGTTGTAGTTGTTTGAGTGTTGCAGAAGATAAAGACTCAGTACTGAAGATGTTGATGTTCCAGTATTGAAGATGTTCCAGTAACTGGTTGAGTTACTGATGATGTTGAGAAAGCTTCCAATGATTTATAGATGTATCATGTTGATGACTCCTTACTCCTGCAGATGTTGTTATAATATCCTTCTCGTTAAGGGGGAGTGTTGAGATATTGTAACTTCTAAGAATATTATATTTGTACTTTATTATTCCGGAGATGTTTCATTCCTCCGTGAAGATCTTATTGTATATCCGAAGATGTTTATTCCTCCGTCGGAATGTGGTAACTCGGGTTATTAGACTTTCCTAGTGGGGGTCGGCCCTGTATGTGTTATGTGGGTCAAAGGGTTGTTAGACCACCCTAGTGGGGTCAACCCAATCAGTTGTAGTGGGGTGTTTAACCTAGTGGTAAAGTTGGGGCCGACCTAGTTAATATAAAGTACAAGTCGGAGATGTGTATAAATAGAGGAGGTGTGTTCCTCATTATACACACACTTCCCTCACTCAGAATGTAGCGCACTTGTGGAGGAGAGGTCTGCTATGGTGGAGGAGGAGCTCATGTCTTTGGTTTGCATCTTTGTATATTGCTGGTCATCTATATTGAGGAAGCTTTGCTAGGTTTTCTACCCCATGAGAGTTTCCCAGGATAAATCTATGTCTATTGTGTTTATGTTGTGCTTGTTGTTTCTTCAGTGATCCTGTATATGCTATTATTGTGAAATGGAATGAAATGCTGCTATTTTCTGTCTTAGCATATTAAATCTTAAGAACCTTACTCTTTGGTTGTTTGGAATGAGCTGGAAATCAAGTTTGGAATTACACTTGTGGGATAAGGAGACATTAATGGAATGTATGTAGAGTTGGTTTGGAAAACAAAAATTGAAAGATTTAAGATCAACACCCTTCTTGGTTCTTTGGGGATATGGCTAGCAATGAATGCATCGGATGTCTTTGAGGATAGACAAACACATGCGTTCCAAGTCGCAACTCAAATTCTAGACCGAATGCCTCACTGTCGAGTCACTAAGTAGTCAATTCTACCTACGCAGATAGATTCTTTCATATTGACAAATCATAAGCATAGAGCTTCTTTGATGGAGCTTGTCAAGGTCCTGAAGTAGTTGAGAGGTAGGTGGCCTCATTTATCTATCTGACTCACACTATTACTCCTTCAAAGAAAATGTAGGTAATGGTACCAATAACTTTGCAAATTTCATGGCACTCAAAATTTTGTTGAAGCTAGCTTTGGATTTTGGCTTGTCACATCTTCATATTTTTGGTGATTATGCATTGGTCATCTCCTAAATGAATGATCAAGTCCATCCCCATAACACTTGCTTCTTCCCTTAGATATTAGTTTAAAGGAGGTCAAGGTTCACTTTTAAACTCTAAATTTTACTCCAATTTTTCAAGAACTCAACACCAAAGCAAACAAATTGTCTAAAGATGGACCGCTCTCACTTACGAGATAGGTACATCTTCTAGCTCATCAGGATGGACATGCCACAATCGCCATTTTTTACTCTTTGATTTAAGGACTGAGATCAAAGCCTATACCATGGTTAGATAGTATTTGTGTTTCAATGTATCTCTATAAATTTTGGGAAGGATTATATAGTTCTATCCCTAAACTTTTTGGTCTTTTGTCGAAAGTTTTAGCTTGTTACAAGAAACACTTGTTTTGTAGAAGTGAAGGACTATTAGGGAAGAAACAAAACCCTCTTCACTTTTGATATTGTGCCATGAGAACCTACAAATTGTATTTTGTGTTCTTATTGAAATAGAAAATGTGTTTTTCTTTGGGAAAAAATAGTGATGGAATAAATAAAAGGAAAATGTTTTTTACTAGATGGACCAATTCTTAATTTTATAAGAATCAATGCATTCCAATGAACTAAAATTGAAGACAACAATGAAACAAGAAAATTTAGAATGTCGCTAAGAGTGGCCTAATATGCAAGGAAAGCAGAACCTAGACCATTATGGTTGTCATGTCGACTAAAGAATAATTTAACAACAAAGTTGTCTATCATTATAGGCAAATAAGTATGCAATGAAATAAATTATTAAACTCACATTTTGATCATAAACTTGATTTCAACAATATAAAACACAGAAAGCCATATATGAGCATTGTAGCTACCTATAGAGTAATAACATGCCTAAAGAAATAGCAGTAAGTTGAGATTGCCTTTACATCCATGACTTTCAAAATAATGAAGAAATTGTGAAAATCCTCACAGCATATCTAAGAGATGATGTATACCTCACAAGAAAGTAATTGATTAAGCAAGAAAATAGAAGAAGAGTGGTCAATGCAGTATAATGAGCAACAGAATAATAATACAGTAGAACTCAGATAGAAGCAAAAATACTTCACACACACTAATTAATTAATCACAATATGGACAAATAAATAGTACAATGCATGAGGATTCGAATGCCTAAGGTGGCAATTCGAATTAGAGTGTCATCGGAGCACAACTAGTAGTCTATCTCATCATCAGTGGAGTCATCAATGCTCAAGTAACTGTCAACCATCAGTCAAACTGAGTCTAACTGAGTGTGGTAGGTGTAACTGGAAATAACTAAATGAAGGAGGCTCAGTGGAGGGCGCATGAGGAGCTAACTGAAGTCAGAATGGGCAGCCAAGTCTCACGGGAGGTCCATCAAAGTGCAAAGGTCAGTTAAGAGTCAGTTAATCCTTAAATCAAGGAAGGAACTGAAGATAACTAAACTAAACTGAAGTGGTAGGTAAGAAGAGCGCCTTTCTCAACTGGTAGATGAAAGGAGGGTGCACTAAGCTCTAGGAGGGCTGAAACTGAGTGGAAAGAAGCTCTGGGGGCTAGCTAACTGAGGACTAGGTGTTGGGACTGATGACTAGGATGCATGAAAATGCATGCAAACCATAAATAATGCATGCAAACTCTAAAAGTGCATGCATGACTGAAAATGCTGCTATGACTAGGATGGAGTATAGGAATATCCTAACAACCCCCCTTAATCCATCCTAGGCCCTGGTAACTAAGACCAAAGGTCACCCAATACAATGAATAATAACAGTCAATTAACCGAGGAAATGGGGAAAACTTCATGGAAAAAATAACCCCCCTCAAAATAGATTGTAAGGCACACACAAAAATAAATGCTCCAAACTCAAGCAGGTGTGATGCTTGGTCATATGTCTGGAGGTATCTTCTTCTTGGGAAGAAGTGGATCATGCTCAGAAAGCATGTGCTTGTACTTGCTCTTCAGATCAAATGTGATGAGAACAAATCCAAAGGTATGAGGATGATCCTTGAACCTGTGATTCGAATCAGCTGAGGTAGGATCAAATCTATGAATGTGCAAATAGTCTTTTGTCTTCTCCTTCAAACCATCATGGGTGAGATTATGCCAAAAAGAACCATCAAATAATAATGATTGCTTGAAATCCAAATCAGATCCAGGACTTGATAAATGGTTTCTTGAGATCTCCTTTGAACCAGCAGGGGTGAGATCAAAACCATCATATGAATGAGAAATTATCCCAAGTAGTAATTGCTTAAAATCCAAATTGGATCCAAGACTTGAATCATGGTTTCTTGAGATCTCCTTTGAACCATAAGAGGTGAGATCAAAACCAGTAAATGCATGAGAAATTATCCCAAGCGAATGGCCATGGTTTCTTGAGATCTCCTTTGAACCAGCAGGGGTGAGATCAAAACCATGATGTGCATGAGAAATTATCCAAAGCGAATGGCAATGGCCATATTCTTCAATAACCTTCTGAAAGCATGGAATAATGATCATATAGTAGTAAATAAGAGGTGATTGCTTGAGGAGA
This sequence comes from Larix kaempferi, assembly GCA_027924585.1. Classification (NCBI taxonomy): domain Eukaryota; kingdom Viridiplantae; phylum Streptophyta; class Pinopsida; order Pinales; family Pinaceae; genus Larix; species Larix kaempferi. Next base: position 10,506,235 of record BSBM01000249.1, read on the forward strand.
GCGAATCCATTACCTCCAATAGCTGATTTGACCTCCGAAACATTCAATAGATCATGATGCAAACCAACAGACTCTGGTGCAAGAGAGAATTTAGGACCTTCTGCAATATCTAGAGTGTGAGCTGGCACAGAAAGAGAAGAAATTTGGAGCATGAGTGTAGAATATGCAAGTTCTTCTTCTTTGTGGACAACTTCAATATGAGATGTGTTTGATACTGGTTCATGATCAATGAGATCATCAAGGAGGGCGAATGCATCACTTTTCTTTCTCTCGAGAGGGTTTGGACAATTTCCTTCATTCTGTCTACCAAATTCTTCATCCAGGTGAGCCCATAGCTCTTTTGGAGTTTCAATACCAATGAATTGGTGTGTCATGTATAGAGGCATAGCAAACATTATAGCTGCACAAGCTCTGTCACCTTCAACTAACCAGTCATACTCTTCTTCAGAGGATTTGAACTCTCTTTCAAAACAATAGTCAAAGAGACCATTTCTCTTCAAATGTGCTATCATATTCGGTTTCCATTCATCATAGTTGAATAGAGAAAGAAGATCATAGTTGAATGGAGAAATAGGAGGGATTTCTTCTGAATACATTGAAGTTGTAGAAGACCTGCAAAAACAATAGAGAATATCTGCAACTGCTACTGCTGCAAAAATGCAAAAACTGTTGCACTGGAAATCTTGATAATAATCTGCAAAAAACTCTTAGGAATGGAGATAAACGATACTCTCAATATGGCTCTGATACCATGTGAAAATCCTCACAGCATATCTAAGAGATGTGTATACCTCACAAGAAAGTAATTGAGTAAGCAAGAAAATAGAAGAAGAGTGGTCAATGCAGTATAATGAGCAACATAATAATAATACAGTAGAACTCGGATAGAAGCAAAAATACTTCACACACACTAATTAATTAATCACAATATGGACAAATAAATAGTACAATGCATGAGGATTCGAATGACTAAGGTGGCAATTCAAATTACCCTTCATGGAGTGATCAAAGGATCACTGGAGTGTCATTGGAGCACAACTAGTAGTCTATCTCATCATCAGTGGAGTCATCAATGCTCAAGTAACTGTCAACCATCAGTCAAACTGAGTCTAACTGAGTGTGGTAGGTGTAACTGGAACTAACTGAATGAAGGAGGCTCAATGGAGGGCGCATGAGGAGCTAACTGAAGTCAGAATGGGCAGCCAAGTCTCACGGGAGGTCCATCAAAGTGCAAAGGTCAGTTAAGAGTCAATTAATCCTTAAATCAAGGAAAGAACTGAAGATAGCTGAACTAAACTGAAGTGGTAGGTAAGAAGGGCGCATTTCTCAATTGGTAGATGAAAGGAGGGTGCACTAAGCTCTAAGAGGGCTGAAACTGAGTGGAAAGAAGCTCCGGGGGCTAGCTAACTTAGGACTAGGTGTTGGGACTGATGACTGAGATGCATGCAAACCTTAAATAATGCATGCAAACCCTAAAAGTGCATGCATGACTAAAAATGCAAATAATGAAAATGCTGCTAGGACTAGGACTAGGATGGAGTATAGGAATATCCTAACATAAGCAAGGGTTTAAGTCCCTATTCTTAGTAGTTTGGCAATCTTATTTGTAGACTTCAATCCTAAGCCATTGTTTATAAGCATTTTGCAATTTAGTTTTGTTATTGAAATAATGTTTTTAACCCATTTTTTTTAAGATGAAATCAAGAAACCTACAAACACTCATGATAAGTATTTCAAGCAAAGAAAAAATAAACAAATTACCTTACCATGGCATTGAAGAAACCAATTTGCAAGAGGGAATACCAAGTCTCAAATTTAACATGCTCATTAGCGACTTTGTTGATGACACCGTAATAAATCTTAACAGCATTTTAGTCTTTATTAGCCCAAACCTCAAATTTCACAAAGTCAAGCTCCTTATTTACTCTTTCAATGTAGTCATGAAAATCCCTTTCGTTTACATCTGCAAATACACGAAACAAAAACCTCATATGACATCCACTGAAATTTATCATTGAAAGTCACCACGGCATAGTATATTCACGAAAGCAACATTTAGTTTAAAAAAGGTCGAAGCAAAGAAAACAAAGCCCACAAACTAAAGAAGAAAAAATCTAGCTTAAAACACAAAATCTTGGGATCAAGCATAATAGAATAATGTTGTTCTCACATAGAGTTGAACAAAATATTGGCCTCCTTGTGCAATCGATTGCACACTAATAATGCTTGTATCAAAGCATCGAGCCTTGAGTCAAGTACCCCTATTAAGAGTTCTTGATCTTTTGGTTCAAAGATTATGAAATTTAACCAACACTCAAACTTCACCAAAAATATCAATAATGATTTATCTTAAACTACAACCAATCATGTGCTACATTTGTAAATAAAATGCTCTAATATAGGTTTGTGGGATTGGTCTTTTTTTATCCCACAAAGTTCCATTATTGTGGCTATGAGGGTCATCAAGAGTGTGAAGAGTAGGGAATAGAGGGTAGTACATGAAAGGATCCACGATAAACAATAGAGAATCGGTCATCTGATACTCAAATCAATAGACAATGGAAAGCTATTGTAAGGTATGTGCAAAGACTCCCGAATGCAGGTGACATCACAGCTCAGTCCTCAGCCACTGCGTGCAGGGAGACGCTGCCACCGCACCCCCCCGTACACGATGACATTTACAGCATGCAAGTGCATACTCCTCCGGCGAACGACGACAGACACCTGGCCACCATTAACGATGGACAATGTAGCCATCTAGAAGCTCGACAACGCGGCAATCTGGACGACGACACAAACTTAAGTCTGGAGGACGAGGGAGTTAATGTCGATCTCCTTCACGCACGCCTGGTTTGACGTCTCCCCTCGACCTTTGGGACCTGCATTCAATATCAACAGTTTCAATGAGGATGACAGACTGTGACAATAATTACCTGGGCTCCTTAAATCACCTGGTCGATATGGACGGGGCTACGACGATAGAACTCTAGCTCTGCGCTGCATTTCTTCCCTTGGCTTCAGCGAACTACAAGGTAATTGCAGACATACCCTCTACCATGACGAACCGCACCAGGGGCATTTCACGTCGTGGGAGTGGGAGCGGCAGTAAGAACAACAATCGTCAGCCCAAGGTGGCCATGGACTGGTCTGTGATGGATGGATATGCCGAACGTATCTCGGCGAGGACACGCAATCAATATGCAAAACTCTACTCGGCTCTAGATGTACATTCAGTTTATGATAATTAAATTTCTACTCTGCAACTTACAAAAAAAAAGGTATGTGCAAAGACAAGAACATCATAGAGAGGCACCAAAGCGATGGACGGAAAACAAGCATAAATAGGTCAATCGTGACAAAAATGGCAATCCAAACGACCTTGAGTATCATCGAGGCAAATGAACATACCAAACACACCACATGTTCCACCTAGCACATAGAGTGTAATTATTGTATATCTATTAAATAATAGTTGTTTAAATATTAAATTAAATTAAAATTGAAGTCAATCATAATTTGTTAATTGTGACATTATTTATAGGTAATAGTCTTAAAACAAGACCATCTAATTCACATTAGTTTTCATAGATTAACATGTTTCAAATATTAGTGATAATACAAAATACTTTAAAAATGAAATCTTTAATATTTGTTCACCTCTCAATGTCACTATGAAACTCATTGTTGTTTATTCTTAGTTTTGCAATATTTATACTTTTCCTAGCGCTAACAATTCTAATACTAGAGAGAGAATTTTGGACTTCTAAACATACTATTATTGTCCACTTTGTATCAAACCAACTTTTGTAACTTATTCTTAGTGTTATTGTAACAACATAGTTACAAATTATGGTGTTACTATTCTAAAGGATGTCCTCTTCTACTACCCCTCAATAACTGAGTTGGGAAGTAGCATCTCTATTTTACCCTCTCTTTATTTTTACTATGTTTGAAAATGTGATAGAAAGCTTATTTCTTTAAGTTAATCACTAACACGATAAATACTTTAAAACATTTGAAAGAATGACAGGGCAACCCTCACTTATTACCTTTAATTTTAAGATGTATTCTTAATCATGAAATTGTTTAATATAAAATGTTTTTGGATTTGCTTGATATTCCTCCAAATATTTTAAGACATTCTAACCATACAAATCCACTAACAAACATAAACCATTTTTTCCCACAAATAGAGTTAGTTTTCTTAGCCCATATCTGATTTACAGTTTGAATAATTTGCTCTGATTATTAATTGAAAATACACTGAGTTCCTAATTATTTACGTAGCAGAATTTAAGAGGTAATCAAACACACATTTGACACTTAAATTTACCCCTAAAAACCCCAACAGGGGAAAAACCAACAACATACAATTTTTATTAACTATAAAAATTATGGGCTTCCATCTGGCATAATGGCCCACTAAGGAATACTATACAAGAAAATACCCTAGAATATCACATGGTAGCTACTTTTTTTACCCTTGCTCCTTTCCTTTGACCTTGCCCCTACACCTACACACTTGATTGAAAGTTCGTCTCCAACCAATCAATGAGATCCCACACACTGTGTGCCTCCTCTCCTTAGGCTTCCTTTTATAACATCTCAAAGACTAAAACCATAATCCTAGATCTCCAAAGTGATAGATGGCAAAGATATTTTAGTCATTAGCCAACATTAAGTTAATATAGTGATTTTCTTGTGTTCGACTTAGGAAAGAGATACAATAGTCACTTGCTCCTCCACAAGTACCTAGAGAGGTTTTCTGGACAACTCTTGTATGCCCGACACCTAGCCTATGCAAAAGTACCTATCTAAGCTACAATAATCAACACATAGCTCAACTTCTTTAAAATATAAAAACAAAATAAAATTTTGAAATTTATATTAATTTCTTTTTCAACACTACAATATTACATTCACAAAGCTTCCTAAAATAATATAATTATATATTCATTAAATAAAAAATATATAAATATTAAATATTAAATAATATATTTATAAAAGACAAGTGAAAGAGTCAAAGACACTCTCATTTTGAATGCATAAAATAAAATATGTAACCACTCTTCATATTAACACTACAATGTAGCCATAAGTGCCACACTACCTTTTCCTTACAATTATACGTACCATGTTCAACTCTCAAGTTGCTAAGCATTGACTAAATTACTTCACCTTCGTGGCATTGAAGTAATTATTGATTTGTTATTTCATGTGACCTACGTAGCAAAAATTGAACTCATGAAGTACACTCACTCATATTTAACTCTAGTTGATGTCGATTAGCATTATCATTTTTTAAATTGGCGAGCCTTAGGCATGGTACATAATTATCGTGCTCCTAAAGGCAAGTGAGAGTGCACCATTGGATATGATACAACAACACATCCTCACTCGACTAAAGGAGCACAAGGACTCTATCGAGAATATGATTATTGCCATGGCAACAAGCATTATCGTTTTTTAAACTTAATTTACCTTGAAAACAACCTTAATTATTTGATTCACTTTAATTATTATTTTAATCAATTTCAACTAACCAAATATAAATGGTCTTCCTATAAAATAGTATTGCATTGCACTATATGACACATTGATATTAGTGTATATTTGATTGTTTTGTAATTTCATCTATTGTTCTTCAATGTCTTCCTCTATAAGGAAGTTAAATGTTTTAATGATCATTGTTAAGCACCCCAATCGTTGATAGCGAGCCATGACTACATCTTTCAACAACATCAAAAAATGGACTATAGACATTCTATCGAGAATATGATTATTGCCATGGCAATAAGCATTATCGTTTTTTAAACTTAATTCACCTTGAAAACAACCTTAATTATTTGATTCACTTTAATTATTATTTTAATCAATTTCAACTAACCAAATATAAACAGGCTTCCTATAAAATAGGAGCATTTAGAGCCAAGTGTTATTACATTGCACTATATGACAGATTGCTATTAGTGTATATTTGATTGTTTTGTAATTTCATCTATTGTTCTTCAATGTCTTCCTCTATAAGGAAGTTAAATGTTTTAATGATCATTGTTAAGCACCCCAATCGTTGATAGCAAGCCATGACTACATCTTTCAACAACATCAAAAAATGGACTATAGACATTCTAAATACATGTCCCAAAAAATGGACCGTAGACATTCTAAATACATGTCCCACAAGAAGCGGAAGGTTAACCTCTGACAACTTTCTCGAAGGAGGTAGCTTAAAAGGCATGGAGGTCAAGCAAACCAAACGGCCTCTTGGGTTGGGACTTGAATACATATATAACACACTAGGATGCAAGAGAATAACACTTCATATTATGGGGACTTGCCCTTTTGCATTTGAGGGAAGGTTTGTCAAACTAGATTAGCTTTAGGAAGGTTGATCAAAGGTAGCATTCTTGTTTTCAAAAGAAATAAGCTTAGGTTCAACCTCTTATTCATTGTATGAAAAGGAAACAAGCCGACTTAGAGTGAAGGAAGGTTGATCAAAGGTGGCCTTCTTGTTTTCAAAAGAAATAAGCTGAAGTTCAACCTCATCTTCATTGTACGAAAAGGACACGAGTCGACTTCGAGGATTCATTTTTTAGAAGCCTTTTTAGTTTTGGTGCTTCCATATTCAAGCATAAGATTTTGTTAAATTCCAAACTTGGGTAGGAAGGTTTGTCAAACTGGATTAGCTTGAGGGACGTTGATCAAAGGTGGCCTTCTTGTTCTTAGAAGGATTGACCTTATGTTCAACCTCTTCATTGTATGAAACAAAAGCGTGTTGTCTTTGATGCTTTATTGTTTAGAAGCCTTTTTTGTTATAGTGCTTCCATATTCAAACACAAGATTTTAATAAATTCCGAGTTTGGGATTAATTTCCAAGAGATTGTTAATTAGTGGCCGAAGAGTTGAGTATCCAACATCATTTCTCCAAAGAGCACATTAGTTTGTACTACTCTCTTACATTTTTATAGTTGCATAACATACCAACCTTAGATGCAACAAGTTGAGCTTCATCTTCGGTTTCTTTACATTGCATTACTTTATTCCGATTTTGAACTGAGTTTGAAGTGTTTCAATGATGATGACATGACTAATAGCATTTCTACATGAGTGACTAATCCCAATGGTCAAGGTTTTTCCCCTCGTTTTTTTCTTTTTTTCCTAGAAAAACCTTTCATGTAAACCCAAGGTATACTTCCTCACATTCTTGGATGGCATCTCTAGTAAACCTACAAACTTTGACTCAAGGAGAGAACTAACCAAATTTAAAACAACATTGGCAACCAATTTAAAACAACGACGACTTGGGTAGAGGTTTTTCTCTCCTACAAAGGCTCCATGGATAGTTGATTTCATTCTTAGCAATTGGTTGTTAGCATTCTAAGGTATTCAAGATTTACCTTGGTAAAGCTTGAAATGGTTGTCATAGAATGATGCAATAACAAAAAGGCACAAGTGTTGGCACTCAAAGAAATGGATCTTGGTCTTGAATAACTTTTCTCTAGGGTTGGGGATGTTGAAGAATTTGATAAATTGGTCTATCATGAGACAATAGTCATAAATGGAACCTTTAGAGAGGTTATAAAACAATCCAAGGGCATTGTTGGTAAAGAACAAAGCAATGAGTTTTAAGAGTGGTATCATTGTAAGGCATATATTATATGTTAAGGACAAAGGCTTCATAATGACTACTTTATTTTTGTAATTCCAACAACATAGCAATGAGCCAACTTGTTGCAATGTGTCACAACAAGTCAGTTACATAGAAACTGTGCAAAAAGCAATTGGATTCCAACATCGAATTTTAGGGTCCAATTCATACATGAAAGAATCTTTTGAGGTTGATAGTTGGTCATGTCATGGCGGGCAAGATTCTGTTGTGTTTTGAAAGATGATCAAAATGATTTCATTTGGGGATTAGGAGCCTCACCCATAATTTATATTTTAAAGAGGTTGGGAACCACCACTATTAGCTTAAGGTTAAGGATTTCAGAAATCCCTCCATTATTGCAACGTTCATGTTAGTATATGACCCCCAATTACCTCAAGTGAAATTTCATGTTTTCAACAATGTTTGAAATATGATTTCAAGGATGTGAGAAAGTTCCAATCTTACCTTGGTTAATGTTGAAGACTTTACTATTGTTCAAGTTCATTGGTTTCAAGTTTTGATACAATCACCTTTGTGATCAATTTAGTTTGGAAACTTAGTGAAAACAACATTTCAAACTTGCAACATCTTAAAATTATTTATTTTAACATCATTTCAAATTAGGAAACACTGGGATAATTAGGATCATTTGATGGGACATTGGAGTTGTGATTACCTTCGATTAAGTTTGGAAGCTTAGTCAAAACAACATTTGAAACTTGTAGCATCTTAAAATCATTTATTCAAACATCATTTCAAATTAGGAATAACTTGAACTTTGTTTGTAGGATAATTAAGTTGAGTAGATGGCACATTGAAGTCATGATTACCTTGGGTGAGGTATCGATTAGATTTAGGACACATTTAGGTCTTCCCACTAGAGTTGTTTGTCGCATGCAATAGAACCAACAATTATGCGAGATGTTTTCAAGGTGACTAGAGTTAGCTCCCAAAGGTGTATCTGCAATTTACTTTAGTCAGTGGCAATGAAGGTTAGAAGTCTAGAGATAAGAGGAAGAACATATGGACTGTGGCATCCAATATGTCGACCAATGTCATATGTCTTAGAGGGGTGGTGTAAGGTTAGATCCAAGAGGATTGAGACTAGGGAACATGGATAGAGGGATTCTATTAAGGAGAATCCTATGAATGATTGGTTGAGATCAATGAAAAAAAGGTTTGAGTTGTGACGAGATGGGGTTCTTACTTAATTATGTTATATATGGTTGTAAGTCACTAATTTTGCCTTGGAATAATGTTTGGTTTCAACCTAAGCAAACTAAACGAGCAATGAGATAACCAAAACAAAAATTAATCAAGCATTAAGTTTTGTTTTTCCCTTCAAGTTACTACCAATCGTGCTTAACTTACAAAACTTCAAAATTAAAGAGTTAACCAAAATGAACCTTTTATTTTCCCTTTCAAATGCATAAACATTAAAGAGTAAGCCACGAGGGATAATTGTTGATTCATTTCAATACCAACAAACACATGAGAGATATGGCTGATTAGCTCAACCCTTAAACTAGGTGAGATATAAACTACCAACACAACTTTGAGCTTTGCGAAAGAAAAACAAAGAGCATCCAAACAAATCAAAAAAGGGGCTACACCTCCATACATTCTGAAAGTATTGCACCGAAAGGCGCTCTACAGCCCAGTATGAGGGAGATCTTGTAACATGTGTGTATTTGTCGAGTGTTTGTGAGTAAAAAAAAATACAAAGTAAACAAAAAAGAATAATACAAAGTAAAAAGTAATAAATATTATGTCCACCATAAACAAAAAAGAATAATACAAAGTAAAAAGTAGATATGAGACTTAAACTAGAGACTTTAGAGCATAGGATTAGGTGATAAATACTATGTCAATCATAAACAAAAAGAATAATACAAAGTAAAAGGTAAATATGAGATTTTAGAGTGTTTGTCGAGTTTGTCGAGTAACAAAATAATACAAAGTAAACAAAAAAGAATAATACAAAGTAAAAAGTAATAAATATTATGTCGGCCATAAACAAAAAAGAATAATACAAAGTAAAAAGTAAATATGACTTAAACTAGAGACTTTAGAGCTTAGGATTAGGTGGCTCAAGTATTGCACTCAAGGAGCTATTCAAGGAGAGGTTTGCACCTCGAGAGATTTGATCCCTCTCGACGCTTGATAGAGCCTAGGATTTGAATCTATGCTGGCTATATCCTCAATGAACAAGTGTGAACATGAAGATGAAGACGGAGAGTGAGTTCAAAGGGAGGCAAGACATTTATACATGGTCAATTTTTAATTTGCATGAAATTGTCACTCCTTGTATCAAAGGAGTGTTAAACCCCTTTCCATGGTCTAAGGCAAGTTTTAACTATTAAATTACATAGCCTAAAAAATGATAAATGAACAAACAGGAAATACCCAACACTTTTAATCCATCTCTAATGATTTCAAAATCATCAAAAGCTCACAAGTTGCATCATTTCCCTTTTGACCCTTATCTAATCAAGCCACACTTTTTCAATGTTTATGAAGGAAATGACATTGTTGCCTTTTGCAAATTTTGCTCCTTGAAAGACAATTTATAACATGGAAATTTATCTCTTTTTTGTACAATGTACTAGTAGCCTTGCTTTTGCATAAATTGCATTAATTACTAAAAGGTTTACAATTTTTTTTACTCTTACAAATGTCACAATAATGCCAAAATATGTCACAAAAAAAGCTAAGACCAAACACAATAACCAAAGTAATAACAACGCAATAAAATGAGGGAAATTAGTCAAATTTAAGAAAATAAATAAGGCTCAATTTCCATAAGAACTAGTGATAAATCCTAATGCAAACACAAGCTCCAAAGAAAAGACAAAGGTAAGTGTCCAATCACAAGACTACGTTCCTCAAAGATAAGCTCTTAGCGGGTAAGGTATCGCCTCTCAAACTTTAGAATCTGATTGTTGTCCTCCTATCTTATTGGCTCCTTAACACTTAGTAACTCAAGCTCCTAACTGAACAAGAATGAACCATTGGTCGACTTAACACTTATGAACGAGTTGTCTCATTGGCTCCTTTCTTAACACTTACTTGATCCATCACACAATACAAAGAGTAGAATCATATAACCAAAAAAAAAGTCTTTGTGGGTTTGGTATTTCATAGGTCATTGTTCTCTCTTTAATTCCAAGTGCTCGTGGAACTTCTACATAAATTCATTCTTATTGGTCTAAACTCAAAAATGTGTTTTCTACTACTTAGAATTATTTGGGCCAATCATATATGTACAACTACACCAAAAGTGACCAAGTCAACTATGGGAGCACATAACAATAAGTGACCAAAGGCCATTAAAGAAGACCCCAAATGGGAACACAGCAACAAAAGTAATCAACCATGACAAAAACATACAGGATACCACTTAAAAATGCAAGGGAAGCCCTCCTATGGATATGATGTCAATCGAATTAGAGCACCGAGAGTAAGTTGAAAACCCAAAAATCATATATTTAAACCATAGCAAGTGGCACTCAAAAGGGAAGATTTTAGCGCTTATGCTTACAACACATAAGTCTGTAGGTGTTGTTTATATTGCTTAGGCAATATGCACATAGCATGCAAAGATGAAATTCCACACAAACTTTTATTATAAATGAATGTCTCCTATACAAATCTAGTTCACTTTGACTGTATAATTATGGATGTTACATTTTAGAGACACATCAACAAGACATTAGCCATGATCTCACGTGTAGCAACAAATAGATGGGCTAAGGAGTAATCATTGTCTCCCACTAATAATGTGGGATATAAATTTTAATCAAACCTTCATGTTTAGTGCCATCTTGGGACTTTGAAATACCTAACAAGCCATCATATTTTATTGATCATTTCCTTATCACATGTGAACCAACCTCCAATACCATGATGATTTTCATCTAAATGCACATTGAAAACTCAAATGTGGATTTGCATTACACAAACTCTTCATTACCCCTCCAATAATTACATCTTATCCAACACATCTAATTTCCAATTCATCTTATTCAAATCCTCCTAGCACCCCAACCTCACTAAGATCATAACAAGCTCACATGAATTTCAAATCAACACTATCATTTAGTTCAAATGTGTATTTGCATTACACAAACTCTTCATTACCCCTCCAATAATTACATAGCATCCAACACGTCTCATTCCCAATTCATCTTATTCAAATCTTCCTTGCACCCCAACACAAACTCAACACTATCATTTAGTTCAAATGTGTACTTGCATTACACAAACTCTTCATTACCCCTCCAATAATTACATAGTATCCAATACGTCTCATTCCCAATTCATCTTATTCAAATCTTCCTAGCATCCCAACCTCATAAAGATCATGACAAGTTCACATTAATTTCAAAAGCTCATTTTAACCCTCCTATTAAGTAGGTGGCAAAAAAGAATATGTTTCCCAAGTTACTACCATAATCAATCAAAAAAATTCAATCAACCAAAGTAACACCTCGATCACTACAACATTACCTAACCAATGCATAAAGCACTTTTTGCCTTGCTAGTGACCCTAATTGATAAAAAAATATTTATTCAACCAAGGCACCACTCCAATCACTACACCTACACTACCACTACCTAACAAATTCTTTGTGAACTAGAAGGCATTTTTATCATGATTTATTATTTTTGGTTAAAATGCATTTCTATAATCACACCATATACATGAACTAAATAGGCACCTACAAACTATCATGGCAATCTCTAAAGAGCTTTTTACTTTTTAAATATCTTCCACGATAAAATCTCAATTGAGCTTTATACTTGTGTTTTGAATATCTTCTACGATAAACATTGTGTTTTGAAAACATCTTGATCACATTCCACGAAAAATGTTTAAATCGTCATTGAAATTAGTGGTCAAGATTTTCAAGCACACTTTTGGGCATATGGATGAATGCCATTGCCTTGGAACAATATTATGCATTACCACCCTCACTCAACTCTATCGATCCAAATCATTTAATGCTCTAGCCAATCCATTTTTCTAGCCAATCGTTATAAATGTATTAAAATATATTCACGCCTGATTTCTTGTGAACATTTGCTCTCTCTAATAGCTTATGTTTACCTTTGATATCATTAAATAATTCCCTCACTACATTGCTCTTTCTTACCATGTTGAATACTATTTAACTATTTTTTATTGATTGCCTCTCACCGTGTTCAATATTATTAAACCAACTTCTTCTATTGCTTCTCTATGCTTGACATTAACATAACTAAATTCAATGTTTGAATTAAGCATATTCCCAATTGGCCACAGAATATTTTGCAACTTTTTCAATTGGCATCTTTTAAAAAAATATAAAATAACAGTCATCATGTTTCGTCATGTCAAAAATAAATGATGAAAAGTAATCATCATGTTATGTATGATTTATTATTTTTGGTTAAAATGCATTTCTATAATCACACCATATACATGAACTAAATAGGCACCTACAAACTATCATGGCAATCTCTAAAGAGCTTTTTACTTTTTAAATATCTTCCACGATAAAATCTCAATTGAGCTTTATACTTGTGTTTTGAATATCTTCTACGATAAACATTGTGTTTTGAAAACATCTTGATCACATTCCACGAAAAATGTTTAAATCGTCATTGAAATTAGTGGTCAAGATTTTCAAGCACACTTTTGGGCATATGGATGAATGCCATTGCCTTGGAACAATATTATGCATTACCACCCTCACTCAACTCTATCGATCCAAATCATTTAATGCTCTAGCCAATCCATTTTTCTAGCCAATCGTTATAAATGTATTAAAATATATTCACGCCTGATTTCTTGTGAACATTTGCTCTCTCTAATAGCTTATGTTTACCTTTGATATCATTAAATAATTCCCTCACTACATTGCTCTTTCTTACCATGTTGAATACTATTTAACTATTTTTTATTGATTGCCTCTCACCGTGTTCAATATTATTAAACCAACTTCTTCTATTGCTTCTCTATGCTTGACATTAACATAACTAAATTCAATGTTTGAATTAAGCATATTCCCAATTGGCCACAGAATATTTTGCAACTTTTTCAATTGGCATCTTTTAAAAAAATATAAAATAACAGTCATCATGTTTCGTCATGTCAAAAATAAATGATGAAAAGTAATCATCATGTTATGTATCATCACAGATTCAATTCAATTGTAGTTGAAATTTAAATTGGCCACAAACTATTTTGCAACTTTTTCAATTGGCATCTTTTAAAAAAATATAAAATAACAAATAACAGTCTATCATGTTTCTTCATATCAAAAATAAATGATGAAAAGTAATCATTATGTTATATATCATGGCAGATTCAATTCAATTGTAGATGAAATTTACTTAAATGATGAAAAGTAATCATTATGTTATATATCATCACACATTCAATTCAATTGTAGTTGAAATTTGCTTAGTAAAAGAGAAATAGAATCAATCTCTTTCAAAGTCATCACACACACTTTCCACCAAGTTATAAAGCAAAATGATTCAATTCAATTATAGTTGAAATTTACTTAGTAAAAGAGCAATAGAATCAATCTCTTTCAAAGTCCACACACACCTTACTAAGTTATAAAGCAAATTGTTAATAGGATGCATCATAAATGGACATGAGAAATGGCCATCCTCACCACACAAGTTCAAATCCCACTTGTGACATCATGTTTGCTCTTTGTGGACCAATAATGTCTTTTTCATGTAAGTAAAACAATATGTTTACTTGTATTCAAAAAAGAAAAAGTTAGAAAACAAAACAAATGTTAAAAAAATTACAAAATAGATTCAAAGCTTCAATAAAAAAAATTGATCAAAATTGTCGAAGACATTCAATTGTTAAAAATTTATTTAATTTGCACAGTTTTTAACAATTCCTACCATCTTAGCCCACGGGGCGTAGAATAGACAATGAATGCATGTATTGTTAAGGCACTCCTTACGTAAGGCCACTAGTTCAAAAACTTCGTGGGTACGAGCCTGACAAAAAATACAATTCCTAGAATCTTAGCAAAAAATATGCATCTTTTACCCAACCCATAAAGTGTAGAATAGATGGTGAATGGTGTACTATTAAGACACTCCTTGTGTTGGATCACAGGTTCGAAACTCCGTGGGTACTAGCTTTACAAAAAAATGCATCATCTAACCATACCAAAAAAAAAATTGTAGAAGCTACAATAACTGAACAAGGAAACCGTGTGTTATTTGTATCTTTTGTTACATATTTTTTAAGAGATAAGCAAAAGTAATCATGGGGTATCATACAAGAGAAACTTGGGCATCAAAGAGACTTTTAAGTTTTTCCAGAGATTAAAAAAAATCAAAAAGGGCTATATATGTAGTCAAATGATTATTTACACCCATATTTAATTTAATTGATCAATTGACCGAAAACCTGTAACAATTATAAGTTACAAGTCATAACCATATCCAAATAATAAAAGCCAAAAAAATTGATCATAGTAGAGATAATACCACCCAAAGCTAGTTCACTTTTTATCTTAATAGTGGGTAATTAATGCACTACCAAACAATACCTTCGCCCAGTACTTTGGCAGCATCCTTTAAAAAATTGTTGCATCCCAAATCAAACGTATTCTCTGTTGTTTAAAACTGTTGACCACTAGACTCATTAACATCTTGTTAAAATATTCTTATCCCTTCTAACTAAGTTTGCAAAGTATTTTATTTAGTTTGCAAATGATTATTAGTAATATTACTCTAAAGAGGTAAGGTCAACCAATTGTCGTCAATGTTGTGACTAACCTCCAACTAACCTTGCAAACTATTTCATTTAATTTGCAAATGATTATTAGTAATATTACTATGAAGGGGTAAGCTCAACCAAATGTCATGGACATTGGACTAAAGTTCATGCCGACAAGTGTCCAATTTGAATCCTCTAGAAGAGATACACTAATGTACAACAAATTTACTAAGAATGCCATCCATGAATGTGGAAATACAACCTTTGAGTTTCACTGCAAAGAAATACTAAGGTGTTCTACCAGCACACATGGTAAGCATGTCAAGCTCAACCAAATGTCATGGACATTGGACTAAAGTTCATGCCGACAAGTGCCCTATTTGAATCCTCTAGAAGAGATATACTAAGGTACAACAAATTTACTAAGAATGCCATCCATGAATGTGGAAATACAACCTTTGAGTTTCCCTGCAAAGAAAAACTAAGGTGTTCTACCAGCACACATGGTAAGCATGTCAAGCTCAACCAAATGTCATCAATGTTGTTGGACATTGGACTAAAGTTCATGCCGAAAAGTGTCCAATTTGAATCATCTAGAAGAGATACACTAATGTACAACAAATTTACTAAGAATGCCATCAGTGAATGTGGAAATACAACCGTTGAGTTTCCCTGCAAAGAAATACCAAGGTTTTCTACCAGCACACATGGTAGGCATGTCATTGAACGTGTTTCTGAAACACTTGCAAAATATTTTTACTTCAAATATCCCCAACTTTAAACATTGCATAAAAGCCTCTAGGATAAATTTATTAATTCTCAACTCTATTAAAACAAGTGGTATTCAATGGTGAAATTAAAAACCTAAATGTTCATGACGTTATGTTCTGAGATTAATTTCACTCCCGAGTGCATGTTGGACCACACTGGAATCCTATTTGAGAATGCCATCGGGTCCTCAAGAATCAAAGGAAGGTTTCTCAAAATTTTACAAAGATAAAAAAAATATAACAAGACCCTAGGAAGCAATACATGTCAGTACGGGAAAAATAATATGTAGAATTACAGGGACATTCTAGAGGTTGTAAATCTAATATTGGCTTGGCATTAAAATTACTTGAATGCCTAAGAAGATGCTAAAGTCCAGAGGAATCCAATTCTCAATAAACTTGTCGACAAATATATAAGCTTACAGGAGAATGTAGAATGGACCACATGTTGGTGAAGAGATTGCTAGGAAACATAAACAACTTATCTTAATGTCTCACTATGAGTAGAGAATCTTGAGAAGTGCATATGCTTATTCTAAAGGCAATGTTTAAATTTAAAATAATGCAAAATGAACTGTATGATGAACATAACTTTGTGGAATCGAGAGTAGCAAGCAGCAAAGTACGATTCAGAAAATAAGTTATAAACGGCTTTAAAAAATAGAAAATGGAAATAGGACTGATATAAACCAGAAGAAGACATGGAATTAAGAGGATTTGATTCCAAGATACCAGGGCACCAAAATCTTTGAACACTAGTGCACAAATGCCAGAAAATAGCATGATAATTACCTCACCCCCACCCCTGCTCCCAAGCGAATCAGCAACATCATCAAATCATGCAATTGCTGTTAAAATTATCACCATCAACAACATCATTACCTCACCCCCACCCCTTCATAAATTTAATTCCATTACAGGAAGCCAGATGCAAAGCAAGTAGGTGAAACTTCAAAAAATGAAGCCTTGTGGCCTATACAGAAAATTCTTTATGCTGCATATCAGTTTCAGATAATAGATAATGAGCATAAGTTTGTGGGATCGAGAGTACAGCAAAGTACAGTTCAGAAAATAAGTAATGCACAGGTTGAAAATATAGAAAACTAAACTAAGACTGATGAAATAAGTAATACACAGTTTAGACCTAAAATGTTACATAAGTGCTCAAAATGTTCAAGGGGAGATGGAATAAGAGGACCTTAAAAGATATCAACAGGTTGAAAAAAATAGAAATCTAAGATAAGACTGATGAAATAAGTAATACACAGTTTAGACCTAAAATGTTACAAAAGTGCTCAAAATGTTTAAGGGGAGATGGAATAACCGAATAAGAGAACCAGTGACTATAATTCGAAGATACCAAGACACCAAAATCTTTCAAAATTGGTGCACAAAGGCCATAAAGCACCGTAATAATTACCTCACCCCACTATTCAGCACTATCATCACATCATGTCGTTACCATTACCAACATCACAATAATCTCCTTGAATAAATTCAACTCCATTACATGAAGCCTGATGCTAATGTAAGTACGTGAAACCACAGAAACAAAGGCCTATGGCCCATGCAGAAAAGTTTTCCGCTGTGGTTTCAGATAATGGATGATGAACATGAGTTCATGGTGTCGAGAGTGCAGCAAAGTACGATTTAGAAAACAAGTAGTATACACTTTGAAAAATAGAAATTTCAAATAAGACTGATATAAACTACAAACGTTGCAAAAGTGCCCATGTGCAGTTTTAAGGAGAGATGGAATTAAGAGGGGTAGTGACTACTATCCAAGATCCCAAGGAACCAAATTCGTTGACACTGGTGCACAATGGCCAGAAAACACCGTAATAATTAGTTCCTGGCTACTCAGCACCATCATCAAGTCATGTCATTGCCATTACCAACATCACAATAATTTCCTTGCATAGATTAAACTCCATTACATGAAGCATGATGTTAATGGAAGTGGGAGAAATTAAAAAAAGAAAGTCCTATGGCCGATGCAGAAAAGTCTTTACACTGCATATCAGTTTCAGATCCAACCATTGGGTTGAAGTAACCAATCCAGTTAAAGTGTTGCAATCAAGCAAGGTGACTGAAATAAAGAGTTTAGTGTGTAGTTGGACATAACATCATCTTGTTTTTTGGTAAAGAAGGAAACTTTTTAACCAGATGATGTTTTCTCACAAGAGTGTTTACCAAAAACACAATATGATGAAATGATCACGTCAGTTGACAAGGGCATAGTGCAGTTTTTGGTCCATGTTAGTTATCAGTCACATGGAGTAGATATGATGGCTCAGAGAGCATTCTTTCAACAAACACATCCACACTGCATTTGGCTCTTTTATAAATTTATGTTAATGAAAGATTAAACCAGACAAAACGGGGGGTGGTTGCAAGTTGCAATCAAATCACTGATAGTTATTACATTAACAACCATCTATTTCGAGAGAGCCAATTGTATTATAAAGGATGGATCTGCTACAGTTATAAGTTTCAAGAGACTAGAGTTACAAGTGAGCCACATGCCCCTGTGGAATGAAAATATGGGTCCCTAGACTTCTGATATACAAACATCTTTGAACCCTTTCCTTTTGCCAGGCATGTGCGGTATCTCTTCTGATATGTAATCATTGATGTCTTATGAGTTTTACCCCAAATCCTTGACTACAACGGTTAATGGATATAAGTACCTTTATTGATGCTGGAAAAATATACAGGAGAAAGTTAAATATATGAATCACTATGGACTCTGGAGTGATAAAATACATTAAAGCAGACTCAATAAGTTGGACAGCTCTCGTTAAGGCATTTCTCCTGATTGGCAAATGGTTAGATTGTAAAATAGGGAAAGGGACAGGGTCAAGATTGGTGAAGATCTTTGGATTGAATGTTCTGGAAAATTTAGACCTCCAGGCCCTTTAATTGATGCACATCATAACCTGGGAATTTTCAGTTTAGCAGATGCAAAATCCTTAAGTTTGGCCACAGAGTAGATATATGACTGGATGGATAAAATTGATCTAAACCTGCAGAATGAACTTGCTGAAGAATGGAATCATTATGCTATCCAATTAAAACACAATACTCAAAAACATGACCTAGAAGACGAATTAAAATGGTCAAACAACAAAGGCTCAGAGGTTTCCACAGCAAAACTTAGTGCCTAGAAAAATGAACTTGCTGAAGAATGGAACCAATATACTATGCAATTAGAATTCAGTGTTTTAAAACTTAGTGACCTAGAAGATGAATTAAACTGGTCAAAGAACAAAGGTTCAAAGGTTTACACAGCAAAACTAGGGTATGCAGATGTAGGAGGACGATGTTGGGGAGAAAATGGTGGTGGAGAAAGCTCGGGAAACTTTACCAGTCCTCTCAAAACAAGGATATTCTTGTGGCTAGCATTGTCAAACAAAATCAACCAGGATCAATGATCAGAAGAGAATATGCAAGGCCCTGGAAAATGTATTATGTACAAAACCAACAAGGAATCAGTAAATCAACAATTTGTGCGCATGCCCAAATCCCTCCCCTATTTTGTTTTGTGGGGACTTTAGCTTTCAGGAATCAATATGATATTCCAAGGAAAGGACATTCATCCAGCACAAGATGCCAATCAGAACAGATTTGAATGGAGTCATGGAAAACTGCAAAAGTCAAAGCTCAAAGAATCCTATAACGATCTACAGATTGACAAAAGTAAAGCCCAGGGTTTTTTTTGTGGTGCTTGTCAAAGAACTCTAAAAAATGTGGTGGTGCTGGCATTTTTTGTCTAAAGGAAAACATTATGTTTCTTTCAAAGATGCAGCAGGACGGGACAAATAATTGAGCTGACACTTTCCCTTATGGTTATTTTTAAAATGTGCAGCTGATCGAGGTATTGATAGGCGCCAGGTAATGGGAGATTCAAAGCTCCTTATCAACTGGACAAATGGTAGATGCCACATAGAAAATCTAGTGCTCAACAGTTTTATCACAACCAGACCAGTCATTATACCGGTCAACCCAAAAAATCTCAACCAAACTGGAACTGGAAAAAACCCAGACCAAAAAACCAATAGACCAAATTATACATAAAATATTCAAGTTTCGGAACCAAAAAAACCATATATATTGGTGTGCACCAAACTGGAACTGGAAAAAACCAGACCAAAAAACCGATAGACCAAATTATACATAAAATATTCAAGTTTTGGAACCAAAAAAACCATATATATTCGTGTGCATCCATATGAATCCAAACCAGTATAAACAAATATGCAAAGTTTCTCATGTATATGACAAGTGTGCATATAACCAAAATAGAACATAGTGCAATACATCTCAACAAAGAGGCTCTAACTGGCCTCTAGAGTCCAAAAATAAGCACTAATGAATAACTATAGTCTCAACTCTACAATGATACAATCTGATCAGGTCAATTAGGTCTAGCTCGGGTGGTTGGGAGGAATGATTGTCATCTTCCCCACTAGGGTTCAAATCGCATAAGTGACATGTTGAGCTATTAATGAGCATATTGCTTTAATAGCCTTGAGCCCTATGTTGACAAAGCCTCGAGCTTCTGTGAAATCTGGTTTACCCTAGGTACCATCCTCGAAATGAGGGTAAGTACCTACTGGGTTTCCCCAGTATATGTATTCCAAGGAAAAAAATGATACAATCTGATCATATGGTAGAATCATTAGACACCTCATGCTCGTCATCCTCAACATAACTAGACTCTACGTTGGGATTCCGACTGGATACGACTAACCTTGAAGGTACCTGTTCTTCGTTTAGATCCTATTGCTACAGAAGTGGATCAAAACCCATCCAATAAAGATCTTCACTGTTAAATGCTAGTAGTTTAAATAGGTTTTCTTTTGTTATTTGAAATTGACTTTTGGTGGTCCCTATTCGAGCAATACAGAACCCAACGGTTTGGTGCTTTAAGGCCAGCTCTGTGTAAAACCGGCCTTTTCTGGTATGAAATGCCAAACTGGACCAATACGGCTCCAAAACCGATCAGAGCGACCAGTTTTGCCAATTCCAGGCAGTTCCAATAACACTGGTGATTAGACCAATCATGCCCAGGGTTTCTGAGGTAAAACCAAAGTTTTCACACATAACTTTCACACACATTTATAGAGAATTCAATGTTCAAGCAGACAGATCATCTAAAGAAGTCTTATTATTGCAGGAAGGGGCTTTGTCTGAACAGGTCTTCAAGGATGAAGCGCTCCTTCCAGAATCTATTCACTCTTTGATATGCAATAAATGTATAGTGTCGAATCTAGTTTTTTTCTCAAGTCATCCATTTGGTTATCTTATGTTTGGTAAAATGGCCAGTCCAGGCAAGATCTACTTCTAATTTTGAGTGCTTTCAAGCACAGATAGAGGCTGCAAATGCCTATGGGCTACTGTGATATTTAGACTGGGAATCTTTGCTTAGTTCCGTTTTCGACATGTATATTAATTTTTGCTCTGAAATACTGAATATAATGTTTTTCTTCATGAAATACAAAACACACACAAATAATCAGGAAAATTTGTCTCAAATAGTAGCTTAAGCTTAAACTTGTATTCTATTCACATTGTCATATGGTCGATGATTATAGCTCGGACAAGTGATTCTCCATAGGCTAAGTGTCAAGAATGCAGGAGTTGTCCATTACCTCTCTAGGTACTTGCTCAATTTATTGAGTAAGTAACTTTTATTTCTTTACTAAGTCTAACTCAGGAAAAGCACATTAATTAATTTAATGTTGACTAATGACTAATGCTTACAAAAGTGAAAAATTAAGTGAATTTTAGATCAAGTCGTGACCATTGATCTTAAGCAAGGCTCAAAATCTAATCTCAAACATCCATCACTTTGAGATTGAGGGTTAGGGTTTTGGTCATTGAGATGTTATACAAGAAAACCTAAGGAGAGGAGAAAGACACACAACAACACTAGATCGTTTGAGAGAGAGACTTTCTCAAAGAGATGAATGTGTGACTAAGAGGCTAAAGAGAAAAAAGTGAAGCGATTCGCAAGAGGAAGAACAGAGAGAGAGAGAGAGAGAGAGAGAGAGAAGGGTTCGATCCAGCTGTGTGAGAGAGAAGCGAATCCAGCCAAACCAAGCTCGGCTGATCCGTACAACTGCAGGTTGAGACCATATGATTCGTACAGATCCATATGGCTGACGAAAAGGTGACACAGGACCCATTCAGGGGGGCTGATTTTGTTGAGGCCAATTTCTCCTAGTGGGCCGATTTCTCATGGGCACAATTGACAAGGAGAGAGTCGATTTTCTCAGGGGCCAATTTTTCCAGAGGGTCGATTTTGGCAGAGGGCCGATTTTCAGTGGAGCTGAGTTACAGGTTCCATTATTGAAAATTTCTGATTTTCTCTGAGAGCCAAGAATTAATAGAAGAAACATTGAGAACTGGTTTTTTCTCCATTGGGATTTTCCAGGGTAAAACTTGTGTCAAATGTGATTGATTTCCTATTTTGTTCAGCTACAGCAGTAAATATCAAATGTGATTGATTTCCTGTCAAATGTGATTGATTTCCAGTTAAAATATCAATGAATTTTGGTTTATAATTTCAGCAGTAATTTATTTCTGGACCTAAAAATTATTGTGAACAGAAATCAGATCTGGTATTGAGAAATTAACAAATTATTATCAATCGATCCAACACACCAGCAATATCTAACATGCAATACTTTCATGAACTAAAATACACCCTCTGACTGGATTTCAGAATCCTCAATTTTTTGTGAATCAATGTTTCCAGACTCAACATGAAGAATGCCTTAGCAAGGCTGAAAACTGAGAGTTGATTTGGAAAAAATTTGGGAGTTGACTTGAGAAATTTAAAAATATAAATAACACTAAATTCAAGAAAAAAAATGTCATTAATATAAAAATTTACAATGTCTATATAATGTAAGTTTTCAATAATAACTCATTTCAAAATACATCAAGGATACTACATAGTACAAAATACCATGGATTCTGAACAGTTCATAGGTCTCCTGTGAAATGGGGTCAGAAAAACAAACAAACTGAATGCTCTTTTGTTTTTTCTACATCTTTTATAGATAGAGAAACCGAATCTCACAAACTAAGCTCAACTAGTTAGTAATTCTCACTCGTGTTTGACTCAGTGTAGCAGAAATCATGGTTAAATCACGATTTTCCGATTTAAATTGGGCTCGCAGGCTAAACGAGCCAATTCAAAACGCTGGGAGTTTTACTCGTGTTGACCAATTTTGACCAAGTAAATGCAACTTCAAATCGCAATTTCACCCGTTTTTGCTGCCTCACGAATTGCAGTCGGCAATTTCAGTTTAACGCGCGCCCAGAAACCCATAAAACCATCTTTTCGCTCCGTTTTTCTCACTTGTTCAGTCCATGGTCGTCTTCCCTTCTTCGTTTTCCTCTTTGCGACTGTGTTTTTCTCCCATTCGCGTCAACTCGCAAGCTCAATCGAGTGGTGACTCTCTGCGAGTGGCAAGTGCGTCACTCTCGTGCTCTGTGCGTTGACGCTCGTGCTGTGAACTAGTGGCAGAGTCACCACCACTTACCACAGATGCCACCACTTACCACAACCGCTACCACCCACCACAGTTGCAGTGACCACGGGCACGAGCAGTGAAGACTGAGGACAGTAGATCGTGTTGAGGGCCAAGGCTTCCAGCAGTGACCGTGAGCAATGAGGTCGTAAGTCATTGTGCACACTGCGCACTACATCCAGAA
This sequence comes from Larix kaempferi, assembly GCA_027924585.1. Lineage (NCBI taxonomy): Eukaryota > Viridiplantae > Streptophyta > Pinopsida > Pinales > Pinaceae > Larix > Larix kaempferi. Next base: position 10,530,122 of record BSBM01000249.1, read on the forward strand.
ACATGATTTGGCCTTCAAGTGACCGGTGAGTCGTGGCTGTGTGCACTCTGAGTCATGGCTGAGCAGGCAGCAGTTCAAAACTTCAACATTCTACTAAGTGTGGAACCCAGCAGGCTACAGCATAGTTTAACTGTGTGTGAAGTGTGAAGGGGCAGCCGACAGCAAAGCTCAACATTACAGTTCAACGATCGTGGCCATGTTTGAGGTACATTGGTAACCGGAACCCTGATCCAAAGTTTTTGACATAGAGTTTGTCTGTCTAGACTCTAACTGTATCATGCATTGCCTGTCTATCTGTCTAACTGTATCAGTCTTAGTTGGAAAGTTGGAATTTAACAACATTAATAAATTTATATATGATAAATTTAATTAATTATATATAAATTAGTCACAAATTTATGAAATTTATTAACAATGTTTTGCAGGCAGCTAACAGGGGTGTTATAGCAGACTCCATTTAACAACTAGCAACAGCCTTGGCCTTTACTTAGCACCGACCAGTTACCAACTTACCAAGTCCTTTTGTCCTTAGTTAAACTGTGCAACTGAAAATGCCAAGGGAGAAAGATTTTGCATGGGCTTACTGTGAAAAGATTACTGGTTCAATTAAGTTGTTGTGTAAATTTTGCAAGGATCAATGCAGTGAGGGCATCTTCAGATTCAAATACCACCTTGCATGTATTCTCGGTCATGACATTGGCCCTTGTAGGCGAGTTCCCATACATGTCAAACACCAAGCCAGCTTAAGAGCAAAAAAGCAAGGATTAATGCTGAAACCTCAAGTACTCTGGGTGCCCTTGAAACATCTTCCAATACCCCCTTGTCACCTTCCATAAATGAATCATCAATGTCGTCGGGCCCAAGTCATATTCCAAATCCATCTCATCCTATTCCTCCCATTCCAACAAATTTGAATACCAGAGGTGGAAATGTACATTCTTTTTTTGCTCCTCGCACACAACCCGATGCCCAACCTAGCTTGGATGGCATGGGTTGGAAAAAGAATGTTCATATTCAAGATAGGAAGCCATTGCCAATTTTTGGTACTACTGTGACCTTCCATTCAACAATGCAGGAAGTCCTTATTGGCATGCCATGATTGATGCAGTGGCCATTGTTGATCTGGGTTTCAAAGCCCCTACATATGAGAGTCTTAGGACTGATTTGCTGCTAGAAGCTGTTGATGATATCAACCTTGCACTTGCTGATTTCCGTTCCTCATGGGTAGAAACAGGGTGTACTATCATGAGTGATGGATGGAGAAATTAGAGGAATAGAACTTTGATCAATTTTCTCGTTTCCTGTCCAAAGGGAATAATGTTTCTCAAATCAATGGATGCCTCAAACAAAATAAAGAGTGCTCAACTAATTTGTGAAATGATGGAAGAAGTTGTTCAAGAAGTGGGAGAAGACGATGTTGTGCAAATTATTACCGACAATGCAGCTAACTATATGGCTGCTGGTAGATTGTTTGAGCTTAGGGACCCCACTATATTTTGGAGCTCTTGTGCTACACACTGCACAGACCTAATGCTCAAGGACATTGGTAAACTTCAGTGGATACAAGAGGTTGTGGACAAGGCAAAATCCATAACCAAATTCATCTACAACCACACAAATGTCCTTTCCACCATAAGAGTATACACAGAAGGCAAGGAACTTGTTCGTTCTAGGGTGACGAGATTTGCAACAAACCTCATCTCCTTGCAATTTGTAGTAGAGCAAAAGGTCAATCTGAAGAGAATGTTTTTGGGACCTCGGTGGATGGCCTCCAAACATGGAAGAACGCTCGAGGGCACTGAAGATGTTGCTAGTCTTTAATGATCCTTTTTGGAGAGATGTTGAAGAGATCATTGTTGTGACAAAACCAATGTTGTCAGACTCGGACTCAGACTCGGCAAAGACTTGGCTGGCTTGGTACTCGGCGTCTCGGCGACTCGGATAAGACTTGGATAAGACTCGGCAAATAGAAAAAAATTCAAAATAGAATTTTTGTGCACAAAATAATATACTAATGACATTTCTAATCCGTATAAGTTATAAAACCACATTCAATGTAGAAATTCATTGTATCATCTCATAAAATATGATTATACAACATTTGATGCTCCATATTTATATACAAAATAGTGAACCGAAAGACGATTCCTTTAACAAATTAACATATAGTACCAAGTTCAACTACATAACTCAAAACATAAGTAGAAAATCAAAATTGGCAATGTCTTCAAGCTCAATCTCAAGTCTCATACATGACTAGGAGAAGTAGAATGCCTAGAATAGGGCCTAGAGGAGCTAGTGCCAACATCGTTAGACCAAAGACACAATTGTGATGTAGGTGTATTGGGTCTTTCCATTTCAAAAAATGGAAACACTAGAGGGATCCTCAGTCTCCTCATCAAGCCAACTCAAATCATCCCCGGGAGATTTATATAGAAAGTACGGGTGCATGTAACTAAAATTGCATAGAGTGCAATCCATATCTATCCCAAAATACATAAACAAAGAGGCTCTAAATCGCCTCTAGAGTCCAAAAAACTTCAAAACTTCATGCTACAACAAATAACTACATATCAAAACCATTGCCTACATTAGGATCTTATTAGTCAATAGCACCAAGTTCCCCCCACTTCTAGGCCCTAGCCCTTGCCTCTATCTCGAGTCTCAAAGTTGATCGTCCAAGGACATTAGTTGACACCCTACAATTTTGATGAAACCTCCTAATCCAAGCATTAAAAAAGGTAGCAAAAGCTTCGAGTGCCTAACAAGTATTTTTGCTTGAGTGAAGGGGTCATGACAAAGGAGTTAAACAATCAGCACCACCAACATCGAGGTACATAGAGGGGTTGATGTGCTTGATTAAAATCCAATCCCCTACCGTCATACATGATAGAATCCAGTGGAAACTGGAAACGTTGCAATCCTGAACACCCTTAATTATGTTAAGTCTGTTGAATTTTGCATGGGATCTAAAATTCGACTTTGTGCATATGAAGTCCGATGAGGTTGGAACCACTCTCAAACATCCTGAAACAATTAATGGTAATGTTAAAAAATTAAGTAAAAGGATAGAAAATGAAAGATGAGGAGAATACCACTTTTACTTTAAGAATTTAACAATACCATCTCTGGAGAGTATCTAGGCAGTTTGGCGAGTCTCTGGCGAGTTTAATGAGTCTCTGGCAAGTTTGGTCGAGTCTGGCGAGTGGCGAGTCTGCTAGCCGAGTCTCTGTCGAGTACTCATTTCGGGAGTTGTATAAGGGCTAACCAAAATGCCCCCGACTCCTCGGAATCAGGCAAAGCAATTTTTGCCAAATCACAATTTGGATTGCTCAGATCGCAATTTCAACAATCTGGGTAGTTTTAAAATTGGACAATTAGTTTAGAACAAGCAATCCGGATTGCAAAAATTACAAAATTGTGAAAATAGCAATTTCCAGCCCGAATTTGAACTGGTTTTTATCCCAAAATCGCCGGAAATGCGGGGCATTTTGATTGTCTTTTATCCTACGCACTCATTTCGCAGCAAACTCGTGTAGACTCGCCAGACTCGGCAAGTCTTTGGCGAGTCTGATAAAACTGGACAAAACCACTTGTCAAAGTGCTTAGGTACTTAATTTCTAAACATTTTCAATGTTCATTACTTCATTAATTCAATTTGAAATCAAACTTCATTATATTTTCAAATTTCATTTAATGTTTGAACTTTAAAGTTTTAAATTGGTATAAAAAATCAAATGTTTGACATTTTACTTTGATGATTGGTCTTTCAAGATGGTTGATGGTGAGAAACCCGTCATGGGTTACATTTATGAATCAATGGATCTTGCCAAAGAGGCCATCAAAGCAAAATATCAAAATGAAGAGACCAAATATATGCCTCTTTGGAATATCATTAATGAGTGGTGGGATAGGCAAGTGCACTCACGTTTACGTGCTATTGGATTCTTTTTAAATCCAACATTTTTTTATGATAAGACCAAGTTTAGTGAGGATGGGGAGGTTGATCGAGGGCTTATGAATTGCATTGAGAGGATGAACCCAGATCAAGAAGTCCAAAGTCGCATCATTTCTCAGCTGCAAGATGATAGGACGCCTTCAAATCTTTTTGCCTTTACCAGTGTTATTTGTATTATGTTTTATAATTCATTATCTTGATTTTTTAAAGTTTTTTTAATCTTCAATTATTAATCTTGACTCTTGAACCCCATGGACCTTGGCAGGTCTTTGGTGGCAAAATTTCAACAGTGATACGCCAAATCTAAATAAATTTACAAATAGAAATCATAAATCAAACATGCAGTGCTTCAGGTTGTGAGCACAACTGGAGCATGTTTGAGAAGATCCATTCCAAGAAGCGCAACCGCTTGACACAAAAGTGCTTGAATGACCTTGTTTTTGTCCACTACAACCTTCAACTTCACAAGAAGCAGTTACTTGGTGAGACACTTAAGTCTTAAAAGTTAATGGCTTAATCATTTCTCATCTGAATTTGAAGGATTGGTTTAAATTTTCAATTCACATTTTCAAAGTGTCTTGATGTTGATATGTTTGGATCATTCAGCTACTTCCTTGGACAAGGAAGACACAGATCTAGGATTAGATCAAGACAGGGATCCGACATCTACTTGGATTCAATCAGGGGCTCCACTTTTTAGCCCTGAGGACTTAAAGACCCTTAAGGGTCAAGCAGCTGGAGACATAGGAGCATCTACTTCCTAGTTTTGTTTTACTATTTACTATTTACTTTTAAGTATTTGGATTCTGAATCCTTTTATATATTTTGGATTTTGGACTCATCTTATGGATGAAATTGCTATATTTTGACATCAGTCTACATTTTGGACTCATCTTATGGATGAGAACTGATATATTTTGGACATCTATTGATATCTATTGGACATCTATTGATAACTTGCAGTATATATGGACATGGCTATTTGGATATCTATGAAAAATGTTTTCTAATTCAAAATATGTGTATATATTTTTTTTTGTATTTGTCGATTTTTTCTCTATTTTTACGCAATCCGATTCAAACTCTTCGCTCTTTTGCCTCGCTGATGTATTGTCGATTCAGATTTTGGCAACTTTGGTTTGACTTCCATGTGTCAAGCGGGTTAGTCAGAATCGATCAAGCTAACTCAAATTGGTTTCCTCAAGGAGAAGTCATACTCACGCGTCTAACCCAACTCTGAAGAGTCTGGTAATGCTCGTGAATGTCAAGAATGTCTGGTTCTGACAACATTGGCCTCCAGTAGCCCAGCGTGGAGAGCATCCCAGCCATGCTGCATAGCGTTCACTCTAGGCCTGTTGCTTTTGACAAATGTTTTGCTTATGCTGACAGTCTCAGTTTTTTGGTGTCTCTTCCTAGCATGCTCACTCTGTATCAAACTATTCATCAATTTTCAATTCTAGGTCTAGGAAATTTCTTGTATATCTATTTTACTGTCCTAAGCAATGTTAGCAGAACCAGACCACTGATCGAACCGGCAGAACCCCAAATGTGAACCGAACCAGAACCAGAAAAAAACCGGGAAAAAAACCGGTCAACTAAAAAATACATAAAATATTCATATTTTGTAAAAAAACATAATATCCATGTGCATACATATGAATCCAAACCATTAATACACAAATATGTAAAGTTTCTCATATATATAGCAAGTATGGGTGCAAATAAGCAAAATAGCACCGAGTGCAATACATCCCTGAAGTTCTAAACCAAAATACATCAACAAAGAGGCTCCAAATTTCCATAAAGAAGACTGAAAATTGATGATCATACTGAACAACCCAATTAAGTGCGTCAAAATGAGTTTGTAAGATCCTTCAGTGATCTTACTACTATAGATATCAGAGTTAGACTTATGTTTGATCTCTAAACAAGAGTGAGAAAAGAAATGTAAACCCCATGGAATAATACTTATGTTTTATACTCAGATTTTGCCAAGATAAACTCAGTTTTGTCAGCAACACTTAAGAAATGTAAACCCCATGGAATAATACTTATGTTTTATACTCAGATTTTGCCAAGAAAAACTCAGTTTTGTCAGCAATACTTACATCAAATTCAAAGTACTCAGAATGTCAAGAATGAAGCCACAAAAGATTTGTAATTACAACCCATATTAGTGAACCATATCACACCTGCAAATATCAATCTCAGATAGGAGGTCCGAGTATGGACCGGTCTAAATCATATTTCCAGTTTTTCCGGTTCACGCACCAAACCGGACTGGTTGGGCCTGTGAACCGGTCGGACCGGCCAGTTTTACCGGTTCCAATAACACCAGTCCTAAGTCTTTTAAGCAAAGGCTCTTTTCTCTTTCTGAGAGGCTTGTTACTCTAATGTTTTTTTATCAAGGGTTGTTTTCTCTTTATGAGAGGCCTAAAGACTACAGTTATTGGGCCGTTTTCTCCTGAGGAGAGGCCTGAATGCTTTGTGAGATCTTGTAACAGTTTTTGTGCTATAACGTAAATACTAAATTAAAAAAAAATAATAATACAATGGTGTTCATACATGATAACAAGAAGATCATGACCATTGTATAATCAAAAAATGATTCAGCCAATTTTAAGGAAAAAAAATCTGCTGTAACTTCCAGTTGACCTGCAGACTGCTATAAGGTTGGAATATGCCCCTTCAAACATTAGGAAATACAAGAATACATGCTGTTATAATTGAAACTTGGCAGTGTTGGGTCTTTGGATGAATCAGATTGGGGCACAACCAGTAAATCTTAGCACTAAAATGTTGCATAAATTGACGTATAGAAGAGCTCAAATAGAAAGTTAGATACTTCGGTGGTTTATTTCTTTCTGCTGATATTCAAAGGCCTCCAGTTAAAGAACCTTTATCAATGTTATAACACATACTGCACCTTAGATAGAATTTAGAATTTGAATTTGCTTTTGTTCACAAAGGGGGAGAGAGCACATTATCATCCTTATAACCTCTTACACAGAATAAAATATCATTAAGACCGAATCATTAAAATATCATTAGGACAGAATAAAACCATCGTATCTTCATGCCCTACCAGCAACCAATCCTATACATGGTCTTGCAATTTAAATTGATGACCTTGTAGACTAGACGTGATCTAGGTAGAGTTTTGCTATTACTTTGCAATTAATATCAATGATCATTGATCACATACAACCAGTTAAGAAAATTAAGTTACAAAAAAGTAAGCACAATCGTGATAGCTGTCAGACCAACATTTTTTCTAAGGGATTTAGTGATACATTTTCTTTGCAAACTCTGCATTCTTTAGTTTCATATAAAAATGCATTTCATATTATTTTATTGTCAGGCAGATTGACAAGAAGTTTAAGTCAAGAGCTTTGCACTGTTCATGCACCTATAGCAAATAACTTGACTTTTGACCTGTCAAATTTCCTGTCCTTGTAATCATTTTTCTGATATCAAATCATTCCTTTTGATGCATAAATAAATGCAAAGACTTATGACATATGTCATGGTAACCAGCAATATATTATGCCAACTTAAATTTATGCCGAACCCTCAACTCATTATTCACTATTGCAGTGAGTTGTATCGTATAAGCATGAGATTTTGTTTACATTGACCAAGATAATGATCATGGGACATCGTGCTCACTAAGATTCTTATAATTTTAAGGAGATATTTTAAAATGGAAATGGCTCATCCTAGGATTGGTAGAAACTACACCAAAATGGGCTTCTACTGCATGCTTAAAACAAAGAAACTTTTGAAACATTAAAAATGTATTTAAAAGATATTCTGAAACATGTTCCAGTCAAAGATTGTAAAAAAAATTGACGGGTTACAGGAAGCTTTACAACTTCAAACATTCAAGAAAACTTAGTTCACTGTCATTGAATAATTCGTGAATAGGCCATTCTTCAACTACCTTTAGTGCTGATATTAGTGTAATAATCGATCATATAACTAATCTAATGTTAGCCCAATGCTTTACTACATTAAGTCAGATCTACACGTGAAATATTTCAATCACTTCAAAAATTGCTTAAATGTGTGTCGATACGTCCATAAGAACTTTTGTCTGATAAGACTATTGAACAAGAAATTTCATCAGAGAAAACATTATTGAGAGATCAGGCATTGTATTTCAGATATTCACGCCATTTTAGATTTTGGCACTAAGAAGTTACAAATGCAAAATCTCTTCATGGCAAAGAACCTAATGCACAATTTCTCAAAAAATCTGGGGAAAAAAAGCATCACAGGAACGTTTTAGATATGGTATATAATTTCATATATTATAATGGATGAGTACCTAATGCACCATTTCTCAAAATATCTGGGAAAAAGCATCACAGGAACGTTTTATATATGGTATATAATTTTATATATTATAATGGATATATAGTCAAAAAAACATGCCAAATGTCAGATTAGTTACCAAGAAGATGAAAAACATATATATTTGTGCTACTTGTCTGCATTATTATACTGTTATTGATGTCATCATAGTCGATTTAATCAATGGAGCATCAACCATTTAGTACTACAGAGTTAACACCAACCATCCTGCACTTACAAACTTACAAAGATTTGATTTAGAACAAGACAAAAAGGAAGTACAGTAGCCTATGAATTTATGAAATGAAATAGACCATCAGGACCAAAGAGTAATTTTTAAAAGATAGCCCATGTGCGTATTTCCAAAATAGATAATTCATTCCCCCACGACGGGTGTAATTCTCGCATTTGCCTCTTCAGACATGACTTCCTTTCTAGTTGGCAGGTGGCCGACGTCAATCAATAAGTGTCAGCAAGCCGGGGCTGCTCAAATGGATTTAGGAATTCAAGATAGAAGATCTGTGATGATGAGATGTGGTGGCTCTCCCGGGAAGCAATGGTCGCATGCATGTCTTGGTTACAGATCAGTCCCTCTTCCAGCCATGTCGCTACGACTCCACTCGCATGCAGGTTTATGGCCCATCATGGAGGCATCGCCACTACCTTACGCCCTTGTTTCTTCGCTCAACACCCACGCCAAGCCACTATTAGACAAGACTTATCGCAAGGCCCTGAGTTATGTCTAAGCAAGGACACAGCAAAATCAAAGTGCTTGTTTAGCAATTGGTTTCGCCATTCAAGTCTTCACCAGACCGCAATCTTTGAAGACTGGTCTCAGCAACTGCTACATGAGGCGCAAGACGGTTCATGCCAAGCACACGGAATGCAAACATGTCCAAGGTAGTCAACGCTTGCGCATGCAGAAGGTCCTAAAAGAGCATGACACGACCCGAGCTAGCTTCAGCAGCATGGTGCCTACTCTGATTCAGCAATGGATTTGAGATAAGAAGAATTGGGTTTCCAGTAAGCAATCTGAACAAGACCCTACCTCCCTCCTTTTAAACTTCGAGCAAATGTCAAACGATTCAGGGTCAACCAAGACTAGGGACACCAAGTATGTTAAGACTCTCACCCTCCTCTGGCAGACCAAAACCCTTTTGGCTCGAGCCTTAATGGAGCATGGTCTAGAAAGGCACGGGATTCCAATTCCTGACATAAACTCTCAGGATCATCGTGATCATATGGAGACCCTCATCAAACGGATAGCCAAGGCTTAAATTGAGCTTGGGGTGAAGATGAAGTTCTTTCTCATGTCACTACAGAGATGATTTTCAAGGAGCGCTCTGATCTAGGAAAAACCAATGTAGCCAAAGACAACTCTAAGGTGCCGCGTGTCACTATATCATATGACTCTTAAGTTTTGTTATGTGTCTATCGTCACATTTATAGTAGCTGGGAGCTACTATCATTTCCAAACCAGTTTATCCTAGGTCGGAGCCAGTCCTTTTACATCTGAGTTGAGCATTCATGTTCGATGATGATCAGTGGCAGAGTCCATACAGAGGCAGCTAGCCTATGTGGAGCAGTATTATCAGTACATCCTTGTCATTTCTGAGCCCTCTTCATGATCCTGGAGGGATATTTGCTAGACTATGGTTCACTTAGCAGAGCAGGTAGCTGGTATTTTCCTCTGCCTATGGCAGATAGAGTTGGTATTCATGATCATTTTTGAAGATAGGCATATGGCTAGGCAGGTATACAGGTTGTATTTGGGGTATATTCATTTGTCTCTCTTGTTTATAGTAATAATTGTGAATATGCATGGTAGTTGACAGTGGTGATGTGTTATATGCTTTGGTTGTCATCATGGATTTGTGGTCACAAGTTGTCTGACAATTTGAATGTAAGGCCTTTTCATAGGTTAACTGGTATTGCCTACCTTATGCTGACATAAACACACCTTTTGCTATGTCTGCCAACACCTTTCACTTCCTCCATACATTTGTTATCCTCCATGTTTGATCTTTATCATTGACCTAGACTTTGACTTGTGAGATTGAATACCTTTCCCCACTTAGACCTCTATGATGCTTAGACTCCATGTTGATTGTGCCTCGGCTCTGAGTTGTGCATCAGAACTTGCCAAAGCCTTGACCCTTCTGGGCCGAAGGAACCCCTTGGTGTTGGGTCTTGAGCCTAAGCAAGTTGGGTTTCTGAAGCCCTGGCCTTTCCGGTCAGTTGCCCCCAATGTTTGGTGCTGATTGTGGATGATTCCCACCTGCTGACCCCATGATTCACTTCTGGGCCAGGAGCACCTGCTGGTGTTGTGACATGAGTTAAGGCTGGCTAGTTGCCCGATTAGTGTAATGAAAGTAAACCAGCGTAGATCCATCTCAAACCCGGATCTATCAAGCACCGAGAGGGATTCAATTTCTTGAGGTGTAATTTTTTTTGTTTTATCTTAAATTTTTTACACATTAAGAAAAAAATTACCCCTCAAGAAATTGGATCCCTCTCTTTTAATTTTTTAATTTTGATTTTTGATAAGTTATGAGCGAACATGAAATTTTTAATTACTTTTGATTTTTTATAAGTTATGAGCCGACATGGAAACGTAACGTGACAAACGTGACAAATGTGAAAAATGTGACAAACGTGACAAACGTTACAACAGCTCCCCCATAATGGGTTGTAACGTAACGTGACAAATGTGACAAACGTGACAAATGTGACAAAAGTTACATCTCCCCCATACTGGGTTGTAACGTAACGTGACAAACGTTACAACATCTCCCCCATACTGGGTTGTAACGTAACGTGACAAACGTTACAACATCTCCCCCATACTGGGTTGTAACGTAACGTGACAAACGTTACATGTGACATCCGTTACATGATCTCCCCCATACTGGGTTGTAACGTAACGTGACATCCGTTACATGATCTCCCCCATACTGGGTTGTAAGCACCTCGTTTACACTCGGTGCAATGAAAAGGATCCCTGATGAAAGCTGCGAATAGTTGTGCTTTTCAGCACATGTAAAATCGTAAGAGGGTCATGATATGAAAAGGGCCAAATAAAAGCAGAAGTGCAATTATTCAAAATCAATTGGCCATTGTTATAAATATAAATGAGTATTCCTCACGAAGCCCAAAAGGGCATGGATGTGGGATGGAGTAAGGGACTCTTAGAATGGGACTCTTAATTCTAAGAGTCCCCTAAAACCTCAAAGTTACAATTGATTGTGCACTTAGCACAATGGTTCTAGAAAAGATCCTCACAAAGCCTAAATCAAGCTTGGATGTGAGTTATAGGACACTTCGGAATCAACTTATTCCATCTGTGAGACACCTCCATTCCTTAATGTTCTCTAGCCTACATATGTCTTGGTGGATCCTTGTTTCCCATATTTGTCTGAGAGATCATAATGTCAAAGTTACAGGTCACTTCCCCTTAGCCTTACCTTGTTACTTTCCATTTCACCCAACCTAGCAATTTGGTTATGTTTGTAAGTGGGCATATGTAAAGGGCTTCATGAAGAGTTGTCTTACTACTTTTGCACAAGCTTTATGATTATTTGATGATTGATCACCATTCTTATGTTACTCATGTTCTAGTTTGGTTATTATTTATTAACATACACGGGAGAGCATATTTCACCCCATGTGCATGCACATTCATTCAATTTGGCTCAGTTATCAGTTATGGGTCAGTTTTGACTTGGTCAACTTTTTTTACTTTGTCAACGAGCATAGCCTCGGGGCCAAATATCATTACATATGTCCAAGTATTGTTTTTTGATGCCTTTAGAGGCTAGTTTCATCATTCCAGTGCTTCAGAAATGCAAAAATTGGTTCAATGCAGTAATTGGGTGAATTTCTAATAAAGTGAACCAATTTTTATTAAATTTTGGAAAATTTATTTGAAGACCTTCCACCAAAATCGTTTTTGGGGTTTGAATAATGAGTATTACCAAATTGCTATTTTTTGGAATTTTTGGCACGGTCAGATTTTTATTCTGGGAAAGGGAAAATCATGTTTTGGGCAATATTATATGGTTTACAAAGGATATTCGGTAGATAAATTAAATTAATTAAAGTGACCATGGTTTAGTAAATGGAACAAAGGGTGAATGAATGGCAAAGTTTTGACTTGGATGTTCTGGCAAAGTTTTGACTTGGATGTTCTTCTTCATGCTCCAGAGGGTATCCAAACATCTTCACGCATATTTTCGGCATCAACACTTCATGTTTTGCATCTCTTGGGCAATTCACACTTTCTGGGGACAATAACTTTTTGGCTTGAGAATATATCAATTTGTACCTTGTACCATGTACTATGTGAGGCTGTTATGTTATGTCCCTAGGAAGCACGTTGGCCCCTAGGAGACCCCCTTTTTTATGTATTATCATGTTATATCATTTTTTATATGTATTCAGGCATTATGAGGCAATTCGCCCCCCTCATCTAGTTGATCCATGTAGTGACTGTGATATTAGATCTCCACCATTGATTATCATTGTATTATCTTTTAATATCAATCGCTCATTTAAAAAGTGGTTAGGAATTTTGTCTCTCTCAAAACTATTTAAGAGAGGAGGCCCCTCATTGTAAAAGGACTTTTGGCTCATGGATATTCGGCTAATAGAGAAATATTTTGCAAATATATTGTGTCTTCTTTGATAGAATGTTCTTGTGCTTGATTGTAAATCAATTCTCTAAGGCATTTGGGTAAAATTGTGGTGGTTTCATATTATATTTTGTGGAGGCCGAATTGTTTTGCATGGAGGCCGAATTGTTTTGCAAGATAGAGACTTGGTGGAGGGCGATTTTGTGAGGGATCTCCAAATCTCTCTCTCCAATTCGTTTCAACTCAGGGAGTATTTCAATTGTGTCTTGGATCATTGTCACGCATCATCTTGCAATTCTAGTTTTTCTCTTTTGTGGATGAAATCTAACTCTGTTGTTTGTGTTTATAGGGAGAGTGGCGCACTAGCTTCCTTGGGGAAAATCGATTTCACTTGGATCTCCACCGATTTTGCTCAAAATTGATATGAAGAGGAAATATCATCATTGCACTTGGCATCCGCAAGAATTCTGGGTAATCTCTACCATTATTTCTCTTCTTTTGATTTCTATTCCATTAGTTTGCTTATAAAAATCAACAAGTTAAAACCCTCATTTTGTAGAATTCATAGTTCCAGTCACCATTTGCTTTCATGGTTAAAAACCCAGGTTGGAATATAAATAAAACACATAGAGACCAAGTTTACTGGTCCTCCTAGGGGAAATTCGCACTCCTTGGGTAACTATCCCTTTTTTTTGTTTTGGTGATCTAGGTGTTGCTCGAATCTTCACTAATTGCCATATCTTGCATCTAGCAACAATTTGTAGTGCCATTAAACCATTAAAACACCAGTTCATAGCCAATTTCTATTTTGAGTGAATAAACCCTAACTGGAGTGAATTGGATATTTTGTATTGGCACTTATTGTATCTTAGATCTAGCTCCTAATCATAGTTATTGGGGTAAAATCATCTAGATTGACAATCTTGCCAATCAATAATCCTCTCAACCCGCTCCCTAAATCCTTACCTCAATAGTCCTTTTTGTGGATCTAAGGTATATTAAGTTAAGATACACCCGCTTATTTCCACATCCAATTCGCGTTTGGGTGTCTTTGTCTCTAGATTTAGTCTCTTTAAACTAGCTAGGGTCTCCCCCTTGGTCAAGAGCCTGTCTGATGTGACAACTACTCCATCAGTAAAACAAGGCCCTTGCGGTGTCACTTGGTTTAGTTGCCTTCCCTCTACCATCCTAGGTAGGATCCCTCTTAGTAGTAGCTACAATCTAGGTGATAACAGTGTCTTCTATCAGCCTCAATAATAGGATTTCTTGGTATGGTTTTATGGATAACCTACATGTTAGCTCCACTAGAATTGTTGATATTGGGCCTAGTTTTATCAATACATTAGGTTTCCAACCCAGCTCAAGTAATTTTTTGAACTTTTAGCCTACCTTTGGGAGTTGTTTTTCGATGACATTAACAGTAACTTTGTCTAGAAGACTCTAATAAAACTTTAGTTGTGTGGTTGGTATGGTTTCCTTAGTGGCATGCCGACCACCATAGCAATTGTATCTTTTTGCCTATTTTAAATTTTAATTGAAATCACATTTACAAAAGAAAAATAGATATTTCCTATTAGAAAATAGAAACTTAAGTTAGAAAATTGGAAGTCCAATGTGACATGTAAAGAAGTGAGAAAATAAATAATTATTTCAATCTAGTATCTTCTTTTCCTTCACTTGGAACCACCATAAGCCCCACATTGTTGTGGTTGTGGAGGTAACTATGAAGATGAATTTGGACCTAGAGCTCATGCTGGTAGAGTCTTGGATGAAGTGACCATGACAATAGGGAGGGAGGCATCTTAACATGATAATTGTCATCAAAAAGCAATCTCTAGGTTCTCTATCCTTCAAATTGTCCTCTAGATCGGTGTCCCAAGTCTGATATGGTGTATCCCTCTTTATCTCCTCACAATAATCAAGCAACAACCACAAGTTGTAATGTAGATAAACCAAGCTCTCTACCTTATTTCAAATAAATGTATTTATCTTGACCCTATTTTATGAAATCAAAGGTGCTCAAACACCTCTCCACAAATGAAGTGATCACCATAGTTTTCAAAATCGAAATCGATTGAGGGTGAATTCGGACTTGGACTCTAAATCGGTATGAATTAATCATGACTCAGTCGATTTGAATTTAATGACTAGGTTTACTCAAAAATACTTAAAATATTTAAATTTTAAAGAAAATGAATCGATAATGACTTGGACTCGAGATCGATAATGAATTGGTCATGACTCGACCAATCTAACTAATTCGGTACCGAATCGATCGATTTGAACACCGATTCGACCAATTTGGTACCGAACCAATCACCCAAACCGATTTAAGGGTCGATTTGGATTGGTTTAGCCTTTGCTCGATCAAATTGGCCAATTTTGATTTCGATCAGACCGATTTTTAAAACTATGATGTTCACAACCTAAGAAAGCACGCATGTCACCAAACACTATAGTTCTAGAGTAGAACCACCATACATGTTCCACCAATGGAGAGATTTCATCCTCTCGTGGTCTCTAATTGAATGAATATGACAAAAATATCCCAAGGCCTCCAATGTAATTGCTTGCATGTAACCACTCTAAACCTCTACATCCATGTATGATTACGCATTGGTGCTTCCAACCATGATGTACACTAGTATTTTGGCATGGAATATTAAGTTGTACCCACCATTTATCCACCTCTATTCAAATATGGTTATACAAGTTTACATGTTTGAGCTCAATAATGTCCTTAATCCATATTCATATGTTCATATACCTCCCCAATCACTGGCTTGGTGAATTGTAAATCATACTTACCATGTGACCATAAATGGGCATCAATAATATGATGCACCACAAAAGCACCATCTTTGCAAATCAAATCATGTTATATATTGGCTTGGTGGACTTTGAAACATACTTACCATGTGACCAAAAATGGGCATCAACAGTATGATGCACCACAAAAGCACCATCTCTATCTAATGTACTATGTAGCCTATACTACTCCCGCGAATCTTTCACAACCATATGAGAAAAAGCATGTCTTACCTAAGCATGTCTTCCCTTAAACAAGTCCGTGAAGGTGAGGTAATAACTACCAAATATAGTCTGTGTGAACTCAAGTAGCATAAAGTTAGAGTACAGTAAATGTAGAGCATAGCACCATACCCAATGATGACTTTAATGGGCTTCCCTCTCTTCTACAAGGCATTAATCTATTGACACTCTTTATCCTTAAAAATATCACACATCAAAAATTCCAACGTGTACACCAAACAACCATAGTTAAAAATGTGAGGATGTACCTACTCGATGATTTCGTATTGCTCCCTTACAATTAGTTGCATTATTAGTAATTATCGGTGTTGCAAACATCGGTGATAGATTGTCGATATCACGATATATTGCAATGTTCCCTAAGTGTCAATAATTTTGACAGAAAAAGTCACGACTTCAAGAGACTTTTCAAAAGAGAAAATTGTGGTTCGATCCTAAATATCATCAACCCATGGACAAGCAAACGACATGTAAATCGTTTTTCACCATTCTTTTTCCTCATCTTGCTAACAATCAGAAGGGTTTTGAGAGCAAAGGAGGCTTCCAGCATTTCTCTTGGAGCTCAAGACTAGAAGTAGTGTATTTCCACCTAACATCACAAGTTTATTGTGGATTGCAGATTGATTCCCTTCAATGGTTTCCACATTTGCATGTATGTGTAACCATTTCTACATTGTTTTTTGTTTTATTTTTCTATTTTTGATAGGTTTAGGGTTTTCCATCAATTTTCCTCTTCTTTCCAATTTGTAAGCGAATATTCCCCACTTACGTAAAAACTAGATCTGATTTTTTATTTACTACATTAACTTTTTTAAAATTTCAAAGCATCTTCAATGTTGAATCTTGATTTCATTTTCTATTGTTCTTTTCCCTAGGTTTGATCATTGTTGTCTGAATATGCCAAAAGCTTTGGACTTTATATGGGAATATGGTGATCGCTTAGATGGACATAATCAACAAGTGTTGAATCGCAAGTTGTGTGGGAAGAAAATCACGAGGAGAATCAATTTGTTAAACAACCTTGCACAAATTCCAGGTCCTAAAGTGGTGAAAAAGCAACCCCAAAAATCATTCACACTGGCAATAAATCACTTCAAGATGTGAAAAAGCAACCCCAAAAATCATTCACACTAGCAATAAATCACTTCAAGATATGGATAGGAGAGATGTGAGGGCATCAATGAGTACTAAGGTTGGAGTAGGGGGGAGTTGCAAGAGATAGAAGCAAGAGCTTTTTCTTAGTCTCACCTTCCAATTCCACGATGCCCTCAATGGCCTTGACTTTCTTTGTTCCTAGAACGATAGTTGGTGTGCAACATTCTATTAGGCCAATGATACGGCTAGAAGTTTCCCCTAGCTATGTTGCACGAGTTTTCGAAACATGGGAACGTTGGGAACTTGGGTACAGGTGTCCGATACGGCTAGAAGTTTCCCCTAAATTTGCAAGAAACGGCGGGTTGGGGGTAGCAATAATATATATTAAAAAAATATAAAAAATAATATAATTGAAAAACAAAATTAAACTTCTAAGTTCTATTGTATGATCTAAATCTTCTGTTTAGGAATAGCACATTAATTAATAATTATCATATGAAGCCATTGGTACTAACTTTGGATATCCGATATACGGTGTATAGTATATCCGATATCAAAAAATAAACTTCACAAGACTCGACATTAATCAATAAGGAATGAACAAATAAATTATAAATTTATAGGAAAAAGGATCATTTGGTCCATTTCATTTATGGTTTAAATTAAAACTTAAAATGTTAAAAAGAAAATAACATACATATAAATTATAATTGTTATATAAAAAAGCTTTAAAAAATTTAGAAACTATATATATGATATATCATTATGATTAAAATTTTAAATTCACTTTTTGTTTTCTAAATCATTCTATATAGCTGTCTCTCTAAAAAATTTAAAAAAGTAATTTATAAATCTGAAATTTAAATTTTATAGCAGCTCTGTCTTAAAAAAAAATTAATAATTTAAAATTAAATATTATTTTAATTTAAAATTAAACTATAGTAATATACTATAAAATTTAATTTATAAACTATATCATTTTTTAATTTTTAAACTATATACTATATAAATATTAAACTTGTAAACTAAACTATAATAGTATAAACTAAAACGAAGTTGAATTTAAATTTTAAAACCAAATATTACATGTGTAATATGATGAAGCTGAAGAATGCCGACTAGTCTGCCAGCCTGAGCCTGTCCATCTGTCAAGCCCATCCGTCTGCCAGCCAACAAGATTTCACCCGAGAAGTTGAACCGGGCCCGTCCATCTGCCGGCCAGCAAGATTTCAGGTCGCCGTTGGAGAATGCCAACTAGCAACCAATGCTCTCACACCACAGCTCGGGTCGCTCGGCTCTCTCACTCGTAGACAGAAATAAAGCACACGATGCTCGACCCTCTCACACGCAGACACAAACAGAGCGGCCCTCTAAGTTGCAGACACATACAGGGCGCGCGATGCTTGGCCCTCACTCGCAGACACAAACAGAGCAACCCTCTCACTCTCAGACACAACAATCTACAGATCACGAGCACTCATGCACAAACAGGGCATGGAATTAACAACCATGAGGGCTCTATTATTAAAATTTTTATGTGCTATAGCGTCCAAATCAGGCTTAATGTTTTGGTGAGAGAGATTATCACTTAGCAGGAATGATTTCAGCAAATTCACGCGCCAAATATTGGGCCCCACGAGTTTCGGAATGGCTGGGCATTCCTGCTTGACGAGGAGCGTGTGGGCGTTCCTGGGCAAACAGGGAGCGTGTGCAAGCTCCCAAAAGTCGGATCTCCGAATTTGAAGTTCCCAATCTCCCGATTTTTGCAGTCCGAAGCTCCCAAAACGTTCCAAAGCTCCCGGAACTGTTCCTATTGATTCTGGAACGTTTCATACCCGTTCCTAAGCTCCCTGGAACGCGGGAACTTCTAGAACGAGTTCCTAAAGTCCGGGAGCGGTTCCCGTGCAACAGAGCATAATAGAGTTGGATACCAACTAAAACTTTGCTACAATCGCACAGAAAATAATATAAGAGAAACTAAAAAGTTATACTAAAGGATTGAATATATCCAAAACAGCCTCTGAGACCTGGGCAGAAAAACAATTTAGTTATACTAAAGGATTGAATATATCCAAAACAGGCTCTGAGACCTGGGCAGAAAAACAATGTAAATAATCGAACATCAGGATATATTTTTTAGTTTTCTGATTCTATAATAACATAGAAGGCTGCATAAGAGAAAGTACCTGGGGGTGGGATTTGGGTGCCCAGTATGGGTACATATACACAATACATACAACGGTACATGCCCAAAAGTACTCTTCCCCGATTTGGAGATGTACCTCAATTTTGGGCACTTTGGGGCCATTTTATGCTAAAAAGGTAGCCCAAAAGCACCTTATGCTTGACAACAGCCTCAGTACTTCCAGTCTAGTGCTTTTCTATCAATGCATTATAACAATGATCAATCAAGAACTTAACTGTTTTTCAGATGTATTGTTCAATGTTGAATGTTAATTGATGACTGGTGGAATTATCTGAAACTAAAAGAACAATATAAGATTCTAAACCATCCCTGATATATATTATTCTCAGTTCTGTATTTTATTTTTATTTTTATTTTTTCATATATATATATATATATATATATATATATATATATATATCCCTGGATCTAACCCAGTACCCTGGCAACTTTAGAGAGAAACTAAAAGTTGTATTGGATCTAACCCAGTACCCTGGCAACTTAGAGAGACACTAAAAGTTGTATTGATGATATATATATATATATATATATACCTGGATCTAACCCAGTACCCTGGCAACTTAGAGAGAAACTAAAAGTTTCTTACTAATGATTCCATCTCCCAAAAAGAACTGCATTCCAGACCCGTACCTATAAATGCTATCAGCCTTACTCAAGTACCAAAGAAAACTATAAAGGTAACTGCAGTATAAATAGTATTTGGCCACTGGAATATATGCTTTGCAGGGCAAAACTATAAATCTGGAATCTTCAAAGACAAAACAAAGAGCATAGAAAAGAAAAGTGGCACAAGGGAAACTATTGTGATAAAACTAAAGAGAAGCAGCACAATGGTAAAAATTATGACAACCGTAAAACCCACACTTCATAGATGTGCTAAAAGTTCCAGTTTGTCTCGACAGAAATTCCTTGGCCGCAAACTTACAAAGAGTAGCCCAATACACCACTCCAAGTTGTACAAATCATGGACTTCAACCAAGCACACAACAGGCATTACATCAACTGACAGTAGACTATGCTCAAAAATAGAGGTAAGGATAACAATGTACCTCTACTACACTGGCATTCCATCCCTGGAACATGCAATGAGACAACCAATCTATGAAAGATTCCCAAATGGTCAAATTTTGTCAAGTTCATTTCCATCTTGAACCTGCTGGCTCTGGTACTGCAGATCAACATGTAGAAGAAAATGTCATCAACATTGCGAGTGTTAAATGCAACTGTCCAATATTCTGATCCCATATATAACAATGTTCTTATCAATATTCTCAGTGAGAAAAATTAGAATTGACTAAGAGCTGCTCATGACAAAAAATGTCTTGTGCCCAAATGTGAATATTTATAAATTTTAAAGATATATTATGATGTTGAATTTCAGGTAAGTGCATCATTCAAATAAACAGTCCGATGCAAATAAGAGAAATATAGTAAAATTATCCAGCAACAACAGAAGACACCATGACATACTGCAATACTGTCAACTTGCACCATCGAACATAACAATGTTCTTATCAAGATTCCCATTGACCACGATAAGAATGGACTAAGAGCTGCTCAAGGAAAATAATGTTCTGGGCCCAAATGTATACATTTTGGGATAAGTGCACCATTTTGATAAATACACTAAGATGCAAAAAGAGATTGTACAATGATCTAGCAAAATAAGACAGCACACAAAATATTGCAATACTGTCAACTTGCACCATCAAGCATACTATCATGTACCACTTTACCACTCCCGAACAAAATTTAAAAATGGTATCTATTTCTAGCAAACATATATGAACCTCGTGATAGAAAAGTATACATGCATTCAATTACTTAATCAAAAAAATCTTAGAAAACCACATTCACAGAATAAACCACTTCTAATCAAACATAAATGTATATCCCAGTGTTGTTGACTCATTGCAAACTAGATTCCATCTGCATGACTTCGTGAAAAATAAGGCAACTGCAAGTATATTTCATAAAGCACTAAAAAAATGCATCTTTGAAACCACCTGACTGTAACCCCTATACCCAGCTATTATAATAACTCTTTTAGCTAATGAGCTGCATGACACGGGTCCTAAAATTACATTGATTAAAATTAACTAGCTTGGGATTAGTATGAACAGTTCAAAAGAATCTCAAGAATTTGACAAGTAATTTAACACTTGTAAAGTATTAGAGCTTAATTATTGCCAACTAGTTACTTATAGACAAATTTTTAAATTAAAGTAATAGACCAGTAAAATTTATCAACTGTTGAAATATTTGAAATATAAACAGATCTAAATCTTAGATTACAAATTTGAGAAATTCCTCAGCCGACGATATGTGAAGTAATCCATTTACAAAAGACTTTTAAATCATTAATTCTTAGTTTATCACTGCCCTGGTCCATTAAATAAAAGGTATGCATTATGCAAATATTGAACCAAAGATATCTCGAAAAGAAATTTTAAAACAAACTTCTAAAATCCTACACGCATTCATTAAAAAAACTTCAAAATCCTAAACTTCACTATAATAACCAAGAAAGCAATGGCATTTGAAGGGCATGATTTCCTTTTGAAAGTTCAGGGCAGTGTTTTTTGTTTCACACTTGACCAGTAAAGGCATGCATCCAAATACAAAAATAGCATTGTTCTTTTATGAAAAAGAATTCTAAGATAATTTTATTAATGTCCATAGCTCATTGGGCTAGCTGAAGTAGTTGTGTGCTCTGAGCTTCATGCATGAGGTCTTGAGGTTGATCCCCAGGCTTGCTGCCTTTGTTGCATCCCTCACTCAATGTCCCTATCAGGCCAGGCACCATAATCAGCACCAACAGGTTTACAATGGGTACATCTGCAAAATACAGGGAGGTGCCTGACGGTTTCCCCAGGAGGATTTACTTGGAAAACAATTATTAATGTTCAACAAATAACCACAAAAATAGATCAATGGGATTAAAAAGTACAACCAGTGACATAAGGTACAAAGCAGAAGTCAATAGCAAAACAATCCCTACCAATAATTCTCCCTTGAACAATATTTGGCAGGCTTATGTACTAACGGCAAAAGTCAAGTAGATTACTTTAATAATAGGAAACAGGGAAACCACACAGTGAGTTGTCCAGCCTTGGACAAACTCACTTTGAATTTTGCATTCCTTAACTTTGACACGGATATATACATGTTTATGAGGATGTACTACTGCTTGTATCTTTCTTTATTTTATTTTATCTTAGTTTTGGCATTTTCTGGGAGCTGCATTTGCACTCCCACATTGTACACATAAAGGATGCATCCTTTAGTCCCATTGACGTACTTTTGTGGTCATTCGTTGGACATTAATAAAATCATTTTATCTCATCTTATCTTGGTCAAATTTACAATGATCACTTTCCTAAATGGATAATGTTAATTTAGGGTGGAGGATGAATATGCCTTGGTGTTGCTCATTTCATTGTAAGAACATTAACGAGAATATGCATTTAAAAATTTTCTGGAGAAACCAGAGAAATTAATTTTTCTTACAATATCTGTATTCAAGGTTCTGTCAAGGAAATATATGAGGTTAGCCTATTTTAAACATACGGAACATAATATTTATTTATTTTCTAAATACACAAGAAAAGACACCCCAGCCTGCCAGGTGCATAATGCTGCAGTATATTTTAAGCACCAAGGTGAGTGCAAGTGGAATAAATGGAGAGAAAAGGGAAAAAAACAGTATGGATGACAAGAATTAGTGGCAAATATAATAGAAAACAAATGAGAGAATGAAATGGGGGAAAAAGAAATAGAGAGAGGGAAAAGACAGAACGAAGATAAAGAGAAGAAAATATGAGAAGACTGATGAAAAGTTTTTTAGTATTTCCCAGAAATCTTTCTGACTTTCAACTTTTTCCAGAACTCCACAAGTAAAATTTACATTTTTCTCCCAAAAAAATTCAACTTTTCGAACATTACTGTATAAGAGTTTCACACATGCATTTTCAGGAGGAAATAGGGCATTGCTTAAAGCAAGGCCAAATATTATTCATAATATCAGTGTACAAAAGTCTGTGGCAGTCAGAACAATGTCATGGTGACCCAGATTCTCTACCAGAAATACAGGTCACCACTTGTTTGCCACTGAGAAGGATTCACTCTAAATATTCAAATAAAATACATAGTTGACCACTTCGTGGGATAACCATATGGTAAACCAAGGTATTTTTGTGTAGCTATAATCTGAAAGACAAGTAGCACAATGATTCAAACAAAACGCTCCAAACTTCCATGCCTTGAACTTCGTCCTTGATATCATTAAATTGTTTAACAGTTCATGTCACGTAACATTCTCTGTAAAAACATTACTTCTTACATAAAACAAAATGACATTGATAGAGCAGTTATATCCCTATTCCTTCTGCCTGCCACCAATAATAATCCATCAATGATGGAAAGCAAAACCATCTGGAACTTCACTGGGGAGGTTCCAGAAAGATTAAATGAGCATCATTACCTTATATGCAGTACTTTGCCTTCAATCCTTTCTGTGGCATAAAGATCAAAGAACTTGTCCTCCACTTATCAGTTATCACCAGTCGTTCTCTCTTGCAAACACAAGGCAAGATTAAAAAAAATAACAATTGCACATATTGCAAAAAAAACCATCCATATCATTTCCCGCAGCTTTGGTGAAAATTTTGATTATCTCTTACAATATGCCAAAGAAGTATGTTACATACACAACCTTCAAATGAAACTGAGGTTACCCCAATGGAAGTCCTTAAGCCACACCTTGCGATGCAAGCTGCATGCAGGACGCACTCTAAAACCATTAGCCTTGAAGAATAAAATAAATTCTGGAACATTTTTTACTTGGTAGCAAAAACCCAAAGTGATTGACTTCCTCCACTTACAAATCTGATCTTGGAATCTTGCTCATCAACATTATGAACTATTGAACTCTTGACGACAGTTTTTCCAACTTCCAGTGCTGATAATATCTGGCCTTGCAGATTCAAGATTTTAATCAGAATGATGTCCATGAATACCTCAAGAATCAACGCCCTGCCAAAGTGCATGCCAATTTCTCCCATAGAGGTCCATGTGGTGTGGGTAAGATCAACAAAATAATCCGCCAGCACCTAGTTCACCTTGCCGCAGCTCCTTTCTCCGCTGTTCTTCTAAAGGATCTGGACTTCTCATAGTCCTCCGCATTCGCCTGAAAATGAAGCATATGTGATTGGCAATGTAGTCAGTATATCAATGATCTGTGTATTGATACATTAGCAATTTCCATAATAATGCTAACAAATGACATGACCATAAACATTTAAAGTATCATACCTGTCATGATCATGTCGAGCTGGATATGTTGGCATAAACTCTTTTGATTTTGGCAGTGGAACCTCCCGAAACCATTCATGCTTGAGGGCTTCTTCTGCTGTTATTCGCTGCAGCTTGCATTGAACGATTAAACAGCTTCAAAAATAAGCACAATACAAAGTGCTACTAGTATATATAACTAAGATCCCCAGAAGTGACTAAGTAAATCAAAATTGAATAGAAAATAAACAGAAAAAACATGTAACCTTGTTTGGATCATATGTAAGAAGTCGATTCAAAAGATCAAACCCACTTTCTGACAGAGTCGGCCTACCAGAAAATGAAGTTGGTGGAAATTTATCTCGAAGTTTATTATACCTGAATTTAGGATAGTTATCAGCAATTTTTACAGAAACACACCTAGAGCCCATAAAAATTATGAATAGAAAAAAATAGTGCTCAATAAATAGTATCATGAGAACACATACAAGTAATAATATCTGTTTGCTTAAATGAATAATAAAGAGCTCAATCATACATGTGAATCTTTGTAACTGGAAGGATGGAAAATTACCAAAATTACCATAATTCATAAGAAAATAGAAGCTTCCAATACTTACGGTTGTTTTACAAAATTGCATTTGACTCCTGGCAAATTGACAAACTCCGGCCATATTTTCTCATTGGGAGTCCCCAAAGCCCTAAATATCTGCATCAGACGATGAAAATTCAAATAACTACATTTTTTAAAAACAATAAAAATAACTCACAACATAAACTTGAAAAAATAGCAAGCGTTACATGTGGCACAATTGATCTTGAACTGGTCCTTGCCAGAAACACAATAAAACTAAGATATATACCTTGTCTAGTTGATCTATTTCACTCTTCCCATTAAACAAAGGTTCCTTTGCTAAAAATTCTGCCATGATACATCCCAGGGACCACATATCAATTGCTGTTGAGTACTGTTTTCCTCCCAATAGAAGCTCCGGAGCTCTGAATCAATTAATAATAGAATATCATTTAGGAAAACTGAAACAGTTAAGCTTCTCCAAATCATTTTCATTTACTATTTCTCAGCAACAGCTCAAAAACATCCTCCAGAAATCAGACTGAACTCGATTAAAATCATTATATATATATGATATGTATTGAGCATCATAAGTAACAGTGGAGTTCAGCAATGGTCACTTTATTCACCACAGTACAGAAGAAAAACAAAAAATATTGCTCCAATGAAAATCAAGCTACATTAAGGAACTTTGTCAAATATAATAAGTTCGTTACTGAGAGGGAGACATAGGTGTAGCCAAATACTGTTCACATGTACAAATGGTGGAAAAAATGGATGGGGTATCATCCTGAGGGATAACGTTGAGCTAATTTTTGGAAGAAATATAGGCAATAAAGGATCCAGTTAATACCTGTACCATAAGGTGACAACCATATGGGTATAAGGTTTCAAAGGACTGCCATATTGGCGAGCCAAACCAAAGTCACATATCTTCAATTCACCACAATTGTTTAGAAGAAGATTTGAAGTCTTCAAGTCCCTTGAAAAAATAAACACAGTAGATCGCTACATTCAGCATTGAATTCTAGTAAAAAGGATATAAGACTTCCTTTTATTTTATCTATAATAAATAGACAAAGAAAACACCTAACAAGAGTTATCAAGTGCATACATGGCATGCACAGGAGGCAGCATTTAAAATAGTGGGGAATACAACAAAAAAAAGACGGAAGGAACCTGTACCTATG
Organism: Larix kaempferi; assembly: GCA_027924585.1. Taxonomy (NCBI): domain Eukaryota; kingdom Viridiplantae; phylum Streptophyta; class Pinopsida; order Pinales; family Pinaceae; genus Larix; species Larix kaempferi. The sequence goes on from BSBM01000249.1 coordinate 10,556,475, forward strand.
CAGCACCCAATTATCATGAAGGTATTTAACACCCTCAAAGAGCTGCAGCATCAAACATTTAACTTCACTCTGGCTGAAAGGCTGTTTCATGGTTTCCATAAGTCCTTTCAGATCATGCTCCATGTATTCCATCACCATAAAAATGCTATCTAAGTTGCTTCCTACCACTACTTCCTTTACATCAACAACCGATGGGTGATGGAATGAGAGCAAGACGTTTATCTCCCTTAGAGAAGTCAACGGGAAGCCCTCTCTCTCTTTTTCCATTTTTATCTTTTTTAGGGCGACTATCTCCCCAGTTTTCTTATTCTTAGCTCTGTAGACAACTCCATATGTGCCTTCGTCTATCTTGTTAAGCCTCTCAAATTCATCGACACTTCGGCAACCTTGTAGCATATCAATCATTCGTAGTGTGAGTGGAGTCTCAGGTGGAATAGAGGACTTGTGCTCATCATGAGACTCCGATTCGTGCGGCTGACCAATATTATCATCTTCGCTATTGTTGCCATCATCCAGATCCATAAGCTCTCGTTGATTCAAATCCAGGTCATACTGTTCATCTCTTCTTACATCATCTTTACCTGAGACACCTCCAATACCTTGACCTGCATCATCTTCAGAACTTTTCGATTTTTCTCTTGTACCCTCTGATCTCTCTCCCATGTACTCTCCAGGTTCAGGAGACATACTCTGACCACTGCCATGCTTAATGCCACTGCGCTCTGAAGAGTACCTTCCCTCTTCACTGTCCACGCTGGCTGAACGTTTCTTCCTTTTCTTCGTGCCCTCGTCCTCAGACCTTGCATCTCTAGGAGATTTGTATTCATCTGCCCAGCGAGAAGCTGAGATGTAGCGAGGCTGCAAAGGCTCTTCCTCATCTTCGAGCTTCGGACTGTCAGGCAGCTGTCCAGGCTCCCTCTCATCCTCTGACGACGTAGATAGGAGTTCTTGCATTGGAAAAACATCCACTTCTTTGGCATCACTTCCATTGCCTCCAGACTGAGGAGCTGTGAGTTCAGGAGAAAGCGGAGAAACTGAATCTTCGTACCCTTGATGCATGAAGGGCGGGGTGGGTCCTTTTGATCCAGACCCGTGTGAATGTCTGCCCCCAGAGTCGCTAGGAGAAATCTGGTTAGAGGCACTGGTTGCCTTTGACCCCGAACTCTGGGGAGGTTTACCTGCCAAGCTATTAGCTGGTGAAGTGGGGATTCTAGCAGAAGCACTAGCAATCAGGTTCAAACCAACGGCAGAAGTCTGGCGAAGCGAAGGGGGCAGCGGAGGGGGCGGCGGGAGCTTTGTGGGGCTCAACTCAGATGCCGACACATCTATAACACTCGATCGTCCTAAATTACTTGAATTCTTCGACTGTGCTGCCAAGCCCGGAGATGATCCGGGCTTCTCGTCTAAATCCCACACAATTGGAGAATACTTCCTCTTTCTCAATCCGGGAACAGTGGCAATACTCTCACGGTCCGGCTTGTGCACCTCACCTTCGCCGGCCGGATACAGTTCCGGACGAAACCCTGACCCCTGGTCAATAACCCAGCCACCACCGTCCTCGGAAGCACTCCCGCTAGAAAGCTCACCGGGCTCTCTCTCCGCATCCCTGGCGGCATGGCTCCCTTGACCGTGGTTATCGCCGTAACTCCGAGGAGGCGACGAAGGGTAACCAGAATAGTGAATCCCGTTCCGATCCCTGTCGAGCTGCTGATCCTTATCCCTGCTATCTGTAAGCCTAACCCTAGGCCTGTAATCCCGTGAACGGTCCCTATTCCTATCGGACTCTCGGTCCCTGTCCCGGTCTCTGTCCCTATCCCGGTCCTCTTCTCGACTCCTACCCCGCTCATTTTCGTTGATTTTAAACCCAGCAATAGAATCCCTCCGTCTAAGAATTTCTTGGTCCGAGTCCCGGTCTCTGCCGTACTCGTGGTCCCTGTTGCCTCCATTCCTGCCTGCTGCCATGATAATTCCTTCCAAAAATCAATCACAACTCCTTCCCGCTTCGCGACGGTTGTGAAAACCCTGGAAGAAACCCTAAGAATTCTCGAAATCCCTCGCCTCCGTTTGCTGTAACACCTTACAAACCAGATTGTGATAAAAACACCATAGTTTTTCACCGAATCTGATTCGCGGCCACCGATCACATAGCATTTTCTGCCATGGCCGCTACCTCGACAGTCAAAAAGGTTAAGAGGGTTAAGGTGAAAATAAGGATAGAAAACTTGGAGGATTTCAGCTGCTTACCAGGCATGGGAGGCAGTGGAAAGGGGACAGTGGCGTGCCCGTTGCCAAGGAGCTGGTGCTGTTTCTACTGCGGATCGATGGATATCGTCTGCCAAAATAGGAGACCCTAAATGCAAAACGCTGCCTCGCCCGCGATACGACTCTACGAGAAGGGGCGAAAAATAAATGGAAAAAGCATTGTAGAGTAAGTTGTTGATTTTTAAAAGATAATATCGTTTTTGAAGTGTGTTTTCGTTCAACGATCGGAAGCAAAGCTCCATATGATCTCATGAGAGGTATCAAATTCGTTGATATCTCCTGTTTAATGGGTTTTCTATGATTAATCAATTTGGATACAAACTAAATTTATAGTAATTTATTTTTAATATCAATTTTTATTTTTTAAATTAGAAGTTTATTGTTTTATATGTACTAAGTATTTATTATGTCTTTTTTTCATAGAAAAATTTAACTTACTATTAATATACGAAATAGTAAATAACACCAGCTGTCAGAATCATACATGTCTGCTCACTAATCCAGTAAAATGGACTTGCCAGACATAGCCAGATGAGTCACCCACAATAACAGTAAAGTCCAGAAATAGCACCATATGTCCACAATAATAGTCAAGAATCCCTCCGGGTGGAGAAACGGATCCAAAAATCACAGAATAAACAATAAGTCCATGATCATGTGCTAATATCAAATAAGTCTACAGCAACAACTGTCAGGAGCCATGAGTATCAAATATAAAAATAACATATAGAATATGCCAAAAAGCAGCCATATCAACGGTCATATCTGCCGCAAAAAAGATAGTGTGAGCATAGATGTCCAACCAGTAGTTGGATCCAGGCTCTAAGATGTATCTGCACATATAGCTAACCGAAAAGATAAATACCCGCAATAAATAGAGCATAATTAACAAAAAAACAGTCAGACATAGATAGCATCAAAAAATCAAGGCCAATGAAGATGATAAGAACCCTGTGAAGAAAGAGAATCTGCCTGCCATTCTTGCCACATGATGACCCCTGCCTGAGAATGAAGAGCACGCTTAGAAAGCATATCGGCCTCCATATTAGCCTCCCGATAGACATGCTGAAAGTGGAGATGATCAAAATCCCGGATAAGGTTTTGGGTCGCATCCATCCAGTGTTTGAGTAGCAGAACATTGAGTGATGTCTTGCCACACGCCCAAGAGATTATAGATAGGGAGTCACCAAAGATTACAAGTGAGGTGATCATTTTCAGTCTCGCCTAGAATAGAACGAGCCACAGGGCACATAACTCACTCCGAGTATTGGAACCATTCCCCAGGTTAAGCCAGATATGTATGGATAAATCCATGTTCAGGTGTAGTATGGAGCCGGCTCCCCCACCCCCACATCGACCCTCCGCCGCCCCATCAAAAAAAGCACAAGGGAAGACAAGCACAGGAGGAGCATGTCTACGGGAAATTGCAAGTGTATCTCTCCCACAATCAGTATCATGAGCAGAGATGAATTCCTTATGTGCAGCAGTTGTTTTATAGCAGATACCATCCCTAGAAGGAATTCTGCCATCAAAAATACACAAGTTTCTAGCCTTCCAAACCTCCCAGATCATAAAAAAAGGAAGTTCAGGGCAACCCCCATCATAACGAGACCAATGCTCAAGATTTTCATTCAGAGTGCCCTGATTCCAAAGATAATGTATGCCTGCTTTAGTAGCAATTGCATTCCAGATGTCCCTAATGAAACAACAGGATGAAAATAGATGGTCCACGGATTCACCCTGTGAGCAACAGAATATGCACCTCCCCGGGCCGCAGAAACCACGGCGACAAAGATTATCCCAGGTTAAGATCTTATTGCACAGCGTAAGCCAGGCAAAGCATTTTATTTTAAGAGGTAATATGAGTTTCCAAATATATTTATCCCACCATCTCACCGAAGAGCAGGAATCAGCAAACATAGAGTCATAGGCCAGTTTAGCTGTGACAATCCCTCCAGCCACATCCCACGACCAAATAAGTCTGTCGGCTTCGTCAGATAATCTGATATTTGATAGATACATCGATCGGGTGTATTCCTCCCATTCATTCCCCAGTGTGCCCAATAATCCCAGCTGCTCAGCCGTAACCCAGTGAATATGCCCATCCACATACCGGCAGGCCACATGAGCCAGAGTGTAATAGCCATATGCTCTGAGATGAGTCCTTAAGTTTAATGATAGAGTATGTTTCGAAGGACCACCCATGAATGGGTCCGTTCCCAACTTAATATTACGACCATTGCCCGGCATCCATGCAATCCACTGTGTAATAACCCTGAAAGCACTGACAAGACCATTCCAAATGTTTGAGATTCCCAGAGTAGCAGGACAGGCCAACCGTAACCAATTTGATACCGGGATATTTTTCAAATATTTGGCACGAACGATCCTTCCCCAGAGAGATTCATTGAAGAGAACACGCCACAAACTCTTAGCATGTAAGGCCATTACGAAGTATTCCAGATCCTTGATGTTCCAGCCCCCCAGATGCCATGGACGAGCCAAATCATTCCACTTTGCAAGATGGTATTTCTCCTGTGTATCATTCCCCGTCCACAAAAATCTGAAGACCTTCCGTCTAATAAGTCTTAGGATGGTACGTGGGATTTTACAGAGAGAGAACCAATAAACTCCTAAGTTCTGTAATACAGATTTTACCAACGTTAGCCTTCCACCCAGAGTTAGATGACGGAAGCTCCAGTGGTTAATGCGCGCATCAAAGCGTCTGACAAGCCAAGTCCAGTCATAGATCTTATAATTTGAAGGTTTGATGAAGAAGCCCAGATATTTAGTGCCAGTCTCCAGATCAAAAAATTTAAGAGGCAGGATGTTGTAGATCGCCACTTCCGTATCTTCATCCAGCAAATGCTTCAGGAAGAACGATTTAGTATAGCTGATAATCATACCAGTGACCAGGCAGAAAAGATCAAGTATTATCTTATATTGTATCCATTCAGCAATTAAACCCATTCCAAAAAGCATAACATCGTCCACAAATAAAGAATGTGTTACAGAGATCTCCCTGGAAACTTTAATGCCAGTGATCCGACCTTCCCGGCGCGCCTTGTGTATGGATAGACTCAATCCTTCAATAACCAGTAAAAATAATAGAGGTGATAGAGGGCATCCCTGCCGAAGACCCCGTGTAGCCTTAAAGAAATCCGTGGGATGTCCATTTATCAAAATAGCATAATTTACAGAGTTTATGCATGCCATTATCCATTTCATCACCTTCCAAGGTAACCCAATCTGGATGAGTATTAATCTCATAAAGTTCCAATCCACCTTATCATAAGCTTTAACCAGATCCAGTTGGAGTGTAAGTGCTTCAATTTTCCTCAGTTTGATAGAATGAAAGATTTCCTAAGTCACACCTACAGCATCATGAATTTGTCTCCCACAAAGAAACCCATACTGTTCCATAGAGATGTGTTGTGAAAGTAATGGTTTGATTCTATCAGCAATAATCTTGGCAATAATCTTGTAGAGCAATCGGTCTGTATTCATCATAGCTATTCGGGTGTGACGTCTTCGGGATAAGTGCCAGGTAAGTAGTATTAAGTGCCCCCGAGACAATGCCCAATTTGCGAGATTCATCCACAGCCATCCTAAGGTCATCCCCCATAATATCAAAGAAGTGGATGAATAGCTCCACCGTCCACCCATCAGGTCCAGGAGATTTATCCTTTGCAAATCCATTCAGAGTGTTTTCCACATCACCCAGAGTGATATCCAGGAAAATGTTATCACCCTCCTCTTCCTGGAACATCCGTGGATATTCCTTGATAAGCCTAAATTGTTCAGCCAGGGTGGTATTTTTTGGATCACAATAATATTCCCGGAAGTGTCGAACAACTTCATTCATCAAATTCTCCTCCCCCTGTATCCGCCGGCCTTGATGGTCATTCAGATCCCAAATAGAGTTATGCATACGTCGGGAGTCTGCAAAACGGTGGAAGAATTTTGTATTCAGATCACCCGCCTTGAGCCAAGTAGCCCGGCTTTTCAGTCTCCAGGATTCTTCCTGTACCAGGAGAATTTTCATCTTCCTACACTCCAGAGTGGAGAGTCTAGAGAGTTCCATAGTATTCAAATCAGTCACAACCCCTCGATTCATCGGGTATTCCACTTCCATCTCAATCTCAATGAGTTCTTTTCGCATCAAGGCTTTTTTAGTTTTTTCCCGCTTGATTGTATAGTCTTTTAGCAACTTAAGTTTCACCGCCAGTTTGTCCATAGCAGATCTCTCCCCAGAGACATCCATCTGCTGCCATAAATTCCTTACACCCGTAGTGTATTCCTCATCCGCAAGCCAAGTGGAATTGAATTTGAAAGGAAAAGTTTTATGGAAAGGTTCGTCATCAAATTGAAGAATTATAGGCAGATGATCGCTAATTTTAATTTGGTGCATCCAGGATCTATAGTTCTGAAATTTGGATAGCAGTGTATCTGATATAAGGAAACGATCAATACGTTTCTGGATCTGTTCAACCCCTTTCCTACCATTCGACCAGGTTGGTGCCAACGGTCTCGGGGCAACATCAATCAGAGAATATTTCCTGAATAGATCATGGAAAAAAGGACCCAAAGGATCTCGTCTAGCCGTAGTCCCCCAGAATTCCCCATCCCCCCACGTGAAATTAAGATCCCCTGCAATAATTAAGTTCTCCAAGGCCAGCAGATGTTCAGAAGCCGCCAAGTTCCAGAAAGCCTCACGATCACAGTACGGTCCATAGCAATTTATGATATTTAAGATATGCTCTGATCCCCTCACGTTACCAGTCAGCAAAATACCCATTGATATATGTGCTGGAGATAATCTCAACACTGAAGGGTTCCATGCCGCCAAAAGACCTCCTGAGAGCCCAGCCGCGTCCACAGAACAATACATCCATCCCGGCTTGACTTTATTAAAAAATATACGAGCTTTTTCCCCGCTAACCATAGTTTCCTGTAAAAGCACTAGATCAGGTTTAACAATTTCTAATATTCGTTTGAGGGCCAGTTGCTTGGGCAGGCCCCCCACCCCCCTGATATTTAGAGAGAGAAAGATCATTTCCGAACCCTCGCAAGGGCTTTCATTCCTCTAAGAGCCCGGGATTCAGTAGATTTGGGGGAAATAGTCTTATCAAGGTCCACCTCTGTCCCCCCAAGGGTGGCCTTCTTGTTTTTTCTGGCACTTCGAGTTTTTATAGGCGAAAAGTCTTGTGCAAGGCCACCCCTATGGGCCCCCCTTAAAACACTTATGTCCCCAGTAGACTCAGGTATATTCCCGGTAGGGTTTTTACAAGCCCCCTCCGTCGGAATGGAGTCCTTCATTGCCAATGGGTCCCCACCAACCCTAGTATTGTCATCAGGGTCCACAATCCTATTCTTAAAGTATGTATGAATAGGGATTTTCTTCACCATATCGGAATATGATGGGATGTGTATAGCGTTCCCACCCGCATCAGGAGTATTTTTTAGTTCAACATCGGGTCCATCAGTCACCAAAACATCCACGCCAGCCATGTTCACCGGGTTCAATTCATCAGTCCCCAACCCCCCAACCATGATGACGTTTGGGTTTCTAATAGTATCATTCTCCACAGCCTCACACCCCAACACCGCGACCTCATTATTGCATGTTCTGTCCAAGTCCTGTGAGTTGGGAACCGACAGAGTTGCCAAGGGAGGATTCTCAGGAGTTACCGAGGTAACCTGAATAGGGTCAACAGGGCTGAGGTTTTGTAACCTATCCATCAATTCAGACACAGTAGTCGGGTCATCATATTCAGAATTGTCATTTGAAGTGCTATCAGTACCGGTGGAGACATAACCCTTGTTTTGACCACGACCCAAGTAATTACCATTATTGCCATGGTTCATATCTAAATTATTTATAAAAGATATATCCATTTCATTTAACGAATGGAAAAAATGAGGGTCCTGTAGTTCCAACTTACGAAATAATGCCGAGCCAGGTGCGAGAGGGTTGAGAACCCGGTTTGAAAAACCATCAAGTGCGCCAGTCGCATCCATCTCCAAATCACTGCCATCGTCGGACGACCAGAGTGGATCCCCCTCCCTGAGACGGCCGGAAGAAGCAGGAGCCCTACATTGTCTCCAAAGGTGACCCACCGCTTTGCAATTCGAACAACGGAAGGGTATGCCCCAGTAATCTATAACTTGTGCCAACTGTCGACCACGCCAACTGATGTGCAGAACATCAATCAAACCAAGGGAAACATCAACCTCGACCAGCATCCTTCCCATACGCCTGTCAAACCCATTCAGGTGTTCCTCTTCCACATGTAAAAAACGACCCAGCCGGTTTCCTATGGCCTCATAAGCCCCACGGTTCCACAATGCCAGTGGAAGACCAGGCATCAGCACCCATAAATGTCTAAGACGAACAATTGCCGAGTCCGGGTTGAAATCCGTATGCCACTTTTGCAGCATAAGACTCCCGGTTCCATAGAGCCATAACCCCGCTAGAATTCGATTACTGTGTGCTTCCTCATGGAATTTAAACCCATACCAACCACATGACAGAGCAAACACCTGAGGAGTGTATTCCAGAATGGGGTTCCATATCTCTTCAACCCATTTGACGATGTTATGCCTATTCATGGCATGGTAAGAGAACTTGCCCACAAGAACAGTCATGTTGCATTCCACAGCTTCCTCCAAACCAATATCTCGACCAACCGTGAGATGTGACTCCCCAGGTTTGTTAAAATATTTACCTGCCAGTCTATTGTTTGCTCTTGATGTCGAACCATGTCGTTCACCACCAGCCCGCTCCGGGCGAACCCTACCACTACCGACCGATGGGTCCGAGCCCATGGCATCTCCATGTGGCACCCCCGTGTCTAGATGTCTCTTTGGAGTTTTGCCCTTGTGTGCCACCTGTCGACCACCGGAAATTAGAGCCCGCTTTCCACGGAGCTGGTTCCTGAAGAAAGAGTCAGATTTGAACAGCCCAGCCTCTTCTATCATGTAATCCGAGGCGTTCAAATTGTTGCCAGCCGACATATTGAGATCCGGTCCATCCATATCTACCTCAAAACAACAGGCAAAACCCAGATACACAGCGCCAGGAAAGACGGGGGTTTACCAATAGTATACCCTGACAAGTGATGCTGGGAAATCGGGAGCTGTCAACAGGGGTCCGTCCCAAGAAACCTGTGGTCCTCCCCAGCAAGACCCACCCGTAAATCGTAGGTACCCAGTTCCACAAACCGCATAAAACGTCGGTCCACGGCACGTCCAGGGAATGATGATAAACCCCAGCTAGGACCGGCACATTCACGGTTCAAACCGACAAAAGAATAACAGAGAATCCCCAGAAAATTTGCTTGATTCGAAACCGTAAAAAATCCCCAATCATTTACCTCCGAATAAAACACTGGAAATTCAGATAAATGTAAATAGTCTCTGTCAGCGGCAGCCAGTCATTATCACAGACTAAAAAACTTACTCATATCCCAGTTGGTTTATATGGCCGCACGGGTATTCCTCCACCGGCAGTGCACCGCAAACCCTAGACATTCAGAAACCCTAATCAGGTTATCGCCATCACCGCCTCCTCCGCTCCGCCATCACCGCTCCGCCTATTTATTTATTATGTCTTTGACATATACTTTTTGGTGAGTTTTATGGCAGAAATTTTTTGTTGCCTTAAGTTTATGGTAATATTATATTTTTTCATATTAAATATATTTTTTAAAAAAGCATTTATTTCAATTTTTATTGGCTTTTGAGTGCTGGCATCACTCTCAATGTTTGGTGCCCGGGCCTCGGCGGCGGGCTCACGTAATCGAGGTCTGCGGGGTCACGAGGATGTATTAATTTGGATCCATGTTCAATTTTTTTGAAATGTACAAAAGTATGTGTAAAATTTTATATTTTATAAATTTATTTTATTTTTTTAAATCACATTTCTTTGGTTTTTCATTGGCTCCGTCCGGGTGACGCTAGCCTGGGGCTTTGTGTCCCACGACCCAGCGGCGCGTTTGCGTCAGCTAGGTCCAGGCAAGCATACCAAGCATGGCAAGTGTGGGTAGCAATCACATCGGGTGTCAAACTCGCTGACAGACAACTATTTGTCCATCACAAGCGTGTTCTCTCAGGGTTCTGCAAAATGTGTTACAGTGGCAATGGCAGTCTTGGTTTTAGTCAGCTAATACGCTGCATCTGCGAGTCTGCTATGGTAACTCTGCCCAGATTTTGTTTCAGATTTCTTTCCTGTGAGTTGTTTCAACACTTGGTTCGATCTCTGCAACAATTTTCCGAAAAACGGCCATGCTCAAATACTTGCACCCTTTGTTAAAACAATGATTCCAATCAAGCAGTTGTGACTTGCGTGTTGCTGCGCTAGTGATGAGTTCGAATAATTTTTTTCCATAGAATAACACCATTTTCCATGGGTTTAGAATTTGCTATCATTTCCTTGACAAGCTTTATAACATGCATTGGTTCTCTTCTCGTTGACATGGTTTGGCTTTAGATCCTCCCCACGAACAAAATGACTTTGGGTTGCTTAGAAAAATATATATCTCAGTGCAATGTGTCCCTGTTGCAACTATATTTTCGTAGTTGCGAAATTTTGACAATTTAATCTTTTTTGCTAGTCTCTGCTCCATCTCCAGTCCAGATGGCATGTGAAAAGGAAGACAGGCAGAGTAATGCTCCAAAGGCATAGAAACTCCAGTGAGATCGGCACGGGGTGGAAGCTCACACCTAGAGGGAAAATTTTAGAGCAGAGAAAGAAGAAAGCAGGCAGGAATTTTAGAGTACGATAAGGGGTTGAAATTTGCATCAATGGAGAAATTTAGACTTCTTTATATCCAGATAGTGGTTTTGGAGAGGTTTTTTGTGAAAATAGTGGCCTCGGAGGAGGAATTTGGAGTTCTTTTTGTGCAAATGGCCTTTTAAGAGACGTTATTGTGAAAATAGCGGTCGCTGAGGAGGAATTTGGAGTCCTCTTTGTCCAAATGGTTGTTTCAAAGAGGCTTTTGTAAAAATAGCGGTCGGGGAGGAGTAATTTAGACTTCTTTCGACAAAAGAGTCGTATATTATTTTTTTTGTAAAGGGCTAATTTTGGGGGAAGAAGTGCTAAATTCTGGTTCTTTTGTAAAGCAAGTGAATTTGCAGTGAATAATTGGCGGAGCTCATTGTTCAACGAAAGGTGTTTTGCTTAAAGCTCGAGGAAGGAAGTTTTGCATGCAATAAGCTTAGACGATCTGTGTTTGCCAATAAAATTAGAGTCTTTGGAGAAAATTAGCCGTGGATACCTTGAGAAATCAGCAATTGTAGGCTGGAGTTGATGGTCGTCTGGAGAAATTAGTAGTTGTAGAGGCTCTTTAAATTTGTGGAGACTAACATATAATGCTTGTGTCTAAAACAAAGCCATTTCCCCTTACATGAAAGTGATCCTCACTCACAGGTGTGTAACCATTCTACCTTATGCACAAATGTTTTTTTCAAATTTTAACTTCTTAAAGGTGTATTTTAACGTCTTCCTAGACCAAGGGATCCTACCAGATTGTAATAGCAGTAAGATCTATGATTTAAGATCTCTCTGACTATTCAACAGTAACCCTGGGAAGTGAAGTGTTGAAATGAAAGGAATCTGGAAGCTCTTCAAAAGTAGTGAGGAATCTAAACAGGAGGAAGCTGGTTTAATATAATATATTAAATTAAAGAAGCGGTTAGGTGAAGAATTTAGAGACTTGTTGAGGAATGCAGATGGATTTAGCTATTTGCAGGAAAGAAAAGCCCAGGTTATTGAGGGAAGATTTTGGTGGACAAATGGAATTGTTTCATTATCTTAATGAATGAATCTCATCAAGTTCCTTTTATGGTCAAGTGTTTTTTAAAGTATAAACACTTATGAATCCCATCTATCTAGTACTTTTTATGGTGATTTGTTTGTTTGTAAACACTACATAATATAAAGGCCTTACGGTCAACCATTCATGGCGCAAATTTGGACGCATAAAGTTGGAGACAAAAGGCAGATTTCGATCTAATATTCCTACAATGACAACCAAGGGCATTTTCTGCTAATCATCTGCTTGAAAAAGGCCAGGCATTTTATCTCTCATAGTATGTGATCGGCGTGAGTATACTTATGTTTTGGTATCTGTTTTATAGCTTATATTCTACCCATGTCAAGATCCCCTGTGGTTATTGATCCTAAACTTATTTCAGGCTGCCAGCTTAGATTTCCAAGGATTTTGGCTTGACATATTCCTATCTTTCTAGATTCCATTTTATTTGGGATGTTATTAATCACTTGGATGTATGTATACAATGCTAGAGGGATCAATTAAAAAAACAATGTTTTTTTTATTCCCCTTTAATCTTAATGAATTCAAGGTTAAAACGAGGTTAAAATGGATAAATGTTATATGCGTTCATTCCAAAGAAAAATATGAAGTAGGCTCTTTGTTTCTTTTTGTGCTCTGCCCCAACAAAGGCCAAAATGGAAAATGTAGTGGCCATTCATTTTCCAGGCAGATAACAACAATAAGATTAGTAACATTTTGACAACAATTATAGCTGGATATATATTATACCATCACACTATTGAACACAGAATGTCATGAATGTAAGCACATTATTGAACACAGAAAATTGACCTTTATCAATTCTTTGGTATTGGAAACTCAAAAAAATATTATACGCATCATTCTCATGCTACTGCTTAAAAAATAAAAATAAAATGAATCTTCTCATGCGAATGCAAACGTTAAAAGGACAAAGTGAATTATCTTTCCCATGAGACTGTAAACGTTAAAAAGAGTAAATGAAATATCATTCCCATGCAACTACAAACGTTAAAAATAATTATATGGGATTTGAGAATGTCGGATGTCCTCACCTTTCACCTTTCAATGCTAGAGGATGGCCTGCACTCTGGCTAAACATTTTCTTTGATCATTGGCAATGAAATGGATTCTATCCAGTGAAACCTTTTCTTTGATCAAAGGTAAAAAAATGGCCTTTTCTTCCGACGATGGTATGGCAAAATGACCTATCTATGGAAGGATATCTCGCAACAATGAAGAATCAGTGCATGCTTGCTACATGTGGCTTTCTTGGATAGCACTACTTCCATACGTGGCATGCCTATTAATCGCCTCAGTTGAAACGTTATTATGTTGCGCATGCCTGCCATACATGGCGTCAAACGAATGGCAAAACCAGAAATAACGTGGATATTAAAATGCCCAAGCTACATATATGACGATGCCCTAAATACAAATGATATTTTATTTAGAATATAATAGTTTTAAGAAGAATTAAATTAAAATATAACTTCATTGTTGTGAGGATTAAAAAAAAATAAGTTCCAACGCACATATATCAAGTTAGGAGCCTTCAGCGTCATTCAATAATTAAAGAGAACCACCATTCTAACGTGAGTAATCATGTGTAACTTTGTGTAAAGGGAACATTGACGTGGAACTAACATTTTACTTGGGAGTACATATCAATATAACTTTTATTATAAAATAAAATAACCACCAAATGCACTTCATAATTCTTATTATAAAATAAATAAAAAGAATCAGTGAATAAAGTAGTTCAATTCTGTAATCAAAAATGGCGATGGCAGCTTCAATTTATTATAACTTTTATTATAAAATAAAATAACCACCAAATGTACTCCATAATTCTTATTATAAAATACATCTAACTATTACAACCTTCTACTCAGCCATGGTTGGATGTATATGGAATTCGAAGTTGGAATTGGCTCCAAGAAACTGAAGGAAGAAGTACGTTGGTTTTTAAACTGAAGATTATGGTGGCATCGCAGATGATGGAGGTTAGCACATGTTAGCAGAGCAGACTCCAGGCTCGTGGTTGGATCGATCTCTTCCTTTATTGTACAGACTGGAGAATTCTTGTTCACGATCAGCGTTTCTTTGGTAAATCGGGCGATGGTGGTCATCTCTGGCAGCGAGAATATCTTTAGGTATTGAACAATGGCTGGGTTTGACGCAGAAGGTCAAATATTTTGAGTCTGGGCTGTATGAGAATCGGGTCGCAGTTTAGCTGTTCGATGCGGAGTAACCATTGCTCCTGGCTTCTTTTGGGCGGGTGTTTGGGATCCGGATCAGATTTGTAGAGGCTCATGGAGGGGTGGACGTTCTGAGCATAAACCCTGTGGCTGTGTGCTGGGATCCGGGAGATCAGGTGTTTCGGTGGATAGGGGACTGGTCCCTATTTTCGATTAGTCAGCGGACTGCTCGGTCGGGGTCAGATTTTGCCTGTCGTGTGGGAACTGCTGGAGTGGTATGGGGAGCGGATATGAGCAGGAGGTGGACTACACCTCGGGTGGGGATTGTGACATAGGGATATTTGATCTTGGAGCAAAAATTTCGGAGGATTATGGGGCGGGGGCTTTGACTAGCCCTTTCTTGTCTGGCAGGGGGACAGGGGATCTACCTGGGTCCGCGGGAGCGATGGATTCGCCGGTCATCTCTTTTGGGCTGGAGGGTTCTGTGGAGGATTTAGCTACCTCTCGGACTTCTGCTAGTTACCTGGACAGGCCAGATTTGGCGGGTCTCCTGGGGCGGACGCTGCAACCCCAACTGGGGTCTTATACAAACTTTCCTATTCTTTCGGAAGGTCGTGATCACATGCGGTCGGGTGGCGGACCAGCTCCTTTTTCTTTCGGAAATCAGCTACAGTCAGTGGAACTCCGTGATGTGGAGGTAAGGGGACAGGCCAGTGGTGGCCAGGGAAACACTACTAGTGCATCTGCTGCGGTGGCATCTGGGGTGGGCGTCCTCCTACCTGGTAAAGAACCTTTGATTCCTCGTGCAAGGGATCCTGCACCGGCGGCGAAACATTCTACAAACAAGGTCAAGGAACGGAGAAGGATGGACAAACTAGTGTTGGGTGTGGATGTCTCGATGGAGGAAGCGGAGGAATTCTCCCACATAGCTGTGGTTGGACATGCCCGTGGAAAGAGGCTCGGGCGGGGCTTCCTACAGCGATGGGCGACCGAGAATTGGCAGGATCTGGTTGCTGCTGCACCGGAGATTAGGGTACTGACGAAGGGTTGGTTCTCCTTTATATTGGCAAATAGTGGAGAGGTTGAAGCTGTTTTAGGCCGACAATGGAAGATGCTGGGCGTCCCCATTGTGCTGAAACGATGGTCGCCTTTTTTTGACTCCAAGACTGAAAGAATTGACCGAGAACCGATTTGGGTGAAGCTACCAGGGCTCCCCATGCATCTCTGGAATGAATCACGATTTGCTGCTATTGGAAATTTTCTTGGCGATTACATATGCGCTGACCATTCCCATACTGAAACTGGTAATTATTCGGTGGCTAAGATCTTGGTCAAACTCGATCTTAGGCTGGGGCTATCGGCTGATATCTCCATTCAGACAAAGGATGGGGATTTCACACAGATTTTGGACTATGTGGGGGTGCCATTTCGTTGCCACCGATGTCACGCAATTGGACACTTGGTAGCAGGGTGCACGCTACCATTTCGGGGAAGAAAACCGCCGTTTGTTCCTGTTGCAGATGTCAGGACTGATACTGTGCAGAAGGGGAGTCCACTGAAGGCAGGGGATCATGATCTTTTGAATACTATTGCCACTGAGGCTGTAGTATCATTGCAAACTGAGGCATCGTGTGGCATACCGAGTTCTGGGACACCCTTGTCTTCTTTGGAGAACGTGGGCTGGGAAAATACTCAAAGATTGAAGATGGATGGAGTGGGGACTACTTTGGACTCTACGACACCCTTAACTCGAGCAGCCTGCAGAAAGATTCTGGATCGTCGGGGCACATCTCCCCAGGGTAAGTCACAACATTACTCTTCTATTGATCCACTTTTTTCTGTCTCCACCGATTTTGGGGGGGTATGTTTAAATTCACATCCTCCTGACAGCCCTGTATCTCCTTGCATAGTAGCGCCTTGTGTAATACCTGTCACAAATTGTGCATACACGCCATCTTTAGTATCCACACTACCCTCTCCCAATTCTGTGGGTCGTAGTATCCGGTATGCTCTTAGAAATAGGGTGATCTCTGCTGATGGATCGGGAGGTAGGGGACTTCCTGAGTTGGCTGCAAATACTATGGGGAAAGGTCGGGGACGGAAATCACACCTGTCCAAAGCACAAGATAGAGCAAAAGTTGATTTGGTAATGGGCACTCAATCCACTATTGAATGGGCACTTAGAGCTGCGAAAACCCTGGAAGGGGGTTTTATATGAAACTTTTGTCATTCAACTGTCGTGGGTTGGCGAGTCCCATTAAAAAATCGTCTCTCCGGAGGTTGGTGGATTTAAATCAACCTGATATATTACTACTACAAGAAACTCTGGGCGGCAGTGTGGAGGTGGTTCGGGTATTGGAAACTCTGCTACCTGGCTGGAAGTTTGTGGGTGTGGATGCTCGTGGTCGCTCTGGAGGGCTGGCGACGGGGTGGAAGGTGAAAAACTGCAGATATGATAGCTCTTGGGGTATCTCTTCTGGTATTGGTTTGGAAGTTTGGGATGCGGAGATTGGGAGGATGATAACGATTCTCAATATCTATGGACCCTATCTTAATAGGGCTGGATTCTGGGACTCATTGCTAAGCATGGATCTCTTTGACGGAAGGGATGTGATCTTGGGTGGCGATCTAAATCTATCCCTGGGGTCATCTGAAGTATGGGGGCCTCGTGCTGCTCCGGATCCATTAGCTAATTTTTTCATACAGGCTTTTGCTGGAAAGGATCTACTGGACATACAGCCTACCAGGCTAACCCCGACGTGGAGGAATAAGAGAGCAGGGGAACAAAGGGTGGCAAAAAGACTGGATAGGTTTCTGGTGGCAGATGTGTTGGCACTGGGGGTTGATGTTATAAAGCAATGGGTTGGGTCAGGGGGGGTCTCTGACCATTGTCCCATACTTCTGGAATTAAGAGGCAGTCGTAACAAACCTCCCAGTCCTTTCAAGTTCAATCCTAACTGGCTGAAGGAGGAGGATTACCTGACATTAGTTCAGCAACTGTGGGTTCATCGACCTTTGGAGTCACTGGAACATGCGGGCGCTCACTTTCAACTCAATCTCAAGCGGATAAAAGAGGCCACGATAATCTGGGCATCTGATAAAAGGGTTAAAGATGATCAGACTCTGAGGGATGCTGAGCTGCATATTGATAGACTACTACATTGTCGGGGTATGGGATATCTGGATGAACAGCAGAAAGGCGAGCTGCTGGAATGGGAGAGCAGAAGAAATGTGTTGCTGTGTGAGCGTGAAGAGATGTGGCGCATGAAAAGCAGGGCGATTTGGCTACAGTGCGGGGATGAGAATACAAAATTCTTTCAAGCATATGCAAAGGGAAGAAAATTCACTAACTCAATCTGGGAACTATCTTCATCTGAAGGGGAAAGGGTCTCCAGCTTTGATGGTTTGGCTGAGATGGGTGTCCGACACTTCGAGGATTTATTCACCGCTCAACCTGGGGCCTCCATAGCTGAGATTATCAGAATGTCTCAGCTTTTCCCACGTTTTGTGGGGGAGGAAGAGAACAGACTCTTGATGGAGGAGGTGCAACCGATTGAGCTCTTGCAGGTTATGCAATCTTTCCAGAAAGATAAAAGCCCGGGGCCTGATGGCTGGCCAATTGAATTTTATTTGGGATTCTTCGACTGTTTTGGGGAGGAGTTATTGACTGTGGTGGAAGAATCTAGAAAGGCTGGATTTGTACATGGCCCCTTTAACTCGACTTTTATTGCTCTCATTCCCAAAACAGACAAGCCTGATCGTTTTGAGGAATTCAGACCTATTTCACTGTGCAATTGCATTTATAAGATCATATCAAAGGTTATGGCCAGGAGACTTAAAAATATCCTGTCTCAGCATATCTCATGTGAACAATTTGGATTCTTGGAAGGGCGCCAAATTCACGAGGCCATTGGTGTAGCACAAGAAGGTTTACATACCCTGAAGGTTCAGAAACAAAAGGGTGCAGTGATAAAGATTGACCTCTCTAAAGCTTTCGATCGGGTGAGTTGGCTTTATATCCGGATGCTTCTCACACATCTGGGCTTCTGTTATGAATTTGTTCGATGGATTATGGCATGCATCACCACGGTGAGTTTTGCTGTATTGATCAATGGTTCGGCTAGCACATTCTTCCATGCAGGCAGGGGGCTACGACAAGGTTGCCCACTATCACCGTTGTTATTTCTCCTTGTCGCAGAAGGCCTCAGTCGTTTTATCTTGAAAGCAAAGGCTGACGGCTCCTTTCGTGGCATCTCTATTACCCAGGTAATGCATATCACACATCTCCTATTTGTTGACGATATTCTTATATTTTGTGATGGCTCGCAACAGGCTATTGATAAGGTGGTCGAAGGACTCAATCTTCTGCAAGTCGCCGCAGGCATGCTTGTGAATACTGATAAATCAACTATCTCATGCTCGCAATTAAATGAGCAGGAGATACATCGACTGGCCATCAGACTCCCATATCGGATTTTGGATATTGATGAGGGTCTAAAGTACCTTGGATTTCGCTTAAAACCCAATGCATATCATAAGGCCGATTGGCACTGGCTAATTGCTAAATTGGAGCTGAGACTACTTGGATGGAGTCAAAAATGGCTCTCGCGGGCTGGGAGATTGATTCTGGTTAAATCAGTGTTGGAAGCAATACCGGTTTACTGGATGTCACTTGCTTGGATTCCCAGAGGCGTCTTGGAGCAGATTAGACGGTTGGTTTTTGCCTTCCTTTGGAAGGGTAAGGGAATGAATCGAGCCTTGGTATGGGTAAGATGGGATTTGATTGCGATTCCCAAAGCACTGGGTGGCTGGGGTTTAAAGAATATCTTCCTATTTGCCAAAGCTTTGGGGGCTAAGGTGGCCTGGCGTATCATCCATACCCGGAGCCTCTGGACTAAGGTGGTATACCACAAATATATTGCTCCATTAACCATACTTGAATGGATTAGGCTGGGAGATAAGACTAGGGCAAATTGCTCTGTGGTATGGAAAGCGGTGGTTCAGCATTTTCAGCTGGTGGGATCGGGTTTAGTATGGCGAATTGGGAATGGGCAATTTCTCCGTCTTGGACTGGATCCTTGGGTAGGATGCAGGGGGGGACATGTCCTGCCTGTGGACTTAAGGAACTTTCTGGCTGCTAGGGGATGTCTGTTCTTAGCGGATATTGCCCAACCGGGATTATCCACTCTTATGCACCAGGGATGGACCTCTGCCCAGCGACTTGAGGTTCCTGAGAATCTGACCGGGGAATGGGAGGACTACATTCGGACATTAAGATTCACACATATTCGGCTGACAGATAGGCCTGATGAACTTATTTGGGATCACCATCCCTCTGGACGATACACACCAAAATTTGGATACATTCAGCTTAATTTGGAGGTGCAAAATCGGGCTTTGGCGTGGTGGTGGAAACACCTGTGGAAATTTAAATGCCCTGGAAAAGCCAAACTACTCTTTTGGGCGATTTTAGAACATAAGGTTCCTACATGGGATACTCTGAAAAGACGATTTCTACAGGGCCCGGGTTTTTGCCCACTTTGCAGGGAGGCGGACGAGACTCTATCACACTTATTTGTCCACTGTCGATTCACACAGTCGGTATGGACACAAATTTGCAATTACTTGGATATCAATACACGTTGGTGGGGCGAAAATGTAGATGAGGCATTCAAAGAGTGGTGGACTGAACAACAAACTTCTACCATCTGTGCGGGTCCCATGCATTTTTGCCTGGGGTATATGGATCACGCGCAACAAGATTATATTCCAGGATTGCAGAATCCCGATGGAGCAGATTGTGGCTCAAGCTGTGGCCATCATCTTACATTACAAGTCTGCCATAAAACCAATTAGAACTCGTCCAGTGATCGCTGAAACGATAGATGCTACATTACCGTGGGCTTTCTTCGATGGCGCATCAATGGATCAATTGGTGTGTGGAGGGGGGATCGTATTACACTTATCTGATTCACATTACTTCCACATCGCAGCAGGATTGGGGAGCGGTACAAACAACTATGCTGAAATCATGTCGCTTAGACTGTTGCTGATTTTTGCACTGGAACAGGGTTGCCATACATTACAGATCTTTGGAGACTCACTGATTGTTATTGATTGGGCCAATGAGCATACCCGCTGTAATGTAATGGTTCTCTTACCTATTCTGGAAGATGTTTTACGATTAAAGCAAAATTTTAATCTCATAACATTTACACATGTTTACCGGGAAAGAAATGGCATGGCAGACCATCTTTCCAAAGAAGCTACTCAACAACGTCTTGATCTCGGCACCTGGAGAATTACATTATATAACACTGATACATCCTACAGTTATTACCATATGCCCTTCAACGTGGCATTGGAGGACAGGTTGGGCGATTGATTGGTTTCTTTCACTACTGTTTTTGGTTACTTGCCTAACAATCAAGGTACTGATGGGAAACAGCTGCCTTAGAGAGATCTCGGGCATTCACAATTGACTGATGCTGTGGGTGACCTGTGGGTGTATGATATTACATAAAATGCTACTTTTGATGTGGAGCGGTGGCTCATGAGAGACCATGCAGATTCTATCATGTTATCTGGATGGGAAAAATTCGATCTGAACCTGCGAGGGCTGTGTCAATGAAGCACTTGATAATACAAGAGGGCTTACCTTACATGGACACTTCGTCTACAGATGTCTTTTAGTAACAGATTGGTAGAAGATCGATTGCAGCAGAGGAGGCAGTCTCTGCTGTGCCTAATCTGGGAACTCCATTAAACGTGGATGATGCTGAAACATTGGCAGCGTTTTAGTTTCTCATTTTTTTCTTAAATATAGCTTTGATGGAACTGTGAGGGAGCATACTTGCATACATCTATTTTGTATTGATTTAGGGCAGATTAGACTGAGTATAAGTTTTGAAGTTAATACTGTAATATGAACCGGCTATTGGTGTGCTGTTATAGACAGCAATTTTTTGAGTTTGTTTGGGTCTCTTAGACCTGTAAGTTACTTGAACAGCAATATGTGACAATGTAGGGATCACTATGATTCTCTTACATGTGCAGAATGTAATTTTTTCAATCTATTGAAATAAAATTACGAATTTTTCCATGGAAAAAAAAAAAAAAAAAAAAAAACCTTCTACTCAGCCCCGATGATTGGCTGCGTGCCCTAGGCATGCCTCCACTGACTGCGTTGGCTTGAACCGAGCTAGCTCTCCTGGTTGTGCTTTCGGTCCTCCTGAATCCCCCCCTCACCTTCTTCCACCGCCACTGTCCTGGATTCCCTTCTCTTCTTCCTCCCTGTCCGTCTCTCTCTCCCCCTTGACTCTAATGGCTTCGGAGGTCGAAAGCCCTCCCCCCGATCTTGCTAATTTCCTAAAGCTTGTAGTCGCACAAGGCAAGAAGCCCCTTTCCTCCTCTCAACAAATTTTGTGAGGAAGCTCGATGAGATTCCAACTGTCCCCTTACTGGTTGACATACCCTGCAAGACAACCCTCAACCTTTCGGAACGAGGTTTGATTGGCCAGTTCACAGGCCTCTGGCCCTCCCCGAAATCTACCAAGCACTGGGTGTAGAAAAAACTGGAGACCCTTGATTACTAAAGACATCAAATCCTTTTTTTCTGGGAAAAGGCTTCTTTGCTTTCATTTTCGAATGTAAACAGGACCGCGAACTCGTCTTCAGAAACGGACCCTATTGTATAGGCCCTCAAGGACTCTACATGAACAAGTGGACCCAGAGCTTCGATCCAACCCACGACATCCCCTCTGTTGTCCCTGTTTGGGTGAGACTCCCTCCCTTACCCCTTTATTGTTGGAATAATGAGACTTTAGAAGCCATTGGGAACGCATTGGACAAATACATTGACAAAGCTGGTCGGAAAGACCAGTACTCTTGCGCAAGAATCTGCGTCGAAGTAGATCTGGAACACAGACTCCCAGAAGCAATAAACCTCACCATTGTTGATTGGACACACATACAAGAGCTTGACTACGAACAAATCCCATTCAAATGCAAGTTCTGCCATGAATACGGCCATTTTGCTCGATCATGCAAAAAGAATCCAACGAATTCGGAATCGAACGGGAAAAAAGAGCAATGGATGACCATTAAAAAAAATAGCAAAATAGGTACGAAACCCCACTCAAAAAGCTCAAATATACAGAAAGCTTATCAGCAACACTAGGATCAGACGGCCTCGAACAACATGAACAGATTCAAAGTCCTAGAAACAATCGAAATCCATGAAACCCTTGAGGCCGAAGAAGAAGGAGAACTGCGTGAAGAACAAAACTCTCAAACAACTCCTCTCGCCCATGAAGTCCTGAAGATCCCCCTGTCTCTGAATTCCCCTAGCCCCACCGGATCTATCTTGATCAAAGATGCACCATACTATGCCGAAATCACTAAGGTAAGAACTCCCAATTCCCCCTCCTCCTCAGAAGAACCCATTGACAAATCATCCAAAAAACCAGGTCAAAAATCCATCAAAGAATTGAGGGAAGAAGAAGCCGAGCGTGAGAAAGTCCAAGGATCCCAAGCCACAATAGACATGGTTTTCTGCAGAAATACCAGGGCCAGAGGGGCAGGAAAGAAATATGGAGATCTAGCAGGAGGAACCCCCTCCTCCATCAATAATACCAAATGATGAAGTTGGTCTCTTGGAATTGCAGAGGTTTAGGCAATCCTTGCAAATTTGATGCAGTAAAAGACCTCCAAAAAATTGAAATGCCTGATCTTCTTTTACTCCAAGAGACCAAACTCGATGACAACACCGTCCTAACAATCGATAATGAAAAATGGAAAAAAAACACAGGGTACGTAGTCAGTGCCAAAGGAGCCTCTAGAGGACTGGCAACCTTATGGACAGCCGAAAAATTTCATATCCACAATTCCTTTGCCACGCAGCATTGGATTTATACTGAACTCACCCACATTCAGAGCAACAAGCACATTGCTCTCTTTAACATGTACATACCCAACCTCTATTCTGAAAAGAAAGATTGTTGGAATCTACTAGAAGATTTTTTGGATGTTTACAGCCCCCGGGACATCATTCTAGCTGGCGATATGAACATTACCCTCACCAAAGCAGAGAAAAAAGGTGGCCTCACTGGAAAAGACTTCTTCAAAATCTAGGTTGAAGTTCTCATTCAAGCAAGAGATCTAATCGATATCAAGCCCAAAAAGGGGAAATACACCTGGTCGAATAAGCGAACTGGCAAGGGAAATATCATGGCCAAACTGGACAGATTTCTCGTCGATAGCAGCCTGTTATCCGATGCCCAAACTATATCCTACAGCATTCTAGATAACCTCGCCTCTTATCATAAACCCATTCAGCTTCTTTTTCAAAATGTTGAAAACCTTGGCCTAATCCCCTTCAGGTTTAGCCCCCAATGGCTCAACCTTGCCAGCTCCTGGAGCACTCTTGAAAAAGCCTGGAGCATCCCTATCTCCGACTCCCCCTGCTGCGTTTGGGAGCAGAAACTCAAAAATACCAAATTCGCACTCAAAAAGTGGGCCGAATCGAATTGCCCTGCACCCGCCAACTCTAGAAATTTCGCAGTGAACACACTTGAAGACATCCAATTTAACATGGAAAATCGCACCGTTGAAGCTTCCAAACTCCAGGACGAAGTTGCATAGCAAACCAAAGTGTATCAAGCCTTTCGAGCTGAAGAGGAGTATTGGTGATTGAAGTCTCGTAGCATCTGGCTTAAAAATGGTGATAAGAATACCAGCTATTTTCATAAGCAATTCATGGTTAGACAATCCACCAACTATATCACAGAGGTCAAAATAGAGGACAGATCGATTGTAACTGGAAATACGAATATAAAAAACGCTGCATACATGCACTTCTCCAATCTTTACGTAGATGATGCTAACGTTGAAAGAGAAGATGAGGCCGCACTCTTGGAGCATATCCCAAAGAGAATCACCCCGGAGGAGAATCTCAACATTCATAAACCTTTCACAGAACAGGATGTCCTCGACACAATTCACTCCTTTGAATCTAACAAAGCACCGGGTCCCGACGTATTTTCAATGCATTTTTACAAAGCATGTTGGACTTACATCAAAAAAGATTTTATGAGGATGATCAGGAATTTCCACTAGAAGGCAAAAATCGGTGGTTGCACAAACACCACGTTTCTGTCCCTCATCCCAAAAGATACGAATCCCAGCTCCTTCAGCAGATTCAGACCGATTTCACTTTGCAACTCCTCCTACAAAATCATCTCCAAGATGCTTGCAACCAGATTGAAGCATTTACTCAACAAAATCATTTCTAAAAATCAAGGTGGCTTCCTGGAAGGGAGGCAAATACTCGACAACGTCATACTTGTATAAGAAGCAATCCACTCCAGCAGATCTCGAAAGGAAAAAGGTATGATAATCAAGCTTGACATGGCCAATGCATTTGACCGCGTCAAGCATTCCCTCCTATTTAAAATTATGAATTGCTTTGGATTCGATGGCACTTTAATCAGTTGGATCTCAGCTTGTATAAGCAAACCCTGTATTGCCCCCTTAATTAATGACCGTCCCACAGACTTCTTCCAAGCATCCGGTGGCATTAGGCAAGGCTGTCCTCTTTCTTCTTTCCTATACATTATCATTGCAAACTCACTCAGTCGAAAGCTGAATCATGAAATGATATTTGGTTCCCTACCTGGCCTCCGCCTCACACTTGATTCCCATCCCCTCAATCACACCCTTTTCGCCGATGACTCTCTGTTATTGGGTGGGGCCTCCTCCTTCATCTCGAAAATTCAAGCGCAACCTACACCTGTATTGAAACACTTCCGGTGGCAAAATCAACTTGCACAAAAGTGTTATCTATTGCTGGAATTTAAACAACAACGTGGCAGCCAGAATTAGCAGAATCCTTAGCATCAAAGTTTACAATCATTGGGACAATTTTAAATATCTAGGTCTTCCAATCACTTTCGGCAAATCAACCATTGGAAATTGGGAAGACACGGTCAACAAAATAAAAAACAAAATCAGAAGATGGGGAGGGCAATGGCTCAACAAAGTTGGAAAATTAATCTTAGTCAATTCCGTACTCTCCACACTACCCATCTATCAATCGTCCATACTCCTAGCCCCAAAAGGAGCCTCTAATCAGATACGCAAGTTGCTAAGAGACTTTCTTTGGTCCGACGGAAAAAACAACGGAAACAAAATCCATCTTGTGAATTGGGAGACCATCAAGAAACCAAAATCCTCGATAGGCCCGCAAATTCGAGATCCTTTCTACACTAACTTGGCATTGGGCGATAAACTTCTCTGGCAAATCCTGCATAACAAACGCCACCTTGTTAGTCAAGTACTTAGGAAGAAATATTTACACAGAACCAATTTAGGATGTCTCGATCAAAAGCCAACTACCAAAGGCTCTAGCATATGGAAATTATGTAAAGTAGCTTGGGAATTTTTTTCAGAAGGTCTCTACTGGGTACCCGGCAATGGCAGGAAAATTGATATGTTTACAGACAAGATCATGGACAGCGAAGCACTTTAGAACAACCATGAGTTACACGACATTGTAGCATGGCTCAGGCAACATGGAATTACCACCCTAAAAGAGTTCACACAGCCATCCCTTCCCATCTTGAGTCTGCCAAAAACATTCTCACAGACAATCTGAAAGGATGTGCTCCCCTACATCTTGTGGCCAAAGACGAGCGAGGATGGGGTCCCACAGGTGCATACACCTCTATTCTCGGTTACAAGGCACTCCAATCCCATGATGATGCAAGAAAAGATGTGTGGAAAATAGCATGGAACCCATTCAGGCTCCCCAAAATCAACTTCTTCATGTGGACTTTAATCCACTCCAAAGTTCTCACTGGCGACAATCTCAACAAGAGAGGATTCCACGGGCCTTTTTGGTGCCCCCTTTGTCATAGCAATCTCGAAACACTTAACTTCCTCTTCCTGGAATGTCATTTCACTAAATTTGTTTGGAAATTAATTCTCCTTGACCTCATTACTACTCAACCATCCTTCACCTCTGTCACCTAGCTCTTCCAAGATTGGAATTCTATTTATCCCACTCCCATTCCCAACAAGAACCTCTGGCATCAGATCTGGACTTCCATCCCCAAATTTACATGCTGGAAAATTTGGACCAGTAGAAACAATGCCATTTTCAATGAAAGGTATTATACTCCCTTGCAAACTACAGGTCAAGCAAAATGTTTATTGATCGACTATTTAAATAATTCCAACCACAAGGCTGATGCAACTCTCAGCATGAAATAAATGAATTGGATAGGGGGACAATCTTCCTAATTCAAGTAAAGATCTCTGACCTCAACATCAACCAACATGGTATATCAGACTCACCATCCCTGACTTTCATGAATGGAGAACTAATCAAGCCATAGATAGCTTACATTTCGATGGTGCCTCTAAGAACAATCCCTGGTGCAGGAGGAGTCCTGTGGACAAGTGATGGAACAATTAAAGTGAAGTACAGTTGGGTTTGGGCATCTGCTCAAACAATATAGCAGAAGCACTAGCCCTGTTAAAAGGCTGCCAATTCGCTAAAGAACGTATGATCAACAATTTACATGTATTCGGTGATTCATTGCTCATTATCAGAGCCCTAAATGCAAACACTAATCTCAGCAATCTAGCTCTAAATCGAATAATGCAGCGCATAAGGCAAATCTCGAGCACATTCACCCAGTTCAAGGCATTTCACATTTTAAGAAATTTAAATGAGGAAGCTGACACTGAAGTAAACATAGGAGCCAATCTCAATAGTGGAATTTTGAATCTAACCAACAGTGATAGTGAAATGCATCAAATTCCCTGAACAGGGCCCTCAAACATCTATCATTCAAGTTTCTCTTATTTCAGAATCTGAATGAAGGTCAAATTCGCTTCAGCAACTGACATTTCAGAAATATCGATCGCATATGACCATCATTCGATTTAATGAATAATCCTTACTCTGAATCCGATGGTTTACTGATTTCACAAGTCAATAATTCGATGGACTACTGATATCACAAATCAAGAATTCAGTATTCGCGTGGGCATGGATGACCGAACCAAGCACACCAATCACAGGTTGGAAGAATGAGATCAAGCACGTTGATTTCTCAATGCAAGACACATGCTGATTATTACACCCATAATTTTTTGACTTCTACAAGTTATTTGAATTTTATTTACCAATTTGTCTCATCGAACTCTACAATTTTCATAAGTATCTGCCCACTTCGCATCCTTTCTCTATGTTTATTCAAATCCAGCATGCACATTCAATGCTAATAGAGGGTTTCATAATTATTTAATTTTTGTTTTACATCATACAGTAGGCTTCTTCACTTCTTGAAGCCAACTGGCCATCATTCTGTAAAAATGTTGATATTGGAAATAGTTTATTGTAACCTGCCAATATGGTACACAACCACGTTTTTTTTTTTTAATATACAATATTCGTTTTAGTTAAAAAAAAAACTTATTATAAAATAAATAAAAAGAATCAACGAATAAAGTAGTTCAATTCTGCGACCAAAAATGGGGTTGGCAGCTTCAATTTGTTGGCAACGATAGACAAAAACAAAGATAGAATTTATAAAGGTGGGTAGATTCTACAAAGATCGGAGAATTAAAGAATTAAAAACTTATGTTTAGATGCTAAAAGCTAGAGTACGTTCTCAAATATTGTGCTAGCTTCATTGCAGGAAACAAGAACCTTGATAGTCAATACCTTCATTGAGTTGGATGCATCATTTTCCCTGACAAAACTAACCATAGTATCAACTACCTTTAAATGCCCTGGTTGAAGTAGATGCATTATTTTCACTGTCAAAGCTAACCATAGTATTTACTATTTTTATATCCATTCATTGCTAGGGAGCTAGGGAGCTAGAATTTTGGTTGCTTATTCCAAAACAAACATAGGAATGATTGAGTGCAAACCGCTTGCAAGGGAGATAAAATCTTGCATTCTTGTATAAATTAACTTTTAAGATTATCTCTTCATCAAAAGTGTATACTATTTAGCAATGACTAGAAATAACCTGAGAAGATTATGATCTTTTCTTTAGTTTCATGTGAGTTTGTTATTTGAAAAACCTGGCATATCACCAGCTATATTTTTAACTCTTAAAAAGAATTCCAACAAGATGACATCTTCTTGTTTTCGACCATCATATACTTACAGTTGAGTTATTTTTCCTAACATTGGCTTACTCTATATTTAATTTGTATGCATTCCCTCAACCTTTCACACCGTAAACAGACATAGTTATTAGCCTTTAGACATGCGAATTTAAATGAAGTATATCTCAACGAAAGTTTTTTCATGCATACTCTTCGAAGGAAAGCAGTTTTTGTCATGCTCTGAGCACGGGAAGAACGTTGAATTTCCAAGTTCATATATATTGCGTGTAATTATAGAGGGATATAAGGTATCTAAGACTTAAAACTTAAAAGCATAATGTACCTTTTTTTCAAAGAGCATCCTCCATAAAAAAAACAATAGAGTATGAGACCCACAATACATTTGATCAATGGAAAAGACTCTTAATTCTTTAATCAGAGTGAACAAGCATGGAAAGAGCCAATTATCATAAAATGAAGAGGGTATGTACAACAATCGGTGCAACATTCTCATATTGGGACAATTTTGCTGCTCGAACAATTTCAGAGCTTTTAGCAGGAGGTGTTGCGGGTTCTATTAGCAAGACCTACAATGCTCCATTGGTCGGGCTTACCATTTTGTTTCAGGTTTGTAAATGATTTAGTGATTCACATGGAGGTTATTATTTCAATGGACTTCAGAAATTATAGCTACAAGTTTTTGGTTCCCGCAAAAAAACCACTATCAGTTAACCACGTCAAAATGTTAGACGTTTCTTCTTAGTAATAACACAAACAAATAACAAATAATAACACATAACTAAATATATTTGTTATATCATGGACAACATTGTCGAAAGAATTTAATATTATTTATAGTTTTAACAAAGATTAGGTTAAAATTTCGGGTCTTTTAAAATAAAAATAGTTGTGAAACATATCTCTCTTTAAGTTATTTAATGAAACTTTGATAGTTGGATTTTAACATCTAAACTATTATTGTTTCGCTAGCTTCACAACAAGTGCAAAAGACAAATTCCATCAACAATTATCTCTATTGCAAAAAACTCCTCATATGAAGTTGATGGCAATGTCCTTTGATAGTTGGATTTTAACATCCAAACTATTATTGTTTGGCTAGCTTCACAACAAGTGCAAAAGACAAATTCCATCAACAATTATCTCTATTGCAAAAAACTCCTCATATAAAGTTGATGGCAATGTCAAGGACATTGCCACCACGTGGCTCTTGTATTGAGTTGTAAAAATTATATATACTATTTTAATTATATAAAATTTTAATTTGTTAAATTAAATTTAGTTTAAGTGGTTAGGAGGAATGATTGTTATCCTTTTTATTTAATTTCAATTTTGATAAATGGTATGTTGAGTTCTAAATTCTTATATCATTGTAATCATTTCAAGTTTTTTACAAAATCATGTTCACAATAGGTATTGTTCTCCAAATGAGAAGTACTTAGTGGATTTCCCCATTAATCTAATTGAAATTTTAAAATTAAATTAGATCTAAGATTGTTTAATTCAATAAAAAGTGGCATCATAACACATTGCATATTCTTCGATACACAATAGATACCATGATACAAATATACAACAATATAACAACCACATTATTAGTCCATACATATTGTTTTGTTGTAGTGGTATGAACCAAATTTCAAACAAGTTAGGGAACAATGTATATAATCCTACATGATAAATCTAATTGATATTAGACTCTATAATAACCACAAGGGAAGAAAGATCATAATTTCACTATGTTATTGGCAACGTATATAATCTTACATGATAAATATAATTGATATTAGACTATATAATCACCACAAGGGAAGAAAAATCATAATTTAACTAAGTTGTTATTTTCGAATTTATCAAACTGGCATTGAATTACTCTTTAATGTTATTAAGAATTTCAGTATTGTCTTTGCTATTGTTATGAACATACGTGGCATGTCTACCCCACCTAAGTTTTAGAAAGCACCTCTTAACACGGCAAAATCCTATAACCAACTTTGTCCATGCATGACCCTAAAAGTTCAACACATGAATTTAAAAGTCATGTGCTGACAACATGCAAAGCCCTTTGAAGAGGAGTTGCGACACACACACACACACACACACACACACACACACACACATAACGAAGGAGTTCTATCCAACTTGGAAAGTTGTTGAGGATAGAACATGAGAGCAACAACAATGTAACAAAGGCCGCCAACCAACTTTATCAATGCACAACTCTAAAATTCATGTGTTTGCAATATACCAAACCAAACCAATTGAAGAGGCATTGTGACACACTCATCAAAGGAGTTGTATCCAGTTTAGAAAGCCATGGAGAATGGAATGCAAGATCAATGACAATGTAAAAAAAGGCTCCCAACCAACTCCATCAACACATGATTCTAAAAGTCATGTGATAGCATTAGGCTAAGTCCTTTTAAGAAATGTTGTGACACACACCCAAAGAGTTGTATCTCGATTAGAAAGTTGTGGAGAATGGAATATGAGATTAGCAACCATGTAATAAATGCCTCAAACCAACTCCAACAACACATGATTATAAAAGCCATGCATTGGCAACATGCTAAGTCATTTGAAGAGTTGTCATACACACACCTGAGGAGTTGTATCTGGCTAATAAATTTATAGAGAACGAAACACAAGGTCAACAATAATGTAAAAAAGGCCCCTAACTATCTCTGTTAATGCATGACTCTTAAAATATTATAGTGGCAGCAAGCCAAGTCCTTATAAGAGGGTTTGTGGCACATGCAACCAAGGAGTTGTATCTCACTTAGAAATTAATGGAGAACGAAACTTTAGACCAACAACAGTGTAATAAAGTCCCCAACCAACTTTGCTAACGCATTCTTCGAAGTCATGCTCTAACAATAGGTTTAGTCCTTCGAAGAGGAGTTGTGATAGACTCACCCAATGAATTGTGTCAAGCTTAAAAGGTCATATAGAGTTTAACACAAGATTAGCAATGATGTGACACACTCGACCAAGTATGTTTATGCATATCTAAAAGTCTTGGCTCGGTGACATGTTATATCCTTTGGCAAGGTGTTGTTTTCAACTTAGAAAGTCATGGATAATGGAACACGAGATTGACAACAATATAACAAGTACATCAACCAACTTCGACAATGCATGACTCAAAAAGTCACATGTAGGTTGTGAGTTAAGTCCTTTGAAGAATTGTGACACATGCACCAAAGGACTCGTTGTATCCAACATTGAAGATGTGGAGAGTAGAACATGATGTCAATAAGTTAATGCATCCCGAACTTGAATTGCTAGTAAGTGTCAATGGGAGGTTCATTGGTTAGGTGCCTTTCATGGCTTTTCCTTTGAGTTTAGTCGGGGATTACGTCGTAGTGAATTAGTAAAGGCATTTTTTCATTGGAAAGTGCAAGGTTCAAACCTCTCTACCCCGTGTTAAAGTGGATTTGCATTATGTTAATATAGTGTTGGAGTTCATAGCTTCCCATGGATTAAGAAAAATCAAAATCATTGATTAGAAATAAAATAAAAACCAATGAGTCAAACAAGGTCCCTTTCCTACCTACCCCATTTGAACCATGAGATTTTTCTAGATTGAGGAAGGACCCATATCATGGTGGGTAAAGGCATTCTCCATGGCTATGGCTGGGTCATTATTATTTGAGTTGTGCCACTTACAACTCATTGTACTATAAGTGATATAGGGCCACCAATACAATACAATACCATAACATCGCCTCTTACTGTATTTAAAAAAAAATCACAACGCGACATGTGACACTCTTAGGGACATTGTGCTTTATGTTAAACTAGCATAACACCATGTCGATGTTGCATTGATAATTTTGACGAATGCTCGAGTTGGGATCTTCTTAGCATTAATTTCTACATAATTATTCATATTTACGTCGCCATAGCATCGTGTTTGGTGTCGTGGAATGCCTATAGCATCGATGTTGTGTCATGTTTGCATCGTCTACATTTTTTTTGCCTTATGTGTGTTGCTTAACATTGTTTGTGTGTCATTAAATTTTTCTCTTGCGCCATTGGGGCTCCATATTAGCATCCATTTACATGCAACTTGTTTTCCTTGAAAAAAATTGTAAATTCATTTAGAATGAAACAAAATTACATTCCTCGTATGCTCACATGTCTTTGATTCATTCATCATCTCATGATCATGAAAACCTGAGATCTCTAACAGTATAAACCTTCCCATCTTAATCAAAAAGTGAGCTCAAATGTCGTATACAAGTGCATGCTCACTAAAGTCCTAATAGTCCATATACATCCTACAAAATAATACCTTAATGGTTCCAGGGCAACCACAAATGGTAAATGGCCAGCTCTCTAATGATGGGCCTTCAAATGACAGTGCACCATTTGACATGAATGACTTCCCCCAGCTGATTGCTCATCAAAATTCCAGTGGAGGGCCTCAGGGACAATTAGGTAAGCGTGGTTGAAATTTTATATGGTGAAATTCTATACAACAGAGGAAATATTTGATTGGATTAAAGTAGTTCTTCCCATAGATGATCAACTAACCAAAGTTTGGTGTTACGATAAACTGCAGCCTCACTAAGAAAGCAAGTTGTTGGTGTTAATTCTATTGTTCAACAAAGCCAAGAATTCACTATCCAGAATGAGGATTTCCCAGCATTATGTTTTGGACCAATGAAAGGTATGAATGAATTTGGCATTGGAATTCGGCAAATAACGTTCATCTTTGGTTGCAGCGTAAGTTCTAGCATGTGATCCGCTGGGTTTTTTTACTTCACAATTGCTATTTAAAAAGGATGAAATCATTTTTTTGGGTCCAACAACTTCCAAAATCCGATTTTTTCTCTTTATACGATCATGATCCCATACACCTGGCTTGGCTGTATTCTCCCATTATCAATTTATTTCTCTCCTATTAAGTCAATTACGAGGTAGGCAGGCAAGCAAATTACAAAGACCTCAGCATCAACACAGTGGGGGGAGAAAATCTTGAGCCTTGAATGAATGGCTTGCAACTTCAAATATGTTTGCATGGCTTTCTCACCTGCTGCAGCCACCTCCACCCCTCCCGATTCTCCCCTGACTCTCATGACCCGCAAATTGGAGAGGTTCTTCAGCATGCAAGGAGGCAAAGGCGAAACCAACATAGGCACTGTGGTTGTGTACCTGTTTTCATCCAACAAGCTTGGAATTACAAGAGGAAATCTAATTGAACCGGCATGAGTAAAATTATCCTTATATAGGGGTTGGGATGATATCAACGATTCGACATTTCATTGTGGTCTATTGGAAGCAATCCTAATGAGTGAATACCTCAGGATAGGTCGAGATGCTTATGCGGAGGAGATAGTGGAATAACCATATTGAGCTAGATATGGGCTTGGTTGTATAGCGAATGAATGATTGGCATTGAATCGGAAGTATGAGTTTTAAAGAGATTGGTGTATTAGAGATTTATAGAGCAGAGTTGTAGCTACCCAACAGATCATGGTTGAATAACAGCTAGATCATGGAGAGAAATGGGAAATATTGACTTTTGAGGTCAAGTAATATGTCCAGAATTTCATGGTTGAATAACAGATCATGGAGTTTGGAAGAGGTGATGCTCGGAGCAGACAAAGGACTAGAGTAGTGGAAGTCAAGTGTATACAGAAGAATAATCTTTAATTATCCACCATGGATGGTTTGTAAACTGATTGTCCATATCTTGCATGGGTCTTTAGCCAATGTAGTTTGCGAGACTAAGTCAAGATATATAATGGGATTTTCACAAGTAGAAATAGAATAAGCATCTCCTGCATATGCCATGCCACATATTATTAACCAAGAACGTTGTTTTCCAATGTTGTTTGAATGTTAATCATTGTGGCATTACCTATGCAAGCACCTCTGAGAGATGAGTATCAGTAAAAGAATATAAAGACAGTTCAATATGAATCAAATGCATCTCTAGGAATACAAAAACAACTACAGTGACCATTCAGTTTGGATAATGACATTCTAAGCGATAATCTGTATTGATGAAATTGTATGGGCTATCTGGATAATCATGACTTAGTCACTCAATGAATGTTTCTAGAATTGAGACTAAGAATTCTACATATACACCGGAACGATCCCTGAAATATAGTACCCTTTCAACATCTCTAGTTGCAAATAACATTATCAACATGGGAAGAACATTATATATGGTTACTTCTCGTGATAATGGAAGTCTTAGTCTAGAGATTTC
Organism: Larix kaempferi; assembly: GCA_027924585.1. Classification (NCBI taxonomy): domain Eukaryota; kingdom Viridiplantae; phylum Streptophyta; class Pinopsida; order Pinales; family Pinaceae; genus Larix; species Larix kaempferi. Next base: position 10,591,124 of record BSBM01000249.1, read on the forward strand.
CATTCTTGTATGCCTCTTAAAAGAAAATAAAGAAGGGGAAATTTAGGGAAAAGGATTGTACACACACCCGCACAGGAAGAAACTGGGAAGGCACTATTTCCCTATGCCTTTCCTCTATTTGAAAAATCAACTAATTTAAATGGCTTGTTTTAGTCTTAGGGTTTTCTTACTCTGTTTGTCACTTTTTTCCCAAGGAAAAAATTGTAGTTTCCATTCAAGGTGAGAAAACTATTACATTTCACAAGTGTATGGGCATAGGGTCATTTAGACTAAGTCAAATTTTATCCATAAGATAGAGCATGCCAGTGTATTATACTAAAAATTAGGTCCAAATAATAGACCGGTAAATTGTTCATAATAGTACATAAACTAGTCCTACTCTAATACTTTATCCACAACATCTAAAATATACAAAGACCAGTAAAATATCCCAACCATATATATAAAAAAAATCCATCAGGCCACACTCCAAACTTTATACATAAACTCATAAAGAAAACCATCATGTTTGAGGAAACTGCTAAAAAAAACATTAGGCGATGAACAATTTGGGTGCGAGAGGAAAAATACCCCCCTGGTTGTGCTATGTTAACTCCAAATTAACTTCATGTAGGCACAACTTACTTATCTTCCATACTTTTGTGTTCCCTGTAGATGTGAGTGCAGGAAATGTTGTTAAAATTGTTCTTGGGGAGAAAATTGTGATCCAAATAAGGCTGTAAGAAAACAATTTGTAAGGTAGTTGAGTTGCTGATCCCGTTAATGCAAATACTTTGTTTGCCAATTATTGCTTGTATATCCTGGGTAAAGCGTCATTGGGTTATCTAAGCACCTTTTTAGTAAGATTGATTATTCACACTGCCTCTAACCATAACTAGTTTTGTCTAGCTGAGGTACCTTCATTATAGTCTGAGAGAAAGGTTGTGATTTAGAACTAGTTTTCTTCGTTTCACTGGAAGTCCCCGCTAAGAGATCAATTTCTTCCATTTTCAAGTATTGTTTTGTTTTCTTACTCTCACATTGCAATGTTCATGATTGTGGCGACCATGTTATTATTTATCCCAAATTGTTGTTTATGTCCTTATTAGGTCTCCCTTGTCTCTGGAGTCTTGGGAAGATTGACTCTAATCAATTGTTAAGTGTGTTACCACTTAAACTCTCACCCAAGGTGCAAAGTCCCCACCAAGTGAAACATCAAATGAAGCTTGGTAGAGTCACCAGTCTTAATAGATCACAATATTATGGCGTGATAAACTACGATAGCCTAACGCGAAGATATCTCCATTCCTATGTGTTTCGAGATATTATGGTTGTTTGATCCTTCTCTGAAGCCAACTTTAAACTTGACACAAGAGAATATCATATGCACAAAACTGGAAACCCCCTCAATACTACTAAACTTTGATGGACCTTGTTCGGTGCCATCAAAAAAGGTCCAGGCCTGGGACTTATCTATTTCCAGATCATTTGCCTGTGAATCCATTGCTTAGCAGGCATTATACAACTTGAAACCAAAGATCCGATCTGAGATAAACATTGAAAGCTCTATATACTTTTTAACTCTTTTTTGTTCCACCATGCTTTCAAACAATCTTCCATAGAATCATTGGCCCATACATTTTTAACACCTGTAACTTGATCTGCCTCACTCCATATTTTATGTGCAAATGAGTGATAGTTTCCTACTCCTTCCTGTAGAGCATATAAGTCCCTGGACCTTGTCTCCTTCTTTGTAAAACTTCCCATGTCAAAGCCTTATTCATTATTGCTAACCATAAAAAATGTGAGTCTTTTGGGAGCTTTAAACTTCAAGCTAAGTTATGAGCTTTCAAAAGCGGCCACGTTCCAGAGGAAATAAAGGCATGTGCCAGAAAAATCGCTGACAAGTGCGAAAGGTTGCCCTTGGCCATAACCGTTGTGGCCTCAGTAATGAGAGGCAAAGGCACAAAAGTAGATGACTGGAATTATTGTTTGTCTCTCACAAAAAATGTAGATCCTTTTTTTCTAGAGATGTCACATCCCCTCGTGGAAAAATAACTCTATCAGAAATTAAGATGGAGTTACGATGACCTTCCCACAAACTTGTAGAATTGTTTTCTTTACTGTGCAATGTATCCAGAGGATGGGCAAATTTGGGTGGATGAATTGGTGCGAATGTGGATCATTGAGGGATTATGTAAGAGCAAGGATGAAACCTATTCAATGGCCATGCATCATGGGTATAGGTATGTAAATCTTCTTATAGATCGTGGTTTGTTTCAGAGTGGTAATTTTGAAAAGCAAGGCATCGACAAAATTGTCAACAAAACCTATAAATATGTGAAAAGAGGTTTATAACAGTGCACGATGTTATTCGTGATGTGGCTACCTATATTGCGAAGGGGGGGCAGGAGAAAAAACATCTCTGCTCTGCAGGATTACAACTCCAAGGTTTCCCACACATTATGACTCAAGATTACAAAAGGATGTCACTCTGTGGAAATCAAATTGAATCTAGGCTAGAGGATATCCCATACAAACAACTTGTAAGTCTAATGTTTTCCATAAATACGGCATTGGCTTGTAATGTTCGAGGGATTTTTCCAAAGAATCTCACTTCTCTGAGGGTTCTTGATTTGTCTGATACACAAATAGAGTCAGTGCCAACATCTCTCACTCAGTTGAGGCTTAATGATCTCTCCAATATCCAAATAAAGACATTGCCAACATCTTTCACTCAGCTCTAGTTTCTCACACTGAGAAGTACTTGCATCAAGGAATTGTCCCCACAGAAAGGTAATCTTTCTTACCTTCAATTTTTAGATATTTCAGAGTGTGAATATCTAACATCATTACCAACATAAATATCTCAACTCAATTCATTGAAACGATTGCATTTGAGTATGGATATGGAAATGGTTGTGAAGGATCCCACAAATATAATGGCACTGAAGGGTCTTAAACATCTCATAAAGATCCATTTATACATGTTTTTTAAATTTGAAAATCATGAAATAATGGGAACCATAATGGGATCGTGGGTGGAAATGAGACATCTATATTTGCATTATAATCACATGATTCCCTCGAAGTGCAATCTTCCCGAGGGGATGCAAAATATGAAGAACTTGGAGAGTCTTGTGTTATATGATTACGGAGCAACACGGTTGCCAAATTGGGTTTGTGAGTTTCAACAATTACAAAGGTTAGAAATGGATTCTTGTGGCAATGTGAAGGAGCTTCCTCCATTGGAGAAGTTGCCACGTTTGAAATTTCTAAAGTAAAGAAAGTATTTAGATGTAAGGAATTTGGGGATAAGAAGTGGATTTCCAGAGTTAGAGAAGCTGCATTTGTCAGATATGCCCAAGCTTCGAGGTATAGGTGTGTTGGAAGAAGGAACACTACCTAAAATCCATGTTTTAAAGACTAGGAAGTGTCCATTATTGAATAAATTCCCTATAGGGATGGAAAAGTTACCAAATTTAAGAGCATTATGTGGTCATAGAATTAGTTGGTGGGAAAAAATAATTTGGGAGGACCATAATATGAAAATATGTCTCCATAAATTATTTAAGGAAATTCAGATGGGGAATTAAAGCTTTATATTGTAATATGCTTTCTTCTGGGGCTACAGGTTTCTTATTTTCGGGCATAAATGATGTTCTGGTTTTTTGCTTTCTTGGAAAGTGCGAGGACTATAGAGGGGATAAGTTATTCATTTTACATTTAGCATGTCTTGAAGCATTTCAAGCTTGAGAAGATATAATTTATGAACCCTAATAAAAAGGGCAACCTTGTTTAACTTCCTTACAAGCCCAAGATTCTTGTGGACACTATTGGAGCTGTTGATATGGTAGAGATTGCTTTGTTTATGGTCTTTTTTCTCAATTTGGTTATTTTACATTTATCTTCCATGTCTAGCAACATTTTATTGTTGAGATGTAATTTATGAATGTTATTAACAAGGGCAACGTTGTTCAATAACCTCAATTTTTTGTGGAAATTGTTGGAGTTGTTTAACATTTTTTTTGTGGCCGCTTAACTTCTTATCTTATGGTCACTTAAGCTAGTTTCTATTTTGGAGATGGAAGATTCTCTTCTCATATTCAACATTGATTAGGTTAACAAATTTGGGATATATTGCATAAAAAGTTTGTCAAATGATTCTAAATCATTTTATGTTGCATGAAACATGCTCACATTTTGGGTAGGGTCAAAACCGTTTTTTGAGGTATCCTTGGTAGATGAATCTCAAATGCAGCTCCAAGGAAAGAATGATATTGTCTTAGAATTCCACATGGGTCGTCCAACTGGATTCAATGAGGTAAGTATTTCCTATTGTACTTGTCAACCTGATTCACCTCCCAAATTCGTTTTTCATGTGTTGGTGGTGGGAGTTTCAACTTTTAGTAGCTATTAACTTGGAGCCTGCATCATATCTAGTATTTTATGCTTAGTTTCTCTTACATAAGCGAATCAAGGAGTATAGTCAGAGATGATTCATCTAATAGAAGTGAATCAATAAGCATAAGTAGAGATTCGAGCCTTTCGAGGCACAACAATGGAGATATTCAAGCTGATCTCGGTCTCCCGAAACAGATAACTAGGGATACTAATGCTCTTGAATCTTTCCCTCCACCACCACCTCCTCCTCCCTTTCTAAATGAAGAGAATGATGTGGTTCTTGAGGAAGAATTTACATTCAACCCAGATGAAGTTGAACAAAAGGCAGACGAATTCATTTCCAAATTTCATTAGCAAATAAGACTTGACAAGATGCATTCCTATCAAGAGCGGCTTGACCATGGTCAAAAGTTGGGGCTGAAGAATGACCTAAACCAGTAAGGTTTGGAGAAGCAGCGGAGGCATCTTAACTGTTTTAATGTTTTGGCAAAAGTTGTTGCCTTTGTTGATTAATGAAATATTTCAGAAGTATTTTGTAGAGGTCCAGTTTGTGCAGAATGTTGCAGTGCAATTACATCTTACTTTATACAATTCATTACTCTTAGAAACAAACAAAGGTTAACTGTAGAAAATAGAGATGAGCATTCTGTTAAAGGTAGAGTGTTGGTGCAATGTTTGTACCAATATTACCAAGTTAAGCTTGCAGGTTGATATACCTGTGAAGCCTGTTTCAAAGTTTTAAACAATAATATGTAATTGATGCTTGCAAGGGTAAGTACCCATGAAGCTTGTTTCAAAGTTTTAAACAATAATATGTAATTGATGCTTGAAAGGGTAAGTACCCATGAAGCCTGTTTCAAAGTTCTAAACAACAATGTGTGTAATTAATGTAAATTTTCTTTTGGAATTGGATAACTTTCCTCCAAATCTTAGACTTGGGACTTGGAGACGCCGTCTGATTCTGTATGTTTCCATGTATTTGAATTTAAAGGATTTTACATATTTGTTTTTCTCATCTTGATTGATTGTTTGTGAGTTTTCTTGGGCAAGTTTAGTGTAGTTTACTAATACTTTGTTATTAAGGAGATTGAGTTCAATTCACACAGAGAGAATTCCACTTGACTACAACAAGGGGCAAGAATCTGGATCATTCACAATGCTAAATTGAAATAAAAAGAAAGTAGACTACAAACTGTTGAGAATCTTAGCTATGAGCTAGATGTCCGTTTGAATTAGTTATGGTGTGAAGTTTGAATATAAGTGTTATCGGTCAAATTAGCACTTCTCCGTTCGTGACCACATTGCCCTGTCAGTCACACAAAAGGACACTATGGATGGAAGAGTTTACTTGACCCTAGATGACTTAGAGATGAGCCTTGCAGTCCTTTCCTCAAAAACATATTTTGTCTACCTATTTTAGAGCATAACCGCGACTCTTATACTTGCCAACACGTGGTTCATCCGCGTTTGTTTACATTGACAACCCGCGGGTATCATTTGAAAAGTTGCACCCGCTAGCTGCAAGAGAAGATAGCCGTGAGTCACTCACTGGTTGTCCTATGCTATAGTCGCGGGTATCTTTAGAAATCTTGAAAAAATATATAAAAAACACGAATTGGGATTAGTTACAACAATTATTCAAACTACCTTAACTTCCCAAGCCAACTGCCTTTCGAACCTGCCCTCCTAACCATGCCACAAATACAAAGGGAGAGGCATGTGAAAGAGGAGCCAACTTCGGTAGAGAAATGCTGGAGGAATTCATACTCAAGAGAGAGAAGCAGGAGCCCAGGGTCTGGTTACAACGATGTCGGTGCAGGAAAGGTATAATTTCATGTACTTATTGCATTTATTAATAAAGATTGGACATTCTTCCCTTTCCAAATAGATTTGTTCATGTATGTTGTAGATCTTATTGCAATTTGAGGTTCCATTGGCTTATCAATATCAATCTTTTATTTGTAGTTAAATTGGTTCGAAGAAGTTTGTAGTTGTTTTGCAGGTTGTTGCATTGAAGAACAAGAGGAGAAAGCTTGGATTAACCTTCTAAATAAGGTACACATTCTCCCAAACCTTAATCTCTTTGCTTAATAATAGTACTTGCAGAACCTTGTATGTCTGTCTTTTACCCCAGTACTGTTAGGAATAATAATAGACAATCGAGAAATAAAATAGACAAGCAACCATACACTTGAGACACATATTACCCTGGAAACCCCATGCGGGGAAAACCAGCACCCAATGAAGATCTTCATTACATGGCCAAAACCAACCATCCGGGCCAAGTAAGCTAGCCATCGCTCAGCTCCAGGCCACTTTACAATGGAGTGTGCCAAGCCTTTTATAGGCTTCATTACATGCAATACCTTGGGCTAATACCATGGCCTACAACAAACCATGTGCTTAAAACCATGTGTTGGACCTAACCACCTTTGGCTCATTCCCGAGTCAAGGTTAACCTTAACAATCCCCCCTTTAAACTTGAATTGGAGTAATCACCAACCCCCTTCAAAGTTTTAACTAAGGAATCTCACATACACCCCCTATCACTTAGGTCATTCTCCTAACTTTACCAGTGAGTTACCAGGGGTATGCATGCCTTACCAGGTCTTACATCCATATGCCCTTTTACATGCAAATTGCTCCATTAATTATTTTTGTTTCATGTGTCTTCATGGTGACTACACGATCACCATCTATTGCTTCATCCTCTCGCTTTTACATGCTCGCTTTCTTGCTCATTTTCTGCCATGCTCCTTTTGTACCTGCATCCAATCATGTCATTGACGTCCATATAAAGAAGAATCCATCTACCGAATTACATGGGTCCTTAGCCGCTGTAACCGCCAATTCTATAGGAATTCTCTTTGCATACATGGTTCATCAATCTTGGTCCCAACACTGAGATAAAACCATCTCACATTCCCCCCTTTTCAATTGAAGATTCACCTTCTCCAATTCCACATCAAGCTTGCGTATAAGTACACTTGCCACCCTCATACCTACCAAGTGGTTCATTCCACACTTGATGTAACATCCCTTCTCTGTGCATAAGAGGGATACCTTGTGCTTCTAGCACCCGGGGAAATTACATTCTAACCAGGAACCATAAATGTTGGGGTGTCAGGTACCACCGATCATGCACCCCACAATACAATATTAAAACTTAGATACACAAATATAAAATACTTAGCATACTTCGCATGTGCAGAATTTTCATATCACCACTTTACACCTATGTGCTTGCCATGCTTATCATATACCATGCCCCACATTCTTGACCATGATTTAAAACCATAAACCATAATTTCATAGACCCAAAACTTTAATAATCTTCCATACACATATTCCAAACCCATTAACCAAGCTCAAAGCTCATTTAAAAGTTTAAACTATTAATTTAATCATCCACCATACACCTTTTTATACTTCACATCCACTTAACTTTTTAATAATTCTTAACACTTTTCCTTTTGAAATGACATGGATAAGAAAAACAGTGAAACCATTTTATATGACATATCTCCTTCCTTTGAAAATTCACGTGAACCTTCCTTTTCAATAAAACATCCTCACCTAGTGCACTTCAAGCTCTCCAAATGCCTCTCTCCATCCACAAGTATAAGTCCATGATGATCGACGACCTCATCTACTAGACCTGTACGCTCACACTTTTGGAACATAAGCAAACCAGGGAAACGTTTGATTTATTTTCAATTGGTCTTATCATAGGTAGACTTTTGGATGGATTTAACACACTAAATCCTTAGCGATTGGGGAAGCAATCTTCTGTTTTCACTAGCGATCTTTAACATTCACAGCAGACATTCGGGCCTTCTCTCACGATGATTTCTTGCAGGAGCAATGGATCTCCACGACTCCAACAATGCCGGCTCTTCTTCTACCTTGCATCCTTTCTAAAGGCTGCCACATCTGCCTCCTCGTATTCATGCCTCACGCAGATGACGCTGGATCTATTGGGCATCTTTCTATGCCTCCTTCATGCCTCAGATCCATGTTTTGGGCCTTCACCAAAAAACAGTCTTGAGCTCTTTCTCATTAATATTCACGCTACAAAACGGATCTATGTCCTCTTCCATTGGTTCCATTACTTCACGCCTTGCAAATCGTTCATGCGGCTAGGGTTTCTTCAATGGGAGCAAAACTGCAGAAGCACATTCAACCAGATCTACCAAAAAATCCAGATTTACACATTCTAGGGCCTCCTCCTATGTAGGTCGCTCAGCTCTACACATTACAATTTCACGAGCACAACCACGCCAAACCAAGCACAACCATGCCAAACCATGGCTCTGATACCAGTCGTTAGGAATAATAATAGATAAGCGAGAAATAAAATAGACAATCAACCATACACCTGAGACACATAATTTACCCTGGAGACCCCATGCGGGGAAAACCAACACCCGATGAAGATCTTCATTACATGGCCAAAACCGACCATCCGAGCCAAGTGAGCTAGCCACCGCTCACCTCCAGGCCACTTTACAATGGAGTGTGCCAAGCCTTTTATAGGCTTCATCACATGCAATACCTTGGGCTAATACCATGGGCTACAACAAAACATGTACCCAAAACCATGTGCTGGACCTAGCCACCTTTGACTCATTCCCAAGTCAAGGTTAACCCTAACAAGTACGTTGGTAGTCTCTCCCCTGCTATAAGAACACTTTTCCTAACAACAATAAGTGTGCTTATTTACCCGGTACATGTTTTGTTGGAGGTTTGGAACAATGATATCATTTTGTTTGAACTAGAGAGAAACTGTATGGGATTCTTTATTTACAAAGATTAGTTAGATATTTGTATATCAGAAAGTTCCCAATTTGTCAGTGCTTGAATTACTGACTGATTTATTTCAATAGACTTTACCCTATAATTTTCTATAATCCATGTTGAACATTAAATGCTTATAAGATGGAGGGTCCCTTTTATTTCCCAGGCCGATCTATAGAAAATATTGAATTTCATTTGTTTTTTTTTTTCACTTTCTTAGATGAAAATGGACTTGTTAACTCTTTGTGTTTGCTACTTCATGCAATTCTGGCATTGAGCAAAAGAATTTATAATTGTTAATCATGAATGAGGATGATAATATTAAATTTTAGCAGCTACATCAAGAATGAATTTTTGTCATCCTATGAAGTGGTGATCATTCGATGCGTGTGCTACATTAAGGGAAACTCACGGATGGGTGTGCCAGGAGGAAGGTAAATTAGTTACATGTTTCACAACTATAGGAAGAAAAATCAGAAGATACATCTATGTCTTGTAAAATTGTTGCCCCTGCCGGTGAGAAGGATTTGTACTCCAAGTATAGCTCCATTATGTTTGAGAAGATGAAAATTGAGAAAGAGTAGGTGGAGCAGATTACTATTAAATAGATACTTCTGCTCATCCATGAGGTGAATGGTGAGGGAAAGGAAGATAGACGTTGCATTCCTATCGTGGGCTTGGCATTTTTACATTGGTAGTCATAGAGCTCGCCATTGGTGGCTTAAATTATACTATTTTTTACAAGAATAACCATTACCCTTAGTTTTGTTCGAGGGTTACAAGTTTTCCTACCAACAATAGTGACTGATAGCAACTACAGAAAATATTTTTGATACATGAATGCTATTGACGGGCTAATGGTATCAACTGGATAAAATTGATTATTGGTGGTTGGGTAAACTTCATTATTTTCCCCTATGTATTCTACTAGAATTATTCAAGTTAAAATATTTTCCTTGCTAACAGGCCTTTGCATGCTTGAATAGTGTTATGTCATATTACTTAATTGTTCTTGTGATTGCATTTTATGGGAAAGTAAACCCCCGAGGGAAGATTGAATTGTATTTCGATGACTGGTTTATGTATTTTTGTTTCTCTATTTCTCTATATGCGTTCAACTAAGAATCAATTGTATTTACTATTTAGTTTTCTTAAGAGTCGTGGCATTTCAACATGGAGCAATTTATCCTTTTTCTTTCTTTCTATGTAACGTTTGAATAACTCGCATGATTTTGCTTCTTACTCCATTATCTTTGATTCTTCTATTTAAGGGTGCTAGCTCAATGGAAGAGCACTTGCCTTAAAGGCAAGAGGTTGGTGGTTCGATTCCTCCGTGCCCTATATACAAAAATCAATGACTAATTAAATGACTAGTTAACAACAATCAATGACTAAATAAATAGCCAGTTAACAATGATCAAGGACTACAAAAATGACCAGTTAATAGTTAATGACTAGTTAACCATAATCAATTACTAAATAAATGACCATTTAACAACAATAAATGACTACTACAAATGATAAATTTGTGACTAAATAAATGACTAAAATTCGCATATAAACGACTTTTAGTAGCTAATTTCCAGTATCTTATAGCATGTCTAACTTAGTTGTATTTATTTTAGTCATTAATAGTTGTCTTATCTAGTTGTATATTTGGTCATTGATTTAGTCATTAATTGTGGCAACTAATGACTAAATCAATGACTAAACCAATGACCAAATATACGACTAAATAAGGCAACTATTAATGACTAAAATAAATACGACTAAGTTAGTCGAGCTATAAGATACTGGAAATTAGCTACTATTAGTCGCCGACTAAAAAATAGTCGTTTATATGTGAATTTTAGTCATTTTTTTAGTCACTAATTTCCCATTTTGTACTAATGTGCATGAACTTAACTTATAAATTCCCCAAAAAATACATTTGAAACCATGTATGTTAAAATATAGTTCTCCAAGGAGCCCTTATATCAAAAATATCAACATAAATGATTACTTGAAAGAGTTAGATTGACCAAGAAGCATCATATAAAATATTACATAAATCTCCATAGCATTGTCATATATAAATTGGGAGAGTTTTACGAAGAGACTCAAATCTGCGATTTGTCATAGAGAACTACGAGGGGCAAATGCTTGACCAAACGGGATGGTTGATTATTCTCGACATAAATTGAATACGCAGGCTTGATAGATCTTGAAACATTAAAGCTACAACCTAAATGGTGGAATAATTGTGCAAGTGAGGCTGACATCTCGAAGCGGTTGGATGGCTTCCTAGTTTCAAAGACCCTTTTTAAGTAGTTGAGAAATCGGGGTTGTGGGTTGAGGCTCTTTTCCCCTATCGTATCCCAAAACTATAATGGGCATTCAAATGGTGATGGTTTTTAGGTATGAATTTTCTTTGCATTTTGATAGTTGCAATTTCAATAACCTAAATCTATAATTTCCATGAAATTTTGTAAGGGTTCGATAGCTGGTTATGGAGTACACGATTGGATCGTGTGAGATGGTCCCTCGTTTCTTCCCTATGCAGTCCATGGTTTGATTATCTGTTGCAGCTTATGAACACATTAGTAAAGTTCGTTGTTGTATTCATTGTATTTTGTTAATTTAAGGTCAAGTTTAAGAATTATTCGCTAGGTTTCAATTTGGAAGGGTTTATTATTAGACAATGAGCTTTATTATTCTATGGAGCGTTGTCTGGTTTCCAAAATAAGAAGATATTGCACCCATATTAATTTTTTCTATAAAGCATTTAATAGTATAAAATACAAGGATATGAGTTTCATCGAAAATTTTGTGAATAATTTTTCTCTATGACATGATATTTGTGTCAAATGCATTGAACAGTATTATAAAGGCACCCTTTTTTCTGTCAACAGATAGGGCAAGAGCCATTTTTTCAATACTGTACAAGGATTAAAGTGTTTCAGTTTTTGGTAGAAGCTGGGTTTTGAACCTGTTATTGCACCTTTATCAAGTTTAGCCTTCTTAATTTAAAACCTAAAATGAGTTCCATAGATTATCAGGAGTGAGTACCAGGGAGGAAGATGTTGGTTCATGTGGCGGAGAATGGGCATACCTTTGAGCTTGACTGTGAGGTAGGGATGTCTGTGGAAAGTGTGCAATGTCGCTTATAATGACTTTCCGGCTTGCCCATCGATGACCAAGTGCTAATTTGTAGAGCAGTGAGAATGGAGCCATGATGCTTGTTGGGTGACTACAAACTACCTTGTGATGGTAGTGATATTTTCCTTTACAACCAGGCTCGATTGGTTGGCGATTGTCCTATGATTACAAGGGAGTAGATTGAATTGCCCGAAGTTGTTATTCCTCCATCTCCATTGCTTCCCCCATCCATTGGACGAGGCATTGGACCCGACCTTAAAGGCATTGCCCTTGTATGAGAGACAATTCAAGTATCATCTTCAGAAGGGGTGTGCCATCTACATTGCAAACCAGGCTATATTTGAATGTTGTAGACGATTTCTCTAGGAACTAAAAGTGTAGGAGAGGGATTTGAAGACTGCGAGGATTAATATGGATCACACCTACAGGATGATTGATCAAAATTATGTTGAGTTTACAAAGCATTTTTCATGGCAACAAAAATAAAACCTAGACCTTCTGTCAAATCTTGAAAGGGATATAGAGAGTCTGCAAGCCTATAAATTGCACCCAACTCTTCGGTCATAAACTCACAAGTGCCTTTTAGAATTTACTAGGGAAGATGGTTTGCACAAGGTGCAGGAGACATGCGCTGTCTCCCATTGTCAGTTTAAAAAGTATCACAGTTCCGGGGTATATATACCGTACTAAAGTAGAGTATAGAAGATCTTTTCTATGCCCAATATCTAGTCAATGTTCACCATGTTGAAGATACAAATAGACAGCATGAGCAATACACGAGGAGCAAGCAAGTATAATGCAATATCTAAGGTTGGTATTATTAATCGATTTTCTTTGCAGTGGTGCTTAGATATTTGAACATAACATGGAGTTATACGGAATGCAAATGAAAGGCTTTATGAAATATGGTATTATGTAAAAGGGGAGTCCCTGCCCTGATCCTCATCTAGGATGCAATCTCTTCAACCAATCCTCATGCAACTTTTTTTTTTGTCTTGAACTTTCTGCCCTTTATGTTATGAAGCCAACTAGTTTCTAGTATCATTCATATTCCTTGGATTCTATGAATACATCCTTAAAACAAGAATTGAATCACCCTTGTCTTTTTGGTCGTGAAATATTAGGTTATGTACATAATATTTTCAAAAAATAGAAACTATAGACTTCTCTTGCTAAAAAGAGTATGCAGCTTCGAAATATTTATGAACTTTCACTCAAGGTTCTAGTGGCTTGATTGTTCATCATCTTGCTATTTCTACCGAGAACTATTGTTACTTCTGATAAGTTTTTTTGTCAACTATAAAAGGGGTTTTCAAACTTTCTTAACATCTAGTTTCTATTACATTTATTACTACATATTCCATTGCTACGCAAAATAACAAAACCAACATTACAAGAAATTTCGAGTGTTTGCCAACATTTAGACTATGGTAAAGAGTTCTGGCTAATTTCCATTCCCGTGACCAAACTAAGTATTGTCATACTCTGCATGAAGTTACTGAAGGCACGCTCAAAATTTGTGTTATATCTTCCTTGTTGAATTGTTTATAAGAATGTTCAATTTCAGCTCAGTCAACTCTTTGGTGATGCACTATCAGAACATGTGAAATTGCTTACACAATTTCCTATCCCTCATATAGTGTAGTTAATATTTAGACTTGTATTAAATTAAACACGTTTATGTGTTGTCAATATTATTGCCTTTTGATCTGGTTGCATATGTCCACCTTTTACATGTTGTACTTTATTTTTTGCAATATTCTAACCCATGCATTTTTTCATTACAGTAAAGACGTAAATACTGTAAAGAAGTTCGTAGATGATTATGTGGGGAGCCAATTATCAACTTCACTCAGACCCCATGATGTAGTTTTTGCGTTGGGTCATATGTATCATGTTCATGATAAAAGCCACCTGCTAAGAATGGAAGCTTGCAGTCGTGCATTGCCTAAATTATTTGAGTTTTGTAAGGCAAAGCTCAAATTGGTTGGAAGAGTTGGTCCTACATATAGGACATGCCTTGACGAAGTTGTTAGGAGAAAGGCTTTGATGAAACTCTATATGGGGCAGGGAGGTAGCTGAAAAAATGGCTAGAATAAGACAGACTGAAGTGATCAGACGATAACAACTTTTAAAACATATGGTTGCATATATTCCTTGGGATGTCTTATCAGCTTTGGGATTATTTGATAATGATAATCTGTGTGTTGTTATTATAACATCATTTGAAACCAACTTGGTTGACATTGATGTTGATGATCTAGAGCACTTCGCTCCATAAGCCTTAGTAGGAACATTGCCTAAGGGTGATCACAATATGTAGGTGAAAAACTCATTCTCCTCATCTAAAAGTAGTAGCTACCATTCAGTCCAAGGAGAAGAGGGTTCTATAAATGTTGGTAAGGAATATGAATCTCAAATGATCAATGAAGGATGTGATAACGATGAAATTGTTGGAACAAGTAAAATGGATGTTGAAAATGCATTGTTGAAAGTAGAACTTGCTTCAGCGATACCACATATTTGTACTGTTGACCTTGATTTTGTCTATGATTCGGTGGATGAAAGCAGTGTAGTATAGCAAGATAATTTCCACGGGAAGAACTTAAAAATGCCTAACAAGGGAAAATAATGATCTAGACTAAGGAGCTTTCCTAGGAACTACACTTAAGAAAAGGGGGGAAACCACACTCATACCTCTATAACTAGTAAGGGGAAACTCGAAGAATCTTAACTACAATATATGAACCATCAAGAATGGGAGGCCTCATGACATCCATAGTTGTTGGGTGCATGTAAATTCCTTAGAAATATCACCCACTATGCTAGTTTTTAAGGGTTGGGTGTATGATGAGACCCAAAGGTGAGATCCATATAATACACAGTGGAGGATGGGAATGATAGAGATTTTTTTTATGTTAGACATATCTTATCCACTTCCTTAATGGAGCCAAATAATTTTATAAAAATGCTAGTAACAACCACTTCTAAAGTTCTTAGGTATTATAGATTTTTTTATTAGGAAAATAAGAGAATATATAGATCATAATGAAGATAGTTCATATCAAATAATTATCAATATGGCACCTAGATCTAGCCTTCTAAATGGAAATATTAAATGTAGAATATAAGACTTTTAAGTTGCACAATATTATGTATCACCTAGAGCTAAGGATGCTTTATCTTATAGAGGTAGTATTGGTGTTCGCAAAAGAATAGGAGAGGATGTATGCAAAGTTATTTAAAAAATATTATGAGAATTAAACATCTCGATCATGTTCATTAACACATTTTTATAGTTCCAATCCATGGTTTCTTAGAGCATTATGGGGACACAATATTGTTTGATGTCATGATTATTGTGTTCACTTTCAACTTTATTAGGATAAATTTAGTAAATTAAGCATGAAATGTGTTCTTAGTTATTTTAATTCTCATGACCCTCTTACATTTCCCATAATTTTGTCCAAACATTACTTTGTGAGAGAGATGATGGGAAGTTGCTTAATAATTCAAAATATTATGTCCATGAATGTAGACAACACTTTAACATTATTTATCTTAAATTATAAAAATCACAGTAATTCACATGTTAAACATTTGTACAATCTGACGTGAAAAGGTAGGTAATTTATAGAGTGTAGGAATGGTTTATTACTTGGTGTCCTCTTATAAGTAGTGTACTTTGTAGTTAATTATATATTAATTAGTCAAGAGAAGGTTTAGAGTGAGTACTAATTCTCTGAATGAGTTATTGTTATGGTTCATCTCACATATGAGCATAGAAAGTTGTAAACTATTGATAAGGATAACATACATGATGATCTCCACATAATTAAAGATAAGCATATTTATGTCACTAACCATATTGTTGGAAACCTAATATGTAGGGATTATGGTTCCATTGTAAATGTTGTAACTATTTTCAGTTTTCTAAATAATAAACTGAAATGAAGAGTCATTAAGAAGTCCAAAAGATCTCTTGAGAGATGAAACCCAAAGGTCAATTCTCATTATGTATAGATATGATATTCGCAATCAATATGAATCCATTGTCAGAGATATTCCTCCAGGCCTGATAGTGGTATTGGAGCTCTAGTTTTTATCACAACTCCATGATTTCCTTCAGTATGCCTTCTGCCCTCCTATAGTTTTCTCTCAACCTACTACCTCTGCTACAAACATGAGTACTGTCTCCTCTACATACAAATATTGTTTCCTTAGACCCACATACTTGTTTGTGTGTTACCTCTCCTTTGTTATCATGCGTTCCCTTCGGTATTCATTCTAGTGAATACTCTTTGCGTAACCCTAATTTGCAACCTTTGTGTGCATTCAAATACTCCATCTCATCAAGGTAGTGTATTGTATTCACTTCTTACATTGATTTGAATAACCTGCATTTTACCTCGTGAATATCTTTGCATATCCATTTGCAATTGACAACATGCTATTGACATCTACATTTTACCTGTGTTTTATCTGTGTGGTAGATCTACAATTTTCTTTGCATCTCTTTATGTGTATATGTGTGTGTTCGATTCATTGGGGATCCAACCTACTCCATAACCATCCATTGGTATAATTATGAGATTAAATAAATCAATGGTTGTGGATAAAGAGTCATTGCATGAAGTAAGGTAATTTATATTCTTAGCAACCAATTCATTTTTATCCCCAGCGTTTCATTCCTCTAGTTTTCCAGTGTTTCAGTCAGTTTGTCAGTGTAATCATAACTTCTCACCTCTCATTATGAAATGAAAAACCCATTTCGCTATCCTCTGTTGTGGCTATTGTAACCCTGGTTGTTCACCTAATCAAGTTTGTTCTATCTCTTTCCTTCTAGGATACGAGAACAAGTCTACACTATGGTTTCCATCTCAAGACTCTTGTTATACATATACTATCTCTTAACTTCCCACCATCTTATATAGGGTTTTGATAAATCCATCGATATTTTCCTCACATATGGGTTTATGATTAGGGAATTCCATGGTAATAAGCCAATTCCTGTAGTTGCGGCCTTCAAAAATAATAGTGGTATCTCCTCACTTGTTGTCTAAGTCCACCAAAGAGTAGGTTGGTCCTCAAGTCCATAGCGGGGACAATAAGCTCAAAGTAGTGCTATCATTGTTGGAGAACATCAACTCCAATGCTATCTCTTCCATATATACATGATGGTATTGTTCCTCCGATCTATGTTCTATTGTTCCAGAGCTTATGTTATCACAAACACTAATACATAGACTCTATGTGTTGAGTGTTATACAAAAAATTTAGAGCTATTGTTGGGAGACTATCTCTACATTCTAGTCTACATATAGTTCTTTTGTGTGCTACCCATATAGTGTTCAAAGACTCCAAAGTTGTGTGCATTCCCGTCAATGTGTCCTTGGACCAATGGTGGGTGTGGGTAACATTGGAATACGTGATATTCAAAATTGATGAGACCATTCTAATAGAAGTTGAACAAGAAAATGCATTATCTTGCTTCCATTATTGGCGTGGTGCTTAGTGGAAAAAACAATTATCCATAATGATCGAGGAAGATCAAGCATACCCTCAACTTCAACGATATGTGGGATAACATATGTGAAGGAGAACTTATTGAAGGAGAGGATGGTGATACACCTACAAAACCTATTGTAGACGAAGAACTCACTATATGGAAGATTAAAGACATGAAGGATTACGCATTAATCATTGCTATTAGAATAAGTGAAGAGGTGAGTTGACATATCTCGTATGCAAAAAATTCTTATGATGCTTTGAATAAGTTAAAGGATTTGTATGACTCACATTTAGAATTGGAGCTAATTCGGTTATTGTTGAGGCTCTTCAACCTAGAGTTGAAGGATACTAGTCCCATGGCTACAACATCTGATATTAAAGGAATCATGCATGGCATTGATGCTACTGGTATGGAGACATACATCACTATCGCAACCTTTGTCGAGGGCCTCTACCCCACATATTCACACTATCTTGAATCAATTCAAGATAGTGGTCAACTAAGAGACCTCAAATTTGACACTCTAGTTGAGAAGGTTGTAGAACGAGAGAAATCCTTCGCCAATAAGACAACTCAACTCACTCGAGAAACCTTGTACCTTGCTCAAAAAGGGAGGAATCAATCAAATGATTCTCTAGAGGAGAAAGTAGTAAGAGAGGGTAGGGAATAAATAATTTCGAACGCAGGGAGGGTAGACACAATCACAACAAGAGACATGATCTTCACTGTGTCTATTGTGGCAAGAATGGACATGATGCAGAACATTGTTGGGATCCATGGGATACAATTAAAGAGAAACATAATTAGAAGAAATAAGACAAAGATAATTCTCATGAGTTTAGTAAATCTCCTGAGTCTGCACATTCCATTATTGCACATTGTAATGTTGGAATAAATGCAGTTTTGTTCAATACTTCATTTGCATCTTAGAGAGATATTTGGATGTTTGACACTAGTGCAACCTTCCATATGACATTTAGAAAAGGTTTCTTTGAAGAATTGAATGAGAATGTAGATGGTGTAATATATTTTGTAGATAAGCCTAGTCTCAAGCCAAAGGGAATTGGCACCATCATGCTCAAATTGCTTGGATTCCCTGACTTTCTATTCATAATGCTCTTTATCTTCCAGAGTTGCAGAGAAACTTGTTGTCTCTTGTACATATTCGACAACACTTCCATTCCATCCACATATCCGATGGACAAGTTGAGATAAGGAATTATGTTAGGTTAATTTTAACTTGGTTAAAGAGTCAAAGATGGGTTTGCCGTTGTTGGTTTATGGGCCCATGGTTTTGGGTATCCCATGGTATTGCATGTGGTGAATCCTACTTAAATGATTGAGTAACTCCAATGTAAGGTGCCTAAGAGTGGCTGGTGCTCGTTGAATTTGTCGTGCCTTGGTCGAAGTGGTCAAGGGTAATAGATCTATTGTTGTTGGTTTTTATGGTTTGGGTTTCTAGGGTAAAAGTCTTCTTCTTCATTGTGTATGTTTACTTATTATATGTATAATGTGTTTTTATTATTTCCTAAGAATTGGTATCAAAGCCTTGTAATATTGGACTCCTCATGGGAGTGGCTAGGGTTCTAGGTCCATAGAAGAGTTTGCAATATTGGCAGGTCTCAGGTTGACTTAGACTCTCATAGTAGTTTGTTGGAGCCTAGATATTGTGTAGAGTGGTTGAAAATAAAAATGTTGATGTTAGGATGACATCTCGTGGTGAGAAATGATGGATCGATTACTAAATGCACAAATCTATTGATTAAATTTGTGTCTCTACTGATATCAATGAGGAGGTCAAGGGAACAATAAGAGGCATACAATATTTCATCATAGAAGAGACCAAGAATGGTCATGTCATTCTCTAATATCAGCACCACATCAGACATGGAGCAGTTGGATTAGTTTTTTCTCACATGCAGCAGAGAAAGCAGTGAAAGCTAAGATTGAAGCCTCAATGGTGTTGGGCATGGATTTTTGTGACTTAGTGCACAAGGTGAAAAAGATCCTTGGAACAAAATCAATTTAGCATGCTATTGTTGATACACGCATGTTTTTTTTTTCTCTCTTTTTTGGTCTCAAAGTCGTTTGGTCTCACTTTTCATCTTAATCAATGACTTGATCGTGTGGAGCATGAGATGTGTGTAGAGGGAAACTAGAGAACCATGGATCCTAAGGGATTAAATGATTCTT
This sequence comes from Larix kaempferi, assembly GCA_027924585.1. NCBI lineage: Eukaryota > Viridiplantae > Streptophyta > Pinopsida > Pinales > Pinaceae > Larix > Larix kaempferi. The sequence continues at coordinate 10,611,147 of BSBM01000249.1, forward strand.
CTTCACTCATAAACAACAAAACCTAATAGAAATCGCAAAAGTATTACACAAACAAGCAACTTGTGGTCGAATCTAGTGGCTATGAATTGCCGCAGAAAATTTAGGAGGAGGAAGAGAAATCTAAAGATGCTTAAGGGAAGGAAACATAGATTGAATTCATAGAACCAAAGGTGACAATAACTATGGTTTTATATTCTCCCCAAGTTAGGAATGCCACATAAAACCCTTACTTTGAATTGGAAAGGAGGTAGTGGAGATTAGAGCGTTTTGGCGTTTCACTTAAGATGTCTGGAGGAGAGAAATTGGTAGCCGAGGATAATTGGGAAATGGTGAGTGTAGTGACCATACTCTTTGCAAATGGAGCAGGAATAATTGGTCCTCAGGTTGGTGTTCTTCCCTTGTTTGGGGGGGTTATTAGCCCCTGCATTTTGGGTACTCTAGTTCTGGGTCTGCTACGGAGGTGGATTTCCCCCATGCCCCTGCTACTAGTTATGTTTGTTCTTACCATTCTTCTTTCCTTGATTCTAAGGATTCTAGTGGTTTGTGGTGCTCAATTGCTAGAATTGTTGAGCTTGTTGTGTGAAAGAAGGCTGAACTAAATTGACCCCCATGTGAGGCATGGGGGCATGACTAGTAGGACATGGAAACAAGTAACAAGGGTTATACCCCCGAAGGTGGGATATATGTGGTTTGCGCTCCATATGATGTGAATGTAGGACCATATTGCACCATTTGTGGTGGAAGTATTGTTGATGCTTGGATTGCATTAGGGAAAGTAGGACTGTAAGGTCCATATTGCAGTGGACCAAACTGAGGATTTGGTGCAAGAGCAGGGGGGTGACATCAAGGGAGGGATGGGTGGGTACTTTTGTGTCATGTTGAATGGATCATGAGGAGGAGGAGGAGGAACCTTTCCTTGGTGGGAAATAGACCTGATAATCAAATCCATTGAATGTGATGAATCCGCATGTGTAAGATCCAAAGATCGATGTTGAGGGGCATCGAGTAGGATGGTGTACAAGTAACTGGATTGTGCATAGATGAGGTCGAAATGCTGAGCCTATAGGATGGCCTCTTCCTCAGTTTGGGGCATGGAGGTTTCCACATCTTTTGCAATGGCAGGTTGGAGTGACTTGATGAACCAATCCAACGGGAATTGAGGTTGTATTTCGATTTTACATAATGTGCGATGTATATGCCACTCATGGATGTGGTCTGCTATGTGTGTTGAGGTATTCTATCGAAATTCTATGAGAATTTCGAGATCGAGGTCAAGGAAAATGGGAAGTTGAAAGTATGTGAGAAATGCGGTGGCTAATGTCCCAAAGGTGGCATAGGTCATTATTGGTAAGTTCACATACCATTTTGCATCCGTTCCGGTATGGGTTCGGTGAAAGAGGCGAAGCATCACTAAGTATTCCACTATAATATTAGAGGAATACCATAACTGGAATGACATGATGTGGGTGGTTGAATCATCTCATTGTTTCGCTTCAAAATTAGGGATATCTGAGGGGAGCTTGTTAGGCATAGATGGCCATGCTTGATCATGTGCTATAGGGTCATTGATCAATTTGGCCAAATCAAGGATATTTAAGCTCCCCGTGAAAGCTAAGTTGGGTCCCTCCATTGTATTTTTTGGGGTGTTTCCTCGAGGGGGAGAATGGGGGATATGTGGCGGTGATCTCTGTCTCCGATGTGAGGACGAGGATGTTGTATGCCCTCCTTCCAAAGAGGGGGAAGAAGTAGGTGGATTTCCACCAAGAGGTGGAAATAAAGGGGGGCCTCTTCCATAAGAGGGTGAACCAAAGGGGTCAAATATATCTCCAATGGGAGAAACTGAGGGAAGGCCTCTTCCATGAGAAGATGAATCAAAAGGATCTACGCTTTATCAAAGGGGAGAAAATGATTCAAGCAAGGAGCAGACTCACCCTAATGATCCTATCAATGTGGCATGGGAGCGGCCCTAGATAGAGTACCCCCCTCGTGAACCATGGGGATAAAGTGGGGAAACACCCCTCGAGAGAGGGAAAAGGACTTGCAGTCTTTAGGAATTCCTTAGGAGGTTTTGTTCCTCTATGGTGGAAGTTTAGTGACAAATGAGAATGACGATGGAAATAAGCACAATTCAACAAATGCAAAAATATGCCAACCACAACAGATGCAAAATGGTGAAAAGTGAGTGATATGTGCTATGTCGGTATAGTGCAAGAGTTCCCACATGTAGGTTCTTTTAATTACAAGTTAGTGAACTTATATTTAAAAAAATAAATGTAAATTCCCTAAAGACCCATGTCCTTCCTCTCAAATGTAATTGGGCCTTCCAAAAGCACAACCACTGGTGATAACAGGATCCACACAACGATTGACTAATGAAGGTAACAAAGAGGCAGTCATATCGGCGATGGGGCTATGTACCGAAAGAGATTGGCAACATTTCTCAATGGAAATATCTGACTTTCAGGATTCAATTGCACTCGCAATTCCTCCTTGGTGATATTCCAAGTTTAACCACTAAGATAACTGCGCGAAGTGTGGATATGTGGTTTTGCATGTACAGTATAGTGTCGCCTCCACAAAAAGCTAAGTGACTCTTTGGAGAGGGCATGGAAAATATACCTCGGCTTTGAACTCCTTGAGTATGGCGCACTTATTATCTGGGTTTTCTTTTAACACCTGCTGACAACAGGATTTGATAGTACTTTATAATTCAACAATGCTATGTTTCAAAAACTTAATGAAACTAGATTGGTGGACATTAATGGATGGCTAGCCCAATCAATTCTACCTAACTAAAATATTATTTTGTGACCTCCTATGGAGGATTTTAGTTGGTTGGCGATTACATGTGTTGATTTGAAGGGTCCAAATTCACTTAAGGAGTGTAAGGGAGGTATTTCACAATTCCCTTCCTTTCTGATTCACCAAGATCACAAGTAATGTGAGATAAGCAAATTGATTGTTGCAATTAACTAAAGAGTTTAAAGTAAAATGCAAATGGAGATTTAACTTCAACTCTAAAGATGCTAATGGTGCTTGCTAACAAAATGCCAGTGAAATAAAAGTGTGCAATGGAGGTATTTCACATTTTTCACCCATTTCTAATTCACCAAGCTCACATGAAGTGTGAGGTGAAGAGCATACTTTGGGATATTAGAGTATGTAGGTCATTGCTTGTGTGCAAAAGTGTATTTACACTACTTTGTCTAAAAACATAGAAAGTAAACAAAAACAAAAGATGTCTTGAATATTAGTGACAACAATGAGGCTCGTTGAAAGCCTCCAAGTTGGTTAGCTAAGTAGTTTCAAGAAAGAAGGAATCTTTACTTTCCAATATTGGTCTAAGTGGGATAATTACTAAAGAAAAACTAACTATTGCAAGTTAATTTAATTTTGGTTCATTAGTGAGCATTCATTGGGACTGCAAAATTGTAAGCAAAACTGATAAAAAGAAAATAAATGATGGTAGCACGGAAAACACAGAAATAGATGCATAGTAGCATGGAAAATATTGTCACTGGCGTGCAGTAGCACGATTACAACATAGCAAGGCTGCACTAACAGAGAGTAAATTACTGTGCAAGTGAGGGTCTATTAATATGCGTGGGTAGCATGACTGTCGAAGCGAAATCTACGAGGGTAGCGCGCTCAAGGCATAGGGATCTGTGCGACTGTGTAAACAACAATTACGACCCAAAGGAGGCCGAACTCTAGGAAGGAAGGGTATGGACCTCTTCACCTGCATAAGACAAGCACCCAAATTAGTTATCTAGCAAACAACATCCTAGTTAAAGAGAAATGAATAAAAATACAGTGGAGTCACCATAAATACGGTTGAGGGGAAAATAACACAAGGGTGAGAAATATTCCCTATTATCCTTGCAACTTGTAGCCACGGAAACAATATTAGCTATGGGTTATGTAGGCCTAACACACACAAGCTACAACAACTTCAACAATCCTAAACTAAGCCAAAATAATGAAGATATTGTTCCTTGAGGAAGGAGTTGACAATGGAGAAACACTTGCCCCTTGGAGGAAGGTGGGAATGGAGCTTGAAGAATGCTAGTAGGTATGGGAAGAGGTGGAAGAAGTTCCAACACAATTCCAGTAGCATAACCTTGCGCTAATTTCTCCTTCCTAGATGCATGCCCATGGCTTCCTTTTACAGGCCAAGAGGTGGCCAAGAAATAACTAGATCCAAATGTGGACTCATTAACTCCATGATCTAGCTCCAAAGTACACCAAGGGGGGACTTCAATGAACCCAAGTACATGAGGAGCCAAATTCAAATTCTTGGAGGTGACGGAGCCTTGATGAGCCTTCAATGCGCCGTGGGTGATTGTGGTCCCACCATTTTGACAGTCGTGCGGATTTCGAAGGAAAATCACATAACTAATAATATGCATTGTAGCGCAGTCTATCATGGGAGTAACCATGCTACCTTTGTTTTTAATTGTTTTCGGCATTTTTGAACTCATGCTACTTTCTAGATTTGATGAGAATGTCTTCGGTGGGCTGCATGCTATATGTTGATGACACCTTACTACAAGATTAGCCAAAATTTCGCATGTGTGCGAAATTTAGGCATTAACAAAACATATAACAATTCAACTTCAAATAGACGTTTGAAACCATTTTTTATGTATATGGTGTGATTTTAAGCAACATTTGTATCATATTGAGTATTGTAGTTTATGTCTTTGTATTCTCAAAAGAAACTTTGAGATGCATTTAACGTTTTAACTTCAAACATACATCCGAAGGTTTGTTTAATAAAAGTGCATCGATGTGAATCACTGTTAAAGCACACTAGATCCAAAAAAAATAAAAAAATAATGGTGCACGCATTTCTTATCAATAATCTCAAATATTTACTGAAAATATGAGCATGAATTTAATTTTCTAAAAGTGATTTTATAATAGAAACCCTATTACTATTTCATTCTTTCGCCAAAAGTTTGAGGGGATAATTGTGTAAGAGAGATTTACCAAGGAAGTATTTGGGGTGGTCATATTTTTCTGAAGAGCCAAATTTGTAAGGTATTGTAGGTCACATACAACTTTGCAAAGGAAAAATTTCAAGTATTTAACTTTTTCTTATTCATCTCAAATTTTCCCCGAATTGCTTCAAAAGATTCATTAATTTTTGTCCTTATTAATATTTACAATTCACTGTGAAGAAAATAAAATAAAAAATCATAGTTACCTTCAACGTTGGAAACCTTAGATTTCTAGTTGCTTCCCTTCTATTTTATATGACTGCAAACTTGAACATTTGGATTTTACCCTTTCCACCATTTCACGATCAATTTTTTTCCTTAGTCATTGAATATTTAATAGATTTTTTCTCTAGTCATTAAATATTTAATAGCTTTGTATATCTATTTATGGGGTATTTGGCATATATTGTACTAGGATCACTTATGCATTAAATCCCAAAACTTGTCCTCATTAATTTAAAAAAAACAGTCACACAATTATCAATGTACACTTTATATCTTAACACATCGATGCTCGAGCCTTGAAAGTACACCATTGTAGATGTACTTTGTAGTTAAAAAACATGTATGGGTATGGTAGTGCAATATATTCCAAAAAAACGCATTGGTGCTCTTATTTATGTATAAGACACTAACAAATTTTAATAATATTTTTAAAAAGAAACAATTTTGGTTTGGTTTGTATACATGTGTATTATGCACCATCGCGTATATAAGTTTTTCACAGAAAAATTTAACTTACTATTAATATACGAAATAGTAAACAGAACCATCTGTCCGAAATACATGCAACTCACAAATCCTGTCCGCGGATGCACATCATGCTAGATGTATCAATGACAACATCAGAAAAGACCCAATAATGTCCATATGACCACATAATAACATCAGGAATCCCTCCAGCAGGAGAAACGGATCCAATAATACCCAGCATATCAAAGTGTCCAGAAACAAAAAATATAAGGTCTGATTCAACAGTCAACCATAACAAACAAAAAATATAGTCCGCATATAATGCCAAACATAAAAATAAAACCGAGCCGCAGCCATATGTGGCTGTCATATGAGCCGCAAAAATGAAGAGGATGTATAACAAAACCGTCCAACAAGTAGTTGGAGTCAGCCTTTAGGAATAATCTGCACATAGAGCTAAAAAACATATAAGTATCCAACATCGAATAACGGGCATCAATAACATATAATGACAAAAAGCAAAAACAACCAACATCATGTCCAATGTAAATCATAAGAACCCTCAGAAGTAAGTAAATCAACCTGCCATTCTTGCCACAAGATGATCCCGATCGGAGAGTAAAGTGCCCTCTTAGAAAGTAAGTCCGCCTCCATATTAGCCTCCCTAAATACATGTTCAAAATGTATATGATGAAAGTGCCGGATAAGCATCTGAGCCGCATCCATCCAGTGTTTAAGAAGCAATACATTGAGTTTTGTCTTGCCACACGCCCCAGTGATGGTAGATAGCGAATCTCCAAAAACAACAAGAGAAGAGATCTTTCTCATCCGAGCCCAAAACATTAAGAGCCAAAGTGCACATAACTCACTCCTAGAATTGGATCCACTGCCCAGGTTCAGCCAGATGTGGATGGATACATCGATGGAAATGTGTAAAATGGCGCCCGCACCACCCCCCCCATACCGGCTCACAGCAGCCCCATCAAAGAATCCACAGGGATATATCAGCATAGGGGGGGCGTGACGAAGGTTCCTATCCAGTTTGACATTATCATCAAGAGTACAATGTGCCGAGACATATTCTTTATGTGCAGCAAGGATTTTTGAGCAAATCCCCTCCATATAAAGTAATCTATTCTCAAATATATAAAGATTACGAGCCTTCCATATCTCCCAGATCATAAAATATGGGAGTTCTAGACACCCAGCATCAAATCGAGCCCAAGCATTAAGGCACGCATTAAGTGTACAGAAGTTCCATCTAAATTGTACACCAACTTTGTTAGCTAACAAATTCTAGAGGTTCCTTGTGTACTGGCATGATGTGAATAGATGATCTACCGATTCCTCTTGTGTGCAGCATAGAGAGCACCATCCCGGGCCACAAAAACCGCGGCGACATAGATTATCCCATGTTAGAATCTTGTTGTACAATGCCAGCCAGACAAAGCATTTTATCTTGAGGGGTAAAACAAGTTTCCAAATATATTTATCCCACCAGCGGGTCAAATACAGTGATTCAGCAAACAAAGCATCATATGCCAACTTAGCAGAAACACTTCCACCCGCCACATCCCAAGTCCAAACCAATTTATCAGCAGCATCTGTTAGCCTAATATTAGATTGATAGATCGGCCGGATATACTCATCCCATTCATTCCCCAAGGAACCCATAAGTCCCAGCTGATCAGCCGAAATCCACTGAGCTCGTCCATCCACAAAACGACCAGCCGCATGTGCCAAAGAAAAGTATCCATTTGCTTTAAGATGAGTCCTCAAGGGCAACGATAGAGTGTGTCGCGTTGATCCTCCCATGATCGGATCCAGTCCCAGCTTAATATCACGACCATCTCCAGGTAGCCAAGCAATCCAGAGTGTAATAACCCCGAAGGCACCCATCAATCCATTCCAAATATTAGAGACGCCTAAAGTAGCAGGTTTAATCAGGCGCAACCAGCTTGCCACTGATACATTTTTCAGATATTTGGCTCTGATAATCCGGCCCCATAACGATTGATCAAAAAGAACGCGCCATAGGCTTTTTGCGTGCAGGGCCATAACAAATGAATCAAGATCCTTAATATTCCAGCCCCCCAATTTCCAGGGGCGTGCCAGAGCCCTCCAATTCATGAGATGAAATTTCTCCTGATTTCCACCACCCGACCACAAAAAGCTAAATATCTTCCTTCTGATCAAGCATAGGATGGATCGAGGGATTTTGCAAAGTGAGAACCAATATACGCCCAAGTTCATTAAAACGGCTTTCACCAACGTAAGCCTGCCACCCAAGGATAAACACCGAAAACACCAGTGATTGATACGTATCTCAAATCTGCTGACAAGCCATGACCAATCATTTTTCAGATAATTAGATGGCTTAATGAAGAAACCCAGATATTTAGTGCCATCCTCAAGTTCATTGAATTGTAATGGTAGAATAGTGTTGATCGACCGTTCCACTTCGTCCAGCAATGAGTGTTTCAAAAAGAAAGATTTTATATAGCTGATAATCATGCCCGTTACCAAGCAGAATAAGTCAAGTATTATCTTGTATTGTATCCATTCAGCAAGAACGCCCATGCCAAAGAGCATGACATCGTCCACAAACAATGAGTGAGTGACAGAAATCTCCCTAGATATTTTGATGCCAGTAATCCTTCCTTCCCTACGCGCCTTGTGAATGGATAGACTCAATCCTTCGATGACCAGCAAAAAAAGAAGTGGTGATAGGGGGCAACCCTGGCGAAGGCCCCTTGAAGCCTTAAAATAATCAGTAGGATGTCCATTGATTAGAACAGCATAATTAACCGAGGAAATACATGCCATAATCCATTTCATCACCCTCCATGGAAGGCCGATCTGGATAAGTATGAGACGCAGGAAATTCCAATCAACTTTATCGTATGCTTTCACCAGGTCTAATTGTAGGATGAGTGCTTCAATTTTCTTTTGTTTGATAGAATGGAATACTTCCTGTGTCACACCCACGACATCATGTATCTGGCGACCACAAAGGAACCCATATTGCTCCATAGATATATGTTTGGAGAGCAGAGGTTTGATTCTATCAGCAATTATTTTAGCAATAATCTTATAGATCAGATTGCATAAAGCGATCGGTCTGAATTCATCAAAATTCTCTGGATGTGATGTCTTCGGAATGAGTGCCAGATAAGTAGAATTTAGTGCCCCATAGACAATGCCGAGCATCCGAGTTTCATCCACAGCCATCCGAAGCTCTTCTCCCATAATATCGAAGAAGTGAATGAATATTTCCACCGTCCACCCATCCGGACCAGGAGATTTATCTTTAGCAAAACCACGCAGGGTTTTTTCCACCTCATCTAGAGTGACCTCCAGGTATATATTGTCCCCCTCCGCCTCATTGAACATCCGTGGGTATTCCTTAATAAGTTTAAACTGTTCAGCCAATGTTGTATTTTTGGGGTCACAATAATACTCCTGGAAGTGACGAACCGCCTCATTCATCAAATTTTCCTCCCCCCTTATCCGTCGGCCCGTATGATCATTCAGGTCCCAGATGGAGTTTTGCATCCTACGAGAGTCAGCAAAACGATGGAAAAATTTAGTATTTAAGTCCCCCGCTTTGAGCCAAGTAGCTCTGCTCTTCAATCTCCATGATTCTTCCTGCATCAGAATAATTTTCATTTTTCGACACTCCAGTGAAGAGAGTTTGGAAAGTTCCATATTTTTCAGTGCAGTATCTACACCCCGGTTCATCAGATATTCAATATCCAATTCAATCTCAGTAAGTTCTTTCCCCATCAAGGCTTTTTTGTTTTTTTCCCACTTGATTGTATAATCTTTAATCTTCTTGAGTTTCACCGCCAGCTTGTCCATGGCAGATCGCTCCCCCGAAACATCCACATGAGACCACAAATGCCTCAGCCCCGAAGTGTATTCCCCCATGGAGAGCCAAGTATAATTGAATTTAAATGGAAAGGATTTATTGAAGGGCTCATCATCAAATTGAAGGATAATCGGGAGATGATCACTGATCTTGATTTGATGCATCCAGGACCTATAATTCTGAAAGCATGATAGCGGTGATTCCGATACCAGGAATCGATCAATACGTTTCTGAATCAGGTTGTCACCCGACCTTCCATTAGTCCAAGTTGGGGCCAAAGGCCGCGGGGCCACATCAACTAATGAAAACTTCGTGAATAAATTAGTAAAATAAGGACCCAGGGGATCCCTCCTGGCCAAGCCCCCCCACAATTCACCATCACCCCAAGTGAAATTTAAGTCCCCAACAATAATCAGATTCTCTAAATCCAGCAAGTGTTCCGAGACAGCCAAGTTCCAGAATGTCTCCCGATCACAGTAAGGGCCATAGCAATTAATGATATTAATGTTTTTCTCAGATCCCCAAAAATTACCAGCTAGCAGAATGCCCAGAGAAATATGAGATGGAGTTAGTCTCAATACAAGTGGATTCCAAGCAGCTAGAAGGCCACCAGAAAGTCCAGCCGCATCCACAGAACAACACATCCAACCCAGCTTGACCTTATTAAAAAAGATGCGAGCTTTTTCCCCGCAAACCATAGTTTCCTGGAGTAGTACCAAATCAGGTTTGACAATATCTAACACACGTTTCAGGGCCAGTTGTTTGGGTAGGCCCCCCACCCCCCTAATGTTCAGGGATAAAAAAATCATTTCCGAACCCTTGCAAGGGCCTTCATTCCTCTAAGAGCCCGGGTATCAGAAGAGTTGGGGGAGTTCACCTTAACAAGGTCATCCTCTGTCCCCCCCAGAGTGACCTTCTTGTTTTTCCTGGCGCTACGAGTTTTCAGAGGAGAGAAGTCCTGAGACAGACCACCCCTACGTGCCCCCTTATGTATACTCACATCACCAGTTGTAGCGGGAATGTTTGTATCAGCAGAATTGCAACCCCCACCGGTCAGTTCAGGAACCATCAGTTCCAAGGAACCCCCCAAAATCCTGTCAATATTCTCATTAGTGTTCACCACCCTGTTTCGGAAAAAAGTGGGTATGGGAGCCTTCTTTACCATATCTGAGTACGATGGGATAAGTAGAGTATTCTCACCCGGGTCAGTCGATAAATTGGGCTCAGCATTAGGACAGTCCGTCACCGGTAGACTCGGTCCACAGGACCCTATACCCCCCCCATCAACATCACAAGTATTCTTATCAGTACTCAACTCAACAGCCGATTTACACTTCAAATCCACATGGACAGGAAGGGGTTTCTCAGACTCGGAAGTTACCACAACCGTCGGGTCAATAGCAGCAGAAGGGTCAGGAAATAACGAGATACCCGATGAGGTATCCACAGGGCGGAGTACGTGCAGATCGTTCTTCAACTCATTCACAGATATCGGGCCATCGTTATCAGAGGAATCATTTGTTGTATGTTCAATCCTGGAGGAGGAGTCCAAGTTATAATGGCGTCCCATGTAATTACCATTATTACCATTGTTCAAATCTAAAGTATTAATAAAAGATATATCCAATTCATTTAGAGAATGGAAAAATTTAGGGTCCTGAAGTTCCAACTTACGAAATAGCGTAGAATCTGGAGCAAGTGGGTTGAGTACACGGTTGGAGAAGCCATCAAGTGCTCCCGTCGCATCCAACTCAATATCACTACCATCGTCCGACGACTAAAAAGGGCCCCCATCCTTGATGCGACCGTAAGAGGCTGGAGCCCTGCATTGGCGCCAAAGGTGACCCACCGCTTTACAATTTGAGCATCAAAAAGGAATGCCCCAGTAGTCAATGACCTGGGCCAGCTGACGACCACGCCAATTTATATGCAGAACATCTATAAGACCCAGTGAGACGTCCACCTCAACCAACATCCGCCCCATCCGCCGGTCGAAACCATGTAAATGCTCCTCCTCCACATGCAGAAACCGCCCAAGACGATTTCCAATAGCCTCAAAGGCCCCTCGATTCCACAAAGCCAGTGGAAGTCCAGGCAGAAGCACCCATAAGTGTCTAAGACGAACAGTGGCCGATTCAGGGTCAAAGTCTGTTTGCCACTTTTGTAGCATTAAGCTACCCATTCCATAGAGCCACAAACCCTCCAGGATGCGAGTACAATGTGCCTCCTGTTCAAATTTAAAACCATACCAGCCGCAAGCTAAAGCAATAACCCTCGGGGTGTACTTCAAAATAGGCCTCCACATATCCTCAACCCACTTAACAATGTTTCTGCGGTTCATTGCATGGTATGAGAATTTTCCTACTAGCACCGTCATGTTAAATTCCACAATCTCCTCAAGTCCAATATCCCGGCCGACTGTCAACCAAGCTTCCCCAGGTCTGCTAAAATATTTGCCCACCAGTCTCTCGTTCGCACGAGAGGACGTCCCATGTCGATCACCATCTCCACGTCTATGACGAACCCTAGCAGAACCCACAGATGGGTCAGAGCCCGAGGCTTCCCCAGGTGTCTTCCCCATAACCACCGGACCCTTATGTGTCTTTCCATGTGTCGCCACCTGTCGGCCGTTAGCGTTCAAAGCCCGTTTTTCACTCAGCTGGTTTTTGAAGAAGGAGTCTGGTTTGAACAAACCGGCTTCCTCAAGCATGTAGTTCGACACATTCATATTATTATCTCCCGGCATAGAAGATTCTGGCATGTTATCATCCATTTCGGCAAATAGAAGAACGGATGTCGACAAATCCCTGTTTCAGATTTCAAAATGACCCTTTTACCCGCACAGAACCCTGTCAATATGTATTGTAATGATAATAGTATCCACGGGCACAGTTCAGAAGTATTTTATGTTAATAATTATAAAGGTCCACCCCCAAAAAGCTGGCGAGAGAGACGCCAGTGGTCACGAATCCAAAACCCCCAAATCCATAAACCCATGACACGGACACAAGAAAAACCCACGGCAGATGAACGGCATACAATGCACGGTTTCAGAACCCCCAAATCCGGTAATCACCGCTCAAACAATAGTAAAAACCCACGGCATCTGTAACAGGTTAGGCTTACCCGTTTTGTGTGACAGCAGTAAACCGCCGTGTGCCGAGGTTATATTCCACACTTGGATAAATTACTTTTCCAGTTATCAACTATTTCCACCGCGAACACAGCATTCATAAGTTACCCAAGGTGACCCACATGGCAAATCTCCAAGCCAGATAACCTGCAAAATCCCCGGTTTGTAATCACCGCCATCGCCCCAGCTTCAAACCCTCCAGCTTCAATCGCGTATATAAGTTATTAGTGCATATTAATGTATAATGTCCACTGATTATATTGAAAACATTTTTAGTTTGAAATTTTTTATTTTATTTGTAAAACATATTTCATAGTTTCACTATTTTATGGGGTTGGAATTTATTGATAGACTATATTTGATAGAAGTCGAAGGTAAAAAACTTGGTTCAATGAGCAAGATGGGATCACGTCCCAAAAAGAGAACAATGCAAGTTCTTTCAAATTTTAATATAAAATTAATATATTTAAAATATTTGTGATTTTAAATGATGTATATTGGTTAATGTGTGTCATGCGGAGCAAAAACTTGAAGAAACTTGATAAGATTCTTTCCAATATGAGTGCTAAAGAGCATCAAATTTTGATGGACACATTGCAAGGAGATGAATTAGGTGAATAAAAAGGGTAATCAACCTAAAGTTTTTCTTTAGATTTTCAATTATAATGTTCTTATTAAGAATAGTGACTAAAATGTTTCAAACACTCTATTTCACATATGTTGAATGTTGTGCGGGGACTAACAATCATGAGGGAAGTGAATGCCACACTAAGAAGATACAAATTATGAAGGACGTAAATGATGCCAAATTGGTCCTCAATTCATTTGTATTGGTGATGGAAGTTAATGAAAGGGGGGAATTTTTTATAAAATTATGAGGGATATAGTGGTAAGAATGTATACGCATAGTTTCTACTTATAGTAGAAAAATCAATCCAATGACTCCAAGAATTAGGTTTTATATAAACTTCAACAAGCGTTTCCAAAGAAATGGTCATTGAGACTTATGAGACTTGCAATAAAAAAACCATACAATAACAAAAATTAATTATTTAAAAAACATTTTTCCTAAACATATTTTTCTATAATATGTATATGCTATTACATAAAATTATGCAATTAATATATCGGTTATATTAACTTTCATATCAATATAAATAAATAAAAATTTGTGCTTTTCATTTTTCAAGAAGATTATGAAATTTCCAAAGGACGAATTAGGTGATATTCGAAACATGTTGGTAGGAATGTCCAAAAAGGTGTATAAGGAGATGGTCAAAGAAATGAGCATAATTGCTTCACGGGAGGAGCCATATCAACAACAATGCAGATTGTGAGTGCATCAGCTATATGCAATCATTGATTTAAAAAAAACTATGTACATTGAATTTAATTATTTTCTAAAAATTGAAACGTATAAAGTTTTTATATTAAAAGGCTAAGGAATACAGTAAAAAATACATATTATTCCATGTTACAAAAATGCTCTTGTCCTAACATAGCTATACTACAAAAACTTTCGTCATCCTGGTAAACTATAGAAGCTATGACATCTTTAGCAGATAACTTAGAATTGTAAACCTGGACAAACTGTCCTAACAGGACTATTTGAAAACATAGCATAAAATAGAGGATTAAGGGGAGCCTTTCCCACTGAAAACTTCATCCAGATTATTTTTGTCCTCTTCTTGATCATGTGAGCTTGAAATGTCAATGAGTACCATTGTAGGATTTTGTACATTCTCGTCTTCAATTACCTTTCAATCCTCAATCAAGGTGTTCTAAGAATGACCCCCCCACCAACATCTCTTGGCGTGCTTTAGAATTTATGGTCAACTTCTCCAATTGATCCCATTGTTCCCGAAATTGACTCTCTAAGTCATCAAACTTGGTGTCCAATTACAAACCATGGGAGGAAATATGCTCTATAGCTACGATGATCCCATCTATTTACAAATTGAGCCTGCACATCATGTTTCTTAGGTCACAAATGTCACTTTGTACCTCACTAAGACCAGAACCCCAACTAGATCCCACCATGGTTTTCATAACAATCAATCCTTTCAATGGTCCCATAAACACCGCCATAGGAACAAACCAATAAGTGGATAGAAAAAACCTTTGAACTACTAAATGCAAATCAGAGAAAAATTTCAAAAAATTACATGTTAACCAATTCCATAAATCCTGATGCATAATAGGTTGGTTGATACCAATCGAGACCATGCCAGAACCACCACCACTCATACCTGTTATGTAAATATACCCTCAAATATATTTCCCACAAGCAAATGTAGAATGGAAACACAATGCCATAAAACCAAGGGTTGGATTTGAAAGTGCAACAAGGAGGAAACTACGAGAAATTCCTCACGTGTGAGGGATTGAATGGATGCTATGTTGACTCACACGTGGCACAGTAAAGTCACACTTGATCACACTCATGCAAACCAAACTCATTAAATGCTCAATAATCACGTTTGTTGTGATACACATGATAACTTAGGGGATCTATCGACGTTGGGGATGACCCCCATTTTTATGAAAAGACCATGCTCCAAGGTAATAGCATGGTTTGCTAGCCTGTCAAAAACTATGTTGTTATGCTTGTGAATGTGCAAGAGATTAACTTCCTTGATATAATTAAGTATATCAAAAATTCTTTGTTGATTTCATTCCATGCTCACTTCGTTATTGGAGATCCTTTTACTAGATTGAGTGATCACTAATAGGGAATCACCTAAGATTGGGACTTTTGGAATATTAAGAGAGACGATGAACTCCAAGCCCATGAGTAAGGCAGTACCTCTCCACTTGATTATTAGTTGCTTGTCCCATTCTTCATTCATACATGAGCATTGTATTTCCTTTGGGATCTAATAGGACCCCCCCATGCACCTGTCGCTCCATACATTTAATTTAATTATTGCATGAAATAATAATTTTCATTTGTTTGTTTGCAAAAAAGAAATGAAAATGGAACCCATTCCACACATAAGACAAGACGACGAGGAAGAAAAGGGTTGATCATCATTAACATTGGGCTAAGTAGGGATTGTGAGTATATGTTACATCATCAAAAGTTAATTGTGCAATTTGTAAGTATCTTTGTTGTTTTACTTTCCTCATTTTATAATCATGGAACAACAATAAACCTTTATATTAATTATATCAATGATTTTTCATGGCATAAAAGACTTCCAGGAAAAAAAGTATGGAGTGCAGCCAACGTAAGATTTGTTGATATATGGCACAAGGAATGGTCTTGAAAGAATGTGTATGGTTTATGAATCAATTCTTGTTATGGTACACTTTTTTATTTACACAATCATGTATATTATATTATAAATATAGATATGCTCATTACATTATTTCTATGTTTGTAGATGGAAAATGGAGAGGAGGAACAAAATCAAGCCAATCAACAAAACATTTGGTCAAATAATCCAAGTACAATATCTCCTACAAGTGATGAACAAATGAGGCATGCAAGTAGCTCGAGCAATGACAATGGTAATTTGATTGGGGAATGACGATCATTGTAATTGAATGTTCTTGCAATTTGAATGTTTTTAAATGTTTGTATGTGAAAATCAAACATTTTGTTTAATGTATTGAACATATCGTCCCAATTGGATGACCACATATTACCAATAAGGGTAACAATTACATATTGGCATTTTGATTATTATGGACCTTTATGTTATCCCATTTTATATGACAAAGGGTATCTTATCCTTGTATAATAAAATGAGTTTCTTCTTATATCGCATTGTCCAATGTTATAAAATGTCACATTGTTGATTAAATATATGGATGATTAAATATTACAATGAATAGATTTCTAATCCATTGGTATAACACATTAATACAAACATTATATTCAAATGCAGTATTAGAATTAATTTAAATATCAATATTATTATTTGATTTTTTATGGTTAATTGGAAATTAAAAATGCATAATTAATTAAAATATAGGTTGATATTGGGTTGCCTCCCTAGCCCACGACCTTTTGGATTTGATCTATAGCACCATTGGGGTGAAGAAGGGTGCCGACATATCGGAGCATTGTATTTTTTTTAAGTCACTAAATGGTGTGGGACATACATAAATTGCTAAAGGTGGTGATTTTTACGTTTTGAAAATATTATCACCGGTGCTAATTTTTATTGAAAAAATTGCACCATTGCTTATATTTGTTATAAAAGCACTGGAATAATGGTGCTCACGTATTAATCAACACCAATACTCAAGTATTAATTATCACTAGTGCTTTATATAAACATGCGCATTAGTGCTCTTAATTATATAAATTGCACCAGAGACATAGAAAAAAAGAGACCATTTGTCGTTACCATCATCATTAAATTTACGAGGCACATCGATGCATATCTATGAAATGTTGGCACGTGGATTAAACGAGAGCCACGAGGTGGCAATGTCCCCGACACTGTAGTTGAAAAGGATGCTTCTATATAGTGCATTTTGTAATTTGTGATTATGGAAAGCAACTTTTGTTGGAGAGAAGCATTTGAGTTAACTGGAGGAGCTAATTCAAAACACCGGGAAGACTCCTCTTAGCTTTACAAAGGGCATTGTATTGTAGGAAATCTTCCAAATATTCAAGAACATCATAGGCATGGAAAATGTTTTCCCACTCAAAATCAAAAGAAAACTATGAAAACAACAATGAAGGGGAGTTATGGGAATGACTAGATTTTCTTCTTGGGATGGCCTGGAGCAGTATCAATAGCTTTGGGTATAGACAACAATGAAAGACGAGAAAGCTTGTAATTTTGTGCAGTATGATGGTTTTCGGTATCAGAAACCATCGTTATAAAGTCTAATGCAAAAGCCAGAAAATGAATACCACTAAGCTGTAAAGAAGAAGACAAATCGAAGAAGCCTATGTGCAAAGAAGAAAGATGACCAAGGTATTGTATCATAATACAGTTATTGTAAGTGTCCTTCAATATTTTTTAATAAGCAGCAAATACTTGCAGAAGTCTATGTGCAAAGAAGAAAGCTGACCAAGGTATTGTATCAGAATACAGTTTTTTTTTTTTTTCCTCGGAAAAAATCGTAATTTTATTTCAAATAGATGATCAAAATTACATTATGCACATGTAGTAGGATCACTGAGATCCCTACATTGTCACATATTTTCTATCCCTTATATTCATCATATCGATCCCATATTACTGCTGTCTATTCAATATTACTGCTGTCCTAACAACCGCATTATCCGGTTTCAAAAAATACTGTTACATAAACGTAACCATAAATGTAATGCTGCATATCTCTCACATCTTTGCTTCAATTTCAAAGAAAAGGACTGTGATTATAGCTGAAAGTGCCCTCAGGTGAATGAATTGTAATCCTCCAAGTGCCATGAGCTAATTCCTGCTGCGTCGCTACCTTGGATAGCTGATCATCCATCCCATTCCTCTCCCGGTATATATGTGTAAAAGTGATGTGATTAAAGGAAGTCTTTAACCTGATCACCTCCTCCAGAATGGGTAATAGTACCATAACATGACAGGAATTTATCTCCTTAGCCCAGTTGATAACTAACAATGAATCCCCAAAAATCTGAAGGGATAGACAGCCTTGTTCAAGAGCAAAAAGCATCAACAATTTGAGTGACATGATTTCTGCGAAGTTATTCGTTCCGCTCCCCAAACCTGCCACAATATGGAAAAAATGGGTTTCAGATTTGTGAAGGACTGCCCCCCCTCCACACACCGAATGCTGTTCAGTTGATGCGCCGTCGAAGTAGGCCCACGGCATGGAGTGATCAATCATCTCCTCTCGCACCGGTCGCGTTCGAGACACCTGTACTGGAGCCAGGTAATGTTGTAAGACCGCCACCACTCGAGCTGCCACGAACTCCAGCGGATCCCCTCTGTCCTGAAAGATATGCGAATTTCTGGTTATCCAGATGCCCCAGGCAAATATACACGGGAAGGCCCGATATGGTTTTGCCTTATTTATGGTCCACCAGCCTTCGAATGCCTCCAGAACACAGTCACCCCTCCACCTCGTCGTGATATCCATGTAACTGCTACTGCAATCCCAAATAGCCTGTGTGAATCGACAATGAACAAATAGATGGGCAATGATCTCTTCCGCCTCCCTACAAAGTGGACATATTCCCGGACCCTGGAGAAATCGTTTTTGTAGAATGTCCTAGGTAGGTGCCTTATTCTCCAGTATAGCCCAGAAGAGTAATTTCGCTTTACCCGGACACCAAAGCTTCCACAGATATTTCCACCACCACACCAATTCCCTGTTATGGATTTCCATCTGCAGCTGGATATATCCATTCTTTGGTGTGTAATTGCCCGAGGGATGGTGATCCCATATAAGTTCATCATCCCGATTGGTCAAGCAAATATTAGTAAGACGTAAAATCCGCAGAAAATCCACCCAAGCCCCCTGCAATTCTGCAGATATCTCCAGTCGCTGTGCTGAAATCCACCCCTGATGCCAATGTGTTGATGTACCCAGATCCTCAATGTCATCCAGGAAATTACATCCTCGAGCGGCCAAATAATTCCTCAATTCCACAGGTAAGACATGAACTCCCCTGCTACCAACCCAAGGGTCCAGCCCAATACGTAGGAGATGCCCATTACCTATCCTCCACACTAATCCAGACCCGACCAAAGAGAAATGTTGCACCACCGCTTTCCAGACCACAGAGCAATTTGTCCTCGACTTATTTCCCAGCCTGATCCATTCGAGAAGAGTAAGAGGGGCAATATATTTATGATATACCACTCTTGTCCAGAGACTATGTGTATGGATAAGACGCCACGATACTTTGGCCCCCAAGGCTTTTGCGAACAGAAAAATATTCTTCAACCCCCATCCTCCCAGTGCTTTAGGTGTAGCAATTTTTCCCCATCTGACCCACACCAATGCCCGATGCTCACCCTTCCCCTTCCAAAGAAAGGCAAAACACAACCTCCGAATCCGCTCCAGTACTCCAATGGGGATCCAAGCAAGAGACATCCAATACACCGGAATTGCTTCCAAAACAGATTTAACCAGGACTAGCCTCCCAGCCCGAGAGAGCCATTTGTGACTCCATCCATGTAGGCGCAGTTCTAGTTTTGCAATTAACCAGTGCCAATCAGCCTTCAGATAAGCATTCGGTTTTAGGTGGAAGCCAAGGTACTTTAAACCATCCTCAATATCCATAGTCCTATAAGGTAGTATGTTAGCCAATCTATGGATCTCCTGCTCAGTTAGTTGCGAGCATGTGATAGAAGATTTGTCAATATTTACCAACATACCCGCTGCAATTTGCAATAAATGGATGCCTTCAACCACCTTATCAATATCCTGTCGCGTGCCATCACAAAATATCAGGATGTCATCAACAAAAAGGAGATGTGTAATAAACAGAACCTGTGATATGGATATGCCCCGAAAGGAGCCTTCGGCTTTAGCAGACAATATAAAACGGCTGAGTCCTTCAGCAACAAGTAGAAACAGCAGCGGAGAGAGGGGGCATCCCTGTCGAAGACCCCTTCCTGCATGGAAAAAAGGGCTAGCAGAACCATTGATAAGTACAGAGAAGCTCACCGTTGTGATGCAGGCCATAATCCAACGAATAAATTCGTAGCAGAACCCCAGGTGAGTTAATAGCATCCGGATATACAGCCAGCTAACCCTGTCAAATGCTTTGGAGAGATCAATCTTAATCACAGCACCCTTCTGTTTCCGAACTTTCAGAGTGTGTAATCCTTCCTGGGCCACTCCAATGGCCTCATGTATTTGGCGACCTTCCAGGAAGCCAAATTGCTCACAAGATATATGCTGTGACAATATTTTTTGGAGTCTTCGCGCCATAACCTTAGAGATGATCTTATAGATACAATTTCAAAGAGAGATAGGTCTGAATTCATCAAAGCTTACAGGCTTGTCCGTCTTCGGAATAAGAGCTATAAAGGTGGAGTTGAAAGGCCCATGGACAAACCCAGCCTTACGCGATTCTTCCACCACATGTAATAACTCCTCCCCGAAGAATTCATAGAAGCCTAAGAAGAATTCAATAGGCCAGCCATCTGGCCCAGGGCTTTTATCTTTTTGAAATGATTGCATAACCATCGAGAGCTCATTCGGCATCACCTCCTCCATCAGCATCCTATTATCTGCCTCCCCCACAAACCGAGGGAACATCTGAGTCACCCGAATAACCTCAGCTATGGAACCTCCGGGTTGTGCAGTGAATAAATCGCCAAAATGTTGGACACCCATCTCTGCTAATCCATCAAAACTGGAGACCAGTTCTCCTTCTGCTGTAGTTAATTCCCAAACAGAGTTTGTGAATTTTCTCCCTTTAGCATAATTTTGGAAAAATTTTGTATTCTCATCACCACACTGTAGCCAAATCGCCCTACTCTTCATTCTCCACATCTCCTCTCGCTCACACAGAATATCATTTCTTCTTCGTTCCCACTCCGTCAGTTCACCTTTTTGCTGATCATCCAGAAATCCCATCCCCAGACCATTAAGAATCCTATCAATATGCATCTCAGCAGCCCGCAGAGTCTGCTCATCAATTGCCCTCTTCTCATGAGCCCAGGAAATAGTGGCCTCTTTAATTCGCATAAGATTGTGTTGAAAGTGTGCCCCCGCATGCAATTGAGAATCATGAGGGCGATGTACCCACAGATCCTGCACCAGCTTAAGAAAATCCACCTCCTTCAACGAGCTAGGATTAAATTTGAAGGGGCTAGGAGGTTTTTTCCTTCTACCTCGTAGCTCCAAAAAGATGGGATAGTGATCAGATATCCCACCTGATCCTACCCACTGTCTGACTACATCAACACCCTGTGCCAATACATCTGCCACCAGAAACCTGTCCAGTCTCTTAGCCACCCTGTGATCCCCAGTTCTCTTATTTCTCCAAGTTGGATTTAATTTGGGTGGTAAGATATCAAGCAGATCCTTCCTGGCAAATGCTTGTATGAAAAAATTTGCTAAAGCATCCTGAACAGCCCTAGGCCCCCACACTTCAGAAATCCCCAGAGAAAGATTTAAGTCCCCACCCAAGATCACATCCTTACCATCAAACAGATCCATGTCCAACAAGGAGTCCCAGAATCCCACCCTATTTAAATAGGGCCCATAGATATTAAGAACAGTGATCTTCCTACCGATCTCTGCATCCCAAACTTCCAGACCTATGCCAGAAGGGATTCCCCAAGAATTATCACATCTGCAGCACTTTACCTTCCATCCCGATACCAGCCCGCCAGATCGCCCCCGAGCATCCACTCCAACAAACTTCCAGCCTGGAAGCAAAGATTCTAAGGTCTGTACCACATCTACACTACCTCCCAAAGTTTCTTGCAACATTAAAACATCCGGTTGATTTAAGTCAACCAACCTCCGAAGCGACGATTTTTTAATGGGACTCGCCAACCCACGACAGTTGAAAGACATAATTTTCATAAAGAACCCCCATCTAGGGTTGTCACAGCTCTAAGCGCCCACTCAATAGATGATTGTGTACCCATCACAAGATCCACTTTAGCCCGATCTTGAGCTTTAGACAAAAGGGATCTACGACCTCGTCCTTTCCCCCCAACACTAAATGCCAAATCGGGAAGTCCCTTTCCCCTAGAACCAATGTTAGGTATCTCCCTACTGCGAAGAGCATAACGGATGATGCTACCCTCAGAGCTGGTTGAGTTTTTTGTGGACGTATAAACGCCATCCTCCTCAGTCAAACAACAAGTAGCAGCCGGGCAAGGTAAAACCGAATGGGCAAGTGGGGTAGACCCTTGCCTACCCTCCCACAAATCAATAGTGTCAGCAGATAGGGAAACAGGAGGAGATAAGAAATGAGACTTACCCGTGGATTGCGTGGGTGAACCCCGTCGATCAATGGAATGCTCTGATAGCTTGCTGGAAGTGACCCTAGTAGTAGGGGTCGCTGGAAACACCCCCTTATTAACAGGAACAGCACTCCCAATATTCACCAAAGGAGACAACAATGCCTCTGAGCCCTGACGCCCACTAATATCCGAAGTAACCACAGAATCAAAAATCACCCCCCTGTCATGAGCATACCCACTCCCATCATCCACCACCACCTTGGAGCTCCCCTTCGACAATGGATCTGCACCAACTTTAGCAGCAGCTCCGATCAGGGGCTTACTTGTCCGAAACGGTAAAGGGCAGCTGGCTACCAAGTGTCCCTGAACGTGGCAGCGGTGACACCTAAACGGCACACCCACATAATCCAGAATTTGTACATAGTCCCCTTCCTTAGATTTAACATTAATCTCAGCAGAGAGTCCCAGCCGAAGATCTATATTGACCAGAATCTTAGCCACCGTGTAAATGCCAGTCTCAAGGTGGGAGGAATCAGAACACACATATTCACCAAGGAAATTTCCAATCTCAGCGAACCTCGTTTCATTCCAAAGGTGCATGGGAAACCCAGGAAGCTTCACCCACATCGGTTCCTTAACAATCTTCTCCGATTTTGAATCGAAGAAGGGGGACCAGCTCTTCAGAACAAGAGGGACACCCGACATCGACCAATGTCATCGTAAAACAGCGTCTACCTCCCCTTTGTTTGAAAAGATGAAGGCGAACCATCCTTTCGTCAATACCCTGACTTCAGGGGCTGATGTCACATAATTCTGCCACTTCTCAGCCGCCCAACGCTGAAGGAAACCACGACCAAATCTTTTGCCCCGAACATGTCCAACCACAGCCGTGAGAGAGTAATCCTCCGCCTCTGCCATCGAAACATCCACCCCCAGCACTAACAGGTCCTTCCTCTTCCGTTCTTTAACCGTCTGAGCTGATTTATGGTGTGAGTTAGCCTTAGCAGAAGGCCCAGATCGAGGACCAAGTAGAGAATCGACAATTGGTGAAAATTCTCCACCACCCTTGGCATCCTTCACATGACCACTGGAAAATAAAGACCTGGGAACGGGCCTAGAATTTTTCCCTGTCCCCCCGCCTGTCATGGAGGGACCAGACAGAAGCCCCGACCGCTTCATCCCAGCAATGAAACCACCATCAGCAGAAGTCAGGCGGTCTCCTCCTTCAATCGAGGTGTGTCCCGAATCTTTCATCAAGCCAATCCCTAGCACCAATCAGGTTTACAGAACCGCTGCCAGACTGGAACCCCAGAAAGATAAAAGAAAGAAAATAAAGAAGTGGCCGACCACCAATCCACAATCCCAGAGATTAGCTAACAGCACCACGATGCCTACTTCGATCAACACACAACCCCCAATAAAATAAAGAACACCACCTTCGTCCCCAGTTGATTAGCAGGACCTACCCACGACGCTCCCCATCAAAAGCTCCACAAGAACCGACCAAATGGAGCAAGGGATGCCTAAATGGTGATGCCAATAACCCTGGCAGGGAAGGCCGCAAATGATAGTGCCGAGAGGAGGTATAATGAGCAGGTAATTTAAAAATCCTGTTCCATCCAGATCCACTGCTGCAGGCAACCAAGAAAGACCAATCCAATCCAATCCGTTATTCACCAGAGAATACGATTCCCTCAAAGGTAAACAACAGATCAACAGGGTAGCTGCTCACGGCCCTCGAGCAGTTCTCCAGGATGGACCATGACGGAAGATGTATTATCTTGAATCAATTCCATATCGCTTGCTGCTCCAGAATCCCCATCCCATGCTACACAGCTTGTTCACCAGAAAGCCAAACCCATGGCTACAAGATGAATCGATACAGACAATCGATCCTCTGTGGTCTTCAGCTAGTAATTCACCAGCAGCAAAAACGCCAAAGACTAGCGTACTCCTGTGAACTCACTTCTTGGAGCTCCTCGTCTCTCTTTCCTCCAGTTCAGGTGTTTTGTTACATCAGAATACAGTTCTTGTAAGTGTCCTTCAATATTTTTTAATAAGCAACAAATACTTGTAGACATGCAACTAGTGTAAATGCCAGAGAAAATACATTTGACTACTATATAATATATTTTTAAACAAAACCAATTCCAGAGAAAATACATTTGATTACCATTTAATATATTTTAAAACAAAACCAAAAATGCAACTACAAGGGAAGGGACTGCTAAAAATGCTGAAAGTAAATTGCTTTTTCTGCATAACAGATTAAAGATTGATGTTTACTATAATAATTACAACATGAATAAGAAACAACAGAATGTAACAACTTTTCCAAAAGATATCAATGCAGCAATCAAATGCTTGAAAAGTATATGGTATGAAAGAGCAAAATTGTAAAAGTGCAAAACAAGTATGTATACCTATCTTAAAACAAGTATGTATGGCTGGAGAAGGATTCAAATGAAGTTTTGTTTCTGAATATATATTTATATGTTTTTGTCAAGAATCATGACAATAGTGTTTGTCAATATATCGGATGCATAGACAGTTGTTGTATACATTGATACAAAACCGTGGCCGTTGACCATTCTGCCTGTATGCTGCCTGTATAATTACATTGATTACATTAAAAACATGAAATTTTAATAACGTTTTTTCTTTTCTTTGTATGAAAGCTATTTCTAATGTGCATAAGTATTTTCCAGAACTGGATATCTCCTTTGCAAAATTTCAGTTGAAATCATCATGGTCAGTGTAATGGTAAGGGTGCTAAAATTTGCTTCCTGCACATTGAAAAAAAGAAAAATATTATCATCAAAAGCAAGTGACAATTGGAACTAAAACATGTTACAAAAAAGTAAAAGGTGAAGAGTGATTGCAATGAGTGGAAAGACTGAGAACCA
The DNA here is from genome assembly GCA_027924585.1 of Larix kaempferi. Lineage (NCBI taxonomy): Eukaryota > Viridiplantae > Streptophyta > Pinopsida > Pinales > Pinaceae > Larix > Larix kaempferi. Next base: position 10,636,610 of record BSBM01000249.1, read on the forward strand.
GTAAAGAAGATGAAAATTTGCAGCAAGATGCAAAGGATTGGTTTTTGCAAGAGACTATTTATTTTGTTCTTCATTTCCAGTCAAGATGGAATCTATCTTGTGAACAGATCACAATGATGTTGAACTGTGGTAGATCCAAGGACAAAACACATGAAATTTGTGATTTTGAAAATATGATTAAAGCATTTGCAATTGCATAGAAAACAATATCTTCGGTCAAGCTCTTCATTATTTGAAAATCTGTGATTTTGAAAATAAATTGATCTAAAAAAATATAAAAAAATGCAACTGACAGAAGCAATTGATCTACGATTCTCCTCTTTGGTCCCAATCTCCTGTCAATGCTGCAAAACAACTAGTTTGGAAGTCACATTATAAACATCATGGCAAGAAGAAAAAGATCAAATTAAAGAATTTGCAATGACATTGTCTACAGCTAAGAGATTGCTTACCAAAAAGATTTGAAAAGGTTTGAAGTAGCAAATACATAGCAGTCTTGCTATAATTTAAATACACAGCAGACAAATACATATACATACATAGCTGACAAATACATATACATACATAGATGACAAATACAAATATGAAATATTGCTTATGTATGTTTTGTAATAAATTCATAGCTGACATATGTATGTTTTGTAATAAATACATAGCTGACAAAAACAGATCTGAAGTAACAAATACATAGGTGACTGACATGCATCATACATCAATAGTATCTTAACAGATTGAACTACCTATTTTAGCATATTACATATTATTGAAGGAAGATTCATATATAATTAAGATTTAATGCAGTGAAAGTGACCGAGTAGATGAAACAAACAAATGATACAATTAAACAAAGATCGGATTATCTTTCAACAAAATAAAAAAACTGGGTCTTCTCTTAACTACATCATTTGCACATCAAAACTTGCTGTCATTTTGACAATTGTCTTCTTTGAAAGGAGCATCCATGTCACAACCCCCGTGCTTTTAGTTGTCATGTTATGCTTTTTCAATTCAATCTATGGCATGTCTCCTTCAAGTTTTAGCGATTAACTTTATGGCCATGGTTTCCAAACATCCAAGAAAAGCAATCAAGTGTAATGAACATTACAACTTTTTTCAATTCATATATAGCATATATGACAATGACGATATTAATAAATTCTACTTTGAAAAGTTATTTTGCTTCCCTTCTTATTTGATAAAAGTCAATTTTTTCTTGAATGTTTTCCAAATCCGACAGAACTTTATTGGCCATAGGAAAAATATAATGTGTCCATAGATGATGGAGCTTAGTAAGGCAAACTAATTTATTAACTGGTAAAAGCTGCAACCATGATAATGCGTGTATCATGCCAAATATAGGGCATGGCTAATCTACAGGCATTAGTGTTTTCGAAGAATTAAAACTAAGATATTAATTTTGAAATGTTAATAAGGGAAGACATGGATAAATTAAGTGACATGAATCCCTTCTACATGCATGCCACGAATCCACTTTGCAATAATAATAAAGAATGTATTCTCTTGCTTCCAGAAATAACAACAGTTAAGAAATAGCAACAGGAACAACAGTAGGAGGAGGTATGGTAACTCTACTGGAGTTAGAGAAACCATAACCACACCTCGCGTGGTGTGCAACCTTTTGAAGGCATGAAGCTGTGAAAAAGGCTTATTGTTGATCCTTGAGGGAGAATCAAGGATCAAGAATAAGCCACATTGATTTTGCTAAACTTCGTTTTGTTTTTTTCTCTTGTCTATCAGATATTATAGGTTGGTTCTTATGGTTGGAGGCTGTGCAAAAGACAAAAAAAATTCTTTGACAATGGGGGGGAAGATAATAACTTGGGCATAAAGGCAAATGAGCATAATCTTAGAGAACGGTTAAGCCAAACCAAGATGAAACTAGAGGTTGAGATTTTTGTTATGGAATATAAAACAATAATCTAGAACTTCTCCATCAAGTTGATGAATACAATAAGACAAAGACGAGGAAGATTCCAGAAGGTTGTGCTTCAAATACTTTGAGGAAAAGATGAAAGAATCTTTCCAAGACCACTTGTAAAATATATTTAGCTTAGGGGAAGTGATTCTAGTAGAGTGACGAGAAGAATCCATTGGATGCATTGTTCGTATCAAAGCACCACAATTGGAGTAATTCCATTCATCATGGTCCTTAAAAAAAATGAATTGTTCAATGCAGCAGAGGACATGTTAGAGGGCAAGTGACGAGGTATGGATGGGCTCTCTTGTGAGTTTTATAAAAGCTATGATTGGAATTGGTGATGATATAAGAATAATCGGGTGTAGATGATATACGTAAGAGAGTCAAATCCATTGTTGCAAGGATTGAAAGGCATTAACAACTGATATTTATGAATGGACAACTCATACTTGACAATCTTATCACAGATTGGAAAAGAATTTTGTAGAAGCTAAAATTGGGAAGGGAACAAAGGAACAACTCATAGTTTTAGCTAAGTGTTCACTCTTGTCTTTTATATGGTATTGTAGTGGATGCATTATGACATTTCCTTGAAGATTCTTCTGCGTAACATATGCTTCAGGCATTTTACTACTTGATGAAGAGCAATTGCCGAATGTCCACACAGTTTGGACCCTAAACACAGTTGCTTTACTATTCAGGCATTTATTTGTTTGCCATTTTTATTGTGTAATGCTTAACTAGTTGATTGAAATTGCTAACAGCTGGTGGTGATTGTGATTCCTTTTTTATTTTTATTTTAGTTTTTGAAATGTTGGAAAAAGGATCGTAACCTTTTATTAAGATATAAGAAGTGAACATTCTGCAGCTGCATCTTTTGGTACTTCAAAAGTTAAACATACAAGCCCAAAGGCCTTCAACAAAAATGAACTTGCCTTCAACAAAATAGAACTTCCTAATTGTCTTTTATATGCCAAGGCTTACAAAAAGGTTTCAGTTAAGAAAACCAATTTCTTCAACATAAAGATGCCAGAACCAAAATTCAAGAAATTTCAATATACATAGCATTCAACAGCCTCTAGTATCTCACAGGCTTTCACCTAGTGAATTCATAAAAAATATAGCTCACTGTTAAAAAACCAAGACTGCCGTCTTAAACTATTCTGAGCTTATGAAATGAAAAGTATATAACCTAAAATCTAAACTGTGCTGTTAATTAGAATGAGAAATGCTTTAATTGCCCATTGACTGACCATGGATACCCAAGCAGAGATGATTTCCATTCCTACTTCCATTCTCAATTTAATTTCCACATGCAACTTCCAGTAAGTTGCTTTTGGTGTAATGATACCTTGTGCCTAGCCAGGAGGTTTATTCACCTATTGTATTTTTAACTTCATTATAATTAAACCCCTAAACACATATGGTGCTCATGTCGGATTATATTCTCCGATAAGCTCCAGAAAAGTGTTGTTTTCCAACACTCTTCTATGGCAGGTGCCATAGAAATTTTTTTGATGAGTGTCAGAGAAATTATGTCTGAGATTTCTCCAATTCTGGCATTTGTCATTTTTCCCCAATGCTGGAAAATTGAATATCAAATACAAAACAAAACAGTGAGATAAAAAATAGAACCATTTGCAGCAATGTTCGGATTTGCAATAAAAACTAAGGCTACTTTTTTATTATTGCTGGGAAAACAAAAATCCAACAATGGTCACAAAGTGATTTGCTATTTGAACACAACATTAGCTGTTGGGTAATACTTTAACTGCTTTTCTTGGCATTGCTATTATGGATGCTTTTGTTCATAACTTAATTGCAATCTGCAATTGTTAGCTTTTGATCATGAAATTGACCTAGTCTGTGGTTATGTTGTTATTTATTGGTCTTTAGTTTGGACTCATGAATTCGGTTCTCACACTTGCACTTCACATTCCATCATACGACATACCTGCTATTGGTCACTTGTATTCAATGAATTTAATGACAACTACAATTAAACATTTTTCATATCCTAAAGTGAGTGGAGAATATTGTCATTTGCCCCTGCCATTGTAGCTTCACTTTTGTGCTTTGCTTATCAAACACTTGGTATGTTTTTTTCATGCATAAGTACATTGGATAACAGAACTCATGCAACTATTGAGAACTTTATATTCCATTGAATTAATGTAACCAATGATATGTGAGAAACCTTTGACATTAATTTTATGCTCCCCAAGGCCTTTGATCTCATGGGCATTAATACAAAGTGATTTTAGTTCCATTTCCTGTCTGGAGGACAAGTGTGTGGAACTCCTTATAAATCCTTTGGGTTGCACAGACAAGATAACCCTGGCAACATCGTTTGATGCTCAACTCCGATGTGATGACTTTTTTTCTTATGCAGTCAAAGAAAGAGGATCCAGATTATAAACCTGTAAGAAGGGGGAGGAAACCAAATGGGAAAGTCCGTGCACGGGATTTGACTTTGGAACCTATCCACAGTGGGTGTCTTGATGTACCGAATAGATTGATGGAGGTTCCTGCAGGTGTAGAGGATGATTTTTCTAAGGTGTTTAGTAAGGTGGACACTTTGGGGCAGGTTGAGTTTAGTTTGTCGGATTTTGAGACAATTCGAACCAAGAGAAAATATGTCAAGAAAATGAAGGACAAGACAGATCCGGTGAGTCTTTTGGGGTTCTTTTTCAGTTTTTTTACAGTCACTTGTTAGCTACAGGTCTGGAATTTGATACTCTATTGTGCTGATTATTAGTCTGAAACACAGCTTGCCTATGATGAAATTGCTTTTTAATTTGAAGTTACCTGCATTTGGTGTTATAGCTAGCCATGTAGATGTCAGTATCGTCATGCTTGTTAGGAGTTTGATTTCCTAGTTATTTTTATTTCCATGTGCGTTTTAAATTTCTGAAACTGTCTATGAGTATTTGATATGCATTTGTAGATGCTTTTCATTCTTAAGGGTTACTTGTCAGCTACTGGTGAACTTCCTGTATCTGCATTTAAGTTCCATATGCAACCAGACCCTAAACATTGCTGCCAATTTTGTCTGCAATTTCTTCTGTGGAGTGCTAGTTTTATAGGAATTAAGCAGCAACTAGCGATAATTTCCCTTTATGCATTTGTTCTCAATTCAATTCATGTATGCAACTTGCTTTTACTTGTTTAATAATCCTTTGCATCTGTCAGTATTTGACCAGGAGTTATCTTCGCTTTCATGGCCTTTACAGCCTCAGACTCATTTGCATACTAGCATGCATATGCATACATTATTGGTCTTATGCACTGGCATCAAGACAGTATCTAATGTCTTTTTTTATTCCTATACTTCATAACTACATCCACAGAAGTCTTCATTTGATTCATATTCTTAGTTTCAGTTCTTATAGCAATGACCTCCGACATGACTCTATCTTAGAGTATCCCAATATAAATCAACACATATAATATTATGTGGAAGGAGATTTGTGTATGTGCGTGAATTTCTACATAGTTGCATAAGATATCAGGAATACCTGCAAAAGATATTCAATGATGTAGAGTGATGCTTCTGATATTACTCACAGTTTCCACAGAACATGAATGTGGAAAGATTTTAAGTCCAAGGAATATATGACTATTGTAATTTTTTTATGTAGAAATCAAGCCAAGTCATTGAAGCACATTGCCTATTAAAAAATTGTGAAACTAAATTAAAATCAACAATAAGCCAAGAAAAAATTTCAAACCTGAAACAAAGAACTACGCAATAATTGAAGAAAAAACAAAATCAAAATGCATTTTTCAATGCTGTAAAATCAACGGGTCTAAGCTAAAGAAAATTGATGGAAGTAAATAGAAATTAATTTTGCTTGTACTAAACCAATTATCATTATAGGTAGGCAATATCTCACTACATCACTGAATAATGCTTATTCATATTTCTCTATAGCTTTTTCTAAATCATGTCAACTTGTGTGTTGAACCATTTGTAATAGTCAATGCATATAGCTCTCTGTCTATATAATCACAAGGGTAAATTCATGAAATAATTCCAATCTAGCTGGCATTGAGCAATACATGGTCTTCACATAGAGCCAAAGTTTGGCCATTGCATGGCATTTTTCAGAATACATTGCAAAAATTTGAATTGGAAAATCACATTCAACAATAATAAGGGGAATCCAAAATCTGAAACCGAAACCATTGGATAAAGAAAAAGCAGAGCGACTAGATGACCGAAATTGTGAATCTGGTCAATATTATGTATCAATAATTCTATATCATTTTATACAGCTCTAACAATTCTATAACCACAAAAGAGATAGAGAAAAAAACAGCTTAGCAATATTTCAATGGAAGTTGTTTCAGCTGCACCAAATTTATAAATATGTAAAAGGGTTTAAAAGCACATAAATTTACAAAATGTATAATGAATAGAGTAAATATCCACCCAATGTATATACTTCATATATATATATAAACAGTATTCAAAACATGTTCAGTAATGTCTGGAAATAAAAAAAAAGAAAAGAAAAAAGAAACAGATGTTGCTGTTGAAGCTGTCCAAAATATGGAGCAACATGCCCATAATTTTTTTTATGCAATACAAGAGGCAAATAAAAGAAAATTTCTTAAAAAAACACAATTGTATATTGCATCCATAGATTTGTTCGAGTCATAGCATATGCACTTTGCACCAAAAGCTAAAACAGGTCACGCTCTACCAAAATCTGCAGCACTGACAACATAAGGCATGTTGCAGTAGCATGTGCAATTCCTATCATTCCTGCACATGGGCCGTGCATTATTATCAACAATTATGGAGAGAATATAAAAGCAGATATGAAGACAACATATGTAGCAAATGCTAATTTAAATGAAAAATAAATCCTGTCAACTGTTATATTTCTATGTCTTTTTTTCTTTCCCATACATTGGCCATTGGAATGGATAAAATGTCAAAAAAAAAGAGGGCTATAGCAACTGCAAGAGCTTTGTGATTGACAGTGGATCGATGGAAAAGCAAAAAATCCATTAAAAGTGAACAGGATTTTGGAAATCATGTTTTTTGTCTAGAAATGTAGCGATTGCAGTGGAAAGTGCAAAGTTGTGTGCAATGAAAGGTGTCTAGTTTCAAATAAAATAATTTGAAGTTTCAAATAAAAGGGCGAAGCAACCGATCCAATACACTGTATTTTTTTTTTTTTTTTTTTTTTATTTTTTTATTTTTTTATTTTATTTTTTTTTTTTTTTTTTTTTTTTTTTTTTCTTCGCAAGAACATTAGATCTTTGCAGGTAGATCCTACACAATGAAGAAAAACCAATAAAGAAATATAGCCTGAGAATAAGGTGCGGCTGTCTCCAGAGGAGGAGAGAATTTCTGAATTAGCATAACTCATCAGATGTATCAGTTGGGAAAATGTCAACAACAAGAGCTTGCCAAATAATGTCGTCTGGTGAGTGGCCTAGAGTGATCAAGACCTAGGGGGTAATGCTAGGAAACATCAAAACACCCATGTTGGTGGTCAAAGAGGAGGCTAAAAAGGAGCACTCTTAAAATCCATGGGAAAATAAACCCTACTATAGTGGTGATGCCTCTGAGTGGATTTTGTTCTCCTATGCGCTCTCAATGGCACAATGTAGAGCCTATTTGGTGCAGAACAATGTTGGACAGACCTAACGTTTTCCACCTAAATCGATTCAGGGTGCTTTAGTCCCCCTTCCTTAAGCTAGGTGAAAGGAGATCATCTATGTAGTCCAAAAAGAGCTCTAAAGTAAATTTTGTGAGAGTAAAGGCCTCTCTAACATAAAAGGAAGAGAATTTTTAGTCAAGGGATATTAAAAAGGTCAATGAGAATTTGTCCCAGCACCTGTAGAGACAATGAAATCTCCCCTTAATCTCATAATAAACTAGGCACCTAATAAAGTGTTCCACACAAAGAGAAAAGCTTGCAAATCTGTTTTGCCTTAAGGAGATTGTGATCTGACTCTACTCTCAATTGGTGTGAGCACACACAAAGTTGGCCAAGAGGAAAACAAGGCACATGTAGAAAATGGAACTGAAGGTAGCTCGGCTGAAAAATAAACCTAACAAAATCTGGAGGAAATGATCAGAGTAAAAGGCCATCTTGCAGCTCAAGAGCCTAAGCGGTGCAGTGCAAAATAATCAGATGAAGCTCTTGCATATATCTCTCATCATTGTAGAATTGATCTCCTTTCAAGGGAGGAGGTGGGGTAGGCCATCAAGGGATATCAGGTAGGGATAGAAGAAATCAATTGAAATGCCCACTGAATCCAAGAATGACATGCCTAAAAAAAAAACAAGGCCACCAACTTGACTAACGTTGGGATGCAAGTAACTTAAAGGAGCAGAGTGCCAAAAAGGGGTACCTATCATGCCATGAGGAATCTTCCATTTGTTGTAGTCTATGAAAGTAGATGAGAAGCCTAAATATCGTCTTAAGATGAGGGGGATATGCACCAAAATATACCTGCACAATACACCGAGGAACATTCTGTTTGCATCAAATAAGCAACTCAAGCATGATACTTTGGACCCTCTAAATGAGAGATGACTCTATGTGATCAAGGCTAGGGCCCCAACAAACATTTGCATCAAATAAGCCACTCAAGCATGATAATATGCACCCTTTAAATCAGAGATCACTTTAATGACAAGGTTAGGGCCGCATCCATATAAAGCAATAAGCTTGGTGAGTACGTAAAAGAGCTTCATCTTAGATGGCATGTCCTGGAAATGAAATTTGAAGAAGTGCTTCTTGAGCATGGGCTAGGAAACATGCCCCTTACATACTTGTAAGTGGTAAGTGGTAGAGATTGAATATTATTATTAAAAGCATAAACCCTATCATTTCTTTGTTGCGGTTCTAGAAACAAACCAAGTCATCTTGGGAGATGTTTATGATGGGTGGGACTCCATAGTTGATTCCAAGAATACAATTATTTTTGAGAAAGAATTTCCTAAGAATGGGACATCAACAAAGAACTTGTTAAACAAGATACAAGGTATTCTTATCAACATGTGGGAGAATAATTGTATGCCTTTGCATTGCTTGGATCACTCGTTGATGTTAAATTTATGCTAGGTTTAGGGTTTTGAGCAGAAATTAAAAAAACTATTACTTTTATGCAGAAATATAAACTAGTATAAAAAATAGTAAAGGCATTGTAGTAACAAAATGCATTCAGATCTGTAATTTAAACATAATTTTCATCTCTTTCAACTTTTGGCACTACCATAAGGTCAGTGTGCCAAAGCACAAAAATTTTAGCACTACCAAAAGAAAGGTCACTGTGCTAAGGTACAACAAGTACAGTAAAACAAAAACAGTAGTATAGTAGAATAAATAAAGTAAGTATCAAGACAAAAAATAGATCTAACTGATTATTGACTTGGTGAACCTGCTTGTACTTGGAAATTTTGCTTCTAGATCAGATGTAGCCTCTATGAGGCAGAGTCTTTGAACGGAACTAGTCTAGCCCTTACCTGAGGGCACCAAACATACTCATGAGAAAGGGAGAGAGTCTGAAACAAACGAGTAATATCAATAAATCCCAGTAGAGATAAGTACACTGAGGAAGCCCTTAACCAATTATCAAGACTTCAACAACATCATACATTTGGAAGGATGCCTTTAACGATGTAGATCGCAGTATTTGAAGGAAGCATAGTATTATTGTTAATATATTTTCACATATGTGCATTGAATTAGACTAATCTTCCGGCATATAGAGCATTTTCATCCAGGAGTAGGGTCGTAGAAAGAATTTGGAAGTCTATTTTTTCATTGACATGGTCCCTGTAGGGAAGATGTTATGGGAAAGAAATTTAACAGAGCAATTTTTTTTATTTATTTGTCTCCTCTATAAATCTTAAACTATCTGGTTGCAACTTGCAACATCTTGTATTTAATAATAATGGCAGTGTCCATGGATCTCAAGGGAAATTTTCTATACTTGGTAGGGATGGTTGTTGTGGTGGCACTAGTTCTTATGCTAGGGATGACTCCTCTGGTTTTATTGGGTTCACTGCTTTCTGCAATGTTCAAAAAAATGAACACAGTAACAAAAGTCAACCCCAAATATGTTAAAATTGGATCTTGGGAAAGGCCTCGAAGGTTATTATTGATGTTCCCAGGATAAGTGCATCGCAAGCCTAAGCTTTACACTTATAGAAAGACTGCCAATTTAACACATGAAAAAATAATGAGCATGTCAAAAGATATAAGGCAGCTAAAAAAACAAGTGACTGAGTTTAAGAATAAGCAGTAATCTCACGATTCAGGGAAAAAACATAAAAATTATAAGATAGAGAGGCTTGGGCATAAGGCTAAATAAGCTGTGGAAGTTCAGACAGATGATTCTATAGCCCTCTCAGCTGCCAATAAACAAATAAAAGAAAAAAATTCTTATGTTTATGCGATGGCATTGATAGCTGGGAGCCTGTATCTATCAAAGAGATTAGGTAACTGCATTCCAATACTGCGCCAGGATCATGTCAGGACCGGTAACTCAATCAAATAGATTCTTAGTGAGCCTTCGATTGAGTTTAGTGAGGGCCTTACTTATTGGGTGGCAATATATAAATATGGTATTTCTTACAGGTAATATGTGAAACGCTTATGCTTAATATGCTATACTAATGGATCACAAGCTTCTATATCAGCATTAGTTATAAGCTAGTTGTGTTTCTTTACTTTACCATTAGTTATAAGCTAGTTGTGTTCCTTTACTTTATCATTAGTTATAAGCTTTTATAAGTAGTATATGTCTCATGTATTTAAGCATGGACATGGTGATTAAGCCCTGTTTCTAATATTACGTAATATATATAAGGTTAAGCTATGAAACCCATAGACTGTAATAGATCTAGTGTTAGAGTTAACCAGTTACAGAAACAAGCATACTCTATCTAAGCTTAAGCTATAATGTGATAGAGCTTGGTTCCATATCATTTAACATATGGATTATCCCTATTTAAGTAAGCAATGATTCAACCCTGTAACCTGAAAACTCATGTGAACAAAGAGAGCAATAATTCCTACTACTTAAGCTATGATATCCACTTTAATCTATGGTAATAGTTCTAATCTATCACATGCTTTGATTAGCTTATGAATGGTGTTAAAGACCAGTATAAGGATAAGCTCGTAATCATACTTCACATTTTATGCTTATACTTTTTGTGATTGGCTGATTCCAGTTCCATCTTTAAGCTAGTATCCATATTCTCCACTTTAGATTTTCAACATCTGTGACATTTTTACAGATAAGATGGTAGATGAATTAAAAAAAATACCTCCTATTTTCTGTGCAATTCAACTGACTTCTGTTGACAAGTAGGAACCAGAAGTTGTGTACACTACATTCATTCATTCATTGAAGTTTTGAACAACAATGAATGCTACACAAACTAAGCGCAGTTAGTAAAGGGCAAAGGAACTAGGAGAAATGCTACCCAAATTTGTACAATAGAGTTAGGAATAACAAAAAGCTAGTTTCCTGTGTCGTAGATTAGGTTCTTTGCAGGCAGTACGATTAATGGTGTTGACAAGTGCTCTACCACACAGAGATATTGATATTGGAAGTTTTAGATTCATTATTTGTTCTGATTGTTGTAAACTCCATTTCTATTCTGTATCTAGCTTTTTGTTCATGGCGAGTTGCCAGGAAAGAGACTTGTCAATCCTTTGCTATTGTTGATTAAACACCAATTGGGACAAGTGTATAACCAATGAACATGATTAGGATGCAAGGTTTTTGTGAATGGGAAAAGAAAAATGACTTAATATTGTCTATATTTTGTAAAAGACAGGTTCAAATAGATTCACAAAAGAAGTTGCAACAGAGAATGTTTGAATTCTATTTTGAAATATTGGTCAATGCATGTTATTGATTTGCTATTGTTGATTAAACAATAAATGGGACAACTGACAAGTATATAAGCAATGAACATGATTAGGATGCAAGGTTTCTGTGAATGGGAAAAGAAAAATGACTTAATATTGTGTATATTTTATAAAAAACAGGTTCAAATAGATTCATAAAAGAAGTTGCAATAGAGAATGTTTGAATTCTATTTTGAAATATTCAATGCAAGTTGAAAGAAGGGAAAAATTGTTGAAGGTGTTTGGACAAAAAGGAAAATTATGATCATACCTTGTATTCAAAATTTTTTGACCTCGACAATCCTGTTGTTCATTGCCAAAGTGTAAAGCCCTTGTTGCTTCAATTTGCGAAGATTGTAAATGGCTGAGGAAACACTATTGCAGTATTGTTCATAAGAAACAACTACAACATCGGGGCAACATTCTTTTAATTGTGTACCTCAAAGTGTACATTCAATAATCCCTTCTTCAATCTCTAGCTTGCATTGTAATATGTGTTCATAAGTAGTTGGTGTTTCACGATTGCAAAATGTGCAAAAAACAGTGCTTTGTATCATTGGCAGTTTACACTGTGTGCAGATGCAGTGGTAGGGTGGTGCAAAAACATTTTTTACTTTCAATGTTCCATATACCTGTTGTAGGCAAGCAAACATAAAACATAAAAAAACATTGCAGTGAGCATGTTTTTATATGACGGCCATGCTAGGAAAAAGCACAGAAACGAATTTATGAAAACAAGTTTGCAAATGCAGCTTTTGCAACATGGTGTTTGAAAAGAATCATTGTAATGAGTTATGTTGCTGTTAATTGGAATACTAAATCTGGTACTGTAAAAAAGACATTTTGACAAGTAAAAAGTCTATATTTTCTTTATATCAGAAGCATAAAACTTTGATATCAGTAATGCAACAGGGTGAACATTGAAGAAAGAATATAATTTCTTTTGATAACCATGAAACTGCTCAAACTACATACGGAGAGCCTGCTTAATTGATAATGAAATGACAAAAAAACATTTCAAGTGACATTACAGGAGGGCTTCTTCATATCTCACCTGTGTTTTAGCTTCAATTATTGGAAGCAAACTTTGTATTGCGAATTCATCATTTAGGGGATCTATAAATGTTGCTTGTGAGGTCTTCATAAGATGACTTCCTTTTGCACTTGGCCTTACAATATTTTTTATTAGATACAGAGGCGGTTCATCAAGTGCAAGTTGTTGTTGCACTTGGAGGAAGAAATTTGTGTAGCTTTCGTTAACCTGAAACTGAGCATGAATAACTGGAGAAGAATTAGTGAAGGGGGGGGGGATAGAATTTTGTTACCAATTCTACTTTGTTTTTTTTGTATATGCATCTAGCAACAGATGGAGCGGGGAAGAAAAAACATAAAAAATGAAAAGAAATATAGCGAAAAAAAATTGTTTAATGAGAATCCACTTTACAGTTGCATAGTCGTTTGTAGTTTCACCATCTCTTATGTAGAAGTCCAATTGTTTATTGTTGTATTCACAGGCGACAACTATGACTGCGACAGAGCCAACGACATATGTCTCATTTGATGTAACCAGCGCATTGATTGTTGTATCTGGTGAAGGCAATGCATTTTGCATACTTGTTCGATTGTCTCTATGACAGTTGTTGGCAATATCGCTATTGAATTTATGGCATCTCCTTGGTCATATTGACCTTTCTTCTTCAGTTCAAAACCAGAAATTCTGACACTTTTGCCAGGCAAAAAGAAATTGCCAAAGCGATTTATCAAACTATCATTAATTGTAACTGTCATTGTCATCAATCCATTTTTGTCAACAAGATCTGCATGTAGAATCTTTGTCTTCACAGAGGAGTTTTGGTTACGATTTTGTGCAGGTCCATAGACAACCAAAACATCCCCCTCAAATACATGCTTATGTGTTGCAGTACATAGCTGTATTATTGATGATGGTTCAACTGCCATTTGCTTTAATCTATGCACATTTAAAAATACCAAAAAGTGAAACAACAAATAGATTAGTCTTTCATTGAATGTTGAATTTTGTACTGAATACACTAAAATGAAATTAGTAGAGAAGCCGAACTAGATGCTTGATCGAAACATTGACATTTGTGTTAGGTAGAAGATCAAACAATGTGGTCAAGAATAGTGAATGAACAAAGCTGTTGGATAGGAACATTACCTCTTAGGACTATTTGTTGTTGCATTTCCTGAAGGCTGCGATAGTGTTGCCATTGCAATGGTCTCTGCAGCATCTTGTGAGGAAGAAAGATTTCTTTCTATCGATGGACTGTCTGATGTCGAAGACATAGCTAAATTGTCTCCTTGATTGAGAATATTGTTTCTGATTAGTTGTTTTTTTGAAATGTTGTATTTGTTTTTTTTCAATTTGCACATCCAATGAAGACTGAGAGCATATTAGAATATTCAAGAATATATTTCACATAGAAAAGCGTCTGAAAAAAAGAGAAAAAACAACAAAGACAAAACAAAGAAAATGATGACAGCCAATTTTTTTCTTGTCGTTTTTTTTTGTTTTTTCAATTTTTGATGCTTTTCAATTGAAATGGTAATTCACTTTTGAATAAGGAAAGAAGTCATGTTATTGATCAGCAATCAGAATAATGTCATCTGCAAGCAACAAATATGAAATGGACTATAACAGTTTCACCAATGGAAAAGGTAAAAGAAAACCTGGTTGCAGAAACTTTGCAAAATAGACTCTTGCATAGCAAAAAAAAAGGATACTGTTGTAAGATATAAACCAAGCTACCTATAATGTTTTAATATTCCATTTATTGAATAGGAAAAAAAGATCAATGAAATCTAGCAAATCCAGGAACATGAATATTAGTATATGCTTTGTTCCATGAAGAGATTTTTCTTTTTTGTTCAGTCATATGGTTTCATCGTTCTGTTAAATACTTTCTAAAGCTTTGTTGTTTTGCTTTTTTTCCTCCGATGCTAGGAGCATTGCATTAGAACAATGCATATATGAATAGAAAAGTGGGCTAGATTATAGTATCAAGTGCTTTTCAAAGTGGGTTTTCATTTATAAAAAAGATTTGTATGGAACTGATCGCCGTCAAAAGAAAAAGAAAAAATATTTTTTAAATTGGTTTGTTGTGGCAGTAAAGGATGAGATGGACATGACCTCAACAACAAAATGATCTTCATTGCAAATTTGCTAATATAAAAGAAGATGCATTTGTAAGAAACAAAGGAAGTGTTGGCAACAAACTGTACAGAAGCAAAACAAAATCAATGACATCAGAATATGCACATGTAAAACAAAAAACAAATGAGGAAGACTATATGCAAGTTGCAGGTACTGATAAGATACTAGTAAAATGATCTGACCAATATGCATCGGAAATGGTAAATGAAAGCCTGTCAATATCTATGTTTGTCCAAAAATGGTCAATCATAGAACCATACTCTGTTGTAGGTATGTTTGTTTTTAACTTTAGACGTTTACTCTGCATAAACAATTCCAATCTCCTTTTCGATATTGTTTCTTTGTACATGTCAATGTTAAAGTCACCAGTTATTATGGTTAGCATTTTCTTGTTGTTTTGTAACATAACAGAGTCCAAGACATCAATAAGTTTGCCAACAAGATTATTTGGTTTGTTATAGATATTGACAAGCTGGAGAATGTTCCCGGGGAGTGTAATGTAAGTGACAATTGCCTCGACTGATGGCTCGTTAAAAAAAAATGTTTCCATAATAGGAATCGTCTTATTCACAACTGTCAGAAGGCCATGAATTGAATGTGTTCCAATGCAATTGTTTTGGTTTACAAATGCTGCAGTAGTAGGCGGCAAATTCATATGTGTTTCTTGCAAACAAACAATGTCTGATTGCATAAGTTCAAAGTCATTTGCAACATCATGAATGTGTGAAAGCAGACTTCGTGTGTTAAGTGAAGAAATGAACATGTGCTTAGTATTTGGAAACGACTTAACGTCCATATTGAAATTGCAAAGAAGCCTGTTTCTCTAATCTATTCAATTCTGCAACTACTTTTGATGAAACATAAATTTTTTTTTCCTGTAATTTGTTTACAAGATAGAGACATTCAATGCTCTTTACACATGACAATGCGGTGTAAACAAGACCATGTTTTGTGACTCCTTTTGGATCAAATGCCAATTTCTCAAGTGTAAGACCTTGTGCTCTATGAATTGTTCGAGCACATGCTAATTGAACTGGGAATTGTACTCGGATGTAGTTTTTTCTCTTTCCAAGAGAAATTTGTGTTGTAACTCTTTTTATAGGTGTCCAAGTGCATAGGATGGAATCAGTGTAAAGATGTTGCACAGATGCCCGTGCAATTGCTCCAACCTTTGGATCTGAAAATTGAATCCATAAAATGTCTGTTGTTGCTTGGCTATAATGTTTGAAGATGCCTTCAACACCATTGACAAGGCCATCTTCAATTGAATAGTTCCCGCCTACTATTTCGATAAGCATGTGTTTTTTTAGAGTAATTGTAGATGGCAAATGAATTTTCTTATGTACATCAGCTATGTTATCAATTTGATCAATTTTGGTGTCTTGAGCGACAATGGTAAACACTTCTGTATTAACAAGGGCCAACATCTTTGAGTTATGTTGTTGAACATCTTTGTTGCAATAATAAATAAATGGAAACGACGGATCAACTGGTGGTTGTCTGTAGCATTTTCGATTCAAATATTGTATATCGTCAAATGTTTGTTTTCCTGTTCTGATTCTATTCAAGATCGATATAAAAGTTTCGTCTTTCTATCTGACAATGGTTTTTAACTCATAGTATTGTATAGAATCATTCCAAAAACTATAAGGGAATTTTTTATTATTGAAACTTGGGAAGTCAAAAATCCAAGAATTGTGAATAGGTTGTGCTTGGCAGAAATCGCCGCAAAAGATGACATCTAGATTTCCAAATGGTTTTGTTGGAGTATGCATGATCTCACGAATACGTTTATCTATGTTATGTAGCATGCGTGAACCTATCAAAGAAACTTCATCAATTAATAGAACGCGAACCTGTTCATAGTCTTTGCTCAAAAGATCTAGTGTGTTTGAGCTTAATGGCATCAAGATCGAGGAACCAAAAGGAAGCTTAAAAGCAGAGTGAACAGTAATCCCATCTACATGGTATGCTACTTTTCCAGTGAATGCAACAATAAGACCTTTTCTTTTCAAGGGGTCGCTACCAAGCTCTTTTTCATAGAAAAAGACAAGAGCATCATAAAGGGCCTTTGCAGTATGTGTTTTTCCTGTTCCTGCACTTCTTGTAAGGAAGATATGGATTGCTTTTGCAGGATTGTTTTTTTTCCTAGCAATAATTTCTTTCACAATGGACTGTTGCTCATTGTTTAAACTACGTCTAATCGCAAAGTATTCATCTTTATCAGGGAGAAATGGTTTTTTTTGCTATGCTAAATGTCTTTGGTGTTTCGAACAGTCGATTCTTTCTTCTACAGAGAAGATCATCACCCATTTCATACTTTTCAACACCATCCAATTTGAGTCCATCATTGGTATCTTTTGCAAAGTCTAGAGGTATTTGAAAATGCGTTTCAACTTTGTCTTTTGCAATGTCAATATCACCCCATTTTGAAATTGCTTTTGCCATAATTTTTCCTTCAACATTTGCTATTTGTTCTTTGTATTTTTCATATGCCTCTGTCCATGTTTGAAGGGGCTGCTCCAACACATTGGAAAGATTTCTGTAAGGCACAAACAACAATATCCTTTCACGGGAAAAATTTTCAGGATCTTTTTCTTCTTTGTAATGAATGTATCGAATGATAGATTGTCTATTTCTTTTGATTGTTTTTCCATGAACCAGGCAATAGGAAGAAGCGTATTCAGCTAAAGACACATGTTCTAGGTCTGTTGGGCGTTCAATGTACCTGTCTATAATCAACGGGCAAATGATGTCTTCAGAATCATCATGCTCCTTTTCTAGCAGAGATGGTTTTTTTAAAACGACAGTTTTTTTATCATCTGGAGCAGTGTTGATAAAAAATGTGGTTCTCGAAGATGAATGTAGAGGTAAGGAAAGAACAATATGTACTGCTTGTCTAATAGACATCTGTTGCATGTTCAGAAACGTGTTTCCAAGCCTACGAATTGTTTCTAGTTGATTACAATTGTTTGAAACAGACTCTTCCTTGATTTTTTTCAAAGCCATTGTCATAGGCCTATCTAATTTCGTTATGTATGAGCTTATGTATGTCGCAGTTGCATATGCATCTAGGATGAATTGGGCATCTGTATTTGCTTGCCACAAACTTGGGATTCCTTTTGCAAAACAGTTTATCCAAATATCTGAAGGGTCTCTTTTTAATAGCAATGTCGGTTGCTCAATTGTAGAACGCACTAGTTCAATGTACTCGTCCCTGTTTAAATGTAGTTCTTGCAAGAATGAATCAAATGTCAAGCTCTTTGGATATTCTTTAGATTCAAGAGCAAAAGAAAGGAGTTTTTTTTTTCAATCCGGGCATCCGATTTAATTTCAAGAGGTTCTAAAACCATTGTAACATCAGCAGGGAACATCGAGAATCGAAACCTACATGCAGAGCGTCTATGTTTTTTACATGTTCTTGTATGTCTATGAGTTTGAATTTTGATGAAGTCTTCTTCAAGTAATGAGGAGTCTGTCGAAATGTAGCAATCGACAAAAGAACTTATTTCATCATTGCTATTATTGCCAAAGATGGGTGCATTTTCAATCCAAAGAAGCCCATGTTCGTGCTCATTTCCTCTTTGTTGAAAATCAGTTGTAAAAAAAAGTCATTTACTTCACCAAAAAGGTATTTGTTTTTCAAGATCAAGGACTTGAATGCATTCATTTTGTGTCTATAGTAACGGGTACAAAGTACAGGGTGTTTTCTTATCAAATCATCAATAACATCATCAGGAAGAAGTTCGTTGCAATTTTATTTGTCTTTTTTCTCAAGCGTGTGCAAAGCATCACACAAAGGTTTCCAAAGATGTTCAGCAGTAGAAAAGCTTACAAAAAAAGTTGGTGGCCCTAGTTGACGTATCATTGCGAAAAGATTTTTTTTCATGTTGTCAAAATAGTCAGGAGATGTTCGGACGGCTTTTAGTGAACGATATGCAATTGGGGATTTCATTATCTTAAGAAGGTTGGATTTGCATTTCACATCTTTGGCTTTTAGTTTTTTCCCTTTTAACTCCCCTGTGCGAATAGATATCTAAGCAGTGCTAGAGATTTGACCTATTAACACTTTCACTGCTTTGAAGAATATATTTGTGGGATGTGCTTCAAAATGTGTGCTTTCATGTTGAAGCTCCCATTGGAAGATTTGTTAGTGTCAAAAGCGTTTGTACATGTCATTGGAACGACTGCATCCAAAGAAAAGTGTAGGGAAATTAAGTTCTTCAGAGAACCGATCTTGGAAAATTCCTAGGGGTCAGTAGTTTTCAGAAGGTGCAAGCTCAATGATTTTGGTGGCCAAATCATCTATTAGATGGGTTTCTCCATATCCATGCACCAATGTCTCTGTGATTGGTTCTATGAATTGATCATGTGTATCTTCATCGCTTTCTCCTAGGCTTGTAAAAGGTTCATCTAAATCGTTTGATTCTGATATCGACAGTTCGTTAGATTCTTGCTTTGCCAACAATTCATGGAATGCTTCTTCCCAATCTGAATTGATATGTACATTTTCCATTTTGTAAAGATCCATGTCACAAAGGGTTTTCAATGCTTGCAGGACAATATTTGGCCGAACATTTCCAGAAACGAATGCATTCTTGTATTCTAGTTTTCACTTAAGCATAACTGCAATGGTCTTGCCCTCTTCTAGGTTCCTAGGCAATGCTTTTTGTACTTTGTCTAGAGATGCGGTCACATTGATGATTGTTCCTGTCAAGCCTACTTGAGCTCGTTTATAACCTAGTTGCCGAATCTGAGCAAAAGCAATTCTTGGTGACACAAGCCTCTCTTCAAGCGAAGTCAATTTGTCTACACGAGGCAATGAAGTGTTGCAACAAATGTTAAGTGGTGTTGCAAACAATGGTGTTTCTGAATTTGAAATACTCTTTTTGCAATATTTGCATATGTATTTGTGCAATGCAATTGAAGAAGGCATAGTATTCCAAGGAAGACATTTCAATGCATAGAAAGTGTCTTCGTTGATATAGCGAACATCTCTTTTAAAGTGCAAGCATCTACAGACAGAACATGCATGAATAGGGGTATCTTGAATACTTTCTGAGTATTGTTTAAGTGCTTTTTTTGCCTTCTCATATGCCTTTTGCTTTTGAAAGGATTGAAGTGCTTGTAGACGCATTTCTTTTTTCATGGCACGTATGTTCTTGAACGGGGCAATGGATTTTTGCCGTTTCATAATGGAATCTTTCTCCAGACATTTTTCCATCACAACTGAAATTTCTGGGCCAATGCAAAAGAGTCTTGTTTTTTTTTTCAATGTTTTTTCCATGGAACAAGTTTTTTTCCTTTTGTTTGTCTCTGTTTTTGAATGTTCTTTGCAAAGGTCAATGGGATGTTGTTGTTCAATGACATTGCAAAGAGTTGAATGATGGCAATTGTCAGTTGTTTTCATCATTGCATCGATAGGAAGGTTGCTAGTCATGGCATTTGACAACATTGGAGAATGTCTTTGAAGGCTTGTTTGGGACAAGGGATGAAAATGCGAATGGCATTTGTCAATTTCATGATGGAGAAGAAAATAGATCTTTGACGATGTATTTGTTGAGAAGAATTGGTTTTCGACTTTGTAGGAGTGTATGTTCAAAATAAATATGTTGACTTCCAAAACCTCACACAACCATTGAA
This sequence comes from Larix kaempferi, assembly GCA_027924585.1. Classification (NCBI taxonomy): domain Eukaryota; kingdom Viridiplantae; phylum Streptophyta; class Pinopsida; order Pinales; family Pinaceae; genus Larix; species Larix kaempferi. Next base: position 10,657,260 of record BSBM01000249.1, read on the forward strand.
TTGTAAAATGGCCATCATTTACATGGCCAATTGTATAAGGCTCTGCCAAATTCACTACAAAGGTTTGACAACTAGAAACAAGTTGATTTTCTTGCACTGTCTCAATCTGAAGAAATGTTTCTAGACAACGGAAGGCTCTTGCATCATTTGAAAGCATGCAATTGAAAAAAGTTTGCGCTATTGTTTTTCTGATGCTTGCACTATCAAATGTCTTTGTCAATTTTGAAATTGATTCAAATAACGAGTCACAACAGTGGCCATCAATGAGAGAGATTAATTGGAATCCTTGTTGCAGTAGAATTTCTCTTAAGCAATGAGACTCGAGGAAGATATCTTCACAAGAATCAACAGAAGAAGTATCCGATCGTCCATGCAAAACAACATAGTCGGGTCCTAGCAATTTGTATGAAAGCAAAGGTTCGAAGTGCCCAGCAGCTGGGGTGTGATCATGGAATAGAATATTGTAGCAATATCCAGCACAAGAAGGGTTGAAATGAAGATATTTCCTTTTGCTTGTCAATGACCATACAGCAACAGGGACATTTAACCAATTTGCAAACCATTTTATGCAGAATATATCACCCCAAAGGCCATAAACACTTTCTGCATCCGGTTGAGATGCAGTTTGGGACATTCATTGCAAATAAAGATCTCTATCCTCTATCCCATGCAATTCAGACAAGTATAAAGGATCCAATTCCAAGTTGAGAGAAGAAATTGCGGCTAGATCGTTTGCAGCTAGATGTAAACGGAAATGGTTTATGGTTGCTTCTCTTATCTCGAAGGATGTGTACCGAAAATGCAAGAGGACAGCAAAGGCATCAAAGAGACAATCTCCATTTAGGTAATGAAAAGCTTGCAAACGAAACAAATGGTTTGTTGACAAAGCAACATCAATACCATCAAATGCCCCTCGTATAATCGGAACAGATCTTGCTCCTATGCTAGAACATTGATTATGTTCAATGCTCTCCATCACAAGAAGAAACACAGCAAGAAAAACCTGCATGGCAAATGCAACTTTGGAAATAAGCAAAAATAAGTCACATTGTTTGTGACACTTGCAAGCAATGAACCAAACAAAACAGTATCTTTTGCATAGCCACTTGCAATGAAAGCTATGTTGGAAAACAATTCAATAGACATTTCTGTCAGGAATTTATTTTAAATGGCGTTTTTTAAAGGGTTTAGATCAGTACCACTTTTATATTTTTTCTAATTTTTGCGAAAACAAATTACCTGTAATAACTCTAGGAATCATCCAAGGGTAAGCTAATAGACTTGTAAATGCCTGTCTGTAAATGCTTGCCTGGTACACTTATTGACATTTGCATTTTGCAAATGAAATGAGAGAGTTACAAACCAAGAACAGGTTTTTGTTGCATGATTATACAGTTTTAAATCAGCATTCAATTGTGATGATTATCTAGCAATAAGTACTCATACTTTTGCATGAAGTACTTATATTCTCTGTTTTTCATTATTAAGGCCTATAACCCAGCATTATAGACAATTGCTTTGCAGAAACAAATTCTTGAGACTAATTAATTTCTCCAGATTTAGCCCTAACGTGAAATGAATAATAAAATCTAATTAATACAGTATTCAGTAATTGAACATAAAATTTGTAACCAGATTTTGTAAGCAGGGAATGAATAAATTATTTATATTATTAAATAACAAAAATTCCAATTTTCAAACCTCTTTCATTTACTACCAAAAACAAAGACATTTTGCACAAAACCCAAACCCTCCTCACACTGTCGCTACACTGAATTTCTTATATGTTATGTGACTGTGAAATTTCTATATGTTATGTGACTGTGAAATTTCTCTATCCTAAAGGGTCTCCGTGCTTGGGATATGTGTATAGAAATCCAAATATATACACATTTCCACCAACTGCACCTGGATATGTTGTTACAACATGCTCCAACCACCTAGATGCAACATCTCTTTGTCCATGCTTCTCCAAGAATCCTAGCTCTGTAGAATCTGATACTTAAGTTTCTCAAGCCTTTGCGAATGCTACTTGGATGGTTTTTATCAAAAAATTCCATGGCCATAACCGGGAATTCATGGTTTCCTTTGCTAAATCAATTTATGGAAGAAAGTCTGTTGTTGGAGACATAAAATTACAGGTGGATGAAGAATTCATCGTTGCGGCCATAGGGTTATCAAGAGAGGGAACAATATGATTTAATAATCCTCCATTGAAATATGAACCCTCGAATAAATTGCTAGTTGAGCCCTTCGACCTTGAAGAATATTCAAAAGGTATTCCATTGACTCTATTAAAAACTAGGTGGAAGAAAATGCCTATGCCAATCTGTCATCTCTTCATGGAAATGCTAGGGTTTCATCTGAATGTCCCACATTTCTTGCTACTTAGTTTGAAATTCATGGCATCTCACTACCATAAGACATTCAAAGACTCTGAGCAGGTCTCACACCACTTAGCTCTCATTGGCCTATTAGTTCATTTCATTTGACCAAAGTGGGCGATTCATGGCATAATGTTTTGTAAATATCGATGACGGTCCTCAATGTGATTGTCAAGGCTTGTAGATTAATCCTTCAGAAATTAAACTCTCACTACCTATCCAACCAATCGATTCTATACATCAGTCAAAGAATTGTAAACAATTCATAGGTTCTGTTTTAGAAAATGGGATCTGAGTCCAAATTTCCAATTCAACAGTCTGACAATATTGCAGCACATGATTTGACAGCCCAAGCTCTTTTTTCTCATATGAATTTAAATAATCCTATAAAACAAATCACAATTTTTCTTCCACAAGATCATTTGGAGAATGTCTTTCAATGGTCTCGTTTTGGGGTCAACCTACAGAATGATGAGCCTCATTCCCATAATGAATTTCTCAATGAAATTGCCAAATTTGCTTTGGAAAAGATCGGTGCGGTTTGTCTGCTCAATGACTTGAATAAACTAAAAAAACTAGTTTATAAAAAAGTTCCCAAAGTTGACATTCAATGGGCATGTTGTACGTTTCTTTGTGCGTCGGCTTAATGGCCTCTTTTCTGTTGTAGATCTGGAGGTAGGTTTCTTTATTACTATTTGCAGTTAATAAAACATCTACTCCCTCCCTCTCTGTACAAGTCATCCATTATAGAGGAATCCAAGGTTGTGTTTTTGCATATGAAGAGAGGAAAGCAAGTGGAAGAAAATTCCTATGCCAATCTGTCATTTCATCACTTGTGAACGCAGATACAGTGTTGTTTTAAGATACCATATCAAGATTTTCATGGAAATGCTAGGGTTTCATCTGAATGTCCCACATTTCTTTCTACTTAGTTTGAAATTCATGGCATCTCACTACCATAAGACATTCAAAGACTCTGAGTAGGTCTCACACCACTTAGATCTCATTGGGTTATTAGTTGATTTCATTTGACCAAAGTGGGCGATTCATGGCATAATGTTTTGGAAATATCGATGAGGGTCCTCAATGTGATTGTCAAGGCTTGTAGGTTAATCCTTCAGAAATTAAACCCTCACTACGTATCCAACCAATCGATTCTATACATCAGTCAAAGAATTGTGAACAATTCATAGGTTCTGTTTTAGAAAATGGGATCAAGTCCAAATTTCCAATTCAACAGTCTGACAATATTGCAACACATGATTTGACAGCCCAAGCTCTTTTTTCTCATATGAATTTAAATCATCCTATAAAACAAATCACAATTCTTCTTCCACAAGATCATTTGGAGAATTTCCTTCAATGGTCTCGTTTTGGGGTCAACCTACAGAACGATGAGCCTCATTCCCATAATGAATCTCTCAATGAAATTGGCAAATTTGCTTTGGAAAAGATCGGTGCGGTTCATCTACTCAATGACTTGAATAAACTAAAAAAACTAGTTTATAACAAAGTTCCCAAAGTTGACATTCAATGGGCATGTTGTACTTTTCTTTGTGTGTCGGCTTAACGGCCTCTTTTCTGTTGTAGATATGTAGGTAGGTTTCTTTACTACTATTTGCAGTTAATAAAACATCTACTCCCTCCTTCTCTGTACAAGTCATCCATTATAGAGGAATCCAAGGCTGTGATTTTGCATATGAATAGAGGAAAGCAAGATGTTTGGCAATTTGTTAAAAGAGGATTTTAATAAAAATGTATTCCGATACTTTATTAAGATATTTGCTACTGATTTTTGTTGGAATTAGGTATTCCGATACCCAAGCAAACCCCGCACGCAGCCCACGTAGACCTATCACAGTATCTTTGTACAAGTGTCGGCTTGCGTGTCACATTGCCAAGCACATTATGTTTTCAGTCGGGGCATTAGTTCAGGCCAAATAAAAAAAATTTGTAGGTTTTACAAAGTTCATATATAGTCTATATTATTTATAGTTTTATTGTTATCTTTATGTTGCATTTTTGGCAGCCACCGGTTGGCTCCGTCCATGTGACGTCTTCTTGGGGTGCTGTGCCCCAGGACCCGGCAGCAGGATGTTGTCACCGAGCCTGGGCGACGACCGGGCTTGGGCAGGTGTTGTGCGAATGCATAAGTGCATGGTGAAGTGACAGGATTATGAAAATTTATAAAATTGCCACATACTCAAAATGCATTGAATGTGAGTTTACAGTTCTGACAGAGAGGTTGCGGAAAATCTGCTTCGTATCTTAGAAGATCTGAGTTTGTATCTGTACAAATCTGATTTCTGATCTCTACAATGCCTATTTGTGAAAACTGGCATGTTCACTTGTACAATTAAAATTTTTATGCACCTAACACCATTGCAAAATCTCGTTGGAACAGGCTACATATTAGGTAAGTATATTTGACACTTTTCAATTTTTAAGAACTGACCTTACATTTTTAAGCATTGATATTTAACATATTTTTGTCAACTCCATCTCCAGATCATATTCATTGCGTAACACCTAAGCAGAAAAACGCAAAAATGAGGAAGGCAGACTGGACATGAGGTGTGTGTTACAGGAGCATATTATGCTCATAAATTTTCACTATTCGGCTTTACATAAAGTTCTACAGGCTTGCTTTCTGCATAGTGCAACTTGTTGAAGAATCATATTGATTCTCTTTATGAAAGAGAGACTTGGGCTTCCATGTCTGCAGCTATTTGGATAAAGTGTCAAACATCAACAATGGCCAGACAACCTTATTTAAATGTGGAAAGGATGATGATAGTTGACCAGATTCTTTTCTATGGTGATAGACCTGCAATTCTTTCTTTTTAAAGTTTTTGCTTTTGTGGGTAGAGGAAGTGAATAGAGAATATGATTAAGAGGCAACTCGTTTTCAAGGTGGTGGATTCCCACAACCTCATGACCAAGGATGGCCAAGGTTCGGTCAGTCCCTTTGTTGAAATAGACTTTGACAACCAGAGGTTTCAAACCCAAGCGAAACAGAAAAAACCTCAATCATGTTTGGAATCAGAAGATGGTTTTCAATATAGCAGACCCTGCAACTCTTCATAACTTGACTCGGGACATTAGTGTTTGCAATGAGAAGTTGTCCGCTAATTATAGGAACTTCTTGGACAAGCTGAAGATATCGACAACCAGCTTTGTTAAACAAGGTGATGAGGCTTTACAGAGGTTTTCATTGGATAAGCAAAGTATTTTCTCACATATTAGGGGTGAAGTTGGTTTGAAGGTTTATTATATTGAAGAGAAGGGCGGTAATCCTGGCAATGGTGAGAAGAAGGGCAAGGAGGAGAAGAAGGCACCTGATAAGAAGAAAGAGGGAAAGCAGAGGTGGCAGCAGCTGCAACATAAACAACAAACTGCCAAATAGCAGGAAAAGGCCGTTGAAAAGAAAGAAGGGTAAACATCTAAATTTTTTACATACTAAAAAAAATTAAGCCTTCAAAATATTTGATCTCTTGCTGCATCATATACAAGTTTAACATGAAATCAAAATAATTTTTTGTTTAAGCAGACATCATTTTCATAGACATTATGACATCTTCCCCATACCGGGCTATAAAACATCTCATTAGCCTCAATGTAAAAAATAAAAATTGAAACATATAGACCAAATAAATCATAAATAGAATAGAAACTTCAAAAAGATTTAAAACAAATTAGAAAACACAATTTAACAATCTTTTAAAGACATTCTTCTCATCAATATGCCAAAACCCCTTGGGGACAAACACCAGCCATAAGCAAAAGTCAGATTATCATGGAATGATGAGAGAAAAAATGAATTTTAACAATTTTGACTGGAATTTTTACATAAAACAAGGATGGTTTTGAGCATAGTTATCTTACACCTAAATCAACAGGTATATTCTCATTATTACAGGGACAATATCTTTTTAGTAGACAAATGCAATATGTTCTACATTCAAACAACCTTTTAACTGTAAACTAAAAATTAAAACAAGGATGGTTTTGAGCACAGTTATCTTACACCTAAATCAACAGGTATATTCTCATTATTACAGGGACAATATCTTTTTAGTAGACAAATGCAATATGTTCTACATTCAAACAACCTTTTAACTGTAAACTAAAAATTATGCCTCGCATTCCAGTGCCATTTGCAAACAAATATCAAGGGGTCTCTGTAAGATAAGATTCTTTCAAACATCGAAGAAACTAAAAACGATGTTTCACAATCCAGGCACATTTGGAAAGACCCAAGATCTAATAACAAGGAACCATTCGTATCTGATAACCATATATTTATACTATATTTATAGTTTTGGGCATGGAGACTCAACTGGCCCAGATTTTTATTTCCCAGGCAATGGTTGGAAGTGGAATTATAAAGATAGTTTCTATGTTTTATTTGTATGTTCTGTTTTGCACTTCATATGCTAGGGTTTTTCCTATTTTATCTGTATGTTTTATGTTACAAGGCATTGGCCGGAAAATGGCCATGCCTAAGCCCGATAAATGTGGAACATGATTTCTCTTGTATTTTTGGGAAGCTTTTATGATAACTGCTCAATACCTGAGTCGCATTCTGGGAAAACTTTTATGATAACTGCTGTAAAATATTATTGGAAAACACTCATTTTTTAAAACTTATTGGAAAAATAGCCCTATGTAAACACCGTATGAGTTCCAGTGACTGAACAACCTATGAAAATCTCTTGACAATGAGTATATTTTTTCACATTTATCACTGCATATCTCTACCATGAATCTCTGCACTATTTCATGCCTCCAGTTCCTCTGCAATCTATATAGACAGCAGGACTAACTAAGGAATAAAAAGCAAAGAATAGAGTGAGCAATAGACAGAGCTTTTCAAACAGACATACACTAACACAAATTTAAAGGTCCAAGTTACTGTACTTGCACTCCATATTTCAGGCTAAATACCACTGAAAGGAGAACATAAACACAGCCCTATAGTAAGCATATAGTGACACAGATTTTTATGTGGAGTAAACTCTACCGGAGGATAAATATATCAACCCTAAAAAGGTACTCTTACAGAGCTATTTTTTTATCAAAAAAAAGCTACAGATTACAGATCTCTCTCTTCTCATATTCACAGAGGGTGTTCTTCGGATTACATTCAGCTACAGTCACAGATGTTTGTGAGTCTCCCACAGCCTATTGCTGCAATTCCCTTTCTGTTTTTTCTCCCCATGCTTGAAGAAGAATTCACTTTCTTTTTCACCCTAGTGTATTGTCTTATTTTTTTATGTTATTTACAGATTTGATCTCTCCATTTTCAAAGTTTTTGGTGTCACAAAAATTCAAATGAGTGGGTTGCAATTGCATTCCAAGCTTCACTTCTATTTTTGGAAAACTGCTATTTGAAGACAGAGTAAATTTTGACCTATTAAATCACCATGAGCTTTACTGTGACCATTTCGTGTGACATGCCATCCTACCGGTGCTTATCGTATTTGTAATTCAATCAACATAGAAATAGTTAGTCTATAAATCACCGAAAAGAAGTCCAAAACATATAATATCAAGTTTTGAGTTCACTATGATCCAGTCATGATACCTAATGGGTCCACCCCCAGAGCATAATCCCTTGGATATGAGATCTATTGAACTGTGTCGGCACACTACATGGGGCATTCATATCGTGACTTTTTTTTTTTTTTTTTTCAGAATTTCGTAAATATAAATTTGATAAAATCACAAAATTTGGAATTGGGGTATCACAAAATATAAATATGATCCAGTTATAATTATTCGACTGTCGTGTTCATCCATATCCATTTTTTATTCATTGCACAGGTATTCAATCGTCTGTTTGCCGTTCTAGATTTCCATTATTAAGGTAAAAGGAAGAAGAAATAGGCGTACCTGTGCAACGAACCCGTCGTTGAGCTTCGACCAAAGACATGAGAGATGGCAAATTGGAAACGAGGAACTGCAGATGAACCCGGTGAATAACAACTGCAACAACAACCAGAGCTCCCGAAATGTGCAACAAAAACCACCGAAACAGAGTGCAGACCCAAACAAGTTGAAATGGAAATCAAAGACGAAGAGACGAAGGCTGGTAAGCTATAAAACCACGAACTAGCCACCATGGCCATACCGAAATAAATGAGAATGACCCCTGCACAGAATTTGGGGAAGCCCTCACGAAACCCACCGAATGAAATTCTAGAGAAACCCATTCTTGTACAGACGTCGCCAGTTAGTTCGAAACGACAGATGCATTTAACACAAACCCTCTGAAAGATGCAAACAGGAACCACTGACTGACAAGAAACCCTTTGAAAGACGCAAACAGGAACGACGGACTGAGAAGAGGCCCAGCCCACGACTGTCCAGACAACAGCGACAGCAGCAAACCTACCACCAATAAAGGCCTGCCATAGCCATAACCCAACGAGATGCAAAACCCTCGTCCAACACAGGAAAACCAGGCCGACCGCGAAAACCCTCGTCCGGCACAGGAAAAACCAAGCGTAAACCCTCGTCTTCCACAGGAAAAACCAAGTGAAAACCCTAGGCCTCGAACAGGAGCGAACAACCATAAAAGCGTAAACCCTCGTCTGGCACAGGAAAAACCAGGCGAAAACCCTAGGCCTCGAACATGAGCGAACAACCATAAAATTGAACACTGCATACTGAGGACGACCCACCACACCAACATTTAACACACCATGACGCCATCGCGCCGCCGCCTCTTGGGGCGCAGGAGCCAAGGCAGGTGTCACCATGCACGGCGCTAATCAGACCACAGAAAAATAGCACCTAAACAATTTTGGAAATGCTTGATTTTTCCAGAACAAAGGTTTCAACTTTCACCAGAGACTCCATTGACGAACAGTCACCCTGATTAATAGCCCCGAACGAAATACTTGATGTCGGGGACATAACAAGGATCATAAGCACTAGTGTGATTAAACATATTACAAGCATCAAGTAATTATATAAATGAAAATCACTAGTGTGTAAAATTTAAATTGTATACAATGTTTTTTTTTATGAAAACGCAATGGGGCGTGATATTTAAATAGTACACACCTGTGCTTTTATGTTTGTAAATGCATCGGGTCATAACATTTAAGGTGTACACACTGGTGCTATTGTTTTTACCAATGCATTGATGCATTAACATTAAATTGTATGCTCCGACAAACTTATTGTAATTACGTACTGAGGCATTTATACGATATGTGCACCATTTAAAAAACCTCCACTATAACCTCTATGCATGCTATTTTCTAAGTTATAATGTACATATGTTATAACCTTTGTTGAAACATCCGTTACCAATGGTGGAGGTTTTGGTGAATCGAAGATCTTGTAACATTGAAAGCCTCCACAAAAACTTCTACTAGAAGGTGTTTTCCTTGTAGTGATTTTTATGGATTTTGAGTTAGGGTTACCTCAAGTTCAATGATTAAGCTAGATTTTTTTTTACGTGAGGAATAATAAATGTGAGTTGAAACATGTGTAAGATAGCGATCATTGATAATCATATGGAGATAGAAATGTCCATTCATTCTAAATCCTTAAGACTAGGATATGATTGGAACACCTATTTTTGAAAATTGATACATTGGCATGAAAAAATGAGAGATAAATTTTTTCTTGGCTACTCCTATTCCTTCTTTATGTGAGGAATCTAAGAGAACCTTCCTAGTAAAAGAGAGGCTTGTGAAATTTTACACAAAAGTTGTTGACCAAAAATAGATATTTGTGTAGACAGATATGAAAATAGCTTGATGAATATTTAAATGCAACTCATTTTACTTGGATGGATCTCACTCCTGAAGTTGTAAAAAATATGAGAGGTGAACTACACTTGGTGAACATGGAATATGATTGGAATTAGTGTATTATCAAGATGAAGATGAAGGTGTCTCATGGTTGGTGTTCAGACCACACGAGGAGCTTCAAGAGATCTATGAGCGCTCTGATGTGATGATAGATGACAAAGACGTTGAGGTGGTGGAGAACTCCAAGCCCACAGATAGGCCAGGTGGTAGGACAAAAATGATGATGGAGCATAAGATTTATCATATATTGACATTTATTGAAACCCATTAGTTCTCTATATTAGGGGTTAGGGAAGTACCCGAGGATTTATTACATACTAGGGCCCTTTTTTGAACTCAGTTCTTTAAGAAGCTCCAAAAATATTGGTAAGGGGCCATGTTGATGAGGTTAGTATTGATCCATCAAAGGGCGCAAAGGTGGGTAGCATTGGATCTAAACATCAAGTAGAGGATGGATGTGATGGTAGTTTTCCTAAGGATTATATAGAATAACATCTTTCAATCCCTTTATGAGGTCAGAGGAGGAGGTGTATCCAACCTATAAAGGAAAGAGTGCATATGGTTTTAGGCCATGATATGCAAATATAGAAAGTTGAGAGGAGGATGGCTTTGGTGTGTGGCTAGATATGTTTTTTGATGAAGGAAGAAGAGGATGTGGCTCAAATTATGAGCAAAGAATGTCTCTTGGGACCATAAGGGTTTTATTTAAAATCATGGGACCCAAATTTTGACCCTAGGAGGGAGCCCACACATATCCAAAAGATTTGGTTTTTTCTAGCAGGTTTATCTACAGTTCTACGGAAGGAAGAGATCTTGATGGAACTGGGAAACTCAATTGGTCAATTCATTACCTTAGAGGAAGGATGGCTCAATAGAGCAAACAAAATAATAGCCAAGGTACTAGTTGATTTGGATATTCTAAAAGTCCCATTAGAAGATTTGGGCATTGTATGGGACCATTTGACCTTTCGCCAGAAACTAGACTATTGCAAATTGTCATTTCAGTGCATTGTCTATCATGAAGTGAGCCATATTCTAGTGGATTTCCCATATGTAGAAAAAGACCAAAGTCCTTTTAAATAATTGTGGATTAACTAGAAGAGTGAATGTCTACTTGGGTTTTCAAATCTAGGTGAATAGGTTTCCCAAGATGAAGCACAATCCTTAACTTTTCAAGGAGACATTGAGGGCCTATTATAAGAGAATACTTACCAAACTTCCAAAGAATTGAAAGTTCCAAAGCAATATCCTATGCATTTATCTAAAGGTGTGCAATAGCATATGCATCATTTGTGTTTTCTTAGGCAAGACTCATGAATATGAGATTAAAAAGGAGTGACACAACCCCTACAAACAATTCGAAGGGAATTATCCCTAAAACCCTGGTTGAACCTGGAAACATTTGGGAAGGGAAATTCTTAGTAGAAGCTCACAAGAAGGACCTAGAAGATAGGGGTAAATTCATTGAGTTTCCATTGGTTGCAGACTCCATGGAGATTAATAAGGAAGAGGTCAAGAAAGGATATTGACTTTCCTTTACTCGCATAATGGAGAAGTGCCCAAGCCTACCTACTAAGGTACTTAGAAAGAACTCCTCAAATCATTGGTTTAAATCAATATATCAACTTAGATCCAAAAAAGGTGTATAGGAGGTTTCGTGAGGGGTCATGGGTGCTTTGTATTTGATGATGATAACATAGTCTCTATCGGATGGAAATCTGAAATGTTCTTGGCAAAATCCAAAGAAAAGAAGAAACTGAGAAGGTAAAAAAATGACTATTAGTCGAATCCTTAAAGCAAGAGGGCCCAACTGGGCCCAACAACAGGTTACTTGACGATTGTTATCTCACTTAATGTCAGAGGGCTCACGGGTGCCCACAAACGTCTATCCTAAAAATACTTTTGGGAGTCTATAAACTTGATATTATTGCCATGTAGGAAACCATGTGTTATGGACATAAATTTGTTGAAGTATTATTAAATGATTTAAAGGATTGAGATTTTTGTTCTTTAGATGTCGTTGGTTTATTTGGTGGACTAGTATCAAGGTTGAATACCAAGTTTCATTCAATCTCATCCTTATTACTGACATCAAGCATACTCATGGAGATAAGGGAAAAATAAATAGGGTTCGATCAGAGATTAATCAATTTATATGGGCCATTTGAGGACATAAATGCATTTTGGTCCTCTTTAGCAGACTCTAGGGGGTTGGAAGGGAAAAACATGTGTTTTGGAGGAGAATTGATTCTTACCCTTAACAATTGAGAGGTTTGGGGGAGACTACAAGAAGGGATCAATTGGGAGATTAGTTATCTTGGTTATTAGAATATCATCGACTCGTTGATGTGGATCCCAATCTCTCCTACTTGGTTTAATGATAGACGAGGAAGAGGATAGATTTATAAAATATTGGATCATCTTCCTATTTTTCTAAAAGATTGGTAGAAAATGGTGGACTATCTGATCATATTCCTATTTTTCTTAGGTTGGAGAAGCAGTGATAGGAAACCCCCAAGTACAATTAAATTTAACCATACATGGTTGTTGTATCCATAGTTCAAGGAGTTAATATCTAAGACATAGAAGCCCCATGATAGTAGGGAAAGAGACTCTGCAATGCAACTATTTGTACACAATCTCAAGAGGATCAAATCCATGATGAAAGAGTGGGTTAAGACAATTTTTCTCAGTTCAAAAAAATACCTCAAAGAATTGGAAGAAGAGACTACTGCCCTTTTTGAAAATGACTCAATGGGGGTATTCTCAAAAGGATAAGTTGAGCCCTTGAAGGTGTTGGAGAGCAATAAAAGGACCTACTATTCAAGGAAGAAGCAAGGTGGAGAATACAAAGAAATGCTTTGTGGATAAATGAAGGTGACAATAATACTAAATTCTTTCACTATTATGCGAATCATAATAGACCTATAAACCTTATATGGGATATCATACATCCCAATGGATCTTATATTAGCACCTTCCAATAAATCACAAAAGTTGGAAGTCATCATTTTAAATCCATGTCTCGAGATCCTAGGAATGTTAATATTGGAGAGATTATGCAAATTACGAGTTCATGTCCTACTCTCAAAAATGTGGAATCAAATATGGCTATGGAGGTTGAAGTTACTTCTTTTAAGTTGAAGGTTGTGTTGTACTCATGCAAGAGAGGGAAAAGACCTAAGCTTGATGGATTATTTGTGAATTTTTACTTGGGGTTCTGTGACCTCTTGGATAAATATTTGCTACATGTGGTGGAATAATCAAGGCATTGTGGAAAAATATTGGGGACTTTGAACACTACCTTTATAGCCCTCATTCTTAAGAAACATATCTATGACACCTTTGAATATTTTTGGCCTATATGTTTATGTAATCTTGTTTACAAAGTTATCTCCAAAATTATTGCCAACAAAATATTAAAGGATATTATCTTAGGTTTTGTTTCAGAAGAACAATTTGGATTCCTCTACAACATACAAATACATGATGTTGTTGGAGTATCACAATAAGCCATGCACTGAGAAAAAACAAACAAGATCCTAATTCATATCCTAAAGATTGATTTGTCTAAGGCTTGTGATAAGGTGAATTGTCTTTTTTTAAGCTTTTTTCTTCTCCAGATGCGAACGAGCTTGATGATAGTGAATTGGATTGTGGGATGCTTATCTTTTGTTTTGTTTGTAGTATTAATTAATGGTGACATTCCAATGTCTTTGATGCTTCCAAGGGACTCAAGTAGGGGTGCCCCTTATCAACCTTCCCTTTATTTTACTATAAAAGGGGTTTCACATGCTTATTGAAGAAGAAGAAAGGAAAAGATATTGAAAGGGGTTTAGGTGGCTCGATCTATTCATATATCTCACTTGCATTTCATGGATGATATCATGGTTTTTTTCATGGATCGGTGAAGGAGTTGGAAACATTAAAGGAGTTGTTGAATGCGTTTTGAAATGCTACATGTATGGAAATAAACCAAAATAAGTCACTTCTCCTATTTAATGAGTTGGTAGATGACAACAACATAGGAAACAATTTTATTTCCAATAAAGACTAGTGAGTTAGAACAAGGGGTTAAATACATGGGGTTGTTCTTAAATTATAACAAATACCACTATTTTGATTGGATTTGGTTGTATAATGAAGTGGAAGCTAGAATATTAATTTGGTGGAATTGATAAATTTCACGAGGAGGAAGACCAATCTTGGTAAAGGTTGTGCTGGAGAGTATTCATGTTTGTTGGATAACCATAGAATAGATTCCCAAGGGAATTCTAAATAGAACAAGAAAAGTTGTCTTAGTTTTATATGTACTAGGAAGAGGGATAAATAAGGTATCCCACTTGTTAAATGGAGCAAAGTGGCCCTACCAAAAGATATCAGAGGATGGGGCGTAAAAAATTAGATGCATGTTTTTAGTTTGGTTCTTGCTGCAAAAAGCCTTTGGAGGCTAGCATACAATGAAGGACTATGGCAGAGAGTTAATAAAGACAAATATTTTAAGGAAATCAAAATGGAGATATGGTTCATATTGGAAAATAAATAGGCCCTAGGAACTTCCATGGTTTAGAAAGCATTGGTGAAAACACATCCTTTGGCTAACAAGTGGGTGGCTTGGCAAGTTGGGGATATAGGAAAGTTTAGGATTGGGGAGGAGCTGGATAGGAGCCAAAGGTAATTTCAGAGTCTGAAAAGATCTGGTGACATCCTTACATTGCAAGGAATTTACATCTTAAGGGAGGAAAATAAAAGGAATTTACATCTTAAGGGAGGAATATAACTTGAGGGTAAGAGATGATCATCTACAAGTCCTAAAGTTAGCAGATATATTGAATCTGCAAGTAGAATTGGCAGAGGAATGGGGACTTTATGTTAATAAACTCTCTCATAACACAATTAAACTATCTCTAGATGAGGATAGCCTTAAGTGGTCCATAAACAAAGGGACTAGTGAACACTCTGTTAAGCCAAGATATGTAACACATATTGAAGAAGATTGTTCTAGTAATAGAATTTGGTTATGGAGGTCTATCTAGAAGTACTACACACCTAAATATAACTTCTAGATTGACCTCCTCAAGTTTCCTCTCTGAATATCCTTTGATTACGCTCCTTCTATGTTTCCCATAAGAGAAATGCCAGGAAGAGATGCCAAAGATGATGGAGTAGAGGGATGACGAAGGGGAGCTCCCTCCAATTGGTGAGATTTTTATTTATGTTTGAGCCATCTCCGTCTAAGGTGCAAAAGAGAGAGGCTCCCTTATCCCATAAATCGGAAGTGACGGGGTAAGAATTGAAAAGATGGTCCTTGTCCTTAAGATGATTGTTGCAAAGATGGGATCAAGAGGGTCCTTGGAAACCTCTTTTGAGTAAGTTTTCCCAGGTTAGAGTTCTATTATGTACAAGGAGCCATAAGAACATTGATATTTTAGGCCATAGGTTCGCGGTCCAGATGCAGTACCAAATGGGTTCTTTTGGAAGGTCGGTGTGGTTGACCACTATTTCATATCCTTCTTTGATGGTGTAGATTCCCACAAGCTTGTGGCCCCAGCAGAGTTGGCCATTTTCATCCTTCGTTTTGATCCTTTTGTTCTGCAGTTCTAAACTTATGTTTGGAGCATAGATTTGAAGGGGTTGAAGCGGTCATCATTCTACAGGAATCCATTGCCACCATTCCTCTTCCCTGGTGTCATGTGACGAACCTGATAGAAGTTTTGAGTCCTCAGATCCTCCTAATATTCACGATTTGGGCAATGTTGCTTAAGTTTTGGAGCCTACTTCCAAGATTATTCCCAAAAGAGGGTTGAGGCTCCATTCCTTATTTCCCAAAAACTATGGTCTTTGATGAATTTGAAGTTGCACAAGGCTAAGTTCCAAATGATGGATCCCACAGCCTGATCATTGAATCTGATTAAATCTTGTTGATCTATCCCTGGAGTGTATTTGTCCTGCTAAAGTGACCCCCATGGAGCCTACTTCCAAGAGTATTCCCAATAGAGGGTTGAGGCTCCATTCCTTATTTCCCCAAAACTATGGTCTTTGATGAGTTTGCAGTTGGATAAGGCTAAGTTCCAGTTGATGGATCCCACAGCCTGATCATTGAATCTGATTAAATCTTGTTGAACTATCCCGGGGGTGTATTTGGCCTGCTAAAGTGACCCCCATGGTTCTTATTTGTGAGTTATCCATTTCCACCAGAGCTTTGAGACCATAACCTTATTGATGGTTTCTGAATCTCGAAGTCCTAAACCCCCTGAAATTTTAGGCTTGCAAACATATTCCCAGCTGACGAGGGCCCATTTGCATTGTAGGTGATCTATACCCAAGGGAAATTTCTCATAAGGTTCATGATTTTGTTTAGAACGGTTTTAAGGGAAGCTAAAACAAACAAAAAAAGGTAAAGAGGCATTGAATGGAGAACAAATTTGACAATGACTAGTTTTCCAGCCAGATTGAGAGAACAAAAGGTCCAACTAGAAATCCTGCTTTCTAGTCATGGCAGGAGGTCCTCCCAGTTTGCTTGAAGCAAATGTTTTTCCATAAGAGGTGCACCAAGATACTTGGACGGGAGGGATCTTCTCTAGAAATGAAAGAGTTGGGTGATACAACGCTAGACAAGAAGGGTGGTTTTGAAAAGAACAACAGGGATTTTTCCTTATTAATGTAAGTTTTAAACATGTGTAGTGAAGTAAAGCATACAAATTCTTTTAAGCAAAACATAGATTACACCATAGCATTCACACATAATACACAGAGATTTACGTTGGAAATCCTTAACCAGTAAAACCAACAAAACTTAGAGCCACACCTCTTATTTTTTCATTATGATTATTAACCACTCACAATACAAATATAGGTATTCTGCAGCATCCAAAACCCTAATCTGTTAACCTGGATTAGAAATAAACCCCAATCCCTTAACCGAGATTAAATTACATATTTTTAGAATAAACCCAAAAATAGGCTGAAAATTGTCAGGTGCAGATCGTCAGATGCACCCCCCCCCAATACACACACATGCAAAGAATATAGCACATACCCAACAATTAATGGCAGTGCTTGAAGCTTCCGTGAAGTGGTTGAGGATTCTCTTAAAGAGAGTGGCTTCACGATAAGAAGGGTGACCTGTGAGAAGGGTATCATCTACAAATTGTTGATGGGAGTAGGTAGGAAAGTTATAATGAAGCTAGAGACCTCTGAGTTATTTGGATATTACTTCCGCTTTTATGCTTCTTCCCAGTCCTTCGACCATCAGGATGAAAAGAAAGTGGGAAAGTGGATCCCCTTGACGCATACATCTGGAGGGGGTAAAGGGAAAGGAGGGGGAACCGCATACGTCTGGAGGGGGTAAAGGGAGAGGAGGGGGAACCGCATACGTCTAGAGGGGGTAAAGGGAGAGGAGGGGGAACCATTCACGAGAAGGGAGAAGAAAGTCGAGGAAAGTAGCGACATGATCCAGTTGATCCATTTGTGGTAGAACCCAAAACATGAAGGATCCTAGCTATGTAGGTATAGCTTGTTTTGTCAAAATCCTTATACATGTCCGGCTTGATGAGCATTCCCAATTTATTGGTGACTTTAAGGGAGTGAATGAGCTCATGAACCATAATTATTCCATCCAAGATTTGGTGACCTTCAACATAGCCAGATTGTTCAAGGAAGATAAGAAGGGGGAAGAGGGGTTTTAAAATATTGGCTATGAATTTGGTGATAATCATGTAGATGACATCCAATGATGAACAAAAATGATGTTGCTCGTTGTCGTCTGACCCCCGTGAGCTTCTGCTAGGGTTCCTCAATTCGCATCCCCCTTGCGGCTTGGGATGGATCCCCCTCTGGATCCCAGCCCGGAGGATCGAAGGCGCCTCCTGTATGCGGCCTTCAGGGATTTGGTGGCCGCTTCTCCTCCCCCACCCTCTGCTGCACCCTCCTTCGGTGATGGCTTCATTAAGCTCTCGGAGGCTCCCAAGATTCAGATCATGTCGGCCACTTCAAGGGTGAAAGCCATTTCCCCGAGTGAAATAGGTTTGATCGGTCAGTTCACCGGGATCCGGCCGTCGCCGAAGACCATGGATACCTGGATTAAAAAGAATCGGATGCCCTTGATCTCTGGGGGCATTCAGCACTGCTTCTGTGGTAAGGGTTTCTTCAGTTTTTTATTTGAAGTGAAAGAAGATAGAGATCTCATTTTTCGAAGCGGGTCGTACTTCATGGGTCCTAGGGGGCTCTACCTTAATCGCTGGAGCTTATCTTTTGACCTTGAAAAAGATGTGCCTTCAGCTCTCCCTATTTGGGTCCGCTTGCCTCATCTTCCTTTGCACTGATGGAATGATGAATCCCTTCAGGCAATAGGGAACTCCTTTGGGAAGTATATTGACAAAGCTGAACCTAAAGGTCTGCTATTTTCTTGTTTAAGAATCTGCGTGGAGGTGGATCTGGAGAAGGGACTTCCGGAGGTTGTAAGTCTTTGTATGGATGGTTGGGAATATGCTCAGAAAGTAGATTATGAACAATTTCCCTTCAAATGTAAAAAGTGTCATGAATAGGGCTATTTTGTCAAAAAATGCCCAAAAGTCGCTAAGGAGACTCCGGAGAAAATGCAAGAAGAAGAATGGCATCAAGTTAAAAAAGGAAAAAGAGTCCCTGCTCCAAAAAGGCAGCAGCAGGAAAAAGAAAAAGAGCAAGTTTAGATTGAATCAGTAATCCTAGCTAGCAATCAGTTTGATGCCTTGAATGTCGAAGAAGGCGAGATCATTGAACCTGAAATACCTGAAATGGCCTCCGAGCATAACGATGTCTTGATCACTAGCATTATATCCCCCTCTCTCGAAACATAAAAAGTAGTACTAGTTCGGGATGGCTCTCGTCTTCTTGAAAGTTCATGGGCGGATATGGTCAAGCAAAGCAAAGTATCCCCCTTCTCTGTCTCTCCTGAATCTTCCTCAAAAGGATCTCAAGAACACCTTGAACTAGGGCCTCCCCTAAACACAAGAGGTAAAAAATCTTTGCGATACCACCATGAGAAAGAAGCAGAAAGAGAAATCGAGCTAGGAAGGCAACAAAGCATAGAGGCAACGAAGTTGCTTCAGTCCTCCAAAAAATCAGGAAAACCAGATGGTAGGGCTCGAGCAGGCCAGCAATCGGGGAAGAAGTAATGAAGCTTGTCTCTTGGAACTGTAGGGGCCTTGGTGGACCTAATAAAGTGAAAGCAATGAAAGAAATTGTCAATTCTGAAAGACCAGACATCCTACTGATTCAAGAGACAAAAATGAGTGGTGTGGAGGTCCTGGAACTCACACATCTCTTTTGGAAAGATTGCCACGGAAATGCTATAAGCTCCAGAGGAGCATCTGGAGGTATCACATCCTTTTTTTCAAGTAAGTACTCATCCAAAGTCGTGAAGGATTGTCAATACTGGACTCTAAATGAGCTCTGCAATAAGGAAGATCATCTTACTTTTTATGTTTGTAATGTTTACGGACCCACTCATTACAAGGATAAGCAAACCTTTTGGAACAATCTCTCCACCCTTAAAGAAACCATCAAAGACAAGGAAATCATCATTGCTAGGGATTTTAATACTACAAAATCCCAATATGAGAAGCGTGGTGGGTCCAGAGTAAGGGACCCTTTTGGTGAAAATAAGCAAGACTTGTTCTCAGATCTTGACTTGCTAGATCCACCCCTTAAAAATGGCATTTTCACCTGGAGCAATCGTCAAATCGAAGTGGGTCACATTGCTGCCAAGCTTGACCGTTTCCTTGTCAGCTCCTCCTTTCTGCAAAAAACCTTATCCATGCCTCCTTTGCGATCCCTTCAGCCGTCTCTAACCATAAACCGATCTCCCTTTCACTTTCCATCCCTGTAAATCTCGGTCCAATCCCCTTTCGGTTTAACCCCTCCTGGCTCCAAGATGAGAAAGATCTTCCCTTAATAAACTCAGCTTGGAACTACCCATGCTTTGGGTCACCGAGCTACGTTTGGGAGAGCAAATTCAGAAATGCTCGCTACGTGTTGAAGAGCTGGGCTAAATTCGAATTCAAAAGCCCGAGCCACATTAAAAAGCAGCTAGAAACTTATATTGCAGCTCTCCAGTCTGATATGGAAAGGATCGACATCGCTCTAGCTCTTATACGTTATGAACAAGAACTCAACAATAAAATTCTTTATGTGGCCAAAAAGGAAGAAGAGGTCTGGAGTATCAAATCCAGACAACTGTGGTTAAAAGGGGGGGACAATAATACGGGGAACTTTCACAAGCAAACAAAAGCAAGGCTCAGCTATAATATGATTAAAGAACTTAGAGATAAAGATGGTGCAAGAATCCTTGATCGGGAAGAGATAAAAACTCACATTTTTCAACACTTCCATGAGCTCTACTTGGACAATAATGAGACTGATCCCTTGGCCTAGGAAGATCTTCTTTCCGATATTCATTCTCTCATTTCTGACAGGGAAAACAGGGAGCTCTCCAAACCTATTATGGAGTTTAAAATTAAAGAAGCCATCTGGTCCTTGCAGGCTGATAAAGCCCCGGGCCCAGACGGGTTTACTATTAATTTTTGTAGAGATGCGTGGGACATAATTAAGGAAGACTTAAACAAAATGTTGAACTGCACTCGAAAAAAGTATAAGATTGGAGGGGCCACAAACTCTTCATTCCTGGCCTTAATCCCTAAAGATAAGAATCCTATATCTATAGATCGCTTTAGGCCTATTTCGCTTTGCAAAACCTCTTACAAAATTCTTGCAAAAATCTTGGTCACCAGAATGAAGAAAGTCATGGGCCATCTTATCTCAAAGTCTCATGGAGGCTTCATTGCTGGGAGACAAATCCTCGACAATATGATCATAGTCCAAGAAGCCATACACTCTAGCATGGATCGCAAGCAGCAAGGTATGGAAATTAAACTTGATATGGCAAATGCATTTGATAGAGGTAACCATTTCTTCCTATTTGAAATTATGTCAAAGTTTGGGTTTTCTCAAAGATTCGTCAGGTGGATTAAGGCCTATATTAGTAGCCCTTGGATTGCTCCACTAGTCAATGACAGACCAACCAATTTCTTCCAAGCCTCTCGTGGAATTCACCAGGGCTTCCTTCTCTCCCATTTTCTTTACATTTTGGCTGCTAACACCTTGAGTAGAAGACTTCAACGCCTTCGAAATACTGGGGATCTAAAAGGCTTGAAAATTGCTAGAGGGGTTCGTGCTGCAAACAACGCCCAATTTGCAGATGATACCATATTGTTGGGTGGGGCATCCACTGTTATTGCTAATCGCTTTAAAAGAGTCCTTACTATCTTCCTCAAGGCTTCAAATGGCAAAATTAATGATCTAAAATATAAAGTGTATGGATGGAACTATTCGCCAACTACCATGGCCAGAATCTCAAGAATCCTTGGTTTTGAAGGAATCATTGTCTGGAACTCCTTCAATTACCTCGGTATTCCATTCTTCAAAGGGAAAAAAAGGAAGGAGGATTGGCAAGGACTGATTGATAAAATAAAAAAGAAAATATCCGCCTGGGGTTTCAAATGGCTAAACCCTACTTGGAAGCTTAGTTTGATAAAGTCCATTTTGTCCGCCTACCCGATTTATGTTAGCTCTATTTCCTTAGATCCAAGCTACATCATACAAGAAATCAATAGAGAAATTCACAATTTTCTTTGGCAGGGGAGCAAAGCAAGCAACATCAGGAAATTCCACTTAATAAATTGGAGCATTGTTTGCAGCCCGAAGAATTATGGCGGTGTTGGGGTGAAGGATCCCAATATTATGAACCTATCCTTTGGGGCCAAAATCTTGTGGAGAATCGCTTCAGACAAAGATGCCTGGTGGAAGAAGGTTTTGCAGAAAAAAATACATGAGGGGAACTAGAAGCAACTGTATTGAAAATATAAACATGGAGAAGAAAGGGACTCCCATTTGGGATCTATGCAAGAAGGCAGCCTTCATTATCAAGGATAAAATTCATTGGATTGTAGGAAATGGAAAAAATATCAAGATTTGGTATGACAAGCTGGGGATGAACTCTCCTGCCAACTTCCGGCATGAGTTAAGTAACCTCGAGAATTGGTTTGATAGCAACAATATTCACACCCTATTTGAAATTTCCAATTGGTCCACTAGTGGCAGATGGGTCGGGTGGAAGAATTTGGATCTTCCTGTACACTTGCAATCGGAGTACAATGCTTTTCTTTCCTTGTTACATGAGCAATGCCCCATCAATCGCTCTCTTAAAGATAGACGGGGATGGGGAATATCTGGATCCTACTCGGTGAAGGAAGGTTATCATCATGTATACAACAACAGGGTCAGAGGCATTAAATATGTCAAATGGGCCAAGGTTTTGTGCAAAGACGGATTACCAAAGGTTAATGTCTTTTATGAGGTACTTGCTCACAGGAAAACTTTAACTGCAGATAATATGAGAAAACGAGGAATAGAGGGATCCCTTCGTTGTGTTCTATGCAAGGATGTTGAAGAGTCACTGGAGCATCTCTTCCTCGAATGCAAGTTTACCTGGAGGTATGGAATTTTGCCATCAAAATTTTAAACATCAATGTTGTGATGCCAACAAACTGGAACGATTTATTCAAAAGCTGGAAGGATTACTATTAAGGTTCCTTTTACAAGAAACCGAACTTATCTAGAGCTCGGGATGCTTTACCCAGGTTTATTAGTTGAAAGATATGGACTGCAATAAACAAAGAAATATTTCAAGGCACGTCCAGAAGCCCTTGCAGGGTCTTCACTGCAACAAAGGCTCTCTGGATTGAAGCCTTAACTTTGCGAGGTATGCCCAACATTCATCAGGAGCCACTGACAGTGGGTGAAAGAATCTGGATGGTTGACATCCTTATGCCTCCTTCTTCCCTATTCTGGATTAAGCCTCCCAAAAAACCGAGACCCTTGTCATGGCATCTGAGGATGAATAAAGATGACTTTTAGCATTGGTGGACTTAGGTGGGCTGCAGTACTCTTTTCTTCGATGGTGCCTCAAAAGGCAATCCTGGGTTAGCAGGTGCGGGTGGTGTAATTTTTTACTCCAAGGGGAACAAGCAGAAAGAGTTTGCTTGGGGCATTGGAAGAAAGATCAACAATGGAGCGGAATGGCTCAGTCTCATCAAAGGTCTGGAGATTGCTATAAACCTGGGAATAAAGAACTTGATGGTCCTTGGGGACTCCTTAATTGTCATCATAGAATCCAGACGCATTGTTGACAAAAGGAAAGACCCCTCCTAAAAAATGCATCATCTCTTAATCAACATCAGTAAAGACTTTCAAGAGCTTACCTTTCTTCATATTCTAAGAGGTCTAAATGGGAAAGCTGACGGCATGGCTAATAATGGAGTCAAGCTCTCCTATGGCTCATCCATAGAGCCTGGGCTCATCTTTTTCCTTTTTGGCCCCTTCATATTTCTTTGGTTCAAAACTATAGAAATCTGAAAATTCTTTTTTGGGAAATTCCCCAAGGCATTTCGACGGCCTCCTTATTCCTTGTGAGCCTCACTTTCCTGAATTAATGACATTAATTCAGTATGTCAGTTAGCTGGCATGCGAGCTGATAGCATTACTTTAAATCAGGACAGAAGGTTGCTCTACGACATTTAGTCCCTTGCTGGTTACAGAACCTCGAATTTGTTGGTCTTTGTTTCTTGCCTCTGTTTGAACGGTCACTTTATTGGAAGAAATATGGAGCACCATGTTGTCGGGTGTCCTCAGGGAGGGGGCGACGTGTATTTGAAGTGTGATAGATGTTGCAAGCATGTAAGAGGCCCTAATGTCGGATGTAGTTGGGGATTACAATTGGAAGAAATGATGGGCGACTCGGTGGGCATGGAGAGTAACAACTTCCCTGGGCTTGGTCCCTGCTAAAGGCATGCTGGCGTTAGGAATTCTCATGGGAAAGCTGGGAAACATAGCATTTCAAAGTTCGAAGTGGAATTCTTGGACCGTTTGCAGGAGTTGGAGTTGTAAGTTAGGATGATACGTAGTGAAAACCTGGAGTATAAGAAGGTTTTGTCCCATCTCTACACTTTGGCGTCTGCTACCCACTCTGAGGTGAAAAATCAGAACAATAAAATGGAAGAGAAAATTGAAAATATTATTTTATTTGCAAAATACTTTATGTTAAATTTTAATTTCAAAGTTTTGAAATTATGACCAAGTTTGGTCAAGGATGAGTGTAATTACTGATTATTATTATTTAAATAGATTAAGTAGGAGACAAACACCCAAGGGAACTGTTAAATGAGTGTTCATTGACCCACTAGGAGGAATGGAAGCTGTTGGAAAGCATGGGAAAGATGGCAGCAATTGCACTACACCACTAGCTGTTGGTTATGGGACAACTACCCCTACTAATGTGGCATTATCCCCTAGGTGGTGGGAGTGGGAAGGCATCTCATTTAATGACCAATTAACAACTGAAAGGCCTAGGTAGCCTACATAAGGCAAATTCGAATTGAGCAGGAAGCTCTTACACAATATTTTCTGCATAAATATTCCTCATGTACATAAGGTGATGACTGAGAGATTCGAATAGGGAGGCTATGTGAGTGCATTGTAAGTCTGCAAATTATTCGAAGAAGGAGAACCAGAGGTGCTGGTGCAGGTCCTTTTGACTGCTAAGTCTTAAAGACTGGATAACTATTACTACTGCAAGTTGAGGTCCTAAGCTTCTAGGTTTCTTCCACCTGGTGGTTTAGTGAACAGGCTTGGGGATCCTAAGGCAAGTAACTTTGCTGTCTTCAGGAATTGGTTGGGTGGAACAGGCTTCTTGGGCTCTTTGTTTCCCTATAGAATTAATCCAGGTTTTACTGTTTCCTAATTTATTTCAGTTAAATAGTTATGTTTAGTAAAAATTATAAACTTTGTTTTGTAAAAGAATTGATTTCTGATTTTGTTTAAGTCTGAATGATAAGTTTAATGAGAATCTGAATTGATAATCCATCTCTACATTTTTCCACGTGCTGTTATTTGCATCGTACTCTAGTATAGAGAAGCAAATTAAATGAAGATGAAATATAGGCAGATTGCCATTGATTGGATAGATAAGTACAGTAATTGGAATGTTTTTCATTTTCTGTCCTAGAGCTAAATATAGTAAAGATTTACTGTATAGTATCTGAAATGATACAGGATATTTTATTATTTCATGAACAACAAATATTGTTTAACTTCTGCACAAATACATATTTGTTTTATTATCTCTATTATTTATATAGTAAATAAATGCAATTCAAGACTTTCATTTATCACATCTCCAATTAAATAGTATTGCTACTGATTATTATAAGCTGCAAGTATTAACAAATACACACTCTTCATGTTTCACACACACACTTTGTTTCTTCAAAAAAATTATGTTCCATCAATTATTCAAGTATTATCAGAAATTGAAGACAAAAAAATGTAAACCCTATCTTGTTTACAACCATCGTATTTTCCATTTGCATTACAAACTGTGGATATTACTCAAAGTTTGGTTTCGTATCATATATAAAACCCTAGTTTAGTATTTCCAAGTCCTAATCATCGTTTTCAATAGTTAAACGAAACACGATTTACATATTCACGATCAAACTATAGTACAAAACCTAGTTTTTGCTTGAGGGTTTTTCTGGAGTTACATACGAAAACATCTCTTGCAATCGAAGATAAACCAGAGTGTGGGCATAGCCCCTTTTCATTTCTTTTAAAACAATCGAAAAACTACTTCTTCATTCCAAACAAATTGAGTTATCAACTAAGAAATTGCATACAGTTTTTTTTTACATGACTCGACAGACTCCATCATTTACACAACAACCAAACGATTAGTACAACACGAAACATACCATCGTAGAGAACAAAATGTAGCTTACAGAGTTAAACGAGCTTCGGTTCTAAATTCTATTTCATTAAAGCTTAACCCAAAACATTTCGGAGTTCAAGTTTCGAACCCAACACAGGTTTCAACTTTACAAAGAAAGCATCAGCATACCAGATCGACATTACATTTTTCAAAATAAAAACTACACAGGGTTTATCCCCACCCTCTAAGCTCTTAAAATGAGTATTGAAAACTCTCAACATTTGATGAGCTAAGCATCTAAATAGGACGTGTAACATTTAAACAAACGAGGGTCATCTCCCTGTACAATTTTCGCTTCAACATAAAAGTTCTTCAAAGAAACTCGACTGATAGACAACGCCGAAAGCATGGTGGAATATTTGTTACACAGTACGTTGAAAACGTCATCAGCCAAGTCCGAATGGGCACCTACGAGGGTTTGAGACCACCGGAGCTTACCAGGAATGGAGGCTTGCAAACCATTTCCAAACCCTTGCCCAAGACGTCCTTCGAATCCTGTACAAGTGTCACAAAACTGTCGAAGAGTTAGACATTTGAATAATGCGAGCTGTAAGTTAAAAATTTTCAGACATCTCTGAGTATTTATTTAAAAAAAAGGCTTACCTTTAGCAACAGCGGCCGAGCTCCACGCTTGTCACCAGCAAACGATGAGCTACATGTGTGGACCGAGACCAGGATACCTTTCTCTCTTCACAAAAGTATTTTCTTCCACCCAAACTTAGAGACGAAACTACAATTTATCAACTCGACAGCAATTCAAAACTGAATTCGGAAGACACTATATTCTATCACAACGCCATGACAGCAGAACGAAACTTGCAACTACCAACCTAACCCTACAGGTCTCGAGGTCGAATCCTCTTACACTTCGTCTAACCCTAACATCCAGCAGCCTATCGGCCTCGCTGCCCGAAACAATAGTGAACAATGAAAGACATTAACTCTCTATCAACCAACACAATGACGAAATGCTAGGGTTGCATCCAACGTTCCAGATTCATCACAATCAATGATCACAGGAGTGCCAACAAGGTTACATTGGGTCGAACAAACAACTGCATTTATTGCTTCATCATTATCACAAGCACGGCCTTGCCACTTTTGCACACGATGGATCCTTCAGCAGCCAGCTCGGAGGAGTTTAAATGTGGAAAACATTACACAATGACTTTCGCAGTCACCTTATGCATCGCTTTGCATTACGTGGAAGCGTTAATAAGCCTTGTCACTATGGAGTAGGGGACGGCCATTAATGTAGGATTGATACACTCTCCAACACCAACTCGATGCGCATGTCGAACTAGCAACCTGTCATTTCGATATTAAATACATGTTAGTACCATATATATATCAACGATATTGTTCCAAGCTTATGTTCATGAATTAGATTGTAGTGTTATGTTATATTAATATTAAAGTTTTATATATTATTTGTTAGTTGTGTTCATAGTCATGATATTAATATTATGTTCCAATTATATGTGAGTTTAACATAGTGGACATTATTTAATTATAAGTCATAAGGCTTTTATATATATTGTAGATAGTTAAACGCTGTCAATTTATTGCATAGGGTTAGTAATTCGTAAGAATTATAATGTTAACCTTGTAATTTTAATTATTGTTTATATTTCTTCATAGTTCTCATTTTTGCAAATATTAAAAAGATAGAGTTTGCATTTTTGGTATTTCAAACTAATCCAATGATTAGATATTAGCATAAAAACCATCTTAATACTATGTACTTCATACCCTAACTTCTTAATGCAAGCATTTAATGATTTTAGCGATACAATTACTACATTAGTACTATTCAAGTATTAATTACCTTAAGACGATGACAAAAAGCCAAACTATAACAACGTCGATGGTCACGACAACGAACTTAACAACATGTAGACTTTCTAGACAACATTGTTTTCAACATTGATGAGTTGTAAAGACAGCTTTGAAAACCAGTAAGCAGAACTAAGCTTTTCATACCTGTAGATATTTTGTTTCGCAAAAGATTTCACAACATTTTATTATTTCGACGTTGAATTAAATTACACACATACTCTTAAACTAAGCAGTCATTGAACTTCATACCTGTCGTCTGCACATAGAAACATTTCAAAAGCCTTAGCATTGCAGCTAAGTAAACTCCAGGGTACCTCGTAGGACACCCTTGGACATCAAGAAAGCAAACTGTCAGTGTCTTGTCAAAAGAAAAGTATCGCATCATACTTCTAACCTTTCAGTGCATTTATTACAGTAAGCATGTTTGTCAAGAATGTGTTAAGTTGTCGTTATCAAAATGTTTCTAACTCAGAAATTAAATTATGTTTAGTACGAAACAACTTTTTAAATTAACGTTGTCGTAATCAAGCATTTATTATTTCCGCAGTTATAATTATCTTATTTAATGCTATTTTAATTTTTTTTTAATTTTTTATGAAAATTTGGGGTGTTACATGTGGTATCAGAGCTCATGTTCGAACTCTAGGCTTGAAAAAGGTCCAAGAACACGCAGCAAAATTTTTTATTTCAGCAGAAAATTTTACTAATTTGAAATTTTAATTATGATGTTATACATAAGTTATTTTAAGTTACAGGTATGGAGAACTCAGCTGAACAGTTAGAAGACAGATTTCAATCAAACAACCATAACACGGGACAGCACTATGCAGAAGAAGGCCACGTTGAATTGAATGACAATTCGTTAGAATTGTTACGCGCGTTTCATGAATTAAAAGCAGAAATTAGATCGATGAAACAAGACAATGAAAGAATTCTGAAGGCGCAAGAAGAGTTAAATCAAGTGTTGTTTGAACGGTGCCCAACTGAGGAGTAAGAGAGAGATAATGAAGATATCTCCAAAGTTGAGGATCTGCCTTATGGTAATAAAAGTAAGAAAATGAAAACCAGTGATGTGAACAACAATTCAACCTCATCGGGAGATGCTATTGAAGTGCGTAAAAAGAAACGTAACTACACCAGTGATAGCAGCGAAGGAGATTTCAAACCCAGAAGAAAAAATCATAAGGAGTATGAACAAATTTCTGCGGAGTTCAAAAAGATCAAACCTCCAACGTTTAATGGAGAAACTGAGAAGGGCGAGACAGCTGAAGCATGGTTGTCCGGTATGAAGAAATATTTTCAGATTTATAACTATTCAGAATCCTTGAAAGCAAAAATGGCTATATATAACTTGACCGAAAAAGCAGATATTTGGTGGCAAGACATCAAAAGAGTGAAGGGCATCAAGGATAAAGATGTAAACTGGAGTACTTTTAAAAGATATTTCAAGAAGAAATTTTTATCTGAACAATACTATGAAAAAAAATCCAAAGAGTTCTACGATTTGAAGCTGGGAGGTATGAATATGAAGGAAATGAACAGTAAATTTCTGAATTTACTGAGATATGTACCATACCTCATAGAAGAAAAACCGAAGATTCAAAGGTACTTGAGCTGTCTACCTTTCAATATTAAGGACAAAATCGAGTATGATAATCCAAAGACCTTGGAGGAGGCTATGCAAAAAGCAGTTTTCTGTTATGACACTAATCGAAAAAGAGAAGGAATGACAAACTGGAAAAGTCATAAACCCAGTAATTTTGAACTGAAAAGGAAAAATTTCAGATTCAGTGAAAATTCCGGTTTCCAAAAGAAAAATTTCCAGAATCGGAATTTTCAAGGAAATAATTTTAGAAACAGTCAGCAACAGAATTTTACATCACCCAGAAATGCTCCCAATAACATCAGAACTAGTGAACAAAAGGCATCTATCAAGTGTTTTGAATGTCAAGGTCCTCACTATGCATCAGAATGTCCCAAGAGAAAGCGGACAGTTAACAAAATTCATTCTATTCAGATTGAACCGACGGTTGGGGACTTGGCAAGAGAGCTGCCCAGAATTAATGCAACAATTGACAACAGGCAAGCAAATCATCAGATTTCTATGGTAGAGATTGAAGGTATGCTACAAAATCATCTTGTTACTGTTCTAATTGACCCAGGTGCTAGTTTAAGTTATATATCGCCAAATATTGTGGAAAGTCTTAAATTAAAAACAGAAAATTTCAGTAAATCTTGGTTGGTTAGACTAGCAACAGGAACAAAAAGGAAAGTATCAGATTTTATTGAGAGTTGTACTTTATTCGTCAATCAGTTAAAAACGCAAGTCAAATTAAATGTTTTACCCTTAGGGTCATATGATGTTATAATTGGAATGGACTGGTTAGAAGCCCATCATGTCATTCTGAACTGTTATGCAAAAATTTTTACATGTTTAAATGACGAAGGAAAAACTATAGAAGTCAAAGGTATTCCAAGAAGAGTAACCCTTAGACAGATTTCAGCCTTGCAAGTCAAGAAGGCAGTTAGGAAGGGATGTTAGATGTTTGCAGTGAATGTAGTAAATGATGAGTTTATGTGTAAAGAAGACAAACTGAAAATTGAAGACATACCTGTCCTAAAAGATTTTAAGGATGTTTTTCCTGAAGAGATTCCAGGATTACCTCCTAAAAGAGATTTAGATTTTACCATCGAGTTGATACCGGGAGCAGTGCCGAATTCTAAAGCTCCTTAATGAATATATTGGAATTAAACGAATTGAAATCATAGTTGAAGGAACTGATTGATAGAAATTATATAAGACCCAGTGTGTCTCCTTGGGGAGCACCTGTGATATTTGTTAAGAAGAAGATGGAACCCTAAGACTGTGCATAGATTATCGCCAGCTTAATAAGATGACAATTAAGAATTGATATCCGTTGCCCCGCATAGACGATCTATTTGATCAGCTGCTTGGAGCCACAATATTTTCAAAGATTGATCTAAGGTCAGGATATCATCAAGTGCGGGTTAAAGATGAAGATATTTTCAAGACAACTTTCAGAACTCGATATGGACACTATGAGTTCGTAGTCATGCCATTTGGCTTGACTAATGTACCGGCTGTATTTATGTGTTTGATGAACAATATTCTGCACAAATACTTAGATAAGTTTGTTGTTGTGTTCATAGATGACATTTTAGTGTATTTTAAGAGCAAAGAAGAGCATGATGAACATCTACGGATTATCTTACAAGTTCTGAGAGATCATCAACTATACGTTAAGTTTAGTAAGTGTGACTTCCACAAGGACAAACTTCAGTATCTAGGACACATAATTTCTAAAGAAGGAATCTCGGTTGACCCCGATAAGATAAGGGCCATTAATGACTGGCCGGTTCCTAAGGATGTGTTAGATGTAATATCATTTATGGGCATTACTGGATATTACAGAAAATTTATAGAGGGTTTTTCGAGGATTGCCAACCCCATAACTTCCTTACAGAAGAAAGGGAAGAAATTTGTGTGGGATCAGAAATGTTCACACAATTTTAAGAAGTTAAAGGAATTGTTGACTACAGCACCTATCCTGAGGATAGCAGATCCTAATAAAGATTTCATAGTTTGCACAGATGCTTGTAATGATGGACTCGGTGGAGTTCTAGCACAAGAAGGGCATGATGTGGCATACGAATCTAGAAAGCTGAAAGTACATGAGAAAAATTACTCCACTTACGATTTAGAGTTATTAGCAGTAATTCATGCTTTAAAAATGTGGTGTCACCACCTTATTGGCAGAAAATTCACCTCATTAACAGACAATATGGGTCTGAAATATTTATTAGATCAGAAAAATCTGAATGCTAGACAAGCTAGATGGTTAACTTTCCTAAGTGAGTATGATTTCGAAATTCAGCATATTAAAGGGAAAGAGAACAAGGTTGCAGATGCTTTGAGTCGTAAAGCAAAACTAAATTTTATTTCAGCCATCAGTACTTACTCAACAGATTTAGAAAATCGGATTCTTGAAAAGAGTGAAACGGATGAAGAATACAGAAAATTAAAGGAAAAGATAGCAAACAACAGTTCTGAAAATTTTATAGCAGATTACAGAATGAAAGAAAATGGATTATTGCTATACAAAAACAGATTGTATGTACCCAACATACTAGAAGTAAAAATTCTGATTTTAAACGAGATGCACAAAAGCCATTACTATGGCCATCCAGGTTATCAAAAGATCATTACTATGCTAAGGAAGGAGTGCTATCGGCCCAGGATGAAGGATGAGGTAGCAGAGTACATAGCTAAATGTTTGGATTGTCAAAAAGTGAAAGTTGAACACCAACATCCTGCTGGATTGTTGCAACCATTACCTATACCAAGTTGGAAATGGGAAGTGATAAGCATAGAGTTTATTACTGGATTACCCAAAAACCAGAAACAAAATGACTCTATCATGGTGGTAGTGGACAAACTCAGCAAAGCAGCACACTTTATACCTGTAAAGACTACTCATAAAGCTCCAGACATTGCAGAAATCTTCATGAAGCAAATTTTTCGACTACATGGGATACCAAAGGTGATAATTTCAGATCGTGACTCTAAGTTTTCTGGAAACTTTTGGAGGTCATTGTTTAAAGGGTTGAATACAACCTTAAATTTCAGCACAACATTTCATCCACAAACAGATGGACAGATGGAAAGGGTGAATCAAGTTTTGGAAGACTTATTGAGAATGTATGTTAAGGATCAGCCTGGTAAGTGGGAAGACTACTTGCACTTAGCAAAATTTGCATATAATAATCATTATCATGCATCAGCCAGACTTAGTCCTTTTGAAATTCTTTATGGTAGGAAATGTGATACACCTGTTTCATGGAATGACCCAGTAAATAGAGTTGTTTTAGGACTTGAATTGTTGTAGGAGTTAGAACTAATTGTGAAACAGGTACAAGGGAATTTAAAAGCTGCCCAAGATAGGCAAAAGAGTCAGGCTGATCTAAAAAGGACTCATAAAGAGTTCCAGGTTGGTGAACATGTGTTTCTCAAGGTAAGACCGAAAAATAGTTCATTAAAATTGGGAAGCTGTGCCAAGTTGGCACCCAGGTATTGTGGTCCTTTCGAAATATTGTCCAGGGTTGGACCAGTGGCATACCAACTGGCTTTGCCACCAAACTTAAAAATACATAATGTTTTTCATATATCATTTTTAAAGAAATATGTACACGATGCTACTCATGTTGTAAATTGGAATGATGTACAAGTGGGACAAGACGAAGATTTTCAAGTGGAACCGTACTGTATCCCCGAAAGGAGGGAAACTCTACTCCGGAATCGCACCATTGGGCAAGTAAAGGTGCAATGGAAACACCTTAGCCCGGAAGAGGCAACCTGGGAGTTGGAGAGTAGTATGCAGGTAGCATACCCAACTCTGTTTCAGGAACACTCAAAGAGTGATTAACCAACATCGAGGACAATGTTGAGACTTAAGGGGGGGTGTATGTCACCTACCCAAATTCTGAAAATATTAGTTTATTTGCAAAATACTTTATGTTAAATTTTAATTTCAAAGTTTTGAAATTATGACCAAGTTTGGTCAAGGATGAATGTAATTACTGATTATTATTATTTAAATAAATTAAGTAGGAGACAAATACCCAAGGGAACTGTTAAATGAGTGTTCACTGACCCACTAGGAGGAATGGAAGCTGTTGGAAAGCATGGGATAGATGGCAGCAATTGCACTACACCACTAGCCATTGGTTATGGGACAACTACCCCTACTAATGTGGAATTATCCCCCAAGTGGTGGGAGTGGGAAGGCAGCTCATTTAATGACCAGTTAACAAATGAAAGGTTTAGGCAACCTACATAAGGCAAATTCGAATTGAGCAGGCAGGTCTTACACAATAATTATTTGAAGAAGGAGAACCAGAGGTGCTGGTGCATGTCCTTTTGATTGCTAAGTCTTAAAGACTAGATAACTATTACTACTGCAAGTTGAGGTCCTAAGCTTCTAAGTTTCTTCCTCCTGGTGGTTCAGTGAACAAGCTCGGGGGTCCTAGGGCAAGTAACTTGGTTGTCTTCAGGAATTGGTTGGGTGGAACAGGATTCTTGGGCTGTTTGTTTCCCTACAGAATTAATCCAGGTTTTACTGTTTCCTAATTTATTTTAGTTAAATAGTTCTGTTTAGTAAAAATTATAAACTCTGTTTTGTAAAAGAATTGATTTCTAATTTTGTTTAAGTCTGAATGATAAGTTTAATGAGAATCTGAATTGATGATCCATCTCTACATTTTTCCACATGCTGTTATTTGCATCGTACTCTAGTATAGAGAAGCAAATTAAATGAAGATGAAAGATAGGAAGATTGCCATTGATTGGATAGATAAGTACAGTAATTGGAATGTTTTTCATTTTCTGTCCTAGAGCTAAATATAGTAAAGATTTACTGTATAGTATCTGAAATGATACAGGATATTTTATTATTTCATGAAAAACAAATATTGTAAACTTCTGCACAAACACATATTTGTTTTCTTATCTTTATTATTTATATAGTAAATAAACGCAATTCAAGACTTTCATTTATCACATCTCCAATTAAATAGTATTGCTACTGATTATTATAAGCTGCAAGTATTAACAAATACACAGTCTTCATGTTTCCAACACACACTTTGTTTCTTCACAAAATTTCTCTTTCATCAATTATTTCAGTATTATCAGAAAATGAAAACAAAAGAAATGTAAACCCTATCTTGTTTACAACCATCGTATTTTCCATTTGCATTACAAACTGTGGATATTACTCAAAGTTTGGTTTCGTATCATATATAAAACCCTAGTTTAGTATTTCCAAGTCCTCATCATCGTTTTCAATAGTTAAACAAAACACGATTTACATATTCACAATCAAACTACAGTACAAAACCTAGTTTTTGCCTGAGGGTTTTTCTGGAGTTACATACGAAAACATCTCTTGCAATCGAAGATAAACTAGAGTGTGGGCATAACCCCTTTTCATTTCTTTTAAAATAGTCGAAAAATAACTTCTTCATTCCAAACAAATTGAGTTATCAACTAATAAATTGCATACAGTTTTTTTTACATGAATCGACAGACTCCATCATTTACACAGTAACCAAACGATTAGTACTACATGAAACATACCATCGTAGAGAAAAAAAATGTAGCTTACAGAGTTAAATGAGCTTCGGTTCTAAATTCTATTTCATTAAAACTTAACCCCAAACATTTCGGAGTTCAAGTTTCGAACCCATCACAGGTTTCAGCTTTACAAAGAAAGCATCAGCGTACCAGATCGACATTACATTTTTCAAAATAAAAACTACACAGGGTTTATCCCCACCCTCTAAGCTCTTAAAATGAGTATTGAAAACTCTCAACATTTGATGAGCTAAGCATCTAAATAGGCCGTGTAACATTTAAACAGACGAGGGTCATCTCCCTGTACAATTTTCACTTCAACATAAAAGTTCTTCGAAGAAACTCGACTGATAGACAACGCCGAAAGCATGGTAGAATTTTTGTTACACAGTACATTGAAAACCTCATCAACCAAGTCCGAATGGGCACCTACGAGGGTTTGAGACCACCGAATCTTACCAGGAATGGAGGCTTGCAAACCATTTCCAAACCCTTGCCCAAGACGTCCTTCGAATCCTTTACCTGTCACAAAACTGTCGAAGAGTTAGACATTTGAATAATGCGAGCTGTAAGTTAAAACTTTTCAGACATCTCTGAGTATTTATTTAAAAAAAAGGCTTACCTTTAGCAACAGCGACCGAGCTCCACGCTTGTCACTAGCAAACGATGAGCTCCATGTGTGGACCGAGACCAGGATACCTTTCTCTCTTCATAGAAGTATTTTCTTCCACCCAAACTTAGAGACGAAACTACAATTTATCAACTCGACAGCAATTCAAAACTGAATTCGGAAGATACTATATTCTATCGCAACGCCATGACAACAGAACGAAACCTGCAACTATCAACCTAACCCTACAGGTCTCGAGGTCGAATCCTCTTACATTTCGTCTAACCCTAACATCCAGCAGCCTGTCGGCCTCGCTGCCCGAAACAATAGTGAACAATGAAAGACATTAACTCTCTATCAACCAACACAATGACAAAATGCTAGGGTTGCATCCAACGTTCCAGATTCATCACAATCAACGATCACAGGAGTGCCAGCAAGGTTACATTGGGTCGAACAAACAACTGCATTTATTGCTTCATCATTATCACAAGCACGGCCTTGCCACTTTTGCACATGATGGATCGTTCAACAGCTAGCTCGGAGGAGTTTAAATGTGGAAAACATTACACAGTGACTTTCATAGTCACCTTATGCATCGCTTTGCATTACGTGGAAGTGTTAATAATCCTTGTCACTATGGAGTAGGGGACGACCATTAATGCAGGACTGATACACTCTCCAACGCCAACTCAATGCGCATGCCGAACTAGCAACCTATCATTTCGATATTAAATACATGTTAGTACCATATATATATCAACGATATAGTTCCAAGGTTATGTTCACGAATTAGATTGTAGTGTTATGTTATATTAATATTAAAGTTTTATATATTATTTGCTAGTTATGTTCATAGTCATGATATTAATATTATGTTCCAATTATATGTGAGTTTAACATAGTGGACATTATTTAATTATAAGTCATAAGGCTTTTATATATATTGTAGATAGTTAAACGTTGTCAATTTATTGCATAGGGTTAGTAATTCATAAGAATTATAATGTTAACCTTGTAATTTTAATTATTGTTTATATTTCTTCATAGTTCTCATTTTTGCAAATATTCAAAAGATAGAGTTTGCATTTTTGGTATTTCAAACTAATCCAATGATTAGATATTAGCATAAAAACCATGTTAATACTATGTACTTCATACCCTAACTTCTTAATGCAAGCATTTAATGATTTTAGTGATACAATTACTACATTAGTACTATTCAAGTATTAATTACCTTAAGACGACGACAAAAAGCCAAACTACAACAACGTCGATTGTCACGACAACGAACTTAACGGCATGTAGACTTTCTAGACAACATTGTTTTCAACATTGACGAGTTGTAAAGACAGCTTTGAAAACCAGTAAGCAGAACTTAGCTTTTCATTCCTGTAGATATTTTGTTTCGCAAAAGATTTCACAACATTTTATTATTTCGACGTTGAATTAAATTACACACGTACTCTTAAACTTTGCAGTCATTTAACTTCATACCTGTCGTCTGCACATAGAAACATTTCAAAAGCCTTAGTGTTGCAGCTAAGTAAACTCCAGGGTACCTCGTAGGACACCCTTGGACATCAAGAAAGCAAACTGTCAGTGTCTTGTCAAAAGAAAAGTATCGCATCATACTTCTAACCTTTCAGTGCATTTATTACAGTAAGCATGTTTGTCAAGAATGTGTTAAGTTGTCGTTATCAAAATGTTTCTAACTCAGAAATTAAATTATGTTTAGTACGAAATAACTTTTTAAATCAACGTTGTCGTAATCAAGCATTTATTATTTCCGCAGTTATAATTATCTTATTTAATGCTATTTTAAAAAGTTTTAAATTTTTATGAAAATTTGGGATGTTACATCGCCTATCCCCACAAATCTCGAAAGTCTAAGGCCACTAGTAGCAAATTGGAGGACATCAACAGGAAAATGGAGAAACTGAAGAAGTTTATGGCTCATGCTGGGAACTTTGTGGATCTCAGCTCTGAAAAGAATGTGGCAACGGACTTTGTAGGCGCTGTTATGGACATAAGACTTCAATAGTGGCTCGTCGGTTGGCCCCTCTTTTTGTTCTACTTTTTTTACTTTACCGCTTTTAAATTATATGGATAGAGTCTCTGAAACTCATAGAATAGGAACCAAATGTAGACTTGGCAATCCAGAATGTCTCATCTTTCAGATTTTGTATAAGGCAACTTATTAGTAATGTTTTATTTTTGTATATTCCTCCTAGGGCAGTTCATTAGATTTTATAGTTTCCATAGGACAAGAAGATACCATGTTAGCTATAAGCTTGCACAGGATGAACTTGGAGTGATGAATGTTTTCCTTTCATGGGAGCAATCTGTCCAATTTTTGCTATATAATTCCCTCCTTTTTATATAATCAAAGCTGGTTAACCATTTCTGTCAAAAAAAAAATCATGTAGATGACATTGCATAGAGAAATAGGTCATAATTTGTCTGGGGAAGAGGGATTGTTCCCCTTCGGAAT
Organism: Larix kaempferi; assembly: GCA_027924585.1. Taxonomy (NCBI): domain Eukaryota; kingdom Viridiplantae; phylum Streptophyta; class Pinopsida; order Pinales; family Pinaceae; genus Larix; species Larix kaempferi. The sequence continues at coordinate 10,695,431 of BSBM01000249.1, forward strand.
AAGGGACATAAAATTCACGTTGAAAGCTGAGAGGATGTAATTGGTTTGGCAAGAGTTTTCAATAATGGACCAGACCTCTTCCTTGATGATTTCCCAATAGGAATGAAAAAATCTCGAGGTGAAACCATCAAGTCCCGGGGATTTTCCCGTGGGAATCATCTTAACTGCTTGCTCTACTTCTTCCATTGTGATGGGGCACATCAGGCCAACATTGTGTTTTGTCATGATTAGGCAGGGAATGTGTTGGAAAATGTCATTGATAGTTGTTGTGTGATCCCTTGGAGGTTCCGAGAGGAGGTTTTGAAAGTAAGACTTTAACTCAGTCGTTATTTCCTGATGCTTATGGAGATCATTCCCTTGATTGTCTCTAACAATGACAATTTCGTTGTGCTAGTGGTGTTGAAGCATGGAGTTATGAAATAATTTTTAGTTTTTCTCTCCCTTTCTTAGCCATTTAACACGGGATTTTTGATGTTTTCTTCCTGCTTTATCCTCCCTTCTAATTGTTGTTGGAGGAGGTCCTCTTGGTGGTTGAGTTACTTAATGGTTTTGGTTAGGATGATCTCTTATTCAAGAGTTGCCATTTAGGTTTCAATTATTTTTTTGTCCTCTAGAATATTTCCAAAGACAACCTTGTTCCATATTTTGAGCTTTTGTTTGAGGTTTTTTAGATTCTTTCGGAATCTTTACATGAGGGAACCTAAGGGGATTGATGCTCCTTGCCATCATTGATAGATGTTAGTTTTGAAGTCTAGATAATACAGACATAATTTTTCAAATCTAAACGGTATTTTTGTTGTCACTCGTCCATGATTCTAATGCAGGAAAATAGGCCAGTGATCCGATCCATTAGCTGCGGGAATTGTTGTGGACCAGTCTTCTCCCCTGGTGTAAAGATTTTCTGAGATAAGAAAATGGTCCAATCTTGTGGCAATTTGGTGATCTCCTCCTCGCTTATTGTTCCAGTTGTAGAGACCATTGGCAGTATTTAGATCAACCATTCTATTTTTCTTAATGAATTTCCTATGGGCATGTTTGTTTATGTCGAGGCACTTGAGGCCACCTTTTTTCTCAGTGAGGACAATGATCATGTTAAAATGTCCCCCTAAAATCCATTTATGATCCTGGTAAATGTGAGAAATACCAAATCTACTAAACTAGCTACTTATCTATGACCAACAACATATCAATCATAAAAAGAATGGAAAGAGAAAAGGGACAAGAGTACACCAAATATATGTGGTTCACCCAAATGGGCTACGCCCACTGTAAGGTTGTCTTCTATTATCTCTAGAAATCACCTTCAATCTTACAAAGATATCGACCCCACAATAACCCCAATACAAAGATAGCACAATGCTTGTATGATTTTGATATGAGATTATGTTGTGCCTTAAGAGGCTCACTTGACTCTATTATATACCAAGAGATGTGGAGGAATTACTCTCACATATTGCATGTGGGATAATGTAATTCTCCTTTATAACACCTCTTTATATAATATTTTATATCAAGAGTATACTATTTCATAATAAATATGCGATAAATGGTTTACTCTTTTACATAAGATTGTGGACAACTTCCGACATAAGAAAAATACATTATTATCTTCCAAGGAATATAAAATATCCCAACAGTAAATATATTGTAGCCACTGCAGATGTTTCAGGAATTGAAGTTTCTATTCTACAATTTCTGGTCCATAGACATTGGTGAGGAACCCTCTTCCTTATGTTCCAATGAAATGGAAGCTGGATGATATAGTTCTTGGCGTTGCTGAAAGATTATCAATCACTACTTTTTAAGGGTTCCAAAGAAGAGTGAGGCCTCCCAAAGATCCGGAGGCATCCACCGTTGCTACCTTAGATTCGTTCCAGATTTTCCTTGCAATGACCTCCATTGATTGGAAGGTGCATTTTGTTTCTTGCAACATAATGATACTGGGTTTTTCCATGACAATTTTATTTTTCAAGAGTCTTTGTTTGGAGGGGCCATTTAATCCCCTTATATTCCAAGATATGATTTTCATTTAAAAACTTGAGGGAGATAGGATAAGAACTTAGTCAACTGACTGTATTGACCAGAATCTTGCATGAGGGTGCCTACTTCATTAAGGCGGTGTCTATTAGTTATGCGCCCTCTTTTTTTGTCTTCTTGGTGAGGTCTTTTTAATTCTTTTTTGTTGTTGGATTTAATCCCTAGTCCTTCTTCTTTAATGGGAGATTTGCTTGATCGGGTCAGTGCAGTTCTTGCTTTGATGGTTGCTTCCTTGAAAAGATCTAGTTGTGGTTCTAGGATTGGGATTTTTTGCTTACAGGATTCTTTGATCCCTTAGAGGTCAAGTTCACCCAACTCCATGTCTTCCATTTCCTTGGGGAGATCTAGCATTTTTCATTTCCTAGGTTTCATTTTCTGTTGGATTCTCTTGCCTTTCTTGGTGATCTTCTAGGTTTAGGGATTTGGAGGTCTCACCTTCTTTTAGATTTGTTGCAAGAGATTCAAACTTGTTGGAGGTTGGAATAGAGGCTTTGTTGGGTTGGTGGTTTTTTGTTTTTGTTTTTGTGCCTATTGGCAACTTTTGCGAAACCATTTGCATCTTTTTCCTTTGGGGGTTTGGGATTTGAGGGGACTTGGTTTAAGGGAAATCTCAAAATAGGTGGCCATGTTCATGGAGTTTTCTGCAATGAAAGGGGATGTGCTCATAATCTAGGGTTTGGAGCCATTATGAATCTCTGTAACTCATGCATATGGTTTCAAGAAGAGGCTATGAGATATTCATGTATAAACATATTCTAGCAAAGGAAGTGTAATGGCCTTGTTGTGTTGCCTAAAAAACATTAACAAAGTGAGCAAGGGTGTTGCTAATTCCTGCTAGGGTTTCCAGTTCCTAGTATTCATACAAAAGCCAGTATAACCTTATCCACACTGGGGCCTCTTTGAAGTCTTCCTTATTGGGGTTGAAGTGTTCCACCTAATGGTTCATATAGAGGCCTGCTAATTTAAAGAAATATGGGCCTCCCTCAAAAGTTGTTGTATGGTCTTCTAGATTGTCAAATATAACTGTGAAGAAGCCTTTTGAACCTAGTTTTAGACCATAGTGCCCTTTAGGGTTCCATTTGTGGTTGATCCTCCAGAACATGACTTTTTTCAAACGGCCACAAGCCCATAAATTTATATATTATAGTGTCATCTTGCATATATTGAATGTTTTGATGAATCTGAGTTGAGGTTATTTCATACCGTGGAACACTTGCAGATTTTGGGATACACTTTCCTAGGTTACATTGGGTAGAGCTTTGCGGGGTGTATGAAGCTGTGGGGGTGTTGAGATCATTTCCATCTCCTCCCTTCCTATTTGCTATGTTTTCCAAGGAATCTGCATTAGGATAAGTACTCCAATTGGTTGCCTTTATTCATTTGTACATGCGAACAATCCGAGCTAGTGGGGGGATGGTATCCCCCCCGCCGCCAACGAGGCCATCAAGGAGGATGGTCTAGCTACAGAGAGGATGAGTGATCTAAGCTTGGTTTAGTGATTCATTCGAAAACTCAAAGCTGAAGCGTGCATCTGATAGTCGATCAGAGTTGACCAACTAAGTTCAATCACTTCAAATGTCGTGACACAACTCTTTAGGACTAGAGCAATTTTGTAATACTGGGACACTATGTATACTCCAGATGTTTTCCTCAACCATTTAATCTAAATTTCTTTAAAAAAAATAATTCAATAAAATAATTAATTCTATATTAAATATTTTTTTTATATTTTGATATGATCATCATTTGTATATCAATTTTGGTTTACCTTACTTCAAATTTAAATTCATTGTTTTGATTTATCTAGTAATCATCAACAAAATTATTTTTATTATTTTCTAATATCTAAAAACATTTAATTTACATTTTCTTTAAGATAAACATTTTATTTCACGATTTTTCAATCTTACAACAATAACAATTATTTATTATGTAATATTTTATTAATCCCCGTCAAAGGCAAGGGTAACTCTTGTTTTCGATTAGCGTTGACTTTGTATTAGTAAGCATTTGACTTTGAGCTTCCCGTGGAGCTATCTTCCTAAGTAATGCTCATTATTTCACCCTTAGGCTTAATTGTGGTCGTGGTACAAACATGAAAGCAGAACTATTGGCACTTTGGTGTATTCTAAAAGTTGTCAACATTTTTGGTATTGTTGATCTCAAAGTCTTCGGAGACTCTCGGGTTACCATCAAATGGGTGATTGGTCATTACAATTTACAGGTGACGTCACTTCAAAATTGGTGTTACCAGATCAAGTCTAAAATGAGGTTGTTCAAAAATCTCACTTTTGAACATATTTTTAGACAACATAACTTTGTGGCTGATAAATTATCTAAGGAAGCAATAAATTTCAGGAAGAACACAGATTTGCGGATGGATCCGTGAATATATATGAATTATAAATTGTTTAGCTATCTTGACTTTAGGTTTTTTGAAGCCACTCTAAAAAGTTCCACATCTAAAGTGTCTGTAATCCCCTCCCATGTCACTGAATTCCTTGAGAATCTTAACTGCGTGGCCTCCTTGCCGCAATTTTGCAGATACGTGGCATTACAAATACGTGGTTTTGTAGATACGTGGCATTACAAATACGTGGTTTTGTAGATATGTGGCATTACAAATGCGTGGTCTCCTTGGTTTTGTAGATATGTGGCATTACAAATGCATTACAAATGTAGATATGGGCACTTCAATGATTGTCAACGTATAAGGTATAGGCGTACCAACTTAGCTTGCATCTCTCTAGATCTCTCTAGTCTGGTGTAGACGTAACAACTTAGCTTGCATCTCTCCAGTCTCGCATGACTTGTGCCAGGCACCTAGCAACTAAATAAACACGAAATAGTTTCCAAAATTATATTGCATTGTCCATTTACGCTTTGATGAAATGTCTTAAGGCACCTGGCAACTAAATAAACCGGGAGTAATGTTAGAAAGATTTAGAAATTATTAATATTTTGTCTTGAGCCATTTCTCCCAAACTGTAATGCATGTTTTTAGTCCATTATTGATAGATTTCATTTATTAAAATTTCTTGCTAGATTTCAAATTCGACTGGGACACCTGCGTTACCATGCATTGGGGTTATAAATTGGCTTGAATGCATTCATGTAAGCCAGCTGTATCACCAATTTCAAAGTCCTTTTTACCATGCATCAAATTATTAATTCCAGTCACCTTATTTTTTTTCTTATTTAAATCAATCTTGCATTGCATTTTTAGGTCACTTTATTTAAAAACCCACATAGTTCTTTTAAAATTGTTATTACACTTTTATGCATGTATACCAACATTTCAATAGTTGAATTGGTATATAGTGAAAAGAACAAGACTATGGAGAGTAAGTATTAAAACAGAACAAAGTGACCGGGACATCGATGGATGATGAAAGTGACCGGGACCTTGAGGAAAACAGAACAAAAGGGCACTAGGATCGAGCGACAATCAGTGGGATGCCCCTGTCATCGGAAGCGCAGTTGGGCCGACTCATACTAGCAATCACTAATGAATCCATCGCAGCGGCTCTAAAGATGATGGTGAAGGCATATGAAGGCTTCCATGCGCTCACTGCTCGTATGGACTCCTTGTGCGATATGGTTTCGAGGAAGGCACTAGAAGAAGCACCGGCACAGTCAGTTGGCACAATCAGCACTGAGCCGCGGGTCAGGAATGTTGATATTCCTCCGACTGCGATTGTGACTGACGACGAGGCTTTGAAAGCATTGTTGCAGCCATTGGCGAAAGTGACCATAAATGTCAACGCGTTTCTAGCGGCAGGGTTGACAACTATGCAGACGGTTTCCAGCCGGGAGATGGCAGACAAGATGCACGAGATTAGTGGTAAGTGTCTACATTTGCAGCAGAGTGAGGCAGCTGCGAAGGAAGCAATCGCAGAGCTAACAGGAAAGGTTGCTACAACGCGACAGGCCGTGGATGAGCTAGAAGAGGACATCAAGAAGGAACAAGCTGAGAAGGATCGAGTGATTGAAGAGTTGAAGCAAGAACATGATCGCCTCATAGTGGAAAAGGCCACCTTATGGGATCGCAATGTGCAGATAGAGATTGCCGTTGCTGAGGCTTGTCAACATGTGTCGGAGCCTACCATAGAGTTGGATGTGATTCAACGGGTGCAGCAACTTGGCGCTGCCATTACTCGACTGCAGGAGGAAAATCGGGAGTTGACAGCCATGGTGAACCCTGGAACACCTCAAGTGGCAGTGGATGACCGCAAACGGGCTATTGAGGAGGTAGCCACGCAGATGGCGAAACTGGAAACGGTGGCAACAAAATTCACAGACGACATTGTCCAGTTTTGGGGCCGAATTATCCAGGATGTGCAGGTTGAACAATTGACCAAGTTTCGACAGGAAGCGGAGGGGCAGTTGGCGATGCTAAATACGGCGATGCGTACGATGCCACCAATGGAGTAGGTCGCCAAGTCTGCAGTGTTAAAAGAGTTGCAGCAGCGCGTCACCAAGGATGATGAGCGGTAGAAGAAGCGCGCTGCGTAGTTGGAGGAATTCCAGGAGGTTGGCGGTCAGTTCATGACTAAGGCTGGTGAAGTCCTCCAGGCAATACAGGAAGGTTGTCAACAAGTTGCGGTAAAGCTAACTGAGCATCCATCTCCCCAAGACGTGATCGACAGTCAGGCGGTGGCTATGGCAGCAAAGGAACAGATGGTGACGGTCCAGCAACAGTACGAGGATTTCAGGGTCAAAACCACCGAGTACACCATGTCCTACTGACGTGGCTCGAGGGTGAGCCACAAGATTGTGTTGGGGGCCTGTTGGCAGGCGGTTAGGATCGGTCATTATCGCAGCACCCATGGTGCTGCGATACTGCGAAAAGCGCAAAGTCAAGCACAAATGATGCTACTTTTTGTAATTTTTGGTCAATTGTACAGAGGTATGCAAGTTTTTGGGTCATTAGGACCATGTTAGTTAGATTTTGGGTCATTTGGACCATGTTAGTTAGATTTTGGGTCATTTGGACCATGTCAGGTAGATATTGGGTCGTTTGCTCCAAGTGTCGGTTAGGAAGTTGTTAGTAAGTGGACAAGCAATGTAAAGGCAAAAGCCTATATATAGACATAAGTTGTATGTGTTGAACGATCTTCATCCGGGAGTATGTATCTTGGATCAATGTGTCTTTGAGCGTGTATCTGAGATCAAGAGACATTGGTGAGATCTGTCTTTTGCGGAGATATTGTATCTGGGTTTTTGCGGAGGTAATATGATGTGATGAAGTTGTTTTTGCGCAATCCCTGTGTCCCTTTTGTTCGTCTATGGTAATGCATGTTGTGATATGAATCCTTGAATGATGTAATGTTTCCTTGATGCAATTAATGCTTTACTGTCATATTTGTTCCGATGATGAATGTTGAATGATGTTATGAATATAAATAATGCCTGAGTAAATTGCATAAGATGTATTTTTTGAGATGTTGCAACAAGTTAAGTAATTGAGCCGCAACCATCCTCCTTCATTCGGCGGAAACATGGTTTTGTCAACTCTCCCTTGAACATCTCGGGTGAGACTTCATCTGCTCTGTAGGTGTTGCCGAACGGGGTTAAACCTGTCTAGGCCGGTGCTCAGGGACATCATGGTGCTCTGTATGTTTCAACAGTGAGTGGAACCCCTGTCGACTGGGTTTGTGTCAACATTATTAAATTCTTGTTTGCATCTTAATAGATATATATTTTTAAAATTTATTTGATAGATACGACATTAAAATAATTTTTATGATAATGTTGAAAATGGAAAACAAACAAGTCTGCATAACCGTAGGACTTGTTAAAAACATTAACCAAATGCGAGTTACCACTAATATAGTGAGCTTTTTCCTTTGATACTAGAACCCGGTAAACTCTACCAAATACAATTGCTTCTTACTCTAGATCTATAGACTCTGGAACTAAAACTCAAATTTTTAGCTTACATATTGCTCGGGGCTGCTTGGATTTGGATCTGCTATCTTTGTTGTTGATTATTCATTAGCTTCAGATCAATTGCACCTAGAACTGGACATACTGCTTAAGTTGTTGTGGGATCTACTGATTATAGGTAAACTGCAAAATGACTTCTTCACATAAACAATAATTCTATTCTTCTTTGTTATAAGGTAAACTGCAAAATGACTTCTTCACATAAACAATAATGTTATTCTTCTTTGTTATATGAATTATCTTTTTGCAAAAACTATTTATTGCCTATTCATTTAGCTATGTATTTTTTTTAACAAAAATGATTAAAATATATTGAAAAAATGTTTGAGTCGTGGTTGTAGCCAAATCGACTGAGTACATTATTCGAAGAATCTGAATGAATTTTGGTCTAAGATTGAGTGCTTTTCTAGAAACTGTCCATTTATAATTGATTTCTTCATATGTGACAGAAATTGTAAAAGAAATTGGTATTTTGGAATCAACTGTGCGATTTCTTTATAGAATTTTTAAATCTGGAACTTGATGGTCATCGATTTCCTTGATTTGCCCAGAATTATTCAGTTGATGGAAGTGTCTCCTATTACTGAATCTGTTATTGAATGCAAGTCGCTTTCATCCCGTTGAAATGCAAAGGAGCTGCTATGTTGAATGACTACTACGAATCTGCGAGTCAGAGAGTAGTTCTGTTTTTGTGCTTTGAAAGGGACTCGAGTTGAGCTATATCCGATTTATGTTTCATAATCTGTGTGCTATGCTAAAGACATGTTGTTTTGAAAGATATTTCGCTAAGCTTGCCAACAATAGTATGATCTTAAGGATTATGACAGGAATTTGTTTCCCCATTTGAGCGTTCTATCTTTCCAGGTGCAAGGTTGGTAGCTTCATTCGCTTCCACATTTGCTTCGTAATTCAACTTTCTTGTAATGTGATAAGCTTTGAATTGCTTGAAGGTGATCGCTATTTGCTGGATTCGTCTTATAATCCTATCAATTTCCAGATTATTGTAGTATGTGGATGAATTGAAAGCTTTGATAATGACTAAAGAATCGCCAAATAATTGTAGATTTTCGATATTCTAATTTTTAGCAATTTGGCATCCCTGTAAAAGTGCTAGTGCTTCAGTTAGGTTGTTTGAGAAAACACCCAATCCCCGTCTGTATTTAATTCTCGATGTTCCTCCGTCGAAGAGTAAGATTCCTTCTGCACTAGCCAGACCTGGTTTTTTTTTAAGCACCATCGAAATGTAGGCTGTCCATTGGTTGATTGCTTCTCCAAGCTAGAAAGTCGATATCAGGAAGTCTGATCTGCTAGGGTGTAACCTTTCGGTGCTTTGGATTGATTTCTCTATGAGTCAGAAGGATTTTTCCGATCCACGTTGATTCAGCAGTGGAGAGGTTCGTGTCTGCTCTGAGTTTGGATTGATTTATGCATTCAATTAATAAATCTTTTGCTTGTATAGCAACGTGAAGTGGCGTTGGACAGATATCATGAAAGATTGCATTATTTCTGGCGATCCAAAACTTCCAGCATATGAGTTTGGGGATGGTTGTCCAAATTTGATGCCAAAGCTTCCTTTTTGAGAGAGGGGTTGGATAAGCAGATTTCTAGTCTTTAAGAAGACATGTAGTGGTGCTGAAATTTGGCACAATGATGTCAAGTTCTTGAAGCATGTAGTTCCATACATCTTTTGAGAATGTGCAATTCGGGAAGAGATGATCAAGTGTTTCAGTATTTTTGTGACATAATGGACACCGATGAGGTCCGATGAAACTTCTTTTGATGAGATTGTCACCTATGAGTACCTTTTTGTGTGCAAGAGTCCACATAAAGAAATTTACTTTGGGGATTCCGAATGAATTCCAAACCATATCCCAATTGCTTTTCCTGGAAGCAACATTGTTTTGGAGAGTTTTGAATCCCAAAGCAGCGGTAAACTTTCCGCTTGGACCCCAACCACGTTCATCTTTGTCTTGAAGGTGGGTAGGGGCACATCCAGTCAAATTTTCAAAAAGAAGAACTCTGGATTGTTCTAGGTTTACAGGGATTGTTAGCTTTTTCCATCCATGTCAAATGCCTGAAGAATCCCAAATGCTGAGATCACTTAATGTCCTAATTCCTTGTTGAGTGAGTCAATGGTCAATGCCGTGGATATCTTGGTTGTTTTGGAGTTGTTCATTTCCCATTATTTTATCTGAGAAGATGTTAAATCTTCCCCGTTTCCAGGAACCCAATATAATTCTTGAGAAAAGAAGTCCCAAGCAACTTTGTAAAGGGACCATATTGAGGATCCCTTGGATTCTGGTTTGCTGTCAAGGCATCTAAGGGTGTTTCCTGTTAAGTATTTCATCTTTAGTAATAAGCTAACTCTGTGATGTTTTTCATGCAAAATTTTCCATAGAATTTTGTCGCCCAATGCCTTATTTGCCCGAAGAGGATCTCGGATCTGTAGCCCCCCTGAATGTTTTGGCTGAATTGTGGTATTCCAATTGACTAGATGCATTTTTCATTTAGCTATATTAAGTCTCATTGTTCGACATATATTTCCCAACTACCTTGGCAAGAACTGCGCTGCCATGCAGCCTTTGTTATATAATAAATTTAAAATAATAATAATATCATTATGTGATAGATAAGATACATTTATACCATTTTTAAATTGCATAGGGCAACTTCCATGTATGAAGTATGTATACTTCATTAGTAAACTATTGACATAATGAATATATAAAATTATTCCAAAATTATAATAATATTTATAATTTATATTAAAATTTTTGAATCTTTTATCAATAGTTTATGTAATTTTTTAATTCATATTACTTATCTTGATTTATCCAAGAACTTGGTGATAAAATTTTTGAATTTCTTTTGATGTTTATTTAAAAATGTAATATTTATTGCACTTTGAGGAGCGAGGTGCTCTATAGTCCGGTGGAGATGTTGTCACGTAAAGTAAGGTAAGTATAACATTACATTACTAAAAATAAAAAAGTAATTAAAAATTAATATCGACCGATAAAAATAAAAATTTAAAACTAAATGAAAAGTAATTAAAATTCCACTTCTGCTCATAAAAAAAAAAAATTGAATATGTAAAAAAATTAAGATAAAAAATAAATTGCACATCAAGAAATTGGATCCTTCTCGATAGATCTATAGATCCGAGTTTAAAATAGATCTATGATGATAATTAATTTATATTTACTTTAATCTAAATATTGTTATGTTAGATATCTCAATCTTATAATAATGACTCACTTGCATTTATTTTAATCTTATTTTTCATATGTACTATTTTATTAGAAGTTCATATGAAAAATAAAAAATAAAAAATAAAAAATAAAAAATGAAAAATAAAAAATGAAAAATAAAAAATAAAAAATAAAAAATTTGATAAAAAATAAAAAATTTCAAGAAATTGTAGTGTTGCCGCATGATGGACAAATATTAGAAGTTCGACTATGATTGTATTACACCCAACATATATTTTTCAAAAACAAAATATATTTATCGGCAAAATGGTACAATTTATGTGCACCTTTAGTTTTAAGATTGGACAGGAATTCGTTGTTATAATGTTTGGACCATTTGCGAGTTGTTGATATGAGCTTTTCACAATTTTAGTTTATAAACACAAATCACTTTCTAAAATTTGTCACATTTTATTTGCAAAATTGTACTAAGTTCTATTAAATCTTTACATTGAAGGTGCACATAACTTGTACCAATTTTCCCATAGATATATTTTATTTTTGGAAAATATACGCAATTGTGCATTGTAATCATAATTTATCTTTGAAATATTTGTCCATCATATGTCACTGCTGCAATTTCTTGAATTTATGGCTTTTAGCAAACTATTTATTTACTATTCAACCTCTTGGAAGACTTTAGTATCATGCCATATCTTTTCGTTCCACCCATTATACTTCAATTTTGTAGGCATGGGGGATGGTTTCTCTGTAGTAATTAGATAAAATAGTCACTGTAAAATTATCTATGGTAGGATTATGAAGCTTTATTCCAACCCATTTCCCCCCGTAGGTGAGTTGGTCGATTTTGACCACGCGTCCCTCGTGGGGGAACATCATGGTACGAAAAACGGATGAGGCAATTGCTTTCATGGCGTACATGTAGCTGCGGCCAAGTAAGAGGTTATAATCGAGTTGGGCATTAATGACCTCTATATCGATGAGCACAGTTTTACCACCCAACTGGACGGGGACATTGGGTAGTAGACCTTGGGGTTGTGCTGATCGGCCGTCGTAGGCCCGCAATGTAGTGGTGGATTGCTGGAGAGTAGGAGATCCCAACTTTGGCCAAACGAATGTGGACATGACGCATGTAGAGGCACCCTCATCGATGATACATCGATGGATGATAAGATTCCGAATGGAAACAGAAACTTGGACTGCTATGGTGGAAGGCAGACGTGGTTCGGACTGGTCCAAATCAAAGGTCATCAATTTCGAATCATTTGGGTCAATCGCCCCAATGGCGGAAAGTAAAGTCTTGCGCTGTGATGGACAGTTTTTCAAGACTTCTAACGCAGACATGGCTGCGGGAGACTGATCTAAGTCATCCACGATGTTGTAATTTGTCGCAGCCCGTGCATTGGGGTTGTTGTTGATACGGCGAAGTGGGAAGCGAGGTGCTTTAGAGGCGCCATCAAGTGGAAGCGGGGGTATACATAACGTCTGGTCTGTGGGATGAGCGTTAGTATCTTTATCGGCGGGGGGGGCTTCGGAGGTAGAGCCATACTGGTTCCGACGGGTTTGGATGTTGACATCGGCAGTCGACATCATCAACAAGTGGTGTGTACCTGAATCAAACATTGGTTGATCAGGAGCGGCGTAAGTGATTTGTTGTGGTGGCACGTTGCCCTGTGGGGGAGCTAATGGCTGAGTGTTCACCACTGCTTGTGTTGGAAAAGGGTCTTGTAGCACCAAAGGTTGATGTTGTGGTGGTGGAGGGTTGGGTGGTGGCTGAGGAGCCGCTTGTCCTTGACGATGGGCATCGTCAGTCCAGAGTTGTCGAGCTCGCTCCAAATGTGGGCAAGCATGTGTATAGTGGCCATAGACCCCGCAAATAGAACAAGGATGGTTTGTTCGCAAACTAGGGTTTTTGGCTTCCTTGGGCGGTCGATCAGGGTTCTGATGAGCAGGTGCCGCATTATTATTTTGTGGAGGATGGGGAGGTTGTGGACCTTGGTTATTGTGTTGGTTATTGCCGCGGTTACGTCCTCTTCCACGGTTTTGTTGCCCACCCTGGTTGCGTTGGTTATTTTGGTATTGGGGATGATTTTGTTGTGCATATACCTGCCCTTGAGCATTAGGGGGATTTTGGGGAGCCGCGGGTGCTGGAGCAGGTTGCGGTGGATAATATGCTGGTGGAGCTGGAGGTGGTCCAGCTGCCTGTTGGGGTTGTTGGTACCCCTGAGCTGTTGGAGGTGTGAGATTAGCTGGTGCAGCTAGCTATGGGTAATGCGTCTGTTGTTGTGGGAACTGAATGGGGTTCTGTATGGCAGGTTGATTATAGTATGTAGGAGGTACATATGCCAATGGCGCTTGCCCGTAGCAATGTTGTGGACAAGAGGGTCCATGAATGTGATGGGTCTGGTTTGTTGAAGCGTAAGAAGTTGTTGCTCCGGAACTGGATGTAGCCCTAGAGAGGTCTGGGGCGGGCATGGTGCTCACCATGCTGAAAGGTTTAGCTTGCGGTGTGATTTGGCCAATAATGCCATCAGCGGCATGTGATGCCCCCGGCGCGTCCCCGCGTGCTGAGTCGCCCCGTGGGGCATCCGGTATGATTGTGTATAGATAACCCGACTGGGCGTAAATGAGATCAAACTGTTGGGCTTTGAGGATGGCCTCTTCTTCAGACTGGGGTCTTTCGGATGCCACATCCTTCACAATGAGAGGGAGGAGGGATTTTAGAAACCAATCTAAGAAGATACGGTCGTCTAACTTGATTTTGCAGAGGCTTCGGCGTCGACGCCATTCATGAATGTGGTTAGTGATGTGGGTGGCCGTGGTTTGTCTACAAGACAATAGGATCTCGACTCCCGCGTCATAGCGGACAGGTAACTGGAAGAATTGCAGGAAGGTCGAGGCAAGGGAGGTAAAGGAGGCATGCGTCCCATGGGGCTGCTCGATATACCACTTAGCTGCAGAGCCAGTGAAGGTGCGTTGTAATAGACGGAGGCGGACAGAGTCGTCCACTATGGAGTTGGAGGAACACCATAGATGGAAGGACATGATATGGTTCTGGGGGTCCTCACCTACCTTGCCCTCAAACTTAGGGATGTCGGAGGGGAGTTTGGTGGGCATGTGAGGCCACGCAGGATCGTGTCTGATAGGATCATTGGTGAGCCTGGCTAAGTCTGGCAAGTTCAGACTCGCCATGTACGGTAAACTAGCAGATGTAGTGACTGGGACTGGGACATGCCTAGTCATGGTGGTATGATATAGGGGTCCAGTAGCGCCTAAAGGTATGCTAGGGATTGAAGGTATATGTCCTCCAATAGGTGAGGTCTGGTGTGGGCCAACACTTCCAAGTGCAACATGGGTTACACTTGGGTTAGGAATAGTAGTGGTGATTCCTGGAATCTGAGTTGTGGGAATCAGAGGGGGTGTGACCCCTATGTTGGGCATACCCATAATAGGTGGTGGTCCTGTGTTGGGGATTCCTATAACAGGAGGTGGCCCTGTGTTGGGCATTCCTAAATGTGGAGTGTCCGCCATATTAGGCATACCTAGGGGGGTAGGTGTTGCCATGAATGGCATTGCAGTAGAAGGGTCAGTAGACGTCTCTCCTATGGTGCTGGTAAAGAGTGGATCAAATGGTGTTCCAAACATAATGTTGGTTGGGAATAACGCAGTGGGGTTTTCGGATTCTGCCTCAGAATCAGAAGTGAAGTGAGGTGTGTCATAATCGGATGACTGTCTAGTTGACCGATGATGTGTCGAGTCAAGGGATAAGGCTCGGCGTCTGTGACGTGGCGAGCCAAGTAGACTGAACTCTGGGAGTTCGCCCTGTAGACGACGAGAGCGTCTAAAATTCTCAATGGTGAGAAAATAAGTTTTTGTGAAAAAATCTGTATGTGTAAAAATGGTAATATATGAAAAACTCAAAACCCTAATGCAACCAAGGGTGCAAGAAGGGGAGTAAAAAATGAAGGCTCTCAAGCCAAAAAATCAACCTCAAAAAAGGCACTTATTCTAGCAGTTGTGCTACAATAAGTGGAGGGATGCAACAAATTGTCAGAGTACCAACATGCCAACAGCTTCTAGAAAAAATAGGTGTAACTAGACCAAAGGTGGGTTGAATCATGCAAACACCTAACTAAAAGTATTGTGAATCTTTATTCCAACCCATTTCCCCCCTGCCCCGCGCCATAACCCAAACCACTATACTATCTTACTGTTAGTCAACAGTGATTATTCTCCCAATTTTGCTTAATTGGGTAGGTTTCTGGCATTCTCAGTGATGAGGATGAAGATTATTTCCATATATGTCATGGCCTTAATGCACAAGTCCTTTGCCATGATTAACCTATCCTCCCTTGCTCTGGAAAAATCAATCTTCTTTGTGTTGTTGTACTACAACTCCTTCTGCATTGAAACCTCTTTATTATCCTGGTACTTTCGCATAGTCCTCCTCGATTAAGGTCAATGTGTCATAATGAGTGTTGTTATGGTCCATGTGCTCCACATGGATCTATATTGTTGCCTCGTGTCCACTAGAATCCAGGTGTCTTCCCGAGGCTTCCTAAGTGGGGCCCGTCCTTACGTTAGTTGGGTATTGGGCGGGGACCTCCTATGTAAAACTCGTTTCATCTCTGTTCAACCTACATGGGAGACTAATTACATTACTTGTTACCTAATAACTCATTTCATTTTTCCCCATTACTGCTTAAAAACATAGGGACATTGTCGTGAAGCGACTCTAGTTATCATGTAGTAACATTAAGAGAGAGTGAAAATGTTATCACAACAACTTAAGTACTTGCACCTAGATAACTTGAAACATTGGAATAATGAGTGGAGAAACCATTGCTACATACTACTCTAAAATTATTAGATTTGAAGTGGACCAAACTCTCTTTTGGTCCTTTGTGTTTTTGTTTATATATATATTGTAATAGAGAAGATCCTTAGATCTCGAGATCTTATTCAAAACAATTTTAAGCCCAACTTGAAATGTTTTGGGGGATTTTTTGGAAGAGATCAAGAAATTAACAACATTTGTGTACATGTATTCTATAAACAAGGACAAATAATACCCACTTATTAGTCCTTGTTGAAGGTCAGGAACTCTTGTTTCAATTCATTGTTGACTTAGCATTAGTTTACCCTTTGACATTTTATTTTTTTGCAATCTCTAATCTTTAGCTTAACAAGCCACATATATTTTTCTAATAGAATAAGAAACTCATTTTATTCGTGATCTTATTGGATAATAAGTTCGAAGTCTTATTACAAGTTTTGCTTCATCCAAATTTTATAATTAATGCACTCGTGAGAATGTCAAGCATCTATTGGTCAATATGCATAACACTGACAACACTTTAAAGCACTAACATACTTTTTGATACGAGGGTTCATGTTTTCATGAACTAATATTATGGGTGGCTTAGCATTACTGGTCTTGCATTTGTTGTTACTTTGTAGCATTAGACATTACCACCACCCTAAGTCCACCTGTTGGCCCGGTTTTGCAACCAGGCTTAATGCTATGGGCACCTGCTAACTAGTAGCAGCAGTTTCAATAGAATTAAACAAGAAACTAATCTAAACAAAACTAATCATGGATCTATGCAAGAATATAAGCAAATAATGGAAATATTTTAAAAACAAGAACAATAAAATATGAAAGAATAAATTTGTATTTAAAAATGGGGCAAGCTAATGCTTGCAATAGTAATACCTCCAATGGTGAAGGTTGATGTAGAGCAACTCCCAAGATAAGTAGCTCCAAGCTCCAAGAGGTCTCCTTCTCCAAGGTTGCTTACAATGGCCAAAATGCTCAAGGGAGATTTCGGCAGCATGAGGATGAGATAATGGATGGATCTGAAATGAGGAGCCCCTACCACCTTTTTATAGGTTTTGGTGGTGGGGAATACCATTTGTGGTTTTGTGGAAACCAAATGGTATTGACCAACATGGTTTAGGTACTTTTCCCTCCTTTTTCCTTTTTTTTGAATAAAATTAATATTTTAATTCCCTTTTTAATATTTTTGGGAATTTGGACCCTTTTTGAGGGTTTTTTATGCTTTTCAGGAAAAATAATCTTTTTGAGTGGGAAAAAGGGGTGTACTAAGGTCTTTTGGTGACCCTTTGTTGGTTTCAGAGGCTCAGATGGTGGAAAAGTGGACAACTGGGTCATGTGAATAAGGGAATGAGCTAGTGAGCACTTTTTAGGTGTTAACACCACCACCACCTTGATACGATGACACTTAATGCGACAGTGATCTCACTCCTTATCTAGAGTAGTTAATACGTTGTCATTGCATTAATGGCATCTTCACTTCCCTCTCTATTCATCACCTTATGCTTGAACTACCTCATGCACTTGAACAACCTTCTATTATTTATTATCCATTATCTTTCTCTAGTCACTTGAATTGAAGTGCCTTCTCTGTTTCCAAGAAGCCTACGAAACCTATGTTGCCTACATAGCCTTTGTTATTCCTTCTTTCTGCTTAGACTATAAGCTTCATATATTTAGAATCTTAACTAGCATTTTATTGATTACTTCTTAGTTGTTGACTAGCAGTGATGGGGTCCAACATATTCCCAGTGGGTGAAGGAAGATGGGATTCTAGGTCAACAAACTTAGTCCAAGCATAGAAAGTTTGTAGGTGCCCACTCTAAATATTTATGATAGAAAATTCTACAATGGTTAATATTTAGCTCTATCTCAATGTATGTTTTCAATATCTAACGTAAACAAGCATAAGAAATTTTATCATCATCATATAATTCATCTGAGAATTTACCTTGTCTATTGGTGCCATTCCAATAGCCTTGATGTTGAGATCCACATCATTACCCTTGATGTATTGCTTACAATTTCACACTATTGATTTAGGACCTCATATGCATATAATTCTGCACTATTGATTAGGATCTCATGTACAGTTGGGTGTAGAGATAATAATATAATATAAAGAAATTCAAAGAAATAAGTTTTGTTGAGCAATTCAAAGAAATTCAGGGCAGAGGAGTATTGTTTTGTTGAGTTTCCAAACATGGCTGTAAAAGTAGCAGAGAACCCAATACATAAAAGACTTTCCCTCATTTAGGGGTCGTCTATCAACGATGTCTCACTACCAAGTAGAAGAAACAATGAGAATGGATGTGTCACTGTACATTTTAAGACATGTTTGGCCACACACAAACCCCATAGATCCACTGAAAGGGAAGTAAGAGCTTTGACCTTACTTTACACAAAGTAAGTAGATTCAGTCATAGATATGCCTTCTTATTTGTAACTCGAAAAATCCTAATGAATGCATAAGCACAGGTATCTGGTACATGTATTAAAAAATCATGTAAATTGTGTGAACAATGTCAAGAAGCAAAAAATTGTGATGTTTGCCTAATGGAATCACATTTCTTCATATATGAGCAACTTCAAGAAGTCAAGAGTTGTAAGTGTTTCCCAATGGAATTCCATTTCTTCTTATATATTATTATTTTGATTTAAAAGAATGATGTCAAGTTTAATATTTTTTAATTGAAATAGGAATTGAAAATACTTATTAAGAAGACCTCGAATATATGGACATCATGTACATAAGTGAACTTTCTCCCAATTTAAGTGCCATCTACCTAAGGTTAAGGTGCGATCTACCTCAATGTTATCTATATTGTTATTCCAAAGTTCTAAAACATGTTTGGTGTATTGGCCTTGTTATCCAGAAGGCAAGCCTAAGAGATCCTGTAAATTTTTATCTCCCCTTCCATAATTGAGGTTTCAATCATACTCTGTAGACATCATATGTGATCTAGAATCAAGTCCAGGTCCAACATGGGAAGCAAGTTTGTCACTTAACTCATGATTGCAAACAAATTTGAACCTGTCATTGTGGATGGTGATGGAGATGAAGATGAATACGCCTCGACATGCTAAAAAAACATATGAGAATATACATGTGCACTTCTCATGTCATTTTCCTTTTGTAGAGATCAAGTTAAAAACCAAATATGAACTTGACATCTCTCTGTTGTGATAATGGAAACTAAATTTCACTTATTCATCTTGAAATATCAAGGATTCATGATGCATTGGTTCATTTGTGCCTTATCTTTCTTCATTGTTAATCAACCATTCATAATGTAGCAATGTGAAATTGATTTTAATGACCAAAAGGTATCTACAAGAATCCTAAAGCTCTACATTTCTACTCCATGTATAAAAGCGCACTGCACAATGGATTTCCCACTTGGTTTCAAACATAGAGATGCAAACTACCATTAAACACTTTAGATGTTGCTTTGACAATCAAGCCTAAAAATAATTTTCTTGAGGTTGTACAAGCTACTCCTTAAGTCTATGGTGTCTATACAATGCTTGAATGATGGCTAAAAGTATCGTTTTGTGGTTTTCTTGGCTCTAGATATATTCAAGCTTCAACTCATGAAAGAAATCGAGCATAATTGTCATTTGTGTTGATAAAAAAAAAGGAATATATATATTGAGAATGAATCCTTCTCAACTGTCACAAGGTCATTTCCATTCAATGCTTCCATGCTCAAAGACCCAACTATTGAATAAGCAATATGAGGCCTACTCATATCATCTACTATATCCCTCGTTCTCTTAAAGCCTAACCCATCGTGATTGCTAGAACCTCTTGCATTCCTTTGCCCATCAGACGAATATGAGCTTCTCTTGCGAGTTCTAGAATGGCGAGCAATGCGCTCAACACACACACAAAAAAAAAAACAGACTAAGAATTCACAGCAATTGAAGTAGAATTGCACTCACCTATATTTGTAGAGGGATTTGAAGCAATTAGCTTGAACCTAAATATCATTGTTTCAACCTGTAAATTACAATGTATATTTCAAGAGGAATCGATGAATGTGGCCAGGGTGGTGGCCATAAGATTCACCATCAACGTGCAGATTAGTGTGCAAATTACAAAGGCAATATCAACTCTATGAGTTTGCAGACACTTGGTGCCATGTAGTTAGAAGACAATGTTCAATTGGAATGTATCAGTATATCCACAATATGCTTAACACATAGATATTCTTATAAGAAACTGAGAGTAAGATGATTGTGAGTCATAATAACTTCTAGCTCCTACTTTGATAAAGGCCTTGTTTGCACCATTAAGCAAAGGACAATTTGTTGAGAAGGATTGGATTAGATTAATTTGTGTCACCACCTCCTACCTCGATCGCATTTTCCTTGATTATTTACAGAACGTTATTTGTTTATCGGGGCTTCTGTTCATAGTCGTAGTCGCGCCTACACCTAATTGAATTTATATTGTGTCCCCCGAGGTACAATTGCATACACTAACGACATGGAATGGATGCATTATGTCCAATGATCACCTTCATGCCACACAACATCTTCTATTCATTTGGCACCGACATTGTCCACCATCGCTAAAGGGAAAATGAAATGCATGCATTATGTCCATTATTCTCCTTCGTGCATTTAATGTCTCCTTCCCTCAAGCATATCTAATTGTGTAGATCTAGTACAAAATGGCAATGATAGGTCCCTATTGGTCCTACTCGTGTTTTGTCTATCATCGATAGTGGAAAAGTCATTTCAACTATTTCTTTTTTATTTTAAAGAAAATGGCACCACATTCAATGGCTATCATAGTCACTTAACTATTGTTAAAGATGAAGGAAAGATTCACTAGGTTAAGGGATAACTCCTTCAAAAATACATGTACAGGTTTTCTAGTTGCATCATACCCATGTCGTCAACTCCAACATTCTTCCTTTTTGCTCAAATATCATACGGCTTTGGATTCCAGGATATGGTGATTTTATATTTATTATTTAGTTTAGTTGGACTTCTCAATAAGCTCTTCCATATACTTTGAGGTGGGATGGATCCAGGTTTTATGCTGAGGACGGTTAGGGTTTTGCAGGGGACATGGTACTGGGAGTGAACTCTTTGCATTTCATATGGTTTTGGTTGGTTATGGCCAAGTATCAAGGGTGGTGTTGGGTGGAAGATGACTTGGAATGGTTCCAGGAGGATTTTATTAAGTTAGATGAAGAGTACAGAAAGATGCTTCGTGAGGTTAATACAAACCATCGAGGTCAGAATGTGATCTTTGGACTCGCAAAAGGGTCGTCTGAGGTTATTGTTACTTTTTCTGAGGTTCATTTCTCTGATTGTGCGAGTAAGAGTTCTAGCGTTCATTCTATTGAGGAGAAGAGTTTCAGGGTGGTGAGGATGCTCGTTTGAAGTCCACTAGCCTTGGTTGGAAAGGGTGGAACGAAAAGTCCACAAGGGTGAAAGATAAATTTAAAAGGGTCGAGAAAGCTTACAAAGTTCATTTTGAAAGAGTCCTTATGGTCTTAGGGAAAGATGCAAATATGGACAGGGTTACAATCCATTCATAGCGGGATTTGGTGGGGAAGTTGTCTCATATCTCTATGGGATGGTAAGAGTTGCTCCTATGGATCTCAAATAACTAGAATCCAGTCCCTAGTTACTGCCCTAGGGACAATATACTGATGAACAAGTGGTATTGCTTCCATTTTCTTTCTATCAAGGATTTGGAGAAGATATTGTTGAAGTTCTGGGTGGTGTGTAAAGGGTCTTGGTGTTGAAGAGATGACATCCTAATTTTAATCCCTACAAGGAGAAATTTTCTAGAAGGCATGTTTGGATGCTCTTATGTGGTCTTCCTCTATAATTATGGACTAAGAACGATATCTCTAAGTTGGACAATTCGATCAAGAATTTAGTGTTCTTTGATGATTCTTCTTTGCTACAGACGGACAAAAGAGTTGCTTAGGTTTTGGTGGAGATGGATTTATCCCTTGGTATACTAGTGGAAGTTGATATTTTTTGGGGGGATAAGGTTCTAATTCAGAGGCTTGATTTTTGGCTGATACCTTTTTTGTTGTCACTTCTGTCATAATACTAGTCATCTAAAGTATGACTACCCTAGTTCCCCACCCTTTGTGGGTTTGTTGGATGTGGAGTCAATGGAGCAGGTAGATTCTACCAGAGTTTCCCCAGATCCTAAGTTGGACTCCCTAGACCTTGTTGAAGTTGGTCCGAGGGGGGTATCTGAGGATAAAGCTTCATCCAAGTTCATTGGAGACATTTCCTTCTCAGGTAAGTTAAAACATATTTTCAAATATTTATTTCATTCCCTTAGGTTAAAGGAGATCAACTTCTTAGATAAGGTCAAATGTTGAATTTATTCAGATGCTCGGGATTTGGGGTCTCCCCCTCTTGATCATTCTCTTGTTCCTCCTGAAAACGGTTTGTCTAGAGAGGCCGGTAGGGAGTCCTGTAAGGACCTAGGTTTTGGGAATCTTGTGGTGGGTGATGGTCGCTTGGGGGATTTTGTACTACTTTATGAGATTTCTAGTGACTGCAAAGATGTGGATCTAAAGGATGGTGTTTAAGGGGTGTCTGATTCTCAATCTTCTTCTTTGTTTTTCCCTGTGGGGGATATCTTGGGGGACTATGTGGTTACAAATCCATGTGTTTGTAAAGATTATTTAAATCTGAAGAGTGTTACAAGGGTTTTCAACATTATTGTAAATTCTCTCATTCCCTCTTATAACGAAGTTGTGTTGAAAACCTAGTTGTTAGTTTTTAAGTCTATTTCTTCTAAGAAGTTGGATAGTCTATCATATTTTCCTGTGGCATCTCAAAATGTTACCATTAGTAAAAAACAAAGCAAGGTTAAGAAAGGTGTTGTGATGCACCTACAACAATTAATTAATAAGAATATGCGAAATAGCAGAAATGACAGAACTCAGAATCACTTTTATATTGATCACAGGCCACTTCGAGGGGGAAACCTCCTATGAGCAAGCTCAATACAAATAAATTCACGGTGCCTTCAATGACCTCAACACACACTTATATACTAAGTCTATGCCCAATACTATGAGTCAAAACCATGGGACATATAATACTACGGGACGACTTACAAAGCATATGCGTCCAATACTATGGGTCAATACTATGGGCTAATATAAACTACGGATCAACAAATACTACGGGACGACTTACAAAGCATATGCTTCCAACAACAATATACTAACATAGTAAAGAGAAGGGTTGACATAGGTTCTGTTGGCTGCTTTACTGGGCAGACCCGGGTTTTAATGAAGCGCAGCAACAAACCCCTTGGTGCACTGGCCCTCTCGGCAACGAGCTGCACGGCAGCTCGAGGTCTCACCCGAAGTGGCTAGGGGGTTAAGGAATCAGATTTCCTTAACCGTGGTGACGCGGAGATTGTTCTCTTTTCCGGTTCCTCAGGTATCGGCGGTCCAACTTTCCCGCAGGCCCCTCGGTGCAACTGCGCGGCTTCCTTCCTCAGCAGGCCCGCTGCGCAAGTCTCCTCTCTGGCGCAGGAGGCAAGTATTCCTTGCGTCGACACGTTAAGTACCTCTTCGCCCTGCGCGCCCAGCGCAGTATCACATTCCTCGGTCGCTGCCCGCGGCAGTGCTCCACCACTTCTTCAATACTTATCACTTTATAGCTATCAAGGGACCTTCCCAAACTCACTTACATAGTCGCAAAGGTAATGCAAGAGTCTTGTATACACAGGTAAACGAACTTAAGCAGTTAAATCATTCACGCGAACATTATAACAAGAAGAAATAAGTGAAGCTCATCTCCTCGAGGAAAACCACATCCACGGGAGTTTATATTAACCAGAAAATGATAGAGTTATACAATATGCTGCGCACACAGCTGCAGCCTTAGATCTTTACAGGAAACTCCACGCACACAGCTGGGAGCCCTTCTCTCAATCTAGTCTCTTCTCTACAGAGATTACAAAGGCACAGACGTCGACTCAGACTGTCTGGCAACTCAGGGATTAGCTCCTCGGCTATCCGACTCTTACTCTAGTTCTACACGCTCGGTAGAAAACATAGCAAAGGATAATCAACACATGATCTATCCTTGAGACTGACTATCTAACAGTCTAACCATCTAACTATCCCAAAAATATCTAACTCTTCTTCTTATCATGTATACATATATATAGGTGGCCATGACGGTCACACCTTTACAAAACTGTGGGCCTTTCCCAACAGTGATTCCCAAAAACCCTAACCACGCACATGGCTAGGTGTACTGTAGGCGCCGCTTGCAGTCACGTCGCCGCTTCCTGCAGGCTCCTTGACTTTCGGCGCAGATTGTGGGTATGGGCGCTTGTCCTTCGCCTTCAATGCTCTGGTCCGTTGCTCCTCCTTGATCCGAGCAACCATAAATTCTGTACTTAGCCTTTAAATGAGGGTAGCTGAGCCCTCTACTCCATCGCCTTATTTATTATGGTAGCTGAGCCACCTTCATTCTTCTATGACGTGCGCGCGAACTCCGTGATTTCCGGTCCGTGATCTTCGCTGAGCTTGTCCGTCTGGCACCGTACTGCGCACCGTCTCCTTCTTGCCCAAAACTTAGTGCTTGTCCCAAAATTAGCACTTTCCTTCCATACTTGTGCTTTTTTCCCCAAAATTCGCAACTTTACCGTAGCTACGGCCTCGGCTCCAACAGGTTCCTAACATCCCCTCTCCCTTAGAAAAAGCTTTGTCCTCAAAGCTTTGGTTGGAGAGATTGCTGTAGAATCTGAAGGAGTGGTTCCGCGGTAGCATCCTCGGGTTGCATTTCGGGCCACTGATGCCTTTGGAGTGTCAAGGAGGATTGCTTGGAAGGCTGTAGATGAAGAAGAACCCTGTCAGCTGCGTGGAAAATGCGCTCAGAACGGTGCTGATCGGCTTGTTGTTTCAGGCGAATTCTGGCCATGTGAAGATTGTCGTGCAGAATGAGAAGAATCTGATCGCGGTTTCGAAGAACCGAGTCAATTGCCTGAACTGGGGAGTTGCTAAGGGTGTATGGAAGAAGAACTGGCAGTGTTTTTCCATAGACTGCTTCATATGGTGTCCTTTGAGATGTGGTATTGTACCACCAGAGCGCTGCTAGGAAATCCATAGAAATAGTTGGCCAAAGCTGTGTAGGAATGGGCAAGGGTTTGAGCAATCCCGAAAGGAGTGTCGTTTCACCCTTGTTGACTTGGAAAGTATCATCGTCGGCCACCATCTGTTGAATTGTCATTTTTAGTCCCTGCCAAAAGAAGTTACATTGTTCCCGGTCATACATTTTGCAGAACCCAGAGTGCCCTGTTGATGAAGAAGCATGGAGTTCATAGAAGAGATAGCCCTGTTGAACATATTGCAACCAATTTGGAACAAGCAGAGAAAGAGCTGTAAGAGAAACTGGGTCATCAATTGTGCGAGAAGGAGCATCTTCCACCATATTGTCCTTACCCTTCTTGTAAGTGATCACATAGGGATAACCCATGAGTTGGATGACCCATTTCAGGTGTGTTGGGGAGGAGACCCATTGTTCCAGAAAATTTTCCAGACTCTGGAGATCAGTCTTGATGCAGAAAGAATTCCCTAATAGGTATGGCTGCCACTTCTGTACTGCATGCAAAATAGCCATCATTTCCTGCTGAGAGGTAGATGTGGCTAAATTCTTACCAGAAAGGTCTCTTGAAGGGAGCAAGTGCATTGGTTCAGCAAAGATACCTGCATATCTATCCAAGGAAGTAGTGGAGACTGTTGATGGGTGCATCTGAATGGAATTGAGCTGAGCGATGACACCATGTGAATTCTTCTTAAGGATTTTTTCCAGGCGATGTGAACTGATGATGCAGAGAGACCCTGGTTGTAAGCCCATAAATTTGTGTTGTGCCCCATTGACTTTAAACTGCATCCAAAGTTCAGCAAAATCCCATAAGATGAGGTCAAGTGTGCGTAACCATTGAATGCCCAAAACCACATCACATCTTCCATAGAGATACGCACATTGTCACACTTCCCCTTGCAAGGTAAGGTGCCCCCATTGGAAACCATGACTTCAAAGTTGGAGCAAGGATGGACAAAACAATCAGCCTGCTTGGCAATCCAAGGGTCAATGAAGTTATGAGTGCTACCAGAATCAATGAGTATGGTAAGAGGGATCTTCTTGAAGTATCGCCTGACCCGCATTGTTTGTGGGGTGGTGACGCCGGTTACAGCATGGAGAGAGATCTCGGGTGGGTCGTCCTGAGATGGGGTGTCAACAGGCGGTTGTTGAATGTCGACCTGATCATCTACTGTATCTGTAGCTTCTTCACTAAGTTTTAAGGCAGGCAGAGAATCCACATCCAAGAGATAGAGCTTTTGTTGAACACATCTATGTCCCCGAGTGAATTTCTCATCACAATTATAGCAAAGCCCTTTTTCTCGGCGTGCCTGCATTTCTATTTCAGACAAATGCTTGATAGGAGTTGGTTGAGGAGCAGGCGTGATGGGAGGTCGTTGGGAACCCATATTTCTGAAGGGAACAAAGGTGGGTTTGGAGCGTTGTTGAGCTGCGATCTTGTCCTCGACTAACTTAGCCAACCCTAGGACTTCCATCATTGTGTTGGGACAAAACATTTTGACCTCTGAGCGGATTTCATCCTTGAGACCACTGATAAAACAACTCCTGTAGAATTCATCAGACAATCCTTGTGTGTGATTGGCCAATTTCTCAAATTCTGTCTGATACTCTCTCACTATGCCAATTTGGTGAAGTTTAGTGAGTGCTCCTGTGAAATCATCAAAAGCACTAGGACCAAATCGTGGCAAAATGAGTTGGCAAAAATCTGTCCAGTTTGGCTCGGGATGAGCTTTGATGTACCAACGGTACCATTGAAGGGCTTCCTGTTCCAAATGAAATGATGCAAGTGGAACTTTTTGGGCATCAGAAGTTTTATGCAGACTGAAATATTGTTCTGCTCGATATATCCATCCAGTCGAATCAGTACCATTGAAGCGAGGAAAATCAAGCTTCGGCCCACGAAAATTGCTGGAAGAAGAGAACCCGGTGGCTGCAAAAGATTCTGGCTGTCTAGTATTGTTCATGGCTGAATGCTGAAGATGGAGGCTGAGAAATTTTTCATCCAGATCTTGGAGTTTGGTTTGAATGGCTGCAAGTGCTTCCTCCATGGTGTGTGCTCCTGCACGGGTGACAACCATAACCAAGTTTTTTTTTTTTTTTTTTGGTGGAATGGGTAGAAAAACACAAATAGAAGCTGATTTAGTAAAGGGAAATTTGGATTGGGGAAACAATCTGATGGGTAATTGGGGTTTGACTAGATTTTGGACACTGTCGGAAGGACAAGAAAGCAAAAAGGGGGATTTTAGAAGCGGGGTGATAGAATGAGAAAATTTGGCAGAGAGGGACAAAGAAGTAGAATTCAGAAAGGAACTCTGTGGTAAAATTTGAAGGTGATTGGGTGAAATCTGAGGAAGTTATGGCAAACCTTAAAAATAGACAAATGTGGGATTTCGGGCTTTGGGAAGGGGAATTGGGGATAGGGTCCTCAGGAATGAAAGATGCAGAATGGGATGACAGGGGTTCCCCAAAAATTTCAAGGGAAACAGAGTGAAAACAAGGGAGATATGGAGAAAAAACTGATTTTATTTTATTTATTTATTTATTTTTCAAAAATGGATTGGCAACAATGGCGCAACGGCGCGGAAGGGATCGAAAATGGCTGGATCTGAAACGACGACTGGATCTGGAATGACTTTCAGAATAGATCTGAAACGGCTGGATCTGGAGTGGAAGTGATCAGCAACAGTTCAACTGAAAATAGATATGGACCCTAGGTATGTACGGCTTCCTAACAGTTCAGTGTTTCACTCGGCCACCAATGCTGTCTGACGGCTTGCGTATTGGGGCAGTACCCCTCACTCCACGGCTCAGGTAAAACCGATAACTGCTTTGCCACAAACGACAGCTCTTGGTTTACCTCACGGGTGGGAACTAGTCAATCAGGTAGGGGTCGTTGCCCTTTTCGCTGACAGGTCCTCTCAATGGGCCAGCTACTTTGGGGTTCCTGTGGTACTCCTCACAATGAGTTTTAGGGCTTATGCCCAAGTACTTCCCACAGTTAAGCGGATAGGGATTATTCCCAAATCCGAAGCTGCAACAGATGCGAAAAAATGTTTTGGTAGAAATTCCACCCAACGAGCCCAAGAAAGTGCTCTGATACCAGATGTGATGCACCTGCAACAATTAATTAATAAGAATATGCGAAATAGCAGAAATGACAGAACTCAGAATCACTTTTATATTGATCATAGGCCACTTCAAGGGGGCAACCTCCTATGAGAAAGCTCAATACAAATAAATTCACGGTGCATTCAATGGCCTCAACACACACTTATATACTAAGTCTATGCCCAATACTATGAGTCAAAACCATGAGACATATAATACTATGGGACGACTTACAAAGCATATGCATCCAATACTATGGGTCAATACTATGGGCTAATATAAACTACGGATCAACAAATACTACGGGACGACTTACAAAGCATATGTGTCCAACAACAATAAACTAACATAGTAAAGAGAAGGGTTGACATAGGTTCCTAACAGGTGTTGTGAGTGGAGGTTTCTCTTATGTTGGTGGTCCTAGTCCACAAAGCTTGTCTTTTGATGCTAGTGCTTTCGGTTCCAAATTTGTTGGTAGAGATGGGGTAGTGCATGTTTCCTCTCAGGCCCTTAGAGCATTCGAGCCCCATTTTGTTGGTGCTTCATGATGATTATGTCATTTAATGTTGGGGAATCCCTAAGTTTCTTACCCCTAAATGGTTGTTGGACCTGGAAAATCTAGAGATAGTCCTTATTCAATAAACGATGGTTGGGGGATCTATGGTGAGATAATTCTTTTTGAGATGTCTTCTGGGATGGGAATGCTACACTGTTGACACCCTTGCTCATTTAGGAGGTTTGTTGTCTACTTGAAATCCCATAATGGATAGACTTACTCCTTTTTTAACTTGTTCTAGTATACTTTTAGAAATTCGGATTAGAGATTTGGACAATGATTTCAAAATCCTCAACAGCTATGGGTCATATTATGATCGACAAGTGTTTTGGAGGGAGGTGGCTAAGTGTGGTATTCTAGATGACCCTTCTTTGATTTTGGGCGGTGACCTTAATTTGGTTCTTTCTGCAAGAGATATTTGGGGCACTTCTTTCAGGATGGATCCTCTATCTAGCTTCTTTAGTCGTATTTTTTATGTTTCAAAACTTCTGGATGTTGCTTTGATTCCTATGCTTCCTACTTGGAGGAATGAGCAGGCTAGAGTTGTTGGAGTGGAAAAACACATGGATAGGTTTATTTTGGACGAATTCTTAACTAATAAGATCAATAGATTCATGTACTAGGTGGAAAATGTTAATATTTCGAACCATTTGCCTATTTTTCTTCAGTTAGAAGGTGCTTTGGATAAGATTCACTTCCCTTTAAACTTTAACCATGGTTGGTTGTATTTTGAAGACTTCAATAAGATGATCAGGGATAAATGGTTATCTATTGTTCCTTTAAATGGGGCCTCTGCTATGCTTCACCTTTCCTTTACATTGAAAGATATTAAAAGTTCCATTATCCCCTGAGAGAAAAATCATAAGCGGGCTATGTAGGTAGAATTGATCAATTTAGAATATGATATCAACTCTTGTTTTTTTAAGAATTCTAATGGTGGTTTCTCAGTTGATGAAAGGAACCATTTGGTGACTTTGGAAGCATGTAAGCATAAAATTTTGGTGATGGAGGAGGAAACATGGTGGCTTAACAACCAAGCCATTTGGTTAAAACAAGTTGATTCCAATTTGAAGTTTTTTCATAAATTCGCGAATCAATGCAGGGTTCTCAATTCTATTTGGGAAATTTATAACTAGCATGGTATTTCTATCTCTAGACAAAATGAGTTGGAAAAGGTTGTTGTTGATCACTTCTAGTCTCTCTTCCAGGATCCAAGTTATAATCATATTAGGGAGCAGATGAAGGTAATTCAACATTATCCTCATTTTTCTCAGAAGATGATGCTTTTGGTATTTGTGATCCTATTACTTCAAAGGAGATTGAAGATATTGTAAGAAATTTTTCTAAGTCCAAGATCGCTAGACCGGATGGTATGACGGTGGAGTTCTTTCTTTGTTTTTTGATTTGGTGGGAAACGAGATACTAGATATCACAGAAGAATCCAGGTTATCAGGAAAGATTTCAAGTGCAATGAATGCTACCTCGATTGCCTTAATTCCAAAATCTAGTGAGCCTTCTTATTTTAGCGACTTCAAGTCGATATCACTGTGCGATCTGGTTTATAAAATAATTTCCAAGATCGTTGCCAATCAGATTAAGCCATTTCTAGCTTCCTTTGTGTCTAGTGAGCAATTTGGTTTTTTAAATAATAGGTTAATTTTTTATGTTATTGGTGTGGTGTAGGAAAGTCTTCATTTTATTAAAGTTAAGAAGCTACATGCTTTGATGTTAAAGATGGACTTAGTGAAGGCTTATGATAGGGTTAATTGGACTTTCCTCGGATTAGTCCTGCTCCAAATTGGGTTAAATGTGGAGATCACAGGTTGGATTATGGGTTGTGTAACATCGTCAATTTCTTTGTTTTAGTTAACGACTCTCCCACGGGTTTCTTCAAGAATCATAGAGGTTTGAGATAGGGTTGTCCCTTGTCACCATTACTCTTTTTTATCATTGTTGAAGGACAAAGCAGGCTTATTGAAAGAGATGGAAGTGAAGGTGTACTTAAAGGTGTTAAAGTTTTGAATGCTCATATTACTACACATCTACTCTTTGTAGATGATGTTATACTATTTGGGAACGGATCGGTTGAGGAATGGCATACTTTTCGAGAGATTATCAGTATTTTTTGTTGTGCTTTGGGCATGGAGGTCAACACTCAAAAATATCGCTTCTTGTTCCATGGGGTTAATGATGCAATTCTTGATCATATCAAAGGATTGTTTCCCTTTCACATTGATGGTTTAGATTCGGGTTTGAAATATCATGGTTTCTACTTGAAACCCAAAATTATTTAAGGAATGATTGGTTATGGTTATTAAAAATTGTTGAAAAAAGGATACAAAAATTGGGCTTTGAGATGGCTTTCTCTTGGTGGACTATTGGTTTTGATTAATTATGTCCTACAAAATCTACATGTGCACTGGTTCTCCCTTGCTAAAGTTCCAAAATACATTATTAATAAAATCAATCAGAAATTATTCAATTTCTTGTGGTTTGGAGGTAAGAATAAGGAGAGGTTCCATTTAGTCATATGGACTAGGATTGCTATTCCCAAGAGGTTTGGAGGATGGGGGATTAAAAATTTGTTCTAGTTTGCAAAATCCCTTGCTATGAAAAGTCTATGGAAAGGTGTATTTGGATAAGGGATCTAGAGCAACTTATTAAAATCCAAGTACTGAAGGAATGACTTGGTGGATGTATGGCTCAGAAAGGAGATGAAATGAGTTCCTATTGCATCAAATATTTAGAGGGGTTTGTTGGATTCTCTTTCTTCTTTGGATACTTGACTCACCTAGATAATTGGGAATGGTGAACTAGTTTGTATAGGTGTTGAACCCTTTGTTGGTGGAGACTTGGTTTTTCCTCCGCGGTAGCCTCTTCTTTGTCATATGAAGAACTTGGGCATCACATACTTATCTCATATCCTTAATCCGGTCTAAGGTCTATCTGTCAAGCATTACTGGTTGCTCTCTCAAGATCTGGGTTTAGGTGGAGTATTTTCTATAGAATGGGATGCTTACATTAAGAGACTCCAACACTGTGGCATCAAATTATCATGTCGTCTTGATGAGATAATTTGGTCTTAGAACATGTCTACAGGACAGGTAAGTGCTAGCTTAGCATATGAAAAGATTACAACTTCTTCTGTGGTTTCGGTTAAAAAATGATGGCACATGTCTTTGTGGAAATGGGTTGCACTACTAAAAATTAAAATTGTTATGTTGGTTGGCTTTAGAATGTCAAATTCTTACTTGGGAAAATTTGTTTTAAAGAGACTTTATAGGGCCTAGTTTCTGCTTTATGTGCACCTATGTAGAGGATATGATGGACCACTTGTTTGTATTTTTTCCCTTCATGAAACAGGTATGGAATGATATTTATCGGCTTTTAAGGATCTATGAGAGGTGGGATGGTTCATCATTTGAAGATTGTCTGCATAGATGGACTAATGTCGATTCCGATTTTATCAATCTTCCTCTTTTTGTAATATGGGGAATCTAGAGGTTAAGGAATTATATTATTTTTGAAGGAGGACAGAAGCCTAATTACTGCTTAAGTTCTAGGATCGTTGGTGGTTTTTCTGAATATCATGGCAAGGATAAAAAGATAAATGGTCCAATTATTAGAGCTCCTATTATCAAAGGGTATGCGATTTATTCTTCGATGGGGCATCTTAGTCAGCATTTGGTAGAGCAAGTATGGTTGAAAACCTTAGTGGTGATCATTACTTTCATTGATGGATGGATTGTGATGTTGGACCTAATATTAGAGTTGATATTATGGCGCTTTAGGGGTTGTTGGTATTTGATTTGTCAAAAAATACACTGTAACATACCCGACAACCTCATTCAACCATGGGGTACTCAAATTTCATATATGAATTTATCATTCATACTCGATTTTGTTTTTCTTCAATTCGTTCAATTAAACGACGGAAATAAATGTACATGGTGGCCCAAATAATCTTATGTAATCCTTAAATATTACATGTAATTGAGAATGAACAACACACCATGTCATGCAATACCATACATTTAGTCATTGATAAAACAATAAATAATAAGTATACAAACACATAATTAACCATGGCATTGATAACGGTTAGAGACTTATATTTTAATCAATTATTCTCCAACTGGTTGTAGGTGAAGGACATTCCTCCCATCCATAAGCATTGTTAATCCAAATCTTACATTGATAGGCCACCCCCGAGCTGGGGCTATTAGCCCACAAGGACAAAGATCTTCCAAATGCCACTCTACTAAACTCAATCTCCCATGCAACCCACTAATGCATAAACCCCCTCGATAGTTGTCCCAATTCTCAAATCTCCTTCCCCACTAACCTACACAACGTCGGGGACAGGCTCCCTTCTCTGAGCCAACAATCCCTCGAGTAACCTGCAGTTCCCTTCTAGCACTCCAACACAGGCTGGATAGGGAGTCTCCAAATTGGGACTCTAGGGCACAAGCTGCATGCCAAGTTTCTCTCACACACCAATCTACCCAGGTTAATGGCATGCATAATTCATATTCAATGATGGCATCTCATTCCTTTGGTACCAAGCTATGGTTGTGCAAGGTGAAGGAAATGGTGATGGTGAATGCAATTCAAATGGTGGGAGTGAATGAGGAACAAACCCCTCTCAAGCTCAAATTCTCACTTTTATAAGCATGCATTAGAATATTGCCATGTGGCTTCTTCCACATGTGACCATTTTCTCCACTTAATCCCTTTCGTAGGATAATTAAATAATGCTCAAACAAAGCATGGCTCTTAATCAAGGTTTAAGTACTTGGTTTAAATTTCTAAGGCTAGGGATGTAAGATTGAGTTCACTATCACTTCCCCTCTTGTGGATTCATAGCCTCCCATCTCTTTTTCGTCCTTCTTCCATTGCAGCATTAGATATTCTATACTAATATTGAAAAGTAAATATTTACAATGTCTTGGTCACCCTAGACCATTTTGTTTTTGGCTTCTAGTCTTTACATCAATAATATGCAAATTACATTACGAGGTCAAACTGGGGTGTTACATATACTTTCACTCTAGGTGTTTGGGGACTCAAGGGTCATTGTGGAATGGGTTGGAAAAAATTCTCTACTACAAGTGCTCTTTCTGGATCATTGGAAATCCAGAATCAAAGAGTTACATCGAAGATGTCACTCTTTGTCCTTTCAACATATATACATGCAATTAAATGACAAGGCAAACAGTCTCTCCAAAAATACTATTGGAGTAGGAGAAGGTATATTATTTTATGAAGAATTTAAGGATCCATTGATGCCTCGAAATTCGCAGCACAAGCAGTTAGGGATTCTCCCCGGTAAGCAAGCCCAATTAGATAGCTCACCGTTTGGTGTAGGGAATCCGTCTGGTTAACGACCCGGCTACCGTATGTGATTTAAAGATTGGTTTTATCGGTTGCGGCTCGATCCACCGTTTATGTATTTTATATTTAAAGATGAGATGCAAGTGCTCTATTTAAATGCATGTAATATATTCTAATCTAAATTGATCTATCTAACTATCTAATCTATCCCTGCAGGGAGCAAATATGAAATATGAGTAATAAACTGGAAATGCACCTAAGAATCTCACAGATAGTTGTTTCAATATTATAAGCACATTTACAACAGAACATAAAATATATCAAAGATAACTCTGATGTAATTAAAACATTCTATTACTCATTAAGCACATAAATGTTTACATAGGAAGTAAGAGCATTCACAACCATGAACTAATTCAAGACGGATAGGAACAATCTCACAGTATGCATATGAATGGTGAAGAAATAATTCCACATATCCCAAGCAAAATCGTTGTGTTGGCTTTTCCCAGGCAAATAGATCCTTCTTTATTAATGTAGAAAAGTAGTTCTCATACAAAATAGTCCATTTCTTTCACCTGCCAAAAGTCCTTTCATTCTATTATCTTTTCCTATTTATAACTTTACAAAATTGTCTGTAGTGCCTCTTCACATACCCTAACCCTAGGGAATCTCAAAACTTTGTCTTCTTAGTGTTTATATAATACAAAATTAGTTTCCAGCTGTCTTTTATACAAATAGAAAATACAAAATTAGCTTTCAGCTAGCTTTTCCACCTCAGAGATGTAGTTGGCCCACGTGCCAGTTTCTCTTAAAATAATATTACTTCATACAGGGGTCATCATCTTTAGAGAGATCTCATGGGCGTGCATATCTGCTTCTATATTTTTTACTCCTGTTGACATTGCATGGTAGCTATCCTCTAGAAAGTAGGCATGAATGGAAGCTTGTCCAATGAACTGATTGAGGTCTCCTGCTGTCAGTGTGTCTAACTTCTTTATGTAATCGATGTATGTACTCAACTCGTTCTGTAATTCTGACAAGCGTTGGTCTCTTTCAGGAAAATCTTCCATGGTTGGAGGTATAACCATTTGACACTTCTCGTGGATTTCACAGATTTTCAGGTAGAATCCAACACATTGCTCAATGCTTTTTGGGATTCTACTATTTATTCGTGTACCATACTTTCTGCAGAATTCAATGAGACCTAAATCCAACTGTGAATCTGCCATGGTCTTGTGAGGTAGGTTCCCAGGGAATTCTGATTTTCCTTCTCTCCATTCAATTTGTTTCCTGATATCTTCCATGGTGCGCACGAACTTCCTTTTGAGTCTCAGAGCCTCGGCATCGATTTCCTTCATCCTTGAAATCATCACCTTCATTTTGCATACTTCTACTGTGATAAGCTCTTGTGACTGGTGAATTTTCCTCTGTACGTCACATGCCTGCTCATGGAAAGGAGTTAAGTCTTTCCTTTTCTCGTTTGCAACTTTCAGTTGCCCCATCATAAACTCCTTTTCCTCTATTAGCCTTTCGAACTGGAACTTATAGTTCCCTACCTGTTGCCTATTGTCAGCCTCGTTCTCTTCCAACTCTTTGATGCGAGTTTCTAAGTCTCTCTTCTCGCCTTTTGTAATGACCAACTGCACGGTTAGTGTATCCTTTTCAGCTTCGAGATTTTGGTATACTTTTGCTATTCTTTCCTTTTCAGATAGCAGGACGTCATGTTTTCTCTTCAGCTCCAATCACTGCTCTCGCTCCTTCATCAAGTTATCTTTTACTTTGAAGAGCTTTTCTTTCTTCTTTGCCACGTCGTTCATCAACTTTTTGACATTGTCTGCACATGCTTGTGCCGTAACTATATTGACTGATGCCATGAGCTCAGGATCCTTTTGAGTAACCTCAACGATTGCGCTTTCTGTTACTGTGACAACATCTTGGTAGGTTGGAGATTTCATTCTCTTTTCTTGTCTCCTCATGATAGTTTTCCTTTTAGAGTTGAAAAAGATTGTATCCAAACTCGCCACCATGTGCCGCTTTGACGGGGTAAATGGGGTGAGGGTGAGATCCGACAGTGAGGGGTGTCCTCCGCTGATCATCTTTGGTAGGTATATGTCCATTTCTTGCGTGCTTGGGATTCCTTGTTCCACAGCTTCCTTGGACTTTTCTTCTTCTTCCTTTTCTCTCTGTTGTTCTGCAACTTCCTTTTCTGCTCTTTCTTTCTCTTCTTGTATCCTTGCGGTCTCTTCCCTTTGGATCCTTTCAGCCTCCTCCTTTTGGAGCCTTTCGGTCTCTTCTTTCTGAAGCCTCTCTGCCTCTTCCTTCTGTATCTTCTCAGCTTGCTCCTTCTGAATTCTATCAGTCTCTGCATCCTGACACTGCTTTTATGTTTCCTCTCTTTGCCTTTGTTGTTCAGCCTCCTTAGCAGTGTTAGCCTTGGAATTGGAACCAGCTCTGCTTTTGGGGCGATAGCGCTTTCCCAATTTGGTCATGTTCTTCGCACTTCGAGAGAATGCTTCATCTTTATCGAAAAGATGAGCGTAATCAAAAGTGATCCGGTAGGAAGCACAGTGGGTAGAAACTTTACCTTCGGGATCATGCTTTCTGAAACTCTTCGTTTCTAAAATGGAATACTTCTAAATCTTGAGCAAAGTCTACACCATCCTTTGCCTTGTGAAGCTGGTATGCTCCAATAGTAAACGACATCGACGGATGGGCAACCTTCTTCTTGTCATGGAGAACCCTACTAACTCCAATGATGAAGAGTTGCCTCACGACTTCTTTATGCACGATGTAGTCAGTGGCATACTGAGGCAACAAAGAAGGGGGTTGAGTTCCTCCACTCATTCTGATAAAAGTCCCTTCGGAGGAGAAGTAATAATCTCTCAGTTCCTCTATGACTGGCATAGCATTCTCTAAGAAACAATTTGGTTCTTTTTGGAAAATCAACTAATATAATGGCATAATGAACCTTTCACAAATTTGGGTGTAGTGGCTCGCGTACTTGTGGGCCCATGTCATCTGGTAAGCCATGTGGAGGGGAGACTCCTTATGGTTCCAGATGCATCCCAAATTAGGGAAAGGGTGCTTGAGAAATAATCAGTCCACCAAATAAGAGGACATAAAGAAATCAACTGTCTTTTGTGTTAATCCCCCTTGTATTGCAGCTATATGGGAGGACATACTATCAGAGATTATATTCACCCAGTTGAACACTGTATCGTGTGGCAATGTGGTACATCACTAGCACCCAGCCGAGTTTATACATGTTTCCATTTCCCATGCCAAAAACTCAGCTCAGCATCAGGGCGATGATCCTATATGGGGTCCTAAGGTGTTGACTTTCGTATTCTCCACTGGTCCTTTATTTCATTTGTCTTTCAGAGATCGTCATCTTTTTGGCGCAGTCTAAAGGATCCATTTTGAGCCTTGATACCCAATCATTATTCATTAGGACTTTAGGGGGAGGAAACTTGTATGATGCAGCGATATGGTTTGGTTGGAAAGATGCGAGCCCCGAACAGCTGACATTTGAGATGATTATGGTGTCGGTATTTACTTGGGGCAGGATCCAACCAATGACCTCTGAGCACGGGAACAACTTTGGGCATGTGGTTGCCTTATGAAGACCAGACTTCTTGATATTCAGGTATACCATTAGTTCTTCGATGGATGCTTCAATGAAGTTTGTGTCCCTAATGGCCCTGTATAGTTAACCCCATTGAAATTTCGGGGTGTCTCCAAACATTGTTTCAAGCACGGTGTCCAAAAGAATTTCTACGTCTGAGTCTGATTCGACCAGCTTGGCTTTACTTATGGCGGAACACCTGTGCATATCAAGTCTGTGATGACACTGAATGAACAAATAAGGGATCACAATGTTTATGAACAATATAGTACCCATGACGTAGTGAAAAAGAAGAACAAAACTTGAGATGATATGAGCGTTAGTTTCTCTTTACAAATTACTGATCAAGGTTGAAATTCAGGAATAAATAATGAGGAAAAATATTTATTCATAACTTATCGGCCATGGTATGATTATTGAGCATGACAAATACAGTGTGTCAGTGCTTAATGAATTTTGAGAATGCAAAACTGTTCTTCACAAAATGAAAGCTTTAGGGTGACAGATGCATTTAACCTTTTGCTTTAATGAATGAACAGTTATGGGAAGCAAAAAACCAGCTATACAACAATAGAAACAACCATGCAAAACTAAAAATTCTCATGTTTGACAAAGAGAGTTTGTTGATAATTAATCAAACTTGTGTATGTGCATAAAAGTGAAAAACAAAGTGAAAGTAGCACAACCTTCAACTGGAGGTGACTTTTGTATGGAAGCCCCGCTCAAAAGATAACTCCTTCACGGCTTAAACGTGCCCGATGGACACGATGAGTTAAAACCACCACTGGGCGAGATGTTGCGTAAACCTTGTTGATGGGGAGCTTTGGGCGCGGGTTTCTGTTTCAAAATGAACATGAGCCAAGGTCTAAACTAGAATGGTGTACGCGGGGCTTCTGTTGACTCTCGTTGGAGAACGCAGGTTTATATACTCGAAAACTAACAAAGGACTGAGGAGAGGAGGCAACTAGCTCAATCAGATTTTATCTTACGGCTAAAACAGTGACGGTCGGCATGAGCAAATGGGCCATAGGGGCTAGGCTCAAAAGGAATGACACAGGTAACCCTGAGCGGGAGAGTGGATGTTCACGGGAGTCCCAAGTGACAGTCGAAACAGGGCACTAAGACCAAAATAAAGGGAAAACTTACTCCCAAACCTTCGAGACCAACTAACGGCTAACAAAAGTTAAAAAAACAATACTTTCAGTAGCCAACAGAAATGGGACAGTGTTAAGAACACCTACCTGTCAAAGGTGGAACAGTTGGGATAGCTGTGTGAGCCCAATGGTGAGCTAAGTGGCGTCCTCTGACTGGTAGCAACTACAAAGATGCTCGAATGACGTTTGTGCTTTGCAAATGGTGGTAAAAACAACTAAAAACCCCCGTTATATATAAAAGTCCCTAACATTTAATTCGCACGGGGCTTGGTAGGTGGGCACTAAATGGCCCCACAGGCTAGTGCCCACTTTCCTCTGTCGCGAAAGCTAAAGACAGCGAACGTCGACTTCTTCGGCGGTTTTAACACAACTCCTGCGAAGGCGTTGGCAAAAACTTGTTCAAAACGTAGTGACATAACACTTACTTTTGCCGAGATACATGCGTGGAACGTGTTGGGGGAAGGTCATTTTTGGAGCATGACGGTCGACAAGTCTTGGCTGACCTTCGATGAAACCATCGTCGGAACAATGATCAACAGCTGCGACCGGTCAGCATCGAAACGCCACAGAGTTGGGAAACGGTCGGTAAAGACAAACTTAAAGACGGTGACCGGCTGGCACCAAAACATCGGCGACAAAGGTTTGAACAACTCCTAAAAGGTTGACGAAATAATCAAAAAATGCGCGACCGGTCGGCGTCGATGAATCGAAAGACTGCGACGAGGCTGGAAACAAATAAGCCAAAAAAAACCGCAATGGTTGGCAACAAAACAACCAAAATCAGCAAAATGGTTGACAAAAAATGAACAAAAGGAATTGCGACCGGTCGGCGAAAAATAATCGAAGAGATTGCGACCACTTTGGTGAAAGAAAAAAGATGCGATTGTTTCAACAAAAATTAAATAAAAATCTGCGATCGGTTCAACGAACAGACTTGAATTTTGCCTTAGCCAAAAAGATAACTTTTTCTTGAAGATTTCCTAAGAAAAACTAAGGCTCAAAAGCCAGACTTTAGAGAGACTACAAATTCTAAAAAAATAAAAGGAGGGGCCCTATAATTTTTTTGAAAATTATGGGGATCAAGTTGTAGCAGCAACACAATCATCAAGTGGTTTCTGTAGGTTCCTTCCAAGCTTATTAATGCAGGAGAAGTATTGATACTATTTGATTAGTTGGATTTTTGTCTTTGTTTTCAAATTTGAGGTTGGATGACTTTAATATTAATGCAGTCAATGTATTTTGGGAACAAAAGTTTATCAAGTTGTCCTTTAGTTTGTTATCAGTGGTTTCAGTAGCTGAAACACTATTGTTTTGTAATGATGATTGGTCATAAGAACATAAGTAGTAGTCCTTTTAGATTATAGGAGGAATATGAGGATATTTGGGTGGATGAACATTGTTGTTCAAAACATGACTTGTTATCTTTGATTCATTTTGCTATGAATATCAAGTAATAGACTTTATTTTACTTTATTTTCTTGTGAAAAAAACAGAGGAAAGTTCAGTAATTACCTTGTGTTTCTTAAAGCATCGAGATCCAATCAGCATTGAACGTTTCAAAGGTTAGAGAATAAAAGATTTAGTGTTGTTACATGAGCCATCCAACTTTGAATGAGGTCGGAGCTCTACGACTCTCTAGCTTTAAAATAATAAAAAGTTTTATTTAAAGGAGAGCGTCTTTATATATTCAATTTCTTAGAGTATTTTTTTTAATTTATATTTTCAAAAATCTTATTAATCAATTTGAATTATAAATTTTAATAAAAAAATATTATATTTTAATAAAATTTTGTATATAAAAAGTTGAAATTGTCTATTAATTAATTTATTTAAAAATAAAATATTTTTCAAAGTGTCAAATTTAATAGGATTATTGAAATAGCAAACTCAATGTATTAAATCCTTTACATTTACAAAAATGCAAACAAAGAGTTTTCACTTCAATATTTCAAACAAGATATTTTTAGCTATAGGTGAATCTAACTATCCCATACAACTTCATTATTAAAAACATTACACGACACTCGTTAGTGATTTTGCATTATTAAAAACATTACAAGACATTGGTTAGTGACTTTGCATTTCAAAAATGGAGGAAAAGCATATATATATATATACAATGTCGTGTCACAAAGCATAATTAAATTAGGATAGACCCAATTTGAACCCAAGGTCTGTTAAGCATTCAAAGAAATTATGAAACTAAAGTTTATTTTTTTCAATGGAAAAATTCACTTTCCTGCTATTCCAAAAGAATCAAGAAAAACTTGAAATACAATCATTACAATATAGGCTCAACAAGAGCATCATGTCACTTACAAGAATTGAACCTTGGTGGGGAGCGAAACAACCTTTCCTCCCAACCACCCAAGCTACAACCAATGGACGGAACTAAAGTTATTAACATAATATCAATTATAAACATTAAAATATAATACAATATCTATTATAGCAAGTTATATGTATGCGATCAAATGCCGCATTAACATAAGGAAAATGAAAACAAGATAAAAATGAAGCATATTTTATTTCACTCAATGATACCTTAGATCTATGCAAGTGTTGATCACCAATTTATGCAAGAAGAGTAGGTGCATGACGGTGACATCATGGCACAAGGTGGAGTGACAACATGTTGATTGAACAGTATTGATGTCTCATGATATGTCCATATCACATACAATTCTTAATAATTCGTTATCCATTACTTGTACAAGTATTCATATAAATCTTTTGGTGAGGTGTAAAGCACCTCGAGTAAACTAACTAGCCTTGGCTTGCTCTTTCATTGAGGAAACTAACTAACCTTGGCTTTCTCTTTCTATAGCACCTCTAGCTTGATATTCAAATTTGCAACGGTTTTCTTTTGCTTTGTTTGGACATGCTTCGAACTTGAAGGATAAGCTTGTTGCTTAGTTAAAAGCATATGGTTATTTCAAATAAATGTTTATATACAACACTTGAAAATCAACACTTTTGAACCCATCAAACCACAAGGACATCGACACTAGAGTGACACTTGTTTAATCAATTGGCCTTCTTTGTAGAATACATGTACACAAAGTACCTTATTAATTAAGGTACTTGTTCCATGACAACTTGTAACCTACTCTCTATTTTCATGCTTTTAGTAAGCGTATTACTTATAACAGTTAGCATATTACTTATAATACTTATAACAATTACAATGGTTATTGTAATATTCTTCCAATTACAATAGTTCTTCCGATTATAATAGTTATTCCCTATCTATATATTTAGAACGATGATATTTTATTATGTCTTGACATATAGTTTTCGCATCATGGTATTAATTTAGGAGCCAATTCAAATTTTCCAATTTCGAAATGTCTTTTGCAATAGTTTAGATTAAATTTTATTTTTTGAAATGTCGAGGGTATAGACGATATACATCGTCAAGTGAAGACTAAAATTGACCATTGTATAGCCTATCTCCCAATGCTCGGCCTTGTCAATGGACGATACCAACAAGGCTTTCAATCAACGTGACTCTTTCCTTGGTACGTCTTATCACTACATTCTCTCTGTATTATGCTTTAGGTTATGATAATATATGGTTGTTGGGTTATGCTAACTCCGTTTTCTTGTTGTGATGCAATGATGAAAACCTTTGGGGTGCGCTTGGGATCACTGAACACAAAATTGCGACTTATAGGTATGTGACTCCAACCATTCTCTGCACACTGAGAGGGAGCCTTAATACTCGACCTCGGACCCTTGTATAAATTTGTTGGGTTAATTCTTGTGAACATGGTATTGACCCTGAGAATGGTGTATGACTCTTCTGTGAACATTGAGCCCTTCTTAGCTTCAAATATTATCCATGTGTCTGTAATTCTTACACCTCTTTTTTGGTCATGTTTATTACATTGTTATATCTATTGAGACGTGTTAGCATAGAAAATTAGTGATAGTGACAATGAGGGATCATTCCTCTACGATGGGAATCATCTTGATGTTTTCTTTCAATAGCTTGCATTTTCTTAATTCAATTAATCTTTCACACTACCTCTATGTTGAAGCAACAACACTAGCACCAATTGAAATTGAAGAGATGCTTGGTATGTATTTTTATGGATTAAGCTTTATGTAGTTTTGTGAATTAATTAAAAACCGTGACCGATGTTTATATGATGTTTATATATTGGTATTGGTAATGTTTTAGATGTTGGTGCAATTGGGCCAAACGCTACTAGAGATACAAATGGTCAACCTCCAGCTATCAGCTATGGTGCAGATGATATGGGCGATATGTTTGATAATACAAATATCCCACTTTGAAGAAGTGTTTATGCTGTTAATTCAAGTTCAAGAACTCATGCTGCAACATCTGCTTCAAATGGAAAATACGAGAAATAAATGAATCGGTTATTTTTTTTAATGTATGAGTCGCTTAATATCTTTATAATATAATAATGATATTTACCATTTAAGTCTATATTTTCATTCACTGTGTCACTGTCCTTTTTATTTATCTTCAATCTTTAGGAACTATCCAATAATAGGGGAGGGATGCCAGTTGTTGGACACCCCACCTGGATCCCCCCCCACGCCACGTGGCCACCTCGGCAGGTGGCGTTTGCAGGCTGACGAGGCAGCGCCACCTATTGGGTAGTTGGGAGCCTTTACGCTGCATGTGAGGCACCCTTTGTCACGGTCCCATGGACCTTTTCCTGTCACATCCTCCTGCCCTCGTGTTATTCTGCTTGGGCCCTATCTGTGAACGTTCAGTCGCCCCAGTTGTTGTTCAGCTCGGCGTCCACTGCTGTTCACCTCACCCCCAGCTGTTTTTCAGCTCGCCCTCCGTTGTTGTTCACCTTGCCCTCCGGTGTTGTTCACCTCGTCCTCTGCTGCGACGGGTTCCTGCGTTGGTTACTGACTGGTTCTCCTGC
Source organism: Larix kaempferi (assembly GCA_027924585.1). Lineage (NCBI taxonomy): Eukaryota > Viridiplantae > Streptophyta > Pinopsida > Pinales > Pinaceae > Larix > Larix kaempferi. The sequence continues at coordinate 10,739,279 of BSBM01000249.1, forward strand.
TTGGTGCTTCGGACATGGTCACCTTTTGTCCATTGGTGCACGTGTTGTTGTTCGGTGGTGGTCGTGACATGGTTTATCCTTGGTTCGGTGGTGGCAATGGCGGGTTCCTGCTCTCGTGGTTTCGGTGGTGGAGGTGGTGGCTTCCTTCGCGTTCGTTCAGTAAACATGGTGCCTTCCTGCTCTATTTTCTTCGTGGGTTTGCTGCGGTGGCAAGGTGGTGGCTTCATGCGGTGGCTCACTGGTCCATTCGTTGCGGTGGCAATGGCGGGTTCTTGCTCCCGTCGTTTCGGTGGTGGAGGTGGTGGCTTCCTTCGCGTTCGTTTGGTAAAAATGGTGGCTTCCTGCTCGACTTTCGTCGTGGGTTCGCTGCGGTGGCACGTTGGTGGCTTCGTGCGGTGGCTCATTGGTCCATTCACTGCGGTGGCACATTGGTGGCTTTGTTCTCCGTTTGGTGGCTCACTGGTAGGTTTCCTACCAGCCAAAATTTTTACTGTGTTTTTCAACACACTCAACTTGCTGGGGATTGTGTGGACCTTTTCTGTTGCATTTGTAGGTTTAATGTTGGTTTTTGGTTTAAGTTTGAATTGTTTGAGGCTGTCGGGCTTGCTCCTGCTTATGCTTGTGCTTGGATTAAATTTGAATTGTTTCGCATTACGTTTTTTAAGTTGCATTTGCGGCAGTGGTGAATTGCATTTTGCATTTGCGGCATGTGTTGAATTGCATTCGCCGCAGCATGGTTATGTGGGTTTACGTATGGACTGTTGGTGGTTTTGGTTTGCATTGTGGGGCTGTCAGGATTTGGTGAACAATGAATAATGGATTTGGTTTACGTTGATTTATGAATTTCTTAGGGTTGTTGAATTTATGAATAATGAATAATGGATTCGTTTATGTTGTAGTAGGGTTAGGGTTAGGATGAATTTGTTAGGGTTTATGAATTGTTGTTGGTTTGCGTTTGTGAATTTTGTTTGGGTTAGGGTTAAGGTGAAATTGTTAGGGTTTATGAATTGTTGTTGGTTAGCGTTTGTGAATTTTGTTAGGGTTGGGGTTAAGGTGAATTTGTTAGGGTTTATGAATTGTTGCAGAAACGTTGAAGGGTTTATGCGAACTTATGAAGGGTTTATGGTGAATTTATGAAGGGTTTATGAATTGTTGAAGGGTTTATACGAACTTATGAAGGGTTTATGGTGAATTTATGAAGGGTTTATGTGAACTTGTCATGCAGAATTGTTGTTATGAAGGGTTTATGTTGAAATGGTGAAATTGTTTTTTGCAAGAAGCTTATATGGGTTGAATAATTGATAATAGTTTACATGGCATAATTGTAAATCTGAGTAGTATGGTTTATGTTACAGTAGGGTTTATGAATTTATTTTGTTGTTCGTTTGTGTTGCAATCCTTGCAGTAGGGTTAGGGTTTATAGATTTATTGCAAAATTGTTGACATGGAAAATTTATATGAAGGATATGCGAATGGGTTATGCAGAATTGTTGTTTATTGTTTATTGTTATGAACTTGTTATGCAAACTGGTCATGCATAATTGTTGTTTATTTACATAGTTATGTTGAAATGGTGAAATTCTATTTTGCATGAAGGTTCTATGGGCTTAATAATTGATAATAGTTTGGGTTGAATAATCGAAGGTTCTATGGTTTATGTTGCAGTAGGGTTTATGAATTTAGTTTGATGTTGGTTTATGTTGCAATCCTTGCAGTAGAGTTAGGTTTTATGGATTTATTGCAAAATTGTTGACAACTGTGACTTTTTCTATTGCTTTAATTTACAAGTAGGGGAGGGATGTTAATAGTTAAAAGTTAAAAATGCATCATATAGTGGAGGGATGCCAGTTGACAATAGTGACTTTTGCCATTGTCTCTTCTTATTGGGAGAATACCCATAATTCAATTTTTGATATCAGCAAGTGTGCCAAAACAATGGAGATATGAGTCAAGGAATGAGATTGGATTTTACTTTAATTACAACTATAAGGAACATAATTGGATATTGCTTTAATTTACAAGTATATGATGCAGTTTTAACTTTTAACTATTAACATCAAGTGCATTATCAGCAGCCCTGCTCTGCTCCATCCTCTGACTTTGATTTGTTTAAGGCTTTAATGCACCGGTATGTTCTCATAGATTAAGACATATCTACGTAGTACTTAGTAGTTTATAATAGGAAAACTCAACCCTCCCTTGATGGAAATTTAAATGAGGTCATTACCTCATGTCGAAGTAACTGTGATGCTCTTCCAAACTGAACTATTATTTTGGTTGAAGGGTTGCAGACTATAATTGATAGGCAAACTGAACTGCACCTATAATTTTTTTCTACATACACTAGACCTGATTTAAGCCTTTTCTGTTGATTAGTATGATATTGTATTTAGGTCATACTCATCGCTCTTAGGTGTAGTAAAGTCATGCATGAGAGCCTTCCATGGAACATTCATTAGAGAAGCATTATTAGTCTTAGGATAGAAATATGGGCATGTTTTTATGAGTTAGCATCGCATGGATGGGTGTCACAACCCAGCTAATGGTTCAAACCCATTCCTAACTGTTACTCTAAGGCTTATAGTCCATGTTTAAGGATCTAGACCATGCCACATACATCATAGAAGGAATATAGGGATATATATTTATTGCTCTATGTAGAAGGAATATAGGGCTCTATAGAAGGAAGGAAACATAGGGGTTTCAAGAGTTGTACATTAAAAAAAACACACTTAAAAATTCTTTAAAGTTAGGTCTTTCAAATATTGTCAAATGCAACATTAAATACAAAAACAATGAATATATTGTTGATGATCCCTAACCCTATTGCAAGGATTGCAACATAAACCAACAACAAACCAAATTCATAAACCCTAACCCTACTGCATGGATTGCAACATAAACCAACAACAAACTAAATTCATAAACCCTAACCCTACTGCAGGGATTGCAACATAAACCAACAACAAACTAAATTCATAAACCCTATAAAATGTTAATGAAATGTTTAATCAGGGAACATTACAACGTGTTGTTGAAATGATGAAATTGTATATTAAACCTTATGATAAACGCCTGATTACAATGCCGCAAACATTAGGGAACGCTATGACCTAGGATTGTATCCAAAATGGTCTAGGATTGTATACAAAATGGCCATGTTACAAACATTAGACCCAATGATTACAAAATCCACATTGCAATGTGGTCACAACAAAACATTTGGCACCCCTATGCTTGATGTCCTCCAAGATCTTCACTGCCCAATATTGTTGAGTTTCATGCTTGAGCCAAGTTGGTTGGCCTACCTAACAATGGTTGATTAGGTTGTGGCTGATTGCCTCTATATGATATCCAATTTGCTTCTTGTAGCCATGGAGGAATTGAGTAGCCACACTTGTGCTACTAACCCCTGCATTAGGTTGAGCCCCCCGATAATCATACATACGATTGACACCTGCACTGGTAGGAGGGAATAAAGTGGGAATGCACACTTGTTGATAGCGGGGGACTTGGATGTTTAGGAAGTCTTGGAAACATGGAGTATTATCTGCAATATGTTCCAATGTGTTTGGTATCATCCTACTCCCCTCCACTATGTTTGCATCAATGGCAACCCTTTCTGCTAGGCCTTGTTCTTTTTGAAGCAATTGTTGAGCCTTTCTCAATTCCTTTTCCTGCCTTGCCATCTGTTTTTTATGAGCCTTTTCTAGTCTTTCTTTCTCTCTTTCAATCCTTTCCTGTGCTCGAAGTTTTGTTGCAGCAATCCTTCCAACCTTCTTTTCTTTAGATAAGTCCTTCTTTTTCTGTTTTAAATCCTGGATTTCAAGTTTCCTATGCTCAAACTAGTTTTATATAGTCTTATGAGGTGAGTAACTCTGAACTTCGGCATAGACGAAGATTGTCTGTTGTTGCTTGCCTTCTTTTTGCTGACACTCTCTCTTCTGGTAGCTTTAGGAACCAACCAAGCAACTGGCCCTTCGTTGGCACTTGCTGCTCCTTGCTTGACGCTTTCCTTTCAATATTTGGGTCAATGTTCTCTTGCTCTATCTGAACCATATTGTCCTCTTCAACTGGAACCTCATTGTGGACAGTATCTTCTTCCAGATTTCCATTGTCCACAAAATAATGAACAATTTTAACGTCCAATTCTCTTGGCTGTGAATGCATGTTCATGCTTTCTTCATTGGTCCTTGAGACAATATTTTTGTCCAAATTCATCATGGCTTCTGCCAGCCATGATGGTGGGGTAACTTGGCTTGGCATAGTCAATTCTCGATTGCTGCTTCCTGGAGCATGATCAACATTTTCATTGACATTCTCATTGACAGTTGCATGATCAATAGAGACATTAAGAAGATCACAAACAGAAGTTGCAGCTGTTTCAGTTGGTATAACAACCTCCATGTTACTGTCAAATGGTTCATTGTTATATTGTGTTTCACTTACATGTTCATCATCATCACCACAGTAGGGTCCTCCTTGAGAGAGGGATATCATATTATCAACAACAACAATGTCTTCCTCTACTTCGACATCTTCTTGGCCATCAACATGTGCTTGGACATCCCCTTCTTCATGACCATCCAGCTCAAATGCCTGGTTACAACTAGTATCATGCATGAGAGCCTCAGAATTCAGTAGCCATATTCTAGTCCTATTAAACCCAGCCTTGATATTTGAAGGTGTGGGAGCCCTTTTAAAGGATTTACTTGCAAGCTCAGCTAGCTCAAACCTTTTTACCTCCACCCCTGGATTCTTTGCCATCCACGAAGCTCGCTCACCCCTGAAATAGTTCTTGAAAGGCCCGAACACACTGACATCTAGGAGTTGCAATCTGTGAGTGGTATGAGCAGGCGGTGTCAACAGGTCGATGCCCAAATTGTTAGCGTCCTCAATTGTTTGCACAACAATGTGGCTTCCATGTCCATCTAAAACCAACAGGTGTTTATTTACAGGTGAGACACCGCCTGGTATAGATGCAACAAAGTGAGTAAGCCACTTCAAAAAGAGTTCTTTAATCATCCAAGCATGGGGATGTGCAACAATGCATGCACCTGGTTCACAATTCTGTATATAGTTTTTGAGTTGAGTTTTACCTTTAAATAGATAAAATCCAAGGATTCAAGCACCAATTGCATTGACACAGCATAGAATAGTGATCCACTCCCTGCTCCTAGGCAAAATCTATGGCACATTACGACTCCCTTTCTTGGAAATTACATGCATGCCACAGTTCCTTCCTTCCTGTAAACCTGTTTCATCACAGTTCCATATATGGTTTGGAGCATAACCATGTTTCTTGTATGCACTAGAAAGGGTGGCATATAACTTAGTCAGAATTCCAGGGCGTAGATTTAGAGCCCTGTCTCTATCTAGGCTCTCGGCTGTACGGAACACAAGGTCTGGATGCCTTTTTTAAAACCCAAACCACCATGACTTACCGGGAAACCCATCTTTGAAGGGGTTTGGCCTCCCTTGAAAGATTTGAGCTACTGTGGATTTTAGTTGTATCAGCTTTAGCCCATGTCCCGTTTGAGCCATCTCCTTACACCATTGAACCACCTCGGCCTCCTCCTCTTCACTCATAACTGTAACAGGCCCTCTACGCTTTGTATATGTGAGCCCATTTATCCAATAATGTACTGATGAGGTAGAAACTCCATGTTTTTTAGCAGTAGCACGAATGGAATATCCATTGAACTCTATATCATCAATCGCAGCTAACATGTCTTCTTTTGTCCAGCCTCTTATTGCACTGATTTGGTGGTTGAACTTGTCCCTTAAACTGTTGTTGAAGGTGGCTGTGTGATTGATGGTGCGACAACAGTGTCCTCTACCACCACATTGTCATTCTCAACAACATTGTTGGGAGCATTGTTGGCATTTGAATGATCGAACCTCTCCTCGTCCGATGAGGTGCAGCGTAGCTAGGAACCCCTGCTCAGTCGACGACTTGTTCTCCTTGCATTGTTGACTCTTGCCATGCCTGCAACAACCTGCACATTTACAAGGGAAGCTGATTATATAGAAGGAAACCGGAAGTTGATTATAACAGAAATATAAATAACATAAATGGAAAGAACTGAAACATTGAAGCTGATTATGTAGTTACTTGATTATACTATGCACACACTCTCTGATGGTATGTCTCCACTGTGCACACACTCTGCAGTTTGAATGTCTGAAATGCAACTTCAGTAAGGGTTGTGGTTCTTTTATAGTTGTTTGTTGTTGAATTGGATTGGTAAGAAGGGTGCACATGGATTGCAATCTTTGAAATTCGAATGTGTTTTGTGTATTGATTTAAATGTGATCCAATGGCTGGGAACTTGTGTTTCATGATCCTTGTGCTTTCATCTGTTTAATGGTTGCATTTAATGGGTAGGTGTCATTTATTGAATATAGTTGGATTGTTGAACAACCATGCAATTATGGCTGACACTCTCCTCCTTGTGCTTGAACAGGTTTTCATGCATGCTGGGATATTTATGCTCCAATAGATATTTGTGGGGGTTGATTTGATAAGTACCTTGCAATAGGTGGCAAATACAAGTTGGGTTATTTAGTTGTTCATGTACTTTTGGATCCCTGGGCAGATATGTAGGTAGTTGGGACAAGATGGTTTGTACTCTTTTGCACATAAAGACTATTTATGGACACATGTTGGCCCAGTTAGTTAATGGGCAATTTTTGGACATAATTTAAATATTTACTGCACTTAATATGGAATATTTATGTTTAATTTATGGGTGTTTTTATGTCAATATTTGGTGGCTGTGTGGGACCACTACTATGACAACTACTGGTCCTTGTTAAAATGTTTTAACTCATACATTTTTTTCATTTTAGCATTTTTCGACATACGTTTAAATTATTTGGATTCCATTTTTTTTAGTTACACTATCAATATAATTAAATTTCCAACCGTGGAGATCGGAAAATGAATAAATGTATATATGTGGATTTGATTTACTATATGTTTGTTTATTTTCTAATTAAAATGAATAAATGTATATATGTGGATTTGATTTACTATATGTTTGTTTCTTTTCTAATTCATAAAAATTATTCGTTGTTTTCAACCAATGTTTTTTATTTTTTACTCTCTTGCATTTGATTTATTTTAAGTTATATTTGCTACATCCTGTAACTATATACTTTTAAGAGTAATTGTAATACAATTACTATTCACGTACTTCCATACAACTTACAATGCATCATTTAGAATTTAACCGATATCGAATAAAAATTTAAGTTATAAATCTGAAGTATTTGGAAATGTCTGTCATGTTATCTCCATCCACTCATGCTCCAACTTGATTTGTAAATCAATGCTCAATAGATGACATACATTCTTGCAACAAAAAATCCAAAAAAGACAATGGTCTTAGCAAATCAATTCTTGCCCTTGCGCTTGAAGCACTATAATTGCAAATTGGTCAGTTGCCCTGCATTGATTTAGACACACCAATCCTCTATTTTAGGCAAACTAGTTAACATTGCTCCTACAAAACTAGAGTCCTACCAAGCTGCCCTGCATTGATTTAGACACACCAATCCTCCATTTTAGGCAAACTAGTTAACATTCCTCCTACCAAACTAGAGTCCTACCAACTGCAAACCACCAACCAACGCAATTGCGATGTTAAGGACATTGCCACCTCATGGCTCTTGTTAATCTAATCAATTCAACTTTTAAAAATGGGTAACATGCATAATTGTTATAATTGTGAAGGGGCGCAATAATTTCCAAAACAAACAACACCTTTAAACACTCTAATGTAAAAACAAAAATATTGTCATCATTGTTCCCTTAATCGCTTTTATCTAATACTTTCAATCTTTTATTTAGAAAAGTATAGAAGGGTAGGTATTAATGTGAGCTGAAATCTTATAATAAAAATAAGTCGTATACATTACAAATATCACTTAAATAACAACCAAAATTAGAGATACCTATGCTTAACAACCAACCAAAGTTAGAGATACCTATCATAAACATGACATTGATTAATGATGTTAATATACAATACTAAGATCATGGATGCTTTTTAATATCAAAGCGAGAGAGATGTTATGACATTAACATAGGGACATTCATTGAAAGAAATTATTCAAATGCTAGTAGTTCTTAAGGTCACGACATTCACCATGACAACTTAAAAAGTCTTGAGTTCCAACCTTTAATTGATCTTCCTAAATCACAACTTTGATAATATGTACAAAAGATTAAAAAGTCTTGAGTTCCAACCTTTAATTGATCTTCCTAAATCACAACTTCGATCATATGTACAAAAGAGTAATCACTAGGTATCTTGTTGAACACTTCAATATGATGTTTGGTTTAAAGACTTATAGAGTAAAAGGAGTAAAAGGTTTTAAGTGCCAACTCCAAGTGGTATTGTTAGATTATGAAAACTTATTTTACAATAATAAAATATCAATGACGTGTTTACCTTGTCAACAATATGGTCAAGGGTTTTGGTTAGTTTTGGTTAAGTATTCATATGCATAGGGAAACATCTTAAGTTCCAACCTCAAGTGGTATTTCTATATCACAACAACTCCATTCTCATGAATACAAGATCAATGATGTGGGTGCTTTGTCAAACACCCTAGTATGGTGTTTTGGTTAAGGATGCATATCCACTTTAAAAAAAATTGAGTTATGTAATATCCCAATTTGACTCCACAATGTAAATTTGTAAATATTGTTGTAAAAGGCTAGAAGCCAAAAACAAATGGTCAGGATGACCAAGACTATATAAATATGTACATTTTGATATTAATATAAAAACTCTAATAGTTGTAGAGGAAGAAAGGTGAATAAGCGATGGGGGGGGCTATGAATACACAAGTAAGGAAGTGACACTGGGTTAAGGGAAACTACATCAATAAGCATTAGCTCATATTTCTAGCCTTAGCCATTCAACCCATGTTCTTAAACCATGATTGAGAGCCATGCTTTGATTAAAGCATTGTTTAACTACTTTAATAAGATATTAATATGGAGAAAAGTGGTTCCATGTGGATGGGTCGCATGGCAACTTAAACTATGCTTATAAAAGGGATAACTTGAGCTTGGGAGGGGTTCGTTCCATCATCCAACTTCTACCATTCAAATTGTCTTCTTCTTCCTTGCCAACACCTTCAACTGCATAGCTTGGTACCTGTGATAGAGAGTCGAGAAGCCATTACTGAATATGAATTCTTCATGCCATTAACCTGGGTAAACTGGTCTGTGTGAGAGAAACCTGGCCTGCAGTTGGTACCCCGAAGTCCCAATTTGGAGACTTCCTATCCAACCTGTGTTGGAGCGCTAGAAGGGAACTGGAGGCTGCTCGAAGGGCTATTAGCTCAACGAAGGGAGCTTGTTCTTGGCATTGTGCAAGTTGATGGGGAAGGATAATTGAGTATTGGGAGAGCTATGGAGGGGGTCTTTGCACTAGTGGGTTGCATGAGATTTTGAGTTGAGTAGAAGTTGTGGGAAAACGCTTAGCCCTCATGGATTGATAGCCCCAGCTCGAGGGTGGCATGTCAAAGTAAGATTTGTCTTGACAGTGCCTATGGCTGGGAGGAACGTCCTTCACCTGGAACTAGTTGGAGATAATTTTAATTAAAAGATAAATATCTACATGTGTATAAATGTGCCATGGATATAGTTGTGTTATGGTCTTTGTTTAAATTAATGTTTTACGAATGTGTAAATGAATGTTGAAATGCATGGAATTGATTGGCATGGATTGGGTGTGTTTATGCTTAAATATATATCGCATGTAATTATTTAATGATGAATGCATGAGATCATTTGGGTCACCATATAAGCTTATATTCCGTTGTTAAATTAAAGAAAAACGAAATTGGATATGAATGGGTAAACTCAGACACATAATTTGAGTACCCCGTGGTATCTATGGTCAAATGAGGCTGCATACGTCACAAGTTCCAACTGTCAAGTGATCTTGCAAAATAGTGAAAACTTTGTTCATGTGAATAAAATATTAATGACGTGGGAACCTTTGTTGAACAACCCAATTTTGTGTTTTGGTTGAGGACCCATGTCCACAGTAAACAGGTCTTCAATTCTAATCCCCAAGAGGTCTTGCTAGATAATGACAACTTCATAAAGGGTGGCACATATACCTTGTTTAACTCCTTTGATGAAGGATTAAAATCCACATGTTAAAGGTCTTGACTTCCGACCCCCAAGTGATCTTTCCATATTGCAACAACTAAGTGCACATGAATAAATGATCATTGATGTGGGTACTTTATCAAACACACTATTTTAGTATTTTGGTTAAGGACACATATCCACCGCAAAAGGTCTTGAGTTCCAACCCTAAGTGGTCTCGAAAATTCATGACAACTCCATTCACAAGAATATAATATCAATGATGTGGGTGCCTTGTCGAACACCCTAATTTAGTGCTTTGGTTAAGGACTCTTGTATACGTAGATAAAAGCTCCTGAGTTTCAACCCCCAAGTGGTCTTGAAAGATTGCAAAAACTCCATTCACATTATTAAAAGATTAATAATCTAGGTACCTCATGAAACACCTTGGTCTCATATTTTGATTTAGGATTCATATCCATAGCTAAAAGGTCTTAAGTTTTAACCCCCAAGTGGCTTGGCAAGATTGTGACAACTTCGTTCCTAGGAATACAAGATTAATGGAGTGGATAACTTACTTAACACCTTGATCTAGGTTTTTGGTTAAGAACCCATGTCAATGGTAAAAGGTCTCGAGTTCCATTCCCAGGTGGTATTTCTAGGTCACAACAACACTCATATCCATAAGCAAAATGTTTCTAATACCATTTACAAATTGAGCCTCAACTTCGAAATAATCTGGTTAAATAGTAACAACTCCATTCACAAAGTAGAGATTAACCATATAATTACATGGCAAAACACCATTTTTTAAAAACAAAAGTGATTATATTCTATATTAATAAATTGTTGCAGCCATATCAATCAACATATAATATAAAAAAGAGTGTGACCGACAACAAGAAGTTCATCATATGTCCAAAAATTTCAATATTTGCTACGAAATTGAAACTACTATCCTTCGTAGAGGATATCCAAACGTTCCTACTAGTATATATGCTATAAAAAACACTTAGAAACAATTATGTTTTACAAAACACGAAAGAAAACCATGCTCAAAGAAACACATGTTTGCTATGAGCTTCCTCCTATCCACCAAGTGAATGATGGGATTCTACCAAGTTCTTTCCATCCATGTCCACATATTTAAGTTCTCTTGGTGTTGATCCCATTGACTTTCTAACATTGGATGCTGCAGACTATGGACCTCTACTCAAGTTTGTAACCATATTACATACTATATTACATTCAACTTCTAGTGCTTGAATTGTTGTTTTTGTTGTAGTAGAGTCTCCATTACCGCAACATATTTATTATTGTGGGCGTCTTCTTGCCCATGACTCTATCAATAAAAAAGATTATGTGATGTTACTTGTTATCATTTCCTCTTGCCATCTCAAAACACTGATAATTTTCACATAATGGGCATTTCCAAAGACACGAATGGTTTTCAATGCTGTCCATAATTCCCACAAGTAGTGCTAACTTAAATTCTTCAAAGTAAATTGGACTCTTATGAAGCAATCCTAGGTCCAAGGAAATAAAGTCATAGCATTCCAAACACAAGAGCCCAGTAATGCAAGCAAGATTACCAAATGTAGGAGCCCGATTTCTAGACTTGAAACACCCTAACCCATAGAGGCCCTAATACATAACCCCGACATACCCAATATTGAAAAAAGCAATAAGTTCCAATCATACCTGTAAGCAATTCTCAAAGCCAACAAATCATTCATATAGGGTGAAAGTACCGATTTTCCAAATAGTATTAGGTGAAAGAAAATTCTAAAAAATGCTTAAATTTGAAGGCGAAGGACTACTAAATCTCCCTTGAATGCAAAGATATAATGACTACCAATCCCAACCAACATTTCCTCTATACTCAAGTCATAATCCCCAGGTCGTTGACAATTACTAGTCTCATAAAGATTTAAGGAAATACCACGTTCACCAATAAGGAGCTTCTTAGAGGTTTTGTAACATACCAGGGATCGAAATCTGAGCAAGGACCCATGCAATCCAACCTTCGAGCTACCAAATCCCTTTTCCAAATGACCAACAATGAAAGATTCTGTAATCCCACCTACATTAAACTTCACAATTGGAATAACATGATTATTCATATAGTTGCACCGAGAGTAGCGAGGTGCTCTACAACTTAATATGGGGGAGATGATGTTGTCATATAACGTGATGTAATTCATGTTGACTAATAAAATAAAAAAATAAAACCAAATGAAAAGTAGTTAAAAAAATCCACGTCTCTCATAAAATTAAATAAACTAGCAATTGCCCCAAGAAGGTGCAATAATATGTCGATAAGTTATTGTTGGAGGGTAAAAAAAGTCTAAAGGGGAACTAAAATGAGTTGGTGTAAACATCCTATTGTACCATGAGGAAAATAGGAACAAGTTTTGTAAGAAAGGGAAATGAAGGGGCAATTGCAACAAACAAATGAGATAAATTGTTCATCTCATAATGGAAGGAGGCTACGACATTCAACCTCATTGACTTCTGTTTTCTAAGACAAAGGAGTGATGGCTTCATTTAGTATTCTCAATAAACAACAGAACAAAAGAGAAAATTGCCAACCTAAGAGGCACACAAACTCTCTCACCAAAAAGAGATAAATCACTCAATTGGATGTGCAATTTATCACTTTGACCCAATGAATTATTAACTTTGGTGAAAGCAAGCTCTCAACCTCAATAATTTGGTAGCATGGCCATTAACCTCAATGTTGACCTTTTACAATTCTTTCTTGTTTCCTTTGTTCATCACTATTTCACCCTACAACTTTTCATTTACCTGAAAACAAGTTTTGTTTGACAGACAATCTACCGAGAGTGGACTCAAGGCTTGATCTCCCTAGTTCAACGTGAGTCTAGAACAAATAGAGACAGAACATAAATGACTCTCCTAGATCTAATTAGAGATCAAGGAACTAGATGCTCTTACCGTTTCAGATTGCTGATCCTTTCTCCTCAGATGTTGCTTTGAGCTTGATGGTCTTCAGATCCAAGCTGCAAAACCTATCAAGACAACACAACAAACAAGTAGTAAAATGCACCTACACAATAATAGATCTAAGTAAGCAGTTAAGTAGGAAAACTACACAATATGACATTAACACAATGAGATTGGTGGAAAGCACTTATATTACTGTATTAAAAGGGAAATACATAGGATGAAGAGATTACAACCAATGACTTAACGTAGTAGTCCTTCTCCGATCAAGCCAATGCCAAAGCCTCCAAAGGGATGATGGATCTCTCAAGGGATGAGTAGATATCCCTCCTAAGCTGATTTTACTAGTAGTTTGATACCATAGACTTCCTCCCCTTGGAATGGTAGTGAGTTTCACTTATATAGGACTAAGTGGATAGGGTAGGTTGAGATATGGTAGGAGAGAGATAGGGGATCTCACCCAAAGGGCTAGGAATTGAATGCCAACTTCCCAAAAGGCTAGGGATAGGGATACACATCAGCAAGCTTCGAGAATGGGCTTGAAGAAGCTATTTTAGTCCATTAACTGACATCGTCGCAGGCTGCAAGGGGACAACCTGCGACGTCGCATGCTGCATTAAGGCAGCTTGCGACGACCTCTCAAAACCTAGTATAACAAGGTCTGCATCTCTTCCAAGTTAATGACTTAGTTGAGGAAACTTTAGGGATGTTTACACTGAGTCTCATGATGGTAAGATTTTAGGTGTAACAGAATGCCCCCCAAAGCACGAAGCTGTTTAAAAATTGGACAGGTGAAATGCTTTGTCACAAGGAATGGCAATGGTTCACCAGACGAAAAACACTGCTACAATACAACTGACTCTGAGTACACAGTCTCATATGACATACAACATGGTTGTCGACCAATACATTGCAGATCCATGGTAGTAATGACCGACTGAATACAATCATGGCTACTAGACACAAGCGTATGTCCATGATGAGATGACAACACAGCCACGACCAATACAAATGTGGATCCATGTGATATGAATCAAAATAATCTCCATCATAACCTGGGTAAAACATGACTCCCTAGGGTCTTCAAGCCGAACCCGCGATGATACAAATCTATCCATGTGATTACAAATGACTTGACGTCGAACATGGTAGAAACCACTTAATTACCGGTCATTGATGTATATCATTAACAAGCGTGAGGAAATCACCATTAATGTCAATGATTCCCAAGGTATCATAGTACATATCATCAAGCGTGAATAAATGAGTTGAAGTCGAACGTCAGATGAAATCTTTCAATCAAGAGTCAAATATGTAAACTCATGTTGAAAGCGAGGTAACCTGCCATTGAGGCATGCAAGGCCAAGGTACTTGGTTGGTTTCTAGATTCAATCCTTGGATGATGTGTTGAAGTCGACAAGGATGAATCCGTCAAAGGAGGGCCATGATGAAGCCCCCATCATCGACATGAAACACGACAAATGATGTTTTGAAGTGGATCAGATGGTACAGTAACATGCAGGACTGACTCAGAGTAGACCAACATGATGGAAGGTGTACTGATTGCAGATAATGAATGGTGAAAGTATTCTTGAACATGGGCATGGCATGACTTCGTAGTATTGACATGACGAGTTATGATACCAACTCCTAATGCAAATGATGGTGGAAGTATTCTTCAGATGACCCAAAGGAGTAACAAGACTCATGAAGTAGGCAAAACTCGAGGACAAACGGATGACCCAAGTATTGTATGCAAATGCAAATGAGTGCCATGTTCAAGAACGACTAGGTACTGCCACTGATAAAGGTGTAACACAAACGCTTTCCTTTTTCACCATCATGATTGATGAGTGCCTCATGTGTTTTTTACGAGCTTGATGAGGGAAACCAGATGCTCGGTATAGCTCATCTCATAGATGAGTCCAATCCTAAATATTTTTCGAACTTGGGAGAGGAGGGGTTTGTCCCATAATGGGCCCTTCAATGTGAAAGTTTAACGAGTCCATAGAAGGTAAACTCGGTCGTCATTTCATGTTTAGAGAGTCTGAAAAGAACTAAACAAGACTCCAACAGTCCTTTTTTGTAAACTTAGCCTCATCGCCCGAAAAAGGGTAAAACAACGCGGGAGAGGACTCTTCCAGTCATGATTGGTTGGAGTATACCTTTTTCGTAAGTAGTGCCCCTTGGTTCGAAAAAGGGGTAAACTATCACCAGGGAGACGACCATTCAAATTCGTTAACAAGAGTGAACGTGACAAGTTCGCTTGGCAATCTTTTCATATTTTGTTAGCTTGGAAAGAGCTTAAAGATTGACTCCGGGGGGGTTCCTTTTCCGTAGGAGTTTAACGAGCCTGGAAAAGTGATAAATCGTAACTCGATGACTTAAGGTCGTCATCATTAAATAATTAAAATCTAACAGATGAAAAAATAACGACAAAATATTCAAGGGATTGTTCATACCTGAAATGCCCGCTATAATGTGAAAACGGCGCAAACGGGACACTTAACATCTCCTGCACGCTTGAAAACTAGGTCAAACAGTCAACCAGGCGTTCAAATGATCCAAACTATAGCAAATAACCCAAAGAGCATCTAATATTTAAAAAGGAGTATTCTCTTTTTGTTTATAAATAGAAACAAAAAACCAAATATAGTTACCATTGTTCATTTGCCAATTTGGGGAGAAAAAACTGTCGTTTGGAGCAGAATTTCACTCGCCGATTGTCGGAGCTACGAGCAACAATTTCGCGAGCCGTTCAGAGCAGGTAACCCTAAATCTCATCTAGCATATTTCTAGTGGTTCATAATTTCATTTTTAGTTCATTTTTTAGAGTTTTGGAGTTGGTTTGAGGGGAGCTTGTGCACCCTCGGGTCGTCGCAGGTCTCCCTTATGGGAACTGCGACGATCCCGGGTCGTTGCAAGTCCCACAAAGCTGGGTTGCGACAATGTCGCCCTGTCCACAAGGACGAGGTGGGATGGTGGAAACGCCCAAGTTCAACCCAAAACCCAAGCCAAAAGAAAAAGTTTTAAATGTTTGAATGAGTTCTAATGATGTTAAAATGCTCCTATTGGCAGGTTAGTAGCATCCAACATGGTCCTAGAGTGGCGCAAACGAGAACACGAGGTAGATGATGTGCAAGCAGGGAATGACCCATTATGTGTAGAGGCATTGTGGAACTGTGGGCTACTGAAGTTCTTCAATGTTCAGGGCACGAGGGCCTAATTCCTATTGCTAGAACATATGGTCCATTGTTGGGACGCCGCACAGTAGCACTTCGTGATCGGAGAGCACATTCTGACTATAGATGTTGAGGACATCTACTTCTTGACTGGATTGTCCCAGAGGGGAGACAATGTGGCTCTTACCGGATCATGGGGAAGTGATTGGACAGTAGACAACTTGATAGTTCAGCACTACACCTCACATACCCATGCCTCTAGTGGGAAGATTCCCATCAAAGAGGTGCGAGAACATCCACTGCGAGCTATTCTTTTCACCATAGTGAGGATAGCAGGGAGCCAAGCGACTCATCTAGCTACCAGGTCCCAGATGTTGTATGCGGAGGACTGCATGTCTCCGAAGTTGTTCAACTGGTGTGAGGGACTTCTCACCAACCTCATAGCTCAGTTAACCAAGTGTCGGCGCGGAGAGCTCAAGTAGTTCAGATATGGATCGATAGTGATCTTGTTCTTATTGGAGCGGGTTCCCATCTTGCACCCACAGGTTACTGTAGATGACAGGGATCCCAAGGATCCTCACATGGTCAGATGGACTAAGGTGATGGCTCGTCATGGTGGCGGGGGTCCTATCATTAGGTATGGTCCTAGCTTCTTTACCTGGTTGGAAGGCCAGTTGCCCATGATCGAGGACTTTCTGTACAGCGGCACGGATTTCAGGGATGACCCAGACCTTGTGCTACCTGAGGAGGCAGAGTGGGGAGACATCGGTAAGAACAATGACCCTTGTACTTTTTACATTTGTGTATTTATAATTTTTTGTGTAGTGCTAATGAGTTAACAACACGTGTGTGCAGATGTGGGCCCTTCACAGCCAGTGGGAGTCTCGCTTCTCACAAGGAGAGGAGAGGCACTACCAGTAGCGCCAGCCATGCCTGATGCCACAGTGGAGATGGATGACGTTTATGAAAACCTTACGAGGTTGAAATTGGACGACTCAGATGCGACAGTACATGAGCTGCCGAGGCCCATGCAGAGATATACAGTCGGTGTGACTATGCACTTTAGTACGCTGCTCCGCAAGGTGGCGAGGGTAGTCGACTATTTCCATGTCCAGTAGGCGAGGGGTGCTAGACCTAGAGGTGCACAGGCTAGACGTCAGGCCCAATGATGTTATTATGTATGTACTGAGAGCTATGTGAGCCTCAGATTTTGTACTACTGAAAGCTGTCAGGCTTCAGATTTTGTATGGACTCACTAAAAGCCGTCATGCTTCAGACTTTTTGTATCAGCACTACATTATCTTGATTATATATATAGAGAGACATTTTGGCGGCTTTATACATTATGTGTTTTAAATGGATGAATCATGTGATCTTGTTTCTGTGTTTGCTTATACAATGAGTTATTTACATGTTATGTCTACTTTTACAATTCATGAATATGCTTATGTGTGTGCAATGCACCAATCTAAGATGAAGTTGGCCATGGAGTTGGCAATTGTGTTCACGTCTTGTGGAATGTGTAGGTACTGAATGGACTCGAAGGACCTTCTAGAAGACGGACACGTCTATAGAAACAAAATAAGGTAGGATCACGGATGGTGTAGACTCGGTTAAGATGAGAGACCACTATTTGAGAATCCAAGTGGATGACAATGTGGTCCATACCCAAGGAGATAGCGTCAGTTAGGGTTCCAATGACTGCTTGATATTCTGTAGCATTGTTGGTTGCGAAACCTAGACACATTCCTCCTGAGCTGATGAGCTCGCCAGTAGGTGAATAGAGTACCTAGGCTGCCGAAGCAAGGTTACGGGTATGCCGGCTGGCGCCGTCCACGAATCTGTAGCAAGTTTCCATCTACACACGCAGACAGAACATGGTATAAGAAATGAAACAAGACCTAAGCAGCAAGAAATCAAAGCGTCACACCACATAAAACACACACACCATGTATAGTATATAAAAAAGTACTCATGCATGAAAGACTCAGGCATAGTACCTCTTTAGGTAGAGATCGTTGCGGGGCTCACCCAAAGATATCCCGTCGTAGTCTTCAAGCTCGTAAGCTCCCTTCTCTAAGACACGTTTCACTATGTAGGGTCCATGCCACATGGACTCAAACTTTCTTGCCCCAGCTTATCATGTCTTTGGTCATATGTAAGGACCAAATCACCTTCGCTATAAACGCGGGGTTTGACCGACTTGTCGTACTGCACTTTGATGCGTTTCTTATGAGCCTCATTGGAAAGAGTGGCATCGCGGTGAGTTTTGTCGAGCTTAGCTAAGTAGAGGAAGCGTTCTTTCTCAACAGTAGTGTTGGGGAGAAATTCAATGACGACCTTGAGGGATGGAATCTCGCACTCAATAGGAAGGACAACCTCCAATCCATACACTAGTTGGAAGGGAGTAAATCCATTGGCAGTTTTAACGGAATTTCGATAAGCCCATAGTGCGGAGAAGAGCATATTATGCCAGTTGGACTTGTGCGTACCACCATGCATTGGATCATGGTTTTCAAGACCTTGTTGATGGCCTCTACTTTTCCATTGGAATGTGGGTAGTATGGTGTTGAGTTTTCATGGCGAAAACCCAATCTAGTGCTCAACTCATCAACCATGTGGTTCATGAAGTGAGAACCATGGTCAGTAACTATCGCTTGAGGAACTCCAAACCGCGCTATTACATGATTAAACATGAAGAGTGTGGCGGTTTTGCCATCGTCTGTGTATGTAAAGTCAATTCCCCCCGGCCAAGGTAGGCTTACAATGCATGAAGTCAATGCCCCATATAGTGAAGGGGCAAACGGCAATAACCGGGTGTAGCGAGGTGGGGTTAGTGCGCTTCTTAGTTTGGAAGTGCTGGCAGGGAGGACATTTTTTTATGGCCTCGATACAATCTTTAAAGATAGATGCCAAAAATATCCAGCGCGAAGTATCTTCTAGGCTGTAGCCATCCCAGAGAGATGACCGCCACATGCCCCAGCGTGACAGTCATTGAGGACATGTTCAGCTTCTTCATGAGTGAGACAACGACGAAGAATAGAATCGATACCACGACGGTACAAAGTATCACTGATGATTAGATAATACTTTGAATGGTGGTGTATTCGACGGTGGTCGTCCTGCGAAAGTTGAGGGCTGAAACATTGGGTCTGAAGATATAAAAGGATATCTCCATACCATGGGTCAGACGTGCTGATGAGGAATAATGATTCGTCTGGAAGAGAATCATTGGGTTCAAATTCGACATTAGGACGAGGAAGATCACAAATCAGCTCAGCAAACACCAAAGAATTTTTAGACTTAGCCTTTTCGAAAAGGAGATCGAATTCTTGTAGTATCACGATCCAGCGTGAATACTTGCCCCCAAGCACCTGACGTGTCAAAACGTGGTACATGGGATTCGAATCGGCAATGATGGTGGTGGTGCGAAGCAAGATGTAATGTCGGAACTTTTGGACGGCAATGACTGTCGCGAGAGCGAGCTTCTCGACATGTGAATAACGGGTTTCGGCATCAATGAGACCCTTACTTGCGTAGTATATCACATGTTCCTGGGCGTTGTTGTCTTCTTGAACCAAGACCATGGCGATCGTGGTAGCAGAAGCTACAAGATAAAGGATATAATCCTTATAAAAATTGGGCAGCTGGAGCACAGGGGCATGCGTGATAGCATGTTTTAAGCTTTCAAAAGATTATTGAGCTTGGTCATCCCATATAAACGAGATATCCTTCTTCATCAATCTCATGTAGCCCTACGTCTTTTGCGCGAAATTACAGACAAAACGCCTTAAGTAAGTTGCCTTCCCTTGCAAGCTTTGAAGTTCCATTATGTCGGTGGGAGGTGGGAGAGCTACGATAGCTGCCACCTTCATGGGATCAATGTGGATCCCATCTTTTGAGACTATGAAGCTGAGGAGGCATCCAGATTCGACACGGAAGATGCACTTGTGAGGATTCAAGTGGATATTATACCGCCTACATCTGAAGAATACCGCCGTCAGATGATCAATGTGGTATTCGCGCTGCCATGAATGGGCAGGTAAATTGTCCAAGTAGGGTTCCACAAAGTCCTCCACGTCGTGAAAGGCATACGACATAGCCCGCTGGAATGTGGTACCGGCGTTTTTAAGGCCAAAAGGGAGCTTGCGATAAGAAAACGTACCCCAAGGATAGATGAAAGCTATCTTGTGCTGATCGGCCGGGTGGATCTCGATCTGGTTGTAGCCGGAAAAGCCATCCATAAATGAGACAATGACACTTCAAGCACAATTATCAATGGTCAGGTCTATAAAGGGAGTCAGGTAATTGTCTTTGGGACAAGCCTTGTTAAGTTCCCGATAATCGACGTAGACACGAATGGTACCTTTCTTTTTAGCTACAGGGATGACATTCGAGACCTATTCTGTCAGCAGGACAGGGTAAATAAAACCATCTTTCAAGAGCTTTTCAATCTCTGCCTTGATCGCCGCAGTCTTCCGGGGGTGCACCGGTCGCAACTTTTGTTGGACTAGTTTGGCATCAGGATAGGTTTGAATCGTGTGTGAAACAATAGCGGGGTCTATCCCGGGCATCTCCTCGTACGTCCAAGTGAACACGTCTCGAAATTGCTTTAACAAGGCCGTAAACATTGTGATTTCTTCAGGGGAACACTTCTGGCCTATGCGAATGTGTTCCACTACACCAGGTTTGACCGAAATGGTAGGCTCAATGTTGGCCAGGTTGCCTTCGGAGTCCGTTTGACACGTGAGTATCAAGGACTAAGAGTAAGAGTGGACATTCGGTCTAACGATGGTGCTAATGCTATTCTCAACAATATCCACTGAAGGAAGGAAAGATGACCGGTGATGGAGGTCTTCCCACGGGGGATCATCCGCACTCATGATTTACATAATGGACTCGTCGGAATGAAAAGTCCGTAGCAGAGGATCGGATGACGTCCCTTGTAGAGGATAGGAGATGGAGGCCACAACTAAGTGGTTCTCGGGAGCTGAATGGGTAGCCTCATATGTAAGTTCAGAGGGTGAAAGAGGCATAGTGTCTCTAATTAGGTGTGTGGTGGCTTCGTCAGGTACAAGCCATGAATCAGTGGAGTTGGGGATAGATGAAATCCGGAAGGAGATCATGTTCATTGTGGCAACATGATTTGGGGGATCCGTGGTTGGAAAACCGCCCATAAGGGATGAGTCCTTAATGAGACCAACCCCCACGCTCTCATACTGATGCGAAGATTGTCCGAGTAATGGAACATTATCGCCCGGATGAGTAGCGGTGTCAGGTGTACAGAAATCCAGTTGGTCGACAGTAACAATTCGGCCTTGATGAGGGAATTGTCCTATGTGGAAGACAGATGATGCGACCGCAGTCATGGCATAAAACCAATTACGACCAAGCAGAATGTTATAATCTAACGGGGCAGCGACCACTTCCACGTTAATGGTTGCAGTCTTGCCCCCCAACTCGATTTCTAAAGCTTGTAACAGACCATGAGGTTGAAAGCCATGTCTGTCAAATGCTTTCAAAGTGGTAGGAGAATGGTTCAACTCGGGAGAGCCGATGGCTCTCCAACATGAGATCGACATGACTGACGTAGAGGCACCTTCGTTGAAAACGGTACGATGGATTGTCTTCCTAGCAATGTTTATGGCAACTTGAAATCCCAACTGGTGGAAGAGCCTCGGTTTAAAGTATTCCAGCCAAAACATGATGGTATTCGACGAATCCAGATCAATCGTGCCGATGGCAGCGAGGAGAGTCTTGCACTGATTAGGACAGTTTTGCAAGCCCTCGAGCGTCAACATAACACAAGGAGCTTGTGCCAAGTCCTCTACAATATTGTAGTTCTGAGCAACCCAAGCATTAGGATTGAAAACAAATTTTCTAATCATGCTTTTGGGCAGACGCAACACTGACTCGAAAGAGGGCTTCTTTATGGTGAGAGAAGCGGGCGGTATGGTGACATCGGTAACCGAAGTGGAAGTTTTTTCAGTATTACTTCGGACAGGTTCTTTCGGCAGGACGGAGTCATACGAAGGAGAAAGAGTGTTCAAGTTGATGGTCTCACTACGCATCATGAGAACATGCGCGGTGGATGATGCTTCTCCTTGGGGAGGAGAAGTGTGTGCAATAAGTTGTTGGTTTTGGGTGGGGAAGGGATCGTTGAGTACTGTGACAGTGGAGTTTCCCTTGAGAAACTTTTGAACTTCGTCTCGGTGGGGACATTCCTTTGAGAAATGGTCGCCACCAGCACAAAAAACCAGGATATTTTAACTTCCACTTCTGTTTGGTGTCTTCCTGAGTGGGATTGGGCTCCTGTTGGTTAGAAGATTTCTTAGGTTTCCCTTTATTCTTCTTCTTACCACCAGATTTAGGAGATGAAGCTGATTATACAGAATTCACCTCTTCGGTAGAGGCAGGAGCAATGGACTTGGCAGTGTTGTTGCCATCCTGTGATGGTGATGGGGAAGAACCTTGGGGGTTCGACGAGCCACCAGTTTGAATAGAAGGCTAAGAAGCAAGGGAACCAATGATGCCATCAATTGGTGGTCCCTTGGGTGGTTTCGCGGGGTCGTACGTGGGGCGAGGTTCATCAGGAACAATTTCATATAAAGTGCCAGATTGAGCATAGACCAAGTCTAAGTAATGGGCACGGGAAATAGCATGTTCCTCAGTGATAGCTCCTCCCATGGCTACGTCTCGAGCTACGACGGGTAGAAGTGACTTTGTAAACAAGTCGGCTAAGAGTTGGTTGGGAATATGAGCCTTAATGAGACGTCGTCTTTGCCGCCATTCATGAATATGATTAGAAATATGAGTGGCAGTGTTCTGGCGAAGAGAGGTCAATAAGTCCGTACCGATCTCATAGCGGATGGGTAATTGGAAGTGTGTCAAAAATGACATAGCAAGAGAGCGAAAATCAGGAAAAGAATGGGGTGGTAGCTCAATGTACCACTTGGCAGTTGGGCCGGTGAGAGTCCGTTGAAATAACCTAAGACGGATCGAGTCATCCATCAAGGAGTTGGATGAACACCAAAGATGGTATGCCATCACATGGTTTTTAGGATCCTCTCCAGGCTTGCCATCAAACTTGGGGATATCAGATGGTAACTTAACTGGGATGGGTGGCCAGTTATGCCCATGGAAAATGGGATCATTCGTTAGACGATATAAGTCGGGGAAGTCCAAAGTAGCCAAAAATGGTAGCTGTTGGTTCAGCTGGGGGTATTGATAGTATTGATAAGGCATGTAAGGACCGGTAGGACCTTGAATCGACTGATTGTAAGGTGTTCCCGGAGAAAATTGACAGTAATGGGGTGTGCCGCCTGGACCGTAAGTAGGTCCACCACCGTAAAAGGTGGTCCATTACCATAATAAGGTGTCCCGTTACCATAAGGTGGGGGCCCACCTCCGCCGTCGGGAGGGGGTGGGCCACCTCCAAATGGTGGGGGTCCGCCACCACCGCTAGGATGGGATGGGCCTCCACCACCTCCGCCGGGAGGAGATGGTGGTACACCACCACCGCTAGGATAGGACGAGCCTCCACTGCCTCCACTGGGAGGAGGAGCTGGTTCGCCACCGTCGCTGGGATAGGACGGGCCTCCACCGCATCTGGGATAGGATAGGCCTCCACCGCCTCCGCCGGGAGGAGGTGGTGGTCCACCACCACCGCCAGAAGGGTAAGGGTCTCCTTCGCCATCTCCACCGTAGTGGGGTGGTCCTCCACCACCACCACTAGGATGGGATGGTCCGCCACCACCACCACCAAAATGGGTTGGTCCTCCGCCTCCACTAGAAGGGGGAGGGCCTCCACTGTCTCCGTCGGGAGGAGGTGGGCCATGGTGGCCGGAATGAGGAGGTCCTCCACCAGAGGGTAGAGGTCCGCCTCCACTAGAGTTGTGTGGGAGTCCACTGCCACCGATGGGAGGTGGAGGGACTTGAGGGACTGTAAGTGGGGGTCCATGTTGTAAAACACTTTGCTGTCCCCATAGAGTGTAAGGATTTCCGGGGTAGGGTACCCTGTAGAGTGCGTTTCCAGGATTAAGTTGTCCCGACACGGGGTTAAGATAACCTGGATACACTTGAATTGATGGTGATTGAATTACGCTAGATGGTCCCCCAACATGAGATAATCCCGTAGTGGAATGTCCAGGAGGTAGGGAATTTCCAACAGAAGGACTGATGGGAATTCTAGCTGCAGTATTATGGTGAAGAAATGGGGGTTGCCCCCCGGCAACGACTTGTTGACCACTAAGTAAAGGTTGACCCAACACTGGCTATTGATTATTTGCCGTAGGATTATCAATACCTGTAAAGAAGGTAGGGGGTAAAGAGTAACCTCCCCGTGAAGTTTGGGGTGGGGGAGGAGCAGGTGATGTAACCGTGGTAGTGACAGCTATGTTGGACTGTTGTCCTTCAACAGGTTGGGTCATCTGAGGTATGGGGTTGGTCTCCTGTCTGGGAGATGGATGTACAGGAGTTGATGGTTGACCAGCCTCAGAAGTGGTCTCATGTTGCGTGGATGATTTTGGTGAATCATAAGATAAATAACGACTTGGGAGTGGTTGATAATGTGAAAAACTTTGCCTTTGAATTTCATCACCCTTGGCACGTAATTGATCCAAGCGTTCACGAAGGGGACCGAAGAATTCTTCAGGAGTAGGCCAACTAGGTGGGGATGCAATGGTAAAATGAGCCACAGGGTGGCCTCCAGATGAAGTCCAATAAGTTGCGGCAGGGCCGTCCTGGGGTGGATTCATTTAACCATTCCACTGATCCAGGCTCTCCCGGAAAGACGGGAGGTAAGTCTTGTGGAGTAGAAGTTTGTGCCTCTTCACCCTGTGGGGGATGTGAGGCAGGTGAATCTGGAGGAAACATATGTGCTCTAACATTCAAAGTAGGGTTTTCTATTTCAGTTGACACGACCATGGCTTGTGGATCCATCCTTACCCTCAAAATTACCTCCTGGTTAAGGGGATATTCAGGTGGCAAGTTTTGAACCCTACGGGACCTTCTGCAAGGAAAGTCCGCCAGAGTGACTAAAACAAAAGTTTCTCCTAAGGCAAGTTAAACAAAAGAAAAGCAGACCAGACAAAACCCTACGCAAACTGACGCCATAAGCAAACTTATGTGATAAGAGTGGATTCAAAAGTCTGGGACCTCACAGGATTGTCAAGGCTTCACAAATCGCTATATACCGCAGGGTCCAACGGTAAAACGCGACAAGGAGGATTGGGACCGTACCCTTGCCTGAATACTCGATTACCTGGACGGTATGTGCGTAGTAATCTCCCCGAGTGTTGTTCTCAGTGTATTGCTCTGCCAAGACAGCCAAAAGGTTAACTCAGTTGGTCTCAGGAATCCTAATGGTGTCTCCCGATATACGCAAGGTACATGGGAGCTCAAATCCGTAGTGGTGTTGTCTAATGCACAACCGTACGGCACGAGACCTTCCTATGTACTACCGAGTACGTGAAACACCTTTCTATATACGCCAAGTACGTGAAACACCTTTTGATATACGCTAAGCACACTAGGTACTTGGTGGGTACATGAAAGAGCTTCGATATACCTGGTTGGTATGTGAAAGAGATTCGATATACCGATAAGTACGTGGAAGACTAAAATACCCCCGGAATACAATGCTGGCAAGTAACAACAGCTGCCACGTTTTATGATGCGGGAACACGTCTCTAACTTACGCACAAGTTACTAAAATTTTTACCCTAGTTCTACCGTTAATTTAGCTTGGATGGTTAGGTGAATGCATGAGGTAAGTACATAGTCGTAAACATAATGCAGGCCCTAACTACATGCAAAAAATGTACTTTTCTTTTGATGACTCTATGTATGGGAGGGAGAAACTTCTTTCCAATGATTTTACCAAAGCAACACGATGCAACACAATCCCAAAATCTACCAAATTTGATAAAAAGCACTCTTTTCGTTTTCCGTTTTTCCAAGCAAAACTCTTAAAATCAACAAGCATGATGGCCAAATCCAAACATTTTTCTTTTGTCTTTTCGAATCAAAGTTTAAGAAAAGAGAGAAATTTCCTATCTAGAGCACTCTTTGCTTTTCAATCTCACTATGATAGCTTAAAAACACAAAAAATAAAAAATGCATACAATTTTCTCAAGCATGGAGTCACTTCTGCAAAAACTTGATCTCATTTGGATTCTTCAAGAAAATGAATGATTCATAGTTCTCGAAAAGCACAAATGACTAATTTTTCTTCAAACATTCCAAAAGATAATTGAATGACAATTCCAGTGTATGAATCACTTTCTACAATGATTTCCAAATGTACTTGAAAACAGTAAAAATGATGCACTTTCAATTTCCAATGATATGCCAAGATTATGACTTGAGAACAATGATACTTTCAAGCATTGATAACTGAAAAGAAAGTTAACTTGCGGTACTCTAAACACTCGGGAAATTCTCAGAAAATGACAAGCACTCGAATGGAATGAAAACACTTCAAAACACCCAAAACACTCAATCAAACAACTGAAATGCAAACAAAGCTTAATGACAAGCGTAAAAAGGAGTTTGGGATCGGATCTAATGCAAAGATCAGATCAGGTGAGGGGAGGGAAAATGACAAGGATAAGTGGATGAAGATGAGGAACTCGAAGTATCCACCACTACCAAGCTTAAGCTCATCAAAAAATGGGGTCCAATACAACTCACACAAAAACCAAACACTTCAACACATTGATAAAAAAGGGTCTCTAACTGGATCTTGCAGCACAGAGAGGGTCTGCACACCAAACCAAGACTCAACTCAAAAAATGGAGAGGGGATAGCCACATGTCAATTTTGACAGATCGACGCAGTCTGTGTGTGTACACAGAGCGACCGTCGCAGGACACTAGCATGGGAAATGCGACGATGTAGTAGTATACTAGTGGATGGGTTGCGACAAGAGACCAACAGACAGAGAAGCAGAGGTCAAATCAACGCTCTGATTGCACTGCCCAGGTGCGACAGGCGAGATCCAAGTTCAAGAATGAACAAATCTCCAAACAATGAGTAATGAAATGGTTTGAAAATAGTGAGTACAGACTCATAGGAGGACTATAGACTCTCCAGAGTGAAGATCTAAGGGTGAAAAAGACTTAGGAGGAAGCTTAGATGACTTGCAAAAGAAATCAAATGAAAAAGACAATCAAATGAAAACTAAAACAATGTAAATCCCCAATATGGTCGCCATATTTGTTTGACGGACAAACTACAGAGAGCGGACTTAAGGCCTGATCTCCCTAGCTCAACGTGAGTCTAGAACAAATAGAGACAGAACATAAATGACTCTCCTAGATCTAATTAGAGATCAAGGAACTAGATGCTCTTATCGTTTCAAATCGCTGATCCTTTTTCCTCGGATGTTGCTCCGAGCTTGATGGTCTTTAGATCTAAGCTGCAAAACCTGTTAAGACAACACAACAAACAAGCAGTAAAATGCACCTACACAATAATAGATCTAAGTAAGCAGTTAAGTAGGCAAACTACACAATATATCATCAACACAATGAGATTGGTGGAAATCACTTATATTATTGTATTAAAAGGGAAATACATAGGATGAAGAGATTACAATCGATGACTTAATGTAGTAGTCCTTCTCCGATCAAGCCAATGACAAAGCCTCCAAAGGGATGATGGATCTCTCAAGGGATGAGTAGAGATCTCTCCTAAGCTGATTTCACCAGCAGTTAGATACCATAGACTTCCTCCCCTTGGAATGGGAGTGAGCTTCACTTATATAGGACTAAGTGGATAGGGTAGGTTGAGATATGGTAGGAGAGAGATAAGGGATCTCACCCAAAGGGGTAGGAACCGAATGCCAGCTTCCAAAAAGGCTAGGGATAAGGATACACATCAATAATCTTCGAGAATGGGCTCGAAGAAGCTATTTTAGTCCATTAACTGACATCGTCGCAAGCTGCAAGAGGACAACCTACGACAACCTCTCAAAACCTAGTATAACAAGGTTTGCATCTCTTCCAAGTTAATGACTTAGTCGGGGAAACTTTAGGGATGTTTACACTGAGTCTCATGATGGTAAGATTTTAGGTGTAACAAGTTTACTTATTCATCTCTTAGTTGTAGGTGGACTCTTTATGTGGACAACACCAATATCTAAAAAACCTATTTATATGGCTAGTGTGGGACCCAAAATTGAGTGGTGAAGCATGTGGATGCAATATTGATAATAGAGAATGAGATCTCTTGTTTGTTACATATCTAGAGGAGATGTTGAAAATACAATGGAAATGTTCTCATTATCTAACCTAACCATGGTGAATGAGTGATAAAACTAACCCTTCTATAGGTTGTACCATTGGGCATAGTGCACAAAGATGATTTCCAAGTTGTTCCTATAATTCATATTTAATAATGTGTACATTGAATGATTAAGTTTGATTAGTTTTTTGGGATGTGTTTCCTTTTAAAATGATTCATACTTGATCATCCAATTAGCCCCTCTAAGGCTTAAGTTAGAACTTGTGCATAGTGCATTGAGTCATAAATGAGGTGGTTCAAGGTGCTAACTTTGGTCATTGGTGTTGAATTGGATTATATAATTGTTGAATTGGATTATATAATGTAAATGTCTTTTTCATATAGGTGGCCTTGATTTTGTGGTCTCAAATGTGATTTTGCATGATAAGATGCTCTTGAACTTTGGCACAAATGATAACCATGTGGTCCATGGATCAGATATTGGGTAGTGATGGCCTCTATCACATTGGTAGGAGGCTTACAAGAATTGATCCCCACTAGATTGATCAACAAGTGGTGCACTTCTAGTGCACTTGTTCAAGTGTGAAATACTTATCTCGAGTAAGGAAAAATCCCACCTTAATGATATCAATGAGTAGGAAGGCCTTACTATGAGTATGTCTAATCATCATATTAATATGTGATCAAATTGCATCGGTATTTTGATTTCACTCAGAAGTTTAATGCAGGTGCTTTGCTCAAGTAATGTGAGACTATAAGGTTATATAATATAATCCATCTTAAACATGAGATGAATGCCAATATATCATTAATATTAAAAGCATTTTCACTACATTGTTTAATGATTGTATATGGATTGTCTCATTATATGTGTATATAGTTTGCGATGTTGGAATTTAAATTTACCTTTTCCAAATGTGAAACCAAACCTTTTTCTTGATTGAGAAGTGTTGTGACACACAATGGTTGTATTTAATGAAATTTCTACATCACAACCTCTTCATTGGCTTTGAACATTCTTGATTTGTTTAATACACCACAATATTTTGTTAAATTCTTTTTGAGTTGATTTAAAAGTGCATACAATGATGAGTGAAAGAAACAAATTGTTGATAAGTTTTATGTTCAAATCCATAATATATTTCAAATGGACTATATTTAGGATTCTGTTACTTTATGGTATAGATTGGTATCCCATGTGTGATGGTTCCTATGATTGTACGTGCATATTAGATGTACTTTGGTGGGGTTTACAAGTGTTGTTTTCCCATTTATCAATGAGTGCTAAGAAGACTATAACCATGTCATGCCTTAAGTTTAACATGACATAGAGGTATTTTGAAAAAAATTGTAGATAATATTATCCATTATGGTATGTCATAGTGGATATCAATTTTGTGTAATAAACAACATTTTTACGTCATTTCAGATTTTGTAAAGATTCTCATATAAAAAATAAAAAATCAATCATTTCTTTTAAATATTGTGTAATTTTTTAATTTTAAAAAACAAGTTGAGAAAATTTTTGAATCTTTTATTTTATTTTATTTTTTATAAGTTGATTGTGATTGGAAGATGACTCATTGCTCAATCATGGCTCATGACCATGATCACTATGCTCATCAGAAATGGTTTTTGAAATATATTTATAACAGTATACTTTTAAAAAATTGCATAATTTGTAAAACATTTTGAAAAATTATTTATATAAATTTAATCATATAATTTTAATATTTTAAATATTATAATATATGATCTTTTACTATTATAAATCAAATTATTTTTAATGGCCACGAATTCCATAATTTGTGACTAGGTTTGGTCTCCTAGACCCTAAAACTAAATAAATAAAATAAAATATAGTTGCATTCAGTATTCATTATGTTGGTTTCTAAAACTAAATAAATAAAATAAAATATTGTTGCTTTGATTATGTTGGTTTTGTGATAAATAACTTTATATAAAATTTCTAATATTTGTTTAGTATTTATTGATTCATAATTTTAGAAATTATTTATCTTTCAAATGTTTTGAAACTTATACCTAATTTTTATGTAGGTTAGACATTTCAAGAAAAAAAATCATTAATTTTATTAATTTTAGAAACTTTACATGTAATCCTAAAACTAAATAAATAAAATAAAATATAGTTGCATTCATTATGTTCTGAAACTTAGACTTAATTTTTATGTAGGTTAGACATTTCAAGAAAAAAACATCATTAACTTTTATTAATTTTACAAACTTTACATGTAATCTTCTCCACGTTTGGTCTCCTAGACATTAAAACTAAATAAATAAAATAAAATATAGTTGCATTCATTATGTTGGTTTCTAGAACTAAATAAATAAAATAAAATATTGTTGCTTTGATTTTGTTGGTTTTGTGATAAATAACTTTATATAAATTTTTGATATTTGTTTAATATTTATTAATTCATAATTTTAAGAATTTTTATCTTTCAAATGTTTTGAAACTTAGACCTAATTTTTATGTAGGTTAAACATTTCAAGAAAAAAATATCATTTATTTGATCAATTTTACAAACTTTACATGTAATCTTCTCCAATACCATGAAAGAGTGTTCTTATCTTTACAATATTTTTTTTATTTTTATTTTTTAAAATATCAATAGTAAAAATTGATAATTTTGATTTTCTTATTCTCAATTTCTCACTCTACATCTTCTCTTTAAATTTAATCATAATTATACTTTTAATTTTATCAGCATCTCAAAAGGACCTTGGGGACCTTATGAATTATCTCTTACAGTTAGGAAATGTGACCTCTTTTGAGGTTTGAGCATTTTTTATTGATATTTGAAGTAGTTGGGGAAGTCCCTCATTCTTCATTTTCATTAACATGTATTTATACTTATTCTCATTTTCATTAACATGTATTTATACTTATTCTCAATGAAAAAAATACCAATTAAGAAAAGAATAAATAAAGTCTATTATCTTTAATTTTAAAAATATTTATTATAAAACATGTTTGGATTGTCTATACACAACTCTGAAAACGTATGAATAACAAAAGCTAAATGGATTGTCAAACCTATCACTGCTTCCTCATTAATTCTGGACACAAAAGTAAATAGCAAGTAACTGTTTGAATCCAAAGAGATATCATAAATTGAAACATGTAGCATGGTAACGGAGAATCAACCCCAAGTACGTGAATTGACAAAGCCATCAATCTTAATCATGTAACTAGAGATACATACATACAAGAGTGTTAGATTTTCTCTGTGTTGCTTGGTTGTTCTCATTGTTCAATTTGATGCCATTAAAAAATCCACGACTCCACACAACAAAGGATTGTGTGTAATGATGGTGTCATCATCAACATACAAATATGTCCAACGATGTGCTATTTTCTGCAGATTTGGCCGAGTTTTTTGTTTTCACAATGTTTGTAGGTCAACAATAAGAGCAGAGTTATGGTGCAATAGTCTTCCTTAGCAACATCGTTAGAAACAAGTGGGAGAAATGGATCTACATCATTTCAAGAATCGCTCTCTTATTAATAGATCAAATGCATTCAAATTTCCTTCAAGGATTCTTCACCACCACCACCAACCCACTGAAAATAATGAAGACTTTGCTACAACTTTCCCTAAGGAATTAGGTGTTATGGATAGTGGGTTTTCAAAGAATTATTTTACAGAGCTTGCAGAAAGGATGTGCAGAATGTTTTTAAAGGCCAGGATAGAAACGAGCCAAAACTGAATGACCTAGGAGCAGAACTCACTAATCTGGATGTTGAGATTGAGATTGTTTTAAATAGGCAAAAAAAAATGGAAAAATGGGCATGTATTTTTCAGATGGGAAACCCTACAAAACTGATACAACACAACTACAACATGTACAATGCAATGGCCTCAATTCTTACAAAAAGGAGGCAAACAAAAGAGTTGAGGGATGTCATGGACAACATGTTGAATGAAATATGTAGAATGACTGCAGGTGCATTGGGTTTTTTATCATTAGATGTCTTGGTTAAGTAGGAATGGTTGATGAAGCGATATAGTTGTTTGAGCATGCTTAAATCTGAACTGTGTTCCCAACATGAATTGCATATAATTGTTTGCTACAGGCTTATACCCTCACAAGTTTACTCTTACAGCTCTTTCGCATACCCATAGCGGTGTAGGAAAATTTGCTGAGGCCTTTGAGTTTTTTGAAGATTATGTCTGAGCATGGTTTTGTTAACTTGTAAATTATAAGACGTATGATCATTAATTCTATAAGGCACAATCTTGGCGGACTATATTTTCATAGTAACCTATCAAATCCTTAAAGTTGTTCTTCATTCATTTCTATCCAGGAGCGTCGATATGGGGGATCATATTCATCGCAACTATAAAAACCTCTCTCGTTCATCCAATCCCAAACCACAGCCGATGCTTCATTCAACATAATTTGTTGCTTAGGCTCTTTTCGCCCGGCTATCATAGTTTCTAATGATGATCTTTATCTTTGTTTCGACCCTCCTCAAATGAGCAAATATTGTAGTGAGGGATCCGAAGTAGTAACGCGTTTAGTCATGCAGCGTATCTAATAGTATAGCTACGGTTATCGGTAGATAACATTTGAATTTGCATGTATTTTGACCCTCCTCAAATAAGCAATATTGTAGTGAGGGATACGAAGTAGTAATGCGTTAGTCATGTAGGGTATCTAATGGTATAGCTACAATTATCGGTAGATAACATTTGAATTTGCATGTATTTGTTAAGGAAGTTCGAAGTTCCTTCTTTCTTCGTTGCAACCAGTTTTGCTATCATATTTTTTTTTTAACTAAAACGGTTATTATTATTGATAGAAGAAAAAAAAACTGATGGCCGTAACTAGTCAACCAAGGTTACATCTGCTCGATAAAGCACTTAATTCTTATTCATCAAATCTGAATCTTACAAAGCAGCTGGAGAAGAAGCTACGGAATAGGGAGCCAGGAGGGCACTTCATTATTTTTGCCGTACATTCCTTGGGCTAAGAGGCATCCCCGATTTGCTTGTTCATCAGCATCTTTGTTGGAGTTTCTTAGAATGTGGAAGAAAAAAGAGGAGTTAAAATTGTGAAGGACACATTGCAGCCTAGACAAAATCTTATTGAGGGTCGGGTTGTTGAAGCGTTCATTCGTATTTAAAATCTTGATCAGGATTTCAGAATCCCCAAAAACTTGAATTTATTTATAACCATTTTCATGAGCAATCTGGCAAGCTTGAAGCATTCCAAGAATTTCAGCATGATTATTTGTTCTTAAACCTAATCCCCAATGAAAGCTGTCGTTTCTGAGACCATTATGAGAGTAAATGATTCCGTCGACTCCTGCAATCCCCGAATTACCTTTTGAAGCCCCATCAAAGAAGACCATGGCTTTACCCTGAGTTCTCCACCAATCTTGAAATTCAGTTTCAGTTTCTCAAAGACGCCAACCAGGATTGTTGAAGGGATGGGTTATGAGATTTTGTCGATCTCTGAACAAGTATGTGCCAAACCACTTTTTCTCATCCGGGAGCCAAAGATCGTTAGAGAAGGAAGGATGAAGGACTGCAACTTCCATCAAAAGAGCCTTTGCCTTTGCAGCGACGATCATAGAAGAAGGCTTGTGATTGTTGAAGATTTGATTATTTCTGGCCAACCAAATTTCCCAGGAGACATACTTGGGAATAGCTTGCCATACTCTGGTCCAAGAGGCATTACATTTTAACGGTCTGGAGTACCTTACATTCTAGGTAGTGAAAAGATCAGTTACAGAGAGCTGCACAGGGACAAAAACATTGAGTCCTTGCAAGGAAAAATACCAAACTTGTTGTGAAAAGGAGCAATCCACAAAGATATGGTTCGTAGTTTCAGTCGCCGAGCACCATAAAGGGCAACGATGGGGTCCTGTAATACTTCTCTTCATCACGTTCTTTCCAGTTAATAACTTCCCGTGGGCCAAAATCTAGGTGAAAAAGTTAACTTTGGGAAATCCAAAAGTATCCCACACTAAAGACCAGAGAGGAGGGCAGTGGATTGGAGGATAATGAGATTGTAGAGCAGCGTATCCGAGACCAGCTGTGTAGATGCCCGATTTTCCCCAACCCCATTTATCGTGCAGACTGCAGTGGACAGGGGCCTTGCCCGTCAACGCCTGAAGAAGAAGAGAAGATTGATCGTGCAGATGCGCCGGAATTCGGGGAAGAGACCAGTCCTTCTAGATCCTAGAGGAGTCCCATTCCGATATGTCTGCCAGATTAACCAATTCATGCTGAGTGAGCCATGCCCTGAGCTCGTTGAGGTCGAAAGAGAGGGTGAGAGGAGGGAAACCCAAAATACTATCATCCCAAATCCTTGTGTTTTTGCCATTTCCAGGAATTCGAAAGAGCAGGTTTTGAAAGAAGCTCATCCCCTGCCGGCATAGGTTCCATATCATAGTGCATTTGGATGTAGAATAAGCTTGAAAATTCCTTGAGGAGAGACCATTAAGGTATTTTTTCCTCAGAAGAAGACTAACATGATGATTGCGTTTAGAGTAGAGATTCCAAAGAATTTTACCTCCCAGAGTGAGATTGGCCAGAGCAGGGTCTCTTACCTGTAATCCTCCATCCCTGAGTGGGCATTTGATGATGTCCCACTTGACTAGATGAAACTTTCTTTCATTCCCTTTACCTCCCTGCCACAAGAAGTCTCTTAACAACTTTGAGATCTGACCCGTGGTTGACTTAGGGGCCAAAAGGAAGGAGGCCTGGTATAATGGAATGGAGGATAAGACTGATTTGATCAAGATGAGTTTCCCAACATAATTCAACCACTGACCTCCCCATGCTACTATTTTGGACCTAATTCTACTGAGGATTCCAAGCCAAAGAGAAGCCTTGTTCGCTCCTAGAGTGAGGGGGAGACTTAGATAGATGATTTTGTCCCAATTGGCATAGCCCATGAACCCTGGGAAATGAGCAATTCGTTGGACAGAACTGTGCTCCATATTCCAACCGTAAACTACACTTTTCCTCTTATTTACTTTAGCTCTCGAGAGAATGCAGAAATTATTCACTATTTCTTTATAGACTTTAGCAATTTTTAACGAGGCTCCTCCCAACAGCAAAGAGTTGTCAGTAAAAAGAGCATGATTTATGGGGTCTAAGTCTTTCGCCATCCTAATGCCCCGGGCAGTCCCAGCAAGCTTATCACCAGTCAACTTCCGACTCAAAGAATCAGCCATAAGAATATACAAGAAAGGGGAAAGGGGGCATCCCTGCCTTATTCCTCGGGTTGCTTGGAAGTAATTAGTCAGACTGCCATTAACTAATGGAGCTATCCACAGCTTTTCAATACAAGCTTTAATCAAATTAACAAAGTCAAGACTGAAGCCAAATGCAAGAAGAACTTTGAATAGGAAGGAGTGGTTTACCCGGTCGAAGGCATTAGCCATATCAAGCTTTATGAGCATGCCTTTTTCCTTCTACTGGTAGCTAGAATGCAGGGATTCCTGCACTAATATTACATTATCCAAAATATGTCTCCCTTTGACAAATCCACTCTGGTATGGGGAGATGAGATGCTCTAGGAGAGGCTTGATCCAGTTGGCTAGAAGTTTGGAGAGGATTTTATAAGATGCATTGCAAAGGGAGATGGGCCTGAATCGGTCAAAGGGGTCCGAGCTCACATCTTTCGGGATTAGAGCAAGAAATGTTGAATTGATACTGCCTCCCACTTTAGCCTTTTGTTGTGTTGCTTTGATCATACGCAACAGATCTTTCTTGATGACAGTCCAACAGATTTTGTAAAAGTGGATTGAAAATCCATCAAACCCTGGAGCTTTGTCAGGCTCCATGTCCCAAATAACATTGCTAATTTCTTCCTCTGAGTATGGTTTCATGAGGTTAAGATTGTCTTCCTTACTGACAAGAGCATGGATATTTGAACGGAAGTCAATGGTAAGCCCCTCACTTCCTGTCCCTTCATCTTTAAAGAGATTCTGAAAATGTAATTCTGTTGCTGCGTTGATCTCCTTTCCTTTAAGAACCGTCCCATCCGTTGAATTTATCTCATAAATGTGATTCCGGGAGAGCCGAGCTCTGAATTGTTTATGAAAAAAAGAGGTATTATGGTCCCCCAATTTCAGCCACAAGCTGTGAGACTTTAATCTCCAGAATTCTTCTTCCTGTCAGAAGGCGCGGAAGGAAATTAGTTGGGCAGCCTGTTCTTTTTCTAAATCATAAATATTAATGACTTTATTTTCCAAATCCATTTGTAACTCTAGTAAATTATGAACAGTGTCTTTTCTATGGCTAGCGTGAGTAATAATTGGATTTTTTATCCACTCCTTCAAAGCATGTTTTGTGGCTTTTATCTTTTGTTCCCAAACATAGCTAGGAGAGCCGACAACAGGGGTAGCCCAAGCCTTCAAGACCGTCTCCATGAAACCATCCTTTTCTTTCCAAAGAGGGTTAAATCTGAATGGGATGCGGCCCAAATTTTCTTCCTCTTCCAACAACAGAAGGATGGACTTATGATCCGAGGAGAGTTTGGGAAGAATTTTGGAAGAAATGAGTTTTTTTTCCAGAAGGAGCGTGCTCTGCACTAAAAATCTATCCAGCCGGGCTGAGATATGCGTTGTCCCTGTTCTATTATTAGTCCAAGTGTAGATACCTTTCTTTGGCTTAAAATCAAGAAGGTCACAACGTTGAATAAACTCCTCAACCAAGGGTTGCAGAGGATCCCTTATACTGTTTCCTCCTCTTTTTTCCTTGGATTCCATAACTAGATTTAAGTCTCCAGCTACAATAATATTCTTCAAAGGATGCGCTTCCAAGAAAGAGTTTAAAGTATGCCAACATTCTTTCTTTTCAACAATGAGTAACGGAACATAAAGATTAAAAAGGGCAATAGTAAGCTTACTTGAAGATTGGTTGATTTCGGTGTATAACCAATGTTGGGTTTCAAAAGAGTTTTTTAAGTGGAACTTATCAGCCGACCACAGAGTTGCAATCCCTCCTAAGGTTCCCCTAGCACTGATCGCCATTCCATCATTTTTCTTCCACTTCTGTTTGCGAAGGGCTAGTAGAGCATCCCCATCGATTTTTGTCTCTTGGAGCATGAGAATGTCGGGAGTCTCAATTTTCAAAAGATCTTTTACTACTTTTGCCTTCAGTGGGTTTCCCAAGCCTCTACAGTTCCAAGAGAGAAGGTGCATTATTTACCAGCAAGTGAGGGGATGGAGCCTCCCTTAGCGGGCCTTTTTCTGGTTTTTCTACCTATAGAAATTTCTATGGTGGATTGATTGCCTTGCATTTTTGTCTCTCGGCTTCTTCCTCCCTTGCATCTTTAAGAGATTTTCTTCCTACTCTTTTTGATGGCTTCTCGAACGTCTCATCTTCCGAAGAACCTGAGGAATCCAGAGGTTTCTTCCTTGTCATTTCAGCGTAAGAGAGGAGGGAGGGCCCCCCTATTGGAGAAACTGGGAGAGATAAAGGAATGTCTGTCTTTTCTTTTTGTCCTTCAGGAGGAAAGTTCTGCTGTTTGAGTTCCTCAATCACTAAAATTGAATTGTCTTCCGGTTTGCTGAGAATTTCAAAGGAATTTTTATTAGCTGCTGATATTGATGGAGCTATGCTTCCTTCACCTCGTTGTTGCTCTGTTGTGAATGCAATAGGGCCCTTTGCCTTCCCTTTCCCTTTATTACTGATGTTAAGTTTTGTCTTAGCTGTTTTCTGGACTTGCGTCCTTTGCTCACCTTTTGGTTTTTCCACCTCTTCTTTATTCCTCTTTTTGCAATTCCTTGCGAAATGGCCATATCCATGACAAAATCTGCACTAAAAGGGTAATTGTTCATAATCCAGTTCTTGGATATGTATCCAGTCAGCTATTGTTAATTTTATAGCTTCCGGGAGGCCTATTTCCAAGTCCACCTCGACACAAATTCTAGCATAAGAGTACTGGTCCTTTCGTTCTGCTCGGTCAATGTATTTACCAAGTGTGTTTCCAATTGATTCTAGAACCTTCAGATTCCAGCAGTGGAGTGGAAGATGAGGTAGACGCACCCAAACCGAGACTGCCGACGGCACATCCTGAGTAGGATCAAATTCAGGGGTCCAATTGTTCAGATACAGACCTTGCGGGCCCATGAAGTACGGACCATTCTGAAATATGAGATGCTTATCTTTTACACTGTAAAAAAAAAGACAAAAAAAACCTTTGCCAACCGAGTAGCTTCTTATTCCTTCCACTATGAGCGATCTCCAATTCCTCTGAACCCAAGCTTCAACCGCTTTGGGTGAGGGCCATAAGCCTGTGAATTGACCAATTAGTCCCCTCTTTGCTAAATTAAAGGCAGATCTACAAGCTTCTACTTCAGGTAATGCTACAGTAGGAATGTTTTCAAGTTTCTTGACAAATTTCTGGGAGGAATCAGAGGATTTTCTCTTATTACTTGCTGCTATCAGGTTCCTAAAAGTTAGGATCTTGTTCGGAGGGAGAGAAGGATCCATATCAATACCCCCGCCAGACGCCATGAAGACAAAAACGCAGATCAGGTCTGTGTCTCTGACCTGGCCTCCATGGTATTATCACCGATGGAAAGCCTATCCAGAGGCCAGGAAGATACTTGAGGAAAGAAATTTACCTTCAACCAAGTCCAAATCCGATCTTGATGCACCCACCTCGCTGCTAAACTCCAGGGGATGCAGGGGAAAATTCTCATTCCACGCTGTGCAGAAACTGCTCCAAGAAAGATGATTCAACCAAAGTTAAATTAATCTGCATTCACCAACCTCACTGCTATACTCCATGGGATGTAGGTGAGAGTTCACGGTTCCACGCTGTGCAAAAAAACTGTTCCAAGAAACACTTGTATCCAAAACACTGCTCCAAGAAAAATTATAGTGGTTACATTTTCAAGAAATCCGTATAGTTTTGCTATCATTTTCAATGGACTTTCTTTGCTTGGAAAAATGCAAGGCACCGAATTTACATGGTTCTAACCTATAGCATTTATTATTTGCCTTAAAAATAAAATAAAATAAAATCCTCCATTGTAACAGGAAGCGATAACCAAAGATGAAGTACTTTTACCAAAACCCTCGTGAAGAAGCGGTCAATGACCTAGTTACAACCATATTCTCGGCCTGAGATTGGTGGTTCACTGCTTCTATCCAGCTCTCAAGGAATGGATATATGCCGCTACAAATATTGTTGACTCCTGAGGGATGTTGGACTTGAGAATGGAAAAGGAAATGGAACTAATGTGATAAATTTACCCTGACACCTAATAAGTCCCCCACTCGAGCACACTAAACACAAAGGTGGTTGGTTGGCCCCGTAGCAATTTAAACCTGGGTAAAACCCATTCGACCTGGGTTTAATCGAGTATGCTCATGCTGTTCCGATATTATGGAAAGCCAGAAGAGACTAAGTGGGAAATAATAGGGTCCCAAGGAATACCCAAGGGAACATCGCCAAAAATATTGTTGTTATCTGACATATCTGAGATTTTCTGTGAATCTTTATTTTAGTAATCAAAAGCCTTCTTACTGAAGCCCAAGGAATACCCAAGGGAATAGAGCCCAAAATATTGTTGTTATCTTTCAAATCTGAGATTTTTTGTGAATATTTATTTTAGTAATCAAAAGCCTTCTTACTGAAGGACCATTTTACAGTGCATAATGAAAATAGTGTTGTTGGGCTATGTCTAAGCTATTTAAGACTTCTTGGGAAAAGTTGTTTAAAACATTCACATCTCAATGCTAAAAGAGTTAAGGTATTTCACTGCTGGTGTTTGTTATTCAGGTTGTTTTGTTTGTTTGCTTGCTTTTAAATCTGATAGGAAAATGAAGAGAAAACAAGGTCGGCAGAGAGGTAACAATTTAAAAATCAAGGAAACCCTTGTCTCTACTGATCCAATAATGCGTTACAGCTAGATCTTGTACCTTAAGTGTGCATACAACAGCTTGGCCAAAACTTGGATTTCAAGAAAGCCTAATCTATCCAAAAATATCAGATGTTTTAAAGGTATTATCACGATTACATTTGGGAATATTTCTTTTGAGCATGTGGTCTATTTCAACACTAAAAGAGACGTGAAGGTATTTAAGAACCATTGGAGCAGTGATACCAATCCCTTGCAAAATGAAGTCTATCAATCAAATTCCAGCAAGGGCAGATGATCTGGGTGAGTTTTACCTCACGTATTACGTGGGTCACAAGGCAAATTCAGCAAACGTTGTTTAACACATTGCCTATTTACACCTGGGTAAAACCCATCCGACCAAGCATCTGAGTCAGCAGCTTAACTAGTAACGGATCGATACCCATCCAGTTCATATGGTTGAAGTTCTAGTGCCGGTTGATCATCCAAAATTTAGAGAAGAGTGCCCATAAACACAGGCCGACAACATACCTTATTTGCTTGGTTCATATTCAACTTATCGGAAATAAAGTTAGGGCAACCCAGGATGGAATGAGATGACCATTTAAGTTTTCTAAATACAGATGGAAGTTCTTTAGAGGAGATGAGAAGACTAAACACA
This sequence comes from Larix kaempferi, assembly GCA_027924585.1. Classification (NCBI taxonomy): domain Eukaryota; kingdom Viridiplantae; phylum Streptophyta; class Pinopsida; order Pinales; family Pinaceae; genus Larix; species Larix kaempferi. The sequence continues at coordinate 10,780,309 of BSBM01000249.1, forward strand.
ATTTATTTGTTTGGTCAAACATAGTTTAACTAGGTTCAAACAAACCTAGAGAAGAGCTAATAACCAATTTAGGGTTTCGAATAAGTACAAATACTTTGTAGAATGTTTAATCCAATGGGAGATAACGCCATATGAATGACAACTTTGCCAAGTAAAGAAGCTTACAAACATCTATTGCAACAATATACTATTGCAAACACAGAAAAGATGTACAGACAAATTCTGTCTGAATATGAATACGATGTTGTTTGTTACCTGGTTTCATATCAACTCTATCTACTCTTCCATATCTGCCAAACAAACGCTTAATGTCTATTTGGAGAGCCTCGTACTCTATGTTTCCACAGTACAATGGCTTCGTCACGTACCCCAATTATTCTTCATCGCTTACACCAACTCTTCTTCAGTGAACTACTTGTGGTTTTTAGGAGGGTTTCCTATAAACAATAAAAAGTGGTCAAAATTAAATTAGGCATAAAAAATAAACCCATCACAACCCAACAACATCATAGAAAATAACGAAAGCACCATCCAGCTTCAGCGACAGACTCGTGGCGTTAATCCAAGCGAAGCCATTGCTCAGGCCTAGAACCTATTCACAAAACCCTGCCCTCTCATGCTTTCAGATAAACAGACCTCAGAGGAAAGATGGTGTAAGGACTGATGCGTTAACCAAAAACTGAGATGAATTGATTACATTAAAACCATTGTACATAAGATCCGCTTGTCAAACTCTAAAATAGCCAAATTATATGAATGTTGAATCATGTACCAACCTCTAGTCAGGTGTGATAGGATCAAAGGCGGTAATAAAACAAGTTCCTGAGCACACAACCGTGGTAGACGGAAACTTGTTCAACGCGCAGAGTTACACGCCAGACATAACAGATGACGCAAAATGTAAAGGATGAAGCCAAAGATTTGAAGAATAATCGACATTTTGTAGAATAATTGTCATTTTGTAGAATAATTGTCATTTTGTAGAATAATTGTCATTTTGTCAAAATGAAGTATAAGCGCAAATCATCCCCAAGAAAATATGAAAGAAAGCCAAAATTTGAAGGATGAAGCTAAAGATTTGAAGAATAATTGGCATTTTGTAGTGCAAATCATCACAAGTAAATATGAAAGAAAGACAAAATCTGCAAAAAGAAAGCTAAAGGAAAATCTTCAAAAATACCTTTTGGATAGGTGTCAAGCTTCTTCTCCTTTCTATCCTCCCATATGACCATATCCTGGCCAAGGACCAAAGGAGCTCTGGAAAAGCAAGAATTACAGGCTGCCTAAGCTACGAAGAAAACACTGGCAAACATTTTAAGGAAAACCCCATGCTTGAATTACTGGTCGATGTAATGAATGGTGTGGGAGCACAACTTTATAACCTCGGTTACTTAGGCAGGTCTGTGAGTTCTTTTGCCTGGCCTTCCATCGATTGCGACTCTGCAAGTTCTTCTAACTCGCCTTCCATCGATTGCGAGTTCCTTTGCTTCACCTTCCATCGATCACATAAAAACCCTCTTCTGTCAGCACTTCGCATTGTCGGGAGGATTTGGAAGCAATGCAATGGAAGGAACTTTTCCAACACGCATTGTCCACTGGATTTCTACGCGATGCAAGGAAACTTCCAGAACGCTAAGAAATAACCCGCGTTAAAACCCTTATCTCCAATGTTAAACATGGCAGCTTCTTATTCGTGAAGCACGGGGCAGCTTTTCATTCGCGAGAAGGACAACGAAAAGCTACAGTGCTTTTCAAAACGCCCCTCAGGAAAAAACATCTATCAACGTAAAAATTTAAACGAGGATAGATGCATCTTAAATCATATTTATTAAACACTAAGAGAAATAAAAAATTCACAAAGTATAAAAAATAAAAAAAAATAAAAAACTTCAAAAAATTGAATCCATCCTCCATCTCAACGATAAATCTTAACCGTCGCTGAGCCATCACACTTGCTAAGCCATCCATAAGAAGAAGATTACTCATATGCCGAGACTAAAGAATTCTTTAGTTGTGGAAAAATGCTAAGACCTTTGCCTAGTTGTAACTTCCATTAAAAAATTGTATCGTAATTTTCTTGACGATTAAATTAATCCCTCCACGTGCCATCCCTTGCGTTGCAAAACACCATTAAAGATTTGTATCCACACGCAAAAGGTCTCAAAGCTTGACTTAAAATTAGGGTTTCGCATTCATTTGTAATCACGGGGGTTTCAAAATGACCGCTTCTGGTAGGGTTAGGGTTTCACATTCCTTAATAGGTGGCAGGGTTAGGGTTTCATAGTTCGTTATAAAGAGGCAAGCCCAGCAATTTTTCTTACAATCTACATGCTCTGCAATTTTGATGGGGTTCGAGTGTGTTTGAGCAGTTAAGCAGCCCAGGTTTCTTTTCATGTGTGTTGAATTTGGGTTTATGTATGTTATCCGCAAAAAAAACAGGGTCACTGCTGTGCTTTGTTTCGGCAGTACAAGCAGTGCTTTACGTTACTTAGATTGAAAGCAGGCCGGTTGTTTTGAGAGTCGTTAATCCACGTCTTTGATGGCTTTTGAGCTAATCCTGTAAAATTTCTTTCAATTTATTGTCCTCGGCATTTCCAAGGTATTTCGTTAGAACGGGGCTTTTGGTTTCGTTTACTCAATACATAAAATACATACGGACGCTTTGGCTATTTATTTTTTCACAAGTTATCTTTATTCAAACGTTGGCTGGTGATGACATCATCATACTTACCTACATTAACTGATGTAGTCCATGATTTTTTCTATTCTGAATTAGTGTCTGAAGCCAACCTCCAGAAATTTAATGGTATTATACCTATCAGAAACGTTTCCTTCTTTTTCGATGGGTTTACTTCTTTATTCTTGGTTTATTTTTTATTTATTTTTTTAAATTTTTATTTTTCTACTGCCTCGTGGATTCCATTGTTGAGGAGCTTGGGAAAGCCTGTGTAGAGTTCGAGGTTTTCAGTTGTATTATGGTTGGTGCCAAAGCATGTTACAGATACTGGAAAACTATCTTCGAAAATGGGTTATTTTCTTCTCTCTTTTTGAGAGTAATGATGTGAAGGGTTTCTGTTTTTTTTTATCAGTGTTTCAATTTTTTCCTGTATAAATGTTACTCCAGGTAAGTTTTGTGGTTAGTGCAAATTATTTCAGTTTTTTTGTGTATTGAAACGATTTTATACTTTTGAAAGGCCATTATGTCCCGTAACGTATTTATCCTTCAATATTAGTTCTGTACTACCCCATTATGTGAGACGAAGTATTTTATCTTAAATTTCAGTGTTACATCTGCACTGAAGATTGCATTTTTTCTTGTATTTTTACCACTGTAGGCTAGTTGCATGTATTTTGTTAAATCCAATAGATATTCTTATGGCATTGTTTTTCTAAAGGTTTGAATATTATTTTGGTTTATGCCTTGGTATCTATTATCTTAAACAGTTGGGTATTAGATATTGCTTATTTTGCTTATTATAAGTTTCTTTATCATCATAAGCTGACAATGGCATTCCGTCTGTTTCACTGAAAATCTTGCTGAAAAGTATGGCCTTCCGTGAGAAGAAAATAAATTTCTAACCTTGCTGAACAGTATGGCCTTGAAAACCCAAAATGCACATTAAGAAAAATAGTTAAGAGGGCTAGATACTTGCAATGCTATTTGAGATTAAGATAAGAAGGCTAAAAAACTGCAAAAATTATAAAAAAAAAAATTATCAAAAACAACAAAACCATGAATAGATGAAATCCTTCACAGCTAATAGTGGTCAAACAGATTGACCATGTCCCGGTCACAGCTTTTATTTTCCAACAATCCATGTACTCTAGTATTTTTCTGACCAGAGCTAAGATTGTAGTCCTTAATTATAGCCAAGGACTTGTTAAAAGATGAATATATATTGGGCACAATATTTTCAAATAATGTCTTGTTTCTTGCCCACCAGATCTGGCAAGAAATCAGTGCTGGAAGATGCGAAATGCTTCTGCACAAATTTTGCCATTTATGGAAAATGAAGGAGAGAGAGCCATGTACTCTAGTATTTTTCTGACCAGAGCTAAGATTGTAGTCCTTAATTATAGCAAGGACTTGTTGAAAGAGGAATATATATTGGGCACAATATCTTCAAATAATGCCCTGTTTCTTACCCACCAGATCTGCCAAGAAATCAGTGCTGGAAGGATGTGGAATGCTTCTGCACAATTTTTGTCATTTATATACATTATCCACAAAATTTTTCAAATCCCAAGGCTATTTTAGTTGAATATGTGTAATGATCAAAAGCCACAGAGTTCTAGTAAATTCACACTCCACCAAAATATGTTGAGCTGATTCAGTGTTGTTTTTGCAAAGATAACAAATATTGGGGCAAACCCATCTCTTGACAAGATTTTTCAATGTCTTCAAACTGCTCTGTAAGGCATGCCACATAAAACATTGTACCTTCACAGGAAATTTCCACTTCCAAAAAGCCTTATACCACCAGTTTGCAGTGTACACACTGCTGTGAGTGATAATTGCTTGATAAGCCAATTTTGCAGTAATCATGCCAGTTGCCCTATTTTTTTGTCCAGATAATGCAAACATTTTCAGTTGTGTAAGTTTGCATCCTATGGAGTTGAGTTTTCCAATGTATTGGTGCCATGGACCTATAATTTACTCTTTTTTGATCTTACTGAGTGTGGCATAATCAAAACAATGCAAGGTTTTTATGATTTCTATGCCCAAAATTGGGTCAATCCCCACTAATATGTTATTGCCATTTCCTACTTTCTAGAACAAATCGTTGGCCATCAAATTATAAACTTTTATAAACCCAGCCCAAATCGGTGATAGACCCTTAAATTTTTTAAATGGAGACAGAGTCTACTTATATATATCCCTATCTTGATATATTTGGCCTAGAACACATCAGTCCAGTGTAGGGCCAAAAAGCCCACGCCATAAGCTTTTCATCTTGAGAGCACAATTAAATAATGATAGGTTCCTAAAGCCCCATCCTCCATCACTTTCAAGGCGAGCAATTTGTTCCCAACCAACCATGACCATAATACAATTGAAAACCTCGAACTCTACACATAAAATAAAACAAGGTTGACAACCAATATACAAGTATACCTCTAAGAACATATTTTATCAAAGTAAACCTCGAAAACCTAAAATGCACATTAAGGTTGTTTAAATAAGGTTGAAGGAATGACTGACGATGATTGTTGAAAACCTAAAATGCACATTAAGCAAAATAGTTAAGAAGGCTAGATACTTGCAATGCTATTTGAGATTAAGATAAGAAGGTTAAATAATTTCAATGCATTTGAAGAAAGATAGAAAGGTGTGGCTCTATTTTTCTTCACTTCATTTCACAGATTTTGTATCAGTTTAAAATTTTTTGTATGCTCCTTTATGAGTTTTTTTTTGGCGGAAAAAGTCGTACTACTGATATTCATTAAAAACGAATCAAATAGTACAAATATTCATAAATCTAGAAGCAGACTTATGTGCAAACTTATGCCAGAGTTTAGTTTCATTGCCCATGTTCTCAGATTGTTCAGCAAAAACTGCAAAAATTATCAAAAAAAAACCATGAATAGATGAAATCATTCACAGCTAATAGTGGTCAAACAGATTGACCATACCCCTGTCACAGTGTTTATTTTCCAAGAATTCTTCCCAAATGATAATTCCTTCGGCTCCTCCATGTGCTTTCTTCGAAAGATCATCTGCGGTCATGTTGAATTGTTGGAAGACATGTTCAAAAGTAATGTCTTTGAAAAGTTTAATTTTTTTCCGAACTCTACTGCACCAATATTGTAAAGAAATGATATTTAATTGATATTCTTTAAGTGCCCACTTTATTGTCACCCTGGAATCGCCAAAAATCGTAATTTCCTGTAGACTAATAATTGCAGCTATAGTAATAACACACCATAGCCCAAGTAATTCATTTTTTGTGTTTCTGCCATTTCCACATTTCATCATAAGTGTAAAGTAATGTTCTTTGTTGATGTATATCACACCACCAACAGCACACGAACCATCTATGGCAGACCCATCAAAGAAACCCACCAGTTTATGGAAAAGGAAGGCGAAAGAGCCATGTACTCTAGTATTTTTCTGACCAGAGCTAAGATTGTAGTCCTTAATTATAGCCAAGGACTTGTTGAAAGAGGAATATATATTGGGCACAATATCTTCAAATAATGCCTTGTTTCTTACCCACCAAATCTGCAAGAAATCAGGGCTGGGAGATGTGGAATGCTTCTGCACAATTTTTGCCATTTATATACATTATCCACAAAATTTTCCAAATCCCAAGTTTGTTCCAGTTGAAGATGTGTAATGATCAAAAGCCACAGAGTTCTAGTAAACTCACACTCCACCAAAATATGTTGAGCTGATTCAGTGTTGTTTCTGCAAAGATAACAAATACTAGGGCCAACCCATCCTCTCTTGACAAGATTTTCCCATGTCTTCAAACTGCCCTGTAAGGCATGCCACATAAAACATTGTACCTTCACAGGAATTTTCCACTTCCAAATATCCTTATACCACCAGTTTGCAGGGTACATACCACTGTGAGTGATAATTGCTTGATAAACCAATTTTGTAGTAATCATGCCAGTTGCCCTATTTTTTTTCCAGATAATGCAATCATTTTCAGCTGTAAGTCTGCATCCTATGGAGTTGAGTTTTTCAATGTATTGGTGCCATTCAATAGCCTCATTTCCTTCCAGTGCCAACTCCATAGCATTTAACCAATAAGTTTGGAAGGACCTATAATTTACTCTTTTGATCTTATTGAGTGTGGCATAATCAAAACGATGCAAGGTTTTAATGATTTCATCTGATGGAGTGTAGTCTTTTTCCATGCCCAAAATTGGGTCAATCCCCACTAATATGTTATTGCCATTTCCTACCTTCCACGACAAATCATTGGCCATCAAATTATAAACTTTTATAAACCCAACCCAAATCGGTGATACACCCCTAAATTTTTTAAATGGATACCGAATCCACTTATATACATCCATTTTGATATATTTGGCCTTGAGCACAACAGTCCACAGTGTAGGGCCAAAAAGCCCACGCCATAAGCTTTTCATCCTGAGAGCACAATTAAATAATGACAGGTTCCTAAAGCCCCATCCTCCATCACTTTCAGGGCGAGCAATTTGTTCCCAACCAACCATGACCATCCTGTTGTTTGTCGATCCCCCAGACCAGAGAAAATTGAAAAATAACTTCCAAATGCAGTTAATAATATAACAAGGGCTCTGCAGAAGTGAAAACCAATATATAGGTATACTTGTAAGAACAGATTTTATTAGAGTAAACCTCCCACCAATCGACAGAAGTCTATATGTCCAATGGTTAATCTTTCTCTCCACCTTCTCAACCAGCCACCGCCAGTCATTCCTTCTGTATGTGCAGGGCTTAAGAAAATAACCGAGATATTTAAATCCAGCCTCCCGATTGCAGAATTGATAAGGCAACATTCTCTTATAAATGCCCAACTTTTGTGCATCAATACCAAAATGATAAGTATTGGATTTTCTATGATTAACTAACATACCTGATGCTTCACAGAAATCATTGATGATAGAGTTATATTGTTGCCATTCCAATTCTGAATCTAATCCAGCAAGGAGCACATCATCAACAAACAGGGAGTGTGTATGTGACAAGCCTTTAGTAAAAGTAATACCTTTGATGGTACCATAATTTTTAGCTGCCCCAATCAGCTTATTGAGGCCTTCAATGATCAGCAGAAAAATTAATGGTGACAAAGGACATCCTTGTCTCACACCTCTAGAAATTTTGAAGAATTCTGAGGGTGCACCATTGACCAAAACAGAAATGTTAGCTGTTGAAATACATGCCATAATCCAACGCTGAAAGAGTGGTGGTATACCAATTTGAATAAGAATCAAACACAGGAAATCCCAATCAATTTGGTCATATGCGTTCTCTAGGTCAATTTTCAACAATAATGCAGCCATCTTCCTAGATTTCACCGTGTGAATAACCTCCTGTGTAATGCCAATGGCATCCAATATCTGTCGATCTTGTAAAAACCCAAACTGGTCCCCGGATATGTGCCGAGAGCAATAATCTTTGAAATTATTTTGTATGCCAAATTACATAGAGCTATAGGCCTGAATTAACCAAAAGTGTTTGGCTTACCAACCTTGGGGATTGATGTTAAGAAAAGTAGAATTTAGGTTATTTGTTATATAGCCCTCTGCCCGTGAGAATTCCACCATTCCCAGAATGTCCTGTCCCATAACATAAAAAAGTCCAGAAAAAATTCAACTGTCCACCCATCCATCTGGGCCAGGACTTTTGTCTTTGGAAAAACCTTTCAAAACCATCTCAATCTCCTGAAGGGTGACATCCTTACATAATTCTGCAGCATTATACTCATCTACCATAACAGGGTAATGTCTGGCCACCCTAAGCTGATTATTAAGACTGAGATTTCCAGCCCCACTGTAGGTCCCATTGAAATGAATTTTAGCATCAGATAGAAGTTCATCCATACCTCTGATAGTATTCCCTGTAGAGTCATTCAATTCCCATATGCTATTAGTATTCTTCCGATGAGTGGCAAATGCATGAAAGTATTTCAAATTCCTAACCCCCGCTTCAATTCATAACACCCTACTCTTAAGTCTCCACGTCAAGAAAATGTTGTAAAAATTCTTTTCTATCTTTTTCCAGCAAACCACAAACACATGTATACTATGTCGGCCATGCGATACGTAACGTTACATGTATTGTAGGTGCTATCAGTTTTTTGTGTTAGGATTAAAATTAATTGATTTATTTCTTGCTTAAGTTAGTTGATCTAGCAATTTTTTCCCTTATAAACTCACTTGTCCACGAGCCTTCAATCAATGCAATAAATGTTGTCTTGTGCAAATGCTCCAATCATTCAATGTGAGAGTCCCCTTTCCTATTAGGGTACCATGGAGGAAGTGATAAAATGGTAAGTTACCATCTGTCTGTGAAGTTGCTGCCAAGAATTTGTTTGGTTCAAAACATAATACCGATGAAAGCTCTGTTCTTAACACCTACTTTATACTTTTATTGCATTCATGATTGTCAAACGCTTTGAACATTTTCTGATTTATGCCTGCAACTGAATGAGAAAGCGATGGAAACAGAATTAAATCAAAGCCAAGTGACAGTTGAAAACAAATTAGTGATAGGAAAATAGATGTTTCCATTGCAAATTCTGCTTCACTCCTCAAATCATCTGCTCTCTGTTTCATCCAATGAGACCTAGTATGAAGGTATGGCCTTCTGTGCGAAGAAAAATAAAATAAGGTTGAAAACTTAAAATGCACATTAAGCAAAATAGTTAAGAGGGCTAGATACTTGCAATGCTATTTGAGATTAAGATAAGAAGGCTAAATAATTCCAATGCATTTGAAGAAAGATAGAAAGGTGTGGCTCTATTTTTCTTCACTTCATTTCACAGATTTTGTATCAGTTTTAAAATTTTTGTATGCTCTTTTATGCGTTTTTTTTTTCGGCGAAAAAAAGTCGTACTACTGATATTCATTAAAAACGAATCAAATGGTACAAATATTCATAAATCTATAAGCAGACTTATGTGCAAACTTATGCCAGAGTTTAGTTTCATTGCCCATGTTCTCAGATTGTTCAACAAAAACTGCAAAAATTATCAACAACAAAAAAAAACCATGAATAGATGAAATCCTTCATAGCTAATAGTGGTCAAACAGATTGGCCATGCCCTTGTTACAGCTTTTATTTTCCAAGAATTCTTCCCAAATGATAATTCCTTCTGCTCCTCCATGTGCTTTCTTCGAAAGATCATCTGCAGTCATGTTGAATTGTCAAGAAGACATGTTCAAAAGTAATATCTTTGAAGAGTTTAATTTTTTCCCGAACTCTGCTGCACCAATATTGTAAAGAAATGATATTTAATTGATATTATTTAACTGCCCACTTTATTGTCACCTTGGAATCGCCAAAAACCGTCATTTCCTATAGACCCATGATTGCAGCCACAATAATAACACACCATAGGGCAAGTAATTCAACTTTTGTGTTTGTGCCATTTCCACATTCCATCATAAGTATAAAGTAATGTTCTTTGTTGATGTATATCACACCACCAACAACACATGGACCATCTATGGCCGACCCATCAAAGAAACCCACTGGTTTATGGAAAAGGAAGGAGAAAGAGCCATGTACTCTAGTATTTTTTTGACCAGAGCTAATATTGTAGTCCTTAATTATAGCCAAGGACTTGTTGAAAGATGAATATATATTGGGCACAATATCTTCAAATAATGCCTTGTTTCTTACCCACCAGATCTGGCAAGAAATCAGTGCTGGAAGATGTGGAATGATTCTGCACAATTTTTGCCATTTATATACATTATCCACAAAATTTTCCAAATCCCAAGTTTGTTCTAGCTGAAGATGTGTAATGATCAAAAGCCACAGAGTTCTAGCAAACTCACACTCCACCAAAATATGTTGAGCTGATTTAGTGTTGCTTCTGCAAAGATAACAAATACGGGGGCCAACCCATCCTCTCTTGACAAGATTTTCCCATGTCTTCAAACTGCCCTGTAAGGCATGCCACATAAAACATTGTACCTTCACAGGAATTTTCCACTTCCAAATAGCCTTATACCACCAGTTTGCAGCGTACATACCACTGTGAGTGACAATTGCTTGATAAGCCAATTTTGCAGTAATCATGCCAGTTGCCCTATTTTTTTTCCAGATAATGCAATCATTTTCAGCTGTAAGTCTGCATCCTATGGAGTTGAGTTTTCCAATGTATTGGTGCCATTAAATAGCCTCATTTCCTTCCAGTCCCAACTCCATAGCATTTAACCAATAAGTTTGGAATGACGTATAATTTACTCTTTTGATATTACTGAGTGTGGCATAATCAAAACGATGCAAGGTTTTAATGATTTCATCTGATAGAGTGTAGTCTTCTTCCATGCCCAAAATTGGGTCAATCCCCACTAATATGTTATTGCCATTCTCTACCTTCTAGGACAATTCATTGGCCATCAAATTATAAACTTTTATAAACCCAACCCAAATCGTGATACACCCCTAAATTTTTTAAATGGATACCGAATCCACTTATATACATCCATCTTGATATATTTGGCCTTGAGCACATCAGTCCACAGTGTAGGGCCAAAAAGCCCACACCATAAGCTTTTCATCCTCAGAGCACAATTAAATAATGACAGGTTCCTAAAGCCCCATCCTCCATCACTTTTAGGGCGAGCAATTTGTTCCCAACCAACCATGACCATGCTGTTGTTTGTCGATCCCCCAGACCAGAGAAAACTGAAAAATAATTTCCGAATGCAGTTAATAATATAGCAAGGGATCTGCGGAAATGAAAACCAATATATAGGTATACGTGTAAGAACATATTTTATCAGAGTAAGCCTCCCACCAATCGACATAAGTCTATATGTCCAATGGTTAATCTTTCTCTCCACCTTCTCAACCAGCCACCGCCAGTCATTCCTTCTGTATGTGCAGGGCTTAAGAAAATAACCGAGATATTTAAATCCAGCCTCCAGATTGCAGAATTGATAAGGCAACATTCTCTTATAAATGCCCAACTCTTGTGCATCAATTCCAAAATGATAAATATTGGATTTTCTATGATTAACTAACATACCTGATGCTTCACAAAAATCATTGATGATAGAGTTATATTGTTGCCATTCCAATTCTGAATCTAATCCAGCAAGGAGTATATCATCAACAAACAGGGAGTATGTATGTGACAAGCCTTTAGTAAAATTAATACCTTTGATGGTACCAGAAGTTTTAGCTGCCCCAATCAGCCTATTGAGGCCCTCAATGATCAGCAGAAAAATTAATTGTGACAAAGGACATCCCTGTCTCACACCTCTAGAAATTTTGAAGAATTCTGAGGGTGCACCATTGACCAAAACATAAATGTTAGCCGTTGAAACACATGCCATAATCCAGCGCTAATAAAGTGGTGGTATACCAATTTGAATAAGAATCAAACACAGGAAATCCCAATCAATTTTGTCATATGCCTTCTCCAGGTCAATTTTCAACAATAATGCAGCCATCTTCCTGGATTTCACCGTTTGAATAACCTCCTGTGTAATGCCAATGGCATCCAATATCTGCCGATCTTGTAAAAACCCAAACTGTTCCCCGGATATGTGCTGAGACAATATGGGTTTGAGCCTGAGAGCAATAATCTTTGAAATTATTTTGTATGCCAAATTACATAGAGCTATAGGCCTGAATTCACCAAATGTGTTTGGCTTACCAACCTTGGAGATTAATGTTAAGAAAAGTAGAATTTAGACTATTTGTTATATAGCCCTCTACCCGTGAGAATTCCACCAGTCCCAGAATGTCCTGTCCCATAATATCAAAAAACTCCAGAAAAAGCTCAACTGTCCACCCATCCATCTGGGCCAGGACTTTTGTTTTTGGCAAAACCTTTCAAAACCATCTCAATCCCCTGAAGGGTGACATCCTTACATAATTCTGCAGCATTATACTCATCTACCATAACAGGGTAATGTCTGGCCACCCTAAGCTGATTATTAAGACTGAGATTTCCAGCCCCACTGTAGGTCCCATTGAAATGAATTTTAGAAGCAGATAGAAGTTCATCCATACCTCTGATAGTATTCCCTGTAGTCATTCATTTCCCATATGCTGTTAGTATTCTTCCGATGAGTGGCAAATGCATAAAAAAATTTCGAATTCCTATCCCCCGCTTCAATCCATAACGCCCTACTCTTAAGTCTCCACATCAAGAAAATGTTGTAAAAATTCTTTTCTATTTTTTTCCAGCAAACCACAAACACATGTATACTATGTCGGCCATGCGATACGTAACGTTACATGTATTGTAGGCGCTATCAGTTTTTTGTGTTAGGATTAAAATTAATTGATTTATTTCTTGCTTGAGTCAGTGGATCTAGCAATTTTTTCCCTTATAAACTCACTTGTCCACGAGCCTTCAATCAATGCAATAAATGCTGTCTTGTGCAAATGCTCCAATCATTCAATGTGAAAGTCCCCTTTCCTATTAGGGTACGATGGAGGAAGTGATAAAACGGTAAGTTACTATCTGTCTGTGAAGTCGCTGCCAGCAATTTGTTTGGTTCAGAACATAATACCGATGGAAGCTCTGTTCTTAACACCTATTTTATACTTTTATTGCATTCATGATTGCCAAACGCTTTGAACATTTTCTGTTTTATGCCTACAACTGAATGAGAAAGCGATGGAAACAGAATTAAATCAAAGCAAAGTGGCCGTTGAAAACAAATTAGGGATAGGAAAATAGATGTTTCCATTGCAAATTCTGTTTCACTCCTCAAATCATCTGCTCTCTGTTTCATCCAACGAGACCTAGTATGAAGGTCAATGATTATTGGAAGATGTGCCCTTGCGGCTGCCACCAGCTATTTTGAATACCTATTTATGAACCAACTTATAATTTCCTAGCAGGCATTATCCAATTACATGATGCATATTCAAACTCATGCATGGGAAAATACTTTCTGAGGGTGAATAGCAGTGTAGAATCCTTCATTACTGTATACTCTTTGGAATTTAAGCCTTCATGTTGTTTATCCCTATCGGATTGCTCAACTGCTAGAGTGCTATCTAGAAAGTTAGCAATAATTAGGGATGCAGTAGCTGGCGAGGAGAGGAAAGGTCCGTAGGCAGTCTACTTCTTAAGAAATACTGCAATAATTAGTATGACAGCCTGCTATAATTGGTGGCACGTCGGTGGTGAAGAGATTGTTTGGTGTAGGAAGTCAATAAAACTGCAACTGAAAGATGGCAAAATACTGTAGGCAGAAGACCTAATATTAAGTCATCAGATCGCACTTTTGAAAATCGACAATTAAAGATTTCTGATTTAACTTTTCCATCCTTCATTTGTATGAACCGGGTCCTTTGAAGTACTGCGAAATAGACAGACCAGAAACAAGGAAACTCCGCAGATGAATAGGTGTTGCATTGAGTTTATGTTAGTCAGTTGGATGGAGACACCAACTGTTTATGGAAGAAGCAGAAAATTTCAACTCATGGGAACAAACCACTTTCCAACCAGCCCAAAGAATAATAGTAGAATGCAGTATGGGAAAAAATATTGATGCAGAAAGAGCTCCGAATTTCCCTAAATATTGTCTCAAATATGAAAATGTGTTTAATATCAAGCAGTACTTGTGGACAACATCATTTTCTTCGAACAACTGAACGAATCCCACACAAGGAAAAAGCAGAAGTAGGAAATATCAACTTATGGAAGAAGCAGAGAATATCAACTCAAGGAAACAAACCACTTTCCAACCAGCCCAAAGAACAGAGTCTAATGCTGCAAGTATGGGAAATAACAAACAGCACTTGTGAACAACAATAACATTTTCTTCGAACAACTGAATGAATCTCACAAGGAAAAAGAGCCCCATTATTCAATATTGGAAAGTACACACAAAATCAGATGATATTTGAACAAATATTGAAGTATTGTGAAATAGACAGACCTAAAAACAAGGAAACTCCGTAGATGAATTGAGTTCATTTCAGTCAGTTGGATTAAGAAAACACTAACAGTTTATGGAAGAAGCAGAAAATATCAACTATTGGATCCAAACCACTTTCCAACCAGCCCAAAGAACAAAGTATAATGCAGTAAGGGAAATAGTCTCTAAACAGTGCTTCACCAGGGACTTGTTGGCAACTAGAAAACAACTTTAAAAATGACAGGAAGCTCCGATGCAATGGGGAGAATATTTTGTAATCGTATCCAAGAGTACAACGGCACTTTGCTAGAGAGAGCCTCATTCGTGTTGATTCCTCTGCTGTGACCTGATAATGAATTGAACCGAGATTCAGTGATTGCCATAGGAGGAAGGACATTCATTGTTTTTAGGATTAAAACTTGCTCATCGACCGAGGATGTTACACATTCTTCCATAATGGTCATAGAATCAATGGGTTTACTACTCAATGACATCACAGGAAGCGACAGGACATTGCTGGGGTATTTGGATTCCAGAATTTATTGTCACTTTTAAAGCCTTTGAATGTTTGGGGCAGCATTTTCTCCATTGCATGAAAAATTGAGCATCGCCCACCGAACTGAGCAGTGAGAATGGCACACAATCCTGAATTATTCAAAACTGTGGTCACCAACAATCTGATCAGCCCAGCAGCACCAGTGAATTTCCACTTGCAAACAACCATCTACCATTAACATTACCAACGATGCCTGCCGCCCCCTGCCATCCTTTGGATAGGTTAGTTAGCCAAATTTCAAAATTTATTTGGAGATTTGCCGCCTACTCCCGCCATCATATTAAGCCCAACTCCAATGAGATGCAGCACAAAAAATATGATTTTTGCGTAATGCTGTTATTTTACTTTTTGTAATCCTAAAATAGTGTAATACTTTGGTTTTCTGAACATTGCAAAATTTGGCACTGTTATTTTATGTTAAATAGTGTTAATTGTATTCTTTTATGCCTTAAATAGGGTATAGTATTTTGGACTAGAATTAAAAAATAGGGTATAGTATTTAATTCATACTCGTCAAAATCACATTAATTAAATACCCAAAAAAACTGCAGTATATGAATTAAACAGGCCACATTTTTTTGAGATTTGTAGATCTTATAAAATAAAAATCCATATGACAAAAAATACATGTAGAAGTTCTACACATTGATGCCAACAAACAATGAGACTCGAAGGTATCAGTCTCCGATAATGGAAATGGACCTTTTTCCCTTTGGAAAAAAATTGCAGTAAATTAATTAAATAGACCACATTTTTCAGAGATTTGTAGATTTTACAAAAAGAAATTCTATATGACAAAAAATACATGAAGTTTTGCACATTGATGCCAACAAACAATGAGACTCGAAGGTATCAGTCTCCACTTTTGACAGTCCATAAAAACATATAATTACCACTTTAAACCTATTTGAGGATTCCTTACAAAGAAACAAGAGGACTAAAAACTATGACTTATATTATTACCAAAAATTGTGACCACAAATCGACCCTATTATCCAACTGTAGGATGTATTGCCTACAGAAAAAAAATAGTCCCAGAACTTAACCTCGTAAACAAGAGGACTAAAAACTATGACTTATATTGTTACCAAAAATTGTGACCACAAATCGACCCTATTATCCAATTGTAGGATGTATGGCCTACAAAAAAAAAATAGTCCCAAAACTTAACCTAGATATAGGTTTGGATCAAAAGCCACCTCACAATGGTCATCCTTGTCCCATCTAATCCAATGACCCCCCTCCACTTACAAACCAGTCTTGTAGAATTAGCGTGGGAGTTCCTTTCCTTGTAGATATGAGCAAAAATAACATTTTGTAACAAGTCCCTCAACCTTTGAATCTCATCATAAATAGGAACTAAAATAATGTTTTTTTGGAGGTCTCTTCTCCTTCAACCAATCCTGAAGTTGGTCGACACCCTTCGGAATAGTCAGGATCGTAGCCACAAGTTTTTCTCTATTATTAGAGTTGTGTCCAATACCTGCTGTGAATCTCTGCCAAACATGATAATTTAAGAATAGAATACCTCCAGAACCCCCAATGGAGTCCCTTGAGAAGTGCCATCAAAGTAAAGCTAAGGATGAGCTTTGTCAATTTCTTCAACCTCTATTCTTATAATAACAGTCTTGTCTACTTGAGGAAAATGTCTACAGATAGCCAAGCTTTGTCTGCAAAATAGAGAGATGAAAGAGTCCTCAAAGATAGCTAGATTCCTTGCAAGCCACACTCCCCAAGTAAAAATAACAAGCAGAGCTAAGTAGTCCTTGAAAGCCTAGTTGTTTGACCATAAAGCGAAAGCCTCATCTAAAGAGATACCTGTCCAATTAAAAGGAAGATCACAATCCTACAAGGCATGATCCACATCCTAGTTATGTATGGACAAAAGATTAATAGATGTTCAATACTTTCATTGCTTGCTTTGCATAGTGGACATTTGCCAGGTCCATAAGAGATCTTCCACAATAGAAGATCCCACACTAGAATTTTATTAGATAACGCAAGCTAGATAAATAACTTACATTTTAGAGGACATTTATATTTCCAAATTGATTCATGCCACCAGTGGGGATAAAAAATATCCTCCTCTTCTCTAATAACCACATAACAAGATTAGGTAGATAGGTGCCACCTGAAGGATTCTTGGACCAGATAAGAATATCCTCTCTTTCCTAGTCTAATGTCATTGTCTTTAAGAGCCTTAATATATCTCTCCCAAGACAATCTCTCCTCTTTGTCCTCGATCCTCAATGCCCACTACTTCAGCTCCAAGCCAAGAAGTAGAATTAACTAGATCACTAATCTGGGCCACTGAAATGTAACCATAATCTCTTAATCACTCCACCAAAGCCAAAGGCAACTCTTGATCTCCTTCAGTGCCTATCCAAGGATCATGTCCAATTTTGACCTTCTCACCATTGTCAATCTGCCAGACTAAACAGTCACCAATGACCTCAATAGCCAACAACAAAGCTCTCCACATATTAGAAACATTCCTATAAGATTTTTCCTCAGTTCTAAACCACTCTTTAGCAGTAAGAGGTGTGATGCCCCAACCACCCAACTCCTTGAGTCCGACCAGATTCTTTCAAGTTGTCCAATGAGGAGAATGAACTTCCTTCATTGCCTATCCAAGGATCATGTCCAATTTTGACCTTCTCGCCATTGTCAATTTTCCAGACTAACCAGTCACCAATGACCTCAAAAGCCAACAACAAAGCTCTCCACATATTAGAAACATTCCTATAAGATTTTTCCTTGGTTCTAAACCACTCTTTAGCAGTAAGAGATGTGATGCCCCAACCATCCAACTCCTTGGGTCCGGCCAGATTCTTTCAAGTTGTCCGATGAGAAGTATGACCTTCCTTCACCGCCTATCCAAGGATCATGTCCAATTTTGACCTTCTCGCCATTGTCAATCTGCCTATCCAAGGAGAAGTATGACCTTCCTTCACTGCCTATCCAAGGATCATGTCCAATTTTGACCTTCTCGCCATTGTCAATCTGCCAGACTAACCAGTCACCAATGACCTCAAAAGCCAACAACAAAGCTCTCCACATATTAGAAACATTCCTATAAGATTTTTCTTCTGTTCTAAACCACTCTTTAGCAGTAAGAGGTGTGATGCCCCAACCACCCAACTCCTTAGGTCCGGCCAGATTCTTTCAAGTTGTCCAATGAGAAGTATGACCTTCCTTGTTAACCTAGCAAGTCTTCCTTATTTGTTCTAGGATTCCTGAGGGAACATAAGCCATTGAGACCCAATAGACAGGTACAACGCCAATGATAAATTCAACTAAAACCATTCCGCCCCCTCTACTAAGACACTTGTTGCACCATAAATGCAACATTTTTTTAACCTTCCCAATAAGGCAAGCCTAATCCCTCCTCTGATAATCAATTGGTTTCAGAATAAAACTCGGATATTTAAGCCCATTTTCTATATCCACCAAAGGAAAATCCAATTGATTGCAAACCCAGTCAAGGTCATACACCATACATGAAAGATATTCGTGAAAGATAAGAAAGATTTATTGATATTATACACCATACATGAAGCATTTGAAAATAGATTTAGTAGTCCCGCTAACATAAGCACTTCTCTCTTATCACCATTGGAGAAGAGAAGAGTATTAACAACAAAGAATAGATGGGTTACAAATAAATTACCCCTTGCAGATATACCTTTTAAAGAACCTCTTTGCTTTCCTTGGAGGATTAATCTACTGAGACCCTCGACTACAAGAATAAATAGAAGGGGGGCCAAAGGGAAACCCTGTCTAAGACTCCTTCCATGTCTAAAGAAAGAATATGTAGATCTATTGATTAATACATCAAAGGGAATTGATGTGACACAAGACATGATCCAATTGACAAACTGGAGCTCAAAACCCACTTGTAGTAGCACCAGTCTCAAGTAAAGCAAATCAACTCTATCATAACCCTTTGACAATTCCACCTTGACAATCATCGAGGATGAATACTTAACCATTGAGGATGGATGCTTAACCTTTGCAGAGTGTAAAACATCTTGTGCAATACCTATTGCATCATGTATTTGTTTTCTAGATAGGAAAGCAAATTGTTCCTGAGAGACTGAATCGGATAGAATTCCTTTAATCCTGAAGCTATACTCTTTGCAATCAAATTGTAAATGTAGTTACAAAGAGATATGGGTCTGTATTCTTCCATATTAATAGGATTATCAGACTTAGGAATAAGAGTGATGAAGCTATAATTTTACCTACAGAGCTTCTTCCTTGAGCTCCTTGACATCGATGGGTACATAATTGCATTTCATGTTGCAGAAACCCTAGGGGAAAAAGAAGGATATTACAAATCATATATATCAATTTTGGTTTGTTTTATTTTTAATTTAAATTAATTATTTTGATTTATCCCATAACTTAGTTATCAAATTTCTAAATTTACATTTACTTTAGTTTTATGTTGTTATGTGATAAATCATTTTATCTCAAG
This sequence comes from Larix kaempferi, assembly GCA_027924585.1. Classification (NCBI taxonomy): domain Eukaryota; kingdom Viridiplantae; phylum Streptophyta; class Pinopsida; order Pinales; family Pinaceae; genus Larix; species Larix kaempferi. The sequence continues at coordinate 10,799,901 of BSBM01000249.1, forward strand.
ATGTCTCAATCTTACAATAATAACATTTGATTTTGTATTGGGGTGACGGGCACAAGGGGGATCCTACTAGATCTTGAATACATTTCTTACCTACGAATGGGGAATGGGACAAGCAACTAATAATCAGATAGAGAGGTATGCCCTATTCATGGGATTGGAGTCATTATCTCTCTTAAGATTCAGAAGGTCTTGGTCCTAGGAGACTCCTTGTTGGTGATTAGTCGAGCAAGAAAAGGGATTTCCATGGAAGAAACAATCCTTGGAAGACTTCAAAAGAGAATTGTTGTCAATCTTAAGTAGATAAGGGAGAGTAACCTTATGGACATTAGAAGGAAACATAATCTCATAGCTGATAAAATGGAAAATAAAGCAGTTTCATTGGATAGAGGGGTTTGAGTAAAAAATGGGGGTCACCCTCCTCGTTGGTCGCTCCTTTTATTTTTTCGTTTTTTGAAACTCATGAAGGTCACATCGAAGGTCTTGATGAAGGGTTGTCTCAGCATACGTGCCATCTGGTGCGATTTAATTGTTTTGGGTATGAGCCCCTTGAAATTAATTCAAAGAAAGGGAGCTCTATCCCCTCAATGATACTCCTTTCTCATTGAAATCTCAAATTGGTTTCATTGCTTTATAGAGTTGTGTTTCTGTTTAGCATTTGCTTGTGGGATATCTCTACCAAGATTTATTCGAGTTGCGGACCGGTGAGGTCTCAATACTGGAGGGGTTTCTTTGTGGTATGGGTAGTCCACTGGTCACCACTCATAGGAGCTCTGACAATTATTGAAAGGTAAGAGCTCCTCTCTAGGGCTCATTTCTAGTTTGAAAGTAGTCCAAGTCTTTAGTGAAACGAGAGAGGTTGACAAATTGTCTTCTTGTTGGCTTGTTCGTTCTCTTGTGCTTTTGATTTGGCGATTGGTTGACGACTTGGGGATTTGGAAGCCATATGTTGAGAGGACCATGTCACATTCCTCGAGTTGGGGTTTTGGGTGAGGTGAAGTGCATAGAGATCATAATCATGATGACGAGGTTAAATTTGCAAATGGAGGGCATTAAAACAACAACTGATCAAATTTCATCACACATGGTTCATTCGGATGAAAGGTTTGATGAATTGGAGAGAAAGTAAGGGAGCAAGGGGGTCATATAGAAAATCTAGTCAATGATTCTAAAGTTCACCATGAACTATTGTTGGCTGCTACTCAAGGGGATCATTTGCGTTATCACTTGACAGTTCAGAATTTCTTCATAGTGTAGAAGTCCCTTCTTCAAACCAATAGTTTTTTTTATAATCTGTCTACAAGATTGTTAAATTGCCGATATAAGTGAATGAAAGATAAAGATTGCACCTGTTCATGTAGTACCCTAATTCTATGCTTCTAATGGTATAAAAGGCTCACTTGTAGATTTTATTTAACAACAACCCAATCAACTACCACTCTAGAATCTCCTGCTATCTTACCAATTTTAATTTAAAAAATATATTTAATTTTATATTAAAAAAATGTTATATATTTTTTTCCAATGGAAAAAATCTTCTTATTCCTTTGAATAACTTGAACTTCCCACTTGCAGCTTACATCATAATGGTTGGCCTTGAAGGCTACCAAGATACTTCATATTAACATTCACTCGCATGGAGTTTATATCCAAAAACTAAGTTATGTCGCAAGGGCTTCAAAAGTTACATACATACTTCCTAGAGCAACTTTCCCTTACATCACATATTACATGAATTAGTGCATTATCGAAAAGTGTTCCTCTAACTGCTTGTTTTGCCATCCTTCTAACTCAATGATGCCAGGAGGTACAACAAGTGCCATTTTAGAAAGCAAATTTGCTTCCATGTTTAATTCTCTATAAACATGAGCAAAAGAAACTTGTTCGAAGGAGGTGATGAGCTATTTAATTGATAGAAGCAGATGTTGGAGGTGGGGAGCATTGATCCGAATTTTGCCATTTTCCCAATCTATTACCATCTTTGAGTCCCCAAATAGCTGAATAGATTTTATCTGCTTTAAGAAAGCCACCCTTAGAACTGCCCAAAGAGCTGAAAGTTCCATTTTGCTGTTTGAAGCTATTCCAAGAGCAAACTTGATTAACCATTTTTTTCCTTCTGGTAGGTGCACTATACCTCCAACTCCGCCAAGGGGAGGATCTCCTTGGATGGCGCCATCGAAAAAGGCCCATGGAAGATCTGTGTTGATTGAAGGGCTTGAGATTAATCTTCGATAGTTCGCTACAGGTTCTGAGTGATGCTCTTTTACTTTCTGCAAAAGGATAACTGTTGTTACATCTGGATGGATCTTCAGGTTGTGAAAAATCACTTTGTTTCTTACTTCCCAAATGCTGAAAAGGAAAAGGGCAGGGAAAGCTTCGAAGTTACATACCCTGGGATCTTGCCACCAGGCTAAAACATTCTGTTCCAATGAGGAATCCGTCTTCAATGTCATTCTGTAATTTAAGCTTTTTGAAGCCTTCTCCTAGACATATCCTGCATAAGGACAACAATAGAACAAATGAGCATTTGTTTCTTCAGCACTATTGCACAACACACAAACACTAGGTCCTTCAAAACCTCGTTTTTTAAGGTTTTCCTACATTAAAATTTTATTGCTTAATGCCAACCATAGGGTTATTAAGGTTTTCAAAGGACCAGGGATGATTCAATTTTTTTTCCACCACCTATGCTATTCACCCACCAAAGGAGAGCTGATTGCAGACTCATAACCGAGTTTTGCACTAGAGAAACTACCATCCTTGTTATTTTTGGACCAAATCAATTTATCAGGCTCCTCTTCCTTGAGGAAAATGAAGCAAGAGGCTAGAAGTGACAGGTAACGGTTCTAAGTTTCAGCTTTTACTCCTGTAAGACCTATACTTTGATTCGATTTCCAACTTGTTCTTCCCCTTGTCTCATAATGCTACAATTGAACGTCTGCCAAAGTGAACACATTTTTTTCTTTGAGGCCTGAGATTAAATCGACTGGGAGCTTGTATTCTTCCCCTTCACCAGCCCAGGGATATTCTCCTAGACGTACACTTCTGCCATATCCTATCTTCCAGGCAGACCAATTGCCAATTAAGGGGAAAGCGAGAACTAGTGCCTTCCATCCAATGGAGCTATTTTTGAAGCTTTTGTTTGGTTGTTTGAACCAATCTACGATTGAGGGGGTTTGACAGTATTTCGAGATCAGGGTTCTGCCCCATAGAGAATTTTGAGATTCTGTAAGCCTCCAGAGAGTTTTTGCTGCCAACGATTTGCAGAAGAGGTCTGGGTTTTTGATTCCCCACCCACCCATAGATTTTGGCATGGATAAGGTAGACCACTTTACTAGGGGGATGCCTTCAGATTGTTTGCTCGCCGTCCAGAGGAAGGAAAACCATTTTTTCCTTATTTTTACCAGGATACCTTTAGGTATGTAAGCAATAGAATTCCAATAAACTGGTATGATCTGGAGTATTGATTTAAGCAACACTAGCCTACCACCTTTGGATAAGAAGCGGTGTGCCCAATCAGTGATTCTTGATTCAATTTTCTTGTAAATCCATAACCAATCCTGAAAAACATATGCGTTAGGTTTGAGGAAGAAATCTAAGTATTTGAAACCTTTCAAAATGGGGTGGATGGTGAAAGAATATGACTCCTCAATCCTGCGTAACAGGCCTTCTGAAAGATTGTTGTAGGCTAGGTAGGATTTTTTAGTGTTGATGACCATACCAGTAGCCATCTTGTAGGTTTCCAATAATGAAGAAAAGGATTGAATATTTCCATAGGTACCCTCTCCTAACATAAGAACATCGTCCACGAATAGAGTGTGGGTTAGGACAACTGAGTTGGACACCCGGACGCCTTTGATTAGTTCTTCCTCCTTGGCTCTGTGAATTAAACGACTCAAAGCATTTGCTACTAGAAGGAAGATGAAAGGAGACAAAGGGCACCCTTTCCTTAAACCCCGAGTAGGTTTGAAAAAATGGGAGGGCGATCCATTAATTAAGACCACAAAGGAAGTTGATTGAAGGCACCCCATTATATATATGATCATTTAAATTATCTCATAATTATCACAATTTTGAATTCTTTTTACTTTTATTTTAAAAATATCTAAAATAACTAGTTTACATTTACTTTAATCTTATATTATAATATGATTACACCGATAGGTGTTTATATCTTAGAATTTGGAGTGGACTACCATCTATGCTTTTCCTATATAGAAGGAGGATGAGACAAGTGTAATGTCCAAATTGATTTTATGTTCGTCGTTCAAAATTCAAAATAAACAATTATATATATATATATATATTGGTAGTTGATGCATGGATAACTCATAACTCACGCATGGATAACATGTAGTGACAACAACCCATTTAACTAAAGAAGGTAGCTGAGGCATAAACAATGGGTGATAACAACCAAGTATGGAGAACAAGTAGCAGATAACTTGTGACCTATCGATGTTCACTGGCCACAAGTTAAGTGGTTGTGCTAGTAAATATTTTATTTCAAAATTTCTCAATCTTACACTAATAAAAACTTATTTATTATACAATATTTAATTATATAATATATTTTTTTAAAATATTATCAAATATATTTTTACACTGATAGGTATTTCTATTTTAGAATTTGGGCTGGACTAGAGCTTATGCTTTTCCTAGATTGCACGAGGATGAGACAAGTGTATTGTCCAGATTGATTTTATGGCAATCGTTCCAAATTCAAAATAAACAATTATAAAAAAAATATCAAAATTAACTGGTAGATATGCATGGATAACTGGTAGCTAGCTGATGCATGAATAACTCATAGCTGATACATGGATAACATGCAGTTCATCCATTTACACATGGAGAACAAGTAACTTGTTGGTAGCACTTAACCTGTAAGCTATCGATGTTCACCAACCACAAGCTAAGTGACTGTGCTAGTTACACCGATAGGTAATTATATCTTAGAATTTGGGGTGGACTACCATCTATGCTTTTCCTAGATTGAAGGAGGATGAGACAAGTGTATTTTCGATATTGATTTTATGGCCGTTGTTCAAAATTCTAAATAAACAACACACACACACACACACACGCGCACACACACACACACATATAATAATTGGTAGTTGATGCATGGATAACTCATAGCTCATGCATGGATAACAGGTAGTGATAGACAACCCATTTAAATAACTAAAGAACGTAACAGGTAGCTGATGCATAGACAACATGCGATTACAACTAAGCAATGAGAACAAATAACAAATAACTTGTTAATGGAACTTAACTTGTATCCTATCGGTGTTCACCGACCACAAGTTAAGTGGTTGTGCTTGTTAATATTTACAACGACAGGTGTTTATATTTTAGAATTTGGGGTGGACTAGCACCTATGTTTTTCCTAGATTGCACAAGTATAAGGCAAATGTACTATCCAAATTGATTCTATGGAAGTCGTTTCAAATTCAAAATAAATAATTATAAAAAAATGAATATACAAAATAACCGATAATTGATGCATGGATAACTCTTAAACGATGCATGGATAACTTGTAGTTCATGGCAGACAACCCATTTAACTATAAAAAAATAAAAAAATGTAACATATAACTTAAATTTGTGGCACTTAACTTGTGGCTTATCGGTGTTACTAGCCACAAGTTAAGTGGTTGTGCTAGTTTAAATTACATAGAGAGGCTTCCATATATGAAGCCAATATACTTCATTTCTTAACTATTGTTTGCAATTACTTTGCTACATTCTACTGCCATTACTTATCCAATACAAACTTCAGATAGAACATTATTTTCATATCTTCTTTTCCGATTTGTTAAATCTATGTAATTCATTATTCAACTATTATTGTGTTAGCTATAAATTTACTACAAGTTATTCTCATTGCTTATCTAATAGATGTAATGAATATGTGAACTTATTTTAAAATTACATTACTTAAACTATAATAATATTTATAATTTATATTAAAGATTTTGATTTTTTTAAAATTTATTTGTATTTGGAGGAATCAATAATCGGGTTGGCTCATACTCGTGTGACATAGGTTCGATTTCAGTTTGTTGTCACTTTAACTTTCATGTGCACCCACGCTACTGCTACACAGGTGCACATGTTATTCAAGATCTGAACCTCCGACGTCACAAGAGTGTCTTAATAGTGCACCCTATCACCAAATAATCTGCACCTAAAAGACTAGGTTTTGATTATTTTTTATAACAATGAATATCATCTATATATATCATACTTTATGTAACTTTTTTTTTTAACGGAAACGGCTATGAGCATATATTTATAAAAAAGAGGGTTATATCAAAAAGGACTAATCCGATTGTTCCCATAAAGGAAATCAACCATCAATCCAAGTTCGTCAAGATCCAATTGAAATTTAGCATGATACTTATCTGTTTTGCTGAAGCTATAACTTCTAACAAACTGTCCTAGGAGAAATATGCAGAAGCAAAACATTACTGGAAGTCTGTTTTATACAAAATTGGCAATTAAGCCCATCTGAGTGCCTTCAAATAACTTAGGGCCTGAGCTGTAAAAGATAGAAAGTCTATGCATAATACTATAAAATATAGACAACAAAAAACGACCGAAGAGCCGACCCGAGACTTCAAAGCTAGTTAGGTCCAATGTCCATGACCGCGTTTGCAGCTTCCGCGGCCTTGTTCTTTTCTGTACTCAGATCTACGTAATTGCCAGCTGAATCCATGAACTTCTTCAGCTTCTACATCTTTCGCTTGATATCCACGAGTTCATTGTCAGTACTTTGGGCTTCCGAACCTTGCGGGGGTAGGCCAGACCCAAGGTTTCTTCCAAGTGCTCAATCTTTGCAGCTATTCTAGCATACTGGTCTTTTATCTCGATTTGAGAAGCAGTTGCAAAGTTATACATTTGAGAAATTACCTTCTTGAATTCGATGTTGTCTCCATGAACCATCCTCATCTGCAGCTCCAGATCCTGCAGTCGATCCAAGAACTCCACCTCAAACTTTGAGATGCTTCGGATTCCATCCCGGCCGACTACATTTCTGGTTCCTGCATGCCTTCGACAGGGTCCTATTCCTGGATGGCCTTCCATTTCCGCAGAATCTCCCCACATTTCCTCTTGTTGTACGCCCTTGCCACACCCCACATTAAGACCACGTCTCGATTTACAACAATTCCCACAGGAGGGTTTCGCATGTCCCTGGTAATGCCCACCGCCATGATAGTAGAGCTCCCCGCCACTTCCAGCTCCATGGTGAGCCATATCTTTACCTACACCAGCACCGTTCCACAATACCAACAACAAATTCTGCCCAAAGAAAGTGTCGAAAAAACATAGGACAGGAGAATGTGAGCCAAGGGTTTCCCAAAAGGGGAATTTAATTACTCCAATGTCAGCGCATGCCATCCAGATGGCAGAGTTCTTAGTAGCATTAAATCCATTCATGCGAAGACCGCTGTCAAGGAGGGGAAAGGCCGTCGTATCTTCAAGGGAGAAATCCCAATTTTTTTTAATAATGAGGCTAATTAAGAGTGAGATGACCATTAATTGGGAAGAGTCCATTAAGCTAGTTATGAACCAATTCATGAATTAAGGGATCCATGTGTTCTCCAATTTACTTCGTCGAGCCTTAGAGTTCCATAATCAAGCTCAACACCAATATTCGCCATTTTATCTGCCTTCTCGTTTAAACCTCAAATAATATGAAGGAAGATGAGCTCATGGAATTCTTTATTGATGCAATGGAGCAGAAGATGCATTTTAGAGATAGGGTCTTTCCGATTTGCTATTATATGCCTTGCTTCTCTAATAATGACTAGAGAGTCACCAAGAACAGTGAGTTTCTTGATTCCCAAGCTGATTGCAATCTCCAGTCCTTTGAAAAGTCCCAACCATTCGGCTGCATTGTTGGTCTTTCTCCCAATGCCCCAAGTGAAGTCGTTCTGCTTGTTCCCCAAGGAGTCTAGAATTACTCCCCCCGCGCTTGCCAACCCTGGATACTTGATGTAACTTTTAAATTCAAATTAATTACTTGATTTATCCAATAACTTGGTGATCAAATTTCGAATTCCTTTTGATGTTTATCTAAAAATTACAACATTTACAACTAATTTACAATTAATTTACTTTAATCTAATATTGTTTTTTTTTTTCAATGTTGTTCACAACCCCGTAGAGGAGTTGCTATGTCCATAGGGATAATTCAGAGGGGCCCACCTAAAGGGGCCTCACCCCTCTGGTTCTGATTACAGAGCCTAACCTGATGGGGACATCAAGTGAGGCTCTAATGTATCTATGCATAGCCACCCAAGGATTTGACCCTGAGACCTTGTGCTTACAACTCACAGCTCTCAACCACTTGAGCTAAACCATTGAGCTTTTAATCTAATATTGTTATGTGATAAATCCTTTCATTTCAATATTTCTCAATCTTACAATAATAACTAACCTACATTTATTTTAATATTATATTTATTATATAATATATTTGGAATTATTTGAAAGTTGGATTATGATTGCATTGCACGAATGCATATTTTTTTTAGAAACAAAAAATGTTTATGGGAAAATTGATATAATTTATGTGTATCTTCAGCCTTAAGGTTTGTAGTTAGAGAGGAATTCATTATAAGAGAGGAATTCGTTGTTATAATGTTTGGACCATTTGCTAGTTGTTGATATGATGATATGAGCTTTATGCAATTTTTAATTTACAAGTACAAATCACTTTCTAAAATTTGTCAGATTCTATTTGCAAAATTGTAATAAGTTTTATTAAAGCTTAACGTTGAAGGTGCACATAACTTATACCAATTCGCATGGTTTTAAAGTTCAATGTTCTAGTCACTTTGAAAAACAAGGAGGCGACCTGGTTTAGGGTTTCGTGTTGCGTGAAGATGGTGGATTGGATAGGGTCTCATGGTGCGTGAAGATGATGGCCTAGCTCGAGTTACCGATGCTTATATCAGTTCGTCTCCTTACTGTCTTGTGATTTGATCGATGGGACTTACCTTCCTCTTCTTTATTATTTTGATTTAAATTTGTGCGTGTTTTCGACAGTGGTGAGCTTTACTCTCACTGTGTCCATCTCCCAATTATTGTTTATTGTCTTTACTAAGGGGCCCTGCCTAACCTTATTTTTTGTCTTCACTGGCGTTTTCTTCCAAGTGACAGTGGTTAATGATGGGCACTGCATTTAATGGGATTTTTTCCAAAGAAATTGGGGATGCGTACTCGTCATAGGCTCTTCATCCTGACCTCTTTCCTTTTTCTCAAGACCCTTTGTTATGTGAACAAATCCAATTGGAACCTCCCTCTCTAGATTCAGTGGGAAATGAAGACCCTAGAGGCTTTGGTCCTATTACTATTACTTGCACTGGAGGGGGCCTCTCTTGCAGTCAAGGGGAGGTAGCCATGTCACATCGAACGCATAAGGCTTTAAGACTACGTATCCTGGAGTGTCTGTGGGTTATTGGAAGAGGCTCGCTCTGCTTGAAGAAGTGGAATTCTGATTTCAACCCATTGACTGAAAAACTTCAAAAGAATCACTTGTAGTTACTGTTAAAGGGACCCCCCTTTGAACTTTGGTCTCGTGATATTTTCATAGCTATTGCTAATAGGATTGGGCAGTTTATTTTCTTCGACAATAATTCCCTCTTCCATGAAGACAAGTGAACGACTTGGATCCTCACATAAATTGATGCATAGATCGGTCTTCCTAAGAATATTACTATCAACTGGGGTGAGAAATAGTTTCGTAAGCCCCTAGACTATTGGATAACCCCCTTTCATTTCCATATTTGTGGTGAAGTAGGGCATTTAAAAAGCACCTACGGTGTGTCGCTTTCAGGTCGAGTGAATCCTCGCTTTGCCAAGCCTCAGGTTCCTTTTTCTCACTCTTCTTTGGGTCTTCATGAGTAGTCCATCCTAGTCAAGGAGGGTCACCTCAATAGTAACCCCTCACCTGACAGAGCCCTCTCTTTCTCAGGTAGGTTACAAAAGCTATTTCCTATTTTTTTTAAACCCTTTCTGAATCTAACCTTAAGGTTTTAGATATTGTTGACCCTATTTCCTCTATTGGGATGGAAGGGGAAGTTATCTTAGCCCCTATTACTTCTTTGTCCATGCCTTCTGGGTTGGAAATCTTGGGTGGGGAGAGCGGTCCTATACCCTTGTCTCAGCAGACTCACCCTAGGCTTGAGTCCATAAACAACCCGAGTACCCTTAATTTGAACCCAATCTCTCAAATTTTGAGTGATGAGAGGGATATTCTAGAATCTGTGGGTCTTCCTCATGACACTCTGTGCCCGGGGGTATTAAAAGATTCAGGGTCTTGACCCCCAATATGGCTAGAGGGGGTTTCTTACAAGAACCCCTACAAATATATTATGTGGATGCCACAAATCAAGCTCCTTAAATTCCCATAACCTTAATGTTACTATAAGGAAAAAGAATGGTGGGAGAAAGCGTAAAGCCCCTGCTTGGTCTTCTACTAGTGAATTTGAGAATTTTAAAGCTACTAGTATAACATAAATTTCTTGTCAGAACATTTCCTCGAATTCACATGTCCTTCTCACGGATATTTTCAAGCCTCTTAGAGCATATTCGGCCACACCTGTGGTGACCTAATGATATTGATCTCCATCAATGTGAGAGGGGTGGGGGGCACCCCCAAGTTCTTGGCCCTCAGGAGACTAATACAACTAGTCTCCCAGATATTTTTCCGTTTCAAGAAACTATGGTTAATGGATTGAAGGCTCGTGAATTAATTTGGAATTTATTTCCGACTTGGGAATGTTATTCTACAAATGTTGTGGGTATGTCAGGAGGTATCATTTCTTCTTGGAACCCCTCGTCCTTTCATTTCAGTCCATTCCGGACGGGTGGTGGTATTCTACTGGTTGGTTGTAGCCAGGAACTAGACACGCTAGTAAACATTCTCAATGTTTATGGCCTGTATTCTGATAGACAGGCCAATTGGTTAGAACTGGATAATAGTGGTGTGCTTAATATCTCTTCATTGATAGTGGTTGGGGACATTAATCTTACCTTAGCCACTTAGGAATCTTGGGGCACTCATGTTCGAGTTGATCCTTTGATCGATTGGTTTCAATATTTTTTTTTTGGTCACAAATTGATTGATGTTGAGCCCGAGCTAATGATGCCTACTTGGCGTAATGGTCAACAAGGTAATAGTTCGCCTAATGGTCAAGCGATCGGCGAACCGGCCTGCAAGGTAATAGTGCTAAACGTCTCGACGAGTTTCTCATCCATGAGGATATTTTTGGCTTTATGGATCGATGTTCCTCTTGGGTTGAGTCATCGACCATTTCAGACCATCTACTGATTGTTCTTCATTTGGATAATGGTTCTCAGATTTGTAGGTTCCCCTTTAAATATTGCCGAGTGTGGTATGAGGAGATAGGATTTCAGGTTCTGGTTAGGAGTCACTGACATGGATTTTATGGGAAACATTTAGGGACAACAATGAACTGCCTTCCTTTATTTCTAAGGTGCCTTAAGTACATAGTATCTCCTTATATTAACAATAAGAAACTCTCTCATAAGATGGATCCTGTACGTATTGAAGATTTGATCAATGGGTACTACTGTTCTTCACAATTAGTCACAGTGTCGGGTTCTGCGCTGGATTACATCAAATTGTTGGAAAGAGAAAAAGATGAAATCCTACGGGTAGAGGAAGCCATTTGGTGATTGAAAAGTAGGGCATTGTGGATATCACAGGGTGACCAAAATACCAGTTTCTTCAACACTTTTGCTAACCAACACAGGAAACACAATTTGCTAAATGGGAGATTACAGATCCTAGTGGTGGTAAGGCCACTTCTCAGCAAGGATTTGAAAATGAGACTACCATGTATTTCTCCCATTTTGTTTTCTAAACCTATGGACAATAATATTGTTAATCAACTTTATGTTCTTCAACGCATGTTGCGTATTTTCTATGAGGAGGAGAGCTCTCTCGTGGGGAGACCTGTTTCATTGATGGAAATTGAAAGCATTTTGAAACTGATGTCCAAGGACAAGAGTCCTAGTCCATATGGTTGGTCTTTCGAATTTTATGTGCATTTTTTTGATATTTTGGGCCCAGAGTGATCCAAGTGGATATCGGTGGCGACCCACCTTCTCCAACTGGCTCAAAAAAATTTTCTGGTAAATTTGGTAATTTACTATTTTTAGCAGTTTTTTCAGGTCTTGAACTTCGGGAGCTGTTTTGAGGCCATAAACGACGTTTTTTGGTGCATCTCCCACTAGCAAATTTCAAATTACTTGATGAAATTTGTCCCAAATGTTGTAAATCTCGGATAGACCTTTCCAACGGGCTACGGAGCGCCCCAAACAAAGATTGTATGCAAAATTTATGACCTCGGGAAGTTGACTGTTCAACTAACCACCTTGGGGCCACAAAATTTATGACGGTTCCTCTTCTAGGGTTAGGTTTTTGGTGTTTGAGATTCTTTCCCTCATGCTTATGATAAATAGGCCCTTTCGGCCTCCTTTTGTATTCATCTTGGCACGAATGAGCACAACGGCCACATCTCTTCTAAGAGATAGCTACTAGCATTCTAACTGTTGTATTTTACAGTCTATTCTATTTCCGCTATTTAGTATAATATGTGTTTACTGTATCGCTATGTTCTTTACAATATATCTCTGTATTTGATTCCGTATATGCTCTTTTATTTCGTTCCCACATAAATCTGGATCACAGAGATTGTTCGTCTAGTTGAAGAAGCTCGCACCTCAGGAAAAGTTTCGGGGGGGAGGGGGGGGGGGTTAATGCCACCTTCTTGGCACTCATCCCCAAGTCCTCTAACCCATTTTCTTTCCAAGACTTTCGTCATTTCACTATGCAATTTATTGTATAAGATTATTTATAAAGTGATGGCTAACAGGCTTAAATATTGATTATCCAAAGGCATCTCTAAGGAAAAATTTGAGTTCCTTCATCAGAGGCAAATTTTCGATGCCATTGGCATGGCACAGGAGACCTTACATTCTGCTAAAATTAATCACTACAAATATATGGTTATGAAAATTGATGCATATGATAAATTTTACTGGTCCTTTCTCCGATTAATCCTTCTTAATGTGGGATTGAGTTTTGAGGTCACTCAGTGGATTGTGGGATGTGTCACTTTTCCTAACTTCATTGTCTTGATCAACGAGAACCCTACTAATTTATTCAAAATATCACGTGGAATTCGTCGGGGATGCCCTTTGTCGCCTCTTTTATTTATGTTGATTATAGAGGGTTTGAGAAAGTGATTAACAAAGATAAAGGTGATGGCAAGATCAAAGCATTAAGGTCTCCAGTTCTCATTACATCACTTACCTTCTTTTCATTGATGATGTCCTTTTATTTGGTATTGCCAACCTTTCGGAGTGGCAAAATTACAAATCTATTCTAGATAGATTCTGTTTGGCATCAGGCATGTTGGTTAGCACTAATAAGTCATGCCTTTATTATTCCAATATTGAGGAGGACTTGCGCACTCAGGTCGGTTCTCTTTTTCCCATCGATCTACAGGAGATTGACAATGGTATGAAATATCTTGGTTGTTTTTTAAAACCAAATGACTACTTAGTAGTAGATTAGTACTGGTTGGTTAAGAAAGTTGAAAAGAATATTTACAGTTGGTGTAATAGTAAACTGTCTTTTGGGGGTAGACTCACCCTACTTAGTTCGGCTCTTAACATTATCTCGATTTACTTGTTAATGCTGGCGAAGGTTCCCAATTACATCCCGACCCTCATTCGTCAGTTGTTCTTCAACTTCCCGTGGTCTACCTCCCAGTCCAGGCCTAGTACACATCTTGTGGCATGGGATAAACTAGCGATTCCTCAGGCCCTCCGCCACTGGGGCATTAAGAATATTTTTTGGGTATACAAGGATTTGCACTTGAAGAGTTTATGGCGTGGACTCACAGATCCAAGACTGTGGGGACAAGTTATCAGGAGTAAATATTTAAAGGGTCTTTCGGTCATTGAATGGATCATGAAGGAAAAAAGGAAAACTCCCACTATTTCAAATTTATGGTGGGGATTATTAGAGGCTTTCTCAAATTTGAATAGATGGATTGCTTGGCAGATTGAGAACGGATTTCATATGAGGATCGATGTTGATCCATATGTGGGAGGTTCATCTAACCACTTACTATCCTCAACCATGATTTAGTCTCTTCATTCGAAGGGCATTTTTTTCCTCAACCACGCCAGGAGACTGGAATATGATGGTACTGGAAACTATTGGTTAACGACATCTGATATTAAGTTGAACTTATTGGAAGTGAAATAATGGGACTCTTATGTGGAATCCCTCCATCATGAAGGTATTATATTGGGGAAGAACGATGGTCGTTTATTATGGACATGGAATATTTCAACTGGCACTGTTAACACCATGTTGGCATATTCATCTATTGCCAATGAATGCATAGTACCTACTTTGAAATGGTGGCATAAGAGGATCTGGCATTGGCTAGCCCCTATTAAGATAATTTGTTTTACATGGATGGCCTTGCGGAACAAGATCATGCTGGCGAAAATTAAATGAAGAGAGGAGGCTTGGGCCCTACGGGATGCTCGTTTTTCTATTGGGATGCTGAGATGGTGGATCATCTTCTTGTCACCTGTCATTTCACTCTACAACTTTGGGATGAGGTGGCTCACAGACTCAGTATTATCGGTAGTTGGAATCATGGCAATTTGGAATCGACCTTATTTTAGTGGTCACAAAATAGTGCTTATTCCCCGACATATCCATTATTCTTCATCTGGGGTATTTGGAGATATAGGAACTTAGTACTCTTTGAAGATTTACGATTTAGCTTTTGTAACGTCCCCTTCCATCATCAAATGCAGGGAAGGAAACGTTAACAACACACAAGGCTTTTGTAAAGACTTAGCCTCAATAATTTTTACTCATAATTTCACAACAATTAAAAACTTCAGTGTGTAGATTTAATTCAATATCAACACAGCGGAATTAAACATTGCATATGCACACAGTTTCATCATGCATTCAACATATAAACATCAGTCATTAATTGAAATATTTGCAGAGCATAGAATTAACATAACTCAACCACACGAATACTTATCTTGAATTGTAACGGTCCAAACGACTGGCTATGTGAAGGCAACGTTCCTCCCAACCGTAGATCTCTATCCAGCCTATATTCCTTCAGCTGAGAGATCACCCCCGAGATGGGATGTGTTTCCACTAAGGAGGAACTAGCTGGGTTCACTCACAGCCATGGTTTCGGTCAAGCATCCAAGAAGATAGAGGAGGGTAACGCTAAGCCAGTGAGCTCAACCACAGAGCTACAGGCATCTCAAGTGAGCTCAACAGTTAGGCACCCACATTAACTACCACATCCAACACAAGGAAGATCCCCTTCTCTGTTACACAGTCCCTCAGGCAACTCTTCCCTCCAGTGCTCTTCAGGATGGGCATAGAAAGGTCCATCTACTGATCCTTGAGATCCTAGCCTTCACTGGGTTTATCAAGCACACCCAACCTCTGCATAGTCATTCCCAACTTGATTTCTCACCATTCTGCTCACCAAATAGTCAAATCCGTCACTAGTTTTATGAGCTGCAAAAACTGGGTTTTCCTATTGATTTCGGGGTAGCTAATGCTCCCAAATTTGCCCCAAGGTTCATGCTAATGGATCCCCCATTGGATTTCCCCGTCCCATGCCAAATATGGGCGTTTTTGGTCTTTCAAAATCTGGGTTCTCTCAAGGTCGCGATTTCTGGTTCCCTCACTGCTGGCACTCATTTTTTTGGATGCAGAATGATGATAGCTCCTTTCACAATGGAATGGGGGTGAGAATGAAGCCCCCTCCCATGAGGTTGAGTGACTTCTTGCACAAGCAAACAGAGCCCATACCTACCCATACGAATTTTAGGGCTGCCCATGCTCCATTGAAGCCATGGGATGAAATCTCAACCACCTCCTTACAACAGTCATAAATGTCACCTAGGGAAGTCAATGGGTTCTCATAATGACAAATGGCAGCCTAGGTTTTAGTCCCATAGCCCCCTCACCACTCCCTAGTGGATACACGTGGCCCCTTCTCATTCGTTGCCTCCATAGCCAGTTTTGGTATTTTATTTCAATGTTAAATATTTACATCAATTTACAATATCCCATGGCTTAATAGCACGTGGGTAACAAAACATCAAGCATGTCTAATTTAAATAAAATCCGAGCATAAACTAGCAAGGCCTTGGCCTTGAGCTCCACGCTAGGGAAACATACAACGTGTGTATACAATATTTACATTAGAGCCAATATTTCCTAAGGGTCCAAATTGGGGTATTACATTCCCCTCCCCCTTAGAACAACACCGTCCTCGGTGTTCTCAAAACTGAACAAAAATGGGAATGCCTTCCTCATGGCATCCTCTAGCTCCCATATAGCCTCATTGGGAGGTGCTCCCATTAGACCTTTACCTGCCCGATGGCTCTGTTCCGGAGCAATGTGACTTTCTTGTCGAGGATGCACATAGGTTCTACTTGGAACTCTCCCTTGGGTTCCACCTGTATCACATTCCAATCAATCATATGATTAGGATCATGTACATACTTCTTAAGCAAAGATACATGGAAAACATTATGAGCTCTTATGCTAGCAGGCAATGCAATTCTATATGCAACTGGCCCTATCCTATCAAGGACTTCAAATGGCCCACAATATCTTGGTGACAACTTGGCACAACTCCCCAACTTGAGGGAACTCTTCCTTGGTTTCACTCTCAAATAAACATGATCCCCAATCTGAAATTCCTTATGTACTCTTTTCAAATCTGCATAACTCTTTTGCCTGTCTTGAGCTGCCTTTAAATTCTGCCTGATCTTAACAATTTCCTGTTCCATTTCTTTGATCATCTCGGGTCCAAGCACTACCCTGTTCACTGGGCCGTCCCAATTCACTGGTGTCCTGCATCCCTTGCCATATAATGCTTCAAATGGACTCATTCCCAAGGATGCATGGTGCCCATTATTGTATGCAAATTCAACCAAGTGTAAATAATCTTCCCACTTGGATGGTTTGTCCATCACATACATTCTCAGCATGTCTTCAAGAACCTGATTCACCCTCTTGGTTTGGCCGTCCGTTTGAGGATGGTAAGCTGTACTGAAATTCAATTTAGTTCCCAATTCCTGAAATAATCCCTTCCAGAAATTGGAGGTGAACTTTGTATCACGATCAGAAATTATTGCCTTAGGCAATCCATGCAATCTAAATATCTCTCTCATGAAGATGTTTGCAATGTCACTAGCCTTGTGAGTGGACTTTACTGGAATAAAGTGAGCTACCTTCGATAGCTTATCCACTACAACCATGATTGAATCATGCTTCTTCACTGTCATGGGAAGACCTGTTATAAAATCCATGGGGATCACTTCCCACTTCCATTCCGGAATGGGTAAGGGCTGCAATAACCCTGCTAGATGTTGGTGCTCTGCCTTGACTTGTTGGAACTTCTGACACCTAGCAATGTACTCAGCTATGTCCTTCTTCATGCCATTCCAAAAGTATTGCTTTCTTGCCGCTGTTATAGTCTTCTAATATCCTGGGTGTCCAGAGTACGACATTTGGTGTATTTCATCCATCACTAGTTTCTTCAAATCTGCATTATTTGGAATGTACAACCTATCTTTGTAGATGAGGATATTATCTTCACCCAGCTGATATCCTGCACACTTTTTATCCACATTACCGTGCTGCAACTTCTCTTTAATTTGAAGGCAAGTTTCGTCACTGTTTTGGGCTTCAAGAACTCTTGTCTTCAAATCTGACTTGCACATACTTACTGCTGAAACATGAAATTTTCTGCTAAGAGCATCTGCAACCTTATTCTCCTTCCCTTTTACATGTTTAATTTCAAAATCAAATTCACAAAGAAATTTCATCCATCTAGCTTGCCTAGCATTCAAGTTTGGCTGCTCAAACAAATACTTCAGGCTCATGTGGTCTTTTCTAAGCTTGAATTTTCTTCCCATCAAGTAATGCCTCCACATCTTAGGAGAATGTACTATGGCTGCTAATTCTAAATCATGTGTGGCATAATTCTTTTCGTGCTCTTTTAATTTCTTGGATTCATAGCAAATCACAATTCCTTCTTGCATAAGAACCCCACCCAGTCCTTCAATGCAAGCATATGTGTACACTACAAAATCCTTCATTGGATCTGCTATCTTCAAAACAGGAGCGCTGGTAAGTAACTCCTTTAATTTCTGAAAACTTTTCTCACATTTTTCAGACCATACAAATTTGATGTTCTTCCTTTGCAATGAAGTGATCGGATGAGTTATCCTGGAGAATCCTTCAATAAACCTTCTGTAGTAACCAGCAAGGCCCATAAAATATCTAACATCTGAAACATTTCTTGGAGTTGGCTAATCCATGATGGAATTAATCTTCTCCGGATCCACTGCAATTCCTTCTTCTGAAATGACGTGACCCAAATATTGAACCCTCTTTTGATAGAATTCACACTTGCTTAACTTGGCATACAACTGATGTTCTCTAAGAACTTGCAACACCATTCTTAGATGCTCCTCGTGTTCTTCTTCATTTCTTGAATAGACAAGAATGCCATCTAAAAACACAATCACAAACTTATCCAAATATTTGCTGAATACACTATTCATGAGACACATGAATGTGGCAGGTGCGTTGGTAAGGCCAAATGGAACCACAATGAACTCATAATGACCATATCTAGTTCTGAAAGCCGTCTTGTGAATGTCTTCTTCTTTAATCCTCACTTGATGGTAGCCAGACCTCAAGTCAATCTTTGAAAATAATTTGGCTTCCTTCATTTGATCAAACAAGTCATCAATTCTTGGTAATGGATACTTGTTCTTAACTGTCATTTTATTGAGCTGCTTGTAATCAATACACAGCCTTAAAGTCCCATCTTTCTTCTTGACAAATAACACTGGTGCTCCCCAAGGAGACACACTAGGCCTGATATACCTTTTATCTATTAATTCTTGCAGCTGCATTGCCATCCTAATGGATTCATCCAAACTTGGTGGATTAACAAACTCAATACGATCTTTGAAACTCTGAGGTAGACCCCCAAGAAAGCATTGGATTTTTACTCTCTCATCTTTGATATAGTCAACATACCTCAGTAATTCCAAGAATTTGTGGACATGCTCTTCCATAGATTTCAGTCCCAACCTGAGTTCATTAAACTCTTTTCTCTTACCGTCATAATACCTAGCAGAAAGGTATTTCTCCTTGAAGTACCCCTTAAATCTTTCCCAACTGATCCTTCTTTCATTAGATCTTTTCACTTGCAAGAGATTGTCCCACCAAATGGAAGCTCTGCCATTTAAGTTGTAAATGGCAATTCTGGCTTTTTCATTTCCTGAGTAGTCTTGAATTCTGAAGTACTTCTTCATTCCAAGAAGCCACGCTTTTTCCTCTTGGCTAGTCTTGCCTTCCCCATCAAATGTGGGAGGTCTTGCCTTCCTGAATTCTCCCTGTGGGATGCCCTTGAACTTCTTTCTTCCATCCAATCTCTTAGGTGCATGTCTTGGACTTCTCCCAGAACATTTGGAGTCACACGACCTGCTGGAAGAAGACCTTGATGAAGATGTTTTACGTTTTCTGCTCACTGAACTCTTCCTTGGGCTTGGAGTCCTCCTCTTCGAACGACCTCTAGAATGACTCCCTGCATCTCTTCCTTCTTCACCCATATTGCTTGGGTTGGACCCAAGGTTTATCTTATGCTGCATATCAGTGAGGCTTTGTAAAATAGCAGCATTGAGTTGGTGTTGTTCTTCTTGAGCCTTCATCAATCTTTCATTGAAGTTCACCATGGTTTCAACCAAATTTTGAGGAGTCACCTGCTCCCTTCTCCCATTGGATTCAGTCTCCGCATTCCCTTCATGCACATTTTCTCCTAGAATGTCTTCTTCGTGTTCATAAGGATCTTGAGCATCATTTATGGTCACCATCTTTCCTGTATGCTACCTCTGCTACAATTATAAATTTTATGAGCTGCAAGCACTGTGCATTATGAAATATTTGTCAGACATCATAAGAATGCATATAGAAACATACACAATCAATATTTAACATAATAGAACTCATGGAATAATTCACACAGTTGCTATGCATTCCTTTCCCTTTCCCATTCAAGCAATTCTGGAAATTGCCCATATTTATCAATAATTTGTCAAGACAGTCGTTGGTACATTTCTGCTCTAATTATTTGTGGGGTATGATAACTTCATTCCAATTCTGGTCATTCACCATTATTCCCTGCTAGACAAGCTTTCCAATGCCTGTTCCCGTGCTCCATTCCGACATCGGGTGTGGAAACAGCGTTGTTTCAAAAATGACAACTCTTACCAATAATTCGGCACATTTTACACAGTTGTATTTTGGTCCAGAATGCCAACTTCAGCCACTTGTGGAAGAAAATCTATGAGGGATAACAAAAACTTATCTATTGGGCGAAGTTAGTCCATATAACAAGGAACACTCAGCAATTCACGGATTTCAATTCCGATGCACCATTCATCTTCTATGAATTTCTGGGTTTTACTACTTCTCACTTTTCACATTTTTCCAAAATTCCAAATTTTGGGCCAAAAATGGCTATCTCCCAAACGGTGCATTTCTGGGAAATCTTCGTCTAACGAAAACTGTCCGTCTTAATGAGAATATGAAATGTCTAGTTCAGTAATATTTTTGATTCCCACATCTAGGGTCACTTTTACTACCCACAAGCTTTTCAAAATCCCGAAAAAGTGGCCCAGAACAGTGCTTTTTGGCCTTCTTGCTCACCCCGACCTCACATCCTTTGGAGTTTGGCTCCAAGATTCTGAACTTAACATCGTGCCTGCTTCATGACTGCCTCATACAATTTCAGATCAAACCGACCTTCTGTCAAGCCTCGGGACTCCGTCCTTCAAAAGTCACTACTATCCATTTTCTGTCAAATTGGGGCATAAAGGGCTCGAGGTCTTCATTGGTTCTTTCATGGCCTCCTTGCCCCACCGGAATCATCCCATTTTGAGCCCCGGTGCTCCCCCTATCCAAAAATTGGGTTTTGGTCACTTTACTCCTTTTTTTTTTTTTTTTTCGTGCCACCGTTGCGGGCCGGTTCGCCGATCGCTTCCGCAATTGCGGAGCAATTCGGCGAACGCTTCCACAATTGCGGAGCAGTTCGTCGAACGCTTCCGCAATGGCGGGGCGATTTGTTGAAGGCTCCCGCAATTGCGGAGCAGTTCGCCGAACGCTCTCGCAGTTGCAGGGCGATTCGAGGAATTCTTCTTCAATTCTGGAAGACATTCCGGAATTCTTTCCGCAGTTGCGGGAGACTTTCCAGAATTCTTTCCGCAAATTTCGGGCGGTTCGCGAAACTCTTCCGCAGTTGCGGGAAGATTCGTCGAACTCTTCCGGTTCGCGGAACTCTTCCGCAATTGCGGGAAGATTCGCCGAACTCTTCCGCAATTGCGAGAAGGTTCGTAGAACTCTTCCGCAACGGAAAGGTTCGCCGAACTCTTCCGCAATTGCGGGAAGGTTCGCGGAATTCTTCCGCAATTGCGGGAAGATTCGCCGAACTCTTCCGCAATTGCGGGAAGGTTCGCGGA
Organism: Larix kaempferi; assembly: GCA_027924585.1. Taxonomy (NCBI): domain Eukaryota; kingdom Viridiplantae; phylum Streptophyta; class Pinopsida; order Pinales; family Pinaceae; genus Larix; species Larix kaempferi. The sequence continues at coordinate 10,821,555 of BSBM01000249.1, forward strand.
ATTCTTCCGCAACGAAAAGTTTTGCCGAACTCTTCCGCAATTGCAGGAAGGTTCGCGGAATTCTTCTGCAACGGAAAGATTTGCCGAACTCTTCCACAATTATGGGAAGGTTCGCGGAATTCTTCCGAACTCTTCCCGAAACGGACTTAACAAAAATTTTCAAAAAAAACACTTAAACAATTTCGGATTCTTCTTCCTTGCGGCTGCAATTGGATTTGGCCCATAGAGGCCCAATGCTGCAACCAATAGCTCTGATACCACTCTGTAACGTCCCCTTCCATCATCAAATGCAGGGAAGGAAACGTTAACAACACACAGGGCTTTTGTAAAGACTTAGCCTCAATAATTTTTACTCATAATTTCACAACAATTAAAAACTTCAGTGTGTAGATTCAATTCAATATCAACACAGCGGAATTAAACATTGCATATGCACACAGTTTCATCATGCATTCAACATATAAACAGCAGTCATTAATTAAAATATTTGCAGAGCATAGAATTAACATAACTCAACCACATGAATACTTATCTTGAATTGTAACGGTCCAAACGACTGGCTACATGAAGGCAACGTTCCTCCCAACCGTAAATCTCTATCCAGCCTATATTCCTTCAGCTGAGAGATCACCCTTGAGCTGGGCTGTGTATCCACTAAGGAGGAACTAGCTGGGTTCACTCACAGCCATGGTTTCGGTCAAGCATCCAAGAAGATAGAGGAGGGTAACGCTAAGCTAGTGAGCTCAACCATAGAGCTACAGGCATCTCAAGTGAGCTCAACAGTTAGGCACCCACATTACCTACCACATCCAACACAAGGAAGATCCCCTTCTCTGTTACACAGTCCCTCAGGCAACTCTTCCCTCCAGTGCTCTTCAGGATGGGCATAGAAAGGTCCAACTGCTGATCCTTGAGATCCTAGCCTTCACTGGGTTTATCAAGCACACCCAACCTCTGCATAGTCATTCCCAACTTGATTTCTCACCATTCTGCTCACCAAATACTCAAATCCGTCACTGGTTTTCTGAGCTGCAAAAACTGAGTTTTCCTATTGATTTCGGGGTAGCTAATGCTCCCAAATTTGCCCCAAGGTTCATGCTAATGGATCCCCCATTGGATTTCCCTGTCCCATGCCAAATATGGGCATTTTTGGTCTTTCAAAATCTGGGTTCTCTCAAGGTCGCGATTTCTGGTTCCCTCACTGCTGGCACTCGTTTTTTTGGATGCAGAATGATGCTAGCTCCTTTCACAATGGAATGGGGGTGAGAATGAAGCCCCCTCCCATGAGGTTGAGTGACTTCTTGCACAAGCAAACAAAGCCCATACCTACCCATATGAATTTCAGGGCTGCCCATGCTCCATTGAAGCCATGGGCTGAAATCTCAACCACCTCCTTACAACAGTCATAAATGTCACCTAGGGAAGTCAATGGGTTCTCATAATGACAAATGGCAGCCTAGGGTTTAGTCCCATAGCCCCTTCACCACTCCCTAGTGGATACATGTGGCCCCTTTTCATTCGTTGCCTCCATAGCCAGTTTTGGTATTTTATTTCAATGTTAAATATTTACATCAATTTACAATATCCCATGGCTTAATAGCACGTGGGTAACAAAACATCAAGCGTGTCTAATTTAAATAAAATCCGAGCATAAACTAGCGGGGCCTTGGCCTTGAGCTCCACGCTAGGGAAACATACAACGCGTGTATACAATATTTACATTAGAGCCAATATTTCCCAAGGGTCCAAATTGGGGTATTACAGCTTTGAAGGAGCTTGCAAATTCATTATGCAGTTCTTCTTAGAGAATCTGAAGCATTCTGCACTTATCAAATCTTTTTATAAGCCTCCTAGTCCTCTATATTATGGGAAGAATCCCATTGTATTTTTTGATGGGCAGAACAATGTGGGCGTTGCGGAGCAAGGATCCATCTCATACTTTCTAAAGCTCATCACATTGATATTGTTATTGACTGTGGTGAAGGCAGTAACACACAGGCAGAGTTACTGGCTCTTTAGGGTTTATTATCCTTTGCTCTTAAAATGAAAGTTACCTCTCTGCATACTTTTGGTGACTCCTATGCTTTATAGACTGGATCAGTGGCAATAAACTCCTTCAAGTTGCGGTCCTTGAACACTGGAAAGCTCGGGTCCTGACTCTACATCATAGTTTCTCCTTGATTGCACCTTCCATGGGCATACAATAAAAAAGATGATTTACTTTCAAAGCAGGGTTTGGGCTTCATGGAAGGTTTTATACACTTCAAAAGATTCTACTCAAATATTTTGGTGGATGAGGGAATATATAGGATTAACTAGTTCCGGTTATCTTTAGACATCTTCCTTTTTTGGCTATGTTGGGTTGATATGCCTTATTATTGATATTACTTATTATTGATATTACATGATAAAAGTACTATCAATTGTTTTTTTTAACTAATTATGAGATGAATATGGGTGACTAGAATAGGAGACAATCTTGGAATTATGGTTCCAAATAGTTTAGATAGTTTTTCAGTTACTAGAATCACTGAGACACTAGTCACTATTGGATTATCAATCATTATAATCACTATCTGCGGGATAGATACCCTTTGTAGTTTCTTTGATTCACACTATGAATGATAAGAAACTTTTTTTTTCTTCTAAAAAACAAAAACAAAAAGAAAAAAATCTTATATCAATTTGCCCATAAACATATTTTATTTTTGAAAAATAAACATATTTTATTTTTGAAAAATATATGCATGTGTGTATTACAATCATAGTCTAGCTTTGAAATATTTGTCCATCATGTGCTACTATTACAATTTCTTTAATTTAGAGCTTTTAACAAACTATTCATTTACTATCTCATGCGACATCTTTTTCGGTATTGTTCAAACATGATATACAATAAATATTCCATACATGTCATAATTGTTTACATTATACTTTCATGACTGAAATGTACATGGTCTGTTTGATTCTTGTTACAATTTACATTATACTTTCATGACTGAAATGTACATGGTCTGTTTGATTCTTGTTACATTTTCCTTCAGTATTTCACCGTTTTTATATAATTGAGATTGGATTTTTTTTTTATATATTAAAGAATTGATTATATATACTAACACATTTGTACATATTATTAAAACCAATAAAGTATGGGAATATATGTCATCTTACTTATAGCAATTACAATGGTTCTTCCTTATCTATATATTTAGAAGGTCGTGATTTTCAAATTAACTTTAAGAAACTGGTAACATGCATAGTTGTTATAACTGTAAGAAACGGGGTAACATGCATAGTTGTTATAACTGTGAAGGGGCCTTCGAAATTCCAAAGCAAATAACACCTTTGATCATTCTAGTGTAAGAACAAAAAATAGTGTCATTATTGTTTTTCTTAATCCAAAGCAAACAACACTTTTAAAAATTCTAGTGTAAAAACAAAAAATAGTGTCATTATTGTTTCTTAATGGTTTTTATTTTTTAATGAAAAAACTATAACTTAATATTTTTAATAAAAAATCAAAGTTACATATATTTTTCTGAGCCACTGCTCTAATTTATAACCAATATCAACTCACTATCCACTATACCATATTTCCCAAATACAGAATCCAAGTTCTTCCCACTACAACAAAGGACAACTAATCAAAATCAAAATACATCATAAAAAACTAAGCATGCAGCCACCCTAGAAGACATATATATTACCATCGTCAACAATGGTATCAACAACCCATTCTACAAAATAAATGAAGCCATCCATTGGGACAATGGCTTCTTTCAATAGCCTATCAACATCCATGTTTATCTCTCTATAAATATGATGAAAGGAACTCCCTTCAAACCTGTTAATGAGCGATCTTGTTTTATGTATCCAATGGTATAAGTAGAGAGTCTGAAAGTCAAATAAACTTGTGGCCCAGTCTATAATAACTCTGCGCAATCAGTTCTGATTTTTTATTTCTACCTATGCCTACACCCATCTTCATAAATATAAGATAAAAATGATTAGATTTAATATTATACATTAAATCTGATCATTTTTATCTTATATATATTTTTGTTCAGAAAAATATAAAAAAATAAGAATTAAGGTAGTCTAAATCCCATATCATAAAAATATGCCATATACATTACAAATATTACTTAAATAACAACTAAATCTAGAGATACTTATAAAACATGACATTGATTAATGATGTTAATGCACAGTACTGAGACCGTGGATGCTTTTTAATATCATAACGAGATTGATGAATATTGTTGATACACAATGCTAAGACCATGGATGCGTTTTAATATGAGAACGAGAGAGATGTCATGCCATTAACATAGAGACATTCATTGAAATAAATGATTCAAACGTCAATAGTTCTTTAGGTCATGACATTCACCATGACAATTTAAAAAGTTCCAACCTTTAATTGATCTTCCTAAATCACAACTTTGATCATAGGTATAAAAGATTAGTCATTAAGTATCTTGTTGAAGACTTTAATATGATGTTTGGTTTAAAGACTCATACTTGTAGTAAAAAGTTTTAAGTAAGAACTTCCAAGTAGTATTGCTAAATCAGGACAACTATTTTCACAAGAATACAATATTAAGAATACAATATTAATGACGTGTTTACCTTGTTAACAATATGGTCATGGGTTTTTGTTAAGCATTCATATGCATAGGGAAAATGTCTTGAGTCTAACCTCAAGTGGTCTTTTTAGATCACAACTATATTCACATGAATATAAGATTAATGATGTGGGTGCTTTGCTAAACACCCCAACTTGGTGTTTTGGTTAAGGATGTAGATTTACTGTAAAATATCTTGAGTTTTAACTGTAAAGTGGTCTTGAAAAATAATGACAATTTTGTTCATAGGAATAAAAGATTAATGATGTAGGCATCTTTGTCGAACACCCCAGTTTGGTGTTTTGGTTGAAGACCCATGTCCACAATAAAAATGCCTTCAATTCTAATTCCCAAGAGGTCTTGTTAGATAGCAACAACTTCATAAGGGGTGATATAGATACCCTATTTAACTCCTTAGTCTTCTATTTTGATTAAAGATTCAAACCCACATGTTAAAGGTCTTGAGTTCCAACCCCCAAGCGATCTTGCTTGATTGCAACAACTTAGTTCACATGGATAAATGATCAATGATGTGGGTACTTTATCAAACATTGGTATGGTATTTTGGTCAAGGACACATATCCATAGTAAAAGGTCTTGAGTACCAACCCTAAGTTGTTTTGAAAAATCATGACAACTTCATTCACAAGATTAAAATATCAATGATGTGGGTACCTTGTTGAACACCCTAATTTGGTGTTTTGGTTAAGGAATCTCATATATGTAGGTAAAATCTTTCGAGTTTCAACCCCCAAGTGGTCTTGCAAGGTTGTAAAAAATCCATTCACATGATTAAAAGATTAATAATATGGGTACCTTGGGAAACACCTTGGTCTCATATTTTGATTAAGGATTCATATCCAAAGGTAAAAGGTCTCAAGTTTCAACCCCCAAGTGGCCTGCCAAGATTGTGACAACTTCATTCCCAGGAATAAAATATTAATGAAGTGGATAACTTACTTAACACCTCGATTTGGGGTTTTGGTTAAGAACCCATATCAATGGTAAAAGGTTCTGAGTTCCATTCCCAAGTGGTATTGCTAGGTCACGACAACACTCATATCCATAAGAAAAATGTTTCCTATACCATTCACAAAAGTTTTGAACCTCAACTTCGAAATAATTTTGAGAAATAATTACAACTCCATTCACAAAAATAGAGATTAACCACGTAATTATGTTGCAAAAAACCATTGTTTTAACATAAGTGGTTATATTTTGTGTTAGTAAATTGTTGCAGCCACACTAGTCAACATAATAATACAAAAAGGAGTCTGATCAACAACAAGAAGTTCATCATATTTCTAAAAATTTCAAATTTTGCTACAAAAATGAAGCTACTATAATTTGTAGAGGATGCCCAAACGTTCTTGCTAGTATTTACACGATAAAAAACACCTAGAAACAATTATGTTTTACAAAGCATGAAAGAAATCCATGCTTAAAGAAACACATGTTTGCTATGAGCTTCCTCTTATTTACCATGTGAATGATGGGATTCTATCAAGTTCTTTTCATCCATGTCCACATCTTCAAGAAGTTGATGCACTGTTTCTTCTTCTTTAAATTCTCTTAGTGTTGATCCCATTGACTTTCTAACATTGGACGCTATACAATATGAACCTCTACTCAAGTTTGTAACCATATTGTGGACTAGATTACATTCAACTTCTAGTGCTTGAATTACCTTTTTTTTGCAGTAAAGTCTCGATTACCACAACATATGTACTATTGTGGATGCCTCCTTGCCCATGTCTCTTCAATGTAACTAAAAATAATTATGTGTTGTTACTTGCTATCATTTCCTCTTGTCATCTCAAAACCCTGTGAATTTCATAGATTTCACATAATGGGCATTGCTCAATACGGAAATGGTTGCCAATGTTGTCCATAATTTCCAGAAGTTGTGCTAGTTCAATTCTTCAAAGTAAATCGGACTCTTAGGAAGCAATCCTAGGTCCAAGGAAACATAGACATGACATTTCAAACACAAGATCCCAATAACACAAGCAAGATTACCAAATGTAGGAGCCCAATTTCTAGACTTGAAATACCCTAACCCACATATGCATGAATACATAACCACAACATACCCAATATTGAAAAAAAATAATTTCTAAGTGTACCTATAATCAATTCTCAAAGCCAACAAATCACTCACAAAGTACGAAAGCACGGATTCTCCAAATAGTTCTAGGTGAAGGGAAATTCTAAAAAATGCTTGAATTTGAAGGTGAAGGACTACTAAATATCCCTTGAATGCAAAGACAAAATGACTACCAATCCCAACCAACATTGTCCTCTATACTCAATTCACAATCCCCAAGTTGATGACGATTATTAGTCTCATAAAGATTTAAGGAAATACCATGTTCATCATTAAGGAGCTTCTCCAAGGTCCTATAACTTACGAGGGATCAAAATATGAGCGGGGACCCGTACAATCCAACCATCAAGCTACTGAATTCCATTCCCAAATGACTAAAAATGAAAGATTCTGTAATCCCATCTGCATTAAACTCCATAACCATTGCCAATTGATTAGACCAACTCCACATTAACGTTGAAGTGTGTGGGAGTACAAGGAAAATGATGGTTATTTGAGTGCTTAGTCCAATTTGTGACTGGCCTTGGGAATTTTGATACCTTTTTTTGTTAGAATCTCCCTGACTTGCGGGTGTGGCCTTTGGTATAAGAAACCATGGCCCAGGGGAATCTAAGCCGTCAAAATCACCCTGAGATTGCACCCGACCTGGGCCACACCAACCCTCGACTGGTTGGATTTTGGGTGTCTCCCCCCATCTAGCTCACCCCTAAGGGGAATTGAACCCGAGTCGCCCTGCTGACGAGACCCACACCTTAACCGAATGAGATAGCAGGAATTGACAATAGCAAGTGACGAGACACACACCTTAACCAAATGAGTTAGCGGGAATTGACAACAACAGGCACTTTTGATACATGAACAACATACAATGCTTAAGATAAATCATAGTTGAAAGTATGGTATGGGGAAAAAAGAGAACCCCTCTTTTTCCCTTAATGCTCCTTCATTCATGTGAGATCCCATATTAGCAAAATTTACTTACTTGACGATTATGCTCTCTCACCACATTAAAAAAATCACTTAATAGTTTTGAACTTACTTGCTTCCTTTTATATTTTGAGTATTAAACTTGTAGGCTTACCCACAAGTGGAACACCATAATTGTTCATAAGATTTAATTATAATAACTAAGACATCAATACAAGAAGATTCCTCATATGCCTAGAGTAAAGAATTCTCTTTTTTTAACAAAAATGGTTATTTTTTATTGGGTAGAGCATGGTTGGGCCATAGCCTAATCAACCTCTACATTTCCTTTAGCGCACTTGAGTGAATAATACCATATCCTACTATTACAAAACTGATGGGTAACTGCCTTCCTACGGGATAGGAGACCAAAGAGGAACGTTATCATTTTTTTTCAGCTCTGCATGAGCTAAGAGACAGCTCATATTGGCCTTTGCATTTGCTTTCTGATTTAGGCTCCAAAGAATATGGAAGGAGGTGGATTTGAAATTTTGCAGCAATTTACGAACCCTTTGCAAGGTCTTGTTGAGCACCAAATTATTAAAATTATCTTCCGTGTTTAGGATTTTTACTATGATTTCCGAGTCTCCAAAAATTTGAATGTCTTGGCCAACATGCCCATGGGCAAGCTGACAAGCTTTGAGCAAGCCTAAAATTTCAGCTTGATTATTAGTGCTCTTCCCGAGACCCCAACTGAAGGTGTCTTTACTTTGACCATCTGGGCCGTAGATGATTCCTCCCGCTCCTGCTGGTCCTGGATTACCTTTAGCTGCTCCATCAAAGAAGATCATGGCTTTACCTTGATTCTGCCACCACAAATGAAATTCAGATTCAGTGCTCCTCAGTCTCCATGCTGGATTGCTGGTAGGTAGAGAAGAGATCTTATTCTGAGTTTGCTGCATAGGAGCACCAAGCCAGCTAATCTCTTCCGGAAGTAGCAGATTATCATGTTTAGGGGGACAATTTTCCAAAGTTTCTAACAGCAGAGCTTTGGCTTTAGCCACCACGATGGAAGGGGAGCACAAGCTATTTTGAAAAATTCCTTCATTCCTGGCTAACCATACTTCCCAGCAAATGTATTTTGGGAGTGCAAGCCAAATTTTTGACCAAAGGGAATTGCTCTTTATCGCATGGGGGTATCGATATTTTCAGGTGGAGAATAAATAAACTATTGTACTCTGCATTGGAACAAAAGCGTTGAGCCCCTGCAAAGCCAACTTCCACACCTCCTGCGTGTAAGGACAATCGATGAACACATGGTCAATTGACTCATGTGCCAAACAACAGAGGGGGCATCTGTGAGGCCCATTAATTCCACATTTATCTAGATTCTCCCCTGTCAGCAGTCTTCTGTGCATGAGGATCCAACAATTTTTTTTTTTTTTTTTTTTTATCTTGGGGATGTTGTAGAAATCCCAAGCATGCTTTCACAGAGCATGTGGATGAATATGGGTATTATGCGATTGGATGACAACATACCTGTGGGCTGCTATGTACACACCTGCAGAACTGTAATATCCCTTTTCAAAATTTTTAAGAAAATGCCCAATTTTCCACTTTTTTTTTCCAATTTCAACCTTTGACAAGTTTTACTGTTTTGACCTCCAAATCAACCCAAATGCTCCCAAATATTCTGTATGAGTGTATGAATTATATTTAGACTTGAATATTAGGTTCAGGGATGTTTTATGGTCCTCCAAAGATTTCTGAAAACTTGACATATATTCTGACCAATATATGCAATTTTGACTAGTAATTTGTGCATCAAATTCCCCCGGGGGTAACATTGAAAAGGGCCTCCCAAATGCCTCTAAACTCCCTCAAATTTATGAACAGAGGTATGTAATGTGTTAAGTATGTTATTAAGGTCTCATATGCACCATTAATGGATTATTACAACTGTTCTCACCCTCTCCCATTCAACTGCAAAAATCCCCAATTCGACCCTTGGGGGAATGGCACTATTTCACCTCCCAATACAACTAAACTGAGTAAAAATGCTTCAAATGCTCAAGTACAGTACATGAAACTTGTATAAGACATCCATGGCAGTATATTTATCACAAATATATCATAGAATCATCCATCCATTCGAAATAATCAACATTATAGTGTCATACATCAATGCATTGGGAAAATGGACATTGTTTGCTCATTAATCAATATTTTTGCATACAACCAGTGGGTATTTCGACCTGAGAATTTATAAATATTAAGAACAGAGGATATGAAGCTATTACAATCAGAAATATATAATGATAATCTCTCCCAAGAATCACAAGAGCTCACCAAAAACGCCCTCCCTCAAAGAGCATGAATATGCCTTTAAAACTGGAAACGGTGGAGAGAAAGTGCTGCACTAAACCAAACCATGAAAATTCCTATAGCTTCTACCTGCAAATACAAACTCCATTAAAGCACCATGAAAGACCTGATTGGCCTCTCCAAACACCAACTTGGATGTGAATCTTTCACCCTCGAAATTGGCCAAGGCAAGAAACTAGTCATCCACTAGCTCTCTCTTCACAAATGCAATTTTTCTTAAATCATCAAAATCCATTCTCATACTTCATTTTTACATTTTATAACCAACATTAGCCTTCTAAAGGTCGAAATCCTCTCAATAGATTCAATAGATTTCCATTTAGGAAATATTCCACATTTGCCACTTGTCTCCTAGTTCCAACCTTCCATCTTCTCCCAAATTAGATTTTGAGTCTCTTTGGCTTCTCCAACTCCCATGAGCGCCTTCCTTGAGCCTATTTTTGTGGCTGACATGTCATAGTGGTCAGATGTCAGAGGTCAGGTCTGCAATTTTTCATAGTTGTCATAGATGCTCCATCATTGGTGTCATAGGGGCTAAGGAATCTACCCCAAGTGTCCACAAACTTCCAATTTGACTCTTTATCTTCCATGGAGGTTACCAATCCTTCCCAATTCGACCTAATATTCTCAATGACATGTATTATGACTTACCAACTCACCCAAGAGTGTTCACCTTCCCATTAATTCGAATTTGCAAGAGAGAGATACCATGTATTATGAAAAATCAAGCTAGTGTGGGTCCCACATCCTCCATATGTCTCCAAAACCATTTGCCACCTAGGATTTCTCTTGAATTTCTTTATTCACTCTATTTATTAAATACTTGAACCCTTCTAATGTCTAAACATCATTTATTAGCTTCCTTATTACCATTCCACATGTGCCCATCCAACCTAGGAAACTAGTAGGATTGATGGGATTGTCTTACTATGAAATTATTTGAATGGAGACATTACAGTCCTCCCCACCCAAGATTGCTTGCCCTCAAGCAATATCAATTTACCATGCTGCAAACTTGTCCCTCCTCTATCAGGTGGCCTTCCATGAGTAATGTCTCCCAAAATCTTTCTATTCCGGTGCTTCATGCCGTGGGAAGAAACTACCTGATTCGGATAGGTGTGTTGCCCTCTCACAATCCTTAGTACTCCTTTTGAATCTTGGAATTTCATTTCAGGAATTTTATAATTTACTGTATGCTCTCCTATTGAATACAACCATTTCACTCCCAAAACAACATTAGTATCAGCAATATCAACCACATAAAAACTATCGACAAAAGTATAGTTACCTATGGTGACTTGCAGCTGTGGAATCCATGTTTTGCACTCCATTGTGTTGTGACCGGGAATGACAACTGTGAAGCCATCGAATGGTTCAATAGGTATCTTTCTTTTCTCCACCATATCTATATAAATGGAGTTATGGGTGGCTCCTCCATCTACCAAAACTGAATTTCTTTATCCTTGTACCATACCCTTGCATCAGATAGTATGATAGCGAGGTACTGCTAAAAGTACTGTCATTGTTAATTTGGTGGGTGATGGATACTTCACCTCTGGTTTCCCTTATTATGCTATAGTATATCCTTCTTCTTGGGCTGAATTATGTCCTTCTTCCTCCATGCCCCCTTCATATCCCTCATCACAAAATACTTCAATGAATTGGGCCTTTCCTTTAGCACATTTATGTCCGGGTCCCCACAGTTGGAAGCATGAGTAACACAATTTCTTCCTTCTGAGCTCTTCCTTGCTTAGTTCCTCTTTCTTATCTTTTCCATATTCATCTTCTTGCCATGGCTTCTTATCAGGTCCATATCTTTGCCAAGGTTTCTTTTCAATTCTGAGGTCAGGCTTGGGAGGAAATCTCGTTCTAGGAAGCACATTTTGGAGATCCCTAGTTAAGTTCATTGCATCTTTTAATGTAATTGGCTTGTGGGCTTTGACCAAACCTTTTAAGGGTTCAACCAAACTTTCAGTGAACAAAAATACCAACCTTCCCATAGATACATCAGCCACCTTGACTGATAATTTTTGAAAGTCCAACATATATTCAGTAGGGGTCCCAGTTTGCTTCAATTGAGCTAATTCCTTGAAAGGCAATTCTGGATCTTTTTGTTCAAATCTCTGTAGTACCCTATCAACAAATTCTCCATATGTTTTAACCTGATCATGACCCAAGGTTTTTAGGACATTGAACCACCATTCATTGGCATCCCCTTCCAAATGCAAAATGGTCATTTTTAATGCATCCTCTTCCAACATAGGATTCAACTGAAAATACACATCCAATTTTTGCACCCAAGTGTTAGCAGAATTTTGAGAAGAACCATCAAAAGTAGGAAGTGAAATTTTACCAATATCAATATTTAATTCTTTGTTTTGGAATGGACTCCTATTGTATTCCCTCCTTTTCATTTTTTGTATAGCATCAATGTAGTCACTGAGTGGTACACCTCTTTTACACTCTTCATTCAAATCATTCCAATCATTGACTAGTTTCTTATAATCCACCTCAATATTGGGCTCTTCTTTGGGTGTGATAAATTTAGGTGCAGTATGCCTTTGTGTGATTTGGAATTCATCAGGTCTATTATGTGGTCCTATGCTTGAAAAAATATGCTCACTCCCTTTTATCTTTTCCCCAGAATGTGAACCACTGTTATCTCCTATCATCCCTTTGCCTGAAAGTTGGCTACCCAACAATTCGAAATTTTTCATCATTTGTTTATTTATCTCTAGCATAACCATGGTAATTCCATCAAAACATGGTTTTAAGGCTTCAATAAATTCCTCCATATGTCTTAATTTTTCCTCCTCCTCTCTACCCATTGTTTTAGAAAAAAACTTTTTTTCTGCTACTATCTCTTCTTCAACCAAAACTTCTTCAACTACCGATTCAAAGGGTGGGGGTTTATTTGTTTGGATTATTTTTAATACCATAAGGTTCCAAGACCATGCTCTGATACCACTTGTAATATCCCTTTTCAAAAATTTTAAGAAAATTCCCAATTTTCCACTTTTTTTTTCCAATTTCGACCTTTGACTAGTTTTACTGTTTTGACCTCCAAATCAACCCAAATGCTCCCAAATATTTTGTATGAGTGTATGAATGATATTTAGACTTGAATATTAGGTTCAGGGATGTTTTATGGTCCTCCAAAGACTTCTGAAAACTTGATTTATATTCTGACCAATATATGCAATTTTGACTAGTAATTTGTGCATCAAATCCCCCGGGGTAACACTAAAAAGGGCCTCCCAAATGCCTCTAAAATCCCTAAAATTTATGAAAAGAGGTATGTAATGTGTTAAGTATGTTATTAAGGTCTCATATGCACCATTAATGGATTATTACAACTTTTCTCACCCTCTCCCATTCAACTGCAAAAATCCCCAAATCGACCCTTGGGGAAATGGCGCTATTTCACCTCCCAATACAACTAAACTGAGTAAAAATGATTCAAATGCTCAAGTACAATACATGAAAATTGTAGAAGACATCCATGGCAGTATATTTATCACAGATATATCATATAATCATCCATCCATTCGAAATAATCAACATTATAGTGTCATACATCAATGCATTGGGGAAATGGACATTGTTTACTCATTAATCAATATTTTTGCATACAACCAATGGGTATTTTGACCTGAGACTTTCTGAATATTAATAAAATAGGATATGAATCTATTACAATCAGAAATATATAATGATAATCTCTCCCAAGAAGCACAAGAACTCACCAAAAACACCCTCCCTCAAGGAGCATGAATATGCCTTCAAAATTGGAAATGGTGGAGAGAAAGTGCTGCACTAAACCAAACCATGAAACTATCTGTAGCTGCTACCTGCAAATACAAACTCCATTAAAGCACCATGAAAGACCTGAGTGGCCTCTCCAAACACCAACTTGGATGGGAATCTTTCACCCTTGAAATTGGCTAAGGCAAGAAACTAGTCATCCACTAGCTCTTTCTTCACAAGTGCATTTTTTCTCAAATAATCAAAAGCCATTATCATACTTCATTTATACATTTTATAACCAACATTAGCCTTCTAAGGGTCGAAATACTCTCAATAGATTCAATAGATTTCTATTTAGGAAATATTCCACATTTGCAACTTGTCTCCTAGTTCCAACCTTCCATCTTCTCCCAAATTCGATTTTGAGTCTCTTTGGCTGCTCCAACTCCCATGAGCGCCTTCCTTGAGCCTATTTTTGGGGCTGACATGTCATAGTGGTCAGATGTTAGAGGTAAGGTTTGCAATTTGTCATAGTTTTCATAGATGCTCCATCAATGGTGTCATAGGGGCTAGGGAATCTACCCCAAGTGTCCACAAACTTCCAATTTGACTCTTTATCTTCCATGGAGGTTACCAATCCTTCCCAATTCGACCTAAGATGCTCAATGACATGTGTTATGACTTACCAACTCACCCAAGAGTGTTCACCTTCCCATTAATTCGAATTTGCAAGAGAGAGATACCATGTATTATGAAAAATCAAGCTAGTGTAGGTCCCACATCCTCCATATGTCTCCAAAACTATTTGCCACCTAGGATTTCTCTTGAATTTCTTTATTAACTCTATTTATTAAATACTTGAACCCTTCTAATGTCTAAACATCATTTATTATATTCCTTATTACCATTCCACATGTGCCCATCCAACCTAGGAAACAAGTAGGATTGATGGGATTGTCTTACTAGGAAATTATTTGAATGGGGGCATTACAAGAACCCCATCCCCATTTATTACGATCGTAGATGGATTGGAGCTAACCCAGAAAGTGCCATGAGTAGGGAATTCTCTTGATCATGCATCCAGTCAGGAGGTCGAGGATAATGCTATGCTTTCCAATTTCCACTAGGATCCCAGATAGAAATATCAACCAATGTTTGAATGCCATGCTGAGATAGCCAAACCCGTAACTCAAAGAATTCTTCTGTTTGCTTGAGCGGTGGATTTCCCATGATTTTGTCATCCCATAGCCTGATGTTCTTCCCATTGCCAAGAATACGATAAAGATGGGCTTTGAAGAACTCCCATCCACGACTACACAGCTTCCATAGCGTGGTACCTTTGCTGAAGATTCCTGCATCCATACTATTTAGAGAGAGCCCATTCAAATATTTTTTAGTGAGCACTTGACTAACGGCGTGGCTTTGGTTTGATAGGATTTTCCATAGTATTTTACCTCCCAGAGCCAAATTAGCCAATCCTGCATCTCTTATCTGAAGACCACCATTAGAGAATGACCGTTTCACAATGTCCCAACTAACCAAATGAAATTTTTTTTATTCCCCTTACCTCCTTGCCATAGAAACTTTCGAATTAGCTGAGACATCTGATTGGTAATCATCTTAGGAGCCAAAAGAAACGAAGCCTGATAAATGGGGAGGGATGGGATAATAGATTTAATGAGAGTGAGATTTCCAGCGGTGGTGAGCCATTGTCCACCCTAGGCAGCCAATTTTGCCTTGATTTTGCCGAGTATTTCAAGCCATTGAGAAGCCTTGGAAGTGCCCAGAGTTAAAGGCAGGCCTAAATATTTGATGGAGTCCCACACTGTATATCCCATAAAGCCTAAGGAATGGGAAATTCGAAGGATGGTTGGTTGATCTACCTTCCAACCATACATTGCACTTTTTCTCTTATTAACCAAAGCTCCATAAACTCTGCAAAAGCTGTGGTTTACATCGTTGAAGGCCCTGACAATTTTTATAGAGGCACCTCCCAAGAGGAGGGAATCATCAACGAACAAGGCATAGTTTAAAGGTTCTAGCTCTTTCACCACATGGATACCTGGAGCTGTCCCTGCTAGCTTCTCAGCTGTTAGTTTTCGACTAAGAGAATCAACCATCAGAATATACGAGAATGGGGACAAGGGGAAGCCCTGCCTGATACCCCTCGTGGCTTGGAAGTAATTGGCTAGCTTGCCATTTACAAGAGGGGCGATCCTAGGCTTTTCTATACATGCTTTGATTAGCCTGACAAAGTTAGTACTAAATCCAAAGGAAAGAAGAACTTGAAAAAGAAAGGAGTGTCTTACCCAATCGAGGGCATTAGCCATATCAATCTTTTTGAGCATCCCTTGCTCTTGCCGATGGTAACTTGAGTGGATGGTTTCCTGCACTAGGATCAAATTATCCATGATATGTCTTCCTTTGACAAACCCTCCTTGACTGGGGGAGATGAGTTTTTCCAGCAGAGGCTTGATTCAATTTGCCAGGAGTTTGGAATTTTTTTTATATGAAGCATTGCACAACGATATTGGTCTGAATTGATCAAAAGTCCCAGGGCCCTTTGTTTCCTTGGGGATTAAAGCTAAAAAGGTAGAGTTTGTGCTGCCTCCAACCTTAGCCTTTTGGAGAAAACCTTTGATAATCCGAAATAAGTCAATCTTAATTATGTCCCAACAAATTCTGTAGAAATGTATGGAAAACCCATCGGGCCCAGGAGCTTTGTTCGACTCCATCGACCAGATTACATTGTTGATCTCAGTTTCGGTGAAGTGTTGCAAAAGACCTGTATTTTCCTCCTCATCAACCAGTCTCAGAATATTAGTAAGAAAATCCGAGAATTCTTGATCAGAATCCATGCCTTCTTCCGTGAAGAGTTGATGAAAATGGGAAGTTGCAGCCTCTTTTAATTGATCTATTTCTTTGTGAACAGTCCTGTCAGGAGTAGTGATTTCATCTAAATGATTACGAGAGAGGCGAGCTTTAAATTGATTATGGAAGAAGGTTGTATTTCTGTCGCTAGACTTGAGCCACAGGATTCTGGATTTAAGCCTCCAATGCTCTTCCTCCTGCCTGTAAGAGAGAAATGTTTTAAGTTGAGCAGCTTGCTCATTCTGTATGTCAGAGGTGGTGATAGCTTTAAACTCCAAATCCATTTGCATGTATAGCAAGTGATTTGTGGATTGCTTTCTGCGACTAGAAGGAGAGGTTGAAGGCTTTTTAATCCACTATTTCAAAGCCAATTTAGTAGCTTTTAATTTCTGCTCCCAAACATAGCTGGGCGAGCCTATGACAGGAGTGCTCCAGGAAGTTAAAACGGTGTCCATAAACCCTTCTCTAACAACCCAGAGAGGACTGAACTGGAAGGGGATGGGGCCCAATATTTCTTCTTCCTCAAGCTGTAATAAAATAGGCTTGTGATCAGAAGTCAGTTTTTGCAGAAATCTGGTAGAGATGATTTTTTTTTTTTCCATCAGAAAGGTACTTTGCAATAAGAATCTATCCAACTGGGCTGAAATGTGGTGTCTCCCAACTCTGTTATTTGTCCATGTGGAAATCCCTTTCTTAGGCTTGAAGTCCATCAAGTCCCACTACTGTATAAGATCTTCCACCAATGGGAGAAAATAGTCTCTGCTGGTATTGCCTCCATGTTTCTCCTTAGGTTCGAAAGCTAAATTGAAGTCTCCAGCAAGAATTAAATTCTTGCAAGGCTCGCATCTTTAGAAAATCAGACAGAGATTGCCAGAATTCTTTCTTTTCTACATAAAGGTCTGGAACATAGAGGTTGATGAGAACAAAGGTTAACTTGCTAGTAACATTGTTATCTCTCCAGGAAACTCTTCTAGGTTGCAGCTCGAAGATGCCTGGTAACTTAATGACTTTCTCAATTGGATCAAGTCGGATGACTAACACAATGTTTACTAAATCAAAGCATGCAAAGATATATCAATGGACAAGGATTTTAACCAACTCTGTTAAGAGGTTTTGAATAAAGTATATAAATGGGAAGATCTTATACTATCAGCAGAAACATACATAAACAATATATATGAATGACCAATGTTATAAGCAAATGATACTTGCAAAGATCAGTCAATCAGTGTAATGAAAAAGATGACAATTCTCACACACTAGATCAGCTAAGGAAATGAAATAACTCATTCAAATACAAGCATAGAATGGACAATAGGTGAAACTGAACATAATAGGAAAAAGAAGCTTAGATTATGATATACTATGAGAAGTCTGAAAAGTACAATATGTGTGTGAATCTCCAAAAGCGAACCTTTTGTTCTACAGAAGCCATAGGCTTTATAGCCTTTACAAACAGTTCAAGATCCTATAAAACTGGATCGAATTTGCTAAAAATAGAGAGTCAAAACAGTTTCATGAAAAATAGGAAGGAATCCTATTTAAGGGGGCCACTTTCATCTTGATGGTCTTCATATCTTTGACAGCTGTAGCAAGCCTTCAAAGGCTAATGAATAAGGTCGAAAATGCCACCTGAAGGACTGACAGATCATCTTTTACCAAAAATAGGCAAGAAGCCTCGTCGCTTCTACCTTGCTGGAACCCTTTAAAACTGGAGTAGAAACCCAAAAATGATGCCTTTAATTATTATCTATCATTATAAACCATCCTCGAGGCATCTGGATAAGAAAATATGGGATCTGTGCAAAAATGGTAGCTTTCTGCCCTGTTCTGTGCTTTTAGTGGCTAGGAGAGCCAAAATCCGAGTCTGTAAGCCACCGAAAGCAGAAAGTTGAAATGTTCGCCTAAGTCACCAAAAGCTCTGTCTTCAGATTTTGACAAAATCTGTAGGATGCTTTCAACTGATACAAGATAACCAAAAGTGCCTTCTAAGGGTGTCACTGTGTGGTGTGTACATTACTCTGTTTCAGTAGAAATGACAAACTCGATATGCAACTATTGGGAAAATTTCCCTATCTATGCAGCAACCTCTATATATCAGAACACGAGAACATCCGTGTTTGAAGTAGCTAATCTTGAGTGTAATAAACACCAGGAACAACAATATCAGGAGAAAATACGAGCTGTATGTAATTCGATTATAGGTTAATTCATGGCTCGATTTACAGCTAAAATCATGGCTTGATTTGTGGCTTTCCCTTTGCTATCTAGAAATCGGATTCGATTCTTGCAAGCCTTGACAAATTATCACCACAAACCTGCAAATGTCGATTCATTCAAACTTCAACGATCTGGAAACCAAGGCTATGGTGCCATCGATCTTCATGTCTTTGACAAATGACACGACCCTCCTTGATTTGCGTAGAAGATCATCTATAGATTAGACAACAAGATCTGCTATATTCTCTGTGTCATCGTTCCCTCAAGGCAGAAATCCGACCCTGCAGTTGTCATAAAACAGTATTTACACTAATTGTGAGGAAATCAAGCATACAGAGGCGGTGAATCAACCTCCACATTATCATCAAACTTGTACTCCTGCGCTGTCACAAATGGGAATGTCGACCCAATGTTTTCCCTGTGACACTTAAAAATGCACTTGGCAATATTGCTTTCACACCTGCGCATTGCACCAGCAACGCTTTGAACTCTTCTGCATGTAAAATAGGGCACATGGTATCTCTATGTTTTGTGCTTTATTTTTTTATTATTTCCTTAATGAAATAATCCCTCATGCGTGGAGATTTAAAGGCTTAAGACTTTTATCTGCGCCAAGGTTTATATTGCTAGTTCAATGAGGTGAATAGGAAAGGAGCTGGGTGCACAAAGCTGGGATTTGTAACTTGATGTGTCTTGACTTATGGATTGGGCCTGTGGGCCACCCAAAATTTTGGAAAATCCAAAACCCGATAGACATATAGAGTTAGGCATATGATTAGAACACTTGTGCACCCACCACTTCATAACAAAAGTACATATTGTTATTTGAGAATATAAAAGCCAATAAAACTAAATTTCTAGGAAAATTTTGGAATGTAGGTTAGAAGACACTATGGACAAAAAACGATCAACAGGAGCTTGATGAAGGATTCATTTTTAAGAAAAGGCTTATGACTTAAGGAAAAATGAGCAAATAGTTTAGACAATTTTAGCATGAATGAATAAAGTGCCTTAAAATTTACAAAACTATTTGAAGAGATAACATCTGGATCCAACTGGGATGGAGACCTCCTTGCGAGGCTCCAAGAACCTAGTAGTTCCAATCACCTTTATCATTGGGCTACGAAGTCATTTGTCCTGTGCAATTGATATTTTGCAAACCTGTAGCTTGCTTGTATCCTTTTCCATTGGGATATAGAGTCATCTGGTCTATGTAGCTGATCCTCTGCAAACCTGTAGCCTGCATGTATCCTTTACCATTGGGCTATGGAGTCATCTGGTCTGTGTAGCTGATCCTCTGCAAACCTGTAGCCTGCCTGTAACCTGCTCTGCTTATTCAAGAAAACCGAAAACAATCTACGTGCTCGTAGGAAAAGCTTATTCTTCTACCAATCCCTACACTAAACAACTCTACTGCCTTTGATCAAGTGAACTCATGCTTCCAATGAAGCCATGTAAGAAAATGATTTATTGATATCCTCCTTGATCTTGACCCAAAAAATAATGGAAGCCATAACCAACATACATGTGGTTTAAACAGATGATAGAACCAATGTTCATCTGACATGAATATTTTAACATCAATGCTGCTCATAAACTCCAGATAATCAACAATAGGGTCATCAAAAAAGAATACCTCTTCAAGCAGCTGCTCCAACTGAAGACTGGAATGTTGTTGCTGATTGCTTTCCCTGATCTCAATGCTGAATGTGGACTGCTCAACTTATGTCAGAGAGTCATATAGGATGGATTGCTGATTTGAGCTTTTCAGCTCATCATCTTCCTCTTCATATATGCCACACTCTCCCTTTGTCTGTAAATCTGAAAATTGTGGATTACTCTTACTGATTTCTATTGACTTTTGACCAACAAAAAACTGATCCTCATGGTTCATAATTAAAGAGATTAACTCTTCAAATTTATGAAAATCAGAAATAATAGTATTCGGAGAACCTTCAGCTTCTTCATTACTCCTTTCTAATTTATGTTTATGGGAAAGTACATCATCGTGAAGATTATAAGAGAGATGAGGTAGCTCTTGAGGGAGATATTCTTCTCTATTTACATTTTCAACCTGAGAATGCAACTTATATTCTTCACAACAATTATCAAATGCAAACTCATATGAATAGTACCTTTTACAGTGCTCAGTGAATACTTTGTGAAAATCCTTCAAGGATGAAATACTGGAAGGAGGTAAAGAGAAATACCACTTACGTGCATCACCATACAATGAATACATGAAAATATTCATACGAACATCTTCGTGCTGCAGATCTAGTAGATCCATGCATTCATGAAACTTGAGGAGGTGTTTTGCAGGATTGTCTTCTTTCTCCTCTCTGAAGATAGGCAGAAAATCTCCCCATTCTGATATATTAGGTACTGGATGTGGGAAACCAAGAACTGAAGAGAAGTCAAGAGGTGCAAACCTCCAAGCCAAAAGAACATCAAATGCTTTTGACATCTAAATATTGTGGAGTCTCCACTGAATCCATCCTTCATGGAGTCGCCAGATAGATGATTACAACCAAGAAAATGACACCAAAGCTGGATCTATGTCGTGTCCCAAGGAAGCTGAGCTTCAGTCTCCTCTCCCCGGAAATGACACCAAAATGTTATCCTTCCAGGAAACTCTTCTAGGTTGCAGCTCGAAGATGCCTAGTAACTTAATGATTTTCTCAATTGGATCAAGTCGGATGACTAACACAATGTTTACTAAATCAAAGCATGCAAATATATATCAATGGACAAGGCTTTTAACTAACTCTGTTCAAAGGTTTTGAATAAAGTATATGGATGGATAGATCTTATACTATCAGCAGAAACATACATAAACAATATATATGAATGGCCAATGTTATAAGCAAATGATACTTTCAAAGCTCAGTCAATCAGTGTAATGAAAAAGATGACAATTCTCACACACTAGATTAGCTAAGGAAATGAAATAACTCATTCAAATACAAGCATAGAATGGACAATAGGTGAAACTGAACATAATAGGCAAAAGAAGCTTAGATTATGATATACTATGAGAAGTCTGAAAAGTACAATATGTGTGTGAATCTCCAAAATCGAACCTTTTGTTCTACAAAAGTCACAGGCTTTATAGCCTTTACAAAACAGTTCAAGATCCTATAAAACTGGATCGAATTTGCTAAAAATAGAGAGTCAGAACAATTTCATGAAAAATAGGAAGGAATCCTATTTAATGGGGCCACTTTCATATTGCTGGTCCTCATATCTTCAACAGTTGTAGCAAGCCTTCAAAGGCTGATGACTAAGGTCGAAAATGCCACCTGAAGGACTGACAAATCATCTTTTACCAAAAATAGGCAAGAAGCCTCATCGCTTCTACCTTGCTGGCACCCTTTAAAATTGGAGCAGAAACCTAAAAATGATGCCTTTAATTATTATCTATCATTATAAACCATCCTCGAGGCATCTAGATAAGATAATCTGGGATCTGTGCAAAAATGGTAGCTTTCTGCCATGTTCTGTGCTTTAAATGGCTAGGAGAGCCAAAATCCGAGCCTGTAAGCCACCGAAAGCCCGAGCCTGTAAGCCACCGAAAGCCCGAGCCTGTAAGCCACCGAAAGCTTCGCTTTCGGTGGCTAATGAACAGTTGAAATGTTCACCTAAGTCACCAAAAGCTCTGTCTTCAGATTTTGACAAAATCTGTAGGATGCTTTCAACTGATACAAGATAACCAAAAGTGCCTTCTAAGGGTGTCACTGTGTGGTGTGTACATTACTCTGTTTCAGTAGAAATGACAAACTCGATATGAAACTGTTGGGCAACTTTCCCTATCTGTGCAGCGACCTCTGTATATCAGAATATGAGAACACCCGTGTTTGAAGTAGCTAATCTTGAGTGTAATAAACACTAGGAACATCAATAGCAGGAGAAAATACGAGCTGTATGTAATTCGATTATAGATTAATTCATGGCTCGATTTACAGCTAAAATCATGGCTTGATTCGTGAATTTCCCTTTGCTATCTAGAAATCAGATTCGATTCTTGCAAGCCCCGACAAATTGTCACCACAAACCTGCAAATATCGATTCATTCAAACTTCAATGATCTGGCAACCAAGGCTACGATGCCATTGATCTTCATGTCTTTGACAAATGACATGACCCTCCTTGATTTGCGCAGAAGATCATCCGTAGATTAGACAACAAGATCTGCTATATTCTCTATGTCATCGTTCCCTCAAGGCAGAAATCCAACCCTGCAGTTGTCATAAAACAGTATTTACACCAATTGTGAGGAAATCAAGCATACAGAGGCGATGAATCAACCTCCACATTATCATCAAACTTGTACTCCTGTGCTGTCACAAATGGGAATGTCGACCCAATGTTTTCCCTGTGACACTTAAAAATGCACTTGGCAGTATTGCTTTGACACCTGCGCATTGCACCAACAGCGCTTTGAACTCTTCTACATGTAAAATAGGGCACATGGTATCTTTGTGTTCTGTGCTTTATTTTTTTATTATTTCCTTAATGAAATAATTCCTCATGTGTGGAGATTTAAAGGCTTAAGACTTTTATCTGCGCCAAGGTTTATATTTCTAGTTCGATGAGGTGAATAGGAAAGGAGCTGGGTGCTCAAAGCTAGGCTTTGTAACTTGATGTGTCTTGACTTGTGGATTGGGCCTGTGGGCCACCCAAAATTTTGGAAAATCCAAAACCCGATAGACATATAGAATTAGGCATATGATTAGAAGACTTGTGCACCCACCACTTCATAACAAAAGTACATATTGTTATTTGAGAATATAAAAGCCAATAAAACTAAATTTCTAGGCAATACTAACCAGATTTTGGAATGCAGGTCAGAAGATACTATGGACAAAAAACGATCAACGGGAGCTTGATGAAGGATTCATTTTTAAGAAAAGGCTTATGACTTAATGCAAAATGAGCAAATAGTTTAGACAATTTTAGCATGAATGAATAAAGTGCCTTAAAATTTACAAAACTATTTGAAGAGATAACAAACATGACGGAGCTCGGAGAAGATCCAGTGCTGCGTCTCGAAGGAGCCATTGAGGTGAAATTTTTTATCCTCCCATAGAGTAGCCAACCCTTCGGAGGAGCCCCATCCACTTACTGCTTTCCCGGCATTTCTTTTCCATTTCGAATTTCTGATTTCCAGAAGGGATGCCCCTTCTATTTTAGTCTCTTGGAGCAAGAGGATCACAGGGGTTTCATATTTCAACAGATTATTTACAGCTTCGGCTTTCAAGGGATTCCCCAAGCCTCGGCAATTCCAAGAGACTAGTCACATTATTTACTAGCAGGTGAAGGAGCAGCTTCTCCCTTGGGAGGCCTGTTTCTCGTATTTCTGCCTATGGACATCTCAATCGTAGACTGGCTACCTTTCATTTTTTTCCTTTCAGCTTCTTCTACCCTTGTCTCCCTATGAGATTTTTGCCCGACTCTTTTCAATGGCCTCTCGAATGTCTCGTCTTCCGAGGATCCTGAAATCTCTGGGGACTTCTTCCTTGTCATTTTTGCATAGGAGAGAGGGCTAGTAACTCCTGTTGGGGATCCTTCTTGTAGACGGCCTATTTCTTCCAGATTTTTGACTTCAACATTTTTTGTGGCCTACTGTTCCACCTCATTCGCAGCTAAAGCTGGTTGATATTTCGGGATACTAAGAGTCTCAAAGGGGTTCGAAATTTTCTCTACTCTTGGGTGGGCTGAGCTCCCTTCACCATGGAGCTGTCCAGAGGGAGGGACTACACTCCCAGCAAGTGCTCCTTTTCCTTTAGTTTTGTTGTTTTGTTTTGTAGTTGTTGATTTATGGATCGTAGTCCATTGATCTCCCTTTGTTTTCTTGGCCTCCTCATCTCCTTTCTTTTTGCAGTACCTGGCGAAGTGGCCATAACCATGGAAATATCGGCATTTGAATGGGAGTTGCTCATAGTCAAGCTCTTGAATGTATGACCATTCTTCCACTGTGAGCTTTATAGCTTCAAGGAGACCCACTTCCAAATCCACCTCTGTTGGAATATTCTCCCCATCGTTTTGTATTTTGCATGCTTGCATGCAAATATGCATGTTGCATGCATCTAATCATCATCATAGTGAACCTCCCAGCTCCTAGAGCCTGGTTCTAGCTCTCCATAGCCTGTCTACAGCCCCCAAGGAGCCTCCCAGCTTCCAAAGGTGCCCTTCTCCAGTCTTCTGCATGGCTAGTGCGCCTTTCTCACCTACCACAGTTAGTTAGGTGCCTTTCTCACCTACCAGTCAGTTATCTCTCAGTTCTTCCTTGATTTGAGGCTTGATTGACTCCTCCACTGATTGTTTCACTCCGATAGACCTCCAGTGAGATTAGTTTGCCCATTCTGACTCCAGTTAGCTCCTCATGCACCCTCCACTAAGCCTCCTTCATTCAAGTTCATGCCTACCTCACTCAGTTAGACTCATCATGCGCCCTCCACTGATCCTCCTTCATTCAGTTAGTGCCTACTTCACTCACTTAGACTCAGTTGACTGACTGTTACATCTGATGACTGATACATTGACTGGATGATGGCTCCACTATAATTCAAGCCACACTCTGAGTTAGGAGTTAGAATGCCCTACTTGGCCTATTCGAATCCTATATTATGCACCTTACTGTTCTATTGTACTCATTCACTTACATTCTTATTCATTTTATAATACTGAGATATTGTTCTATTCTACTGTGTTTATGAGTGATCATTGAGTGTCTCCTTCTCTTCTTCTTTGCAACATATTTGTGAGTTTGATTGTGAGTTGCTACAACTGCCAGATCATTGCATATTATTACATGGTATCAGAGCAAGAAGCAGCTATTCAAATTGCAGCAGTTGTAGCAGCAACAGTTGCAACATTTCTTTGAGCATCTATCTTTCCTTAAGGTAGTGCTCAGTCGAAGTGTAGCATTCTCCATCAGCACATCTTTATTGTTTTGTAGGTTTATTCACCCATTCAGAACCTTCTTCAACTATTGACTTTCTCTGTTCAGATGGATCTAAAGCTTACGTCTTCCAACTATGTTGAGTGGAAAGCCAAGATGGCTCTCTTCATGAGATCCAAGAGCTTCTCTAGAATACTCAATGGAATGATGGTAGAACCAACCAGTGCAGTTGAAAAGTCCAAGTACTTGGATCGGCTTGATGAAGCAATTGGTCTCCTCCTTCTCTCAATTTCTGATGAACTACACTTTCATGTCATTGATCTTACATCTCCGAAAGAGGTGTGGGACAAGCTCGAATCTCTCTTTGGGCCAAAAGATGATATGGTAGCACACAAATTGGAGAATGAGCTCATATGTTTGAGTCCTAGCAGCTTCGATTCTATCAATTCCTTTCTCACCAAGTTCAAAAGCTTGGTATCACAGTTGAAAAGGTATGAGATAGTGAAGGAAGATAAGCAACTTATACTTACCATTCTCTCAAAGTTGGGGTCAAATTTCTCAGTTTTTGTTTCTACTTTCCAATCAGCTAGGTTGTCCATTCCAAGATGGAAGTTTCCCTCATTTGATGATTTCACAAAATCTCTTACCTAAGATAAAGAGAAGTTGATTTCAATGGGAAGGATCATACCCAAATTGGATTCATCCCTTACAGTTGCAGAGAGAGCGAATGATATAGGAAAGCAAAATATTTCAGGCAAGAAATTTAAGGATACCAGTCCTACAAACAGTTCAGTTTAGTCAGATAGGGTTTTAAACCCTAGGAAGACCAAGCATTCTCGCAAAAGAAAACCAAATTGCAACTATTGTCTTAAAGTCATTCATCCTGAGAGTGCTTGTATGAAGAAGGCCATAGATTTGATGGCTCAAATACTCGAGAAGAACAATCTTCCTGTTCCTGCATGTACAAGGAAGAAAGACCCTGATTCTGAATCTTCTAGATCCGAAGGTAAACAAAGATGTCATGCTCTCATGGCAAGTGCATCATCAGATTCTTCTTTTATTATAGATTCAGGAGCCACAAGACACATGTCTTCCTCCAAAGGTCTCTTCTCCAAATTCGAGAGCTCAAAAGGCCCTTCCCTCAGATTGGGAAATGATTCAGAAATTCCTTCTCAAGGTATAGGAAGAATTGATCTTGACTCTGGAAATTTTTCTAATGTGCTTTATGTTCCTTCTCTTGCAGCAAATTTATTCTCTGTATATCAAATGACTCATGTTGGAAGGCCCAAGAGAGTAATCTTCTCTCCAAATGAAGTTGAAGTACAAGACATGGTCTCATGGGAAATCATTTCAAAAGGTATTGCAAATCATGAGTCCAAACTCTATGAATTCTCCCACTTCTTATCTCTTACAAAAGAATCCGCTCTTCGCTCGCACACTCATGAAGATAGCAGGATTAGCAAGATTGCTCATGGCACATGCAAAGGTTGCTTGAAAAGCAAAAATAGATCTAAGAAGACTAAAAAAAGGAGGACTCTTAAAGAAGTACGAATGCTAGATCCAGATCCACAAGAACCTGAAGATCTGGCACCTATTGATTCCAAACCCATGGAAAAAGAGGCCATCAACACTACATTCACTAGTGATCTTCCATCTTTGTCTGATTCTAGATCTTTTGGAAACGATCTCACTAGAAACAACTCAAGAGAGATATCAAAGATTTGCATGCTTCTCCAAAAGCAGGTTCATGATGGTTACATGTTTGATTATGTTTCCACTTCTTCATTCTCAGAGGGTGGAAGCAATGATGAGTCAGTCTCATCTGCTTCTTCATATGAGCCCTTGGATTCAGAGGTGGAGATGGTGATGAATTTCAAGAGAACAAATCCCCATCATATGGCAGTTCAGATTGTGAGTATGAGACATCAACTTCACATGTTTCTCTTCATACAAACTTAGAACTTGTATGTGATGTTGAGCCAGTTTCACTTGCTCCTTCCCATGAGGCTTCAAATTTAGAGCTTGAAAGTATTGGTGATTTTCAAGAGAGCGAGTCCTCAACATATAGCATATCAGATTCAGAAGAAGATCGTGATGAAGAGAAAATGTTGGATCCAGAACCACAAGAACCTGAAGATCTAACAAATGCTAAAGATGAAGAAATGGAAGTTTCAGTTCCTTATGATCTCTCAACAAACTTTCCTCCTCTTCCAAGAAGGGAAGCCACTGCTTTCACATCTTCTGGTGTTCCAGCTAATTGATGAAGAAACAGCTCAGATTTTCATGATGGAGGGACTCATCCTTCTCACATTTTTGGTTCATCTTGGATCGATCAACCCTTCCTATAGAAGGTCACTTGCCTCCTTCAGGGGTAAGTAATGATATGTTAGTTTAACACTTTCAGTCTATTTTTGAGCGAGGGATTTCTTCCCATTGGGTTTTCCCTCTTTCCTCACTTAGTTTATGTTAGATTGATTGTACGGGGTGACCTTTGGTCTCAGTAACCAGGGCCCTATCTTGCTGTTTTACAGGGTGACCTTTGGTCTTAGTTACCAGGGCCCTATCTTTCAATTATTTCCTCATAGTATAGGTTGCAGGGGGGTGTTGGAATATTCTCCCCATCATTTTTTATTTTGCATGCTTGCATGTAGATCTGCATGTTGCATGCACTTGCATGCATCCAGTCATCATCATAGTGAGCCTCCCAGCTCCTAGAGCCTGGTTCTAGCTCTCCATAGCTTGTCTACAGCCCCCAGGGAGCCTCTCGCTACCAAAGGCACCCTTCTCCAGTATTCTGCATGGCTAGTGCACCTTTCTCACCTACCACAACCAGTTAGGAGCCTTTCTCACCTACTAGTTAGTTATCTCTCAGTTCTTCCTTGATTTGAGGCTTGATTGACTCCTCCACTGATTGTTTCACTCCGATAGACCTCCAGTGAGACTAGTCTGCCCATTCTGACTCCAGTTAGCTCCTCATGCACCCTCCACTAAGCCTCCTTCATTCAAGTTCATGCCTACCTCACTTAGTTAAACTCATCATGTGCCCTCCATTGAGCCTCCTTCATTCAGTTAGTGCCTACTTCACTCACTTAGACTCAGTTGACTGACTGTTACATCTGATGACTGATACATTGACTGGATGATGACTCCACTATCATTCAAGCCACACTCTGAGTTAGGAATTCAAATGCCCTACTTGGCCTATTCGAATCCTATATTATGCACCTTACTGTTCTATTGTACTCATTCACTTACATTCTTATTCATTGTATAATACAGAGATATTGTTCTATTCTACTGTGTTTATGAGTGATCATTGAGTGTCTCCTTCTCTTCTTCTTTGCAACATATTTGTGAGTTTGATTGTGAGTTGCTACAGCTGCCAGATCATTGCATATTATTACAACCTCTACACAAATTTGTGCACAGGTGTACTGATCTTTCCTCTCTACACAGTCTATGTATTTTCCAAGCTTATTGCCAATGGCTCTAAAGATTTGGGATTCCAGCAGTGCAGAGGTAAGTGAGGAAGGCGAACCCAAACTGGGACTGCCGAGGGCACATCTTGTGTAGGATCAAAATCCAACGTCCATTTATTTAGATACAACCCTCGAGGGACCATAAAATAAGGACCATTCCTAAAGATCAAATTCCTGTCCTCTGCATTGTCAAAAACAAAGACAAAAAACCACCCTTACCCACTAAATAGCTTATGATGCCTTCTTGAATCAAAGATCTCCAGTTCCGCTGAACCCAGTTTTCCACAACTTTGGGTGATGGCCAGAGGCCGGTGAACTTCCCAATGAGTCCACGTTCAGCAAATTCAATGCATATTTGCAAGGATCTTCAGCCGGCAGGGCGACTGTAGGAATGCTGGCTAGGCGTTTTACAAACTTTTGCTGCTGCTCACTAGTTGGATGTTTACCACTGGCAGCTACCAACTTCTTGAACGCTGCTAGCTCGGGAGGAAGCAGGGAGGCGTCGTGGCCCCCTCCAGGAGCCATGGGAGTTGAACCAACACGTAGGTGAAAATTTGAAAACCAGTAAACGTGGTTCGCTCCAAGAACTCGTCCTGACAAATCACTAGATAAATTTCAACTTTTAATAACTCTAGAGTAAAGAATTCTTATCATGTGGAAAAGGGAGCATTATAAGAGACAACCAAAACGCTCCCTATTCATCGAAATCCACCAGGAAAACAATTGTTGAAATTGCAGTTTCTATTGCTCAAATCGTGATTTCGGCGATTTGGGTAGTTTTAAAATGTGGCATTTAGTCTAGGAAAGATGATTGTGATTGTTGAGATTGCAGAATTAAACAAACTACAATTTTCAAACATGAATTTGGTCAGATTTTATTAAAAAATGGTCGTAAAAGAGAGGCATTTTGGTGGGTTTTTATCCTACGCCGTGGAAAATATATTTTCCTAATTGTAACTCCCATTCAACTTAATTGGTGACTACAATGTGGAGGATTGGCTCATCTCCAACTTCAATACTACAAGGAATGTGTCAGTAATGTGGAAAGCTATTATACATGCTTTTGACATAATTGATGACTGGCTTGTTTGGAGAGTGGATGATGGTGGCTGGGTGAGGATATGACCCTTGGATTGGTTTCTTTGGAGGCCACATATTACCTATTGCCTTGGTGGAAGATTTGAGGGAGCGAGGTTACTTCACATTGGGACAATTAAGTGATGCTATAAATACTACTCCTGTTAGACATGCCCAGTTAACTGCAGATGCTTTTGGTTTAGAGAATGAGAATATAGAGATTTGGAATAATTGTACATTTGCCCTACGTAGGACAGACCATATGAGCTTATATGGTCCAAGAACCTTGTGGGAGGTGAATATACTCCTAGATTGGGATACCAGGTAATTATGGAAGAAGAAGACATGGTCGAGCCTCCATGGTGGTCTACTGTGATTTGGAAGATGCATTGTCCCTTAAAAATAAGATTTTTTCTATGGTTGGCACTATCAGATAAAGTACATGTGTGGGATACTTTAATAAGAAAGTTTAAGGTTGGTCTGGGCAAATGCACTTTATGTAAAGATAATAGTGAATCAATAGCATATTTGTTTATCTCTTGCTCTTTCTTTGTCAATATGCAGGAACACACTTCTTTGATTGAAGGTATACAATTTGATTGGCATGGACTGAATTTGGAAGGTGCTTTACAAATTTGGCTTACTAAGGAGCTTTTAAAGGCTGCAAGGCACTGCCTCTCATTTTTATCTAGAGAGGTTGGTTGGCTAGGAATCTGGAAACCTTTAAGGACATCTCAATTGCACCATTTGTAGTTGTCTCAAATGGTCTAGCAATTCTTAAAGCTTTTCCCCAAGTAGAGGATCCTGCTACAGCCAGAAGGATTATTAAGGAAACAATTGATAGAACTTATAGGTGGGTTGATTTTGATGGAGCCTCATAGGGAATCCCAACCATTGGTGGAGTAGGGGGTGTTCTACACATATTTGAAAATAATTGGATCAAATTTTTAGTTGGTATAGGTCTGAGCACCAACAATAGAACAAAGTTATTGGATGTCAAATTACTTATGTTGTTCGATTTATCTAAAGGTGTTGACAGACTGTAGATAATTGGTGATTCCAAGTTGGTGGTAGATTGGCTACAATTGAGAAGACCTCCTAAAAAGTATCTCCTGAAGCCAATCTATGAAGAATTAGAACACATAACAAGCATGCGTATAGAGAAAGGAATTTTTTGGCTGATCAATTGTCCAAAATGGGATTATAGGTGGGAGATGGGGTATGACATAGATGGGAACGTTTGAATGGAAACTTAATGGAGCACGACCTCAGCCTCTTCCGGGATGATCTTTCTCCTTCAAAACAGTCTTAAAAAAGCTGAGAACACCCCAGTGAAAGATACACTACACAACACACTATATGGGATTTCAAGTTTACATCAGAGTTTTCTTAATCTACGAGACATGTTGGAAGTTTCTTTTTCGGTATACTTTTGATAAATAGTTGTTTATTTTTGTAATTTGTATATGCCCTTTTCTTGTACAGTTGTGAAGTTTGTGGGTGCAACATCTCTCGAGAGTCCTGGAGAAAGATCAAGCAAATTCAAAAACGTTTTATCACGTATAATCTCAAAATTAAGAGCAACAAGCCCTATCCTATTCCCCTTATGGAAGTGGGTCTCTCCCCCATTGAAAGCATAACTATGTATAGATACATGATGTGCAAAAATAAAATAAATGACATGGCATACCATAGACTCCCTAAAATTGCTTTAAATTCTAGTCAAGGCCATCTTCGGCTCAAGAGAGGTTGGTTCAAAGATGCCATGGCTTGGTTAAGTCATCAGGGGATTGATGAAAACATCGCTTTGCAAGATATTAACCACCTCAAAAAAACTGTCACATATAAGTTCAAAGCAAGAATGTGGGACGAGAAGGAGTTAGAGGGTAAAAGAAAGTTAAGATATTACAAGGAAGTCATTAATCCTAATATGGAAGACCAAACATACCTCGCTCTCTTAACAAGTTCAAAGAAGAAGATTAACATAACCAATATAAGAATGAACTCCCATGAGCTTCATAGCGAAACAAGACGATGGACAATTCCTAAAACACCATGGGATGAAAGGATCTACCAACTATATGAGTCCATGAGCGTTGATGACGAATCTCACTTTCTTTTAGAGTGCCCTGCATACACCCACATTCAATCACAGTTTCATAATCTTTGCTACAACTCTAATCTCCATGATCTTCTAACTTGTCAAAATTATGGGAACCTAGGAATGCTTCTTTCTGAGCTTTTCCTTCATAGGAATCAAATTTTACAAAAATCCAAGTAATTCATTTTTATTCTCTTAAGGTCTGATAGACCAAAAAGTCTCAGTAAACATTAATCATCATCATCATCATCATCATCATTACACTTATGTGTAAGGCCTTTTCAAGCGTCTAAAAAAGGTGATTGGTTTTTAATATAAAGCAATTGCGGTCCCATTCAAAAATTGTTTCTTAATTTCCTGGAGGAATAAAAAAATCCCTCCACGTGCATCCACACGCAAAAGGTCTCGAGGCTTGACTTAAAATTAGGGTTAAGGTCTCGAGGCTTGACTTAGAATTAGGGGGTTCGCATTCATTTGTAATCATGTGGTCTCAAGGCTTGACTTAAAATTAGGGGGTTCACATTCATTTGTAATCATGTGGGGATTCAAAATGACCAATTCTGGGAGGGTTAGGGTTAGGGTTTCACATTTCGTAATGGGTGGCAGGGTTAGGGTTTCACAGTTCGTTATAATGAGGCAGGCGCAATAAAACTTCTAAATATCTATATGCACTGCAATTTTGATGATGGGGTTTGAGTGTATTTATTTATTTGTTTCGAAGAGCAGGTACAGGTTTTTTTTCATGTGTGTATTGAATGTAGGCTTATGTCTATTATCCGCAAAAAATTAGGGTCACTGCTATGCTTTGTTTCGGTAGTACAAACAGTGCTTTACGTTACCTAGATTGAAAGCAGGGCAGTGAGATTCTCCATTTCACAGTGTTGGTGGGTTTCGAGGTATCTTTGTAAAATTTCTCGCAATTTCTTATCTTCGGCATTTTCAAGGTATTTTGTTAGAATGGAGCTTTTGGCTTCGTTCACTCAATACATACTGATGCCGGGGCTTTTTCTTTCATAAGCTATCATTATTCAGAAGTTGGCTGGTGATGACATCATAGTACTTACCTACATTGACTGATACAATCCACAATTTTTTTCTTGTCTGAAGCCATCTTCCAGAAATTTAATGGTATTAAACCAATTAGAAACGTTTCCTTCTATTTTCGATAGGTAAATTTCTTTATTCTTTGTTTTTTATCTAATTTTCTATTGCCCTGTGGCTTCCATTTTTTAGAAGCTTCGGAAATCCTGTGTAGGGTTAGAGTTAGGGCCAAAGCTTCTTACAGACAATGTAAAATTATCTTTGAAAATGGGTCATTTCTTTTGCTTTTCTTTTCTTAGAGTAATGATGCGAAGGGTTTCTATTTCTTTATTAGTGTTTTTCAATTTTGAACTTGACTGTATAAATGTTTCTGTGTCATGTTTTGTGGTTGGTGCAAATTATTTCAGTTTTTTTGGGGGTATTGAAACAAATTTATACTCCTGAAAGGCCATTATATTAGTTATAGTAGTTATGTTTTTCCCATTATGTTTAATGAATTATTTTTCTTAAATATTAGTGTTGCATTTTATTTTTTATTTGTATTTTTATCATAATATAATAATTTGGTAATTAATATGATTTATATGGAAAAAATATATAAAGAAAAATTCCAATACAAATAAAATACAAATTAGACTTCTTATATATAATACTTTTTGAATATCATAACATAAATGTACATTTAAAATTATTTGTTTCTTTTTAAACATGTTATTTGCAACCAAAATTACTATTAACAAGTAAAATTAGCAGCAAAGTTGCTTTAAAAATGTTTTAATGTAATAGTTTAAAGATATTTTAATATAGTAATTGTGTATAAAATAAAAGCTTGGCTTGACTGGTGATGAAAGTAACCTCTCCAATGCTACAAGAGAAAGACCTTGTAATAGGGGGAGAGAGAGAGAAGGTGGAATAAAAATGACCATGTCTTCTATGAGATAAAGGCACAACCAATTGCAAAGCATGGCTTTAAGTTATACAGGGATAAAATGACTATGTCTTCTATGAGATAAATGGACAACCAATTGCAAACCATGGCTTTTAGTTATATAGGGATTATATGGCACACTTCTATAGGGGCATGCATAGACAACTAATTTCTATAAATGTTGCATCATTTGAAAAATCACCTTCAATGTAATAAGACATCCTCTCAACTTCCACACTTCTCATTGTTATGATAACATCCATAATATCAAAGCCACTTTACATATGGAACAAGTAGAGGAAAAGTAAACATAATTGTATTAGTGTCCTTCATGTTAGCTAAATTTGACTAGCTAATGCCATAATATGAATTGAAACCATAGTTTGACTAACTAATGCCATAATGTGATTTGAAACCATTAAAGGATTCTTTGTAAATTAAAATCAAAACTCTTAATTCAAATATCATAAGAATAGTTGTTTCAAGAATTAAAATGTTCAAATAAATATATATCATGATAATTTTTCCTTATAAAAATTATATTATTTTTTAAATAAAAAAATAAAAATATTAAGTTTTGTATATTAATTTCTTTACCATTTAATCCTTTTTTTAAATTTAATTTGCTTAATCTAATTTGTAATAAACTATAATTTATAGTAAAAAATTGAAATAAAAACAATACAATTATATATACAATTTTATAAAAAAAATCAAAAAATAAAAGTCAAATTTTATAAAAATCCAAATTAAAAATAAGAATTTCTTCTTAAAATAATATTTAATATAAATAATAATAATTAGTAAATGATTTCGTATTTAATATAATTAAAAATACTTTACAATATTCATTTATTTAATTTAAGATATATTTTGTTAAAAAAATTATGGAAAACACTAAAATTAAAAAGTCATACTAAATTGAGGAAAAAGGATTCTAATCAATCATCTAAAGGTGGCTTTGGAAAAATATAATGTGTATTTTTAATATAGCAACAATTGCACATTATTATATGCATGTGTACCCTACCATGGTTGGTGGAGCCCTGATATTCGGATTGGTTTATTATTATTTCCATGCTATATATTAAAGGTGATGAAAATTTAGTCCAAAGTTCAAAGGTGATGGGATACACCATGTACACATGATTGGTAAAAGTTGATATGGCCTCACGATCAAGAAATATGGAATGATTCGGGTTATTAATATAGATGTTCGTTTGAACTAGCAATGATGATACATCAGCACCAAACATGTCCTCAACTTTTCGACATGTTTAGGTGTGCTTACTTAGTGGGTGGACTGGAGTTGGAGCGTCAAAATTGAATTAATGATGGTTATGATTTTCATAATAGTGTAATAAAATAAATAGACAAATGGCAAATACTTATTTTTTTGTTTTTTAATTATTTTTTATTAATTTTTATCTATTTTTTTTTTTTTATTTCTGACAAATAATATGAATAGCAGGAAATTTTTTTTATAAAACATTTGAAAACTATAGAAAAAATATTTTACAAATTGCATATTAGTTAAAAAGTTTGACTGCAAAGTGATTGCTATATACTCTGTCTTTGGTAGATATAATAAAATGAATGGGAAGAAATAACAACTAGTTATTAATAATTACTTTATAAGAAAGTATGAAATTGAATGTTATTAATATTTTATAGTGATTAAATAATTAAAATTTGGTTTTTTAAAATTGGTTTTTTAAAATTGGTTTTCAAAATTTAATTGTACAATCTTACACTGGTAGGAATCAGTGTTTGTATTTGTATTTCCATACATACATTATGCTACTATGTGTTTTAGTACGGTAAGGTAAATAAAATATATGTAGTATATTCAATACAATCCATGTTCTTATGGCATATTTGTCTAAAGGGTTGATTGTATTCCATCTGTTTCACTGAAAAGTGAAAACCTTACTGAAAATTATAGACTTTTGCCTTGAAATTTGGTGAGAAGAAAAATAAATTTTAAGGTTGAAAATCTACATTGTACTTGAAAAAAAAATGATTAAGAAGGTTAAGTACTTGCAATGCTCTTTGAGAAAAAAAAGGTAAGAAGGCTAAATACTTGCAATGCACTGGAAGAAAAAAAGGTGAATACTCTTTGAGAAGAAAAAGGTAAGAAGGCTAAATACTTGCAATGCAATGGAAGAATGTAACGTTCCCACCCATCTATTCAATGCGAAGGAGGGTACATGGCACTAAAATCTGGGCTTTTTATATAAAACTCAACCCATTCATTAGATTCTTGGCAATAAAAGAGATGTGTGCAGATGGAAAACAAACAAACATACATAGCAAAAATGAACTCATCCACACACATTACATGATGCCATTCAATTTAACACAGCCAACAAATTAATACATTTGCAGAAGTAATTACATAAGAAAATACTCATCTTGATGTAATGTTGTCCCAACAACTAGCTATGTCGCTGCAACGTTCCTCCCAACCGTAGGTCTCTGCCCAGTCTGTATTATTTCAGCACTCAGAGACCACCCCCGAGCTAGGCATGATATATACAAGGAACTTGGGAACTCTCAAGCTCATCTCAACCAAAGCAATGGATACTCATCTCAACCCTAACATTCTTTTACACACATTAGCTCAAAACTGGTATGGATACACAATTCAACCATGGATTCACAAAATAGGGTCTATGGGTTTTCCCCAAAACGTGGGTACACCAAAAACGGATTGTGGGAAGAGGGAATCAACCTCAGGGAAGAAAACCGACTTCTCCCACAGATGTATGAGCATTCAGTGAGCCAAAACGGCCTCAATTAAACCCCAAATCGTTTTCCCCTTCTTCTCCACTGTTAGCCACAACAAAAACGCCCTTCCCAGCTAAGATAATGAAGGAAACACAGCCAAAAACCATGGAGATAATGCCCAGGTAGCTCCAGACTCGTGGGAGAGCAAAGCTGGTTGATGGGTAATGGCTTGGGGAGCAATTCATGGTTATTTTCTTGCCCAAAAAGCCAAACACGAATTTCCATGCAAAGTGGCTTGCCCATACCCGAATTTGGACAGCCATACCTCCCATTCCCCAAGGCATTAACCACCTCAATCAACTCTTGGGAGAAATGAATGATTGGGTACAAAAGTCAACATGGATAGTTGAGATTTTATGGGTTTTCTCATTGACACTTGGCTTGACTTGATTGGCTCAAGGTTTTAAATATTTCCCTCCCAATTTCTTGTAACTTCATGCCCCTATCTCTTGTTGCATTGCATAGCTAGTTGTGGGCATTTATATTAAAATGTATATATACAATTCCCATGGTTCACTAGCACATGGATAGCATAATATGAAATACTTGCGTCTTCTAGATCGAGCGTTCACTAACAGGGCCTTGGCTTTGAGCTCCACACTAAGAATCATACATAATATGCATACATTATTTACATTATAACCCAAAATATTACAAAGATCAAAATGGAGAACATTACAAA
Source organism: Larix kaempferi (assembly GCA_027924585.1). Taxonomy (NCBI): domain Eukaryota; kingdom Viridiplantae; phylum Streptophyta; class Pinopsida; order Pinales; family Pinaceae; genus Larix; species Larix kaempferi. Next base: position 10,859,421 of record BSBM01000249.1, read on the forward strand.
GAAAGAAAAATGCACTGAAAAAATTAACATAATACCAATGAAAACTCTGTTCTTGACATTTTAGTTCATACTTTAAGTGTATTCATGATTCTCAAACGAATTGAATATTTTATGTTTTGTGCCTGACAGAGAAAGTGATAGAAAAAGAAAATTAAATTAAAGCAAAACCGCTCTTGAAAATAAATTTAGGATAGGAAAATTGATGTTTCCATTGCCATTGCTGCGTCACTATCTATTTTTTGTTTGATCAAAAGAACTAGCATGAAGGTCAATGACCATTGGAAGATGCGCCCCTGCTGCGGCCACCACCTCTTTGGGATTGAGTATACCAACTTATGAACCAACTTACGATTTCCTGGCAGGCATTACCCAATTACACGATCGATATTCAAAATCAATCATGCAAAAATACGAGTGTGAATAGCAGTATAAAATCATTCATCACTTGTATCCTCTGTTTGGAATTTAAGCCTCAACGGTGTTGTTTATCCCTCTTGGTTTGTTCAACTGCTAGAGTGCCATCTAGAAAGTTCGCAATAATTAGTGATACCGTTGCTGGCGAGGACAGAAAAAGGTACAGTCTACTTATCTAGAAAAACCGCAATAATTAGTTTGACAGTGCTACAATTGGTGCCACTGTCGCTGGTGAAGAGATTATTTAACTCCAACCGAGAGATGACAAATTACTGTAGGCAGAAGACCTAATATTAAGTCATTAGATTCCACTTTTGAAAATCGACAATGTACACGCTTTGATGTGTTCAAAGATTTCATATTTAAATTTTCCATCCTCCATTTGTATGAGGCGGCTCCACTATAATTGCAGCATAAAATCCACTGTAGCATTGTGAAATAGACAGACCCAGAAACAAGGAAATTCCATAGATGAACAGGTGTCGCATTGAGTTCATGTTAGTCAGTTGGATGAAGGAAACACCAAAAGTTAATAGAAGAAGCAGAAAATATGAACTCATGAAAATATCAAATCACTTTTCAAACAGGCCAAAGAGCAGAGAATAATGCCAGTAAGTATGGGAAATAATATTGGTGCAAAAGTGTAATATCCCGTACAAGGTTCATGAAGCCTTGAATGGGTATTATAAATTAATTTGGTTACAATGTCAAAGTTAATGCGTAATACCTTGTACAAGGCTCATTAAGCTTTGAATGAGTATTATAAATTAATTTGGTTACAATTTCAAAGTTAAAATTTGCAAAATGTTTGAATCTTGTTTTTTCTTTTTTTCTTTCAGTATTGTTTAAGAGTATATATGTTAGCACAACTACTCCATTTACATATTATTAACTGTTTTACATAGCATGAAATATTTTAGAAATAAAAATGCATTTAATTATGGCAACATATGAGTATATATGTATTTGATAATCAGTTTGTAATCATAAGGAGAATACTTTCAATAACAAGTCGGATTTGTAGCAAGCTTGCATTACTTTGTGAGTTGCTTCCATGCTTCTTGCTTCATTGCCCAAAGGGAACCACGGTTTTTTTACCTCCTAGCTCTAGGACTCATCCAACACTTGTCAACTTCTTCCATCAAAACCAAATCTCCCCCAAACAAAACCTCCTCTTCTCCTATCTTTCTTCACTATTTATTTCCCTCGACTATCCTCCACTACCTTTTTCAATAAAATAATACAAAATAATAATTAATTTTTTTTTTCATATACAACAAGTTTTATTTAAGTTGAATTATAATATCTTACTTCACATGATATCATTAAAAGAATTTATGGCATTCCTATCCATGAAATTAAGTTTGAGCAATAATAATAATAATAATAATAATAATAGGCTTATACATTTTTGTACTATTTGATTGACTACATATGAATACCAATAGTATGGTTTTTTTCGTTGAAAAAAAAGTTTGAGCATAAATAATAATAACATCTTAAGTGTTATTTCACATGCTATAAATTAAATGCAATATGTTAATCTTATCCTTGAATTCACTTAAACTTATCCCCTCATTTATTGGTACTCTTCTCCCATAGGCAATCCAAGTAATATATTATTTGTGCACACATAATATAAATATACATATTAAATATTACTTATGTACACACTATCTTTTTTTTAACAGAAACTTGAAAAACAAACATTTGTACTAAAAAAAGCTGTGCACAACCATTAATTATAGAACAAAAAGAAGCTATCTAAATTCTGACGATGTCTGAGAGGATAAAAACAAAACTTGCACAAGCTTGGATTTGCATAAATTCATAATTTGCTTCCTAGAGTTCACCGTGACATGTGAGGGATAAACCCTTATATATTGTTGATTAAGCAAAACACAAAAAAAAATTAGTAACCTGATGGGAGACCATTGTTGCTACTCCTTACCTTGTAGTCCAAATACTGGCTGTAGAATAGAGGTTTCATCCATTGGACGAACGTCATCAGTTGGGGATTCTTGGCAATGATTGCATTGAGTCATTTTCACCATCTTCAGAATTTCCTCTTTGATGATATCCACTGTGCCCAATAGTTCCTTCAAATTCCCTTCTAAATCATCAATTTGGGAGCCCTGGTAGGAGAGTTGGACCGAAATATACCTTATATCTGATGTTGTCTCCCAGTTTGCTTGAACCCCTTTGTAGACAGCTTCTAAAACCCTGCGAAGATGCTGTTTAAAATCTTCAATGTTGGCCGTCATGAAGGTGAAACCCTCTGCTAAACGCGCCATTTTTTGCTACGTCAAATTCTTCATGGAACCAATACCTCCAGAATATTGAATCCAAAGGGAGATGCTTCAAATAGCTTGCAAGTACCCTGCTTCAATTGATCGCCTTCAGCATACCCATGCTCCTCGGCCACCTCCACCGTCTGAGAAAGGATGGGGCTCGAGACATCTTCCTACTGCATTTTTGCCAGACTTTCCCTTTCACCTATGTGAACTCCACCCAGAAAGATCGTCAACATTAATGCTCCTTCAATGCTCATACAGTTGGGATGTAAGGAGGGAGGCCCTCCATGCAAATTCACACGCGTCCCCCTTTGTGGAAAGCGTGGGAATGAATCCGATTTCAAAATCTTCATTCCAATGTTAGAAACATAAATGGGTCCTAAGATGTTGTGGGGGTTAAGGAACATGCTTGAACGCTTTTTCACCAAGTGCATAAGTCACCATTCCTTGAGCTAGTCTGGCTCCTTGATTTGCTAGTTCGCCGGCACAACCATTATTCTCCCTTAAGTCATAGAAATAAGATACCTTTGAAGGCTTACTGAGATGTGAAATTCTATTGTGCATCATTTTGCATATGGAGGCATGTTTTTTGTATCCAGACCTCATCTTTTGGAGATGTTTAGCTTCGAATCTAATTCCATGCTGAGAAAGAGAGCTACCATTATGCCTCATTGTTTGGTTTTATCCCTAGACCCCAAGCAAATGAATTGACAGTTTTTCCTCCTAGATCGAATATGATCCCTCCCGCATCTGCCTCCCCTGGTGTACACACATAATACCTCAATAAGACATATATATATCTACATCTATAGAATAATAATAATAATAATAATAATAATAATAATCTCATAATGATTTTAATACTGCATCATACATACATATGTATAGATATATTATTTCAACATGGTATTAATATATATATTTATCGCATATACCTACTAGGTAACACTTCCTTAATCCATTAGAGGCATATAATATTGCAACAATCATATAAATTTTAACACATGGATTATAATTCAACAATCATCAACTAGGTTATTATACTAATGTATTCATCAACTAACCAATCATAATGATGTACTCACGAATTGGTGTGTAGGTGGTCAACCCACATGTCTTAAACGCAGGTATTATTAATCAACATTTATTGTCCTTGATGCATCATTATTATATACTTGCAAACAACATACAACATAAAAACTTAATCAATGCATCATTCACCATTCATACTCATTTTCACAAGAGTGATAAAACTAAATTAGATAAACCTATTGAAGCAATCAAGCATATAATCTTAATGGTTTATAACAATGTAGAACACCATCCAATCCATCGTTGGTCCCATCCATCTTGATAAGTACTCAAAACAACATATTCACCACCACTTCCATCATCTTTCCTCACTATCCCATCCTCTGTTAGAATATACTATGAAGTCGGCTATACCGACCTAACCATTTATAGAACCCGTAAGCAATGGTATCGACTGCATCGACCAAGCTTCCCCAACAGGCACCCAGTAATTGTCATCACACATCCAGGGGAGCGTGCTCAACACAACCCTCCCACGACTCCGGGTTTTGGGGGATAAACGGTGGGAAATGCCTCCACCCCCCCCGATAGTACTAGGGTCAACATCTTACATCAATCATATTGTGCCATCACTGTTCTAATGGGTCTCGTCATTGAAAAATCACTTTGGGTAAGTCACAGTTCCTGTAAGAACTCACATTCACTCACAAGTCATAACTTCAACTGTAATTACAACATATAAACACTACTATCTCATAGTTGATCCATTTGTGTGTCAACTCAATAACAACATACGTGTCTCATGTATAATTATATCCAAATATTTCAAGTAATAAGTCTATTTCACAAACTGATATTGAAATAACAAGTATGTTCTTTCGCATCACATTACAATTGTTCTATATTTAATGTATAGTTTTAACTAATATCAAGGAACCACCTTTCGCATCCAATGTTCATAATCAAATTGCATATGTAATCATGCCCATTACTAAAATAAAACGATAATTTCTATTTACTATTCGTACATAAGAAAGTCCATATGCTTACATAACAATATCATTAATCAAGTAGCTAAGTTTAACAGTTAATAACAATTAAAAGTGTTAAGCTAATTCTCATTAGGATTTAATTACTAAATGTCAAATATAACACATTAGAAAAAAGAGCTCCAAATTTCAACAACAACAACAACATCATCATTACAACATTTTATTCAAAAACTGAATGAATCTCACATTGAAAAAGAGGGCTCTTATCCAATGTTGTGGAAAGTACACACAAAACAAGTTGATATTTGCAATACATGATTTACTCTTAATCGTAATATTTTGATTATCACTACAAATGAGCAGAGCATACTCTCACTGAAACAATGAAGTATTTTTAGAAATTAGGTCTTCTTGATAGTAATATGTTCATTATGAGTGCAACGAGCATAGTATTATGTTTGTTAATTGCAACGATCAGAGTATCTACAGTGGAGCCAGTTGTCCCAAAATGGCAATCTAGAAGTATGCCAATACCCGAGACAATTTCTGGATCAGCGATGTATGTCTAGCAGCAGTGAATAAACTAACACCAGGGGCTCCCGTCCAATCCCTTGAAAATTTAGACTTGGTATTGTTTTCATAACTATGTCATAAATAGGCGGCCCTTAAAATTCCCAGAATAGGATCTGATAAGTGCGGGATCTTTTTTAAAGCCCAGAATAGGATCTGATGAGTATGTATAACAATGTAAGATTTATATATTACCTGTATTAAAAAATTATAACAATGTAAAATATGTATAGTAATGGAAGATTTATATATTAATTGTATTAAAGAAATTATAATGTAAAATGTATAGTAATTGTATTGTGGAAATTATAACAATGAAAAATGTTAAGTTCCCTAAAATAGTAATTATAAATTAATTAATTAAAATAACCTAGGAAAATGTTAATATAAAATGTATAATAATTGTATTAAAAAGCATAATGTAATAAAATCGATTTTACCATTTATATTTAATTAAAACAATGAATGTTTAACCTAAAATGTATAGTAATTGTATTAAAGCATATAATGTAATAAAAGTTACCTTCAATAAGATAATGTGAATATAAAGTATTGTAATAAAAAAATGAAACTTCATAAGTTTTGACAATTAAAATGATTAGTATTATGTAATGTATAACAATAATATTATAAACTATAAACTATAGATTTTGAGTGTATGTAAATAAAATCTTCATAATTTTAATAAAATTAAGAATTAGTAGCTTTGAAACTTGATTGTTTTTTAGTATTGGAGTCCCTCCTTACTGGTGGAGGACCTTTCAATTATAGTTATGCCCTTGTAGGATCAGACCATTGGCCAATTAGTAATTAATGATAGAGGGCCTTTTAGATTTGAGCAATTTTGGCTCTCCCACTTGGAGTTCCACAACACAACTCAAAGTGATGGTGGGAGGAGATAGAACCTCTAAGGGGGACTATCATATATCAATTTCAACAAAAAATGAAAATGCTCAAGGAGCTTTTAAATAAATGGAATAAAGAGACATTTGGCAACATATTTCAGGAAATGAAGCGTTTGGAGGGGCAACTTCAGGTCCAACACTTAGCCATCACGAGGGGATACACTAATGACCTTAAAGCAAAAGAGGAGTGCATTCAATTTCAAATTGAGGCTTGGGAATCTAAAGAAGAAACCCTTTGGAAGCAAAAGTCTCGTAACCATTGGTTGAAAGATGGGGAATAAAACACGAAGTTCTTCCATCGCTCCACCATTCAACATTGCCAACAAAATCGAATCGTCAAGCTCAATGATAGTATTGGGAAACACTTGGAGAAGGATGAGGAAATTGAGATGGAGTTGGTCAATTTCTTTCGAAACATTCTTATGCAATCGAATCAAAACATGGTAGAAAATATCTGAAAGGATCACCTAGAATATCCCCTCTTTAGTCACTCGGGAGCAAGATATCTGAAAGATCACTCAAAATATCCCCTCTTTAGTAACTCAGGAGTAGAATGAGGTGTTGATGAGACCAATAGAAATGCAAGAAGTGGAGCAAGCTATCAAACAAATGGAAGATGTAAAATCTCTTGGTCCAGATGGATTTACGACCAACTTCTTTCATCATTTATGGGACTTGGTGAAGGAAGAGGTCCTTTAGATTGTTGAGAACTTGAGGACCACATCTGGGTGCTCTCAGCCTCCAACCCCACATTTTTGGCTCTAATACCCATAGAAAATGACGTTGATTCTCCAGGTAAATTCCGACCTATCTCTTTATGCAATGTTATTTATGAAATCATAACTAAAGTCCTTGTGAATTGCATCAAGATGCTCCTTCCTCGATTGATCTCTCTTGAACAATAAGGCTATTTAGAGGGTTGGCAAATCCTGTTGGTGCATGAAATTATTCATTTGTTGAAAGTCACTAAAAAATCAGGCATGTTGATTCAAATTTCTTTGGACGCATTGGATCATCAATCTTTCCTCCTCTACCTTCTTCTCTATCCTCCTTAATGGACCCCCCATTGCCCCTTTTCACTCCTCTTGAGGCATTCGTCGAGGAGATTCCCTTTCGCCCTTCCTCTTTGTCATAATGGTGGAAGGCTTGGGTTGCACAATTAAGGCCATGACCTCTAGCCATGAAGTCAAGGGGTTAGCTCTACATCCCCATGTCCAAGTCCACACCCATCAACATTTTGTAGATGACACTATGCTTATGGCTCGCTCATCTGTTAGAGAGGCCAGAGCCTTAAAAAAGGGCTCAATAGTTTCCTAAATGCCTCTGGGATTTCTGTGAATGAGGACAAGTCTTAGGTCTTCTTCTTTAATACCTTTCCCCTCATTCAATAAAATATCTTAAGGATCCTAGGGTTTTAGGGGAGTTCCCTTTCGTCCAATATTTAGGACCTTCGCTTTTGGATTTTGTTATAAGAATAATTTCTTGGGAAGACATCTTATATAAGATAAAGAAAAAACTTTCTTGCTGGACTTATCGCTCTCTAAATCTATCCAGCCGCCTCATACTTGTCAAGTTGGTTCTCCAATCCATGCCTATCTATCTTTTCTTTGCTATGGAAGCCCATAAGGCAGTGTTAAAGAAAATTGGGGCAATCCAAAGAACTTTCCTTTGAGGGGGTACACAGGACCACCACAAGTGGGCGTTGGTTGACTGGGATATTCTATGCACCCCAAAGATCAACATCAAGGTTTTGGGTGCGAAATTACGGTGGAGATGGGTCGCTCAAGATAAGGAGCCTTGGGATGTCCTATGGAACAATAAATATGCCCCTCATCTGAGCAAGCAATCTCTCATCAAATTCTTTGACGACCACCCATGATCCCACATATGGAAGACATCGCAATTAACCAAAGACTTGATTCAGAAGCACACTTTTTGGGAAGTAAAAAAATGGGGCCTCTATAGACTTTTGAAAGGATTTTTTGTAGTGTCTCTTTTTGAGAAATTGGAAAAAATGGGAAAAATTACAATTTTTGGCCAATTCGACCCTTGGACTAGTGATGAATCAAATGCTTCCAAATGGATCCTAAGGATTTCCAATTGGGTTTGAAGGTATTTGAAAGGTATTAAGACATAAAAATGAAGCTGATGAGTGCGTGGACACTCTCAAAAGACTTCTGCAACATTCATTTAACTTCAGGATAAATTGGGAAATTTTACTACTAATTTTGAGGTTCAAAACCCCAAAGGTAGAGGTCACTAATGGATTCCCAAATGTAGTAAGACCCTCCCAAATTTCAGAAAAAAGACATGTATTAGTCATAGGAATTCAATGGGAACCCAAATGCATCATTAATCAGTTCCTAAAGGCTGCTGCAACTACCATAAATCAAATATTTGTAGACATGTCTTCACACAGGGGGAAATCATAGAAAAACTCCACAACTAGCTATGAATTTTGAGAAAAATGTTTCAAGGACTTGTATAATGTGTGAAATTTATTTAGTACATTAATGTCTCTCCATAAAACAATAAAATCATAGAGAATGACTGAAACAAATCGAAACCAAACAACTTCAAGCTCTCACAACAAGATATAGGGGCAAATGACACCATTCATACATAGTTTGTCATTTTTACATAGTTTCACTTGGATTTTCGACCTGAGGTTCTTTTGAGCATCAAATACAGAGTGAATACATCATATTACAAATAAATGGGGCCCCTTGGACTCCCCCAAAGAGATCATCATCTCACCATGTGAGTCGTTCCTCCAAGAGCAAGAATATGAAGAGAAATGTGAGAGAGAGGTGGGAGCAAGTTGAATAAGAAAAGATCACGAGCAGCCATGTAGCTTCAAAATGAAACAAATGAATCCATTTTATCTCCAAATGAAAGGTCTGAATGGCCTCTCTAATTTCCAATTAGGATGGGAATCTTGCACCCTCGAAATTGGTACTGAGGCAAGTAGAGTAAACACTCCACTAGCATGCATAAGCTATGCTCTCCAATTTGAAAAATGAGAAATGATCAAAATCCCCTCTCCTTCTTTGTTCTTGTCTTTTATAAACTTTCCAAGTCCTCCATGGGTCGAATTCCTTCCAAAATCTCCATGCCAACTCGAGTTGGGAAGAGATTCCCATGAGTGCCACTTGTCCAACAATTCTTATTCTCCATCTTGCATCAATTGGAATGGGAAAGCATCTTGGCTTCCATAAATCCCTTGTGCACCCTCTTGGAGGATATTTTTAGCCCTGACATGTCATATAGGTCAGATGTCAGCAATCATGTCTGATTCTTGTCATAAGTGTCATAGCATCTTCATCATTGTTGTCATAGAAGCTAGGGAATCTAGCCCAAGTGTCTCAATATCTCTAAGATGCCTCTTCCTCTTCCATGGGAGTTACTCTTCCACTCCAATTCGACTGTCATTGAGTCATGCCAAGTATAATGACCTTCCAAGTCACCCAAGAACATTAGACTCCACCTTGGATTCAAATGGGTGAGAGTAGGATGCCATGTGGCATGGAGAATCTTGCTTTGTGTGGGTCGCACACCACCAATGTGCCCTCATGACCAAGTGCCAGCTTATTTTCCTATTGTAAATATTTATTTAGCCCCTTTTAATAAATTTATGTCAAGCTAATGTCCATTTGGGGTTTAATATCTCCCTTATTCCAAATCTAGATGTTTCCACCCCAACCTAGGGAACTAGTAGATTGGTGGAATTTTCCCTTCTAGTGATTTATTTGGATGGGGACATTACATTCCTCCCCAACCAAGATTGCTTTCCCTCAAGCAATTCTAAATTGGGATGCTGCAAAATTTGTTCATCTTCCCATGTGGCATCCTCACTTGTAAAATCTTTCCATTGTACCAAATATTCTCTTATGGTTCTGCTCCTCAATTTCCTTTCTCTTGTCTTCAAAATTTTTTCTGGAATAAGTATGAGTTGTCCTTCATCATCTAATGGAGGGAGTGTTTCTGAAATATAAATTTTCTGACCAATATCCTTCTTAAGGCATGAGACATGAAATACATTGTGGATTTTTCTACCTTCAGGAAGTTCTAACTCATAAGCTACCTCCCATATTTTTCGAACTATCTTGTATGGACCATAATACCTTGGTTTAAGCTTTTCCGATCCTTTCCATTTTAAGGAGGTTTGTTTATATGTCTGCAACCTCAAATAAACCAAATCATTCACTTGAAAATTTATTTCCTCCCTATGTCGATCCACATACTGTTTTTGTTGATCTTGGGCAACCTGCAAATTGCCTTTTAGAAGCTTCAAAATCTCTTGACTTTCCTCAACCCAATCCTTAGATTTTGTGGCTCTACTAAGGTGAGTGCTTCATAACCATAAAGTGATTTGAAATGAGACATTCCAATGGACATATGGAATGTAGTAATGTAGAAAAACTCACCCAAGTGTAGCCATTTAACCCATGCTTTTTGCTGCTCACCAACATAGTTCCTCAAGTACCCCTCCAACCATTGGTTCACTCTTTCTGTTTGGCCATCAGTTTGAGGATCATATATTGTGCTTGGAGTCAATTGAGTGCCCACCATCTTGAATATTTCTTGCCAAAAAGCACTCATAAATCTGCTATCCCTGTCACTCACAATGTTTTTGGGAAGTCCATGCAACCTGAAAAATTCTCTAAAGAATAGATCAACCACTTGCGCAGCAATAAAAGATGATGTAATAGCAAATAAATGAGCAAATTTGGTGAGTCTATCCACCACAACATAAATACAATCCTTTCCCAAAGCCTTGGGAAAACCTGTGATGAAATCCATTCAAATGCTTTTCCATTTTTGTTCCGGAATAAGCGATGGTTGCAATAGACCAGCATGATGTGTGCGTTCAACTTTGTTTTGCTAACATATCTTGCATTCATTCACATACTTTAGAACATCTTCCTTCAACCCTTTCCAAGAGAACCTTTTCCTTAATTTCCTATATGTTTTGAAGAAACTAGGATGGCTCGCTAAAGGAGAATCATGAGCTTCCTTCAAAATATTGTGCTTTAGATTCGAACCATGAACCAAGTATATTCGGTCCTTATAGTTTATTAGGCCATTCAATATCTTGTATCTATCATCTACTTTGACCCCATCTAACACATCACAAGCAAAACTATCTTTGGCATACTCAACTATTAGCATATCTTTCCAATCTTTCGAAATGTCCATAAGGGAAAATGAAGGTCTCCTAGACAATGCATCTGCTACAATATTATTCTTCCCTTTTACATATTCAATGTCAAAATCAAAAGCTTGGACCTTACTTACCCTTTTTTGTTTCCTTTCATTGAGATCCTTTTGTGTGAGAAAATGCTTTAAACTGTTATGATCAGTTTGGACTACAAACTTGTTTCCCATCAAATATTGTCTAAACTTGACCAAGGCATGCATGATGGCTAACATTTATTTGTCATATATGGAGTAGAGCTTCTCGTGTGGCTGCAATTTTCTACTCTCAAAATCTATGGGGTGTTGATTTTTCTTTAGGACCGCCCTTATTCCTTCTCCTAATGCATCACATTCCAAAACAAATGGTTTAGAAAAATATGGTAATGCAAGTACTGGACAACTACTCATTACCTCTTTCATTCTTTGGAAATCCTTTTCGGCCTCTTCATCCCATTTGAAAGCATCATTCTTTGTCAAATCAGTAAGTGGAACAATTAATTTGGAAAACCCCTTCACAATCTTCTATAGTAAGTGCATATCCCAATGAAGCCTCTCAATTCAGTGATGTTTTTGGGTGATGGCCATTCACGAATACCCTTGATTTTATCCAAGCGCACCTTTACTCCATCTTTCCCAATGATGTGCCCAAGATACAAAACTTCTTTCAACCCAAATTCACACTTGGACAACTTAGCAAACAAAGATTGTTCATGCAAGATTTTCAATACAACTTCTAAATGGTGCAAATGTTCCTCCCATGTATTACTGTAAATATCATCAAATAAAACCAAAGCAAACTTACGGAGCTGCTTGCAAAATATTTTTTTCATACATGATTGGAAGGTGGCTGGAGCATTGGTCAAACCAAAAGGCATGACAAGAAATTCGAAATGGCCATAGTGACATCTGAAAGCAGTTTTCTGCATATCCTCCTCCTTCATTTGAATTTGATGGTAACCAAATCTAAGATCAATTTTGGAGAAGAACTTTGCTCCAAATAGCTCATCCATGAGCTCATCTATTCTAGAGATGGGTTATCTATTCTTAATTGTCTTCTTGTTTAGAGCTCTAAAATCAATGCACATCCTTAAGGTTCCATCTTTTTTCTTCACCAAAACAACTGAAGAATAGGGACTAGAGCTTGGTCTAATGAGTCCCAATTACAAGAGCTCTTGACTCAGTCTTCTCAATCTCATCATTGAACCTTTTTTGGTGTCTATATGGTGGTATTTGTATAGGTGAAGTACCCACCTCCAAAACAATGGTGTGCTCAACTCCTCTGTCAGGTGGCCTTCCAAGAGGAAGGTCACCAAAAACCCTTTCATATTTGTGTAGTAGCTGCTTTATCTCCCTTGGATGTTCTGCAATATTTAGTTTTGGCTTGGGGGAAGTGATGAAACATTCAACAACTGTTACACCTAAAATCCTACCATCATGAGATTCAGTGTATACATCCCTAAAGTTTCATTGGTTTAGTCATTTACCTGGAAGGGATACCATTGCATTCATGCTAGGTTTTGAGAGGTCGTCGCAGGATGCACTCATGCAACCTGCGACGTCACATCCTGCTCTACTGTAGGGTGCGACGAAGTCAGTTAATGGACAAAAATAGGTCCTTCGAGCCCATTCTTGAAGCCTACTAACTTGGATCCTTATCTCTGACCTCTTAAAAGAGCTGGCACTCGGTTCCTAACCTCTTGGAAGGATCCCCTATCTCTCTCCTACCATATCTCAACCTACCCTATCCATACCCTATCCACTTAGTCCTATATAAGTGAATCTCTACCCCTCTCCAAGGGGAGGAAGTCTATAGTGTCTACATGCTGGTGAAATCATATTGGAGAGATCTCTAACTCATCCATTGAGAGACTCACACTTCCTTGGGAGGATATGGAAATTGGCTTGGATGGAGAAGGGATACCACATTAAGCCTTGGTTGTAGTCTATTCTTATCTATGTACTTTCCCGATTTACAGTAATATAAACTCTTTCCACCAATATTGTTTATGTGTGATGATATTGTGTAGTTTACCTGCTTAACTGTTTACTTAGATCTATTATTGTATAGATGCTCTTTTACTTGTTTGTATCGTTTTGTGTCTTAACAAGTCTTGTAGCCGAGATCTGACGATTGCGAGGTGTGGAGTAACATTCAGGAAGAAAGGACTTCAAGTTTAAAGTAAGACATCTAGTTACCCGATCCTTAATTAGATCTAGGAAAGTTGTTTGTAGTCTGTACTATTTGTTCTAGACTCACATTGAGCTAGGGAGATCCGGCTCGCGTCCGCTTGAGTGGATTGTCCGTCAAACAAATCTAGTGACCATATTGGGGAGAGGAACATTGCTTTGTAGTTGTCGATTTGAATGTCATTTTCAGTTGATTTCTTGCCAAGCCATTCTATTTGTCATTTCCTTCTTTAGCTGGTTTCACCATCAGATCTTCACTTTGAAGAGTCTGATTACCTTCCTCTGAGTTTGTACTTCTCATTTTCAGACCATTTCATGCTCATTATCTGCAGAATTGATTCATTTTTGAACTTAGATCTCGCCTGTCGCACCTGGTCAGTGTACCCAGAATGACACTGTGTTATTTTTTATATCTGTTCTTTGTCTGTTAGTCTGTCGTCGCAGACCTTCCATTGGTCTACTGCAACACCGTCGCACTTCTCGCACTAGTGAACTAAGACGTCGCACTGTGTACAAGCACAGAGTGCGCCGATCTGCCAAATTTTCCATACAGGCACCCTTTATCCATTTCCATTTTGAGTTTGGTTTGTGTGCAGACTCCCTCTGTATTGCAAGATCCAGTCAGAGACCCCATTTTTTATCAGTGTGTTGAAAGTGTTTGGTTTTTGTGTGGGTTGTATTGGGCCTCATCTCTTGACAAACTTAAGCTTGGTAGTGGTGGACACCTTGGTTTCCCCATCTTCATCCACTTAGCCCTGTCATCATCCCTCTCCTCACCTGATCTGATCTTTGCATTAGATCCGATCCCAAGATTCTTTTTTTCACTTGTCATTCAGCATTGCTTTCATTTGGATTGCTTGTGTTGGTTTTGGGGTCTTTTTGAGATTTGGATCCATGTTTGGCCCCTTGAGTAAAGACTAGTGTTTTGCTTGACCCATATTAAGGTTTTGAGATCATTTTTGGTTTGGTGTGATTGGCTTGTTCTAAAGACTTGAAGAGTGTGGGATATCCATGTCTTTTTTAGTCTCTTTTTCTTGGGTTATGCATCTTGTTTCCTTTACATGCTAAGCTATATAATGATTATTGGAAAAGATTGATTCTTTGTCTCCCCTTTAGTTCAAAGAAGAGCTTGATTTTGTCACTCTTTTGCTATATTCATGAAATTGGAAAACATAAGTATTCTTCTTGCTTTAATTTGATCATTTGAAATTCTTGGTCTCACACTCATAAGAAGAAGAAAAGTTCGTTTCAGATTTGTATGCATTTGAGTTAGATAAGATTGTTGAGTGCTTTTCTTTGTCTTGCATTTAATTGGAAACATTTATGGAATCTTTCTTTCTGTAGCTTATATGTGTCTTTTTCAAGTGTAAAAAGATAAGAAATGAGTTATAATTATTGCATTTGGTAGATTTTGAGCCTTTCTTGAGTGCCTTTGAGTTGTTTGGGTGCTTGTCATTTTTCTTTGGGAATTTCCGAATGATTAGAGTATTGTAGATATTCTCTCACTTTCTGTATATAGATATGAAAAGCGTTTAGCTATCAAATTCCATTTTTGGTACATGCATCTGAAAATTGAAAGTGCTTCATTATTTTGTCTTATACATTGTTAAGATTAGTTGCATCTTTCATTTTCTTTGCGCATTTTAGCTGATTATTGCAAAAAGTTAGAGTTATTGCACTCTAGGAAGGAATTCTTCTTTTCGCTACTACTTAAGTACTTTTGGTTTGAAAGAAAGAAAAATCTCTCCTTACCTTAAGTAGTTTTCATTGAAAAGGAAAGGAAAATGTGCATTATCATGTAGTTGAGGATTGCATTATGTTTAGATATGTACTCACCTCATGCATCCACCTAACTGTACAAGATAAAATTAACGCTAGCTTAGGTTAAAATCATTTAGTAACTGTGTGTAAGTTAGAGACGTGTTCCGGCGTCTTTAAGCATGGCAGCTGTCGTTATTTGCCAGCACTGTATTCCGGGGGTATTGTAGTCTTCCACGTACTTATCGGTATATCGAAGCTCTTTCACGTACCCACCAAGTCCCTTAAGTACTTGGCGTATATCGAAAGGTGTTTCACGTACTTGGTAGTATATCAGAAAGTCTCTTTCCGAACGGTTGTGCATTATACAACACCACTACGGATTTGAGCTCCCACGTACCTTGAGTATATCAGGAGACACCATTAGGAATCCTGAAACCATCTGAGTTATCCATTTGGCCATCTTAACATTGCAATACACCGAGAACAACACTCAGGGAGATTACTACGCACGTACTGTCCAGGTAGTCGGGTATTTGGGCAAGGGTACGATCTCAATCCTCCTTGTCGTGTTTTACTGTTGGACCCTGCGATATATAGCGATTTGTGATGTTTTGATAATCCTGTGAGGTTCCAGACTTTGAATCCACTCCTATTCACACAGTTTGCTTGTTGCTTTTAGACTTGAGTAGTGTTTGATTTGTGTGGTAATTTAGAGACTCTTAGAAAATTTAGATATGGAGGACTCTTCCGGGACTACCAACCATGAGGCCCCTTTCCAGGGTATGCCATTTGTTATTCCCCTTTGTGGAACTATTGGTCCTCCCTTTATGGCTACGTTGAGTCTTCATGGATTGACGATAGGATTACCAATATGGTTATTCTCCAATCCAGTTACACCAAGTGCACCAATTGTGTCGAAACTAGGTCCTTCATCGCATGAGCATCAATCTCATGGTGACCATTCTCCTTCTTCGTTGAAAGTTGAATCGGATTCCATCTCTTTTTATTCTCCTACTGAAAACTATGATGTTAGTAAGAAGGAAGGTGAGAAGAAGAAGAAGAAAATGAAGATTAAGAAGAAGAAGGATAAGAAAGAGACCAAGCGTCAACCATCTGCCTCTGATGGCACTCATTCTATGAGAACACCTCGTAAGCCCAAGTTCCCTTGCAAACTTTGAAAGGGTGATCACCTTATCAAGGATTGTCCCGGTCTTTCCCGTGTGTCAGAAGTGTGGTCTAGAAACCCTAAACCACTGGTATCGTCAACCTCTAACCATCATGTTGATGACACCCCCTCGACTAGTGACCTGTTGGTGAAGGGTCAGAAGGGTAAAGTCTTGTATCCCTGTTTGATATGCAAGGGTATGCACCGTACTTTTCTTTGTCCAAGAATGGTTGAAGCTTCACGGTGGTTGGAAGATATTACTAGTTCTCAACAGGTGCTTCCAACAAGTGATAGTAAGTTGTCCCTCGACCCCCCGCTGGTTGACCAAGTGATCAATTTAGTTTCATCTGTAATTGATCCCACTCTTCCTTCCGAGAGTGAAGTGATCGAGTCGCTGTCATCTCCACTCGATCCCGCTCTTCTGTCAGAGAGCGTTCAGATTGCAACTATCACCTTGACACAATATTCATATCATCCTACTCTCCCCGATGAGAGTGGATTGATAACCACTGATGTTTTTCTAGTCAGTTCCGATCATGGGGGGCAAGAGTCCGTTTCCACGGGACCCCCTCCAAGTACCGAGGTTATTTCATTTGATTGGAATAGTCTAACAGGATCTCATCTTCCTTCGAGTATTCCTTTTCAAATATCTGTAGGAGTTTCTGATAAAGAAATATTTCGTACGATAGTTGATGAGGGAGCTTCTGTTAGTATTTTATCCTCAACTACTTGGAAAGCTATAGGTTCCCCTGAGCTTGTACCAGTAACTGACCAGATTTTGGCTTTTAATAGAAGGCCTACCGGACCTTTAGGGATTCTCTAGCAGTTACCTATCACGTTGAGAGGTAAAACTGTTTATGTTGATGTCATGGTTGTCCAAGGTCCTTTAGATTTCAATCTACTCCTTGGACGTGATTATGTATATGCTATGAAATCCATCGTGTCTACACTCTTTCAAGTGATGTATTTTCCCTACGATGGGAGGATTGTGACCGTTGATCAACTCTCCTTCGTGACACCCAATCATCGCATGAATGCCATTCATCAGACATCCCTGAATGTTCCTCATGTTTTAGTGGTTTCTCCCCCCTGAGGATGGGGGGTGCGAGCACGGTTTATGTTATGTTTCAAGCTCGTTAAAAAATGAAATAGACCCCTCTAAGCATAGTTTACCTTTGGTTTCAAGCGTTCATAAAAATGAAACCATCCACTCGAGCATAGTTTTATTCCATTTCAAGCTCGTTAAAAAATAAAATGGCCCCCCTCAAGCATAGTTGTTGTCTATTTCAAGCTTGTGTAAAAATGAAATACATCTCCCTCCCATCGGTTCGAGTCTCTCGCTAGAGTTAGAACTTGAAACTTCATTTCATCTGATTCTCGTTTTCCCCCCTTGGTGAATATTTTCATATTAGTAGCCAGGTTGGTAGTTGGGTTAGCAAGCAGCATTTTCAGACAAAATGAATCTTGGGGGGCATTCCACATGTCGTACCGTCAACAATCATGTTGAGGGAACACTACCATGTTAAGACGCTAGAAATCATGTCGGGGGCATTTACCAACCTCTGGGCATCATGTTGGGAAGGAACCCGTCAAATGGGCCTTAACTATGAGCAGAGTTTACCTTTGGCTTCAAGCTCGTTAAAAAATGAAACCAGTAGTTTGAGCACAGATTAGTATTTGATTCCAAACTCGTTAAAAAATGGAATAAACCCCCCAAGCATAGTTCACCTTTGGTTTCAAGCTTGCATAAAAATGAGACCAGCTTCACTGAGCAGAGTTCTATTCCTGTGTCAAACTCGTTAAAAAATGAAACAACTCTTTTCCCTTTGAGTCGAGTCTTCTCGTAGACTTAGTAACTGAACCTTCTTTTCATCCGCCTATGCCTTAGGAGAATGAAATGAAGCTTGAGGGGCATGTCTTCAACCTCTAGAAGTTACGTTGAATTCAACTCGATCGCCTCTCCACGTCATGTTTGAGCTAAGTCACTTACTTCTAGCAATCATGCTGGGGGCACACACAAACCTCTGGATGCCATGTTGGGAAAAAGTTCACCATTGGGAACATTTTCGAGCATACTTTCCTTTTTAGGTTTCGAGCTCATTAAACCATGAAAATTATCCCGAGCATAGTTCATTTTCTGTTACAAGCTCGTCAAAAAATGAAGCAGACATCATGAGCATTCTTCCAACCTATCTTCGAGCTCGTTAAAAACAATAAGATGGCATTTGAGCTTACTTTTCACTTTTTTCATGCTCTGGTTGAAACATGAAAAGGAATTGTGCCGAGTTTACTTTTTACTTTGTCGTACTTGGTCATCAACCATGACAAAGTTGTTCATGGAGTCCTTTTAAGATCTTTTCAGACTCACTAAATAGGAAAAGATTGCCAAGTGAACTTGATGCTTTCACGCTTGTAAAAGCATTTGAATAATCGTCTTTCTGGTGATAGTTTACCCCTTTTTTGGACCAGGAAGCACTATTTACAAAAAAGGTATACTCCATCCAATCATGACTGGAAGAGTCCTCTCTCGCATTGTTTTACACTTTTTCGGGCGATGAGGCTAACTTTACGAAAAAGGACCATTGGAGTCTTCTTTAGTTCTTTTCAGACACTCTAAACATTAAATGACGACCAAGTTTACCTTCTATGGACTTGTTAAATTTTCACATTGAAGGGCCCGCCATGGGATGAGCCCCTCCTATCCCAGGTTCGGAAAATATTTGGGATTGGAATCATCTATGAGATGAGCTACACCGAGCATCTAGTTACCCTCATCAATATCGTAAAAAACACATGAGGCACTCATCATTCATGATGGGGAAAAAATGAAAGCTGTTATGTTACACCCTTATCAGTGGCAGTACCTAGTCATTTCTTGAACATGACACTCATTTGCATTTTCATACTGCACTTGGATCATCCGTTTGTCCTCGAGTTTCACCTATTTCCTGAGTCTTGTTACTCCTTTGAGTCATTCAAAGAACGCTTCCATCATCAATTGCATTAGGAGTTGGTACCATAACTTGTCAAGTCAATAATGCCAAGGCATGTCATGCCCATGTTCAAGAATGCTATCACTACTCATTATCTGCAGTCGGTACACCTTCAATCATGTCGGTCTACTCTGATTCAATCTTGTATATCACTGTACTATCCAATCTACTCTACACATGATTTTTCATGTTTCGTGTTGATGACGGGGGATTCATCATGGCCCTCCTTCGACGTATTCATCCTTGTCGACTTCAACTCATCATCCGAGGATTGAATCTAGAAACCAACCAAGTACCTTGCAGGCCCTGCATGCCTCAATGGCAGGTTACCTTGCTTTCAACATGAGTTTACATCATTGACTCTTGATTGAAAGATTTCATCTCGCGTTCGAATTCAACTCATTTATTCATGCTTGATGATATGTACTGCGATACCTTTGGGATCATTGACATCAATGGTGATTTCCCTCGCACTTGTTAACGGTATACATCAATGACCGGTAATCAAGTGGTTTCTACCATGTTCGATGTCAAGACATTTGTAATCACATGGTTAGATTCGTATCATTGTGGGTTCAGCTTGAAGACCCTGGGGAGTCATGTTTTACCCAGATTGCGATGGAGTTTGTATTGAGTCACGTCACACGGATCCACATTTGTATTGGTCGTGGCTGTGTTATCATGTCATCATGGATCTATGCTTGTGTCTAGTAGCCATGATTGTGCTCAGTCGGTCATTACTATCATGGATCCGCAATGTATTGGTCGGAAGGCATGTTGTACATCATATGAGACAATGTACTCAGAGTCAGTTGTACTGCAGCAGTGTCCTTCATCCGACAAGCCATTGTCATTCTTTCTGTCAAAGCATTTCACCTGACCAATTTTTCAGCAGCTTCATGCTTTGGGGAGCATTCTGTTACACCTAAAATCCGACCATCATGAGATTCAATGTATACATCCCTAAAGTTTCATTGGCTAAGTCATTTACCTGGAAGGGATACCATTACATTCATGCTATTTTTTGAGAGGTCATCGCAGGCTGCACTCATGCAACCCGCAACGTCGCATCTTGTTGTACTGCAGGGTGCAACGAAGTCAGTTAATGGACAAAAATAGGTCCTTCGAGCCCATTCTCGAATCCTGCTGACTTGGATCCTTATCCCTGACCTCTTGGGAGAGATGGCACTCGGTTCCTAACCTCTTGGAAGGATCCCCTATCTCTCTCCCACCATATATCAACCTACCCTATCCATACCCTATCCACTTAGTCCTATATAAGTGAAGCTCTACCCCTCTCCAAGGGGAGGAAGTCTATAGTGTCTACATGATGGTGAAATCATATTGGAGAGATCTCTAACTCATCCATTGAGAGACTCACACTTCATTGGGAGGATATGGCAATTGGCTTGGATGGAGAAGGGCTACCACGTTAAGCCTTGGTTGTAGTCTATTCTTATCTATGTACTTTCCCGATTTACAGTAATATAAACGCTTTCCACCAATATTGTTTATGTGTGATGATATTGTGTAGTTTACCTACTTAACTGTTTACTTTGATCTATTATTGTATAGATGCTCTTTTACTTGTTTGTATCGTTCTGTGTCTTAATAGGTCTTGTAGCCGAGATCTGACGATCGCGAGGCGTGGAGTAACATTCAGGAAGAAAGGAATTCAAGTTTAAGGTAAGATATGTAGTTACCCGATCCTTAATTAGATCTAGGAAAGTTGTTTGTAGTCTGTACTATTTGTTCTAGACTCACATTGAGATAGGGAGATTCGGCTCGCGTCCTCTTGAGTGGATTGTCTATCAAACAAAAACCCATTCAATATCTCCATGCCTCAATATGGACCTCATACTGTGGGAAGACACCACTTGATTCAGATAGGTGTGAATTCCTCTCACCACCCTTTGTTTTCCTTATGAATCTTTGAATTTCATTTCAGGTATTTGGTAGTTCACTGTATGTTCCCCTATAGAGTACAACCATTTCACTCCCAATACCACATTTGTATCAGCAACATCAACCACATAAAATCTATCAGAAAATTTGTAATTACCTATGGTGAGGATGGGCTACGCTATTTAGCCCGAAACGCCGAATTTTAAATCTCCTACACAAGTTTCCAAATTACTTTCAATACCTATGGTGAATTGTAGCTTTGGAATCCATGTTTTGCACTCCATAGTATTGTGACCTGGAATGATGATTGTGAACCCATCAAATGGTTCAGTAGGTAACTTTCTCCTCTCCACCATGGCTGCATCAATGAATTTATGAGTTTCTCCTCCATCTACCAATACCAAAACTCTTTTCCCTTGTACCACTCCTTTGCATCGAATGGTGTGAAAACGAGGCACTCCTGAAAATACTTCCATTCTCCCTTTGTTAGGTGATGGATGATCTTCTTTTGCTGTGTCATATCCCTCTTCTTGGGATGAAATATGTTCTTCTTTCTCCATGTCCCATTCACCTTCATCATCATCAGAAAATACTGTTAGTTTTTCAACTTTTAATCAATACTTATCTAGTATCTTACTGAGAGAATAACAAGCACATCATAAACACAAGAGACACAAATATTTTCCTCGGGGAAACCATAAAGGAGAAAACCCCACAACTTCCTCAGAGATAGAATGATCACCAATACAATGCCACAAAAGTAAAACCCAAAAATAGAGATGGTCTTCACCAGCTTTTCTCTTCTCCACTTGTGCGAACTTGTCCTCCTTCTCACTAATGCGAACTTGAGTGAGTGAGTGAATGTATAAATGAGAGAGCCTAGATCTCTATTTATACTTTACCTTTTTCACTTGACAGGTCGGCCCCAACTAAATATGATTGGGCCGAATCCTCTAGGGGATTTTAAAACCCCAATACAAATGACTTAGGGGGAACTATTGCCTCGAATTACAAGGGAGGATTTACCTTAATGATGTTACATGATCAATTGTAATAATGACATCCCCAATCGGAGGAATAAACATCTCCATCGGAGGTACAAATAAAATACAAGTGAATATCTTCCGAAGTTACAATTACATTAACACTCCTTCTTAACTAGGAAGGTATTCTCTTGACACATTCATCAACACATTTGGACACAAGTCTTTGTTGCTAGATCAATAATGTCGGAACATCATCATCAGCACTGGATCGTCGTCGTCACTCTTGCTGCAATCCTCGTCATGTTGACCATCGATTGGTGATATCTCTCGATTCTACTCTTCATAGGAAGTTCTATAGATCCAACCATTTTTCATGTTGGATGTAGGCCTAGCCTCCATGTAGGTCTTCATCATCTCTGTAAGCAAGCCATCAAGTAGGTACAACCCAGGACCAGTCATTACATTGCCTGTGCAAACACCTACTGATAAGCCTGAATAATAGGTATCCTAATAGCCTTTTTCCCACAATGAAGCACAAGAAAGGGTGAAGAAATACACTTATTTTGTGGGAGAAATGATTTACCTTGATTATTTAATGAAGTTGTTTTAAAGATTATTCTTGTATGTTTGAAAGCACGTTCAATAAACTAATTACATGAAAAATGAGTATGATTGAGCAGGTACAGGTACACTAAGGGACAAACACGCAAATCAAGCGAAGGACTGAAAGATCATACAAAGCTCAACGCCTTTTTTCCCTGATTTCTAGAGAGAACTCCTGTTCAAACAGAATCGGCAATTAGACATATAGTTAGGTTAAGCATTAGAGGCATATATATATGGGCCTCTCGGTTAGCGAGAGGGTCCTGTTGCCATTTTTGAGAACCATTGTTTCACATCTTTATACTGCTAAGATAATTTGTGTTACTGACCTTTATTAAACCATGAATTTACTATTTTGAATAAAGACATTGATGTTGCTTTCAATTCGGTGTCTGTAAGTTTTCTCCACTCCTAAGTACGGGTTGGAGAGGGCCCCTCCAACACGTAAGTCAGGAGATTTTACTGTTCAGGTATTTTTCATTATGTGCTCTATATTGACTTAAATATGTATCGCATGTGAAAGTATTTTTTATGGCATTCAAATAGCACGATTTAATTTCTGTAGTAAAACGACCATTCTGATTCCGTAGTAAATTATAGCGCATTCTGTAGTTCGGTAATGCTGTTTCTGTAGTCCTATAGCAGCATTCTGCCAAGACATATTTCAACACTTATTTTCCTGTGTGCTTGCATTACTTATGAAACATTGATCCAGATCTTGAAGCTCATGCACTTTCTCATTGTTATAGTTGCTCATGAAGATTGATTACTTTCATTACTTTGGTTAAATTGATGATTAATTCGCAACATTAGATAATTGCATCCTAAATTTAGTTTTTGGAATTTGAATATTTTAGATTAGATTTCTAGTTTATGTAATTGAACTTTAGTATTTCCTTCTTAAATCAGAAATCCAGCTTTCGGTATTTTAGAATAGATCTTCCAAGTTTTCAGCATTCAAATTCATAGTATAAATTTACTATTTTCAGCATTTAATTTCTTAACATAGATTTACTGTTTTCAACATTTAATTTATTAACATAGATTTACTGTCTTAAGCATTCAAATTTCGTAGCATAGGTATTTATCATCCATATATTAGACAATACTTTCACAGCTTATTCAATATCCTTTTTAGGAAAACCTTTAAACATTGATACCAACACCAAACCACGACAAAGACTATCCTATAAGAGCACATATAGTGCTTGCACCTCTGAAGTTTGTACGTCCCCCGGGTTGATAATTAAAGTAGGATTCTGGTCTAGCTTCCCTCATTAGGCATCCATTCTAAGATCTCACCACTTTTTGGCGCCGCTGCCGGAGGGGTGCTAAATCTTTTAAGAGACATCTTCAAAAACAAAACAAAAAGAAAAAAAAACAACATACATAAAACAAGAAAAAAAAACAAGCATAAAGAAATTCTACCATGAATGCCTAGACGACAGAGAGATAGATTTGGGTGCTTCCTACCTTCCCGTCCTATGAGCGAAAACAGTTCGGATAACTCTCAATTTGAATTCCTTCATTCAGAAGAAGAAACTGATTCTAGCTTCAACCCAAACCTAGACAGCTTCTTTGCTGAATCTAGCTCCAACACTACTATGGCAGAAGAAGATGAGGAACCTAGGGAAATGTTCACCTTTCCCATTAGTATACCTCTTGGAGATGCCACGATGAAGAACATCAACCCTAACAATCTTCCAAACTTCCATGGTCTGACTTCAGAAGACCCTGATACATTCCTGTTTGAGTTTGAGGTAGTTTGCAGATCCTTTGATTACACTACTGATGCACAAAAGCTTAGGCTTTTTCCTTCCACACTGAAGG
Organism: Larix kaempferi; assembly: GCA_027924585.1. NCBI lineage: Eukaryota > Viridiplantae > Streptophyta > Pinopsida > Pinales > Pinaceae > Larix > Larix kaempferi. The sequence goes on from BSBM01000249.1 coordinate 10,884,257, forward strand.
ATCTATCACTTAGGTGGTTCATGAGCCTTGAAGGAAATAGTATTTTCAGCTGGGACCAAATGAAACAAGCATTTCTAGAAAAATATAGGGACTACTACAAAGCAAAGGATACAAGAGACAGAATCTTTAGGATGCAACAAGGAGAAAGAGAATCATTAGAATATTATGCCCAAAGATTTCAACTCATCTACAAACGAGCCAGTCATTGCACCTTAGATCCTAAATCACTAAAACTTGTCCTTATTAGAGGTGTAAAAGAAGAAAATTTTGAAGTCTTGAACCTTCTGGGGGATGGAGATATATTCTAGAAGACTTATGACCAAATCTTACAAATCTTCAAAAACTACTCTAGATCTAGAAAAAGTAAAAATGGGACCAGAGATACACATCTATCCATAGGATCATCATTAGCATCTTTGGGACCAAACCTTACAAAATCAGATTTAGGAAACCTGCTAGATGACATGAAGACTGACATCTTACAATCTTTGGCCATGCAACTTGATGCACTTCAGATCAAGAAGAAACAGGACGAAATCAACCAAGCTTTGGCAGTCTTTTGCCCACGCTGTAGAAAAAAAACATGAGAAGGGGCAGTGCACACTAAACACCATAGAAATATGTGGTCTTTGCACTGACGACCACTCCACTAACACATGTCCTCTATTACCCTCATGTAAGGTTGCTATCCATGATCCCACAACTGAAGGTGCAATCGAACAGCTCTGTTTTGTGAATCAAAGGAGGGGTAACTTTAGTAGACCTTACCAACCCAACAACCAAGCCTACTATAATCAAGGCCAACAAAATTGGAACTCTATACCAACCCCATGGAAATCACAGCAGCCAAATCCAAACCAGTGGTAGCAAAATCAACAAACTTATCAACCATCCTATCAACAACCTTATTACCCACCGTCTTACCCTCCATACCCCCCACGTTTTGCTCCATCAACTACAAACTATGCCAATCCATACCCTTATTCATCGAATTGGAGAGCTCCATTGCAGCAGCAACAACCACTCATCATGCCGCCACCACCAAATCAACCACCCCCCAGACCTCCACCAATTCCTGCCCAGCCAATTCCCAACCCTAACAACAACAGGCCACCACAACAACAAGCCTACAATACTGGGATGGTACAGTTCCCAACCTACGTTGTAGATACGCTGGAGATAAATGAAATTAATTTAAGATCTGGAAAAACGTTGCAAAATACACACATGCAGAATATACAAGAACCTGAGGCCCATGAGCAAACAACACAACCTCATGTTCAGCATCCTGATGAACCAAACCCTCCGGAGGAAGAAATTCGACCACTCACACGAAATAGAAACCCTCCATTCCTTGAAAAGCTTGTACGAAGTACCAAAGATGAAGAGGAAAACGCAATTCTAAATGAATTGAAGCACTTGAATATCCAAATTCCGATCTTGCAGGCCATCAAAGATGTACCTATCTGCAACAAATTCATTAAAGAGAATTGTTTGAAAAGACCTGGAAGGAGAAAACGTGACCCACCAATGATCAATGTAGTGGGCCAGTTAGCAGATCTAATGCTAGGTATTGTTGTTAACCCCAAATATCTACATCCAAGAATCCCTGTGGTCAACGTGAACATCAATAACAGACAGATAGACAAAAGCTTAATTCATTTGGGAGCTGCTATAAATGTAATGACCAAGGATACTATGATATATGTAGGACTCCAATCAATGGTAAGACCGACAACTACAGTACTCCAGCTAGAAAACACATCCACTGTGAGACCTGAAGGAATGCTCAAAGACATAATAATCAATATAGAATCCTGGGAATACCCAGCTGATTTCATAGTCATAGAAGTAAAAAGTAAACTTAGTGGTTATCCAATCATACTAGGCAGACCTTGGTTGGCAACTGCAGATGCTTACATAGGTTGCAGATCAGGAAACATGACTATCACTAGTGGACATGCCAGGAAGAAAATAACGATTTACCCACCAGCAAGGAAATCTTCAAACTTAGAATATCAAGATTGGAATGATGATTATAACGACACACCAAATCAAAACCTACGACCTGTCCTAACCATTGATGCTGCACTATCATTAAAATCCATAGACGAAGATGGTCATATAGATAGGTTTATACAAAAAGCATATTCTAACAATGATGGTCTTGAAAGATTTTTTGACACAGACCAGCAACAAGAAGGCGAAAGTTCAAACCAAAACTTAAATAAAATGTGGGCAGAAGTGTTATCTCTGGAAGAACAATCAGAAAAAGCAAAGACAATGGAAATTATGCCTGGAAAGATAGTCAACATTAATTCCAATCTGAAGCCAGAGCAAGAAAGACAGTTAATGAAGGTACTATCTGAACAAAATAAAGCTTTTGCATGGACATATGCAGACATGAAGGGTATACATCCTGATATCTGCAAACATTACATTTACATCAAAGAAGGTTCTATCCCTATTAGGAAACCACAAAGGAGGCTGAACCCGACATTAAAGGACATTGTCAAGATAGAACTACAAAAGTTATTAGATGTTGGGTTCATATATCCAATCTCTGATAGCGAATGGGTTTCACCACTGGTTATAGTCCCTAAAAAAGGAGGCAAATGGAGAATTTGTGTGGACTACAGAGAGATAAATAAAGCAACCAAGAAAGATCACTTTCCACTCCCATTTATTGATCAGGTGTTGGACACATTAGCTGGGAACAAATATTTCTCATTTTTGGATGGCTTCAGTGGGTACAACCAAATTTTAATACATCTAGCTGATCAAGATAAGACAACGTTTACATGCCCTTGGGGAACTTATGCATATAGAGTACTACCCTTTGGGTTATGTAATGCTCCAACAACATTCCAAAGGGCCATACTAAGTATATTCTCTGATTTCATAAATGATCAAATGGAAGTCTTCATGGATGACTTCACACCCTATGGACAAAACTTTGATCAGGCATTGAAGCATCTTGAATTAGTATTGAAAAAATGTATTGAGATGATCTTATGTCTGAGCAATGACAAATGCAGAATGTTAATGGAAGAAGGCATCGTTCTTGGGCATCATATATCATAGAGGGGGATAGAGGTTGATCAAGCAAAAGTCTCAGTAATCAAAATGCTGCCACCACCTGTCAAACAAAGGGATGTGAGAAGTTTCCTTGGCCAAACAGAGTAATACAGGAGATTTATTGAAAATTATAGCAGGATTGCTGCACCAATGTTTTCCCTTCTCACAAAAGACAATGAGTTCATATGGACAAACCATTGCATGACAGCATTTGATAAACTTAAGGAGAAAACAATTACAGCCCCAGTACTCCAAGGACCAGACTGGGAACTTCCATTCCACATCCACTCAGATGCATCAGATAAAGCCATTGGATCTGTCCTTGGACAGGAGAGAGACAAGAAGCCCTATGCTATATATTATATCAGTAAAAATTTGGCAGGGGCAGAATTAAATTATACTGTTACAGAAAAGGAATTTTTGGCTGTCATACATTCCATTAACAAGTTTAGGCACTACATAACAGGTTACCAAGTTTTTGTCCATACAGACCATTCAACAATAAGGTATCTCACAAACAAACCTAATACAAGTGCTCAAATCATCAGGTGGCTACTTCTCCTGCAAGAGTTTGACATCACAATTTTGGACAAGCCAAGAAAACACAATGTAGTGGCTAACTTTCTATCTAGGCTCACACATGGACAATACAGTGAAGTGGTCAATGACAGTTTTCCATATGAGCACCTTTTTGCCATATCAACAAGAAGCCCATGGTTTGCTGACATAGCAAACTATTTAGTGTTTGGGAAATTTCCAGAACATTACAGTTACAAAGAGAAGACTAAAGTAATAAGGCAAAGTGCCACATACACATGGACAGAAGGTATGCTCTTCAAACAAGGACCAGATCAAATACTCAGAAGGTGCATTAGAGAAGATGAAGTGCATGACATAATGCATGCCACTCACAATGAACCATGCGGAGGACACTATGCTACAAAGAGGAAAACCTATAAAATTTTGCAAACGGGGTATTATAGGCCAACACTCCATAAGGATGCTTATGAATATGTTTCACACTATGATGAATGCCAAAGAATGGGGAAACCAACACAAAAAGAATAAATGCCACTCCATCCACAAATCTCCTTGGAGGCATTCGAAAAATGGGGATTTGATTTCGTTGGTCCAATCAACCCACAGTCAAATAAAAAAAGCTACATCCTAGTATGCACTGAGTACCTTACAAAGTGGACTGAGGTAGTAGCACTGGCTACAGCAAATGAAACCAACGTGGAAAAATTCTTCACTGAGCGGATCTTTCACAAATTTGGAGTACCAAGAGAACTAGTTTCTGATCAAGGCCCACAGTTTACATCAAATCTAATAGAAGACTTGCTTAAAAGAAACAATGTAAAGCACAAATAGTCCTCCTCCTATCACCCTCAAGCAAATGGTCAAGCTGAGGTAACCAACAGAGAATTAGAGAGGATTTTGACAAAGACTGTTCAACTCCACAAAAGAGATTGGGATGATAGACTAAGTGAGGCAGTTTGGGCCTATAATACCACATGGAAGACAACAACAGGATTCACACCTTATGAACTAGTATATGGAAAGAAAGTCATGCTGCCAATTGAATTTGAAATAAAGACATTAAGAATTGCAGCATAGTTAAAACTGGAACTATCAGAGATACAACAAAAACGCATGCTATAATTGAATCAACTGGATGAGCAACGCCAGCAAGCACTTGCCCATACTGAAATCATCCAACAGCAAAGGAAGAAGTGGCATGACAAACACGTAAAGGATAAAAAGTTCAAGGAAGGTAACTCGACACTACTCTATGACTCCAGGTTTCACACATTCAAGGGAAAGCGCGCTAACAACCAGATGGTTGGGACCTTACATAATTCAAAATATCTATGAAAATGGAGCTATAAGGATCATTGCAATTGATGAAGAGGAGTTCCCCATGATAGTAAATGGACATCGGCTCAAACTTTACAAGAAACCACAGTCAAAGAAGGAGTTTACACAGATACTCTACCAGCAACAACTGATGCTGATAGAGAGCATGGAAAATCATTGAAATTCAGTTCATAAAAAAATAAAAAATAAAATAAAAATTGAAAAAAAAAAAGAAAAAAGAAAAATTGCTGAAAAAAAAAGAAGCAAAATGAAAAAAGAACGAAAAAAAAGAAAGAAGAGAAAAACAAAAACAAGAAAAAGAGCAAATGATAAAAAAATTAAATAAATAAACATGAGAAAGGGGGATGAGCAAAATGCCAAATGCCAAATACCAAACTACAGAAATGATACAATCATCTAAACACATGTAAAATTGCAGGGCATCATACATCCCCAAGAAGAACCAGCGTGCACACTGCAGAAAAATCAAGTCAAGAGAGCCAGGTATCAATAATCAAACAAGCAAGTCATATATTCAAGTCAGCAGCAAAAATATCACACTACAAAATTCAATCAAGCGAGCCTGCCATTATTCAAAAACTGCTATTTATCAAGCGAGCCTGCCATCGAATACAACTGAGCCAGCAATTTAATAAAGTGAGCAGCAACCAAGCGAGCTAGCCACGTAATCAAGTAGAAAGCAAAGGTATAACCTATTACAGAATTCATTCAAACAAACTAATCAATCACATCTGCAATATCTTCACGCGAGCCTGCCATCTATTCAAGCGAGCCAGCATGGATTACAATAATACAAGGAAGAATCAACAACCCAATGCAATAGCATCATCACAAAATCAAATAAAAAAATGGCACAAAGTTCAAAAGCAGCTAATACGGCAAATTCAAAAGAACCAAAGGAAAAGGCAGCAAGCGCACGTAACTACTGACATGCCAAAATTCACTACAAACAAGGCCAAATCTACTACAGAATCCGCCACACATAAAAATTGGGCCAGATCATCAACTCAGGTACGCTAAAACATAACGAGGTAATCTCTAAACATCTTTGTTTTATTTTTAAGGTCAAATCATAATCCCACAAGACAGTTATTTCTGAAGCTGAGGAGAACTTACATCTTCATTCAGCGGCGTGGTTCAGTTCAGAATGACCTCAATAAACCATGATTGCTACCTAAGTCATATCAGCGTCAATGAATCATGATTACTACCTTCGTCATGTCAACAAATGATAAACCTGCATCTAGCCACCATACTTCCAAATAATCAGAGCAAATGGGGCAAGATACAATGATGGAACGAAATGCAGGGCTCGATCAAGCAGCAAGTACACCAAACGATGATGAGGATAAGTGCGGAAAGGCAGTTAAGTAAGGCTGCATAATCTCCCAAAAATCCAATTTTGCATATACGAAACCTCTCAGAACTCTCCAGAAGCAAGGAACTGGAAGTTAGTGTGGTCACGCAGCTAGCAATCCATCCCTCGAACCTGTAATCAACCTCGACCATTTGAGGTAAGATAGCCATGCTCCAAGTGTTGGTTTATTGTTATCGTTAAGGATTTCAGGATGATAAAAGGTTCCAAGAAAAGCGAACCAGAGAAACACAACGCTATTTATCAGAGCCCGCGAATCCTGCCAATCATTCACAATGCAGGCTAGATGCGTTTCATCTTAGGATTGAAAGGATACAATACAAAGGTGGCTCTGGAGTTTGCAAGAAATTTAAAGCATATCAAGGATGAACAGTTCGTCACCCGAGTGAAGGGGTTACGTATAAGGTTGGATGATGAAGCAATTTCCAAATTCACTGGTCTAGCAAGGGGTCTGCATTGGAGCAGAGACGACCGGGTGGAAAACCATGAAGCAAAGGCAACATTTTTCGAGCAAGGAGAGGTCTACAACGAAGATAAAAATGGATTCAAAAGACTCTCCATGTCGGAACCATGGGATGAAATGGCCGCAATCGTCCAGAAATACATTGCATGCACTGGTAAGCTAAGTTATGTCCCTATTTTTCATTTTCGAATTTTGGAATTGTTAAGGCACAGGAGCCATCTTCCACCGAACAACAACATTAGCATTCCATACTATTTGCTCCTATCTCTGGCAGAAATGAGCAAGAAAGTGATTAAAGGAAAAGAGGATGCTTTAGCCCACCATGGGCTGATCAAATTGATCGTTTGTGAGGAATTAAAAATGCAGATCCCAAATCTTTCTTGGGAAGAATTCATGTTGGTAACGGCTGAGGACGTTCAAAGAATGAAGGGTACACCCACAGTCGGCATACCCCTACCTCCTGGATTAAAAGACAAGATCGCCTCTACATCAGGGACTAAGAGGAAAATCGACGTAGACAGCGTGGCTGATACCCTAATGAAGATAAAGCATTCACGAGATGACTCCCCCAAAACGAAACCAGGGATTTCCACCAGTAATCAAGGGTCGAAGAGACAAAGTAAAAGATTCACACAAACATCCAGAATCCAAATTACCAAGGAGGAGAAAAGGGAACCCAGCCCCCTAGTTCAAAATGTGTCTGATGATGATTGGGTAGATCAGGAAGATCCCACTACACCAGAGGAGCTGGGTGAACAAGAAGAGCAGGATGCAGAAGAAGAACAAGATGAACAAGAAGAACAAGACGTAGAAGAAGAACGGGATGAACAAGAAGGACAGGATGCACAAGAAGAGCAAGACAACTTCCAGGGGAAACCTCCTAAGCACAAGGAAAACCCTGGGGTCGTTGACCAACTCGCTGAGGCACGGGCAGAACTAGAAAAACTCAGAGAGGAGCTGGAAACATTGAAAATTGAATCCAAAATCCAGCCAACGTCTCCCTTGTTTTCACCTGAAAAGACACAAATTCTGAAAATGCGTCATGCAGGGGAGTTAAAACTAGCTGAGCAGAAAAATTTAGCACTTAAGGAGAAATTGGTTGAGGCACAAGAGGAGTTGGCCAAAAAGGACCAGGAGATTGCTCAATTGAGGGACGTTTTGGCTACTACCACTAAAATATATGATAAACTATTGGACCTCAGGCTGCCATCAACAATTTATGCAGTTTACCTACAAGAAAAGTGGGGCGAATTCCAGCTCCAAAGGTTAAAACAAGGACTCCCGATAGAGATAAACTCCCCCAAGGAATTTGTGGATACATCTCTAGACTCCACAGAGTTGGAGAAGGACCAGCTAAGTGAATTTTTCTTGCACAATTTTGTAGTTCCTAGCTCTCCCAATTGATCGCCAAACCCTTACATGGGCGATTTCCAGTTGAGGGCACTGTGTTCATGGACGAATCACGAAATTGAATGAGCTTAAGACTACCACATTTACATCGCAGCAAAATGGAAAACTCCATTATGGGTCAGGACAGAGGCGACTCACCCCGAAAGAATAATTTAGCACCATAGGAACATCACCCAGGATGAGGAGATGATCCCCATTCTCGTTGGGAAGCAGCAAGAGGTTGTGGCACACTTTGATGTTACTCTCCAGAGCACACACAAAGAAGTTCATGAGTCTATTAATGAAGGATGGCACAGAGTAGCAAGTGATCTAAAAAGAAAAGAGCTTCACTCCCCTCTCAGACTTGAAGATGCTCTCGTCATAGCTAAACTGTACAGGGAATCCTTGGTAAAGAATCAGCTCAAATGGCTTGGAATGAGGCTAAATCCCCCATTTTTCTTTCCCCCGGTTATTAAGGGATAGATTAATGAGGAAGAAGAGAGGAGAGCATGGGTCAAGGAGGATCAAAGCTTGGGTTACTACAGGAAGGCAGGGACCCCCAGGGTGGTAGCATGGGACATCAGAGATGTTGCAGAACTTAATATGTGAACCAAGGATGGGTGAATCCTTCAAGCATGGGGGAGATGATAAGCCTGAATAATAGGTATCCTAATATCCTTTTACCCACAATGAAGCACAAGAAAGGGTGAAGAAATACACTTGTTTTGTGGGAGAAATGATTTACCTTGATTATTTAATGAAGTTGTTTTAAAGATTATTCTTGTATGTTTCAATAAATTAATTACATGAAAAATGAGTATGATTGAGCAGGTACAAGTACACTAAGGGACAAACACGCAAATCAAGTGAAGGACTGAAAGATCATACAAAGCTCAGTGCCTTTTTCCCCTGATTTCTAGAGAGAACTCATGTTCAAACATAATCGGAAATTAGACATATAGTTAGGTTAAGCATTAGAGGCATATATATATGGGCCTCTCGGTTAGCGAGAGGGTCCTGTTGCCATTTTTGAGAACCATTGTTTCACATCTTTATACTGCTGAGATAATTTGTGTTACTGACCTTTATTAAACCATGAATTTACTATTTTGAATAAATACATTGATGTTGCTTTCAATTCGGTGTCTGTAAGTTTTCTCCACTCCTAAGTACGGGTTGGAGAGGGCCCCTCCAACACGTAAGTCAGGAGATTTTACTGTTCAGGTATTTTTCATTATGTGCTATGCATTGACTTAAATCTGTATCGCATGTGAAAGTATTTTTTATGGCATTCAAATAGCACGATTTAATTTCTGTAGTAAAACGACCATTCTGATTCCGTAGTAAATTATAGCGCATTCTGTAGTTCGGTAATGTTGTTTCTGTAGTCCCATAGCAGCATTCTGCCAAGACATATTTCGACACTTATTTTCCTATGTGCTTGCATTACTTATGAAACAGTGATCCAGATCTTGAAGCTCATGCACTTTCTCATTGTTATAGTTGCTCATGAAGATTGATTACTTTCAGTACTTTGGTTAAATTGATGATTAATTCGCGGCATTAGATAATTGCATCCTGAATTTAGTTTTTGGCATTTGAATATTTTAGATCAGATTTCCAGTTCATGTAATTGAACTGTAGTATTTCCTTCTTAAATCAAAAATCCAGCTTTCGATATTTTAGAATAGATCTTCCAAGTTTTCAGCATTCAAATTCATAGTATAAATTTATTGTTTTCAGCATTTAATTTCTTAACATAGATTTACTGTTTTTAGCATTTAATTTCTTAACATAGATTTACTGTCTTTAGCATTCAAATTTCTTAGCATAGGTATTTCTCATCCATAGATTAGGAAATCCTTTCACAGCTTATTCAATTTCCTTTTTAGGCGAAACTTTAAACATTGATACCAACACCCAACCATGACAAAGAATATCCTATAAGAGCACATATAGTGCCTGCACCTCTGAAGTTTGTACGTCCCCGGGTTGATAATTAAAGTAGGCTCTTGGTCTAGCTGCCCTCATTAGGCATCCATTCTAAGAGCTCACCACCTGCGTCTCCTACTGTATCCTCATCGTCTTCAGATCATCTCATCATCACACGGAGCACAACCCAGATGCACATCACATAGCACTTACATCAACCAACATGGGAGGACTTTCCTACCACCATTTAGGAAAGGATCAACAATTACATCAACGAACATGGGAGGAATTTCCTACCACCATGTCAGACTGGATCCAACACTTATATCAATGGCCATGGGAGGACTTTCCTACCACCATGTTGAAATGCCTCCAGCACTTACATCAACGACCATGGGAGGACTTTCCTACCACCATGCCTAAATGTCTCCACCACTTACATCAACGGCCATGGGAGGACTTTCCTACCACCATGCCAGAATGGCTTGGCACTTATGTCAACGGCCATGGGAGGACTTTCCTACCACCATGGCGGATTGCCCTCAGCACTTATGTCAACGGCCATGGGAGGAATTTCATACCACCATGCCGGACTGGCCCATGTGCATCTGTGTCTTCCGGACTCATCACTTCCCCTTGGAAGGAACCTCGATCTGAAGAACACCAAGCTTCTCTCTGAAGTACTCAAACTTCACTCTGGCTAGCGGCTTGGTCAACATGTCGGCTATTTTCTCCTCTTTGCACCATATCCCTGATATACTGGTACTTGATCTAAATGTGCTTTGACTTGTCATGGAACACCGAGTTCATAAGGAATTACCTAGGCCAAAATGTATCATAAATAAGAAAAAATGTAAATATTTCAGAAATATTTCGTATTTTGGGCATAAATTTTTGCTTGTAACTCGGAATTGAGCGGACTTTGGAACATTGGAAATCTCTTGAAATTATCTACAACTTTGATGTTTTGAGTTTTCTCTGATTCCTTACCGCTTGTGAGATGCGGGCATTTTAGTAAAAAAAGCATCTTTCAAAAGATGTTTTTACGAGCGAAAAGTTATGCCCAAAATACGAAAGATTCCTGGAATATTTAAAAGCATATTTTGAGAGATGTGTTTTTTACTAAAATGTCCGCATCTCACAAATGATAAGGAATCAGAGAAAACTCAAAACATCAAAGTTTTAGAGAATTTCAAGAGATTTCCAATAGTCCAAAGTCCGCCCAATTTCGAGTTACGAGCGAAACTTTATGCCCAAAATACGAAATATTCCTGGAATATTTCTTAAAGAGGATAGACTTTAGTGTTGGGTAGCATGTTATGCTCTCAGACAACTTCACACAACTCTAGTTATCTCAAAATATACAAGTCGCCTCTAACTAGAGATCAAACAAATCAAATAGTAGCTTCCTAAGCCATACTGTCTCGCAACTAGCCGAACAAGCTGCAACATACTCTGCTTCGGGTGTACTCAGTTCCACGTAAGATTGCTTCCTGCTAAACCAGGAGATCATACCAGATCCCATACTGAAGTAGCATCCCTAATTTCTCTTCCTATCTATGGCACTATCTTCCCAATCCAAATCAACATAACCCTCCAAGTTAATCTTCTGATTCATGCCATACTTGAGCCCATAATCAACTGTACCCTTCAGGTACCTCAGGATATGCTTTTCAACAATTAAGTGAACATGTCTCGGATCCGTCGGGAACTAGCTCAATGTGTTCACAACAAAGCATAAGTCCGGTCTCGTATTTGTCAGGTACATCAAAGATCCAATCATCTGATGATACATCGTAGCATCAACCAAATTTGATAAAGCATCACTCAATAGCTTTAGGTTCGATGCCATAGGTGTGGCCATGGCCTTGCAGTCCATCATCCTGAACCTCTTCAGGATCTCTACTGCATACTTCCCTTGTCCAAGGAAGATTAAATCCGCACTCTGCCACACCTCCATGCCTAGAAAATAATGCATCATGCCCAGGTCCTTCATCTCGAACTTTGCGGCAAGATTTCTCTTCGTATTTGCAATAATCCCATCCTCACTTGTCACAAATAGGTCATCTACATAAGGTAGAAGTATCAATGGGTTCCCTTCCTCAACCTTGTAGTAAAGGTTGGAATCCGCTTTACTCTTGGTAAAGCCCAAACTAGTCAGGAAGCTATCTATCCGTCCGTACCATGTCCTGGGTGCCTGTTTCAATCCGTACAAGGCCTTCTTCAATTGCACACATGAGTCTCCATGTCATGTGTCTCAAATCCGAGTGGCTGCTCCACGTACACTTCCTCCTCTACTACACCATTCAAGAATGTTGTCTTGACATCCATATGGTGTACCTTCCACTTCATTACTGCAGCCAATGCAAGTACTTATCTAATGGAAGTGTATCTGGATATAGGTGTAAATGTCTCCTCATAATATATGCCTTCTTTCTGGGAAAAGCCACGTGCCACAAACCTCGCCTTATGTTTCTCTATGCTACCATCTACAGCATGTTTGATCTTGTAGATCCACTTGGAAGTCATAACAGACTTCCCTTCTGGTCTCGGAACTACACCCCAGGCATCATTCTTCATGATCGACTGGTACTCCTCGATCATGGCATCCTTCCATTCTTTCTTCTCTACCACTTCCTCATAGTTGGCAGGTTCCTTGTCAATGATGTCGCACAACAGGGCTACATAACTGGAGTATGGCCTGGGTCTCTTGCTTTCTTTGTGCATCCCCTCTGGAGCGCCATACCTCTCTACATCTTGTATTGCTTCTCGTACCCATGTTTGTTTCCTCTTGTGAGATTTCTTCTCACGAGGTGGATCTACAGGTTCTTGTGGTTCTTCCATCTCGCGGTCTTCGTGGTCTTCTGGAACTGCTTCTTCCATCACTGAATCTTGAATCATGGGAACTTCAGGTTCTTCAATATATTTAAAGGTAGTTTTCTTGATCTCCGTCGCTTGTTCTTCTCTCTTGTAGGTGATGGTACACGATCTTTCCTACAAGTCAAGTTCAATTGCACGATTAGAAACATTTCATAGTTTTTAGAACAAATTCTTATGTATAAAGACATAGGTCATACAGTCATGCAATTATCTTAGCCAATGCTTCAATATAACATTCATCCATATCCCGTAACTTTCTAGATGCCTTCCATATCTACTAGAACATTGTTAAGAGTGTGCACTACTCCCAACATGTCAGCAAAAAGGTTTCATTCTAGATAAGTAGCAATGGAATGTTGTACAGTACCATAGGCCACTTACCCATCACGTGCATATTAGTAGTATATTGTTCATTAATGAAAATATCCTAATATGCATAATACACATCCTAAATCTAGGAACATATGTACATGACTGAACAATATCATTTGAATAATTAGATATACAAGAAATGAAAATTCAAATACTTATCTTTGTTTGTTTGTTGGGTGGACTTCCTCTTGATCTTTGCTTCCTTGCAGGAACTACAGAGTCTTTGACAGTGTGCTCCCTCTTCATCGTCTGATTCTGACGTCATGTGCCTTTCTTGCTTATGATCGGAAATGTTGAGCAAGTATTCTACATTGTAGATCACGTTTTCTTTGTACTGGAGCAGACTCTGTGCTCTCCTTCTGGATCTTAACCAATGCTGAAATGGATGAAAGGTTCTTCCATAGAGCATTGATCCTTATTGTTTCCAAAGTCCAACTCTGTAGTAGCTTCTCCTACTCCTTTCATGTAATACTGAAAGTCATCTCTAGATTTTACCTTATGAGGTGGAACCTTCTAAATGAACCCTTGTAACTGGCTACCTTCATTACAATACATATTCTTCATCACTTGAAGAATCATTTCTTTCTTCTTCTCTGGTTCTTTTCCTTGCGGGTTCATCATCTTCCGTGGTGTGAGCATGGTGTCTTTTCTTGTGTGTCTTCTTATTGTGGGATACACTTATGTTTCCGGGACAATCTCTGGAGTAGTGTCCCTTCTCATCACATGTATAACATCTAATATTGGATAGATCTCTTTTGGATATTCTAAAGTTATCCCTCTGACTTTGGTGGTGGTGTTTCTACCTCTTATTGTGATGGTGCTCCCTCTTGTTATTATTCCTACTGGAGTGTGCCATGAGAGCTTGATCATCATTTGATCCCATCTTCTCTTCTCGAGCTACAAGTCGAGCTTCTTCTTGTGAGCATTCCTCCCACAACCTACTGAATGTGATTAACTTCTTTCTAGTACAAATCCATTAAATGAAAGAGTCCCATGATCTATGGAGACCATTCAAGGTGGTCATCACAATTTCTCCATATTCTACATTTTTTCCCACAACTTCAAGTTGCTCCTTGATCTGAGAGACCCTTGTAAAGTAATACTGCATGGTATCTGCATTTTTGTATATTCACATTCTTCAACTAGTTCCTTAAGGTCATATTCTGATTTATATTCATCCCTTCAAATAGTTTGGTCAAGGCATCAAACATCTCTTTAGATGTCGTTAATGATGACACATGTGGGATGAGATGATCCTTAATGGAATCTGCAATGATTCTCTTAGCCTTAACCAATTTCTTCTTATGTAAGGCTTTAGCCTCATCTCCCTCTGGTGATGGAACCTTGTTAGGAACCCATGTCTTTACTTTGTTAGTATATTGTTGTTGGATGCATATGCTTTGTAAGTCGTCCCGTAGTATTTGTTGATCAATAGTTTGTGTTATTGTTGTTGGCGCATATGCTTTGTAAGTCGCCCGTAGTATTGTTGATCCATAATTTGTAGTGGCCCATGGTTTTGACCCATAGTATTGGCGCCTAGACTTAGTATATAAGTGTGTGTTGAGACCTATGAAGGCACCGTGAAGTTATTTGTATTGAGCTTGCTCATAGGAGGTTGCCCCCTCGAAGTGGCCTGTGATCAATATAAAAGTGATTCTGAGTTATGTCATTTCTTCTATTTCGCATATTCTTATTAATTAATTGTTGCAGGTGCTTTACATCTGGTATCAGAGCACTTTCTTGGGCTCGCTGGGTGAAATTTCTGCCAAATTTTTTTCGCATCTGTTGCAGGTTTGGATTTGGGAATAATCCCTATCCGCTTAACTATGGGAAGTACTTGGGCATAAGCCCTAAAACTCATTGTGAGGAGTACCACATGAACCCCGAAGTAGCTGTCCCATTGAGAGGACCTGCCAACGAAAAGGGCAACGACCCCTACCTGATTGACTAGTTCCCACCCATGAGGTAAACCAAGAGTTGTCGTTTGTGGCAGAATGGTTATCAGTTTTACCTGAGCCGTGGAGTGAGGGGTACTGCCCAATACGCAAGCCGTCAGACAACATTGGTGGCCGAGTGAAACCCCTGAACTGTTAGGAAGCCGCACATACCTGGGGTCCATATCTATTTTCAGCTGAAGTGTTGTCGATGACTGCTGCGCCGTTTCAGATCCAGCCGTTCAGATCCATTCTGAAAGCCGTTCCAGATCCAGCCGTTTTCAATCTATTCGGCGCTGTTTCAGATCCCTCTATTTCCGCTCACTTCTGTAAATCTATTCCAGATCCCTTCCGAGCCGTAGCCGCTCCAATCTGGGGAAAAGAAAAAAAAAACTGTTTTTTCTCCATATCTCCCTTGTTTTCACTCTGTTTCCCTTGAAATTTTCGAGGAACCCCTGTCATCCCATTCTGCATACTTCATTCCTGAGGACCCTATCCCCAATTCCCCTTCCCAAAGCCCGAAATCCCACAATTGTCTATTTTTAGGGTTTGCCATAACTTCCTCAGATTTCACCAATCACCTTCAAATTTTACCACAGAGTTCCTTTTTGAATTCTGCTTCTTTGTCCCCCTCTGCCAAATTTTCCCATTCTTTCACCCCGCTTCTGAAATCCTCATTTTTGCTTCCCTGTCTATTCGACAGTGTCCAAAACCTAGTCAAACCCCAATTACCCTTCTGATTTTTTCCCAAGTCCAGCTTTTCCTTTACTGAAGCAGTTTCTGTTTTTGTTTTCCTACCCAGTCAACTAAAAAAAAAAAACTCCTGGTTATGGTTGTCACCCGTGCAGGAGCAAAAACCAAGGAAGACTCACTTGCAGCCATCCAAGCCAAACTCCAGGATCTGGATGAAAAATTTCTCGGCCTCCATTTTGAACATTCAGCTATGAACAATAAACGGCAATCCGAGTCTTCATCAGACAATGGGTTCTCTTCTTCCAGCAATTTCCGTGGTCTAAAGCTTGATTTTCCTCGCTTCAATGGTACTGATCCAACTGGATGGATCTATCGTGCAGAATAGTATTTCAGTCTGCATAATACTTTTGATGTCAACAAAGTTCCGCTTGCATCCTTTCATTTGGAACAAGAAGCTCTTCAATGGTACCGTTGGTACATCAAGGCTCATGAAGAGCCAAAATGGCAAGAATTTTGCCAGCTCCTTTTGCAACGATTTGGTCCTAGTGCTTTTGATGACTTCACAGGAGCCCTCACTAAACTTTTCCAAATTGGCACTGTGAGAGAGTATCAAACTAAATTTGAGAAACTAGCCAACCACACTGAAGGATTGTCTGATGACTTTTATCGGAGTTGTTTTATTAGTGGTCTAAAGGATGCCATCCGCTCTAAGTTCAAAATGTTTTGTCCCAACACAATGGTGGAAGCCCTAGAGTTGGCTAAGTTGGCAAAAGACAAGATTGCAGCCCAACAACGCTCCAAGCCCACTTTTGTTCCCTTCCAAAATATGGCTTCTCAACGACCACCTATACCGCAGGCTCCTCGACCAACTCCTATCAAGTGTTTGTCTGAAACAGAGATGCAAGCACGCAGAGAAAAGGGGCTTTGCTATAATTGTGATGAGAAATTCACTCGGGGACATAGATGTGTTCAACAAAAGCTCTATCTCTTGGATGTGGATTCTCTGCCTGCCTCTGAAATTGGTGACGAAGATCCAGAAACAATGGATGCTCTGGTCGACATTCAGGAACTGCCTATTGACCCTCCGTCCCAGGATGACCAGCCAGAGATATCTCTCCATGCTTTAGCTGGAATCACCACCCCCCAAATAATGCGGGTCAGGGGTTACTTCAAGAAGCTTCCTCTTACAATACTCATTGATTCTGGTAGCACTCATAATTTCATTGACCCTCGGATCGCCAAACAAGCTGATTGTTTTATCCATCCTTGCTCCAACTTTGAATTCATGGTTGCCAATGGGGGCACCTTACCTTGCAAAGGGAAGTGTCGAAATGTGCGTATCTCTATGGGAGATTATACCTTGCGCTCTGACATGTTTGCCTTGCCCTTAGGCGGATGTGATGTGGTTTTGGGTGCTCAATGGCTACGCACACTTGGCCCTATCTTATGGGATTTTGCTGAACTTTGGATGTAGTTTTCCCTCAATGGACAAAAACACACATTGACAGGATTACAACCAGGTTCTCTTAGCATCATCAGTTCACATCGCATGGAAAAACTCCTCAAGAAGAATTCACATGGTGTCATCACTTAGATCCATTCCATTCAGATGCCACCATCAGCAGTCTCCACTACTCCTTTGGATCTACAACAAATTCTGGAATCGATATACAGGTGTCTTTTTGAACCAGTGGGATTGCCACCTTCCAGGCCAGAAGACCATCGTATTCAGCTCCTTCCTGGCAGCGTTCCTCCCAACATCAGGCCCTATCGCTACCCATTTCACCAAAAAACGGAGATTGAAATGCTCGTTCGGGACTTATTGAAGCAAGGTATTATTCGCCCAAGCACTAGTTCCTTTTCTTCTCCAGTTCTTCTTGTCCGAAAAAAATATGGGTCATGGCGCCTCTGCATTGAATTTCGAGCACTTAATCACCTCACCATCAAGGATAAGTGTCCAATTTCTGTTGTTGATGAGCTTCTTGATGAGCTTCATGGGGCTCACTTTTTCTCCAAGTTGGATCTTCGTTCTGGGTATCATCAAATTCGGGTTCATGAGGATGATATCCCTAAAACAGCTTTCCGCACACATGATGGCCATTATGAGTTTTTGGTCATGCCCTTTGGCCTCACTAATGCTCCTTCCACATTCCAGGCCTTAATGAATAAAATATTTCGACCCTACTTGCGGAAATTCATTCTGGTATTCTTTGATGATATCCTCATCTACAGTAAAACATGGGATGAACATCTCCAGCATCTGGATCTTGTCATGCAACTTTTCTTTGACCATCATCTCCACGCCAAGCAGTCTAAATGTGTTTTTGGACAGAAGGAAGTTGAGTATCTCGGGCACATTATCTCAGCACAAGGGGTTCGCGTGGATCCTGCCAAAATCTATGCCATGAACAATTGGCCGCATCCTCAGACACTCAAGAGCCTTCATGGTTTTTTGGGGTTGAATGGCTACTACTACAAGTTTGTCAAGGATTATGGGAAGATTGCAGCTCCATTAACTTCTCTATTGAAAAAGGATGCTTTTACATGAACACATGCTGCTCAGTGTGCATTTGACAAACTAAAACAAGCTATGTGTACTACACCTATTCTAGCTATGCCCGATTTTTCCAAGCCCTTCACTATTGAGAGTGATGCTTGCGGCAATGGAATTGGTGCGGTTCTCCTTCAAGATGAACACCCCATTGCGTTCACCCGCAAAGCCCTTTCCGATAAGAATTTAGATGCCTCTACCTATGAGAAGGAAATGATGGCTATTTTGCATGCAGTACAGAAGTGGCGACCATACCTATTAGGGACTCATTTTTGCATCAAGACTGATCACCAGAGTCTGAAATATTTCTTGGAACAGCGTGCCTCCTCCCCAGCACAACAGAAATGGGTTAGCAAACTCATGGGTTATGACTATGAGATCACTTACAAGAAGGGTAAAGACAATATTGTGGCAGATGCTCTTTCTCGCACATTTGATGCCCAAGGTTCTCTTTCAGCTATTTCTATGCCTGTTCCAAATTGGTTGCAATCTGTTCAATAGGGTTATGTCAATGACTCTTCCTTATCTCAAATCATCCAACGCTTGACCAACAACCCTTCCGTTGTACCACATTACTCTTGGGATGGTGCTTCTCTGAGATACAAGGGTCGTCGGGTGCTTCCCCAGAGCATAGATCTTCAACAGGTTGTCTTCTATGAACTCTATGCTTCTCCATCAGCAGGGCACTCTGGGTTCCTCAAAACGTATGAACAGGCACGGCGTAACTTCTTTTGGCAGGGCATGACAAGGACAATTCAACAGATGGTGGCTGAATGTGATATCTGCCAGTGCAATAAGGGTGAAACAACACTCCTTCCAGGATTGCTCGAACCCTTGCCCATACCTACACGGATTTGGACAGATATTTCTATGGATTTCATTGAAGGGCTCCCTAAATCTGGAGGGAAGACAGTGATTCTCGTTGTGGTTGATCGCCTCTCCAAATATAGTCATTTTTGTGCTCTCAGCCATCCCTATACAGCCTCCTCAGTCGCTCAAATTTTCCTGGACCAGATCTTTCGTCTTCATGGTATCCCTTCTTCCATTGTCTCGGATCGTGATGCGACTTTCACCAGTCATTTTTGGACAGAACTATTTCACCACACTGGCACCAAACTGAAGATGAGTTCAGGGTATCACCCACAAACATATGGTCAAACTGAAATTATCAATAAATGCTTGGAAACTTATCTTCGTTGCTTCACCTTTGAACAACAACATTAATGGGCAAAGTGGCTCCCTCTCGTTGAATGGTGGTACAATACCTCTTACCACACTGCCTCTAAAATGACCCCATATGAAGCAGTCTATGGTCAGTCACCTCCAGTTCTTCTTCCATACACCCCCAACAGTTCACTAGTTCAGGAAGTTGACACGGTCCTTCAAAAGTGCGATCAGATTCTTCGCATTTTGCGGGACAATCTTCACATGGCAAGAAATCGCATGAAGCAACAAGCTGACCAACACCGTTCTGAGCGCACTTTTCAAGTAGGCGATATGGTTTTTATTCATCTCCAGCCATACAAGGAATCCTCCCTGAAACTCAAAGGGCATCATAAGCTCGCTCCAAAGTTCTGTGGGCCATATCGGATTCTTCAAAAGATTGGGTCTGTTGCTTATAAATTGGAACTTCCTCCTTCTTCCCGCATTCATCCAGTCTTTCATGTCTCTTGTCTGAAGCAAGTTCTTGGCACCAACATCAGTGGACAAACGATTTTACCCGAACTAGATAATGAAGGATCCATCCTTTTGGAGCCGGAGGCCATCCTCAATCGGCGCACTCGTCAACTTCGCTCTCGCTCTATCACAAAGGTCTTAATTTAGTGGCACGGCATGCAACCAGAGGATGCTACATGGGAACCACTCCTTCAGATTCAACAACAATTTCCACATCTAAAGCTTTGAGGACAAAGCTTTTTTTAAGGGGGAGGGGATGTTAGGAACCCATGTCTTTACTTTGTTAGTATATTGTTGTTGGACGCATATGCTTTGTAAGTCGTCCCGTAGTATTTGTTGATCAATAGTTTGTGTTATTGTTGTTGGCGCATATGCTTTGTAAGTTGCCCGTAGTATTGTTGATCCATAGTTTGTAGTGGCCTATGGTTTTGACCCATAGTATTGGCGCCTAGACTTAGTATATAAGTGTGCGTTGAGACCTATGAAGGCACCGTGAAGTTATTTGTATTGAGATTTCTCATAGGAGGTTGCCCCCTCGAAGTGGCCTGTGATCAATATAAAAGTGATTCTGAATTCTGTCATTTCTGCTATTTCGCATATTCTTATTAATTAATTGTTGCAGGTGCTTTACAAACCTCTTCATTTACATATATGTCCAATTCATTTTCTTCTAGGATAAGCCCAATCCTATACTTCCATGCTCGGAGGATACTTCCAATCCTTATCCTCAAGCTTGGTATGGTGAGACATCTCTAATGAGAACATCAAATGGAAATGACAAATATTTAGATCTTACCAATTTGATTTGTTGAGCTGAGATTGGTCCTAGAGCTAGCTGGCCTAGGTTTTGTCAGAGAAACCCTAAATTTTGAAACTTAGAATTTGGAACTTTTGATTGGACAGATAGATGTGCTTGACTGAGGTGAGTATGCTAGTATACTTGGTTTCTGAAGATTCCAAAATTTCACCCTTGAAAATTGACTTGCGAAATTCTGATCTGCAGTTTCTGGTCTTTTCTGGTTTTCTGGTTTTTCTGGTCTAGAGTCAAACTAGGGTTTGAATTTCTGGGAGCTTCACCCACTCAAAAACTTCGATATTGGTCTCAAAATTTTGATTTTGAGGAGGCGCACTTCCCTATGCCACTTGCACTCCAAAATTCTGATTTTGGAAGAAGCCCTAATTTCTGGCAGCAGTGACGGGCCAAAAAGAAAAAAATGCTCAGAATCAACTTCTGCTTTAAACGAAAGATGCACCCTCCTTACGAGAGTTATCCTAGCCTCTTTTTGATGATGATCTGTGGAGAGAAGCCCAAAAATTAAGAATCTCTATCTTTCGCAACTACACAATGTCTACTTTTCAGGCTAGCTCTGATATGATGTTAGTTTTTCAACTTTTAATCAATACTATATAGGATCTTACTGAGAGAATAACAAGCACAACATAAACACAAGAGACACAAACATTTTCCTAGGGCAAACCATAAAAGGAGAAAACCATGCAACTTCCTAAGAGATAGAATGATCACCAATACAATGTCACAAAAGTAAAACCCAAAAATAGAGATGGTCTTCAACAGCTTCTCTCTTCTCCACTTGTGCGAACTTGTCCTCCTCACTAATGCGAACTTGAGTGAGTGAGTGAATGTATAAATGAGATATCCTAGCTCTTTATTTATACTTTACCTTTTTCACTTGACAAGTCAGCCCCAACTAAATATGATCGGGTCAAATCCTCTAGGGGACTTAAAAACCCCAATACAAATTACTCTAGGGGGAACTATTGCCCCGACTTACAAGGGAGGATTTACCTCAATGAATTTACATGATCAAATTTAATAATTACATCCCCAATCGGAGGAATACACATCTCCGTCGGTAGTACAAATAAAATACAATAATAAATACAATATAAAATACAAGTGAATATCCTCCAAAGTTACAATTACATTAACAAATACTTCAATGCATTGTGATTTCCCCTTAGCACATGTATGCCCTGGTACCCATGGTTGGAAGCATGCGTAACATTGTCTCTTTATTTTGAGTTCTTCCTTGCTTGGTCCCTCTTTTTTTTCCTTTCCAAATGCATTTTTTGCCATGGCTTCTTATCAAATATGAACTTGGAAGGAAATTTTGGCTTAGGGGGATACCTTGTCTTGGGTAGCACATTTTGCAGATCTCTTGCCAAGTTCATGGAATCTTTCAATGAAGTAGGTTTGTGGGATTTAACTAAACCCTTCAAAGGTTCAACCAAACCTTCAGTAAAGAACAATACTAATCGAACCATAGAGATATCAGCCACCTTAACTGGTGGTTTTTGAAATTCCAACATGTACTTATAAGGGGGTCCAATTTGCTTCAATTGTGCTAGTTCCTTGAAAGACATTTCAAGGTCTTTTTGCTCAAATCTTTCCAATACCCTGTTAAAAAGTTCTTCATATGTTGTAACCTAATCGAGTCCCAAATTTTTTATTATATGGAACCACCAATCATTGGCCTCACCCTCAAGATGCAAAATAGCCATTTTTAGAGCATTCTCTTCAACCATTGGATTCAGCTGAAAATACACATCTAAATTTTATATCCAAGTATTTGCAGAACTTTGAGATGAGCCACCAAAGGTAGGAAGGGGAATTTTACCTATGGCATAATTCAATTCTTTATTTTGAAAAGGGGTTCTATTACTTCCTCTCATTTTGAGCTTGTTTGAGATAATAAAGAATTGATCAAATGGTAAGGTCCTTCTACAATCTTCACTCAACTACTACCATTCTTTTAGATATTCATTCATACCATATTGGGTGTTAGGATCCTCTTAGGCTCAAGAAACTTGGGTGTGGTAGCTCTTGTTGAGTTTTGAAATTCATGGGGTCGATTGTGAGGCCCTGTCTTTGAGAAAATACTTTCACCCATTTCCTTCTTCTCCTCGAAAGGAGAACCACTGCCTCCTAATGCCAATTTGCTTCTAATTTGACTCGCCATCAATTATAACCCTTGCATTATCTGCTTGTTCATGTCCTCAATGAATGGTTTCATGAAATTCCTAGACTCCCCTTTATCCTCCATCTCTGATATTCCTTTCTCATCCTTAGTCATAGTTTCAAAGGAGTGCACTTCTTCTCCTGCTTCTACCTCTTCACCAAAAGTACTTTCAGTTTCTGTTTCTAAGGGTGGGGGGTGAATCCTTGACCTCATAAATGATCACCCAAATCATGTGCAAGGACCATTCTATGATACAACTTGTAGTGTCCCTTTTTGAGAAATTGGGAAAATTGGGAAAAATTACAATTTTTGGCGAATTTGACCCTTGGACTAGTGATGACTCAAATGCTTCCAAATGGATCATAAGGATTTCGAATTGGGTCTGAAGCTGTTTCAAAGGTATTAAGACATAAAATGAATCTTATGGGTGCTTGGACACTCTCAAAAGACTTCTGCAACATTCATTTAATTTCAGGAGAAATTGGGTAATTTTACTAGTAATTTCGAGGTTCAAACCCCCAAGGGTAGAGGTCACTAATGGCTTCCAAAATGACCTAAGACCCTTCCAAATTTCAGAACAGAGACAGGGATTAGTTATAGGAATTCAATGGGCACCCAAATGCATCATTAATCAGTTCCTAAAGTCTTCTTCAACGCCCATAAATCAGATATTTGTAGACATGGCTTCACATAGGGGGAAATGATAGAAAAACTCCGAAACTAGCTATGAGTTTTGAGATAAATGTTCCAAGGACTTGTATAATGTGTATGAAACTTATTCAGTAAATTAATGGCTCTCCATACAGAAATAAAATCACAGATAATGACTGAAACAAATTGAAACCAAACAACTTCAAGCTCTCACAACAAGATATAGGGGAAAATGGCACCATTCATACATAGTTTGGCATTTTTACATAGTTTCACTTGGAGTTTCGACCCGAGGTTCTTCTAAGCATCAAATACAGAGTGAATAAATCATATTATAAATAAATGGGGCCCCTTGGACTCCCCCAAATATTATCATCTCACCATGTGCACCCTTCCTCCAAGAGAAAGAATATGAAGAGAAATGTGAGAGAGAGGTGGGAGCAAGTTGAAGAAGAAAAGATCACGAGCAGCCCTGTAGCTTCAAACTGCAACAAATGAATCCATTGTAACTCCAAATGAAAGGTCTGAATGGCCTCTCCAATTTCCAATTAGGATGGGAATCTTGCACACTCGAAATTGGTACTAAGACAAGTAGAGTAAACACTCCACTAGCATGGGGAAGCTATGTTCTCTAATTTTCAAAATGAGAAATGATCAAAAGCCCCTCTCCTTCTTTTTCCTTGTATTTTATAAACTTTCCAAGTCCTCCATGGGTCGAATTCCTTCCAAAATCTTCATTCCAACTCGAGTTAGGAAGAGATTCCAATGAGTGCCACTTGTCCAACAATTCCTAGTCTCCATCTTCCATCAATTCGAATGGGAAAGAATCGTGGCTGCCATAAATCCATTGTGTGCCCTCTTGGAGGATATTTTTAGCCCTTACATGTCATATGGGTTAGATGTCAGCAATCAAGTCTGATTCTTGTCATAAGTGTCATAGCATCTTCATCATTGTTGTCATAGAAGCTAGGGAATCTAGCCCAAATGTCTCCATATCTCTAAGATGCCTCTTTCTCTTTCATGTGAGTTACTCTTCCACTCCAATTCGACCCTCATTGAGTCATGCCAAGTATAATGACCTTCCAACTCCCTCGAGAACATTAGACTCCACCTTGGATTCGAATGGGTGAGAGTAGGATGCCATGTGGCATGGAGAATCTTGCTTTGTGTGGGTCCCACACCACCAATGTGCCATCATGACCAAGTGTCACTTTATTTTCCTATTGTAAATATTTATTTAGCCCCTTTTAATAAATTTATGTCAAGCCAATGTCCATTTGGGGTTTAATATCTCCCTTATTCCAAATCTAGATGTTTCCACCCCAACCTAGGGAACTAGTAGATTGGTGGAATTTTTCGTTCTAGTGATTTATTTGGATGGGAACTTTACAGTCCTCCCCACCCAAGATTGCTTTCCCCCAAGAAATTCTAATTTGGGATGCTGTGAAGTTTTTTCCTCTTCCCATGTGGCATCCTCACTTGGCAAATATTTCCATTTTACTAAATATTCTCTTATGGTTCTGCTCCTCAATTTCCTTTCTCTTGTCTTCAAATTTTTTTTCTGGAATAAGTATGAGTTTTCCTTCATCATCTAATGGAGGGAGTGTTTTTGAAATATAAATTTGATTACCAATAGCCTTCTTAAGGAATGATACATGAAATACATTGTGGATTTTTCTACCTTACGAAAGTTCTAACTCATAAGCTACCTCCCCAATTTTTCGAACTATCTTGTATGGACCATAATACATTGGTTTAATATTTTTTGATCCTTTCAATTTTAAGGAGGTTTGTTTATATGGCTGCAGCCTCAAATAAACCAAATCATTCACTTGAAAAGTTCTTTCCTCCCTATTTCGATCCACATACTGTTTTTGTTGATTTTGGGCAACCTGCAAATTGTCTTTTAGCAGCTTCAAAATCTCTTGACTTTCCTCGACCCAATCCTTAGATTTTGGGGCTCTACTATCACCAAAAATGTGCTCAACAAAGGTGAGTGATTCATACCCATAAAGCGCTTTGAAAGGAGACATGCCAATAGACATATGGAAAGTAGTATTGTAGCAAAACTCACCCCAAGTGTAGCCATTTAACCCATGCTTTTTGCTTCTCACCAACATAGTTCCTCAAGTACCCCTCCAACCATTGGTTCACTCTTTATGTTTGGCCATCAGTTTGAGGATTATAGCTTGTGATTGGATTCAATTGAGTTGCCACCAACTTGAATAGTTCTTGCCAAAAAGCACTCATAAATATGATATCCCTGTCACTCACAATGTTTTTGGGAAGTCCATGCAATCTGAAAATTTCTCTAAAGAATAGATCAGCCACTTGTGCAGCAGTAAAATATGATATAATAGTAAAGAAATGAGCAAATTTGGTGAGTCTATCCACCACAACATAAATACAATTCTTACCCAAATCCTTGGGCAAACCTGTGATGAAATCCATTGATATTCTTTCCCATTTTTGTTCTAGAATGCGCAATGGTTGCAATAGACCAACAGGATGTGTGTGTTCAACTTTGTTTTGTTGACATATCTTGCATTCATTCACATACTTTAGAACATCTTCCTTCAACCCTTTCCAAGAGAACCTTTGCCTCAATTTCCTATATGTTTTGAAGAAACCGGGATGGCCTGTTAAAAGAGAATCACGAGCTTCCTTCAAAATCTTGTGCTTTAGATTCGAACCATCAACCAAGTATATTCGGTCCTTGTAGTATATTAGGCCATTCAATATCTTGTATCTATCATCTCCTTTGACCCCATCTAACACATCACAAGCAAAACTATCTTTGGCATACTCAACTATTAGCATATCTTTCCAATCTTTCGAAATGTCCATTAGGGAAAATGAAGGTCTCCTAGACAATGCATCTACTACAATATTATTCTTCCCTATTACATATTCAATTTCAAAATCAAAAGATTGGACCTTACTTTTACCCATTTTTGTTTTCTTTCATTGAGATCATTTTGTGTGAGAAAATGCTTTAAACTGTTATGATCAGTTTTGACCACAAACTTGTTTCCCACCAAATATTGTTTAAACTTGACCAAGGTATGTATGATGGCTAACATTTATTTGTCATATATGGAGTATATCTTCTCATGTGGCTGCAATTTTATCCTCTCAAAAGCTATGGGGTGTTGATTTTGCTTTAGGACCTCCCCTATTCCTTCTCCCGATGCATCACATTCCAAAAACAAATGGTTCAGAAAAATCTGGTAATGCAAGTATTGGACAACTACTCATTACCTCTTTCATTATTTGGAAATACTTTTCAGCCTCTTCATCCCATTTGAAAGCATCATTCTTGGTCAAAGCAATAAGTGGAGCAGTTAATTTGGAAAACCCCTTCACAAACTTCCTATAGTAAGTGCATATCCCAATGAAGCCTCTCAATTCAGTGATGTTTTTGGGTGATGGCCATTCAAGAATAGCCTTGATTTTCTCCAAGTGCACCTTTACTCCATCTTTCCCAATGATGTGCCTATTAGGAACCCGTGTCAACCCTTCTCTTTACTTTTTTAGTATATTGTTGTTGGACGCATATGCCTTGTAAGTCCTCCCGTAGTATTATATGTTCCATGGTATTGATCCATAGTATTGGACGCATATGCTTTGTAAGGCATCCCGTAGTATTATATGTTCCATGGTATTGATCCATAGTATTGGCACATAGACTTAGTATATAAGTACGTGTTGAGGCCAATAAAGGAATTGAGAAGATATTTGTATTGAGCTTTCTCAAAGGAGGTTGCTCCCTTGAAGTGGCTCGCGATCAATAAAAATATTTTGTGTTCTAATATATCGTGCATTTTATCAATTAATTGTTGCAGGTTCCTCACATCTGATATCAGATCACTTTCTTGGGATCGTTGGGTGGAATTTCTGCCATATTTTTTTTTTCACATCTGTAATTGCTCCTATCAATTGCAGGTTCGGATCTGGGAATAATCCCTATCCGCTTAACTGTGGGAAGTACTTGGGAATAATCACTAAAACTCATTGTGAGGAGTACCACAAGAACCACGAAGTAGCTAGCCCATTGAGAGGACTTGCGAGTGAAAAGGGAAACGACCCCTACCCAATTGATTAGTTCCCACCCGTGAGGTAAACCAAGAGATGTCGTTTGTGGCAAAGGGGTTATCAGTTTTACCTGAGCCGTGGAGTGAGGGATACTACTGTAATACACAAGCCGTTAGACAACATTGGTGGTCGAGTGAATCCACTGATCCTTTAGGAAGCCACACATACCTGGGGTCCATATATATTTTCAGGTGATAAATCGCAGATTACATCTGTCCAGAACTGTTTCCGATCACTTCCACGTCGTTGCAGATCCATTCCGATCACTTCCGCGTTGTTGCAGATCCATTCCGATCACTTCCACGCCGTTGCAGATCCATTCTAAAAATTCTGTTTTTTTGGCCATATCTTTTTTTTGGCCATATCTTCTTTGAAAATTCAATTTTTTTGGCCATATTTCATTGATGAAGACCCTATCCCAAATTCCACTTCCCGAATCCAGAAATCCCACATTTATCTATTATTAGGGTTTGCCATAATTTCTTCGATTTTCACCCAATCGCCTTCAAATTTCGCCACAATGTTCCTTTCCTATTTCTGCTTCTTTGTCCCTCTCTGACAAATTTTCCCATTCTTTCACCCCGCTTCTGAAATCCTCATTTTCTGCTTCCCTGTCCATTCGAAAGGTCCAAAACCTATTCAAACCCCAATTTGTTGGAATATTCTCCCCATCATTTTGTATTTTTCATGCTTGCATGCAATTGCATGCATCCAGTCACCATCATGGTGGTCTCCCCAGCACCTAGAGCTTGTTCCTAGCTCTTCTTTTCCTGCATGCAAAACCACATGCTACATGCATTTGCATGCATCCGGTCATCATCATGGTGGACCTCCCAGCTCCTGGAGGTTGGTTCTAGCTCTCCACAGCCTATCTACAGCCCCCAAGGGGCCTCCCACCTACCAAAGGCGCCCTTCTCCAGTCTCTTGCATGACTAGTGTGCCTTTCTCACCTACCACAACTAGTTAGGTGCCCTTCTCACCTACCAGTCAGTTATCACTCAATTCTTCCTTGATTTGAGGCTAGATTGACTCATCCACTGACTGTTTCACTCTGATAGACCTCCAGTGAGACTAGTCTGTCCATTCTGAATCCAGTTAGCCGCTCATGCACCGTTCATTGAGCCTCCTTCATTCAGTTCCTGCCTACCTCACTCAATTAGACTCCTCATGCACCCTCCACTTAGCCTCCTTCATTCAGTTATTGCCTACTTCACTCAGTTATAATCAGTTGACTGACTGTCACATTTGATAACTGATACTTTGACTGGATGATGACTCTACTATCATTCAAGCCACACTCTGAGTTAGGAATTCGAATGCCCTACTTGGCCTATTCGAATCCTATATTATGCACCTTACTATTCTATTGTATTCATTCACTTACATTCTTATTCATTGTTTAATACTGAGATATTGTTCTATTCTACTGTGTTTATGAGTGATCATTGAGTGTCTCCTTCTCTTCTTCTTTGTAACATATTTGTAAGTTTGATTGTGAGTTGCTACAACTGCCATATCATTGCATATTATTACATGGTATCAGAGCAGGAAGTAGCTATTCGAATTGCAGCAGTTGCAGCATTTCTTTGAGCAGCTATCTTTCCTTAAGGTAGTGTTCAGTCGAAGTGTAGCATTCTCCATCAGCACATTTTTATTGTTTTGCAGGTTTATTCACCCGTTCGGAATCTTCTTCAACTATTGACTTTCTCTGTTCAGATGGATCTAAAGCTTACATCTTCCAACTATGTTGAATGGAAATCCAAGATGGCTCTCTTCATGAGATCCAAGAGCTTCACCCGAATACTCAACGGAACGATGGTAGAACCTCTCAGTGCAGTTGAAAAGTCCAAGTACTTGGATCGGCTTGATGAAGCAACTGGTCTCCTCTTTCTCTCAATTTCTGATGAACTTCTCTTTCATGTTATCGATCTTACATCTCCAAAAGAGGTGTGGGACAAGCTCGAATCTCTATTTGGGCCAAAAGATAATATGGTAGCACAAAAATTGGAGAATGAGCTCATATGTTTGAGTCCTAGCAGCTTCGATTCTATCAATTCCTTTCTCACCAAGTTCAAAATCTTGATATCACAGTTGAAAAGGTATGAGATAGTGAAGGAAGATAAGTAGCTTATACTTACCATTCTCTCAAAGTTGGGGGCAAATTTCTCAGTTTTTGTCTCTACTTTCCAGTTGGCTAGGTTGTCCATTCCAAGATGGAAGTTTCCCTCATTTGATGATTTCACGCAATCTCTTACCCAAGAGGAAAAGAAGTTGATATCAATGGGAATGATCATACCCAAATTGGATTCAGCCCTTACAGTTGTAGAGAGAGTGAATGATATAGGAAATCCAGAGATTCCTGGTGATACAAGGCCTACACACCAGTCAACTAGAGTTTCGTACTCTACGAAGGCCAAACATTCTCAAAAGCGAAAGACAGAGTGCACCTACTGTCATAGAGGACCTCCTCCTGAAAGTGCTTGCATGTGGAAGGCCATTGATTTGATGGCTAAATTACTTGAAGAAAACAACCTTCCTATTCCATCTTGTGCAAGGAAGAAGGATCCTGATGTTGATTCTTCTAGATCCAAAGGCAAGGAAAGTTGTCATGCTCTCACAACATTTACATCAATTGGTTCTTCTCTCGTCATAGATTCAGGAGCATCCTGCCACATGGTTTTCTCAAAAGATCTCTTCTCTAGTCTCAAAATATCTACTGGTCATTCCATTAGTCTGGGCAATAATTCGGTTGTCACATCTCAGGGGATAGGAAGAATTGATGTTGATCATGTTCACTTTTGTGATGTGCTCTATGTTCCTTCTCTTGCAGCAAATGTCCTCTCAGTATTTCAACTGACTCATATTGGAGAGCCCAAAAGAGTGATCATTACTCCTATGAGGTCGAAGTACAACACATGATTTCAGGGGAAGTCATTGCAAAAGGAGTTGCAAATCAAAAGACAAAACTCTATGATTTTTCACACTTCCTACCTCTATCAAAGGAGTCTACCCTTCACTCTCCTACTCATGACAGACAAATGTTGGATCCAGATCCACAAGAACCTGAAGATCCAGCACCTATTGGTCCATCTCTTATGGACCTCCATTACTCATCTGATCTTAATGAAGACCTCATACATGTCTTGGAAAAGCTTCATGGAATCAATGTTTTTGGATATGTTTCCCCTCCGAGTGATGATGAAGATGAGCCAGTATTACTTACTTCTCCTCATGAGATGGTAGATTCAGATTTTGCATATGAGGATGTGCAAATTTTACTTGCTCCTCCACTTGAGATTTCAGATTCAAGGATTGGATGTGATGATACTTTTTCACATGATATTGCAGACAGAGATGAGGGAATGCTAGATCCATATCCACAAGAACTTGAAGGTCTAGCAACTAATAAAGAAGATGAGCGAATGGGAGATCCAGATCCACAAGAACCTGAAGATCTCTCACATGTTTTTCCTACCCTTCTTCAGTGGACATTCACTACTTTCAGATCAGCCAGATCAAAGTCTCAGCATGGGAGGTTTCACCCTTCCTTCTTTATTGATCCTCTTCTTCGATGGGAAACCACTACTTCTCGATCTGCCAGATCAGAATTTTCACATGTAAGGATTCATCCTTGTGAAATTCCTGATCCATTTCGGATGTATAGATCCCTCTTTGAGAAAGGAGGACACTTACCTCCTTAGGAGAGAGAGATTGTATGCTTCCCTGACATCCTTCAGTCTATTTTGAGGGAGGGCTTTCTTCCCACTGTGTTTTCCCTCTTTCCTCACTTGGTTTATGTTAGATTGATTATACGGGGTGACCTTTGGTCTCAATAACCAAGGCCCTATCTTGCTATTTTACAGAGTGACCTTTGGTCTTAGTTAACAGGGCTCTATTTTTCAGTTATTTCCTCATAGTATAGCTTGCATGGGGGTGTTGGAATATTCTCCCCATCATTTTGTATTTTGCATGCTTGCATGCAGATCTGCATGCGGCATGCATTTGCATGCATCCAGTCACCATCATGGTGGTCTCCCCAACACCTAGAGCTTGTTCCTAGCTCTTATTTTCCTGCATGTTGCATGCATCCAGTCATCATCATGGTGGACCTCCCAGCTCCTTGAGCTTGGTTCTAGCTCTCCACAGCCTGTCTACAGCCCCCAGGGGTCCTCCCACCTACCAAAGGCACCCTTCTCCAGTCTCTTGCATGACTAGTGCACCTTTCTCACCTACCACAGCCAGTTAGGCGCCCTTCTCACCTACCAGTCAGTTATCACTCAGTTCTTCCTTGATTTGAAGCTAGATTGACTCATCCACTGACTGTTTCACTCCGATAGACCTCCAGTGAGACTAGTCTATCCATTCGACTCCAGTTAGCCACTCATGCGCCCTTCACTGAGCCTCCTTCATTCATTTCATTCCTACCTCACTCAGTTAGACTTCTCATGCGCCCTCCACTGAGCCTCCTTCATTCAGTTATTGCCTACATCACTCAGTTAGACTCAGTTGATTGACTGTCATATCTGATAACTGATACTTTGACTGGATGATGACTCCACTATCATTCAAGCCACACTCTGAGTTAGGAATTCGAATGCCCTACTTAGCCTATTTGAATCCTATATTATGCACCTTACTATTCTATTGTATTCATTCACTTACATTCTTATTCATTGTATAATACTGAGATATTGTTCTATTCTACTGTGTTTATGAGTGATCATTGAGTGTCTCCTTCTCTTCTTCTTTGCAACATATTTGTGAGTTTGATTGTGGTTGCTACAGATGCCAGATCATTGCATATTATTACACAATTACCCATCAAATTTTTTCCCAAATCCAAATTTTCCTTTACTGAAGAAGCTTCTGTTTTTGTTTTTCTACCCATCCCCCACCCCCCAAAAAAAGACTCCTGGTTACGTTGTCACCCGTGTAGGAGCACAAATCATGGATGAAGAACTTGCAACCCTCAAAACCAAACTCCAAGATCTAGATGAAAAATTTCTCAGCCTCCATCTTCAACATTCAACCATGAACAATAAACGACAATCAGAACCTTCTTCATACATTGGGTTCTCTTCTTCTAGCAATTTTTGTGGGTCGGAGCTTGATTTTCCTCGCTTCAATGGTAATGATCCAACTGGATATTGGATATATCGTGCTAAACAATATTTCATTCTGCATAATACTTTTGATGTCCACAAAGTTCCACTTGCATCCTTTCATTTGTAACAGGAAACCCTTCAATGGTACCGTTGGTACATCAAAGCTCATGATGAGCCAAACTGAGCATGTTTTTGCCAACTCCTTTTGCAACGATTTGGTCCTAGTGCTTTTGATGACTTCACAGGAGCACTCACTAAACTTCGCCAAATTGGCATTGTGAGAGAGTATCCGATAGAATTTGAGAAACTGACCAATCACACAGAAGAATTGTCTGATGAATTCTACAGGAGTTGTTTTATCAGTGCTCTCAAGGATGAAATCCGCTCAGAGGTTAAAATGTTATGTCCCAACACAATGATGGAAGTACTAGGGTTGGCTAAGTTGGCGGAGGATAAGATCACAACCCAGCAGCGCTCCAAATCCACTTTTGTTCCATTCAGAAATATGGTTTCCCAACGACCTCCCATCACGCCAGCTCCTCGACTAACTCCTATCACGCATTTTTATGAAGCAAAGATGCGAGCACGTAGATAAAAATGGCTTTGTTATAATTGTGATGAGAAATTCACTCGGGGACATAGATGTGTTGAGAAAAATATCTATCTCTTGGATGTGGATTCTCCGCCTGCCTATGAACTTGGTGAAGAAGCTCCAGATACAATAGATGATCAGGTCAACATTCAGCAGTCGCTTGTTGACCCTCCATCTTAGGACGACCACACAAAGATATCTCTCCATGCTTTAGCAGGAATCACCACCCCAGAAACAATGCAGGTCAGGGGTTACTTCAAGAATATCCCTCTTAAAATACTCATTGATTCTGGTAGCACTCATAACTTATGTTAGCACACTATAATTTTGGGCAAAAAGTTTATAAACTTTTGACGGGCAAATAGTAGTGTAAAATGGGAAAATTGGTATCAATTGATAAACCTTCAAAAAACTTCACCAAATTTGTTTTCAGGTAAATCTTCAGATATTTTACATCAATAGTATGCAATATATCAATGATCGGATAATAGATCTCATGAGAAAATGGTTAGTAATTCCCAAAATATTGAGTTTGTTGTATTCTCCTTGGCATATAAAGTTGCAGCCAGCCATAGTCTTTATTAATAAAGATGATAGCTTTTGAGCCAACAGCATTCTACAGGGCATGAAATCGTGATGAGTATGGAGACAGAGTTTATGGCTTTTTGAAATGAATCCACCACATATTACAAATGCTAATGGAGGAAAGCCGACCCAAATACCCGATCTCCAAATATTGAGACCTCAGTCCACAAAATCAAGCCAACATAGCGTTAGCTAATTTAGCTCATTGGGTCTACATTCTCTATCCTTCAAAGTCAAATTCAGCACAATCATGGCATGACTTTTTGATCTATCTTAGAGCTTCATTTTCATCAGACAATGTTAGAGTTGTTCTTGAGAGGCCTGCTAGTTCCATTGGTGGTTATGGTGCCACCTCTGCTAAGATTGTGGCTCAAAATTCAAAGAGCATGCCTCGTATTTCGGTATCTTTGGAAAAAATTGCAGACCCATTAGCCAGTGATGCAATGGGAAATATTTATGTGGAGCTATTCAAGGCTTTTAAACAAAATTCTGATGCTTTAGTTGCAGAACAAGGACACATATCTCAGTTGATGGCCACTTTCGCACCGTCCACATGCACAAAAGGAAAGGACTGTTGGTGGTTACGAAATGCAAACAACCATCACACGCATCATTCTATGGAAGTCTCGCATATATAAAAATGGTAGTATAAACAGCTTAAAAGCCATGCGAAACCACCTTTTTACAGCAATGAAATCTACTGTCGGAGTTATAAAAGGAAGTTGCTCTATTTTTGGCGACTTGTTTTTAATATGACCGAAGCATCAAGAGTTTTCATATTCACAATGTTAGGGTCGAAGCTGAGAGTGACTTGTTCCAACCGGTGAAACGTTTTGGTGCAGTGATAAAACTAGTGATGTTGCGTGCAAAGAGAAGTCAAACTCTCATGCAAATGCGTGATCACCTACTATAAATGTACTAGATCATTATGAAGCGGCGCAACTCAGTATATCGTGGATGCTTCGTGAAATTCTGGCACCAAGATTGCTTGTAAATTTTTTTGACAGCACTCTGCGTGCCATATGTTTTAGCTCGTGGTTTGTTCCCGCTTTTTGGATATTCTCTAATTGTAAACTCTGCAGTTTATCAATTTGCCTGGTCTGGATGCCTCATGTTGGGTTTTTCAGGATAATTCCAACCAAATCAACGGTTGTGGAAATCTTTGCAGAGTATCCTCCATTAGGTCGTTTTGCAGCGAAGGACATGTAAGTTAAATATAACACGGATTTCGGGTCCTCGTCAGGGTTTTTTTCCAAGGGAAGTCTTGATTGATAGTGCATAAAGGATATTCAACACCATAAAGTTTGTTGGTATCATGTCAAATCCAGAAATTTGTACATTACAGGTTGAATCGTATGGTCAATATTGGGATGGAGATCAAATTAAAACGTTTTTTATTATATGATGAAAGAAGGGCACAATCCAGATGAAAAATGCATTGCTTGCATGCTAGTTGTATATGAGAGGAAGAACTTTCTTGACAAAGTATTAAATCTGCTATTGAATCTTGAAGAGATGGTTTCGAAGCAAGGTTATGGTGAACGCCTTTTATTTGCTGCGATAGGGTCCCGGTCAAAGTGCTTGGTCGTATGTATAAAGGCGAAGAGCTAAGAGCTAAATGGTTAGATACAAAAGAATTTTCCACAAAGTATATAAAGGAGAGATGGCGGCGGTTGCCATACATGGAGAAGACCATTCCAATGTTATAAATCCAAAGGTTCAGTTATCCAAAACATTGTCAAAAGGTTTGGTTATATTATTTCAATTTAAAAATGATAAAATGAAGTTGAGATGAAACTCGTCGAAAGTTTGGAAAACAACTCAACAGGTCAAAGATGAGCTGTCATAACACCTGGCAATTAAAATATAGATAGAAGTGAAGAGTTCGAAGCTAGTGGGGGCAGTCAGTTAGTGGGAGCAGCCAGCTAGGAGAGCATCTCCAAGAGAAATTTTTTTCTTTTTATATGGGTCGAGTGCCATTTAGTAAAATTACCGGTGAATGTAAAAAATCAATTAGGCCTATCTCGCTCTTTTTTGTCTTGTAATAGTGGTGGCGAATATGCCCGGTTAGGTGTCACTCAAAGCTCTAATTGTTTTCTGGTCTGAATGAGTCGAGCATGAAGCTCTGGGCATCTATAAATTCCATGTAATTGAATGAAGAATGGTTGAAAAACTTTTGGATCTTAGCATATTGCTCGGTGTTGTGCATTTTGAACTGTGTTAATAAAGTTGATAGAGCCAAGTGGGCATTTTTCAGGGATTCCTATGTGATCAGTCTTACAGTTTGTTTTTTCTCTTTTCCCATGTGATTTGTGTTTCCTTTCATTGTTAATCCATTCTGTAATGCTTTTTTCATGCTTGGTTCAATGTGGCATTTGAATAGAATTCATAGTCTTTATGCTCTATTCTTATCATACCAATTATTCCACAATTATGTTTCTGCTAAAATCAATATAGAATTCATGTTTCCATGCTTTATATTGGTGGACTGTTCAATTTTCTTCTAAATCACCCAACTAAAATCTATTTGACTGTAAGTTGGTGGCTACCTTGCCCTGTGTGAATGTATTTGCAAAGCATTTGTTAATGATATTCATGTATTGTTCAATTTGACTCCATTACCCAATAGAGATCCACACTGCTTTCAACCAACAACTTTTAAAAACCCAAGCATCCCACCAGAAATCTGAACTTCTGAATGAACTGTGTATGAACATTTTGAGCATTAAGGCTCTACGTTTCTTTTTAAATATTTTCAGTCCTTTCTTAAGAGAGATCCCTCTTTGACTGTGTTGGGTCAGTAGCACAAGTCTAAAGTGGTTTTTCAGTTACCCCGATCCTACCTCTCCACAACCTTGGGGTACGTTTTGGGTGTTAACAACTTCATTAACCCTCGGATCGCCAAACAAGATGATTGTTTTATCCATCCTTGCTCCAACTTTGAAGTCATGATTGCCAATGGGGGCACCTTATCTTGCAAGGGAAAGTGTCACAATGTGCGTATCTCTATGGAAGATTATAACCTGCACTCTGACATGTTTTCCATGGCCTTAGGAAGATGTGATGTGGTTTTGGGCACTCAATGGTTACGCACACTTGGCCCCATCTTATGGGATTTTGCTGAACTTTGGATGCAATTTTCAGTCAATGGGAAACAATACACATTTACGGGCTTATAACCAGGGTCTCTCTGAATCATCAGTTCACATTGCATGGAAAAGATCCTTAAGAAGAATTCACATGGTGTCATCGCTCAACTCCATTCCATTCAAATGCACCCATCAACGGTGTCCACTACTCCTTTGGATCTACAACACATTTTGGATAGATATGCAGCTGTCTTTGCTGAACCAGTGGGATTGTCGCCTTCAAGAGACCTTTTCGGTAAGAATTTAGCTGCCTCTACCTCTGAGAAGGAAATCATGGTTATTTTGCATGCAATACAGAAGTGGCAGCCATACCTATTAGGGAATTATTTATGCATCAAGACTGATCAGCAGAATCTGAAATATTTCCTGGAAAAACGGGTGTCCTCCCCAGCACAACTGAAATGGGTTAGCAAACTCATGGGTTATGCCTATGAGATCACTTACAGGAAGGGTAAGGACAATCTAGTGGCAAATGCTCTTTCTCGCACATTTGATGACCAAGTTTCTCTTTCAGCTATTTCTATGCATGTTCCACATTGGTTACAATCTGTTCAACAGGGATATGTCAATGACTCCCCATTATCTCACCTCATCCAATGGTTGGCCAACAACCCTTCTACTGTACCGCATTACTCTTGGAATGGTACTTCCCGGAGATACAAGGGTCATCTCGTGCTTTCCCAGAGCACAGATCTTCAACAGGTTGTATTCTATGAATTCCATGCTTCGCCATCAGCAGGGCACTCTAGGTTCCTCAAAACATATGAGCGGGAAAATCGTAACTTCTTTTGGCAGGGAATGAAACAGACAATTCAACAGATGGTAGTTGAATGTGATACTTGCCAGCTCCTTCTGGGATTTCTCGAACCCTTTCCCATCCCTACACGGATTTAGACATATATTTTTATGGAATTCATTGAAGGGATCCCTACATCTGGAGGAAAGACAATGATTTTGGTTGTGGTTGCTCGCCTCTACAAATATAGTCAATTTTGTGTCTTGGACCAGCTCTTCCATTCTCATGAAATCCCTTCTTCCATTGTCTCAGCTTGCGATGCAACTTTCACCAGTCATTTTTGGACATAACTATTTCGCCACACTGGCACCAAACTGAAGATGAGTTCAGGATCTCACCCACACACAGATGGTCCGAAGGAAATTACCAATAAATGTTTTGAAACTTATCTTCGTTGCTTCACCTCTGAACAATAACCTCAGTTGGCGAAGTGGCTCCCTCTCGCTGAATGGTGGTACAATACTGCATCTAAAATGACTCCATATGCAGCAATCTATGTTCAGGAACCGTTATTTCTTCTTCCATACACCTTCAGCAGTTCACCAGTTCAGGAAATTGACACGGTTCTTCGAAACCGCGATCAGATTCTTCGTATTTTACAAGACAATCTTCACATGGCCAGAATTCGACTAAAATAACAAGCCGATCAACACCGTTCTGAGCACACTTTTCAAGTAGGTGATATGGTTTTTCTTCATCTACATCCTTCCAAGCAATCATCCCTAAAACTCAAAGGGAATCAACTTTTATCTCGATATATCACAAAGGTATTAATTCAGTGGCACGGAATGCAACCAGAGGATGCTACATGGGAACCACTCCTTCCGATTCAACATCAATTTCCACATCTAAAGCTTTGAGGAAAAATCTTTTTCTAAGGGAGAGGGGGTGTTAGGAACCCATTTCAACCCTTCTCTTTACTTTGTTAGTATATTGTTGTTGGACGCATATGCCTTGTAAGTTGTCCCGTAGTATTATATGTTCCATGTTATTGATCCATAGTTTGTATTAGCCCATAGTATTGTATGTTCCATGGTATTGATCCACAGTATTGGATGCATATGATTTTGTAAGTCGCCCCGTATTATTATATGTTCCATGGTATTGATCCATAGTATTGGTGCATAGGCTTAGTATATAAGTACGTGTTGAGGCCAATGAAGGCAGAGAGATGATATTTGTATTGAACTTGCTCAAAGGAGGTTTCCCCCTCGAAGTGGCCCGTGATCAATAAAAATATTTTGTGTTCTAATATATCGTGCATTTTATAAATTAATTGTTGCAGGTTCCTCACAGTGCCCAAGATACAAAACTTCTTTCAACCCAAATTCACACTTGGACAACTTAGCAAACAAATATTGTTCATGCAATATTTTCAATACAACTTCTAAAAGGTGCAAATGTTCCTCCTATGTATTACTATTAATAAAAATATCATCAAAGAAAACCAAAACAAACTTATGGAGCTGCTTGCAAAATATTTTGTTCATGCATGATTGGAAGGTGGTTGGAGCATTAGTCAAACCAAAAGGCATGACAAGAAATTTGAAATGGCCATGTGACATCTGAAAGCAGTTTTCTACACATCCTCCTCCTTCATTCGAATCTGATAGTAACCAAATCTAAGATCAATTTTCGAGAATAAATTTTCTCCAAATAGCTCATCCATGAGCTCATCTATTCTAGGGATGGGATATCTATTCTTAATTGTCTTCTTGTTTAGATCTCTAAAATCAATGCACGTCCTTAAGGTTCCATCTTTTTTCTTCACCAAAACAACGGAAGAAGCATAGGAACTATATCTTGGTCTAATGAGTCCCAATTCCAAGAGATCTTGAATAGCCTTCTGAATCTCATCTCTAAACCTTTTTTGGTGTCTATATGGTGGTATTTGTATAGGTGAAGTACCCACCTCCAAAATAATGGTGTGCTCAACTCCTCTGTCAGGTGGCCTTCCAGGAGGAAGGTCTCCAAAAACCCTTTCATATTTGTGTAGTAGATGCTTCATCTCCCTTGGATGTTCTGAAATCTTTATGTTTGGCTTGGGGGAAGTGATGAAACATTCAGCAGCCCATTCAATATCCCCATGCCTCAATATGGACCTCATACTGTGGGAAGACACCACTTGCTTTAGATAGGTGTGCATTCCTCCCACCACCCTTTATTTTCCTTCCGAATCTTTGAATTTCATTTCAGGTATTTGGTAGTTCATTGTATGTTCCCCTATAGAGTACAACCATTGCACTCCCAAGACGACATTTGTATCAACAACATCAACCACATAAAAGCTATCAGAAAATGTGTAATTACCTATGGTGAGCTGTAGCTTTGGAATCCATGTTTTTCACTCCATAGTATTGTGACCTAGAATGATGACTGTGAACCCATCAAATGGTTCAGTAGGTAAATTTCTCCTCTCCACCATGGCTACATCAATGAAGTTATGAGTTGCTCCTTCATCTACCAATACCGAAACTATTTTCCCTTGTACCACTCCTTGGCATCGAATGGCATGAAAACGAGGCACGCCTGAAAGTACTTCCATTCTCCCTTTGTCAGGTGATGGATGATATTCTTCTATTGTGTCATATCCCTCTTCTTGGGCTTAAATATGTTCTTCTTCCTCCATTTCCCCTTCACCTTCATCATCATCAAAAAATACTTCAATGCATTGTGCTTTCCCCTTATCACATTTATGCCCTGGTACCCGTGGTTGGAAGCATGTGTAACATCGTCTCTTTCTTCTGAGTTCTTCCTTGCTTGGTCCCTCTTTCTTTCCCTTCCCAAATGCATCCTTTTTCCATGGCTTCTTGTCAAATCTGAACTTGGAAGGAAAGTTTGTCTTAGGGGGATACCTTGTCTTGGGTAGCACATTTTGCAGATCTCTTGCAAGTTCATGGAATCTTTCAATGAAGTAGGTTTGTGAGATTTAACTAAACCCTTTAAAGGTTCATCCAAACCTTCAGTAAAGAGAAATATTAATCGAACCATAGAGATATCAGCCACCTTAACTGATAGTTTTTTAAATTCCAACATGTACTCATCAAGGGTTCCAATTTGCTTCAATTGTGATAGTTCCTTGAAAGGAATTTCAGGGTCTTTTTTATCAAATCTTTCCAATACCATGTTAACAAATTATTCATATGTTGTAACCTGATCATGTCCCAAATTTTTTATTCCATGGAACCACCAATCATTGGCTTCTCCCTCAAGATGCAAAATAGCCATTTTTAGAGCATCATCTTCAACCATTGGATTCAGCTGAAAATACACATCTAACTTTTGTATCCAAGTATTTGCAGAACTTTGAGATGAGCCATCAAAGGTAGGAAGGAGAATTTTACCTATGGAATAATTCAATTCTTTATTTTGAAAAGGATTTATATTACCTCCTCTTTTTGAGCTTCTTTGAGACAGTAAAGAATTGATCAAATGGTAAGGCCCTTCTGCAATCTTCACTCAACTGCTGCCATTCTGCTAGAACTTAATTCGTACCATATTGGGTGTTAGGATCCTCTTTTGGATGAAGAAACTTAGGTGTGGTATCTCTTGTTGAGATCTGAAATTTATGGGGTTGATTGTGAGGCCCTGTCTTTGAGAAATACTTTCACCCATTGCCTTCTTCTCCTCAAAAGGAGAACTATTGTTTCCTCCTAATGCCAATTTGCTTCCAATTTGACTAGCCGTCAATTCGAACCCTTGCATTATCTGCCTTGTCATGTCCTCAAATAATGGTTTCATGAACTTCCTAAACTCCTCTTTCTCCTCCATATCTGAGGTTCCTTTCTCATCCTTAGTCATAGTTTCATAAGAGTGCACTTCTTCTCCTGCTTCTTCCTCTTCACCAAAAGTACTTTCAGTTTCTGTTTCTAAGGGTGGTGGATGAATCCTTGACCTCATAAATGGTCACCCGGCTCAAGTTCAAGGACCATGCTCTGATACCACTTTTAGTGTCCCCTTTTGAGAAATTGGAAAAAATGGGAAAAATTACAATTTTTGGCCAATTCGACCCTTCGACTAGTGATGACTCAAATGCTTCCAAATGGCTCCTAAGGCTTTCGAATTGGGTTTGAAGATGTTTGAAAGGTATTAAGACATGAAAATTAATCTTATGGGTTCTTGGACACTCTCAAAATCATTCTGCAATATTCATTTAACTTCAGGAGAAATTGGGGAATTTTACTAGTAATTTCGAGGTTCAAACCCCCAAGGGTAGAGGTCACTAATGGCTTCCCAAATGCAGTAATACCCTCCCAAATTTAAGAAAAAATACATGTATTAGTCAAAGGACTTCAATGGGCACCCAAATGCATCATTAATAAGTTCCTAAAGGCTGTTGCAACTTCCATAAATCATATATTTGTAGACATGTCTTCACATAGGGGGAAATGATAGAAAAATTCCACAACTAGCTATGAATTTTGAGATAAATGTTCCAAGGATTTGTATAATGTGTATGAAACTTATTCAGTATATTAATGGATCTCCATACATCAATAAAATCACAGGGAATGACTGAAACAAATCGAAACCAAACAACTTCAAGCTCTCACAACAAGATATACGGGAAAATGGCACCATTCATACATAGTTTGCCATTTTTACATAGTTTCACTTGGAGTTTCGACCTGAGGTTCTTCTTAGAATAAAATACAGAGTAAATACATCATATTACAAATAAATGGTTCCCCTTGGACTCCCCCAAATATATCAGTATCTCACCATGTGCGCCCTTCCTCCAAGAGCAAGAATATGAAGAGAAATGTGAGAGAGAGGTTGGAGCAAGTTGAAGAAGAAAATATCACGAGCAGCCCTGTAGCTTCAACCTGCAACAAATGACTCCATTGTATCTCCAAATGAAAAGTCTTAATATCCTCTCCAATTTCCAATTAGGATGGGAATCTTGCACCCTTGAAATTGGTACTAAGGTAAGTAGAATAAACACTCCACTAGCATGGACAAGCTATGCTCTCCAATTTGCAAAATGAGAAATGATCAAAATCCCCTCTCCTTATTTGTTCTTGTCTTTTATAAACTTTACAAGTCCTCCATGGGTCGAATTCCTTCCAAAATCTTCATGCCAACTCGAGTTGGGAAGAGATTCCAAAGAGTGTCACTTGTCCAACAATTCCTAGTCTCCATCTTCCATCAATTCGAATGGGAAAGCATATTGGCTGCAATAACTCCCTTGTGTGCCCTCTTGGAGGTTATTTTTATCCCTGACATGTCATATAGGTCAGATGTTAGCAATCAGGTATGATTCTTTTCATAAGTGTCACAGCATCTTGATCATTGTTGTCATAGAAGCTAGAGAATCTAGCCCAAGTGTCTAAATATCTCTAAGATGCCTCTTCCTCTTCCATGGGAGTTACTCTTCCACTCCAATTTGACCCTCATTGAGTCATTCCAAGTATAATGACCTTCCAACTCCCCCAAGAACATTATACTCCACCTTGGATTCGAATGGGTGAGACTAGGATGCCATGTGGCATGGAGAATCTTGCTCTGTGTGGGTTCCACACCACCAATGTGCCCTAATGACCAAGTGCCATCTTATTTTCCTATTGTAACTATTTATTTAGCCCCTTTTAATAAATTTATGTCAAGATAATGTCCATTTGGGTTTTAATATCTCCCTTTTTCCAAAGGCTAGATGTTTCCACCCCAACCTAGGGAACTAGTAGATTGGTGGAATTTTCTCTTCTGGTGATTTATTTGGATGGGGACATTACATTTGCAGCAACAATTGCCATGTCTCAGTAATCTTCATAACTTTCCAAGAACTCAACAAACATGTCATGCACAAAATCTAATCAAAGTAAGATATTATTACGTAGCCGAGGTCAACTATAGAATTTGAAAATCCTAAGAGTGTTGGCATTCCAATAACCAACAAGAAGATCTTCATACCCTTTCAGTAGCTTTGCATAACCGCTTTATTAAACGACGCGAAGGGATGAACAAGATGCATTGGGGATATCTTCCTAAAATCAATTTCAATCTCAAAGAGGCTTATTCAATTCAAGTTGGGCACAAAACCCTCCCCCTTCCTAAGAAATCGAAAAAAATATGGATTGCCAATCTCTGGCCGAAGGTTGCAACTTTCCTCTTGTTACTTGTCAGGCATCGTGTTCTTACTTAGGAAAACCTCCTCAAGCGAGGCTTTACTCGGCCATCCCAATGCTACCTATGACTTAAGGCGGAAGAAACCATGGACCATCTGTTGGATTTCTTCCCTTTCACCATTGGTCTATGGGATCAAGGGGCTGAAACATTTCACTGTTCCTCTTGGGTCAAAGGAAAACATGATAAAACAATCTCTGCTTGGAGGGACAAGCCTTTTCAGAGTAATCTTCTCAACATGATCTGACAACTCTTTCTAGGCTTCTTACTATGGGAAATATGAAAAGAGCAAAATCACAAAATATTTCAAGGTAAGTATAAGAATGAGATTGGGATAAGAATGAGATTAGGATTCTGGACAATGGTAAAGTAACACATTCATGAGACCTTGAAGATCACACTTTAAGGAGGGAAAGAATTGCAATTCAATAGGAATGAAAGCATAATTTTGCAATCCCAGGAGATTCACGCTCT
This sequence comes from Larix kaempferi, assembly GCA_027924585.1. NCBI lineage: Eukaryota > Viridiplantae > Streptophyta > Pinopsida > Pinales > Pinaceae > Larix > Larix kaempferi. Next base: position 10,929,030 of record BSBM01000249.1, read on the forward strand.
CTCGAAATTTATTGGACCTACTCAAGCTCCCCAAGTAGGTGTTGGAAGTCCAAAGTTTTCGTCGAAGCCTCTTAATGGCTTTATCAAGCTATACTTTGATGGGGCCTCCAAGGGAACCTAAGTCAAGCAGGTTTTGGGGGAGTGTTTTGAAATCCGTAAGGGGAAATCATCACAATATCCTCAGGGTTTATTAAGATAGACTCCAACAATGCAACATAATTGGAAGGAATGATACAAGGATTTATCATAACCAAAAGAGAAGGATTCTCCCAGCTGATGGTGGAGGGAGATTCTAGAATCATACTAAATATGGCAGAGAAGATTCGAAATGTAACCCATGCGACACATGTTTCAAACAATTGGCAATTGGAGTTTCGATTGGAGAAACTTGGTCTTCATCTTTTGGGGCTCAATGCTATTATTATAAGCCATGTTCGAAGGAAAGTAAACAAAGTCACCGATCTACTGGCGAATCACGGGGTCTAAAATTAGACTACTCTTGGGGAGGAAAGTCTCACCTCGTTATAGAAACAGGCCCTTCAAAATCAATGCGTGACCTTGTCCAGGAAGGATCTTCTCCCCTTGGATGCGGGTGCCAAATCGACAATGATCACGTGGTGAGAGGGTAGGTGGAGAGATGTGTGGAGTGTGCTCCCACTATTGTATCTCCTGATAATTAAGGCATAGATGAGGGGATCCCTGGAGCAGTTTGACGGCTCATAGCAATCATGAATGCAAGTAGAAGGGACGATGAAGGGATTCAAGTACTGAGCTACATGCAATGGGAGACAAAAGCCATGAAGGGGATGCATGATGGAAGAATGGAGCCACTAGGGGAGCCAAATGCATTCATTATGGTTCATCCTAGAGATATCATTAACCTAGATGATTGGATGAATAGATCATCAGGTGCTATTTCTAGGACTTATGTGCCTAAAGGTTGGAATACTCTGAGTCTTGATGTGCCTTTTCCTTTCGGTTGACCCTCAAACTGGAAATTGCAGAGAAATGGAAATCAAAGGGATGAAATGTGAGAGGGTCCAGAAGGAGAAATATCCTATCAAGCATCCAAGGCTAACCAGAGAGCAGCTGAAGGAAACCTAGGCTGCTCATTACTTCAAAAAATCCGACCCCCAAAAGGTGAACGAGGAATTAGACTCGCCGAAGAAAGAATTGTGGAATGAGTGTTGGGCCCTGGAAATGCCCCTTTTTTACCAAACTTATTATATCAATTTGCCCTGTTATACCCTACTTTCATAAACCATATACATTCCTTTCTTCCAGATCAATCAACAATCCTGACAAGGTATAATTCATTATTGCTTCATTTATTTAATGCCTAAGATTGTTATGGTTATGAATTCTAGCCTTTGATTTATGCTAACTTGTGTTGATTTCATTAAGTCAAGATCAAAGCACAGGTGTATCAGTCGCAATGCCTTGGGAAAGAATCACACGTGGTGCCAGCTGTTACTCTTCAGAGTTGATTCCTCATATTCAAAGGGACAGCGCATCTTTTCACGAGAAGCTGTAATAGGTCTTCATTGAAACAGAGCATTGCTGCAACAGATAGGTTGCCTCCCAATTGGTTAATCCGTTGAATCCATTGACTTCCAGAGTAACAATATCCTTCATGTCTAACGGCCTCATTCAATACGGCTGTAACAGTTTTAGTTGTAACTCCGCAGCATGAAGATCATAGATCTTCATTGCTGCGTGAAATTAGTGGATCACAAACTGTACTTGGCATGTATAAATATGGGAAGGATTGCCATGTCTAGGGGTGGTTAATTATCATTTTGTACAAGCTGTAACAGAGCCGAGACTGTGGATACCATCTTTAATATTAAGAGCAGAGTTCTTCATATTTATGTGTCTTAATTTGTGGTAGTTCACGGCGTCTCTGTTAGAAGGTCAGGGCCCTCCTTCTCACTGATATTTCCGAGTTAAGTAGGTAGTTAAATTTATTTATTTCCTGTTGTATGATGTGGAATCACATTAGGCATATTACTAGTAGCTGCAACAGAGAATTTACAATTGCATTCTTTTATGATAGTTTATTCTTTGCATCCCGAATAGCTGCAACTGTGTGGTGAGACAGTCGACTGTGTAGGTTAGTTTAATTGATGCATGGTGTGTTAGAATTAGCTGTTACAGCCAAGCTCAGCTTCAATCCCTTTCAGTCATTTATGCTTTCTAGGATTTCCAATATTTATCAAATTAGAGTCCAAGCTTATTTTCTAATTCTGGTTGCTATTGTATCTTTCTTGAATTCATTTGATTAGGTAGATTGTGAGTGAGTTACAGTAGCTGTTAGATGAATCATTTTGGTAAAGATTGAATACTGTAGTTTGATAATTATAGGATTTAACTTCTTGCAAAAGTAATCTAGTTCATTTCTATTCCTAGATCAGTAACTACTGGGTTGATTTCTGTAGGAAGATAACTGTACTTTGAATTCCTAGATGTATGAGTTAGATTAGTTTTATTTATGGAATGAGTTTGGATGAGCAGATACGTAGTATTGTTATCTCCATTTAGTCAATCAACTACTTGAAATGTTTATGCATAGATTGTGCTTATTTCCATTGAAATAAAAGACTTCCCTAGTTTGACAATTTATATTGAGCATCCTGTTTGTTAGTTGTAATTAATTAGCATATAGGGTGACCAACAATGAGATGGCTACTTTCCAAGAGGTGGACGAGTTTGATGCCTTGGTTTCCTAGATCGAAGACCCAGGGGATCAGGGGATACCCATTCATGCTTGGCCTTGTACGAAAGATCAATTGCCTCGTTTTGGATAGTCAAATGCCTTCTTGCTCGGGTCCTGATCGATCGTAACAAGGAAATTGTAGAGTTGAAATGGGAGATCGATTGGCTACGTGATCTGAGAGTCGATTATTGTATGATGCATAAGAAAATCGACATGATTTCCAAGCATATAGGGGTTCAGTTCATGCCAAGGACATCAACAAAATTCCATGCACCAAACACTCCTTGGGTCATCCATGAAGAGGTGCACTCAGATTGTCAACAAGCAACTTGAACATGTTCTTTTGTGGTCAACCAAGTTCTTGGGTTCTTGTTTGTTATTTTGGATAGTTTTCTTTTTGTTTTTTATCATAGCAATGTCGGACTTAGTTCAAGCAGTCTCTTGGTTCGAGGATTTTTAGGTTTGAACTTCAATTTCAGTTTCAAAACACTCTCTATCATGAAGTTTCTTTCGCTCCCAGTTTCCCCTCTAGGGTGGGAGTATCACTTTAATATAAAAACAATTATGGATTAGCAGGGGGGGCCTCCTCCAACCTATCAGGTTATCAAATTTGTACATATTTTTAGTTTGTTAATATAATGTTTAATCCTTACCAAAAAAAGAAAAAAAAATTAAAGTGATGTTTAAGCTTTTATTAAGTTTTAATAAAAATTAGCATCATTATATGTAATAATAATTATACAACTTAATATAAATCAATTACAATAATCTAATGTAATACACTAAAAACACGTGTGAAATAAAATATTAATAATATTCAGTCTTTTAATATTTTTTAATAAAAATAGCATCATCATAATAAATAAATAAATTGACTAGGGGAATCGACAACTGGAGTTGGGCTGGTACTTGTGTGACACGGGGTGCAGGGATACAATATCACTACCACTATACCCCTAGGTGCATCCACGAGGCCTAAATCATGGTGCACAAGTAAGTTCGGGGGGATTTCAACACGTGACCTTCCATTTACAGTTGATTACAACTTATCATCTTTACCACTTGAGCTACCCCCCACAGGATAGCATCATCATAATAATTGGTGACAATTATAGAACTTAATATATTGCTATGACAATAATACAATAAATACAATGACAAAAACATGTGCAAGATAAAAATATCATAGAAAGATGAATAAAATGTGATCAACATTTTCAAGGTTTGAGAAGTGCATTTCCCAACTTTCAGTTATATATTGTAATGCAATACACCTTAAAGGTTTTGTGCCATTTAGAATGTAGATGTTTTGTTTGTTTATTATATTCCTTTTGAAATGCAACACTACATGTTTGAAAGGTATTCCTTGTGTAACTTGGAATAATTCATATAATGATCATTATTTTCTTCCATTAAATTAATGATTTGTAGTAGTTTCAATATAGTATATAACATCATCATCACAATAATTAATTGGTAAGTTTGCCATCTTTTATTAGTTGATAAGTTTTGGTTCTAGCATTATATAGGGCACTATGTTGTTGTTGATAAGGAATCCCAAGGAGTAAGCTTAGGAAATCTAGAGGAGATATGTTATAGTCTATGATGTCTTAGTAAGCGACAATGGTTTATCAAAAGATGAGGATTGTCTTGTTGGAATTAATCGAGGTGATAAGGTGAAGGGTGAGGACGGGTAGGAAGATGGACATAATTGATGAATGTTTGAGATATTAGGAATTGTTGGCTTCAATATTGTCAATCTGGCACTAATTTTTTAAAATGTTGGGCACTAATTATGCCTCTAAATAACTACCCATAAATAATAAATTGCATATCTTCCAAAGTAGCATCATTTGTAGGTAACTTTCTTCCATTTTATGAGAAACTTTGTGATTGCCTTATTTTGCAGTTGGTTTACTCACCAAATAATCATCGCTTCAAGTTCTAATATATTGTTTTCTTCCTCATCCTAACTCCAGAAGATTTGTTTGCACTGTAAGTTGATCACCAATAATATTCTTCAAGCATGATACATGAAAAACTATGACCCTCGAAGGTGTAGTTTCAACTTATAAGCTACACCAATCTTGTGAAATACCTTGTATGGTGTATAGAATTTAGGTGCAATCTTGCTTTCTTTTGTTGTTTAGCAAACATTTGTATGCTTGAAGCCTTAGGAAGACCCAATTTCTAGTCTCAAATTATTCCCAACTCCTATGTTGATCAACCATTGCTTCATTAGATTTTTGGCTATTACCAAATTGTCCTTGAGTATTTGGATAACATTTTGTTAACGTTGAACATGATCCTCTATTCATTGTACCTTGGAATTCCCTCGCAAATGTGAAGTGATGGAGGGAGATGGATTTTGTAGATTGCCTTGAATGGTCATGGTGAAGATATAAAAAGTAGTGTTATACCATCGTTCTGCCAAGAGAAGTCATTTGAGCCAATGGGAGTATTTATCACAAGTAAAGTAACAAAGATCTCCTCTAGGAATATGTTCACAATGTTGGTTTGACCATGTGATTGAGACTGGTATGAAGAGTTGTCAGATAATTTAGTACCCATAGAACAAACAGTTCCCTCCAAATATTGATGGTGAAAATAGGGTCTCTAACACTAACAATGAGTTTTGGATTTTTGTGAAGCTTTTGAATATTCTCCATAAAGGTTGTCAACATCATTTTCACTAAGAGCGGATGAGCCAAACCACAAAAATGGGCATATTTAGTGAGTTTTTCTACCCACCACCACCAAAATAACATTTTTACTTTCTAATTTAGTCAAGTCAGTGATCATGTCCATATATGGATCCTCCCAACTTTAATTAGGGATGGGAAAGGCTATAGTAGTCCTATTAACTTGACTCTCACTTATGATGTTGGCATACTAAACATTCTACCACAATTTATTACATCTCCCTTCAACCCCTCCCAAAGGAAGTCTTGATAAATTTTGAGGAATACAAAGTGGCCATCAATCAAAGATGCATGCATTTCAAATAAGATATGATGTTTTAGTCAAGTTTCATCGTATGTATAAACACTCTTGTACCATAATGATTCACTTCTCAAGCAAAATTATTTGATGAATTTGGAAGCTATTATAAATGATGTTGGATCGATTGTTGGGTAAAAGGATCTTATTGCCATTCCCAACGTGTTGCTCCATGTTGGAGAGCACCTACAAAGATTGCAAGCAGAGCACAAACACAGAAGAACTAACACAGAAGAACTGAAGCTCGAGAGCACCTACAAAGACTGCAAGCAGAGCAAGCAACATCTTTTACTAAGTGTGAGGACTTAACTCAACAGGTCATACCAATACCGTCGAGTTCCGACACAACAAATCCTCTCGACAAAGAATACACCATACTGGAAAGTGGTGTGTTGACCCCAAGAGATCAATTGGCTGAAAACCGACGAGATCGGGCCACAGAGACATCCATTCTAATGACAAATCAATACACGGCCTTCACAGAATCCCACAGCATGCTTGCACAGTATACCATAGAATCGACTATAGTAACAGAAGTCTTGCGCAATTGGTATACATATTATGGCAATGTGTTTGAATAAATGGAAAAGACGCAAGAGATAATCGACACACTTCAACACCAAAGACAAACTGGAAACGAAGCACTCACTGAAACCATCGACGAGCAAATTTTCATGGAGAGAAGAAAGCTAGCAAAGCTGGAGAAACAAGAGGAGCAATGGATCAGTCAAGCTCGAGCTAGCCTATCCAAAGTCAAAAATATCCGTTCATATCTCCAACGACTTCTTTCCACTGTTGATGAAAAAATGAAACTTTTTGGACACAGCATGATCAATATCCAAGACAAATCTACGCAAGACGAGATGGAGAACCTATCAAGCCTCACCACTCTCACTATCGACATTTAGAACGCCTTACACACCTGGGAAGAATTTCAACATCAATTATCAGTATCTACAAAATCCATTGTCGACGTATGTGTCCAACAACAAGCATCTACCAGTTCCAGTCTCCCACAGCAGTAGTAACAAGTTTCATTACTTACAGTTAAAACCCCATCTCCTCATTTCTTCAGGACGAAGAAAGATTTTGTGGTGGGGGAGATGTTGGAGGAGCCTAAGTCGACCTATCGACTAGGTCCTCCACTCGACTACTTGTAATACATGTCGATGGATTGAGTCAACCAATACATGTCGAGTCGGTTAGTTGAACCGACAAGTATTTATGTAATTGTTTTTCAATCATATAAATAGGCTGGTGAGATGACTTACAGAGTTAAGTCAGTATGTTCATACATATGTAATCCTTTCTGCATATCTTGTTGAGTAATAGAAAGGCTTGTTGCTTCATCTTCCACCACTTGTTTATTGTATCTGTATCATTTTTCTTGCTTGTGTATATTATGATATGTATCACTGGTAACCATGAAACCCCCTTGACTACACTCCACCTATTCAAGTTGTAACATATAAAACAAGAGCCTTATCATCTTCTTTCTTGGAAAGTATATCTACTACTACATTCTCTTTTCCCTCTTTGCAGATGATCTTACAATTATAATCTAACATCTTTGTGACCCAATTTTGTTGCTCTTCTTAGGACCAACATTGAGCCTTCAAACACTTGAGGCTTCCATGATCTGTGTTTACTTTGAAATGTCTATCCATTAGACATTTGTGTCATCATTTAGCTACATAAAGGATGACCAACATCTCTTTTTAATATGTTATATTTTGTCCTTTCAATTGTCTATCTTCAAATGCTAGAGCACAACCTTCTTTCATCAAAGTAGCTCCAATTCCTTGTATCGAGGCATCGCATTCCACTATAAATGGCTTATTAAAGTTTGGGGTGGCCATAACATGAGTACAGATCATAAACTCCTTTAGTTGTTGGAATGTTCGATTTGTGACTAATGGCCATGCAAATGAGTTCTTCTTTAACAGGGTTGTTAGGTGTGCTAAAATACGAGCATAGTTATGATAAAAGGAACGATAATATCATGCCAAACCAAGGAATTTGTGAAGTCCCTCAATGTTCTTTGGAATCAACCAATCTACCACTTCCTTTATCTTTTTGGATCCACCATGACACCTTCGTGTGATACCACATGACCTAGGTACTCAACTTCTTGTACCTCAAAATTGGACTTCTTGGCATAAGTTGGTTGTCTTCAAGCACCTACAACCATATGTCCCAGATGACCTTTACATGTTTTATTGTAAATTAAATTGTCATCAAATAAAACTAAAGCATTTTTTTAAGGCAATGCCTAAAAATAGAATTAATGAGGCTCTAGAATGTTGAGGGAGCATTAGTGAGACCAAATGGCATCAGGAAGAATTCATAGTGACCTTCATGAGTTCTAAATATGTTTTAGGTGCATCTTCTTAAGGACCAATATGATGATATCTTGGTGAAGATCAAGCATTATAAAATAAATTGCATAATGTAATTCATTGATAACAAGAATGAGAAACTTATATTTAAGTTTGATTTTGTTGAGCTCCCTATTTTCTAAGCACATGTCGAAGAATCATCCTTATTTCTAACTAGAATGCAATCTTGTGCTAACGTATATATAACAAGTTCCAAGACTTCCGCAACGGTTATTTTCAAAGTGAGCTTCTTCTGGACTATCCATAGTGGCCATTTTACTTGTTGACATTTTAGATTCAAAGCAAGATTTATCATTAGGACAAAGAGTCAATTCAAAGAGATGAGGGTTTTGATCGGTTAATATTTGAGATGCAAAGTGAGACTTTACTTTTGAAGATACTTCTAATGTTGGCTATATTGATTTTCAAATTTTTAAGAATGGCTATTAATATTAGTTTTTTTTAATGATTGTTTGATTAATCATAACTTAAAAATTTTAGGATGACTAATATATTCCTTACTAGTTGTTTATGTGCTAAAAATCCTATGCTTCATTATTATAATAAGAAGACATAAAATGTTTTAGCAATGAATTTTAGATTATTAATGTCATATCAATAAAATATGTATTTTTTTTGTTAGTTTGTTCATGACTTGTGGGACTAGCCTATGCTCTAACAAACTGCGACCCAGGGGTATCTAAGTTGTCAAAATCACATGGGGATTGCGCTCAGCCTGGGCCACACCAGCTCTTTACAAGGTTGGTTTTTAAGTGTCTCCTCTTGACTGCCCTATAGGGTTTAAACTCGGGTTACTATACAAAATGAGGCTCATTGAAACCAATCGTGCTAGTAAGATTTAACGTTATATTAATAAATTGTTATATTAATGTCATATTAATAAAAAATGATAGATTATTATTTTGGAAAACAAAACGTTTATGATGGTGGGATCCTTTGTGGAAAATAAAGGATGGTGGGCTCAAAGCCAAAATTACTCTTTGGCTTGCTATAACAAATAAACTCTTGTATTGGGACAATGGCTGGAAAAGGGGTTGGTCGGGCCCAAGCCATTGTGATTTGTACAAACAAGAAGAGGAGTCCATACTTCATTTGATAGTTTATTATGATTATTTGAAGTTTGTTTGGATGCAAGTTTCAAATGAGTTGAAACCTAAAGTTTGTTGGGAACGTGAGTCATTAGAAAGTTGTCTAAAGTTGTGGTGGATGGATATGTAAGTTTCACAATTTAAGCTTTTCCTTGTTTATTGGTCAATGGCATATGGTGGGTAGGAAACACTGTGATCTTTGAGGATCGATTGGTTCTGTTAGAGGTCACTGCTCACTTGATTTATAGCAATGTTTGGAATTTAAGGATTCCACAAAAGTTTTAAAAAAAAAAGAGAAAAAATGTTGAAATTAGATTATGTTCCTTGGTGATTTTTTGATAGGGCAAGCCAGGGACATCTAGCCATGGGAGGTGTAGGGGGGAAATGATAGATTATTAAAAAATTGGCCTAATTTAACTAATAATATCTTTAGCAATTGTGGGGTTTGAACTTGGGTTCCCATGCAAAACGAGGCCTCACAATAACAACCATAATAACAAGATTTGATGTTTTATTAGTAAAATGTTGTACTACTTTATGTTATGAAATATAGTTATATTGTTTTTAATTGTATTTTATATTATTGTTGTGTTGAAATTAATTTATTAAGTAACAATTAAAATACAATATTTGGTTTCTATGCATATTTTGGTGGTTGATCAAAGGGAACCAATTTATACTTACCTCAAGACCTCTATCCCTATTTAAGTTGTTCAGATGCTTGATTATCTCTAAAGCTTCTCAAAATCATTGTTTAAGATAGTGATCTTCCCTTGCTAGGATTTTCGTATCTTCCAAACACACATGGTGCTTGGTTTTGAGGGAGTGCGCTGCTAACGCAGAGGTACAAATATGTTCATTCCTAATGTTTGCCCCATGTTCCGTCAACCTTATATGGAACAAACGTCATGTTTCTTTAAATATAACATTTCCTACAAGAGCACGTCACCTTGTAGATGCCTTTGTATAAGATGTTGGTCAACATAGTCTTTTATGGGGTCTCATTTTTGTCTAAGGGTTTCCATTGGCTCAAACAAGGTTATAACCACTTTCCTTCTTATGACCTCTTCAATCTTGTTAGCGACCCCTCGGATGTAGGGAAGGTAGGATTTCCTTCTAGAGGTTTGATTGTTGTGAGAGTAGGGCCCATTGCTTTTTCAATAGCTCTTCTGATATCTTTATTCTTAATAGCATATGCTCTTAAAGACTTTTGTTAGGTGGTCTTTTTCTTTTTCAAGATGCTCATCATCCGAGATTCTTATTGCCCTCACGGCTAAGGTGTTAAGGACCCCAATATATTGTTAATTTATTTGTAACTTCGGAAGATATTCACTTGTATATTTTATATTGTATTTGTATTTTATTATTGTACCTACGACGGAGATGTTTATTCCTCCAGTCGGAGAAGTCATTATCGTATTTGGGTCATGTAAGGTCAATGAGGTTAACCCTCCATTGTATGACGGGGCATTGACCCCAGAGTTGATTCTTTCATGGGTTATTAGACTCTCCCAGAGAAGTCGGCCCAGTCAGTTACACTTAGGGGCCTACCTGTTTGGGGTTAAGGCTAAGTGAAAGGTAAAGTATAAATAGAGAGGGTGATCCTCTCTATTTCATTCATTCACTCACTCACTCATTCGCATAAGTGAGAGAGAGAGAGAGAAGTTAGCATAAGTGGAGGAGGAGGAAGTTGTTGGAGACCATCTCTTTGTTTTGGGGTTTTGTATTATTTTTCATTCTATCTTTGAGGAAGTTGCGGGGTTTTATCCTTTATGGTTTCCTCGGTGAAATGCTTTGTGTCTCTTGTCTCTTGTGTTTGATTTGTTGTGCATGTTGTTCTCTCAGATAAGATCCTAGATCATATTGAATTAAATTTTGAAAAACTAACATGGTTTTAGAGCTAGCCTGAAGGAAGGCAATGTATGGCATTTAGGACACTTGTTTCACTTGCGACAATTTGAAAGCCAGGGATTTGTATAGCAAAAACTAGTCATCGTGGAACTTTCGCTATAAATCACTTTTGGCGAAGGTTCAGGATCTGAAACTTGGATAGACCGAAGATGACATGTTTCCCGTACCTTGTGTCCGAGTTTCAGCCTCAGATGCATTGTACTTTGTGAGATATGATCTGTACACGTTAGGGTTTCTGCCTCTTCAGAATGCAGCCCTAAACAGGTGACATAGGAAAAAAGGTCATATCTCGGGCTAGGAAGCTCCAAATGAAATTTCGTAAAAATTTAGAGTTAGGGAATGGACTATGTTTCACAGGTCCAAGTATCAGAGGTCGAAGTTGCAACAGTGACACATGGCACTCTGTATAAGTTCGCTATGTTGTTTCATCCCATAAAAAGGTGACCTAGGGAAAAAGGTCATATATAGGGCTAGGAAGCTCCAAATGGAATTCCGTAAAAAATGACATTTAGGGCACGGACTGTAGTTTCACAGGTCTGAGTATCAGAGGCCGAAGTTGAAACTGTGACATGTGGCACTTCGTACAAGTTAGATATCCTGTTTCATCCCATAAACAGGTCATGTTGGGAAACTTAGCATATCTCTCTCATGGAGAATCCAATGAACCTAAAATCTGTGGGGTTGGAAAGATGACATGTCAGGCTACCACATGACGAAGTTTCAGAACCTGAGGATCTGAAATTTTAGATATGCACCAAAAACAATAAGGCACATCTGAAATAGCTCAACAAAGGAAATCAAAGAAGAAGAGGAAGAAGCTCTCACTTAGGGTTTTAAGTTTTTTTAGGTATGGAAGGACCTAACACAACATTGGAAACTTTGAAAATGGATTTGGAATCCCTTCATCATATATATCAATCTTCCATCAAATGTTGTGGGAGGAAGGAGATTGAAAATTAGGGTTTTTCGGGTTCTACAAGTAAGAAGAAACCCTAGCAAAGTTGGGAGACTCATAGGGAAGCAATGAAGGAGGTTTAAATGGCACTGATATTCTATCATCCTAGCACCATGAACATATATAAGATGTTTACAAGCGATATACCTTGGATGATTAGGGTTTTACCCTTATAAAGAAGACTACAAGCGATCTCAACAGGTATGACTTGAGGAGATGTAGGTATGTTTTGAATCTGTTTCATTTATTTGATGATTAAGTTCATGATATGTTTGTCTTCATATTATTGAGGTTAGTACAATCATGATTAATTTTAGACTTGTCTGGTCACCTTAGTAAAAGTATGAATGCATGTGAATGATAGAAGACATTCATTGATTAGGGTTATGACACTTATGATTGTACTAATGCACTCGTGGTGTTTGTATGAGGATGATGTTGTCTGCTAACATGAAAAGTATATCAAGAAAGACAAATCAAGTTCTAGATCAAGAATATATGACCATGATGACATGAAGATAGACTCATCCATAGTCTTTGATCACATAGAAGCTCTACTTACAAGGTATGTATGATTTGGTTCTACTATGCTTAACTTATGAGATATACAGGTTACTAGCACAAGGTCTCCAAATCATTGAAGAGAACAAAGAAGATATTGTTTGAGTATGTTAGACATAACTAACAAGCATGCTAATCCATGTATGTTTTCCTATATTAAGAATCCTATTTTGTGTTAGGATCTTAGGTAAGTATACTTTTGTATGATTGATAATGATTATTCTTGAAGTTAAAAGTTTAAGTAATCAAGGGTTTATGCATATTATGTTTCTTAGTTTGATTAATGATATGAAAACTAGAAGAGTCATATGGTCAAATAAGAATACGCATGAGTAAAAGAAGTACTCCCTGAAACCTTGAATATTAACGCTTGTGATAAATTACATGTGTATGAAATGATCATGACCATACATGTTAAGATTATAGGATTATAATGTTTTGATAGTATTGAGATTATACTAATGAATGTATGATTATGTATGAGATCTTGAGGATGACACAATGATGAAACTAGTGCACACTTAAGCATGCATAGTGGTCCAGGATGGATAGAAGTTCAAAGACATATAATCATGATGCTATCATAAAGGGAAAATAGAGATCAAGAGGGAGGCAACCACACAAACATAAAATATAAGTATTTGAGTTGTTATTTGAATTACTTCTTGAATCTATGAATAGTTAATGATATTGCTCGTAATAGTTGTATGCATATTTGCATTCCTAGAATCGGGAAATATATCATGCATAGTGTAAGCATTCATATAGCATTGAACAGTATACTACTAATATGCATATGATGGGTAAGTTGGACAAACATTCCATTGTTGCTTGTCTAGAATGAAACCTATTTGCTAACATGTTGGAGCTGTGCACACTCTTGATAGTATGTTCTGGTAGAGATGGAAGGCATCTAGATAGCCATTGTATACATACAAGATATGGAAAAGTGTTGTGCCAAAGTATTGGTCAAGATAGTTCCATAACTATGTGAATCATATCAGTATGCATAATAGGTTGTCATTGAAATGTCAACATGATTTGATGATTATGAAGTGTTACTAATCATGTAATTAAATTTGACTTGAAGGAAAGATCGTGTGCTATGATCTACAAAAGAAGGATGATGAACACTTGTTCCAAAGAACAAGTGATGATTGTTCAACAAGAAGACTTACAAATCAAACATACTATAGAAATACAAAGGAAGGCTCGTGGCTAGAGGATTCTCTTAGAAAAAGGGAGAGGATCATGACGAGATGTTTGCTCCAGTGGCTAGACACACTTCTAGAGATAGATTACACCCATGGATGACAAGACCGTTCTCTTGAATGGTGTAATTGAAGAAGAAGTGCATATCTAGAAAACACCCAGGATTTGATAGAGAATCACATGATTGAAGAAGGCTTTGTACAGGTTCAACAGGTACCCAAGATCGATAGTCATTTGACAAGCTTGATGATCACCACGGGTGATGCGGATTTCAACCTTTGCTACAAGGTTGAAAGTGGTTTCTACAGTTTACAGACAGATGACTGGTTCGTTGATGTATTTGACGAATACCAGGCCAGATATATGCTTTGTTGTGAACACCCTGAGTCAGTATCTAGTTGAGCCTAGACGTGTTCACCTGGCAGCTGCAAAGCATGTGATGAGGTAACTGAAACGTACAATAGAATTTGGTCTATACTATGTTGGAGATCATGACTAGAGATTGTATGGTTATACAAATGCAAATTGGGCCGGAAGTGTCTCAGACAAGAAGAGCACCACCTCAAATGGATGTTATTTTCTGGGATCCGCCACGATCTCATGGTTTAGCATGAAACAGTCCAATGTTGCTCTCAGTACAGTCGAAGCAGAGTATGTCGCAGCTTGTTCGGCTAGTTGTGAGGGAGTATGGCTGAGGAAGCTACTGTCTGATTTGTTTGATCTCTAGTTGGACGCGACTTGTATATATTGCGAAACCAAAGTTGTGTGAAGTTGTCTGAGAACCCAGTGTTCCGTGACAAGTCGAAGCACATTGAGATCAAGTACCACTATATCAGGGATATGGTGCAGAGAGGAGCAGTGATGCTCCAGTATGTTGCGACAGACGAGCAGATAGCCGATGTATTGACCAAGCCGCTAGACAGAGTGAAGTTTCAATACTTCAGAGAGAAGCTTAGTGTACTTCAGATCGAGGGTCCTTCCAAGGGGAAGTGATGAGTCCAAAAGACGCAATTGCACATGGGCTTTTCCGACATGGTGGTAGGTTGGTCCTCCCATGGTCGTTGATGTAATTGCCGAGCTTTTCCGACATGGTGGTAGGTTGGTCCTCCCATGGTCGTTGATGTAATTGCTAAAGATTTTCCGACATGGTGGTAGGTTGGTCCTCCCATGGTCGTTGATGTAATTGTTGAGCCTTTCCCGAATGGTGGTAGGAAATTCCTCCCATGTCGGTTGACGTAAATGTTGTGTTATGTGCATTTGGGCTGTGCTCCGTTGACGATGAGGTGATCTGAAGATGATGAGGTGACAGTAGGGTACACAAGTTTTGCAAAGGCATATAATCAGTCCTGGGATGCTCCTTCAGGTTTTGCAGTGGCATATAATCAGTCCTGGGAGATCTTGCAGGTTTTGCAGTGGCATATAATCAGTCATGGGATGCTCCTTCAGGTTTTGCAGAGGCATATAATTAGTCCTGAGAGATCTTGCAGGTTTTGCAGTGGCATATAATAAGTCCTGAGATGTACCTACTTGATGGCTTGCTCGCAAAGATGATGAAGACCTACATGGAGGCTAGGCCTGCATCCAGTATGAAAAAGGGTTGGCTCTATAGAACTTCCTATGATGAGTAGATTTGGAGACTGATGGTCGATATAGCAGCAGCAGTGACGATGATGATCCAGTGACGAAAACTTGTGCTGATGAACTGTGTCAAGAGAATACCTTCCTAGTTAAAAGGGAGTGTTAATGTATTTGTAACTTCGGAAGATATTCACTTGTATATTTTATATTGTATTTGTATTTTATTATTGTACCTCTGATGGATATGTTTATTCCTCCAATCGGAGAAGTCATTATTGTATTTGGATCATGTAAAGTCAATGAGGTTAACCCTCCATTGTATGACGAGGCATTGACCCCCGAGTTGAGTCTTTCATGGGTTATTAGACTCTCCTAGAGAAGTCGGCCCAGTCAGTTACACTTAGGGGCTGACTTGTTTGGAGTTAAGGCTAAGTGAAAGGTAAAGTATAAATAGAGAGGGTGATCCTCTCTATTTCATTCATTCACTCACTCACTCATTCGCATAAGTGAGAGAGAGAGAAGTTTGCACAAGTGGAGGAGGAAGCTATTGGAGACCATCTCTTTGTTTCGGGGTTTTGTATTATTGCTCATTCTATCTCCGAGGAAGTTGCAAGATTTTCTCCTTTATAGTTTCCTCGGTGAAATGCTTTGTGTCTCTTGTCTCTTGTGTTTGATTTGTTGTGCATGTTGTTCTCTCA
Source organism: Larix kaempferi (assembly GCA_027924585.1). Taxonomy (NCBI): domain Eukaryota; kingdom Viridiplantae; phylum Streptophyta; class Pinopsida; order Pinales; family Pinaceae; genus Larix; species Larix kaempferi. The sequence continues at coordinate 10,945,148 of BSBM01000249.1, forward strand.
GATAAGATCCTAGATCATATTGAATTAAATTGTGAAAAACTAACATATATTGAGAGGGATGGTGATGTGAGTCCTTGTGGATATAGCTTACGGTGTGAGTTTTATTCTTGAAGCTTTGTGTCCAAGGGTTCCATCTTGCTTCATAGTCACCAATACATCTAGGATGGAATGATCCCATTCTCTAATTCTAACTCCATGGTGAACTTTATGTCTTTAGAGCAACAATTGAGGTGATCAAAGAACTTATTCAACTCTTCTCTTCCATGGGGCCATTTTACATTAGTGTCGTCAACGTATATTTTCCATCTTGTTGGTTTTAGGGGGTAAGAGTCAAGAGCTTTTTTCTCGAATTGTTCGATGAAGAGGTTGGCAATTATGGGTGAGAGAGGTGAGCCCATCACTACATTGTTAATTTGCTCATAGAATTCTCCTTGAAAACGAAAGAAGGTTGAGCAGAGACATATTTATGCTAGTCTTTCTATTTTTGGTCATGTGACTTCATTGATTACTTGAAACGCCTCATTCAAAGGAATTTTTGTGAAGAGGGAGACAACATCAAAGCTTATGAGCATGTCCTCGGGTTCCACTTTTTCATCCTTTATGAGTTTTACAAAACCACTAGAATCTTTGATGAATGAATCTATTCTACCCATTAGGGGACCTAAGAGTTTCACAATGTATTTCGCTAGCTTGCAAGTTGAGTAAACGATCATATTGACAATCAGCTTGAGAGGAACTCCTTGTGGATTTTTGGGTGCCCACAGATTCTTGGGGTGATTTCACAATTTAGAGTTAGTCACCTCTTCATTCTTTCATCTATCTTGGACTCTTTGATGATCTTTTTGACTTTCTTGACTACTTTTGATATTGGGTTACTGTTCAACTTCTTGTAGCTACTGTTCATGTTCAAATGTTCAACCATCTTCATATTGTAATCATCTTTGTTCAAAATGATTGTGGCTCCAGCTCTATTTGCCTTCAGGATAACTATGTCATCGTTTCTTTTTAGGTTTTTTAGAGCTTCATGCTCTTCCTTCTTTAAATTGCTCTTCGATGGTTTTGCCTTTTTTAGTATGAGTGCGCAATCTTGTCTTATTGCCTCCTTGTCATCTTCACCCATTTCCTAAATACTTTCCTCCACGCTGCAAATAGTGTTTTTGATGGGAATGGCTTTGGGTGCTATGGCAAAGCTTAGTCCTTTATTGAGAACACTTAATTTTTCATGCTTTAACACATAGCTTGATAGGTCAACTATTTGCCTGGATTCATTGTCCTCCTTGGCATCTTAGTTCTTCTTTAGAATTTTTTGTCGTGTTTCTCTCTTGTTGCATGCCCCTTTTTCTCAGCTTTTAAGGCCACATTGGAATCTACTACCGTCCATAAGTCTTTGTGGATGATACACACTAGTTACAAGTGTTATTTTAGGGCACTATGTCACAGTTTATCCAAGGTAAAGCACGTTCTTATTTCATCATGCACCAAAGTTGTACTAAATCTCTCAAACACCTTATAATTCTACTTGATGTGCCTCTGATGAGTGACTACAATGAACACATGAGTCACATTATTGTCTCTACATCTCTTATCCTTAATTTTTCCAACAATTGGATTTGTTCCCAGACATCCCTTTCATACAGGGTAGTACTCCCTCTTCCATGATTTTTTGGTGGTTATTTTTTGAGTGAGCTTCTGAATTATCCACAGTGGCCATTTTACTTGTCAATGTTTCAAATCCGAAGCATGATTTATCATCGGCACAACAAGTCTATCTCCCTATTTTCAACAGATGGATAACGAAAGGGTCTAACATTGGGTGGATGACTAATTGGAATAAACGCAAGAGTATGTTCGTGCTCTTCGATTGGATGCAACCCTTAGGGGACCTCCTTAAATACCCGCTCATGTTGATTAAGGACATCTTGTAATTTTTTAAAATAACTTTAGGCTCCTCGTGAATATCTAAGAAATAGAGTCGAATCACCAAACTTGTTTCCTCTTCTTGAGAAGTTTTTCCACCCAACAAGAGCTAATGACTTGTTTGGAGCACTCATGAGGCCTTATAGGCGATAGGTCTTATCCTTAGGTAAACCTAAGGAGCTCTTGAAGATTTATTGAAAAGGTTCCTAATTGCTTAAGCAATTGCACACGTAAGACCACATTTGTGCTTCCTACGGGAATGAAGTAGAACAACGAATCCAAAAAATAATCACCCAAAGAGTTTATTGTTGTGACACTTACCTCCACATGAGATGGAATTCCCATTCACAATCATCAATTGAAAGTTGGATACAGGGTAAGCAAAGAAATCTATATGTCTTATCCACTTCTTCTCAATGAAGTTATGAGTATCGCCCAAGTCAATCAACACAACCATCTTTGTCTTCTTAATTTAATCTTAAATTTGGAGGATTGTTGATACTTGATTGGGCATGGAGTAATATGGTGGTTGTGGCTTCTTTATTGAAATGCCTCGGAGGTTCTCTTGAACTAGTGCATCTTCCACTACTTCAAAGTCCTCCTTGGTAGTATTTTCAATGATCATGAGATGATTTTCCCTGCATTCATGATCCTTGGACCACTTGTTATCATAGAAGTAGCATAGGCCCTTGTCTCGTCGTTCTACTACTAGTTGTGGGGTGAGATGTCATTTTTGGTGATGTAGTAGTGTGATGAATGTGCTTCTATCTTACAATCCTGATGAAGATCCTTGAGGGAATCTACCACTAGATAGGAGTTTTGCCTCAATACTTTTAGCCATTTGGATGGTTTCTTTTATGATTTTACCTATAGATGACATCACACAAGCCTCCAATATACAATTCTAGCAACTATTCATCCAACTCGGTGACTCAACTAGATAATCATTGGTGTTGCATAGTGTCCTCCAATTCCAAACTTGTCTAGGGTAACTTGGTTATGGTTGAAATAATCCATGGGTTGTATATTCATATTGAACCCTTAAGTCATGAACAAAATCGTCCCATCAATATGTCCTTCCTAGTGGTATTTGTTTGAGCACCCATTGGTACGACTAATAGAAATTTGTGTCCAAATAGAATGAAGCAAGAGTCGCTCGAGCATCTTGAGGAAGTTGATGCAAATCAAAATATTGTTCCCTTTTGCTAACCCATGGTTGTGCATCAATGTAACAATACCACCTAAGTTCATTTTTTGGCAAAGTAAATTATGTCTCATCACTGGTGTTGTTGGACCTTGAATGGAAACTTATATTATGCCCACTACCAAAGGTTGCGTTGTATTCACTGGTAGAATTATTTCATAAGCTTGAAAGATCACTTAATGATTGTTTTGAGTGTCAATGGTTTATACAACAATGCAATTCTTCACATTCTACATTTTGTTTGTGATTTTAGCTCCCAGCCTTTGTTGCATGTTATCAATTCTTGATTGCACCACTTCATTTAATAGGGCCGAGGTATCCTCAATATTTGCATTCTTGTTTAGTGTTTTTTGGTCCCTTGCTTTATTCCCCCTTGTAGCCAATTGGTTTCCAATGGAAACCATTGCAACAGTGGGGGGTTCTAACATATCACAATCTATAATGGCCAAATCTTTGACTTCAAGTAAGAAAGATACAGTTTAGAGAAACAAGAGGGATTACAATCAATGGATCTCCTTTTTTCCACTAAGATTTTGAGGTTGTAACTTATAATCATAACTTCCTCACTACTGCTCAAAATTGCTATTAGGATCCAAATTCATAAATAGTACCACAAGTCTACTTCTAATGGCACAAGTCTAGTATAATCAATGGCACCAATAAAAATGTATTCAAGTCACAAAATTTCGACCCTAAAAAAATGGCTCCAAATCTGCCAATGAATTTTTCTCCCACTTTATCACTACTCTCACGCCACTCGTAATGATATTTCTATGCTTATTCGACCCAGTAATAGAAAAAAATAGCATCCAAACAATAAGAGCAATAATGTGATAGATCCAAATGAAAATGAAGTCAAAATACCTAGGTACTTAATATGAAAGCCAAGCCACTTCGATGGGACAACTTCGAGAGATGAATTATGTAATTGATACATAAGAATGAAGATATATTCTCTATATATAGGCATAATTAAGTTGGAAAACCCTAATAAGGCCAACCAACACAAAATGGAAAAAACTACTTGAGACTTCTAAAGGGTTGAGTGCCACTGTTGATGTATATGTAACTTCGGAATGTATTTCATTTATGTATTTTATATATATTTATTGTACCCTTATAAAAGATGTGTTATTCCTCTATAAGGAAGTGTCGTCATGTGGATTGACAAGTGTCGCAAGTGTGTGTACTTGCCGATGAGTTATTAGACCACCATGTGTGGGGTCGGCCCTGAAATATATATTATATTGTGGATGTATCTAGATAGACAAGTCGGCCCCATAGTGTAACTGGGCAAGCAAGTTACTATAAATAGAGATCGGGAGATCTCTATTTTCATCACTCAGAAACTCACACTTCTGTCACTCAGAAAGTGGCGCACTAGTGAGGAGGAGGATCATCTGCTACTAGGAGACTATCTCAGTGTATTTTTGTTGTACTTTGGTTGAGCCATTGCTCTCTCTATCTCTGAGGAAGTTGTGGGGTTTTTCACCTTAGGGTTTTCCCCACAAAAACTCTGTGTCTCTTGTCTCTCATGCTTTTGATTCTTGTGATGCTTGTCATGCTTCTTGTGATTGTTATGCATTGATATACTGTATATGTTATTCTCTCAGTAAAGATCCAAGAATATTGTGAATTAATGCTCAAAATTTAACATGATATCAGAGCTAACCTGAGAAGAAGACATTTTGCAGTGACGGAAACTTGAGTTTCTTGTTTATTGGGTTTCTCTCCACAGTTTTTGGAAAAGCAGTATAGTAGATTGACTCTACTCATCAAGGAGAATCTATCTATCCAATCAGAATTCAATTCTGAGCATTTTCAGATTTGGCCCTAAATATTAGGGTTTCCACAAAAATAGGAATTTTTGAAATCTGAAGACATAGCTGGAAGCTCCTTGCAAAAATCGAAGTTTAGAGCTTTGGATCGAGATTTTTGGCTGGGTAGGTCTCCGGGAAACTCAAACCCTAATTCAGGGCTCTCCCTAGTGAACCCGGGAGGACAAAAAGGCAAATCTGAAGGGTAAAACTTTGTTGATCTCAAATTCTGAATACACCAGGCTGATCAGCTCATCAAGGTGCATCTTTCTATCCTTTCAGAAAGTTGAAATTCACATTTTGAATTTTTAGGGTTTTTCCGACAAACCCTAATCCGGGACCAGATCTAGTTTTCAGCATTTCAAGTGGTAAGACCTAAATCTTTTCTATTTCCATTTGAAGTACTCTTTAAGATGTCTCACCACACCAAGCTTGAGGAAAAGCTTGAAGGGGCTGATAACTTTCAAGCTTGGAAGTATAGGATTGGGTTAATCCTGGAAGAGAATGAGTTGGACTCATATATAAAAGAAGACATCCCTATCCCAGAGGATGAAGAGGCTAAAGTATTGCACAAGAAGAACTTGGTCAAGGCAAAGAGAATCATTGTTGATTCTATCAAAGACCATCTCATACTCCATGTGTCTTCTCTAAAGACACCCAAGGAGATGTTTGACTCTTTGACCAAGCTATTTGAAGGGAAGAACATAAATCGAAAGATGACCCTGCTGAACCAATTGAAAGGAGTAAAATTTCAGAATGGAGAAACCATTCAATCTTATTTTTCAAGGGTCTCCCAAATCAAGGAACAACTAGAAGCAGTGGATGAAATGGTGGAGAATGGTGAAGTTGTCATGACCACTCTGAATGGCTTACCTAGGTCATAGGACTCCTTCATTCAAGGAATCTGTGCAAGAAAGAAGTTGATTTCCTTCAACAGACTACGAGAAGAATGCTCACAAGAAGAAGCAAGGCTTGTGGCACGAGAAGAAAAGATGGGGAATGAAGATCAAGCTCTCACAGCTCACACCAAGAAAGGGAAGTCTAAGAGAGAGCCATCTCACTCCAAGAAATCTTCACATCACTTCAAAGAAAGAAGAATATGCTTCACCTGTAATGAAAAAGGACATATTCCCATAAATTGTCCCAAGAACAAGAAGGACAACAACAACTTCAACAAGAAGAAGAAGGGCAGCAAAAGAAGGTTTCATGCTCATGCTGCCGAGGATGACGAACCTCCCAAGAAGAAGGCTAGAGCAGAAAGTGATGATGATAACTCATCAAGCGAAGAAGAGTATGTTCTAATCTCTGCTCTCACAAGTACTATCTCCCATGGTTGTAATGATTGGTTAATTGACAGTGGGGCTTCAAAACACATGACTGGGTTTAAAGAATCCTTTGCTAACCTATCTGAACATGAGTCACCCCATAAGGTGAAACTTGGGGATGACTACCAATACCCTATCAAAGGAAGTGGTGAGGCCTCCTACAATCTAGACTCTGGGAAGTCTTTGAAGATGAAAGATGTTTTGTATGTACCTGGGCTCAAGAAGAATCTACTCTCCATATCCGAATTGGATGCAAAAGGTATGAGGGTTGCATTTGTGGATGGCCAAGTCCTAATGTGGCCAAAAGGTAAAACTATTGATGATGCAGTAGTGATTGCAGAGCAAGAGGGAGGATTGTATAAATTGAAGGGACAACATGAACATGCCATGGTACATGACTCCATGGAGCCAAGTGAACTTTGGCATAGAAGACTTGCACATATGCACTACAGGGCATTACCAATTGCAAGTAAGGCTGTAGAAGGTCTTCCTAAAATCAAGACCAAACATGAAGGTGTTTGCAAAGGATGTGCAAGAGGAAAGAACATTAAGAAGGCATTTCCAAGCAGTGAAAGCAAGGCAAAAGATATCTTGGAAATCATCCACTCAGATGTATGTGGTCTTATGTCATCCAGTTCTCTAAGTGGGTATGTTTACTATGTCTCATTTATTGATGACTTCTCCAGGAAGACTTGGGTCTACTTCTTGAAGAACAAAGACGAGGTGTTTGATAAGTTCAAGGAATTCAAAACCTTGATGGAGAATCAAACTGACAAGAAGATCAAAACATTTAGATCCGACAATGGTGGAGAATTCACCTCAGGTGACTTCAAGAAGCTTTGCAGTGATTCAGGGATTAAGAGGGAGTTGACTGCTCCTTACAATCCACAACATAATGGAGTTGCAGAAAGGAAGAACAGAACAATCATGGAAGCAGCAAGAGCAATGCTACATGACCAGGATCTACCTATGCATCTATGGGCAGAAGCAGCTAGAACAACTGTATATGTGCAGAACAGAACACCCCACAAGATATTGGACAACAAGACACAAGAAGAAGTCTTTTCTGGTAAGAAACCTGAAGTCAGCCATCTCAGAATATTTGGTTGTCCAGTATTCACTCATGTCCCAAAGGAAAAGAGGACCAAACTAGATCTTTCAGAAAAGAAGGGTATCTTTGTGGGTTATAGTGAAAGCTCGAAGGCTTACAAAATATACTTTCCAGGGTTCAAGAAGATTGATGTCAGCAGGGATGTGACATTTGATGAAAACTCATCATTCATCAAATCAAGGAAGGCACCTATCGAAGTTTATGAAGAACCTAAGGAAACTAGATCTTAAGACACTACTATGACTAAAGCAATTCCAGAAGTTGTTCGTGAGTTTGAAGATCCACAAGAACCTGTAGATCCACCCCGTGAGGATAACTCTCACAAGAGGAAACCTGCATGGGCTAGAGAGCTCATTCAAGATGCAGAAAGATTTGGCATTCCAGAAGAAGAACACAAAGCAAAGAAGAGAACCAGATCACATACCAGCTATGTTGCTTTACTCTGTGACATTATGAACAAAGAACCTTCCAGTTATGAAGAAGCAGCGGAAAAGAAAGAATGGAAGGATGCCATGGTTGAGGAATACCAATCAATAATGAAGAATGATGTCTGGGATGTTGTCCCAAGACCTAAAGAGAAGTCTGTTGTGACTTCCAAATGGATCTACAAAATCAAGCATGCTGCAGATGGCAGTGTAGAGAAATACAAGGCAAGATTCGTAGCTCGTGGCTTGTCTCAGAAAGAGGGAATAGATTATGAAGAAACTTTTGCACCTGTAGCCAGGTATACTTCCATCAGAACAGTACTTGCCCTGGCTGCAGCGATGAAATGGAAAATACACCAGATGGATGTCAAGACTGCTTTCTTGAATGGTGTAGTTGAAGAGGAAGTATATGTGGAGCAGCCACTTGGTTTTGAAATACATGACAAGGAGTCATATGTGTGCAGATTGAAGAAAGCCTTGTATGGCTTGAAGCAAGCTCCCAGAACTTGGTATGGTAGGATGGACAGTTTCCTATCTAGTTTGGGCTTTACCAAGAGTAAAGCGGATTCCAACCTTTACTACAAGGTTGAGGAAGGGAATCCTGTGATTCTACTCCTGTATGTGGATGACTTATTTGTAACAGGAGATGACAGATTGATTGCAGATACTAAGAGGAAGCTTGCTGCTGAGTTCAATATGAAAGATTTGGGAATGATGCATTATTTCCTAGGTATGGAGGTGTGGCAGAATGCAGGTGGGATCTTCCTTGGTCAAAGGAAGTACACAGTAGATATCCTTAAGAGATTCGGGATGATGGATTGCAAGGCCATGGCCACACCTATGGCATCGAATCTAAAGCTTCTATGTGATGCTTCATCTGAGCCGGTTGATGTCTCTATGTATCGTCAAATGATTGGGTCCTTGATGTACTTTACGAACATGAGACCAGATATTTGCTTTGCTATGAACACATTGAGCCAGTTCCTGGCGGATCCGAGGAGTGTTCACCTGGTTGCTGTAAAGCATGTTCTGAGGTACCTGAAAGGTACAGTGGATTTTGGGCTCAAGTATGAAGCGAATCATAAGTTTAACCTACAAGATTATGTTGATTCAGATTGGGCTAGCAGTGCGGCAGATAGGAAGAGCACATATGGATGCTGCTTTAGTATGGGATCAGGTGTGATCTCTTGGTTTAGCAGGAAGCAGTCCTGCGTAGCACTGAGTACAGCTGAGGCAGAGTATGTTCCAGCCTGTTCAGCTAGTTGTGAGGCAGTATGGCTACGGAAGCTACTGTCTGAGTTATTTGATCTCCCATTGGATGCCACTGGTATCTTCTGCGATAACCAGAGTTGTGTGAAGCTGTCTGAGAATCCAGTGTTTTATGACAGGTCGAAACACATAGAGATCAAATATCACTATATCAGGGATATGGTGCAGAGAGGAGTTGTGAAGCTCCTGTATGTTGTGACGGACGAGCAGATTGCAGATGTGCTGACGAAGCCACTAGCCAGGGTGAAGTTCGAGTACTTCAGGGAGAGACTTGGTGTTCTTCAGATCGAGGACACTTCGAGGAAGAAGTGATGGACACATTTGCTGAAGCCATTCCAAGCATATTGAAAGGAGGATCCTTCACATGGTTGTGGATGTAAGCACTGGATGATGAGCATCAGGATGATGTTCTAGTTTCTGCTTTGTATGATCAGTTGGATCATTTATATGTATATGTATGTACGCATCATGTTGGATGCTGGATATGATCAGTTGGATCATTTATATGTATGTACGCATCATGTTGGATGCTGGATATGATCGGTTGGATCATTTGTGTGTATTTTGTATATGCATCATGTTGGATGCTTGGACTATGTATCTGTATATGTATCAGGTGGATACATTGTATGATCAAGTAGATCATGTATATTGATATGTATCAGGTATGATCAAGTAGATCATGTATGTTGATGGATACATTGTGTGGATCATGTATCTATGTATCATGTGGATACACTGTGTATGATGATATGTATCAGGTAGATACTTGGTGTGCATCAGATGGATGCATTGTATGATCAGGGTGATCGTGGATGACGAGCTTCTCCAGATGACATGCAGCAGGATGTTGCAATGATGATGATCAGGATGATCATGTGTATATCAAGATGATGTATGGTGAGTATCAGATGATACTTTGTGGCTGTGGATCAGGTTGTGCAGATGAGCATGTCTGGGAGATCCTAGAGGTCGGAGTTGCGTACCCATAACAGCCTGGGATGCTCTTTCGAGACATTGCTCTGGGAGGACATGTAATTTGTGCCCTAGGAGATCTTCAGGTCGGAGTTGTGTACCCGTAACATCCTGAGATGCTCTTGCGAGGTTTTGTCTTATGGCATGTAATTTGCTCCTGGGAGATCTGGACAGGATGAAAAAGGCCTCAGATGCTTCAGCCAGGTTTTGCCATGACCACATGTAATTTGCTCCTGGGAGATCTGGACAGAATGAAAAAGGCCTCAGATGCTTCAGCCAGGTTTTGTGGTGGACCACATGTAATTTGCTCCTGGGAGATCTGGACAGGATGAAAAAGGCCTCGGATGCTTCAGCCAGGTTTTGTGGTGAGATCACATGTAATGTGCTCCTGGGAGATCCGACAGGTAGAGCTGTGTGCTCGTAACAGCCTGGGATGCTTCAGCCAGGTTTTGTGATGGGTCACATGTAATGTGCTCCTAGGAGATCCGACAGGTAGAGCTGTGTGCTCGTAATAGCCTGGGATGCTGCAGCCAGGTTTTGTGACGCACGTAATAAGTCCTGAGGATTCCACAATATGGCCAGTGATGATGAAGACCTGCAGGTGGTGGGCCTACATCCAGTATGAAAAAGGACTGGCTCTATAGAACTTCCTATGACGAGTAGAGTCAAAGATTGGTTGAGATAGTAGCAGCAGTGACGATGATGATGACGATGCATCGATGACAATGATCCCGAGAAGAAGACTTGTCTAGCAGAACTGTGTCGAGAAATACCTTCCTAGTTAAGAGGGAGTGTTGATGTATATGTAACTTCGGAATGTATTTCATCTATGTATTTTATATATATTTATTGTACCCTTATAAGAGATGTGTTATTCCTCTATAAGGAAGTGTCGTCATGTGGATTGACAAATGTCGCAAATGTGTGTACTTGCCGATGGGTTATTAGACCACCATGTGTGGGGTCAGCCCTGAAATATATATTATATTGTGGATGTATCTAGATAGACAAGTTGGCCCCATAGTGTAACTGGGCAAACAAGTTAGTATAAATAGAGATCGAGAGATCTCTATTTTCATCACTCGAAAACTCACACTTCTCTCACTCAGAAAGTGGCGCACTAGTGAGGAGGAGGATCATCTGCTACTAGGAGACTATCTCAGTGTATTTTGGTTGTACTTTGGTTGAGCCATTGCTCTCTCTATCTCTGAGGAAGTTGTGGGGTTTTTCACCTTAGGGTTTTCCCCTCGGAAACTCGGTGTCTCTTGTCTCTCATGCTTTTGATTCTTGTGATGCTTGTCATGCTTCTTGTGATTGTTATGCATTGATATACTGTATATGTTATTCTCTCAGTAAAGATCCAAGAGTATTGTGAATTAATGCTCAAAATTTAACAGCCACATATCATCTATTCATAAATCGATAGGCATAATTAAGTTGGAAAACCCTATAATCCCTAATAAGGCCGACCAACACAAAATAGAAAAAACCACTTGAGACTTCTAAAGGGTTGAGTGCCACGCGTCAGCTATTCATAACTCGCTTACTCCTTAAGATTAGGGCCATAACAATCTTTCCTAGCATCAACCAAACAATATGAGACAATCTCTTTCGATTTCCTTAAGTGCCTACCAACCACCTCAAAGTAGAGGGACTACATTTTTATTCTATTGTAGTGCCATGTAAGAAAGCACAATGTTAGCATGCTCTTCATGCATGTTGGGCAAAATTTGAGCCATTGACATCCATTGTGTTAGATATGGACAACAAAATTCTTAATCATTTCTACAAGAGATTATGGTCATTCATGGACTCACGAAGATGAAGGGCACAATTTTTCATTCACAAATTAACAGACAAATCAAAGTGGTGAACAAGACCACCATGAAACTGTTAAGAATTTACAGTGATCGATACCTAAAGACAAAAAATGAACAGGTGCCCTAATTTCGACGCAGATACAATAGAGCCATATAGAATTCCACTCATAAATCACCCTTCAAGGCATGTTTGAGGTTTTAACCTCAAGCATCTTTAGGGATGTCTACACAAGAACTCTACCAAGAACCAACAAGAAGTCAAATAATATTAAGCTAAAAAAAATTCAAGAATATTAAAAAAATACATCAGTAAAGGTAAGAGGGTTTGATAAAAACTTGAAAGAAATACACAGCTAGCATTTGATAAAAGCATAAGACTACTCCCAAATAGGAGCAAAGGGGCAAAATACAATTTCATCTATCCAGTGTTCAATCTAGATCAGCTAAAATTATACAAGCCATCGATGTTAGAAGATAGTCAAATCCATAGTTGAGATACTCCCGAGTATGACCTCCAAGCACTCTCAAGTCCTTACCATCACAAATATGGCCTTGGGATGAATACTCGGCTTAATACTCTTATGACCCTCGTTGACCAATTACTTGCCCCGTTCCCTAGTATTGGTGAGTACTCGAAGCTTCCTAGTCAATACTTGCCAGATTCATCAACATTTTTTCTCGCATAAAAGTGAATTATTCTTGTGTTTTTTATATTGTAAATATGTCTAGTACAAGTATGCTGAGTATGCCGTGTATGTCAAGTCACATGCTCACTGAGTACAAGTTGAGATACAAATCAGACTATAATACATATCAGTGTGGCTACTAGGAACACAAGAAGCTATAGAGGAATGTTATATTTCAAGTTGAGGAAAAATAAACAACAAACAATTGCAGAAGTTGTACAAGATGACATGAACAGTGACCTCGAGTTAGCAAATGGTGATTGAAGAGAAACTCCAAAAGTACCCACATTTGATGAACAGGAAGACAGAATGCCACCATTCTCAAAAAGAGGTCGTCCGATCCATATTGATCCATATTGAATAGAGAAATTAAGGGAACAACAACCTAAAGGCATTCACAACCATTTAACAAACCAACAACCAAAAGACCTTTACAAACAATCAAAGACCAACGGTTTGTCAATGCATATGACTGGTTATCCCAATTGATATGAATACATATAGATCGATTGACACAGGGTCTGATGATAGGAGCCAGCGGTGGGGCCTTATGGCTGACCCGATGGAGATCCAGGTACCAACCTTGTGGGGGCAAAAAAGGCCCTTCAAATCTTTAAGTCCTCCATGGTGACAGTTCTACTTGCCGCTGGGCAGATCGTTAAGTTCAAATCTTTAAGTCCTATTCCAACACCAAGGCTGGGCCAGCACCTGGTTTCACCTCAGTCGTCGAAGCAATCAGTGGCTGGGGTTTCCAGGGTTGAAAAAAAAAATTAGATCGATTGACACAACCTTTATAGAGATATCAACTACCAATTAGTTGAATCTTTGCCCATCATAAATGTTAGTTTAGCTGTTGCTCAGTGAGTGATTCTCCGTCAGCTTGACATGCTACAGCAGTTCCACAACCTTGATTTCTGTGCAGCAGTATAGCTGTGTGGATGGAGGCGGTTTTATAATGTGGCATAGCAGTAGTAGAGGGTGCGTGCATGCTGCACAGCAGTAGTAGAGGGTGCGTGCATGCACCAGCTTTAGAACTCAGTTTTTGCCTTCTTGTTTTGGAATACTTTTCCAGCTTTAGGTAGCAAGAGATTTGCTTTATATAGAAAGTGTTTTTCAATTCAGCATTAGCACAGCTTCTAAATATAGAGATATCAACTACCAATTAGTTGAATCTTTGCCCATCATAAATGTTAGTTTAGCTGTTGCTCAGTGAGTGATTCTCCGTCAGCTTGACATGCTACAGCAGTTCCACAACCTTGATTTCTGTGCAGCAGTATAGCTGTGTGGATGGAGGCGGTTTTATAATGTGGCATAGCAGTAGTAGAGGGTGCGTGCATGCTGCACAGCAGTAGTAGAGGGTGCGTGCATGCACCAGCTTTAGAACTCAGTTTTTGCCTTCTTGTTTTGGAATACTTTTCCAGCTTTAGGTAGCAAGAGATTTGCTTTATATAGAAAGTGTTTTTCAATTCAGCATTAGCACAGCTTCTAAATATAGAGAAGCACGAGTTTAAAGTGTTTCCAGTCTGAGCTAGCCACTGTTTTTCTAGGCAACATCCTTATTGAGGCTGGGCGCACTTCTCTACGTGAAGATTAGGGTTTTGCTTTTAAACTTAGGCACTCTGTTTTTGTAAAATCCCTTGCCTTCTTCATCTATAGAATAAGGGAAAGTGGGTGAATATTATTCATTCCAGTTTTGTGCTAGTGATTAGTAAGTTAGTTTTTAACAGTGTTGTGTAAATCATCCTTCCAAGTAATAGAAGTGTGATGGTGAATTGAGTTATGAGTATTCCTCGTTGCTGTCATAATTTCCAGAACCATCATTTATGCAGATATACAGTCCACTGCTCTGGGCTTTTCAGCATGCTGTTTCGACAGTTTCACGTTAGGGTTTCCCCTGTAGGAAGTGCAGATCTGCTTACCATTAATTGAGAATTCAACAATAAAAAGACAGTTAAACTCTAAGTCACATACTGAAAAGCAAAACAGGGCATTTCTGGGGGACTTAGAAACTAGATGAAGGTACAAGGAACTGAGATTTCTTACCATGTAATTATGATAATTCTTTTGAGAACCCACAATCCATGGCTTAAGAAATAAAAGATCCGTAATTACATACATGATGTATAATATGTCAGTGAATGTCTGGGTGAATCTATATTAGAGCACCCAAACGATCACACTAAATGAAATATTCATTTGTCTCCTCGGAGGTGAATAACTTGGATTATACCATACAAAAACCAAATGGTCGACAAGCAACAATTATAGTAGTTACTGGGTAATAGAAATGTTACAACATAAACAGATTGAACTCAGAGAAAGAGGTTAGGATGCAACAAAAGAGAGATAGAGGAGGTGTAGGAGCCTTGAAACTAGAATTTCCTTCTCTATAAATTTTGCAGTTCCTTTAAGCCACAAACCATGGTTAAGGAATAGAATCTTTCTAAACAACACTGGGGGTTAATTATGATAATTCTTTTGAGAACCCACAATCCATGGCTTAAGGAATAAAAGACCCGTAATTACATACATGATGTATAATGGGAACTTTGCAGTTTTTCCTATTTTCCTCCTTATACTATTTGTCAAACTATGTCAGTGAATGTCTGGGTGAATCTATATTGGAGCACCCAAACAATCACACTAAACCAAATATTCATTTGTCTCCTCGGAGGTGAATAACTTGGATTATACCATACAAAAACCAAATGGTCGACAAGCAACAATTATAGTAGTTACTGGGTAATGGAATTGTTACAACATAAACAGATTGAACTCAAAGAAAGAGGTTAGTATGCAACAAAAGAGAGATAGAGGAGGTGTAGGAGCCTTGAAACTAGAATTTCCTTCTCTATAAATTTTGCAGTTCCTTTAAGCCACAAACCATGGCTAAGGAATAGAATCTTTCTAAAAAACACTGGGGCTCTTTGAAATATTGAGAGAGTTAAGAAACATCTAAATCTTGTTTTCAACTAGTAATCAACTTTATATAGTGAGAATGTTCTAAGAATCTAATGCTTAAACACATCTCGAACCTGTGACAAATATTGAATTGCTCCTCAATTCTCCTAGAATTACTACTAATAAGGATTTGTCACATTTCCTTCATGAACCATTCTTATGCAATAATATGATTAATTGCAAACTATGTTTAAGCTATTTGACCTTGCTTCAAAGCCCCCATACAATTAACTACTATTACCTTATTGGGCAAAATATATTTATTAAGACCAATCCCCTATATCGACTATATTCTCAAATATAACATCAATCCTCAATCGTAGTATCTTTGTATTAGCCTCAAATCTTCTACTAGTAAAATTTCCAAATACATTTCTCGATGCTCTTATCATAGGAGTTTTTTTGAAAACTCCAAGGATGATTATGGAAATATCTAAATGAGAGCATGGAAAGATTTGAGTCGCATCATATATGTCTTGTCACATGCTCTTTACCTCGAACGACGAGAACCAATGCTAACAAGGAGGTTTAAAAGGCAGGAATATCTATCGGAGGGTCCGAGACTGGTATGGTATTTCACATGAAACATATCAAATAAAATATCAAATGAATCAAGAGGCCAACATACTCTTCATTTGTGTGGTTTCAGTGGCACTACATGTGCATTGTATACAAACAAATGGATGAACATACAGCTGGGAGTTTCACACACGCACACACATAGATAGATAGATAAAATTAAATAGATAGATAGATAGACACTTGTATCTGTTTAGCCTCACACCAATGGGATTTTTAACCCTGACCCTCTGGGCCTCCTGGGCAAAGGACTTGCCCAACATGAACCCTATTGGGCCACTAGGCACAAAGATAATCCAAGGATAGATAAGCTATTTCAAATTTATGATAATTTGCATACATTAAGTTATTATATAATGTCAATAACTTAACATAGACCAATTATAGTCTATCTGTGTAATGTGTACAGCTATCTATCTATTTGTATGTGGACACACAAACACACTGTGATGTAAATAATCCTTGGATTGATTTTCAGGCCTTCCGGCTACCCCACAAGCCCAAGGGATTCACCACTATATAGGCCCACGGGGATCATCTTGCCAGGCAATAGGACAGTTTCATTATCTTTATAATCCCATAGAAATTGACCCATAGATGGACAGATCTGTCTTTACATATGTGTGTGTGTCCACTTGTGGTATTGACCATTAAAAAAACAGTAAACTAGAACTGTAAGTGACATAACAGTATTACACATAGAAAAGGAGAACCTTTCCTATCTCTATGGAGGTTAGCTCCACCAAAGACAGAAATGGCCTGTGAAGGATTTTTAAATGATGAGTAATTTATTTCAAAGGCAATATCAAGCTATGCGCTTGATTCAAATCATAGTAACATAACTACAAATGTCAGGGCCCAATCTATCTGGACCAGAGCAGAACCAGATTCAATCTGGCCTATCTGGAACAGAGCTGAACCAGATTCAATCTGGTCTTACAAAGAAAATCACATAATGCTGTATACACAAACTGATTATTTTCAATGAAAAACCTTTCGTGTTTAAGAATATTTGCTATTATATGCAACATTATCTGAATGAACCAATGAAATAATCGTCCCGTTTATCGCTTTTCATAGAAAGGTTTTACTAAGCCTTTCTAACCTGTTTCTAAGCAGATAAGTTAAGGACCACGGTGCTTGAAAAAGCAGAAACAACCCTGAGGTTGATCAAGAGGGATCATTCCTCCACCTTTATTGGTATCTATATTCTCTAACATTTTAACCACCTCATCCATCTCTGGTCTCTTATCAGGATTAGCATCCCAGCATCTTTTCATCACATTTGCAAGAGAACTGGGGCAACATCGTGGAATTTCCGGCCGCAGATTCTGACATGAAGTAAATTGATGCAAAATCAACTTATTTGACTAAGAACTCTAAAGACACTAAATCTTAAATTGTTTTAAAGAGTAAATGTGACAATGATTAATTCACCTGTTTGACAACTGCGGAGGTCATCTCTGCAAAACTCAAATCTGCATATGGCATATCACAGCAGTAAATCTCCCATAGACAGATGCCGAAGCTGTAAACATCACATTTTCTGTTGTATGGTTTTCCATCAAGGACCTGAATCAGCTTAATATAATCAGTAAGATGCACTCTATGATAAGCAACATAAAGAAGAATCAAAGAAAAGGACAAGATGAAATTGAAGTTGCATTGTCAGCCACAAACATCTTTCCACCAATTATTTCTTTTAGAGGAATACAAAACCAAGATAGAGATTAATTCATCCAAATCATTAACAATTCAAAGTTGTTTGATGAATTTTTAAGCAGTCAACAGTTATATAACAATTTCAAGGTTTAAAAGACTGAAGGGATGATAACAAGACCAAATCATATGTTTCAGTTAGTAAAATAATATATTTATAATAATTAGTTAACTGAGAGCCACGCATGTAAATTTTGATTACAAACATTTAGGTGCATCATTTTTCTTTTCTTACAAACATTTAGATGCATCCTTTTACTTTTCTTACAAACATTTAGGTGCATCATGTTACTTTTTTAACATTTCAAACCATTTAACAATGATTTCCATGTGACCCATATTTTACAACATGAGTTTTGATGAAAAAATATAGGATTCACCATTAGGTACTTTGGTTTTGGCAACTATGGTTAGTGATGAGCACAACTGGAAAGTGGAACACCCCATTTATGGCTCGCCTAATCACCTTGGAGTACAGGCTTTCACTAGCAGTGTGAGGCAATTATATCAGAATGATAAATCTTTTCAGAATTATTTGTGCTGAGTTTGTTCTTGTTTCTCGAGTGAGGTATTAATGTCGATTTGGCTAAGCTCTTGCTTGAAATATGCGGCATTTATTTCAAGTTGGGTAAGCCAATATGAGACATCATTCTTTAATTGACCAAGATCACTCTTCTCCTGCCAATAGGTGAGGCATCCATATCAAATTTGGTAAGCCTGCTGTTTATCCTGGTAGTAGATATCTCATCATGTACATGGAACATGCATCTAATCAACAAAGATATCAGTTTCAAAGCCTAAGCAGCTGAGCAATGTGATAAATGAGCTCTGAAACATCAATACTTGAAAAACGTAGCATTTGTTGTATGTATAACACGGACACCAAAAGGCTGCACGATTGAATACTTAATTGTTTACCAAAGAAAACCAAAATCTTAGCAGCTGCTTGAACCTAGCCTATCTTACATCTATTAAACAAAATGGTAAAACCCTGAGAATTTCTATAGAACATGAAAGTTCTGGGAAATTAAATTTTCACAAAAAACAACAAACTCTGTTTGCAAAAGATATAACATCAAGTTTGTTATGTACCTCTGGTGCCATGTAACCAAGAGTTCCTGTCTCACCAGTCATGTCCTTGGGATTTTGAGCCTCGACACGAGCCACACCAAAGTCTGCTATCTTAAGTGTTCGGTTTTTGTCCAGCAGCACGTTTTCTGTTTTTACATCTCTATGAACTATCTTCTTTGATTGAAGATAGCTTAACCTGAAATAGAGATAACTTCTAATATTAGAATAGAAACCACTTGAATAGCAAAATAATGGTTGTCAATCATGATAAAAACAGATACGAGTATAAAAATATTCTTTACATACATATCAAGATACAACTAATTACCAAAGGCCACACTAACAGACTAGGGCAAAGTTAACTATAGTAATAGTTGCAATTTGTCATTTGCTTTGGAAGAATATAACAGAAACTCACCCTCTTGAAAGGTCCAAAGCTAACTGGATCACAATATCGAAAGCAAGTTTTTTTCTTCGATTCTTTATAAGGTAAGACTTCAGTGTTCCTCCAGCGAGATACTCTACAACAACACAACAAGCATTCGATGGACCTTCAGTGCTACCTTCAGTACCATTTGGATTAACTATAAGGTCTGAGGAACCCATTGAAGCTCCCAGAAACTGCAACACCAATTGAAAGGCATGCTTAGAGCCCGCTTCCATGATGTTATAGAACTACTAACGAGACATAAATTGCAAAGACTTAAGATACAAACATATTAACAAGAAGTTTAAAGCAGAAATATTGCAATTCGTTTGCAGTGAAAGTAAATGCAGTCAGGCATTGTATAAAGACAAACATTGAACAAAAAGAAATTCCATTCATGAACAACTTGATTCCAATAATTATGAAATACACCCCAAGAGCAAATTCAGCAATGAAGGTGCATGATACCTTCGTTACATTGCGATGTTCCAGTGTATGCCATACAGCTACTTCTTGACGAAAGGCAGATCTTATTGCAGCTACTTCAGCTTCTGTTTTGATTTGCTCTTCTCCCCAGTCAAGCAGTTTTACTAATGGAAAAAAGAGAGAATAAAAGTTAACGGTAATTGAGGTTGGATCCCGAATAGTTATTTCCATCAAACCAGAGAGCCACCAAATACAAAACTATCAAAAGAGTGACAATCGTAGTGTATCATTGGACTAGCATGTGCAAATGTCAAAAACTTGAAGCACAAAACTCAACCACATCATTACAACTACAAAGATTTTAGACCTAAATGCTGCAAGTTGCAACTACCCTTGGATATTAAGGAACATGTAAGGGAAGAAACCTAAAGCCACAACCTTCCTTTGACATCAAGGAAATACAAATAAGTCTGGCAAAGTTGGGGAATATCACACAGCTATCTTAAGCTCAATGCCAGTAGATTTGCAAACAGTCACTAAAGCAAAAAGAACATTGTCATTTGACTCATTTCTTTAAACATGACATTAAGAAAATCACCTTGGGCTTTCATTCTAAAACATTGTTTCCAGTGTAAAGGTTTTGTTCTTTCTTTTCTTCCTTAACCTTCTTAGGTAGAAGATTGAACAGAAATACCCTTCCCCTCTTACGATTTGGATAAAACAAAAAGTAAGATCTACAGAACAACTAGAAAAGTCCCAAAACAGACGTTATAGACAGAAACGTAAATAGACTAGAGAAACTTATGCTTGCATGTCCCCTTTATGCATCCAAGAAGACAACGTCCAAGGTTCAGTACTGTCATGTGTAGCATCCTAGACTGTTGGCCCTTGGGCATATGTTGTTTGAAAGTTCAGGGTTTCCATAGTTGTGGAAATTGAAACCACTGTTTAGCAGTTCTCAGCAATAACCACCATAAAAACCAAAATCGTCTTAATTGCATAATGCTGATGTGATTATATTTGGGATGATTGATCGATTGCACTCCACTTAAAGCCAATAATGATGATGAACAATTCAGTTAAATTTTGTATGCAAACCACATTATAAACAGTAGTTTACTAGGTACATGCATGAAAGATATTTCAGGTGTCAAAATGTACAAAGCAACCAGCTAATGCTAAGTGTAATCCTGACGCTTTTTCAATTTGTATGTGACATGCAAAACCCATCACCCAAAAAGTGTTACAGATTGTAGCAATTTTCAGTGCATAATGTAGAAGATAACTTTGATCCTATGTCCTACACCTCTGAAAGAAGACAAAACCCCCGGATTAAACCTGCTTAGTAACCAGGGATAACCAAGAAAACTTAAAAAGAAATGAGCAAACTCAAATTAATATTGATTTATAATTTTATCCCAAATGGTGAAAACTGATTGCCTTGAATAGGTTGGTATGACTTCAGATCTTGTGTAAGGAGCATGGTCGGCATAAGGGCCACTTGGGCGATGGTGAGGGAGTAAGTTAATAAGTGGGTAAACCAGCCCTTTTTCGGCAGAAATTCATTCCTACATCTGACAATTTTTTGCCGAAAGTTATAGTTTCATTTTGATTGATGTGAACTTCAACCATGGAACTTTGCTCCCGAAGAGATATTGACCCATTTTAAGACAACTCACTCCCTATGGTGAGTACCATGACCATAAATTCAAGAGGCTCGTATTCTTTCTAAAATTGAGTGAGTTGTTTGACTAAAACTATTTCGCAATGAAGTTCTGATTTTGAACTAACAATGTTCAAAGCTACAAATTCATTCCCACATCTGAGAATTTTGTGTTGAAAGTTATCGTTTTATATCGATTGAGGCGAATTTTGACCATGGAACTTTGCTCCCCAAGACATATTGGCCCCTTTTAAGACAACTTGAATCATCATAATTTCAAAAAAATGAAACTTTGTGTAGTCAAAGAAAAAAAAAACTCAAAAAAAGAGTTGAATTCGTTCACTTATTAACTCGTTCACTCGGTACGATGAGTACCATGACCATAAATTCAAGAGGCTCATATTCTTTCTAAAATTGAACAAGTTATTCTGCTAAAACTATTTTGCAATGAAGTTCTGATTTTGAACTAACAATGTTCAAAGCTCTATGTAACTCTATGCTTATTAGACGAAACACCTTACTCACAATAGTTTGGAGGTCTGCACTAGCCATTTACAAATTTTCAATCAACATTAAATATACACTTATGATTTCCCTCTCTCAAGATAAGGGAACCCAATCACACTCCTCAAATGATTCAACAAAGTATCTCAAAAAGGGATGGTAAAAGCACACTAGTCCACCCATGAGGGTAGTTCCTACTCATATGGGTAAGCAGAAAGAAAGGAACACTATAAGATGAAAACAAACCATGAACGCATATACCTGCAACGTCCTGACCATCCAAGACTCCTCTGTACACACTGCCAAAAGTGCCCTGGGCTATCTTACCCTTAAGAACCAATTTCTTAAGGTCGATTTCCCAGTCCTCCTTCGGTCTTTTGGCCTCCTTCTCCATAGTCCATACCCTGGACAGATGTCTCTCCAACTGAGCATCTAAATTCTTCAGATCAATCTTGTCTGCCCTGAAAAACCCTTCCTTCTTTTTGGAGCTTTCGCCGCCCTTACAATCCCCTTCCATACCGTTCTCCGTGTTTTCTCCATCCCCACTCAGAGAATCCTCCTTCTCCATCCTTCACAATGAAAACCCACAAACCCAACAGAATACCCACAGATCAATTGGGTGATGTTCAAACATTTACTGCACAGAGAACACGAGATCGAGCCTCCTACACATCGGCTCCCCGATTCCTCAAATCCGTAGTTTCCATGATCGATTCAACTTCCTGAGTGGATAACAAATAGTGAGAAATAACACTCAGGCGCCTCCTCAATCAAGGAGCCAGGAGTGGAGGTCTCTGTTCACTCATGGAATCAAATGCAAATGCAAATGCAGCTGGAAATAGGCAAGAGTTATTACTAACAAAAGAAAATTAGGGGACGTGAATATCCCAAAGACCCAAAATACAGTAACAGATAACAATTTATTGGCCTGGAGATTCGGAGGATGCGAGCGAGCCACTCGACACAATTAATTTTGAGATTACAACGAAAAAGAAGATTCGGCCCCTACGCATTTAACATGAAGATATCCACAATCATTTAATTCTCCATGTTACTTGTATTATTTTAACCACATTTAATTTTTATAAGAATTACAAGTAATATTTTATTTGGTGATAGATTTTCAAATGTTAAAATAATAATTGGACCGAACTTTTAAAATTAAGTCAAAGGTTAACAAAGTATCGATTAAATAAAGAAAGTTAAGAGTCTTGTATTTATATTTTTTGTTGTTTGTGGTTACACATGGAGAGAAGGTTTCATATTTCTATTATGATTTTATTTAAGGAGTGATAAATGGAAACCATAAATTTAAAAATGAGTTATGTATTATAATTTGGATGGTGTTGGTTGATATTCATAATATATAATAAGTATAATTATAGTAATAACATTGTTAAATTTGGCTATTTTATTCGGTTAAGGTGAGAATCTCATCACCACGACGACTCAAGTTCAATTTTCATAAATTTATTTTAATTATTAGGATTTTTTTGTGATGATATTTTGTTAATATAAATATATTTACTTTAATTATTATGATTTTTTTTGTGAAAATATTTTGTTAATATTAATATAGATTTATTTTAATTTTGGAGTTACGAGAACTCAATTTTTTTGAAATGTAAATTTTTTAATCATTTAAGATGGATTTAAAATTAGAAACATGTCTTTTCTATCGAGAAATATGATATGTGTTTTTTGGAAAAAACGTGAAAATAGAGATATATAAAATACAATTTTGATTATTATTATTATTATTAAGATATTTATATTTGTATTGTAACAGTAGAAAAAATGACAAATCACCTAAAATAATTTTTTCATCATTTAAGATGGATTTAAAATTAGAAACTCACAACATGGAAATAGAGATATATAAAAATACAATTTTGATTTTTACTATTATTAAGATATTTGTATTGTAACCATGTAAAAAATGACAAACCACCTAGAATAATGACAAAGGAAGTATAGACAAGTTTGGACCATGCGCATATTTTGAATGGATTGCACAAGAGAATCTTTCAATTTGGGATAGAGGGTGTTTTATACCTCTTTGATTCTCATTGAATAAAACTACAAATAGGCCTAAGTAGAAGCACTAAGAATAAAGTCGAGATGTTGGTTGCTTGGTGTGGCAATTGAAAAGGTTATATAAAAACTTCAAGTTATGGGTGACTCCTTGAATGTTATTGAATGGATGAAGCGGGAAAGAAATTTAGAAAATTTTGTGCTAAGATCCATCTATGAGGAAATTTTATTTTAAAATATGCAATTCCTAACATTATTGTTATGTATGTCTTTAGAGAAAGGAACTGGACTATAGATACTTTATCTAAAGCATAAGCAAGTTGACAACTAACTCTAGGCTGGTGGCACAAATGGGAAAATCAAGAAGATATATTGACATGATTTGACTCAAGGCCCTTTTAATGAGGGTAGTCAACAAAGAGAATGGGGTTGGCTGATAGATTATGTTTTTGTCTTATCTCTACTGGGATAGCTTTGTGTTGCCATATTTTGTTTTGTCTAAAGAAATGTGATGCATAGTACATGGTGGAGGATTGTAATATAAAACTTAACGATCTGTCATAGTGAGAGATATATAGACAATTTGGTAATTTGGTATAGGATATAGTTGTATGTTGTCCTCTTTTGTAGCTAAGTCGTGAAGACTAAAAGTTTCATTATGAGTCCTATAGGGACCTATAGGTTTAAGATACTATCGCTTTGTTCTAATGAGTCTTATAGGATTGGAATACAACAAAGTTTTTGGATGTAGTCATGTAAATGTATTTGGGTGAGATGATGCATATATTCAATACGGGCCACTGAAGAATGTGAATTTGTTTATTTATAAATAAAATTGTGATTTTTTTCCAAGGAAAAACAATAAAAACAATATTTTTTATGTAAATATCATATCTATAATATTTCTATTTATGTGTACTTTGAGTATTCTTTGTTTATCTCTTTACATCACAAATTTTATATTAGGTATACATATCAAATCTCTCTCTTTCATACATATAAATATTTTATTTATATTTGGCTAACATATAGTATTACTATATTATTTGTTATTAGTGTTATATTTTTTTTAAGTTGACATATGATTATGTAAGCGTTATCTACATGACAACCTCTCTACCATACTTAGATGTAAAAGTGCATTTTGACATAATAAAGGTCATTTGTATAGGTAAATAATACATTAGACATGGGGCGACAAATGCGGTGAGGAGGGTGGGGGGGCTCCTTTTGGATCTTGACGGGAAACATAAATTGACCTTCTCTTGGGGAATAGGAAGAGTGAACAATAATCAGGCATAATTGTTTGCATTATATATGGGTCTAGAAATCATCAAAAGCCTTAAGATTTAAAAAATCCTAATTCTTGGAGACTCCATCCTTGTTATAAAACAAGCAAGGAAAGGATCGGTAAGGAAGGAACAATTAGAGCAGAACGCATGATAGAATACTTTGGAATCTCAAACAAATCAAGGAAGCAAACTTCCTGCGTGTGCAAAGACACAACATTCATGTGGTGGACAAGCTAGCCAATAAGGTAGTGCATCTCATTAAAGGTGTTTTTGTGCAAAATGGGGGTCATCTTGAACCTAGATGGCTGCCCTAGGATTTTAGTTTTAAGCTCAATTTGGTTGAACCTCACAAACCATGGTTTTAGACTCTCATTTTGATGGCGGGTTTCCTACAAGACACAATAGTCCCTCATATATGTGGAAAATGGAAGCATGTATGGCAAGCAAGGGAGCCATAACATTTTCTCATGTTCATGGTTCCCTCATTCCTTCTAAATCTTTTTCGCTAGATTGTTCCTTTGTGGCATTATGTAATAGACAATACATATATGATATTAAATAATAATAAACATATTAACATATAAGTAATAAATAATTATTAATTCTTCTAAGGGACACATTCTTTCGTGAATGGTCACCTTAAGTGCCTTTAGGATTTCTATATGTATGGCACTATCATGACATTGTAATCATCTTATCTTGTATTTTATATTCTTATTCAACTATTATGGTATCCAGATGGATTTCTTTATAATATTTCAAATATTTTGGATGTGTGTAGTATGAACTAGGTTGGTTCATTACATTTGGTATCATAATATGCTTTGAGGACAAAGCATTTCTAAAGAGGAAGGCAGTGTAATAAACAAAAAATATATAATATTAAATAATAATAACATATTAACATATAAGTAATAAATCATTGTTAATTATTCTAAGGGACACCGTTATTTCGTGAATGGCCACCATAAGTGCCTTTAGGATTTCTATATGTATGGCACTATCATGACATTGTAATCACCTCATCTCATATTTTATATTTGTATTCAACTATTATGTTATTGATATGGATTTCTTTATAATATTCCAAATATTTGGGATGTGCGTAGTATGAACTAGGCTGGTTCATTACACATTCCTTTCACGTTCGTCTTCGGAAAGTGGAATATCTTTGGTAAGAGATATCCAAGGTGTAAATGTTTTTTGGCAGCAAAGAGTCTTAGGAAGTGCAAGTGATGACACCATTCAGTGGTTTTGGGATGCACTCACAGGTAAGCCCTCGGTTTACGGTGACTTTCTCTTTTCTCATGATTGGGTTAGAAACAAAAGGGAAAATAACAATCTGGGCAATGGGGGGTTTGGTGTAAAATTTTAGAATTTTCTCTCCCTTGTTTGTGATTATAATGTTGTGTATTTTCTCTTATCTGAGGTGTGAGTCTATCCCAAAGCTCGCTGTGCAAGTGCACATGGCTAACCCTTCGAACTGGGGAACAAATGGAGGGAATAGTCTAAATGATATTAGGGAGATAAAAATAATGATGCATTGGCTCAATTAATATATGGAGGGTTTGAAGGGGTCAATTGATAGTATTTCCTCCCACAATGAGCACCAAGATGCTAGGTAAGATGACTTGGAAAGCCAAATGAAGGAACAAGGGAAAAAATGGCCAAAGTTAGCTAGTGACTAAGATATGCATTTTAACATAATTATGGGATTAACCCAAGGCTCTTAATCTCAAAACATTTTCTTTGTTGGTTCAGAGAGGATCGAAGAAGATACCATGCAACAAGCAACCATGGAATTCATGGAGATGCCAATCTCCCAAGGATCTATCAAGGAGGAATAACAATTGGAGGAAGGACACAATACTCATGCTTTTTCTTAGTTTATGCCATTATGTTTTTTACTTGTATTATTATGAAATGGCAGTTTGTTAGGTTGTATAGCTTCAGGTACTATGTGAAAGCAAGTACTACAATATTATCTATATATGCTGAGGATAAATTTTGGAACTATGCTCTACAACAATTGGAGTTTTTGAACGGTCTTTTGAAATGTAATTTGTGGTTGTTTTTCTTAGCCTACCTTCCATTTAGAAATTTTGATGAAGGGGAAGAGATCCATAAGAGATGACATGATACCAACACTCCTATTCTTTACTTAAATATGTGAAAGTGAAATGAGATTTTTTCCTAAAATTAAAACCACCAACCAAACCCAAAAATACATCAAACATAAAATTGTTCAAAACAATGATAGGGATTTGAAGTTCTTATGGATGATAGTCATAATAAAACCCTGTGCAAGGAGATCAATATAAAATATATTATAATTTATGTTCATGGAGCGTTGGGTTCATAGCTCCTTATTAAAAACAAAAAACATCTATTGAACACATCATATACAAATGGGGTCATGATAATACACACCATATTCTTTTAAGCACAAAATTGCACAATGATATTTTTAACTAATAGAAAAGTTGCCTATATAAATAAAGAGTGAATATGCCACAAAGTGGCTAGTCCATGTCTAACGTAAATAATAAGGAGCAAGAAGATCAAGAATAACTAAGAAACAAGGTGATGATGGAAAAAATCAAGAGTCGAATCAATTATGTATTCACAAATAAAGTACATTTATAATACAATATCTGATAACCACCTTTAATGGTCCACATAACTAGTCATGAATACAACAGAAGATAATACTAAGTTGGTTTAGGACTAAATGATTAAAGACAAATTTTTAACAATCCCCCCTTTAATCATAAGTCTGTACTAGTGTACCATCTATCAACAAAGACTAGTGCAAAAGCTGATAGCATATCCAAGTCTTCAATCTGATACTCATGGTCTCAATTCTCATGAGTGTTGATGAATATCTACCTAAAAAAATATACCAAAAGTGGATGGTGAAAACCAAATTTGGAAAACTCACTGTGCAATGAATGAGCCATATATATTTTCCAAAAATGATGACGACAAACCTTGATGAGAAGTGAATTGGTTGGAAGCCTAACACATTCCATATCCTAATAATCCCCGCCAAAGATAAAAATTGAGAAAATAAATGAGTTATAGGTTGAATATAGAAATTAAAAAAGAAAATAGAAATCATAAGAATATAAACTTGTTATGTTAAATAAGTATTTGTCCTCTTACAAACATTAAAATAAAAAATATATAAAATTGGTCACATCAAAATCCAAACATCATATGGGAAGTGACAACATTTTTTGTTTGTTTTTAGTACACAAAAGTCAACAAGGCATGTGAAAGTTTCCACATGCCATTTTAGAAAATTCCATATTAAATGTTTTTAGTTTTTTTTGTGTGTTTTAAAAATAGAGCCACCCTCTTAGGGATTTATGTCACATCGATAATCTCTTTGACCAAGGAGAAAATGGAATGATATTTTATAAACATTGGAAAACTTAATAAAAAGTTCTATCATGAAATTGAATTAATGGTAAGTCAAAGCACTTTGACTCACAAATGAAAAGTATAGTCCATGCTTTGTCATGGATTAACAAAATATCAAACAAAGAAATGAGTCATGATGATAGATGTCATGATCACTCTCAATTTTTTAATATGAAATTGTGTTATAACCATTGTCCAATTTAAGAGTCACTTGTATAAGTAAACAAGCACAATAACTGCAAAGCAGCTAGTCCCTGCCTTGGTACTATGTTTTTTTGTTTTATTGACCTATGAATATAATCAAATGCTTATAAAATAAAATAATAGAATAGAAACAAATCAACATACAAAATTTCCATAATTTTTTGTTGGACAATGTACATTTTAGGTTCAAAATTGACATAGTGAACAAATATTTGTGTAATAATACTTTTGTTAACATATTAAGTAGAAAAATAATATATTTAGTAAAACAAGAATAAAATCAAGTTTTAAAAATAATTGCATACACATAGGGAGTGTAGTCGAACAATGCCATCTATTCATAATTAGCATAGCCACTTAACTTGTGGTTAGTGAAAGTAATAGGCCACAAGTTAAGTTGTAACAATTTCTTGGTGCAATGCAAAAAAATCTATTATTCAATAAGAAATGTCTATCTCTCCCAGTGAAATGCCAAAAAATCTATTATTTAATAATAAATTTAATCTTAATAAACATCCTTGAAAGTGCTGATAAAAACATTAAAATAACATATTCTATGGTTAAAAGATTGAAAATATACAAAAATTGTTAAAACAAAATTATGAATTTAATATTTCGAAAAGAGGTGTTCTTTAGTCCTACGTCTCTGAAGGCTGTCCGGACTGCGTGCAAAAGCTAGATGTCCTCCTCAAAATCTATCTTGTCATCCACGACGAGAACACATTTGACATTTGAAATGACTCAGAGTTAAGAATACTAAATCATTGCACTGACGAGTACAAGAGGTAATAGTAGTCCTCATAAATTATCGCCTCGTGTTATAAATCGTTTCAAACTTGGTCTCGAAATGATAACAAGATCCGTATTTTTGTTGGCAGATATTAATACGTAACTTGACTCCTGAGTGCTCTGATGGAATGGTTTCCAATGTAGGGATGATTTTTCATGGTTAAATGGTTTATCATGATTACACTTTATGCATGTAATATTACAATTGATATTTGACTATTACAAATATCAAATATATGTGTTTTATTGTTTTTTTTTTTTTAATTTTAATTATTTTATATATTGTTTAATAGAATTAAATGAGGTAAAAATTGTCATATCAAGCTTTTAGACTATGGCTATGTGTCAATTTGAGAAAAGAAATTAAATAAAATAATTTTTAAATACTTTTTAAAAACTAATTGTCACCCCCAACCAGAGGTATTTAGTCAAATCAACCCTTACAACCAATAAGAAAATAGTATTTTCTAATTTTAAAAATTAAAAATACATTTTATTACTTAAAAAAATTAAAATTAATAATTATTTTTTGCATAACATTGTAAAACAACTATTGAATTGATAAAATTAAGAAAAAGTCAAATTAATTTTGACAATAGACCCATTGCTATAATCCCTGCCTTGGCAGGAACTAATAATACGTAAAGCAAAGTTTGGGTCATAATGATAAACATTGGAATCACAACAACTTTTAAAGCACGGAAAGCTTTTTTTTGGGGATATATTTCATAGTAAGTAAGTATATCGGCGTTGACAATACATGTATGTAATGTAGATGGAGGCAATTGGAAGCCGATGAGATGAACATGAAGCATGAGAAATGACACATATCTTCATTTCTAGGTGACATGTTTACGAACTGCTTAGCCCATCCGTGACATTCATTGTTTTCATCCTCCATGAATGTGTCTCAATATGGCTCAACATTCTCAAATTAAAGGTATATTACAACTCATAAGAAGTTTGGGCAATCGATAGCATCTATGGGATTGATTAGTTCTATTGCTAATAGTTTTGACTCAATTTAGGGTTGGGGTTAGCCTAAAAACCCTAAATTATGACCTGGGGTTAGTTTTTCAACGACTAACCTCAATAACCTTCATGGATTTGGTTGATTGAGAGAGTGAAACATATGATAGAGGCAATTTGTGCAAGCATAATTTGCTTATGTCGATATTTTGGCATTCACAGCTAGAGATGTCTCACATGTGGCATCTTCTTTTGGATATCCTATTAGTTGCTATGTTCATGCTAGACAAAGAGATGGAACAATTTCACACACTTTAGACACAATACAAGTTCTTCCACCCATGATTTACAACTATTTTACTTTGAGATGAAAGATTTTGGCATTGGGTGGGACTGTCCCCTCTGTGGGTAGGGATTTTGATGAATATGTTAGATACAATATATCTTAATTGTGTGGTAATTATAGGTGCAATGGCTCCACTCGAGGAGAAAGAGATAGAAGGAATGGGAACTCAACAAGCCTCTCATCTCACCATAGACTCAACACATGCCTTAACTCATGGCACAACTAGATCTAGTGTTTAACACATTATTGTGGGAGCAACTACATGAAGTAGAACCATCATCAATTCAAGTATTTATGTGGTCCAAGTATTGCTCGTTGGAGCTATCAAGTAATTCTAATTATGTTATGTCATGGTAGACTAGGTTTTTGATGATAGAGTTCAAGACTTAGGTTGAGGGGAGAAAAAGGCTTGGATTCTAGTCCATTCATCTAGAGTGCTAATATACTAGAATGGCATATTTCCTTCATCTGGATTGTAATATACCAAAACAACTAACTGAGATGAAATCCATCTTGGTTGTCATGTAAAGAGATGAAGGTTGCAATTCAATTGATTGATTATTTAGATGGGAGAATGAGGTTTTAGGAAACCCTAGCCATGGAGGATGAGGATGTCCAACTAGTGGACTATTTTGAAGACCCTACTGAGGGTTTTTTTGTCTCCCTAAGGAAGTATCATCCTAATGTGTCTTTGGAGGCTTGTGTTAGGATATTGAAGGGTAGTTTGTCAAGAGATCTTGCAAACCTACCAAATAAAACTTTAGGTTCAAGGGAATTTGGGGAAACTCTCATTACATCCACTCAGTCATCAAAAAATATCAAATTACACATTGCACTTTGTGATAATAATGGATGAAAGGAGAAGAACCAAGTGGAAATGTATTTATCCTCCATAACACAATCAAGTGAAGTTAATGTTATCTCAGCAGCAATCGAGCATCTAGTTTTTTTTAATCCTTAGAAGGTGGAGGATATCTTCAAGGACCAATTTACTATGGAAACTATGTGAGAGCAGAGATGTGGTGCAAGCAATGTACCTTCAGAGGCAACAAATCTAGGTGGCATGTTTGGTGGGTGGGGTACCTAAGGTCATGAAGAATCTTGGGAAAGGTTGTGGTTTTGAGTCCATAAAACCAAAGAAGGTGATCAAGAAATAGTAGAAAGGGTTAGGATGGTTGTTGGAGACAATGTAAAAGTTAGTCAAATTCTATCTCCAACCAGGAAAGCCCTCGCCAGCCAATTTTTTTGAAACTATATTTCAAAGGTTTCATTAAATAGACGGATGTAGACTTGCTAAGCACCTGCTCTATCTCTAGCCATGAAAGTCCTCACTAGTCATTTTTTTTTAACTATATTTCAAAGGTTTAATTAAATATATGGATGTAGACTTACTAGGCACCTACAATTAGGTATGGCCCCTTATTCCATATCTCAACTAGATGTTGGTTGGTACTTACTTTTTGTTCAAAGGAGGATGTAGTTGTCATCTTGGCTAATACATGGTTCTAGAATTCACATTATTTATCTATGAAACCTTGGAACCCTTATTTTGACCCGAGGTCGGAGGTGGCCAACTGGACACCTATCTAAGTCAAGGTACCAAGTTTAACTTTAGAGTTTTGGAATGATTCCTTCTTGAGCAAGTTGGCACTAAGGTATTGGTTCAATTCACTCTTAAGGAGGGTCTAGTTGACAATCTTGAAATTGTGGTGGGAGGTAATACATATCCACAAACCCTAGATTATTCTAATGTGTCTTTCCATTGTGTACATTCTCACCAGTATGGGCATCTAATCGACAACTATATGAGGCCTTTTGTCAATCAAGTTTGGAGAAGAAAGACATAACCAAGGCATCAGTGCAGGAGCTTGAGGAAGATATGTCCCTAGTACTAGAGACAAAGGCAAAACATGTGGTTGTTTTTTAAGGCAAACGGGGTTGAACTAAATCAAAGGATTCAATCAATGCTTTGAAGACTCTAATTATCAAGGAGAGAGGCAGGGAAACCACATTGGCAACTTCAAGGTTGAATGATGGGCACATCTTGGGATATTTTCAAAAAGATGCGGTGAATACTAAAGCTTTCAAACTTCCAATAGATGAGGTGTTGGCATAGGAATGAGAAGAGATTCCTTAACTTCCACAAATGGAGAAAGACTCTTTAGCATTTAAGTTAAGGCCCTCTTCATGTAAAGTTAATTGAGGATGTGGATCCAAATCTAATTGGTCCACTCATGTTGAAATTTCCTTCAAGGTTAAGTTTGGAAAAGAAAGTAGAAAAGGGAAATATAAGAACTTCTCATCGACTTACTCAAATAATGGAAATCTATCCACTTTTGAATCTAGCTCTAAACCTAGCTTGGGGAAATGACATTTGTTTCATTCGGATCTTGGTGATCAGGGGGGTTTTACTGGGCTCTTGTTAATAAGGGGAAAGGGAGGAATAAGCTAAGAACAAAGGAATTGGTGGTTGTATGTGGAGAAGAACAATCTAGTGGGGGGATGGGCAATATTAAAGAGATAAGGCATGGCTTTGTTGGCAGGAAGTCATTCCTATATCATGCACAAGTTATAACAATCAAAGAAATACATCAAGGTAAATAAACTATAGGGGTTATTAAGAAGCACAACCCCATAAGGGAGGTGTGAACTGAAAATTTTGTCATTAATTATAAGGGGATTAGGTAGTCTCAATAAGAGGTTGGCATTACATAAGCAATAGAACTTGAGAGTCTAAATATATTCTTGCTACAAGAAACAATGTCCAATGGGGTTTTGGCTATTAGTAATTTAAAATTTTTGTTCAACAGATGAGATTTCTTAGCTATTGATGCTTTTGGATTATCTAGTGACTTAATTAATGGTAGGAAGTATGATATATGGTGACTAACATTTTTTATTTTCTTTCAGAGTTATGTAGGAAATTCATCTGTAAAAGCTTGGATAATTTTTTTGGTGATGAATTTTTATGGACCCCATGAAGGGAAGTGGAGGTGGCTCAAACTTGAAATTTATCATATTGGAATTTTGGACCATTGCAAATCGGGTTTATAGGTGAAGAAATTATGACAAAATCACAAAAGTTCTCTTTGAAGTGTTTTGTCAAACACTTAGTAATTTAAAGGTTTTAAGCTTAAAATAACTTTCATATTTAAAAGACATAAAACAGTCGTGCCAAGTACTTCAAATGCATAAATTATGAACATTAACCATGTACACAATAATTTAGGTCAACTTTAACTAGGGAAAAACCCAAACTGGGAAGATATGTCCCTAGTACTAGAGACAAAGGCAAAACATGTGGTTGTTTTTTAATCAATGCTTTGAAGACTCTAATTATCAAGGAGAGAGGCAGGGAAACCACATTGGCAACTTCAAGGTTGAATGATGGGCACATCTTGGGATATTTTCAAAAAGATGCGGTGAATACTAAAGCTTTCAAACTTCCAACAGATGAGGTGTTGGCATAGGAATGAGAAGAGATTCCTTAACTTCCACAAATGGAGAAAGACTCTTTAGCATTTAAGTTAAGGCCCTCTTCATGTAAAGTTAATTGAGGATGTGGATCCAAATCTAATTGGTCCACTCATGTTGAAATTTCCTTCAAGGTTAAGTTTGGAAAAGAAAGTAGAAAAGGGAAATATAAGAACTTCTCATCGACTTACTCAAATAATGGAAATCTATCCACTTTTGAATCTAGCTCTAAACCTAGCTTGGGGAAATGACATTTGTTTCGTTCGGATCTTGGTGATCAGGGGGGTTTTACTGGGCTCTTGTTAATAAGGGGAAAGGGAGGAATAAGCTAAGAACAAAGGAATTGGTGGTATGTGGAGAAGAACAATCTAGTGGGGGTATGGGCAATATTAAAGAGATAAGGCATGGCTTTGTTGGCAGGAAGTCATTCCTATATCATGCACAAGTTATAACAATCAAAGAAATACATCAAGGTAAATAAACTATAGGGGTTATTAAGAAGCACAACCCCATAAGGGAGGTGTGAACTGAAAATTTTATCATTAATTATAAGGGGATTAGGTAGTCTCAATAAGAGGTTGGCATTATATAAGCAATAGAACTTGAGAGTCTAAATATATTCTTGCTACAAGAAACAATGTCCAATGGGGTTTTGGCTACTAGTAATTTAAAATTTTTGTTCAACAGATGAGATTTCTTAGCTATTGATGCTTTTGGATTATCTAGTGACTTAATTACTGGTAGGAAGTATGATGTATGGTGACTAACATTTTTTATTTTCTTTCAGAGTTATGTAGGAAATTCATCTGTAAAAGCTTGGATAATTTTTTTGGTGATGAATGTTTATGGACCCCATGAAGGGAAGTGGAGGTGGCTCAAACTTGAAATTTATCATATTGGAATTTTGGACCATTGAAGAAATTATGACAAAATCACAAAAGTTCTCTTTGAAGTGTTTTGTCAAACACTTAGTAATTTATAGGTTTTAAGCTTAAAATAACTTTCATATTTAAAAGACATAAAATAGTCGTGCCAAGTACTTCAAATGCATAAATTATGAACATTAACCATGTACACAGTAATTTAGGTCAACTTTAACTAGGGAAAAACCCAAACTGGGAAAACCCTTGAGAGAGAAATTTTATTGAGAGCAACTGAAATTTCTTACAAATTTACTTTTCCTCTCTGAGAGAATCAAAATACAAATAGACCAAAACTCAGTCACATTGTTGTACCTTTTCTTTTTCAATAGTATACCTCAAAATCTATGTAGTAGTACGACCCCCTCACACGTGCCAGAAATCTGTTGTTGTACGGTCCAGTTCAAACTGAAATTAATGCTCAGAAAACCTTGAAATTCGTGCCCAAAATGCCTCAACTTCACCCCACACATGTCATAGTTTATTGTTGGTACGATACTGTCAGACCCTCCTTGGAATGCATGCCAATGTACCAACAATTAATGATGTATGGTTATGTGCATTTATTACTGTCAGTATTCTTGTAAATCATGCCAAAAATCTGCCCTAGCACTCCTGGAAATCAAGCCACTCAATAGACTACTGAGTCTTGGAAATCATTCCCTTTCTCTCCTTGCTTGGAAACTGCTCTTCATCAACCATATTTCTCTCTTTCTTTGCCAGTGTGTTCTCTTTGTCCCCTTTACATTCTTTTTATATCATGAAACCACTAACTACCTTTTAACCAACTCATCATTGGATGTGATTAACTTGATCAAAAGTTTCATATTAAATGCACAATAAAACAATTTTTATTATTTTTCATTAAATGTGCATTTAATGCACTTTTAGAACTTTATACAAAATCATAATATAAAAAGTCACTTTATTTACATAACATCTCTTTATACATAAATAAAACATTAGGGACTACTCTCCCCCCCCCATGATTAACACACCCAAAAACTCATGAGGAAGACCTTTGGAGTTATGATTTTCTAACACTCCCTCCTAACGAGGGAGGTCCTCCTCACACTGCCTGTATCTCCTCCGCTTGGATCCATGTTCCCTGCTGCAGCTCCCTCCTGCTATGGAATATGGCCCGGATATAAGTGTCTAAAACCAAATTAAAACTTTGAACTTTGAGACTCTAATCGAGTCTCATGTACCTTCTCATGATCATTGTAATGGTTGAGCCTCCTGCCAGTACTCTGAAGAGATCCAATCTCTTCATCTGAAAGCATCAACTGACCACCTGCAGCTTCTGCTCCATCCTCAGAAGCTATCTCTAACAACCAACCACTAGATCCTGGAAATACAACCTATCCCCGCAACACATAGAGCTTGTCGCTCCTGACTCCGAGAAGAATAGTAGTGTCAACTAGATTTCCCACTCGATAGAGAAATATTTGCCCAAATATAACAAACAACCCATATCCATCATCCTCCAAGGATGAAACTGAGAGTCTGCTGACTCTAATCCCTGGGACAAACAGGAGCTCATCTACCTCCATAAACTCTCCAAGCTCTAGTTGGAACCGCACTGTTCCAACTCCCTGCACTGCTACTTGAGGAATACCTATGTCAATCTCCACAAAATATCGAGGACCTAACTCAGTGATACTCTGAAAGACACCATACACACCGATCATGTGCCTAGTTGACCCAATGTCAACTATCCATGAATCATAAAAAGTAGAACTACCCATGCTAGAATCGAAGGATGCAAAGGAAAACTCTTGCTCAAACTGAGCATCATATTCCTCCACTGCAGATGATGTTGTATCCCTCTTCTTCTCTTTCTTCTCCAGATTGTTTGATGCATAGTGTCCAAACTGGTTGCATGAGAAACATCGGACTTTGCTCAAGTCCTTCTTCTTCTTCTTCTTGGCTTTGGTGGTGAGTGCAATGTTCTCCTCTATGTCAACACTGGTTTGACCATCCCGAGATCCCTCCTGGATCTCCTCCTGGGTAAACTCATCCCAACACCTACTCCAACTGCGCAACTTCTCACTTCCAACAATGCACTTGACAAAGACATCCCAGTTTTTAGTGAAGCCCTTCAGGGCTATCCTCACCAACTCTGAGTCTGGGACTATCTCTCCTACAACAACCAACTCGTATTTTACCTGAGCAACACGAGTTAGATAGAAGTCACATTTTCATCTTTTGTCATTTTAACATTATGCAACTTATCTCTGAGTGCCATCTTGTAGTTTTCATTCTTGGCTTCAAACAGTTGGTTTAAGGTGTCCCACATGTCCTTGGTTGTTTTCTTCTCAACCAAATGTGGGATTAAGTGATCTTTCACCACATATAATATCACCCTCTAAGCCCTAGCTTCAAGCACCTCATGCTCTTCAAGCTCATCCTTGTCAGTGGGTTTGGTCACACTCATGTTGGAAAATTTCCAAATCTTCCATTCTTTAAGGACAACAATTATCCTTACCTTCCATCGTAAGTAGTTGGACACCCCATCTAACCTGTCCTCATACTTGATGCTCATCATGTCAATCAAAACCTACTCACAACCAATAAGAACTCCAACTAAAGGACTATCACAAAATTTCTGCCCTACTCTAAAATCACTGTGTAAAAACTCTACTTATAGCCCTGTTCAGATAGGCTCTGATACCATGAAGAAATTATGACAAAATCACAAAAGTTCTCTTTGAAGTGTTCTGTCAAATACTTAACAATTTATAGGTTTTAAGCTTAAAATAACTTTCATATTTAAAAGTCATAAAACACTAGTGCCAAGTACTTCAAATGCATAAATTCTGAACATTAACCATGTACACAGTAGTTTAGGTCAACTTTGACCAGGGCAAAACCCAAACTGGGAAAACCCTTGAGAGAGAAATTTTATTGAGAGCAACTGGAATTTCTTGCAAATTTACTTTTCCTCTCTGAGAGAATCAAAATGCAAACAAACCAAAACTCAGTCACACTACTGTACCTTTTCTTTTGCAGCAGTATACCTCAAAATATGTGTAGCAGTACGACCCCCTCATACGTGCCAGAAATTTGTTGTTGTACGGTCCAGTTCAGACTGAAGTTAATGCTCGGAAAACCTTGAAATTCATGCTCAGAATGCCTCAAACTTCACCCCACACATGCCATAATTTATTGTAGGTACGGTACTGTCAAACCCTCCTTGGAATGCAGGCCATTGTACCAACAATTAATGTTGTACGATTTTGTGCATTTATTACTATTACTCTTCTTGGAAATTGTGCCAAAAATCTACCCTAGCACTCCTGGAAATCGAGCCACTCAATAGACTATTGAGTCTTAGAAATCGAGCCCTTCCTCTCCTTGCTTGGAAACTGCTCTTCATCAACCAAATTTCTTTCTTTCTCTACTGGTGTGTTCTCTTTGTCCCCATTACATTCTTTTTATATCCTGAAACCCCTAACTACCTTTTAACCAACTCATCAATGGATGAGATTATCTTGATCAAAAGGTTCATATTAAATGCACAATAAAACACTTTTTATTATCTTTCATTAAATGTGCATTTAATTCACTTTTAGGACTTTATACAAAATCATAATATAAAAAGTCACTTTATTTACATAATATCTCTTTATACATAAATAAAACACTAGGGACTACACTTTGTCCCCCCCATGGCTAACACACCCAAAAACTCATGAGGAAGACCTGCGGAATTGTGATTTTCTAACAATAGGCAGGTAGACTTTTCACTTCATTAAATTGAACAAGCATATTTGGTGGATGTCAAACCAATTTCTCTTTGTCCTACTTAGGAAAACCAATAGATATGGGAGAGAGGGAGTGTCTAAGAGGCTTGATAAATTCTTGGTGTCTGTTGGTATTATTATTGAGGGCTCTGATGATGATCAATGAGTCTCCAAACACTTGCAACTTATCAATTTTATGATCTCTAGAGATCTGGCATCCTTTCATCAAGGCTAAGGCTTCTGCTATATTATTTGAGCATATGCCTAGGCCGCACCTATACTTCAATCTCATATTTCCTTCCCTAGTCCACAAGACTCCCCCAGCTCCTGCTACGCCTAGATTGTTCTTGGAGGCACCATCGAAATGCAGGTTGTCCTTAGCCTGATTAGTTCTCCACTCTTGGAAGTCAGGATTAGTAAGTCTGATTTGCCAGGCTGTATGATGTCATGGTCGGGGCTCTTTACTTGGCTGAGGGAGGATAGCCCTATCCAGCTCAATTCCTTCTTGCTGAAGGTTGCATCAGATCTATAATTGGAGTTATTGAGGCATTCAATCAGCAGACCTTTGGCTTGGCTTGTGGTTTGTAGGGGTTACAAAGCTTTTCTTGGAAGATTGCATGGTTTCTTAATGGAGAGGGGAGCAGGATAAATGGATTTCCAATCTTTAAAGAGCTAGGTGGTGGAGGTAAAGATGGGCATGGTGATGTTGAGTTCAAGAAGCAAATGTTTTTAGACAAGCTTGGAATAAAGACAATACAAAAAGAGGTGGTTGAGCGTTTCCAGATTGCTCTGACAGAGGGGACACCAAAAAGGCCCATGGAATCCTCTCTTATTGAGATTGTCACCAGTGAGAACTTTACAGTGGATTAAAGTCCAGGTAAAGAATTTGATTTTAGGGAGTCCAAATGGATCCCAAACCATTTTCCATAAATCTTTTCTTGCTTCATCATGTGTTTGAAGAGCTTTGTAACCGAGGACAGAAGTATACGAGCCTGTAGGGCCCCAACCTCGTTCGTCCCTGGCCATTAGATGTAAGGGGGCGCAAACTTTCAAGTTCTCGATAAGTATGGCTTTGGCTGACTCAAGATGCAGAGGAACAACTACATTTTTCCAGATTTTCCAGTTGCCATGAATGTCTCATGAGCTAAAATCATTTAGAGTTGTGATCCCATGTTGGGTGAGCCAGGCTGCAATATTTTCTAGCTCTTGGATATTTTGAAGTGCTTCTTTTTTTCCATAATTTTGTCAGTAAAGATATCTATTTTCCTATCGTTTCCTGGCACCCAATATAAATCTTTTGAAAAAAAATCCCAAGCCGCCTTACATAGAGTCCAAGTGCTTGAGCCTTTGGAAGTAGGCTTTTGATCTAGACATCTTAGATTGGTCCCCTGTAAATATTTCTTCCTGAACACTTGACTAATTCGATGTCGTTTCTTGTGTAATATTTTCCATAGGAGCTTACCACCCAATGCCAAGTTTGCATGGTGTGGATCGCGAATTTGAAGGCCTCCTGATTCTTTTGGCTGCTTAATGGTCTCCCAATTCATTAAGTGGATTTTATTTTCATTGTTTTTCCCATCAGACCATAGGAAATCTCTCATTAATTTACTTATCTGATCTGCTGCTCCTTTTGGAGCTAGGAGTATAGAGAATTGGTAGATAGGGGAGGCTGAGATAACAGAGTTCACTAAGATCAACTTTCCAGCCTTGCTGAGCCAATGCCCTCCCCATCTTCTGATTCTTCTTTTTATTTTGTTGATCGTGTCGTCCCAAGCTCCAGAATTTGAGTTGCCATATGTGATGGGAAGGCCCAGATATGTGAATTTATCCCAGTGGTTGTGAACATTGATGCCAAGAATTCTACTGATTTTTTATGCGACGGTGTTGTTTATATTCCAGCTGTAGACTGCACTTTTGTGTAAGTTAATCTTGCCTCCTGAAGCATTGTAGTACATATTCATATTGCGCTTGAATTTTCGGGCTATGATGGAGGATGCTCCATCCAAAAATAATGAATTATCGGCAAATAGAGTGTGGTTGAGGGGATGGGAATCAAGGGTCAAATGGAGGCTGGGGAGGGTTCCTATGAGCATTTCATGATTTAGTTTCCGACTAAGAGAATCTTCCAAGATAATGTACAGGAAGGGGGAGAGAGGGCAGCCTTGCCTAATGCCATGGGTGGCTTGGAAGAAATCAGCAAGACAACCATTTATTAAGGGGGCGATCCAGGGTTTGCTAATGCATGCTATAATCCAACTAATGAAGGTTTCATTGAATCCAAAACGAGTCATAATTTTGAAGAGGAAGGAGTGCTTGACACGGTCAAATGCATTGGCCATATCAAGCTTGATTAACATACCTTTTTCCTTTCTGGCTTTGCTGGAGTGGATAGCTTCTTGAACGAGGATGACATTGTCAAGTATTTGTCTCCCTTCCAGAAAGTCGTCTTGGTTGTCAGAAATAATGTTGTTGATTAAAGGCTTCATCGAGTCGCCAGCATCTTGGATATGATTTTGTAGGAGGAGTTGCTTAATGAAATTGGTATGAATCTGCTGAAAGAGCTGGGATTTGTTTCTTTTGGGATGAGGGACAAGAAAGTGTTGTTTGTGCCTCCACCGATTTTTGCCTTTGAGTGGAAGTTCTTTATCATTCTCATAAAGTCTTTTCTTATGTACTTCTAGCATGCCT
The DNA here is from genome assembly GCA_027924585.1 of Larix kaempferi. NCBI lineage: Eukaryota > Viridiplantae > Streptophyta > Pinopsida > Pinales > Pinaceae > Larix > Larix kaempferi. The sequence goes on from BSBM01000249.1 coordinate 10,986,935, forward strand.
TATAAAAATGTATGGAGAATCTGTCGGGACCCAGAGCTTTATCAGATTCGAATGAGTGAATCGTGTTGAGCACTTCCTGCTCGGTGAAGGGTTTAAGAATATTCAGATTGTCCTCAAGCGTGATGCTTTTCTAAATATGCTCCAACAGAGTAAGCTCGTCATCTCCTTCAATACGGTCATCATCAGCGAAGAGCTTGGAGTAGTGAGCGTGTGCGATGCTTTTGATATTTGTGTTTCTTGTGCAAATCGTGCCATCCTCAGTTTTGATTTCACCAATGTGATTGAAGGACTGTCTGATCTTGAATTGTTTATGGAAATACCTAGTATTCTTGTCCCCTGATTTGAGCCAAGTGCTCCTTGACTTCAACCTCCAGTATTCCTCTTCAGCTCGAAAGGCGTGATAAACTCTCGTTTGCTGAGTCGTTTCTTCCTGCGGCGTATTAGCTTCAACAGGTTGTTCTTCCATGACGAATTGGATATCTTCAAGTACACCCACGGTAGTCTTTCTGGGTTCTACAGGGGCTGGGAAATTGGATTTTTCCTAGATCTTAAGTGCGGCCTTGGTATTTTTCAATTTTTGTTCCCATACGTGACAGGGAGAGCCCGTGATGGGGATTCTCCACGCCTTTTCCAAAATGGTCCATAAACTTGCATGATCGAGCCATTGGGGACTAAACCTGAAAGGAATTGGGTCGAGTTCCTCAATGTCATTAAATTGGAGTTGGATTGGTTTATGATCAGAGGCAAGATTGGCTAGAATGTTGTATGAGATGATTTGGGTGTCAGACAAAAGGCTACTATGGACGAGGAATCTGTCCAATCTGGCCATGATATTCCCCTTGCCAAGACGCTTGTTGGACCATCTGTACTTCCCTTTTTTAGGCTTGATATCGATGAGATCCCATTTATGGATAATTGCTTCAACCTGAAGTTTGAAGAAATCATTACCACTTAGGCCACCTTTCTTTTCAGATTTGGATAGGGGGATGTTCATATCACCGGCTAAGATAATGTTTTGAGGATTATAAGCATCCAAAAAATCTTCGAGTAGGCTCCAACACTCCTTTTTTTCAAAGTAAAGGTTTGGTACATACATGTTGAATAGGGCGATTTGCTTGTTGCTCTGCAGGTGGGTGAGTTCAGTATATATCCAATGTTGCGTAGCGAATTGATTGTGGAGCTGGAATTTTTCAGAGGACCATAAGGTTTCCAAACCTCCAAAAGCTCCTCTAGCTCTTATTGCATAACCAACATTATGCTTCCAATGTTCTTTTCCAGTGGCTAAGACTGTATTGTCCTCGAGTTTGGTCTCCTGGAGTAGTAGAAGATCTGGCATGTCGATTCTTTGTAGATATTTGACTGCTTCAATCTTGCAGGGATTACCTAGACCTCTACAGTTCCAAGAGACCAGCTTCATCATTTATATATGTAGATGGAGGAGGGAGTTCCTCCTGGTAGGTCTCCATATTTCTTTCCTGTTAACCTGGATCTAGTATTTATGCTGAAAACCATATCTATCGTTGCTTGGGATCCTTGAACTTTCTCACGCTCAGCTTCTTCTTCTCTTAGCTCTTTGGTAGATTTTCGACCTGGTTTTTTGGAAGATTTATCTAAAGGTTCTTTCGATGAGGAGGGGGAGTTGGGGGTTCTCGCTTTAGTGATTTCAGCGTAGGAGGGAGTCTCTTTGATTAGGGTAGAACTGTTGGGACTGGGGGTACTCTGGGACGAGGAGATCAAAGTATTTTCAGGGGCGAGCGAAGTTGCTTGAGTATCTTGTTGTTCACGTATTTCTCCTTCTTCTTCAGCCTCGGGGTTATCATGGATCTCAGATGATTCCAGGGATTTGAAGTTGTTCCTGTTGTTCGAGGTCGATGGATCATGATGTTGTTGATCTGCTTTCTGTATATTTAGGCTTTTTGAGTGAGATTTCATACCTCCTTTGGTGTTTTTTTGGATGGCTATCCATTGTTCTTTTTTCCCTTCTGACTCTGGATCCGAAGGCTTCTTTTTGCATGATCGTGCGAAATGACCGTATTCATGGCAAAACTTGCATTTGAAGGGGATATGTTCGTAGTCAAGTTCTTGGATATGTGACCAATCTGCTACTGTAAGATTTATTGCTTCCGAAAGGCCATGTTCCAGATCTACTTCGACACAAATTCTCGCGCATGAGTATTGATCTTTCCGATCAGCTTTGTCGATGTATTTACCTAGGGTGTTTTTTATTGCTTCCAGAGATTTTGTATTCTAGCAATGAAGAGGAAGGTGGGGGAGCCTCACCCAAACAGGGACATCAGAGGGGATATCGAGCGTTGGGTCAAAATTCAGAGTCCATCTGTTCATATAGAGCCCTTGCGGTCCCATGAAGTAGGGACCGTTCCTGAAGATGAGCTCGCGATACTGCTTGCATTCGAAGACGAAAGCGAAGTAACCTTTACCTAGGAAGAAAGGTTTAACATCTTCCGAGAGAAGAGGTCTCCAATTCTTCTGGACCCATTTTTCGGTGGACTTAGGGGAAAGCCATAAGCCTATGAAATGGCCTATTAAAGCCCATTCCGACAGGTTGAGGGCTGTCGGAATGGGATGTCTTGCAGGGAAGTTCCACCGGCAGAGCTACAGTAGGAATCACATTGATTTTCTTTACGAATTTTTGTTGAGAAGAAGAGAGCGGCTTCTTGCCTTGAGCGGATAAAAGCTTTAAAAAACTAGCAAGGTCAGGGGGGAGGGGGGGGGGCTTTCTACTCCCGAGGCCATTGGAGGCAAAGGGAGAAAGCCCTAGGAGAGGGGCAGTGAGGTAGATGGGGGCGAGAAAGAGGAGATCCATGATCGAGGATGAAGGGAGGAGAGAACAGGTTGCTAGGAGGGCGTTTGAATGCAGAGAAGGAAGCTAGAAGGGCCAGAGGTCGACATTAAAGGGTCGAGGGACAGTCTGAAGGCAGACCAGGCTAAGTCTAAATCAAAAAGGGATGCAGAGCACGCAACCGACGTTGAGCATGCAGCCAATGCTCGAGAAAAGAAAAAGTCCAGTGAAAATGTTAAATAACAGGTATTTACATGAATCTCAAGTTCTCGTAAACCGAATTGGTTTTGATAGTTTGAGCACCTATGTGAAAATCCCGAAACATGGGTTTTGTTCCTAAGGTCAATGACATGGATCTAGGTTGATTAAAACTTACCAGTCTTGCACATGTGTATCTCTAGCACGCGATTAATGCTTCAACCCAAGTTTGTAGCAGTTTTGAAATAACCAACTTTCGCGTTGATTTCTGTGTAGATGGAGTTGAATATGAAAAATACGATACATGGATTTTGTTCCTAGCATGATAAATTGAGTACTATGGGGGACGTTTTCAAAAATGAATTACAATTTATGAGATCTTGGTGGTTTGTTAATGCAGATATGCCTAAATTACATGAAAACCCAAATTTTTATGATTTTTTTTCCTAAAATTGTAAAATTCATTTTATGAGTTGGGAATTTGGTTCCATCAGTAATTTCATGTATAAATAAGGAGTCATAGGATGGAGAGAGGCAATTATATGATGATGTGTAATTGGATTCATTCTTGTATCAAGATTTAGGGAGTTGATTATCATAATCTTGTAATCATAATATTAGTTTTAATGAAGAACTGCTGAATTTTGGTGCATCTTCTTGACTTGATTTAATCTTCCCTGGCAGCTCTGACCACTTGGTAAGGGACCCTCAATGTGGGTAAGCATTGTTATGTTTCAATTTTTTTTTGTAGATTATAATTTAATTAATTGCATTTCCATATTTCTTATGTGTGGTTTTAATTTCCAATTGCAATTTGATGTAGTTTTATGAATTTGTGTTTATTAGATACAATAGATTATTGAATATTCATGATCAATTCTTCAATGGTGTGGAATTTCATTTCAATTCTGCAATTACATCAGTTTATGCATTTAGTCATCAAATTGCTGTTATGTTTTGCTCCTCCTTTGTCTTTGTTTTATACGCACTTACCACCATCAACTAATTCATCCATTGTGCAATTAATTACAGGGTTCATGCTTGACAAATTTCCCTCATATTGTGACATAGCATACTCAATGTTTGGGTTAATCTATCTCTGATTTAAATACTTTGTTTTTATTAATTGTGCTCTGCCTCAAATATGCTCCTTTCAATTCACATTCACACCCTTTCAAAATCTCCTTCAATTTGCTACAATTCCATTCACTAATTCACTGCTATTTCACCCCAATTCATTGTGAATCCATTACCTTATTATTGCTCCTTCTTTAAATACTATTTTGCCATGAATTCGTTCCTTAATTGTCGTCCATCTCACCTAGATTCATGCCCATTCCAACGTTGGTTTATGTTTGAACAAAGATCACATTAGTTCCAATTTGTTTCTTGTGTGTTTATAAAGCAATTACAAAACCAAAATACAAAGTATTCCTTCACCCTCATATGTGCGTCTTTATTCCTTTCATATAAATCGGTTAAAACCACAACCTTGTGCACTTACAAGAGATCGATTCTCTCATCACCCAACAATGCATAAATAAATATAAACTATGTTTGTTTACCCTGCTCATATAAGATTTGTTTAGAGATTGAATGTAGAGATATAATGCTTCCATATTGTTTCTATTCAAAATTTCAATAATTATTTATGTAATTGTGTTTAATAAATCAAGAATTCAACACACAAGAAGCTTGACCATTCCCATTACAATTTTCTATTTCCACTCTGAATTTCTAATTCTGGAATTGATTAGAGGACATTGTCAAATCTATAATTCAAGTGAAGAAAGAGATTCTAGAGTACGTCTCTTTCCATTTATTGTTTCTTATATAAATCATTGTTTAAATTTTGGGTTCATCATTCTTTTACTTTGTTGTCTAATAAGTGTATTGCAAGTGTTGTATCAGGTATCCCATTTCAAGGTTTCTTGCAAGAGTATCAAGGAAAGCTCATATGGGGCATGTCCGATAAGTGTATTGGGATTGCCATATCAGGGGTACCATTTCGAGGCTTGTCGTGATGGTATTTGGGTAAGTCTTGATGGGCCAAGTTCGATAGTGTATCGCGAGTGGTGCAGGGAGGGGATGACCACAACCCGTACAACCCGCACCTTCCCAGGAAATAGGGTGATCCTTTAAAGTTGAATCACCAACCTTAGATACCACCAACTAGGTTCTTCTCCACTACGTCTCTCCCCTTCAAAATGGGCTTTCCACAAGGTTCTGATAGTCAAAACTGACCTTCCGCAACGCCCTTGTGGAAACAACTCCTTTCCACAATTGTAGCGTTCTTCCAAAACAATCCTTCCACAAGCGCCTTCCCGCAACGGTCTTTCCGCATGCTCCTTTCTGCAGTTTGTGGATTGCAGATTGTGGGCGCGTGCTTCGTGATTTCTTGAAAACACTTCCAGAATAACCTTTCCACAACGTGACTTCCACAACCGCTCGCCGTTAACTCCTGCGCTTCTCCTTCCTGCGGAACGAGATAGCGACCGTCGATCTTTTGCGGATGGAATATCGTCCGTTGATCTTGATCAATGCGAAACACTTCGCATTGGCTTGCGAAAATGCTAATTTTTGCGCACGTCCAGTTGATCGGTTCTTTCCCCACCGTCGATCTTCTTTCGGCTTTGATCTGAGCCGTCCAACCTCCGTTTAGTCGCTTCGACTGCGCTCTATGATTTCTTCACTGATTGATCATAGAATCGATCAATCCAGCTCAACTCTTCGTTCATATCTAAGGGAAACTGAATGCAAACAAGAATTTACTTAACTACTTAATGGTGGTCAGTTTGCAAACGATTAGATTTCTTAACTGCACATATAAATCACACAGATACGGAACAAAGACTCATTCACACAGAAATCAGGCCCACAATTGCATATAGCTCTACCTGACAGAATATCAAATCATTCTTCATTCAAGATGCACAGGAAACCTATCGAATACACATAAATTATAATTGCACTAAATGATAGCTAGAAAATTTTACATTCCGACCAAAAATGATCAACCCCAATTGACTCGAACCCGCCCCCTTTCTCATTCAACTCTATCCTTTTTATCCCTTCGCCTCCCCAAAACAGAATGGACGAACCGCAAACAAACTCCTAACAGACTCTCCTCCATCACTGAGGGGGTCACTATCATACTACAACAGATTAGCTAATGGGCTTGACCTCCACGCAGGGAGTATCAAATTGCCACTACTTCTATTTCCTCAAAACTTACAACATACAAGGCAATTACATATTATGTAAATATCTCAAAACTACTTAACAAAATGAATTCCCTTCATGACAGCTCGTCCTCGTGCTAGTCACAACATGTGAACACGTAATCACATTGTTGACTCAGCATTGATGCTCCTGCATCAAACTCCCAAGGTTAAAAATTCTGAACCCTTGTTCAGTAAATCAGTTACACGGAGAAACCCTTTGTCTCCAATTCTTCAGCATCCATCCATGTAGAATCTTCTACAAGACGTCCTTTCCATTTGATCAAGTACTCCAAGCAGTCTCTCTATCTGGTACTCTTTGCCACTCTAGTATCCAAGATTGACTCAACTTATGATGGCTAGGCCATAGGCATTTGTTTTAGCCACTGAAGGTCTTCCACTTCTGGCACTTGTCCTGTATCATCTGTCACATAAGTATACAGGTCTGCAACATTAAAAATAGGTGATATACCAATCCCTGTTGGCATTTCCAGTTCATAGGCATTGGCTGAAAACTTTCTAAAGTATTCTACAGGGTCCAATCTTTTTCATTTTCAACTTGTTATACTCTCCTTTTGGAAATCTCTCCTTCCTCATATGTGCTAAAACCAAATCTCCTACCTCATAGTTTTTCTCTCTTCTCTTGGAATCTGCTCTTGCTTTGTAACTACTGTTACTCTGTTGCAACCTTGCTTTAACTCGCTCTTGTAGTTCACTGATCATTGTTGCAAAATCCTCTCCATCTGCACTTATCTTCTCCATTTTACCCAAATCACGAAGTTCACACACTCCTCTTGGGTGCATTCCATACAGAATTTGGAATGGACTCATTCCAGTACTTCGGTTTGGTGAGTCATTATATGCAAACTCTGCTTGATCTAGTGCTTTGTACCATTGCTTTGGATTCTCTCCAATCAGACTTCTCAACATGTTACCCAAACTCCTATTTACCACCTCAGTCTGGCCATCAGACTGTGGATGATATGCTGAACTAAATTTCAACTTGGTTCCCAACTTCTTCCACAAGGTCCTCCAGAAATGACTTGTGAACTTTACATCCCTTCCAGATACAATGCTCCTAGGTAAACCATGTAGCTTCACAACTTCATTGAAAAACAAGTTAGAAATGTGTGTGGCATCACTAGTTTTATAACATGGAACGAAATGTGCCATCTTGGTAAATCTATCCACAACTACAAAAATAGAATCATTTCTCTTCTGAGTTTTTGGCAAACCCAAAATGAAATCCATACTCATAGAATCCCAAGTCCTAGTTGGAATAGGCAATGGTGTGTATAAGCCTGTGTTCTGGCTCCTTCCCTTGGCACGCTGACATACCCTACATCTGCTTACAAATTTCTCAACTTCAGACCTCATCTTTTCCCAAAAATAGAAATGGCTCAACTGTCCAATGGTCTTATCACTTCCAAAGTGACCTGCCATCCCTCCATTATGTTTCTCCTATATCAGGTTTGTTGGATTTTGTACAACTTCGAAAGATATTATTCATTATATTTTATTGTACCTTCATTTTACTTGTTTATACCTAATAAGGGAGAAGAACTTTAAGTAATCAATTATGTAAACACATGAAAGAATCAATGTAAGCCTTGGGGTGCAAAAGAAACAAATAAAATTATTAAAAATAAATTATTTATTGCCCCCAGGTGAAGTCGGCCCAGTTAGGGAATTTCTGGTTTTTACCCTTGTATAAATAGGAGGCTAGTGGACCTCATTAGCTCATTCACTCACTTAGGAAGTGCACATCACTTGGAGGAGGCTGATTTCCCATCACTTGAATGAGGAAGCTTATTTGGGGCATCTACTTGTGAAAGACACTTTCACATTCTTTCTCTTTTCTTATTTGTACTCTGATCTCAGAATTATCATCTCTCTGCGAAGGTCGCTGGGTTTCTCCCATTTGGGTTTCCCGGGTCAAAATCTGTGTTGTTGTTTTGTGCTTTGTCCTGCTTCTAGTGATCTTGGTTATGCATTTATGTTTTATGCTATGAATGCATGAAATTTAACAAGGTTCTTTCTAATGGAACATTTGGGAATACAAAGTTTACTATTTTTAAAGAGTAAACCATCTTGCAACATATCACCAACATATACTCTATCCATGGCTCTCTGTCCACTTCCACAGGATTCTTACAAACTTGGTATGCATCCTGAAAATCAATGTCGGTCTCATAAAATCCTCTTAAGTGCTCAAATCCCAAGACTTGGATCTGATTCTCTCACACCATCAATTGTCTCCTACTTAAGGCATCAACTACTCGATTTGATTGTCCACTGATGTGCTTTATCACGAAGGTAAAGTTTTGCATGAACTCAACCCACTTGACATGCTTCTGATTCAACTTAGGTTGCTACATGATGTACTACAATGCATGATTATCAGAAAACACAACAAACTCTCTAGGCATCAGATAATGTCTCCAATGCTTCAGTGATTGCACAATAGCATAGAATTCCTTGTCATAAGATGAATACTTATGTTTGAAATCATTCAACTTCTCGCTGAAATAGGCTATAGGTCTGTCTTCATGACTGAGTACAGCTCCAATTGATACTCCACTGGCATCACACTTCACTTGGAAATGGTGTTTGAAATCTGGTAATTTCAACACTGGTTGCTCAGTAATCTTCTTCTTCAAAAACTGAAAGCTACTTTCAGCCTCTGCTGTCCATCTAAATGGTTGTTTGTCCTTTCTAATTGTTTCAATGATAGATGAACAAATACCACCGAAATTCTTTATAAACTTCCTATAAAAACTTTCCAATCCATGGAAACTTCTTACCCAAAAATACTCTGAGGTGAAGACCAATCAATGATTGCTTGCACCTTTTCTGGATCCATCTTCAATCCATCTCTTGAGATAAAAAACCCAAATACACTAGTTCTGATTTCATAAATGTACACTTCTTCACATTCACTAACAAATTTTCTTTTTGTAGTTTCTCCAAGACACATCTCAGATGCTCTAAGTGTTCCTTTTCTGTTTTACTACAAATCATAATATCATCAAGGTAAACTATCACAAACTTACCTATGAAAACTCTCAATACTCCATTCATTAATCTCATGAAGGTGCTTGGTGCATTGGACAATCCAAATGGCATAACCAACCATTCATACAACCCATCATTGGTTTTAAAGGTTGTCTTCCACTCATCTCCTTCTCGAATCCTGATTTGATGGTATCCACTCTTCAGATCTAACTTTGAAAAACATGTTGCCCCACTCAGGCAATCCATCATGTCATCCATCCTGGGTAATGGAAACCTATACCTGATGGTAATCTTGTTAATTGCCCTGGAGTAAGTGCACATCCTCTATTCACCATCCTTCTTTGGGGTAAGTATTGTTGGTACTGCGCATGGACTCAGAATTTTCTGAACCAATCCCTTGTCTAACAATCCTTGTACTTTCCTTCTAATTTCTTCATTCTCTTGAGATGTCAATCTGTATGCTGCCTTGTTTGGTAAGCTTGCTCCAGGAATAAAATCAATATGGTGACTTATATCCCTCTTCGGTGGTAACTCATTGGGTAAATCATCTACCACAATGTCACTAAACTCTCCTAGCATCTCCCGGATCTCCTCAGGAATATCTGTAATATTAGTCTTCATCACTACCACTCTAGGCTTACATACTACAGCATAGTTCAGTCCCTTCTCATCAATTTGCTGCAAATATTTTTTCCCTGTCAACATCAGGACTTTAGGTGTTTCTTACTCTGTCGAACACTCTCCTTGCAAAGGGTGAAGAATATGTGTTATCCCATCTTGTACAAAAATATGACAATTCTTCCTACCATCATGCACTACCCTCTTGTCAAATTGCCAGGGTCTTCCCAAAATAATATGGCAAACATCACATATAATCTTGTCCTTATAGGTGCCTACTTGAAAATCAACTTCACATTGTTCACTTACCAGTATTTGATGTCCTTTATGCAACCAAGATACTTTGTATGGAACAAGGTGTTTGGTCCTCTTCAGACTCAGTTTCTCCACCATCTCTATGGAAACAAGATTGTGAGTGCTCCCACTATCAATCACCATCTTACAACACTTTCCTCTGACTTTACACATGGTTCTGAATAAATTCTTCCTTTGAGCTGGTTCCACTTCCTCCTTTCAGGTTTCAATAAGATCTTGTTCATCATTAAGGATTCTCCCTTCTCTGGCATATTCTCGGCCATGGTCATCTGCTCCTGGTGCTGCTAATTCTAAGCTACATAGGCTACTCTCTGTCCTATGTCTTCCTTCTCTGGACATTCAAAGGATCTATGCCTCAACTTGTTACACTTTTAACACCTGTAAATAGTTTCTCTGCCTCTTCCTCTACCTATACCTCTTTGGTAAGGTCCTCTCTCTCTGGATTTACTTCCTCTACCTTGGTGCTCATGTTGGTGTGAATTACTGGGCCCTCCTCTTTGGGCTGCAAACCTTCCTCTTCCAGCTGCTTGCCCCCTTCCTTGGGCTGAACCTTTGCCCCTATTGAAACTTTGCTTCCTCACTAAATTTTCTTCTGCTCTCAAGGCACATTGGTATGCCTCTTCCATGGTTCTTAGTGATATCATGTCGATCTCATCCTGAATCTCCATCCTGAGACCATTGACATATCTAGCAGCCTTCTCTACTGATTCTTCTACATAACCTTCCCTTAAGTTTACTTTGTAGAATTCTTCAGTATACTCCCTTACAGTCAGTAGTCTTTGCCTAAGGTTCTGCATTTGTCTATACAAAGTCAACTGGTAGTCCTTGGGCAAGAATTTGGATCTCATCTTAGATACCGTCCTGTCCCAGCTCTTTATCAAGGGTTTGTTATTCCGTATCCTTTCAGCTTGCACACTATCCCACCATAGGGACGCATGTCCTTTCAACCTCGTCACTGCAAACCTGACCTTCTTGTTATCCTCAATTTCATCATACTCAAAGTACTTGTCTAACTCGTTGATCCAATCAATAAGGTGTTCAACAGTGAGACTTCCCTCATACGTAGGCAACTCAGGTTTAGGTCTTGAGCTTGCTCCAAGAATTGATCGAAAGTATCTTAGCTTAGGTGTCTCCTGCATGGGTGCTGCTTCTTCTTCTCGTTCTTCTTCATCAGGTTCACTCACGTCTCTTGCTTCTGGGTCTCTTCGTCTATCCATCTCCACAGCTTCCATATGTGCTCGCATTTCTCTCATTTCCTCCAAGACTTCTGTGTTCGTTGCTCGTCTTCTTCTGTCACGACCTCTTTCTCGGCCTACATGTGTCGCCATGTCTTTCTTCTACTGCGCTAAGCAAAGATCACTTTGATACCAAAATTGGTGCAGGGGGGGATGACCACAACCCGTCCAACCCGCACCTTCCTAGGAAATAGGGTGATCCTTTAAAGTCGAATCACAAACCTTAGCTACCACCATTTAGGTTCTTCTCCACTACGGCTGTCCCCTTCAAAATGGGCTTTCCGCAAGGTTTTGACAGTTAGAACTGACCTTCCGCAACGCCCTTGTGGAAACAACTCCTTTCCACAACTGCAGCGTTCTTCCACCTTCCACAAGCGCCTTCCTGCAACGGTCTTTCCGCACGCTCCTTTCCGCAGTTTGCGGATTGCAAGCATGTGCTTCGTGATTTCTTGAAAACACTTCCGCAATAACCTTTCTGCAACGCGGCTTCCGCAACCGCTAGCCGTTAACTCCTGTGCTTATCCTTCCCGCGAAACAAGCTAGCAACCGCCGATCTTTTGCGGATGGAATATCGTCCATTGATCTTGATCAATGCGGAACACTTCGCATTGGCTTGCGGAAATGCTAATTTCCGCGCACGTCCAATTGATCGGTTCTTTCTCCACCGTCGATCTTCCTTCGGCTTTGATCTGAGCCGTCCAACCTCCGTTTAGTCGCTTCGACTACACTCTATGATTTCTTCACTGATTGATCAAAGAATCGATCAATCTAGCTCAATTCTTCGTTCAGATCTAAGGGAAATTGAACACAGACAATAATTTACTTAACTACTTAATGGTGGTCGGTCTGCAAATGATTAGATTTCTTAACTGCACATATAAATCACACAGATACAGAACATAGACTCATTCACACAGAAATCAGGCCCACAATTGCACACATCTCTACCTGACAGAATCTCAGATCATTCTTCATTCAAGATGCACAGGAAACCTATCGAATACACAAAACTTCTAATTGCACTAACTGATAGCTAGAAAATTTTGTATTCCGACCAAAAATGACCAACGCCAACTGACTCAAACCCACCCCCTTTCTCATTCAGCTCTATCCTTTTTATCCCTTCGACTCCCCAAAACAGAATGGCTGAACCACACACAAACTCCTAACAGACTCTCCTCCCATCACTAAGGGGGTCACTATCATACTACAACATATTATCTAGCGGGCTTGACCTCCACATAGGGAGTATCAAATTGCCACTACTTCTATTTCCTCAAAACTGAAAACGCACAAGGCAGTTACATATTCTATAAATATCTCAAACTACTTAACAAAATGAATTCCCTTCATGACAGCTCGTCCTCTTGCTAGTCACAACATGTGAACACGTAATCACATTGTTGACTCAGCATTGATGCTCTTACATCAACGAGTGTTGTATTGGGGGTCCCATCTTGGGGTTTTCCTCAATGGAGTCATGGGAAAGGATGATATGAAAATTCCAATAAAAGATATATGATGAAGGTTGTTGGAGATGTTAAAAAGCTAAAAAAACAAAATAAAACAAAATAATAAAAAACAAGTCTGGAGCCCAAAAATTGTTTTGGCCATAACAAGAGTATTTTAACTCAGAATTCGATGAGACCTGAGGCGTGTGGACGCCATAGACGGATACTACAAAACTATTAGTGAGATGCCCAATCCCATTCCACTTCAATTTGACAAAAAAATTGAAATAATGGATTTTAAAGATCAATGTCCAGAGACACAATGGGGGCCTTGTTTGGGTCAAAATTGCTATGGTACAATCATGGACTATGCACACAAATAAATCTGGAAGATTGGGGCCAAATTCCAAAAGGTGTGAAGCCAAGGTGCGAAAGAAGGCCAAAGTCCACCATTCCAAAGCATTTTTTGGGGATTTCAGAAAGCTTGCAAGAGGTAAAAGTGACCCTGGATGTTGAGACCAGAAAAAATTATGAACTTGACATTTTACCTACTAATCAAAATAGACAAATTTGGTTAGAGGAATTTTTTCCATAAATGCTTAGTTTGGAAGATAGTTAGTTTTGCTAAAATTTCCAAGTCTAGGAAAAAGTGCGGTAGTCAATTCCAAAAATTTAGAGAAGTCGATTGGGACATTGAATCAAGGATATGAAAGTTGATGAGTGATCCTTTTTATATTTATTATCAAATTCCGATATAAAAAAAATGATTCTCTCTATATTTTCTTCTACAGGAGGTTGAAGTTAGTCTCCGAAGTTAATTGCACCTGCAAAAAAAGTACAGAATTGGGCAAAAATTAGCAGTTTTGGAAGGTTGTAACTTTCAACTCTGAGATCAGAATGAAGCATGCAGATAGGAATTAGAAATGTTATCCATATGGTAAAAATGGTGCACAATCATATTCTGAATGGGGAATTCATATGTTTCAGAGATTTGAACAAAAAAGTGCCTGTAACCTTGATTTGACAAAAAAAGTCAATAGGGGCAGTTCCGAGAATGCATGAAATTTAATTTTGTGAATTTTTAAGAAGTGATGAAGCTAATAAATGTGCTTATATGAACACTTTTGTAGATTCAATATCATATCAGTAACAATTAAGGGTCAAAATTCAATATAGTATAATTTGGAAATCCTTGGTCTTGGTTGGGCCAAGAAAACCATCATCATGGATGATACACATGATCCTTATGCAATTGAAACAAGTGCCTTGGGAGAAAATATACAGGTTGAGAATCTATAGACATAATCCAATGGTCAAAGAAACCAAGTAACTCCCCCAGACATTGTAGAAACCATGACAAGCTTAAGAGTGGAATTACAAAGTTGCATACTAGATAATGAGAGGTTGCTCAGAGATCAGGAAGAGCATAACCAACTAAATGCAACCATGCTCCGAAGCTTAACATACAGTCAAAGGAAGATTCAACTAGGACATCACTCACGAAGTGAGGCAAAGAGTGGGGGTATCTCAAGGAGGCAATCTCACAAGAAGTCCCATAGCTCAAGAAGGATATCTAGACAAAGGACATGCACTCCATATTTCTATTCTAGTGAGTCATCTACCTTTAAAGACTCCATTGAAGACAAGATCTCCATATCATAGAAATAAGAGGAAGAGTCCAATTAAGGACAACTCACATGGGGAATCTTGGAAGACCAAACCTCCTACTTTTGATGGTGAATGTAAATAGGGTCATGGAGCTGAGGCTTGGCTTCTTGGGACGAGGAAGTAGTTCCAAGTCCAAGACTACTATGGGAAGATGAAGGCAAGGGTGTCCATACTTAATATGAATGGAAGAGCATATACATGGTGGGATCACCTTAGGAAAGTGAAGAAGATCAATGGAAGGAGAATTGTGTGGAAGAAATTCAAGAAGTACTTCAAGCAAAAGTACCTCTCTGATAGGTACTACAATAACAAAATCAGTTTTGAAAGTTGGTTGGGAGGAACAACGACCTGCAGATTTGATTTCCATCAGTTTGGTATTTAGGTTCCATTCTATATATTCTTATTATGAATTAAGAAAGTTTAATTATTCCTATTAGTGTTTATTATATATCTTAATATTTTCTTTATCAAGTTTTGTTTTCGAATGTTGTTATGTTGAGTAAGCAAAATTAGAAATTTATATATATGCATCGAGTAGTTTATAGTTTACTATTTATAAAATAATTTATACATAGATGTTAGGATACTGCATTTATACAAAATAGAGCTATAGAGTAGGGTATAATATATAAATAAATATAATTATATTTCATGTATAAACATATATGTATATATACAGAAGAAATTATATGCATGAAAATACCAATATAGACAGAGTCTATGTGGCCATTACTAGAACGCTCGTAACCTTCTATTATCTGAGACAAGAGGTATTTACTAGTACAAAACTGAATAACATAAACAGAACCAATAAATACCAAATATATATAGACTTAATAACAAACCCGAGAGACATTTTCAAATTCAAAACGATAATTCTGAACAGAGCTTAATGAAAATAAAAATACATAGGGTTAATGAGAAATCCGAGAGGCTTCTTAAACACAAGAAGCATTCTAGAGCAAGGAGGTTTTTAAATATAATCAAGATACAATAAACACACCGATAGGGCCAGTACCAATATTTTTTAATACTTAGAGCTAATAAATTTTAAACCATATGTGCAGAGTAAAGGGGATTAAACCCTGAATAATCCACATATAAAAAATGTAAGTATTTACAAGCAATGAGCATTATCTATAGAACTTGAGTCGAGGGGATTTAAGCTATAAATAACAACGAAGGACCAAATCCATATAAATAGTTATGAGAAAATGCACATAGTAGCATCAACACGAAGAAGCCGAAGATTAATCGGCAATTTATACGTTTCATAAACTAGAAGATCAAATAGTTATCCATGATAAAAAAAATAGTATCATTCACATTAAGAACCCGAATCTCTCGGTGATCTAAAAACTAGACAGAATCTGTAAGCAAGACAGTAGAAGCATAAGGGTTAAACCCAGACTTTGTTTTGAATCCCAAATCGCAGAGCCTTCTAGTACATTATATCTCTGAAACTGCCATAGTGAAAGTATGAACCAAGAAACCTTATAAACTATATCTTTCCATAACAATTCAGAGGCCGACGCCTTGGGCGTTTCTCAAGAACCAAACTTAAAATCTATCAATGGGTCACGTGAAGCCGAGAAGCCACCTTCCCTGGTTTACAAAACCCCATTAATACAGGAGTTTAAATACATTATAACTGGTCAACTGAGAGAAGGTTTATCCATACCTGGTTTGGTGGAGTGTGAGTTCCATCACATGCAAGTTGCAGTAAGGTCCACACCTTTGAATGGATACCCAAAACACAATAGAAAACCAAACTAGAATTCTAAATTTACGAAAACTCCAAAGAGTATTTAGAACTTAAACATTTCATAAGGTTAAAACTTACTAGTCATTTGTTAACTGAAGGTCTTGAGAAACCCTGGATACAACCGGTTCAAGAATCTAGCTTCCCGCTATTTCAGAAGCAACAAACACCGAATCGCCACTAAGACCCTAAATGGGTAAACTTATACCAAGAATATTTATCTACCATCACTTTTCAGAATAAACACAAGTGGGATGGTTACCGCCATCATTGCAAAACATGTGTAAACAAGTTATGCACAACATTATTCTCTTATTTTGATTAATTCTTTATACAAATTCAATGTTTAAGTGAGGATAACTTACTGTAGTTTTTGTCTCCTCCTCGTAACCTCCAACACGACTAGAGCAGAACCTCCAGGATCGTAGCTTCCAAACCTTCTACAAATTCGAGCAGAAAATTACTATACAATCGTAGAGCAAGTTATGACCTTTAGCAAACAAAAGACAGAGCTTGGCTCTATATTCTTCATCCCTCCCTCACTTCTATGTTTCACATACCATGTGTCCACACTAGGGAGAACCCTCGGTAGGGTTTTCTGTGTAATCAAGAAATGAAGCCAATAGTAATCCAAGAACCGGTAGTATCAAAGCATGGTACGAAGAGGCATAGAATTAATTGATTACACTTTCCAAGTCGAACCAACCCCGAGGAGAAACTGATCCAATGGTTATGATCAAGCCTGGTGTCCAGATGGAAGGTTGGCACGCCATCATGAGAATCAAGGTCTGGAAAGAGTTTAATACATCGCATGACCATATTAAAACCCTGGCCGCGCTGTCAAGATCATATGCCTTGGTTATAAAGACTAAATCAAAACTTAAATGATATCACATGGCTTAAACGTGTAAACCTTAGCCATGCTGTAAATTCCTCATATGTCTCGATTATCCATTTTAAACCAGGATTGAAACCTTAGATTTCGATATAGATCATAAACCATAGCTTAAGAACTTTACATTTCCATAAAGTTATGCTAGATAATATAGATAGGGTAAAAATCATTTTATACCTTGGTTATCAAAGAAGACCAAGGTCAAAACCTTAGGTTTCGACTTAGGCCATAAGCACACCTTAGAACTTAAACCTTGAGACATAGTTATGCTAGGATTTTAAAATAGCAAATGGATTGATAACATACAAATACCTTGTTTGATCTAAGATCCAAAGAATAGGATCCAAGGAATAAATCCATGTGCCTCTAGGCATTCAAACCAAAAAGCCTTAGAGTTAGTACACAGTAGGAAGTTTAAATGCTACCAAACACTTTCAGGTCAAATTTAAAAATATAATCACAAAACGTTGTACATAAAAACATAGATTCCTATTATCAGATCCTCATTACTTCCTAGCTAGCTCAGATATAATCTTTGAGTAAATAGTTTCAGAAAATAGTATTATGGATCCTAAATATATTAAGAATATTCCCCAGGAAATGAGTTTATGCTTTTGAGAAAAAGGAATCGATTTTATTTTATTATATATATATATATATATAGGTAAATTGGGGTTGTGACAAATTGGTATCAAAGCACGGTTGCAAACACTCGGCCTAAAAGAAGGCCCAAACACGTATATAAATATAAATAGAAAAATTGACTTATGTTTACGGTTTATTTCTCGTTATTTCAGGAAGAGAAATATAACCTTTATGTTTTAGGAAAATGGTAGAAGTTAAAATGTCCGTTGAAGAAGAGTCTCATCCTAAGGAATAAGAAAACATTAATGATGAAAATTTATGGGTGCATCTGAATGAAAGCATAAATGATAATCCATTTGAACTTCTACAAACAGTAAAGGATTTGAGAAGCAGAGTTACAAAGTGTTAAGGAAGATGATGAATGCATTTTAAAAGCAAAAGAAGAATTAAATAATGTCTTATTAACGAAAATACATAATCAGGAAGTAGAGAAGAATAAAGGACCTGAAATAGAAACAATGAGAACATCATCTTATAAACACAAAGCAAGAAAATTAAAATTTTCAGATAATGAGATTGAGTCTTCAAGTGGAAAATCAGCTAAACAGAGTAAACAAAATTTTAAGGAGTCTAGTGAAAGCAGAGATAGTAACCAACGAAGAAGAAAATGTAAACCTTATGAAGAAATTTCTGGTGAGTATAAGAAAATCAAACCTCCTATATTCAATGGTGAGATTGAAAGAGAAGAAGAGGCATAGGCCTGGATTTCGAGAATGAAAAAATATTTTCAAATCTATAATTATTCTGATGAATCGAAAGCAAAAATGGCAACTTATAATTTAACTGGATAGGCTAACATCTGTTGGCAAGATATTAAAAAGGTAAAATACATTAAGGAACATTACTTAACATGAAATATTTTTAAAAAGTACTTTAAGAGGAAATACTTATCAGAGCAGTACTATGAAGAAAAGGCTAATTTTATGACTTAAAATTAGGAACCATGACAATGAAAGAACTGTGCAGTAACTTCCTGAGCTTATCACGTCATGTACCCTATATTATTGATGAAAAACCTAAAATACAACGCTTTCTAAACTATTTACCTACAATTTATAAAGAAAGAATTGAATATGATAATCCCAAAACATTAGATGAAACTATGAGAAAAGCAAACTTTTGTTATGACCAAAATAAGAACAGAAAAGACAATTTAATAACGTGGAAAGGAAAAAGACGTGAAAATTTTGAACAAAGTAAGAGAGGAAAAAAATTCTTTAAGAATTTTGGAAATAATTATAGGGGTTACCAAGGAAACAATTACAAGGGTAATAAGCCACTGAATCCAATAATAAACGAAGGAAAATAAATGCCTGTTTTTTATAATAAAATACTACACAAAGGAAACCTCTAAAATGTTGGGAATGTGGCGAACCACATTATTTTAAAGACTGTCCAGTTAGAAGAAATCATTTCAGCAACGTACACACTATTCAAGAATATACTACTATGTGAGATATATCAAGGAGCATGCCCAGAATTAGCGCAACATTGGAAAACAGACAAGCAAATCATCAAACAACTATGGTGGAAATAGAAGGTATGTTAAAAGATAAACCGATCTCTATACTAATTGATCCTGGTGCAAGTTTAAGTTATGTTTCACCAATAATTGTAGAGCTATGTAAATTACATCAAAACAAATTTGAAAAGTCTTGGTTAATTCAACTTGCTACAGGCACGAAGATGAAAAGTAACTAGTTTTGTGAAAGATTGTGAATTTAATATGAATGGTTTTAAGACGCAAGCTGATTTAAATATTCTGCCTTTAGGATCTTATTATATGTTGATAGGAATGGACCGGTTAGAGAAGCATAGAGTAATTTTAAATTGTTATGATAAAACCTTCTCATGCATAGAGGAAGAAAGTAATACTATTGTAGTAAAAGGAATTCCAAGGAAGACTACAATTAGAGAAATATCAGCTTTACAAATGAAAAGGTTTGTTTGTAAAGGTTGTAAGGTATTTGTTGTCTGTATAATTGATGATAGAGATAAAAATAATGAAGTTAATATAGATGATATACCAGTCTTAAAATATTATAAGGATGTATTTCCGGAAGAAATTCTCGGATTACCTCCAAAATGAGAAATAGATTTTACTATTGACTTGGTGTCGGGAGCGGTACCAGCCTCAAAAGCTCCATATCGTATGAATATCTTGGAACTTAATGAATTAAAATCACAAATACAAGAATTAATAGATAAAAATTACATCCGACCAAGTGTTTCCCTATGGGGAGCACCGGTACTATTCGTAAAGAAAAAGGATGGTACTTTACGATTATGTATAGATTATCGGCAACTAAATAAAATGACTATTAAAAACAGATATCCTCTACCTCGTATTGATGACTTGTTTGATCAATTTTGAGGAGCAACGATATTCTCTAAAATAGACTTGATATCTAGATATCATCAAGTGCGGGTTAAAGATGAAGATATTTTCAAAAGAACTTTTAGAACCAGATATGGTCATTACGAATTTGTCGTAATGCCCTTCGGGTTGACAAATGCTCCAACATCTTTTATGTGTTTAATGAATAGTATATTAAGTAAGTATCTAGATAAATTTATAGTCGTCTTTATTGACGACATATTAATTTATTCTAAAAAAAAACAAGAGCATGAAGAACACTTAAAAATGGTTTTACAAGTATTAAGAGAACAAGAATTATTTGCTAGGTTTAGCAAATGTGACTTCTTTAAGGATAAAATTCAATATTTATGACACGTGATTTCTAAGGAAGGAATATCAGTGGATCTTGATAAGATTAAAGCTATAATGGAGTGCCATGTCCCTAAAGACGTATCTGATATCATATCTTTTATGGGGATTACTAGTTATTATCGAAAATTCATCGAAGGGTTTTCTAGGATTGCACATCCTATAACCTCATTACAAAAGAAAGGAAAGAAATTTGATTGGAATGACAAATGTGAAAATAGTTTTAATAAATTAAAATATTTATTAACGACAGCTCCTATCCTAAAAATTATTGACCCTTATAAAGACTTTGTCATATGTACAAATGCATGTAAAGAGGGTCTAGGGGGAGTATTAATGCAAGAAAATTATGTCGTAGCATATGAATCTAGGAAACTTAAAGAACACGAAAAGAACTATGCTACTCATGACCTAGAGTTAGCTGTTATCATTCATGCCCTTAAGATGTGGCAACACTATCTTATAGGGAGAATATTTTTGTGAATGTATGATAATATTAGTTTAAAATATTTATTCGACCAACAAAACCTTAACGCCAGACAGGCTAGGTGGTTATCCTTTTTAAGTGAATATGATTTTGAAATTAAACATATTAAAGGAAAAGAAAATAAAATGGCAGATGCTTTAAGTCGTCATGCAAATCTGATATATGTAACTGCAAGTAGCAGTTACGAAACAAATTTAGAGGACAAAATTGAAACAACAACAATGTTTGATAAAGATTATAAAAAATTAAAAGAAAAGACAACAGAAAATGAAACTAATCATGTAAACACAGAATTCAGTTTGAAAATAAAATGATTGTTATTACATAAAAGAAGATTATATATACCTAATTCAGAAGAAACTAAACTAATCATTATGAATGAATTACATAAAAGACCATATTCAGGACTCCTGGATATCAGAAAATGATTACCATGATAATAAAATATTTATTTTGGACCAATATGAAAAATGAAGTCGCAGAATACTTAGCTAGATGTATTGAATGTCAGCAAGTAAAAGTTGAACATCAACATCCAGCTGGATTGCTACAACCTTTACCCATTCCGGAATGGAAATGGGAGATTATCAGTATGGATTTTATAACAGGTTTAGCTAAAAATTCTAAACAAAATGATTCAATTATGGTTGTGGTCGATAAGCTTAGTAAAACAACACATTTTATTCCAGTTAATTCTACTTATAAAGCTATTAATATTGATGATATTTTAATGAAAGAGAATTTTAGATTGCATGGTATACCAAAGGTAGTGATTTCTGATAGGGAAAAGTTTAGGGGAATTTTTTGGAAGGATTTCTTTAAAGGTTTAGATACTCAATTAAATTTCAGTACTGCATATCATCCTCAGACCGATGGTCAAACTGAAGGGTGAATCAGATTTTAGAAGATGTGCTTAGAATGTACGTAATGGATAAACCGGGTAATTGAGAAGAGTATTTACATCTTGTGGATTTTGCATATAATAATCATTTTCAAACTTCGGCTAAATTGAGTCCATTTGAAATACTTTATGGATGAAAATGTAACACTCCAATTTCTTGGAGTAGTCCAGTTAATAGATTAATGTTAGGTCCTGAAGTATTGAAAGATATGGAACTAACAGTGAAACAATTACAACATAACTTGAAGATAGCTCAAGATAGACAAAAAATTTATGCAAGTTTAAAAACGACTTCAAGAGAGTTCCAAGTAGGAGATCATGTATATGTGAAAGTGAAACCCAGAAAAAGTTCCCTAAGATTGGGAAAATGTGCAAAATTAGCACTTAGGTATTGTGGACCTTTTGAAATACTATAAAAGGTTGGACCAGCAGCCTATCAGTTGGCACTACCACCTATAGTAAAAGTACATACTATTTTTCTTGTTTCATTATTAAAAAGATACATTCATGATGATACTCATGTGGTTGATTGGAATGTTATCCAGGTGGAACCCGAAGGAGAATTTCAAGTGGAACCGGAATGTATTCTCGGCAGGAGAGAACTTTTACTCCGGAACCATACCATCGGACAGGTAAAGGTGCAATGGAAGCACCTTAGTCTGGAAGAGGATACTTGGGAATTGGAAAGCAATAAGCGAGAAGCATATCCAATTCTGTTTTAGAATAACTTCGAAGAATGTTAAGTAACACCGAGGACGGTGTTAATCTTAAGGAGAGGTGTCTGTAATATACCAAAGAACTCGAACAATTATTTTAAAAGACTTTATGTTATTATTTTATCATTGATGTTTTGACCAAGTGAGGTAAAAATAATATGTAAAAGAATTTTAAATGAATAAACATTTATAATTGAGAGAATCAAGCTGGAGGTAGCTGTTAAAAGAGTGTTTGTTGACCCACAAGGAGGAATGACAAGTGTCAAGTAAAGATCCCAAGTGGAAAGGCTAGTTAATAAAGACTATACTGATGTAGGAGGCATCCTCCCTAAAAATTAGGTCGAAACTCAAGATGGAGTACTGATGGAGCAGGTGGCTCATAAGTGACCAAGTCCTAGGAAAATGGTATAAATATTGAACCCATCAAATGAGCAGGAGGCTGGTGATGGAGGGGAAAGAGAACTATCTGATTCAAGAGATGGCATTTTGACAAGTCTTCGTCCTTGTGGTTCAACAAACAGGCTCGGGGGTTTCAGAGCAAGTAAATTGGCTTTCTAGAAGTTGGTTGGGAGGAACAACGACCTCCAGATTTGATTTCCATCAGTTTGGTATTCAGTTCCATTCTATATATTCTTATTCTTAATTAAGAAAGTTTAATTATTCCTGTTAGTGTTTATTATATATCTTAAGATTTTCTTTATCAAGTTTTGTTTCGAATGTTGTTATGTTGAGTAAGCAAAATTAGAAATTTATATATATGCATCGAGTAGTTTATAGTTTACTGTTTATAAACTAATTTATACATAAGTGTTAGGATACTGTATTTATACAAAATAGAGCTATAGAGTAGGGTATAAGATATACATAAATATAATTATATTTCATGTATAAATATATATGTATATATACATAATAAATTATATGCATGAAAATACCAATATAGGCAGAGTCTATCTGGCCATTACTAGAACGCTCGTAACTTTCTATTATCTGATCCAAGAGGTATTTACTAGTACAAAACTGAATAACATAAACAAAACCAATAATACCAAATATATATAGACTTAATAACAGATCCGAGGGACTTTTTCAAATTGAAAACTATCATTCTGAACAGAGTTGAATGAAAACAAAAATACATAGAGTTAATGAGAAAGCCGAGAGGCTTCTTAAACACAAGAAGCATTCTAGAGCAAGGAGGTTTTTAAATATAATCGAAATACAATAAACATGCCGATAGGGCCAGTACCAATATTTTTTTAATACTCAGAGCTAAGAAATTTTAAACCATATGTGCAGAGCGAAGGGGAATAAACCCTGAATAATCCACATATCAAAACTGTAAGTATTTACAAGCAATGAACATTATCTATAGAACTTGAGCCGAGAGGCTTTAAGCTATAAATAACAACAAAGGACCAAATCCATATAAACAGTTATGAGAAAATGCACACAGTAGCATCAACACGAAGAAGCCGAAGATTAACCGACAAGTTTATACGTTTCATAAACTAGAAGATCAAATAATTATCCATGATAAAAATAGTATCATTCACATTAAGAACCCAAATCTCTTGGTGATATAAAAACTAGAATGAATCTCTAAGCGAGACAATAGAAGCATAAGGGTAAAACCTAGACTTTGTTTTGAATCCCAAATCGCAGAGCCTTCTAGTACATTATATCTCTGAAACTGCCATAGTAAAGTATGAACCAAGAAACCTTATAAACTATATATTTCCATAACAATTCAGAGGCCGGCGCCTTGGGAATTTCTCAAGAACCAAACTTAAAATATATCAATGGGTCACGTGAAGCCGAGAAGCCACTTTCCCTGGTGTCCAAAACCCCATTAATACAAGAGTTTAAATACATTATAACTAGTCAACTGAGAGAAGGTTTATCCATACCTAGTTTGGTGGAGTGTGATTTCCATCACATGCAAGTCGCAGTAAGGTCCACGCCTTTGAATGGATACCCAAAACACAATAGAAAACCAAATTATAAATCTGGATTTACGAAAAATCCAAAGCGTATTTAGAACTTAAACATTTCGTAAGGTTAAAACTTACTAGTCATTTGTTAACTGAAGGTCTTAAGAAACCCTGGATACATCTGGTTCAAGAATATAACTTCTCGCTATCTCAGAAGCAAGCAAACACCGAATCACCACTAAGACCCTAAATGGGTAAACTTATACCAAGAATATTTATCTACCATCACTTTTCAAAATAAACACAAGTGGGATGGTTACCGCCATCATTGCAAAACCTGTGCAAACAAGTTATGCACAGCATTATTCTCTTATGCTAATTAATTCTTTATACAAATTCAACGTTTAAGTGAGGATAACTTACTGTATTTTCTGTCTCCTCCTCTCAACCTCCAACATGACCAGAGCAGAACCTCCAGGATCGTAGCTTCCAAACCTTCCACAAATTCGAGCAGAAAATTACTATACAATCGTAGAGCAAGTTATGACCTCTAGCAAACAAAATATAGAGCTTGGATCTGTATCCTTCACCCTTCCCTCACTTCTATGTTTCACATACCCCATGTCCACACCAAGGAGAAGCCGTCGGTAGGGTTGTCTGTGTAATCAAGAAATGAACCCAATAGTAATCCAAGAACCGGTTGTATCAAAGCACGGTCCGAAGAGGAAGATAACTAAATGATCACACTTTCCAAGTTGAACCAACCCCGAGGAGAAACTGATCCAACGGTTATGATCAATCCTGGTGTCCAGATGGAAGGTTGGCACGCCATCATGAGAATCGAGGTCCGGCAAGAGTTTAATACATCACATGACCACATTAAAACCCTGACCGCATTGTCAAGATCATATGCCTCGGTTATAAAGACTAAATCAAAACTTAAATGATATCACATGGCTTAAACGATTAAACCTTATCCATGCTATAAATTCCTCCTATATCTCGATTATCCATTTTAAACCAGGATTGAAACCTTAGATTTCGATATAGATCATAAACCATAGCTTAAGAAATTTACATTGCCATAAAGTTACGCTAGATAATATAGATAGGGTAAAAATCATTTTATACCTCGGTTATCAAAGAAGACCAAGGTCAAAACCTTAGGTTTCGACTTAGGCCATAAGCACACCTTAGAACTTAAACCTTGAGACATAGTTATGCTAGGATTTTAAAATAGCAAATGGATTGACATATACATACCTTGGTTGATCTAAGATCCAATGAATAGGATCCAAGAAACAAATCCATGTGCCTCTAGGCATTCAAACCGAAAAGCCTTAGAGTTAGTACACAGTAGGAAGTTTAAATGCTACCAAACACTTTCAGGTCGAATTTAAAAATATAATCACAAAACGCTGTACATAAACATAGAGATTCCTATTATCAAATCCTCATTACTTCCTATCCAGCTCATATATAATCTTTGAGTAAATAGTTTCGGAAAATAGTATTTTGAATCCTAAATATATTAAGAATATTCCCTAGGAAATGAGTTTATGCTTTTGAGAAAAAGGAATCGTTTTTTTATATTTTTTTTATATAGGTAAATTGGGGTTGTGAAACACGAGTTCCATGAAATTGGGACAAATGACCATGCAAGAAAATGCCAATAAATTATTGGAGTTGTTGAGGTATGTCAAGTATATCAAAGATGATAAGTTCAAGATTCAATGCTTTCTCAGTGGATTACCTTAGTCCTACAAGGACAAAATTGAGTTTGATGAACGCCAAACTCTAGATGAAACCATAAGGAAGGCTAAGTTTTATTATAATCAAAGCAAAAGCAGGCCATAATTCCATAAGGTATGGAAGGACAAGAAGAAGGAGAAGTTTGACCAAAGAAAGAAGGGGTTCAAGACTCCTCATTTTAGAAATCAATAGAAGCAACCACCATAGGGTGTGACTAAGCCAGCTAGGATGATGGGAGATAATCCAAAAGAGCCAAGAGAGCCACATCAATTTTGGGGATGTGGAGAGGACCATATGCTTAGAAATTGTCCACATTGGAATGGAAGTGCCAAATAATTTCACAACATCCGAGAGGCTGAAACCGTGGGTCAAGTGGCAAGGACCATCCCTAGAATCTATGCAACACTAGAGGACCATCAAGGATACCATCAATCAGCTGTGGTTGAGGTTGAAGGTAAGATTGACAAGCAATCTATTTCTATTTTGATTGACCGTGGATCTACTCATAGCTATATCACTCCTAAAATTGCCGAGAATTGTGATTTTAATAAAACAAAGCATAATAAATTGTGGTTGGTTCAACTAGCCACTAGAACCAAGAGGAAAGTTAATGAGATGGTGGAGAAATGTCCATTGGAAATGGATGGGCTCTTCACTTGGGAAAATTTGAATGTTTTTCCACTTAGTTCATATGATGTTCTAATTGGAATGGAGTAGTTAGAAGTGCACAAAGTGAAATTTCACTACTACAACAAAACCCTTGAATGTATTGATGAAGAAGGAAACCCAAGGATAGTCAAGGGAATGTTGAAGGTTGTTTTTATTAGACAAATTTTTTCCTTGTAGCTGAAAATTTTCTTTAGGAAAGGATTACAATTGCGTGCAACCCATGTACATGGTATAACATAAAATGAAGTTCCCAATTTGGAGGATTACTGAGTCTTGCAAGAAACCAGGGATTTTTTTTCGCAATGAAGTGCCAGGACTCCATCCAAAGAGGCACATTGATTTCAGAATTGATCTTGTGCCAGGAGCTACACTACTGTCTAAGACACCTTATAAAATGAGTAAACCAGAACTGCTAGAGATGAAAATGCAATTGGGAGATTTCTTGGAAAATAAATATATCATGCCAAGTGTTTTTCCATGGGGAGCACCCATGATATTTGTGAAGAAGAAATATGGAACACTCAGGCTGTGTATTGATTATTGGAAATTGGACAAAGTGACAGTAAAGAACAAGTACCCATTGCCTTGAATTGATGATATATTTTATCAAATGAGAGAGGAAAAAGTATTCTCAAAGATCGACTTGAGGTTTGGGTGCCATCGGGTCTATATTAAAGAAGAATACAACCACAATACAACATTCAAAACACGATACTACCACTATATGTTTACAATTGTACCGTTTGGTCTCAATAATGCACCAACTACTTTCATGTGCCTCATGAACAATGTGTTCAACCAGTATTTGGATAAATTTGTGTTGGTGTTGTTATATGACATTCTTATTTACTCTAAGAATGAAGAGGAACATGAAGAGAATTTGAGAATGGATTTGCAAGTGTTAAGAAAGCACCAATTGTACACAAAGCTAAGTAAATGTGACTTTTATAAATAAAAAAAAATCATTTTTTGGGTCACATTATTTCAGAAGAGGGAATATTGATGGACCCCGAGAGAGGCAAAAACCATCATGAATTAGTTGGCTCCAAAGAATGTGACAGATGTGAGATCTTTTATGGGTATTGCTAGTTATTATAGGAGATTCATTAAATGATTCTCCAAGGTTGCACACCCCATCACTTCTCTTAAAAAGAAGGGAATGAAATTTGAATGGACATAAAAATTTAAGGAAAACTTCCAGTTGTTGAAGATGCTTCTCACAAGTGCCCCAATTCTGAAAATTGCAAACCCGGAAAATGATTTCATGGTGTGTACTAATGCATGTAAAAATGGAGTTGGAGTTATTATGCAAGAAAATCATGTGATATGTTACAAGTCAAGAAATGTGAAAGAGCATCAAAATAATTATGATACCCACGATTTAGAACTCACTGCCATAGTGCTCGCATTGAAAATGTGGAGGCACTATTTAATGGGAAGGACATTTGAGCTTAAAACATACCACTGTGTTTTGAAATATTTATTCGAGCAACCAACATTAAATGTCAGGCAAGCTAGATGGTTGAAATTCTTATGTGAAATTCATTTTGAGATCAAACACATAAAGATGAAAGAAAATAAAGTGGTTGATGCACGCAACAGAAAAATGCATGCGATGCATGTGGTAGCTATTAGAATTTGCCAATCAAATTTGAGGCAATAGATTCTTGACTCTTGTTGAAGATGTGAAGTGTGTGCAAATAAAAGAAAAAATACAGCAGCAGAGTTTGGAGAAGAGGTACAAAGGTTATCATTTGGAGGATGATGGACTTCTTACCTATAAAAATAGAATGTATATTTCAAATGTGGCGGATTTGAGGAAGATTGTTATGGATGAGATTCCTTGAATGCCATATTGCAGTCACCAGGATACCGAAAAACAATTGCTACAACCAAGAAGCAATATTTTTGGTCGAGAATGAAGAAAGATATTATCTAGTACATTTCTAAATGTGTAAAGTGTTAGCAAGTGAAGGTTGAGCATCAACACCCAGTAGGTTTATTGTAGCCTTTGTCAATTCTATAATGGAAATGGGAATTGATTTCCATGGATTTTCTTACAGGGTTTCCAAAGACAGTGAGACATCGTTACTCGATCATGGTGATGGTGGAAAAGTTAACAAAGGTAACACATTTCATACCAATTAAATCCACATATAAAGTGGATGCTATTGCAAATATTTTTACAAAGGAGATCTTCATGTTGCATGGGTTTCCTAAAGCAATAATTTCAAACATAGATACCAAGTTAACCTCTAATTTCTGGAAAAATATGTTTGCAGATTTGGGTACATAACTGAATTTTAAAACTATGTATCATCCAAAAACAAATGGGCAGATAGAAAGAGTATATCAGGTGTTTGAAGACATGCTACGCATGTATGCTATGGACAAACCATCCAAGTGGGAATATTATTTACACTTGGTAGAGTTTACACATAACAATGGGAAACAAGCATTATTTGGGATGAGTCCATTTGAAGCTTTGCATGGAAGAAGGTGTAGGACACTAGTGATTTGGGATAATCTAGTGAATAGAATTGTGTTTAGGCCAGAATTGCTTGAGGAAATGGAATAAGAGGTTGCAAGAATTAGGTAGAATTTAAAGGTATCCCAAGAAATACAAAAAAACTATCCAGATAAGAATAAAGTGCATAGGGAATTCAATGTTGGGGATCATGTTTATCTTAGAGTGAGACCAAGGAAAATTTCCTTGAATCTTGGGATTTGTGTCAAGCTATCACCAAGATATTGTGGGCCATTTGAAGTGCTTGAGAGGATAGTGCTAGTTTCATATAGAATTGCATTGCCTGCTAACACTAGAGCTCATAATGTTTTTCATGTTTCTTTGCTTAAATAATATGTACATGATCCTAACCATGTGATTGATTGGGATGTGATCCAGGTGGAACCCGATGCAGAGTTCCAAGTAGATCCACCACGCTTTCTTGACAAGAAGGTAACATTGCTATGAAACTGAGTCATCAGATAGGTAAAAGTGCAATGGAAGTACTTTGGTCCTAATGAGGCTACATGGGAGCTGGAGGATGCCATGAGAGAGGCATATATGTTTTGTTCTGATTTTGAGCAAATACTGAGGACTATGTAATTCCAAGGGGGAGGGTATTGTAATAACCCCAGTTTTGATTTGGAATATATTAAATCAAATCATGTAAATTATGTCAATATGCTAGTATGGATTCCAAGTGTAGAGCTAAAGGCCAAGTCTTGACTAGCGAATAGCTAGGCATGTATGATGTAAATATTTCTATATAGACTATGTGGTTGGCTTATCATGCCAATTCAAATGCTATATAATATTAAGTTGGAAAATAATAAAATGGTCCAAGATGGTTGTGTAAAGAGCACTAGAGAGGCTATGATTCCATTAGAGGAGAAGAGTAAAGGGAGCCTATGGGTGATTAAATCCTTTATTGCCAAGTGTCAACCTTAGAACTCATCCATTTGTTGCCATTTCCCATAAATGAGCCAATTACTTTCTTCTTACTATTTACCCAATCATTGAATGCATGTGTGAGGTTGGAGGGGAAAGTATTCTCATGTAGTTATGGAAGCATGGGATGACCATGCTTCTATGACTGTTGTAAGAGTTCTCTCCTCTATGTTCAAAAGTTATGTTAGTCATCCTTTCCTCCATTTTCTCATCTTTTGGGGAGTCTGATATCCATTATTCATTATGTAGAATTTTACTAGTAAATTTTACACTACACAGAATTATCATTTTGTTGTTCATTACCAATTACCAGACTATGCAAACCCATAAATTCAAATTTGGAAATATAGTTGCAAATTTGTGAGAAATTAGATGGTTGTAGGTGACCATAGATGTTGAGCAAGCTAGGAACCCATACCCATTGAGTTTTGCTACTCTGGAATGCTTGAGAAGCAATGAATTAATGCTACATGAGGTTCTCCAACAACATACAACATGTTGGACTCTTACTGCACACACTGGTAAGAACATAAGGGTTGGATTTCCTGAGGGAAATATGGATTGGTGAAGGGAAAGCCTTCCTTGTGTTGTGTGGGGAATTTGGGAGTGCCATGGTTGTGATGGCCGAATGAGATCCATGTAGAGATTTGGATGAGCATTTGGCTAAGCATTGAGATCGTAGTGGGTTGTGGGTTGAGAGAGATAAGCTTATAGGTGTTCCCTTCGCATCGGTGGCCTCATAGCCCAGCTTGGGGGTGGCCTCTCAATAGAAAGAGTATATCCTATATAGAGTGCCTATGGTTTGGGTGTAAAGTCGCTCTTACACAACCAGTGGCTTAGATATTCTTTGTTTAAATATTATAAGCATTTTCTTTGTATTTGAATGTGCAATGATTTTATTTTATCCCCATGTTGAATATGTTGTATATGCATGATGTGTGTGTGTGGATAGAGTTTATTTCTGTTGTGTTTTTATTTATGCATAAGAACACACATTTTATTGTTCATGATTTTCATATTATGGCCATGGGGCGAAATTTAGAGGCCCAAAATTTGTAAATCTCCCCTGAGTTGGTTCAATTGATGGATGGGGATGTGACACTCTAGAAGTATTTAGGGAATAAATATAGGGGGGTCATAATATCTCAAACATCTATTATTTGTTGATGATGTACTTCTATTTTCAAATGAATTTAAAGGCGAAGGGGAAAATATACAAGAGATTCTTTAGTTATATTGTAAGGTTATTGGCATGGAAACAAATGATCATAAGCCAATAATTTGTTTTAATGGATTTTGGGATGTGGAGAAATATAATTTAAATAATTTGTTTCATTTTAACCTGTTGGGTATGCAAGAGGGATTCAAGTATCCGAGTTTCATACTCAAGCCAAATTCATATGGAAAATAAGACCAAATGGTTATCGAGCAAAATAGAGAGGTTAAATTTGTGGTGCAAGAGGTGGATTTTAAGGTGTGGTAGATTAACATTATTCAAGTTTGTTTTAGAGGCAATTTCGATATAATGGAATTCTTTGGCCCATATTCTGAAGGGGGTTCTATAGAAAATAAGGAAGCCATGTTTTAACTTCCTTTGGAGGGGATCAAATGACAAAGTGTTTTTCCATCTAGCAAGCAATTACTTGAAAGTTACACGGGATGTCTTAAACTACATATCCAAAATTAATTAAGAATGCATGATGTTTCGACTATGGAAGTAGCAAGGCATAAGGAAAAGGAAACAAAAGACAAACTAGAAGGGATATCCAAATCAATATTTGACAAGGGTTATTTACAACAACAAGAGACACATTGCAGATATTTTGGAGACTAGACAAGTGGTCATGAGGACATAAGCGTAAAAATTCCAAATCAATGGATATCAAACCGAAAAAGAATCAGACACATCCATTAGCCATTCTAACAATGACAAAAAAAGAAGAAAAACACTTGTCGTCGATGTGGCGAATGATGGATCACAGGTCATAAATGTATATCTAATCATACATATCATTGCAAAATTATAAATGGGAAGGAGGTACATGTTTTCTCCGAAGAGGATCCATCCGATTATGATATGGATATAAACTCACCCGAGGTGTCAATAGCAACAATCACATGCATCCAACAAACATGTAAAGAAAAAGGTTCATCGATACATAATAAAGTCGCCACCCCAAAAGAAGAAACTCAGTTATTCACAAGATGATATAATCCACCCCATTTGAGAAATAGTAATAACGTTAAGGATGAAAAACTATTATCCCATGTGACAAAATCAGAAAAGATAGAACAAAATAGGTTACAACTTAAAGGAACTATTAAGAATAAAGACATCACAATTTTAGTAGATTCTGTAAGTACACACAATTTGGTGGATATGAAAATGGAAAAATAACTTAATCTTTTTGTATACCCTATGAAGAATCTCGCAATATCAACTATCGATGATCAACATGTGAAAGGAGTAGGGAAATGTCATAAGGTTCCCTTACAAATTCAATACTTGAATCTACAAATCAAATGTTGTGCCCTACTACTCAAAGGAGTAGATATGGTGTTGGGAGAAGAATGACTAATGCAATTAGGTACCTACACCACCAACCTACAAGAAAAGCATATGGAATTCAGATGGCAAGGAAATAATGACAAGTTGTATGGATTGGGAATCTTACAATCATCATAACTCAAGCAGAAGGAATTCCAAAATAAAAGAGGCCCATGTACATAAAGGAAGCAATTGTCATAATCATGATCTTATATCTCAAATCATCGCTTCAAAACAATTCCAGAATCAAGATGATATCATCCAACATAGATTTGAAGGCAAAGCTACTTTAAAGAAGGTGAGAATGTTATAAACATAATAATAAAAATAAAATAATAATGTCACTAATAATAAAAATAATAATAATTAGTTAAGGTAAATGAAAGGTCAAACGACATACCTCTTACCTCATGACCAGTCATTGCATATATATATATATAGTTCACATCGAAAAAAAACTGCATCTTGTTATTCTAGAGAATCAAAGTTGCAATAAGCTTTACATATTTTACCAAAGGAAAACCCCTGTCCAACATGACCCCAACCATGACAAAAAGCATAAGGGGGAGACATCATCCACCAATCATCCACCTACAGTATTCTATTACATATAATGTCTTCAAATAGATCAAAGTCCCAATCCTGAATGGATCAAAAATCCCAAAAAACATCAATACTACAGGACTAAAGACCAAAATTCCGACAAGTCATAATACTGAAAACGGCCATAAAAAAACACTACAAAAACCTGAATCCAGAACTATTCCATCTCTGGATTACTCATAGAATAAACGACCATCCATGTCATCTATATATTTTTTGGATAGACCATCCACAAAAAC
The DNA here is from genome assembly GCA_027924585.1 of Larix kaempferi. NCBI lineage: Eukaryota > Viridiplantae > Streptophyta > Pinopsida > Pinales > Pinaceae > Larix > Larix kaempferi. The sequence goes on from BSBM01000249.1 coordinate 11,020,789, forward strand.
ATTGAATTTGCGATAAATGTACAGAAAAGTAATTTGAGCAAATTCTAGAATCGACATCCTCACTCTGCCCATCCAGTGCTCCAAAAACAAATACTGTAAAGAAAAATCGCCTTTGGGCCAATCTATAATAGCTTTAGAATCGCCACCTATTTGAATGGAAAAAATGCCACGCCTTCTAGAAAACCAGAGGAGACCCCAAAGGGAAAGGAGTTCTGCCAGGATATTTGTGCCATAGCCAGATCCCATCCAAAGTTTAATCACATGATTTCATTTAATTTGAACCATCATTCCCACTCCACACAATCCACGTTGCTTTGCCCCATAAAAAAAACAATGGACTGATTGTCATCAAAGAAAGGTCTAGCTATTGTTTTGGTATCCTTAACACTTTGGCCCTTATAGAATTATGTAAAATAATCGACAACTTTTGATCACACATGAACTGCAGAAGGTTTAATATCTTGGAAAATGGATCTATTTTGAGTTTTCCATATCTCCAAAATAGTAAACAAAGGTAATTCCTTTAATTATGCATGCTTCATGAACCAATTGAACATGTTATCCTCGAAGGTGGAACACTCCCATGAGTCACGAAATTGAAAAATCCTATCAATTTCTTACCATACTTTCTTAAAGAAAGTACAATTGCAAAAAAGATGAGTGGCTTATTCCAAATCCCTCCTACATAAAACACACAACCTCGCCCCCCTAAATCCCCTTTTTGGTAGATTATCCCAGGATAAAATCTTATTGTGAAAACACAGCCAGACAAAACATTTAATTTTTAAAGGGGTATTCCACCGCCACAGATCCTTTGTCGGCCATCTTGGAGTATCACCAAAACCATCCTCCATAATGACATTGTAAGACAATTGTGCACTTACAGACCCACTCATTTTATTTTTATTCCAAACCAAAATGTCATCTTGATTGGACAGAAAAATACTAGCATGATGGAGGGTGGTCACAAATCTATCCCATTCTTCAACGTATTTTCCAGCCATATTTAAATCCCCCGTCGAAAGCCAATAAGATCCAACATACCCCTGATCTCTTTTAACCTGTTTGAGAACCATTAAATTTTTCTTGCGCAGTTCTGCAATTAAACCATTTGAGAGTTTATAATTATCATTTGAACCGATGAAAGGATCAATTCCAAGAAAAATTTGAGTACCACGACCCACATACCAACATAAAGCATGATTGATAATTGTGTAAGACCTCAGAAAACCCCTCCAAATAACTAAGGCACTGTAACATGTCTTCACAGGTTTTCAAATCCATTGAATCAATGAATAAGTCTTCAAATATTTTACCTCAACAATCTTACCCCATAACCCTGTATCAAGAAAACATCGCCACATACTCTTAGCACAAAGTTCTCTATTGAACCAGCCTAGGTTTTTAATACTCCATCCACCCAAATATTTGGGCCTAACAATGCTTTCGCATGAAGCAAGGTGATGTTTTGTAATATCCAATCTACCAACCCACAAGAAGGGAATTTTTTCTTCTTCTAATAGTAGATACAACTGCACCTGGGATGATAGTGAGGGAGAACCAATAAACCATAATACTCTGAAGGACCGCGCTAGTTAGAATCAACCTACCACCTGCAGACAACCATCTAAATGACTGAGCACTTATTCTTCTCTTAAATTTTTGAATCAACCATCCACAGTCTTCTTTCTTATAGCAATTTGGCTTCAAGAAATATCCGAGATACTTAATACCACTATCCAATTCAAACATATAGTAAGGAAAGATAGATGCAATTTGGGCTCTAATACCCGAATCATCACAATTGTAAATAAAATTTGACTTCTAAGGACTAATAGCCATACCTAAAGCATCACAAAAACTGGATATGATAGAATGATATTGTTTCCATTCATCATCAGAACCATAAACAAATATAAGCACATCATCCATGAATAGTAAATGGGAGATAAAGAGAGAACTAGCTATTTTAATACCTTTAATCATGTTCTATTCTTTTTCTTCATTGATAAGTCGAGTAAGGACTTCAATGAATAGAAGGAACAATAATGGTGAAAGAGGACAACCTTGTCTAAGCCCTCTACTTCCACTAAAGAAATAAGTAGGAGAGCCATTAACCAGAATTGGAAATCTAGCAAAAGTAATACAAGCCATTATCTAACTAGTGACCTCAGGAGGAAGACCGATCTGAATTAGAATAAATATCGAGTGAGTCTAGTCTACTTTGTCATACGCCTTTATTAAGTCCATTTTTAGAATAAAATCAATTTGTTTCTTTTATTTGACATCCCCATAGCATCCAAAATTTGTCTATTTGGTAGAAAGCCAAATTGTTCCTTTAATATAAAACTGCCCAACACAGGTTTTATTCTATCAGAAATGACATTTGTAATAAATTTGTAGATGAGATTACATAGGGATATGGGCCTATAATCATTAAAAATCTCCAGCTTATCACGATTCGGGATAAGTGTTGGTTGTGGAGCCTGATCTCCCAGATTCAGAGATATTATTATTCAGTCGTGTTTGTACCCCAACTTTATATGATATGCAAAAGGACTGTACACTCACCCCAGTGGGGGGTGTGGGGGGGGGCGAAGCCCCTGACGAAAAATTTTGGGGTTGTTTTACGGGCCCATGGTTTTGGGTAACCCATGGTATTTCCCATGGTATTCCCCTTTATAAGAAAGACATTGTCATACAGCTAGGGTTAATGTATTAGGTATTATGCATTGTAAAGATCTCTAAGATTGCAAAGAGAGACTGTGAGACAGTGAAGAGGAAGTGCAACGGATGTGCTGCAGGTTGTATCCCTTCATTTGTTGGATGGTATAATAATAAGGACTAGCAATTTCAGTGTGGACGTAGCCCATCTTGGGTGAACCACGATATATTGGTGTCTCTCTTGTAATGTGTTTGTGTAATTTGTATTCGCATATTGTTTATTGTTATTGCTCTGGGATCCTGTTTTTCTAACAATAAGTGTAATATAGGTAACGTTCATACAACTCGACACCTGCCCATATCTTCTAGTATCATCCACTGCATCAGTAAGTTACTTACCCAACAAATCAAATAAATGTAAAAAGAACTCCACAGTCCACCCATCAGGGCCTAGAATTCTATCCTTTGCAAATTTAGGCAATACCACTTTAACCTCCTCTATTGTCACTAGCATACCACAGATTGTCCTTCTGCGCCACTGCAAAAATTAGGGAAGGTCCTGATAAACCTAAGTTGTTTTTTCCAAATTGGAATGATTACTTTGGATACAAATATCCTTAAAATGATGCACCACGACACCTTTTAAATATATGTTCTCGTTAATAGTCTCATCATTTTCATCCTTGAGATCCCAAATGACATTAGTCAATCTTCTTTGGTTAGCATACCTATGGAAAAAAATTGTATTATTATCACCCGCCTGAAGCCACACTGCACGACTTATTTGTCTCCACGTTTCCTCCTCCTGCTTTAGAATCTTGGATTTTTGGGACTCCAGCATAAATAGGTACTTCTTCCACTCACTAGAAAAGTAATCCTCATCCACAAGACCAGACAGTTTCTCTACCTCAAATTCTATCTGAGCCAGATCTTTTGCATTTTCTAACTTCTTTTCTTTCTCCCAACGAATCACATCTTCTTTTAAAAAGGATAATTTATTGACAAGACTAAGCATAGGTGGTAAGTACTAATTGGGAAAAAGTTTGCCATTTCTCCCGAACCAAGTCACAGAAAGCATGCTCCTCCAACCAACATGGATTAAATTTGAACGGATAATGGGAAAAACTTTTATCAAAATCCAATTGAAGAACAATTGCTTTATGATTAGACACACCTGTAGAAATAGCAAGAGTGAAAACATCCCATAGAATCACATAAATATTTAGACATCAAAAATCTATCAAGTCATTTTACAATACCAACAAATCCCATACGACCATTTGTCCAAGTAGGAACCAAAACATTTGGAATAATGTCCACAAGCTTTGCACTCTCACAGAGAGAGCAGAAAAAACTGGATAGAGGATCATTTAAATTCCCAGCACCCAAAATCTCAACTAAAGACATGGTAAGATTGAGATCCCTAACAAGAATCAATGATTGATCGGATAGAATCCCTGCCAGATCAACATGCTCCAAAAAATCCCTCTCGTGGTTATAGGTGTCACAGCCATGACCAAACGCTAGTCTCCAGCGTCCAGATGAGGTGTGCGGCACTTCCCGGGAGATCCTTGAGGGCGTGGCCAACTCAAGGGCGCACCAACAGACTACACCTAACATGCAAAAACCTCTTAACTTAACACTTTCTCGTTTAACCCGTTTACTTATTAGCACGTTTTCCTAGCATCCATACTTAGCCAAATTTTAACATATACAACATAACAAGTAAACACAACACAAGTATGAAGTTGGGGTTTCCGAACTGGCCAAGCCCTTAAGATTTTGTATATGTAATAGTTTACAAGGAACAGAGTTGCCACAAACCGACAGAGCTCTGGGTGTGCACCCAACCAACAAACACACCACTTTACAAAATACAAGGAATGGAGTTGACCCCTCCACGGGCGTCCAAATCACAAGACTGTCGACTGCCACAAACCCCTGGATGCTGCTTCCGAACTGTCTCATGGGCTAACTCATCTCGGATGCTAACTTTCCAAGTCTGCACTCTTCTGCAACCCTACTACGTTCTGAGTTAAACCCTTAGCGACTGTGTCGGATGACTGAACTCGGATTGCCTCCCTAGCTCGCACGTCAACCCCAATGTCTTGTCACCTTTTTGGTTTCCCTTCTTCCGTTTTGGCCTTGCGATTTTATACCAAGTCACATGGGTGGGAGCGACCCAGTGTGGGCGCTTCCTTGCTTGGCACCCACATTAAGCTGTCGTGCCAAGGTACCAACGACCCTTCCGAATGGTCCACTTCCCCAATGCGCGCACGCTTTTCCTTGCCAATGGTCCGTCGTGTTGGCATCGGTTGGGTCGTCGGTTGCATCTTCCGTGGGCGCTCAATCCAACTCACCCGAGCTCCCAAGTGCTCTTGTCCAACATGCATGCCGATGGTCCGTTACGTCGAAGTGTTGGGCACTCCTCCCACGGGCGCATGGTCCATCTATCCCAAACGTTTAACAAGCGTGTCCACTAAGCGCGAGATCCCATGCAACCGGTGTGGTGCTGGGTACGCATTCTATGGAGTGCATGTTCGTTTGGTCCCGCTCGTTCGACTTCCAACCTTCTATGAGCACTCAGGCTTCGTCGCATTGTTCCACGCTAAGCGCCAACATGCTTCCGATGTGCCACACTCTTGGGCTTTCCAAGCACCGAATATTGAGTGCGGTCTTGGTATGGGAGTGCGCCCATACTCGGTCCATGCACCCCACTATTGTTTCGTCTGCTTGGGAAAGGAACCCCATTGCCAAGCCAAAGTGTTATCCGACCGAACAAGTTCTTTCCCACTTGGGTGCCCAAGCCATCCTCTTGCGTGTGAAGGAGTGTGTTTAGCTCATGGCTGTAACAATAGGGCCCATACACATTTATTAATCTGATATTACTCTCCACCGATACACCTGCAATAGTCGAAAAGGGCTTGAAATCATCCATAAATGGGTTCCAAGCTAGAAGCATGCCACCAGACAAACCAAAAGAATCCAAAGCACAAACTCTCCACATAGGTTTTAGTTTCAAAAAGAAATCACAAGCATTTACAGAGGAATTCATAGTTTCTTATAGTAGTACAATGTCCAGATGAACCTTCTCCAATAATATTTTAAGTGTAGCTCCTTTGTGGCCGTTGCCTAGCCCATGGATATTTAGAGAGAAAAGGTTCATTGAGTAACCTCATCATGGGCCGCATCACCTCTAAGAGCCCCACAATAAGTAGAAGATGGAGAACAAGAAACCACTAGCAAACCCTTACTAAATAAGGAAGAAACCCTAGGGTTGTTAAAATGAGTTGAAACACTTTCATTCCCTGAAGCCTTCATACCACTCCCCCTTGATACAAACCGTTACACCAAAACCCCGAGGTGTTAGTGAAGGCCGTCCACTAGGATCTTAACATCCCACCACGCTCTGCAGTGCAGACTCTAGGCTGGATGTGCGCCCGTACAGTGGTGTCCCCTTTGAGCCGTACGAGCCCTGGGCGAACACTGCAATGCCGACGTTGCCACCCGCTCTGTGACTTGAACCTGGGTGGAGGCTCTGATACCAAATGATACAAACCGTTACACCAAAACCACGAGGTGTTAGTGAAGGCCGTCCACTAGGATCTTAACATCCCACCATGCTCCACAGTCCAGACTCTGGGCTGGATGTGCGCCCGTACGGTGGTGTCCCCTTTGCGCCGTACTAGCCTCGGGCGAACACTGCAATGCCGACGTTGCCACCCGCTCTGTGACTTGAACCTAGGTGGAGGCTTTGATACCAAATGATACAAACCGTTACACCAAAACCCCGAGGTGTTAGTGAAGGCCGTCCACTAGGATCTTAACACCCCTCCCTTTTTTCACCCTTCTAAGATTTACTAACCGATATGTTTTCCCCACCAATTGAAGAAATTGTAATGATATCAGAGTTGTCCTTCGCAGTACTGGAATAGGTAGGCAAAGGATCCTTGGATAATGCTTCTTTAAGGGACAAAGGAGAGGAGCCATAATTAGGGGAGATCGATAAAGGATCCATGGATTCTTCCAGAGGATATGAGGACAAAGAAATAGGTAAAAGGGAGGGATTATTTCCAGATAAGGGAGAGAAATCCGCTGATGTAAAATGGAATTATGTGGTAATTGGTATCGGAACATTCCCAAACACACCTTTGAGGGCCTTCAATGTGTCACTTGGGGAATGACCCAAAAAAGTTCCATCACCATTACCCATCCGGGGATCACATCTGGAAGGAACCTCAAGATTCATAGGGGTATTGCAAATCGTCAAATGACCATCAGACCCCCCTTCATTTTCCACCATACCAGAGACAAACAAACAACTCAAAATTTCCTCAGCAGAAAGAAATTTTAAAAGGACAGGAATGGTTTGAGAAAACTTACCCACAAATCTTGAAGACGAGAAATGGTCTAAAAGAAAAGGAAAATTGAGTCATGAAATGAGCTCATCAAGATTGTCCTCAGGTGGGTCCTCTTGTTCATTTGTGTCCAAAACCCCAAAGGACTTGTTTGGTCATTTTGACTTAGGATGCCCCATCTACCGACACCGATGACAACGAAAATGAATTCGAATAATCCAATCTCTAAATTAAGGAACCCCCCTCCCAAATGACTTCCAATTCTTCCGGTAGACCCTCGGCTGGGTCAATCTCAACAAGCATCTGAGGGGTTTTTCGATCAGATGCCATTAAATTATCCTCTTCCATCCGAATAAAGCATCCAATAATATTTTCCACTGCTATAAATCCTTTTAGACACCAGCACTATAAAGGAAAACCCAAAAGAGTAACCCAAAGGTGGTGACACACCAGCTTCTGCTTCCACAGATCTAGACCCAATGACCCAGAACCTCTCTTTAATATTCTCCCTATCCTCTTATGTGAGTAACTGGAAGACCACCGAACCATTCATAAGCATAATATCCCTCGGGATATTTACAATAATAGGTTTCCATTTTAAACGAATCCAGTTTAATATCTCCAATATGGTGATCTTGACATACTCGAATTTACCCACAAGTGCTCGGTTAGTAAGGGACATCACCATATCGAATGTGACATCCTTCCCAAGAACACAGAGTGATCTACCCTTCTTCACCTTCTTGAACTTTATCTTCCGTTGAGCACGAGCACTGTCAGGATTAACAAATTTCTATTGTGATGCTATATAATGCACATCTGATAAAAATTCCAATTAACATAAGGAGGGCCTAATGGACAACGAGAATGGTCTCGTAAACCTGCAGGGCTTCCTTCTGGAGTTAAAGTCTAAACCTGAGAAGTGTCTACCCCACGTCAGAGTAGGATTAGTCCCTTTTCTTTCCTCCAAAAGAGAAAATTTTGAAGGTACGAATTCAACTTTGGCTAATGGATTAGTTTTTACCCCCAACCCTAGAAATACTGCGTGAGGTGAAATGGGGCCATGGCCTTCCGATCTGACACCATCTACGGATCGCCTCATTTGATGTGAGGGAGAAGTGACAGGAGTGCTTGGGCCTGAAGGGCCACCTTCCAAAGGGAAAACATACATCTCTCGACCCCCCTTACAAACCATATCACAAATACTACAGAAAAAACAAAAAATACGCAACACTAGACAAACAATAAACTAGGTAAACTGGAGGAAAAAAAAACAATGAAAAAAAAAAAATTAGATTCCCACTTTTTGTCTTGGTTGGTACTAGACCATCCATAGCGGCTGGCTTAAATACAAGTGTTGATGCTAGAAATGATGTGTTCCAGATCAAATATCTCGGGCCTCACAGTTGGCTAGACTATGAAGAATGAGAATGAACACCCTAAATTTATAGCCTTCGGAAAATATACTAATATCCACCCTCGTGTAGATATTAAGGGAGTAGTAATATGCATATCTTTTTATGTTTTTTATGTTTCAAAAGACAAGGCTTAAATGTACAATTCACAAAGAAAATAAATACATGTAAACTAAACAAGATTTGAAACCTGTAATAAATATGAACAACTAATTAAAGACATATACAAACATAGTTTAGCAACCGTGAAATACAATCATTCATAGAACCTAGAAGTAGAAATAAACAACATTTGTTCAACTGTAAACAAGTCTGAAATAAAATAAAGAAAAATAAAATATGGCACCCAAGAGGTCTTTTTATTAATGACTCCTTCAAAATTACACTTTGATAATTATCTATATCTTTGGACCAAGATTTGTCCTTTCACAACTGATGAGTGTTTTCATGACCGCTTAATTAGTGTGTAGTGATAAATACAACATAAAATATAGAACAATAAAGTTGCCCGGCAGAATCAATCAATAATGACCAAAGCTGGAACAGTTCACTGCAACCAAAGCTACCAATCAATGGCAAGTTACAAGAAAACCTTGTAAAATATCATCAACAAATGGCAGGGAAGATACCTTTCACAACACTTATCAATTCTAAATCATCAATTTACCACTTAGAATAGACTCCTGCTATCACAGAAATATCATATGTTAAAGACACAATATAATCTTGAAAATGCAAAACTTAGAAACTCAAAATCATGCTCTCAACATACCATAGCATAGGGATCATTAGCCTCTTCTCTTCGATGGACCATCTCCTTATACCTTTCCCTCCAAGAAACAGTTATGCAACTGATTCTTTAAAAACTTTTAAAATAATTCTTTAAGAATCATGAATGAGACAAGTGTAACGAGGGTTCAATCTAAAGTAACCATCGAAAGGAAGGGAAAGCTAAGTTAGCTTTAGAATTTTTATACTTAAAGAGTTCTAGCAACATTAGAAATAGTCACTCGAAAGGGCAGACCTACTATTTATCCAAAGTCACATATATGTAAATCTTTCATACTCCTTGTGCCTCCCAAAACCTATGTATAGCTCAAAATATAACTTGTTTATATCATAATTTAATCCAACCACCACAAAAAATTCCACCTGTAGCATCACCATTTGATATGCTTTTATATAAACATGCTTTTAAATAAAAGTCTATTTAAAAGAGATTTCATCCATGTGTTAATCAAATATTAACAAAATTGTGTTGCATGACCCATTCAACAAAATTTCATGAGTTCACCAAGTTTAATACATCAAAGTCACAACCACTATACCATCACAACTAAGATCGTTTCCCAAATAATTTAGATATAAAACGCTTGAATGGAAGACAAGACCATGTAAACCTTGAAGATGGTGTTGGATCTGCATTCACTTCTTCTCCTTCTGCATTAATTGGAACTTCGGGTTCCTCTTCATTTGGTTGTTCTGGAGCAGGAATTGGAGGAAGAAGGGGGATATCATCAACTACGGGTTGTTCAATAGATTTTGGTGGATTTTCAAATGTATGGGTGTTTTTGCATGATGACCAGAGGATGTTGAACTAGCAGCTGATGGTATAGGGTGATTAGGTTCCAGGTTCCCCCATCCCATTGTCTTAGCTCGTGGAGAAGGAGGAAGAACATCACAACCAGAGTTATGAACAGAGTAATGATTAGGCAATTCAACGGAATTGGGGAGGGGTAAAGGATCTTGGGACACATGTGGAGGGACTGAATTATACGAAGGTGGAGCATGTTGAGGTCTAAGGTAAAGATGGATTTTCCTTTCCATCTGAGTGAACTCATTCGAATTAACATCAAAATGTACTGAAAACCTTATTTTCCTGTCTCCCCATGCTGCCACAAATACTTCCCTCTGCCACCTCTTCCTCTTATAGACCTTCTAGAACCTCTGCTATGAAAACTCCTGGCTGAAAACACATCAATAATGAGCAAGTATTTTATATATAGAAATTTTAATGATAAAGTGACAATCAACAACTCAATCCTCTTTAATACCTATCAGTGCAATATTGATATCATTTCATGCAAGCACTGCTATAACATTTGCATAGGTAAGGTATCGAGATAGGGTTGCAAATGAGGAGTTGGGAAATGATATGATGGGAAAAACAATTCTCTGAGATGACAAATATAATGATGTTGCTCAAAACCAAATCTTATTCTTCAATCATCATTGTCAAAGGAATGTAGCATGATAAATTTTATTTAATTCTTAAAACCAACCGATATTGAACTACAACCAACACCCACTGTGAATGAACAATTATCTCTTGACTGCAATCTTGAGATTCATGGAGTTGATTTGGTTAAACTCACAGTACTATCACTCAATGTCCATGTTGCAAATTCCAGAACAATTACTGAAGACGATAAATTCATCTATGGCAAGTCAGAATCTTGTTTGTTGTAACCAAACCCTAAATCATGTCTTATCTTTCATTCATCTATGTCATAATAATCCATCATGATGACCCTTGTTCAATCTTTTAAATCAATTGATATCGAATTGCAACTAACGCTCATGAACAATTATTTTAATCCTCAACCTTGAAATTCCATAAAGTCGATTAGATTTGACAACAAAGTTATCATTAAACATTTTCGAGTAATGACTAAAAAACGATAATGCATTTGCTTAACAAGTCACACACATATCCATGAAACCAAACTGTTAAATTCTCATCAAATTCTTCGCTTGGGGTTAATTTCAATTCATGGAGAATTACCAAATTTGAGCAGAGACAAAAGTGGAAAGTCTGGATCGTGGGTAAGATCATCCTTACAAAATCCACACTATACAAATCTTTTGAAAAGGAGTCGGAGGAAATTGATATCAGATTGATTTGAACAGCTGCTAAAAATATTTGTATAAATGGGAAAGGGAATGAAACGGACTGAATATGATGAAAACTAATAGGAGGATGACTTTCGAATTGTGCAAGAGTGAAATGGAGGTCAAATGCCTTAGGGATTAGGAAAGATCTTCGATCATGATAATAGCTTAATCCATATGACTGTGTTATGAACAGACTGAGCACTTGAACAATTTTTCAAAATTATAAATTCTCTTATTATTTTCCATCAGTGCCAACTCAGCTTTTGGACTCGCCACGATTCAAACCCGTAGTGCTGAAATCCTTTCATAAAAACCCTTGCTTGTAACTAGGTTGACAATGATCTTATGTCAACCACGCTATTTATACCATGACTGATAAAAAAAATTATGGAAAAAGTCAAATTTCAACATAAGTATTTGACATTTAGGTTTTGAAGTTGGAATCATTCAAAGCTCGACTGAGCATAGGGCTTGTAAACATAAACCATGCATATCAAAGACTTAATAATGATAAACCCTAATCTCATTTCGAATGAATATATCTATGTCCTTATTAAAATCCCTATAACCAAACCAATATTAACTATAGAATATCTCCTTCATCACATTCTGATTTCCATTTAATGACTTATCACTCTATTATTTACTATCCTCATAGAATAGAGGGTGGCGTTTTTGAAGGAAAGGGATGGAATTTGGGGTTTCGTGGTTCCATGGCATCTAGGGAAATAAAATAGAAATAAAAAATAACACGCCCAAACTAAAACGTGCCATATGCCAATGAAACAAGAGATTTGGGTTTTTGCAGGGTGAGGATAGGGATACAAAAGGAGACGCAAATGTAATTTAGCAGCACATGCAATTGATTTTATCAACACACATGATTTGTTCTCTCTTGATTTTTGAACACCTATGAAAGGGAATGGTAACAAAAATCAGTCGAATTAAAAACAAGCACAATATGAAAGCCGAGGATATCCTCTTGGCGCAGTTAACTTGGTTATTATCGCAGTACAAAGAATTGAATGCCATAAAAAACTGAATGAGATAATAGAAGGCTCGAAAATCAGGCTTGCAATTCTCACCATGCATCACATTTACCATGTTTCAAATTAATGGTGAACAGACAACAAAATAAATGCACTGTTCACTCAATTGCAACATTGTATATACTGTGATCGTGGTTGATAAATGCACCGCACTCTCGGAAAATGAGTTGGCAAGGAGTGTGTTAGTCCTAAAGTTTGCACTGACTGCTAAGCACAAAGTTTAGGAACCTCAAGTTTGGATAGATTTGGATTTGGTTGATAGGGTGTGCAAGGGGTCAAGAGAAAATTGCAGGCAGAGAAAGTGTAAGACAACTAAAAACATCAGGCTCTGCAATAAGCTTATATGTCCGATTTTCAACATCGCGTTGTCGAAAATCCGACAAGCCTATCCTTTTTTAAATGTCGGTTCAACTTCGGCGGATATCTGACAGCAATACGGTATGGTCGGATATCTGACACTAAAATGTCGAATATCCGACCACAATTCTTTTAATATACATGCCAGATATTCGACCACAATTACTTTCTCCAAGGTCGAATATCCGACCACGTCGCCGTCGGATATTCGACCACAATTACTTTCTCCAAGGTCGAATATCTGACAACATCGCCGTCGGATATGCGACCACGATTACTTTCTCCAAGCTCAAATATTTGACCACGTCGTCGTCGGATATGTGACCACGATTGCTTTCTCCAAGGTCAGATATCTGAGCACGAGGCCATCGGATATCCGACCACATTTGCTTTATGGAAGGTTGGATATCCGACCACGTGGCCGTCAGATATCCGACGAATATACCCACAAACAGAATACTAAGTCCGACGACATTTGTCGTTGGAGGTATGGCAACATCGTCGAATTTTTTGTAGTTGCCGTTGGATTTGCGACAACATTGGTGAATTTAAAAAAAAAAAAGCGGGTAGGAAATAGATCCTTTATCATTTGTCTTGAATGAGAAATACCAACAAGCCTTACAAAAGCTAAAAGACATACGTATTTCTCCACTCACACTGATTTTTCCCAAGCCCGATTGCTCATTTCTACAATATAGATATATACTTTTTACCATGTTATATTTGTGATATTTCTATATAAGGATGATGACCAAAGAGAACACATTATCTATTACATTAGCCGCTTGCTATCTAATTACAAAATGCATCATACTTTGGTCAAAAAGCTCTACCCCATTGTTATCTTTATAACTGAATGCCTATGCCATTATATGTTAGGGAAAAATACATATGTTATTTGTCATTTTGATCCTTTGTGTTATCTTATTTCTAAGCTCACTGTGTCTAGCCATGCTACTAAATAGGTCTTGTAGCTCCAAGAATTCGATTTCTATTTTATATAACAAAAGGCTATCAAAGGGAAAGTCATTACTAATTAGATTGTTATTGCGCCTAACCTAGAATCTTAAGATATTTATCCTAATGTGAATCTAGAGCTTAAGTGCTAATGGTGTTCATCAAAATACTCCGAGGCTAAAATCCTTTTGTCTTGGATTAGTATATATGGACAATGCATTTCGATTCAACTAGGAACAAATTTGGCAATGGAGCTAGAATTGTTTGACTTAATGAACATCCTATATTTTTGACATATCAATTTTCTTTCCTTTGTACAAGTAACACTGTATAATATGAGGCTTTAATACAAGGGATTTTACTGTGATCTATTTAGGCATCACTTCCATGGCTTTAAAGACTCTAAACTCTTTCAAGTTTTCCACTCATGACCCCTTGTTGTCCATTTACTTTTAGATTGCTTGTTTGCTACATACGTTTTATAAGTCACATGTCACCTATGTTCCACAAGAGTACAACTTTAATTTAAACTTAATTACTTCAACCATTACATTTGGAGAGTTTCTTTCTCACATGGGTATTCCTAATGATTTTCTATTGTAATAAGTAGCTAAGAACCTAAAAATTATTATACAAGTTACTATCCATACATTATTATTTCTCCCTATCACTATTCAAGAAGCTATAGAGGATTATTTAAATCATCATGAGCTAAATTCTCCTACCTTGCCTACAAATCATCCTACTCCTATGCTTAGCATATGGTACCATGACATAGCCCAATTCCTTGCCTATAAGGAAGATTATATCACCACTCTCATAGTTAAAAGCCCATTTCTACAATAATACAGACATTACATCTTACTTAGGGATGTCTTATACTGTAAAGGCTTCAAAATATCCTTCATTATTATATTAACCAACTTTAAATAGGCATTATCCTCTTAGAGGACACAGTAGAGACTATCGAAGCCACTTTAGTTCACATGCTACCTGAGTAAGATATTGCACATGGGTTTTTACTAGCTAGGCGTATGATAAGGTGTAAAACTTATGACCAAAATATATCCTACCTATAAACACCATACCCATTGACATCATGTTCCATCACATGAGCTCATACCCATTGAGGCACCTTAGTCTTTTTTGCTTTGGGATCTACATTTAATTAGAGACATTCACCCTAATTCACCCAATGATCACAATTTTATATCTACTACCACAAATTATTGAACCAAATACGTAGAAGCCATGCCCTTTGCATGTATTACTGGTCATGTTATCGTAAAGTTTATCCTCGAATGAATAACTTTTAACTTTATAATTTTGCACATCTTAATTACTAATAACAGGACTCAATTGAAATCCATAGAAGTAGTAAGACTCTTGACTAAATAGAACATTAAAGATAAGTTTTTAGCACCCATATTATCCATAAGGAAATAGAAAAGTTGAAGCTACCAACAAAATGTTACTTGCTATTATCAAATACACTGTTTACACCTTTGGTAAATATTGTCATACACAACTATACCCTCTACTATGGGGTCATAATATTCTAGTTTAAAGGCCAAAAAGCGTCATTGTCTTTTCACTAGTTTATGGGTACCATCTTACTGCTTGAGGTTCTTATTCTGTTACTATGCATTGCTTTGCATGAAGTTATCTGAGAAGAAGACTGCATTGCTACTTGTATGGTTGAGCAATAAACACTAGGTTATAAATTCCTTATAGCACATGTGATAGTACCATAAATGTATCACCAGAGTCTATAAGAATAAGGTGACATCTTGTTCATTTGTCATGGGAGACATGGTTCTCTAGAAGAACTTGCCAAGTTCCCATAAACCATCAAAGCTCAGGGAAAATTAAAGTCAAACTGGTTAGGCCCTTATGCTATCGCTACTAATTGAAGTTTGGGTGCCTGGGTATTTTTGCAACATTATAGGGAAAACCCCAACCATACTCGGTCAATGCTATGTAATTCACAAAAAAGCTAGAAAGATGCCTTCCATAGTTAGCACAAAAGTTCATTTCCAGGGTGCACAGATCTTGGTGGCTACTCCATATAAACTTGTTCCCTGAAAACATAGTATTCCTTCCCTTCATTACCATTCCATGGCCAAAATAATCTAGTAGTTGTCTTATGCAACTCCAAGTCAACTTGTGTGGATTGGTGTGCCATTGAATTTAGCACTTTCTTTTGTGCAAGTAAAGAATACCACCATAATATCACCATCAAAATCAAAGACACGAGAGTAAGAAATGTTGGGGCTGAGGGAGGTCATTGGTGCATGAAGTAAAAAATGAAGTATGTTGTCATCAATAATATCCCTAACGATAATGTACTTGAGATCTCCCCCATCGCCTTGTTCTTTATAAAATGCATGGAGAGCTTCTTTGACCCTATCATGGGCTCATACAACTATCCCATTGCAAGCTTGTCACGATCAACCAATCAAAGATCCTTTACCAAAGGTTAACTCACTTGACATACCAACTTTATTGAATCCCAAAGGACTATCCATAGACAATTGAAGCAACAACCTGCCCCTTTAGTTTCACGTTGAATGGATTAGCATACATCTCTACAAATACGAAGATTATCTTCAACTCCAATTGGCAACCAAAAATGAGTTGAAAAAAAAAATGAAGCTAGTAGCAAAATAAGTGATGTTAGGGTGCACCAACTCTTTGTTTTCTATAAATATGTTGTGAAGCTAAGCACTAATGCATGGTTATAAATGAGTTTAATGATGCACTCAACCATCCTTCAATCACCTCCATGATAAAGTTAATTTTTCCAATATCCTCTAGAATCAAATCACATGGACTCCAAAATAATGTGGGGTCTCTCCACTAACACTCATCTTGCTTACAAATTATTAGCCACATTACGTATTATAACTTGGACAACATGCTCCACACATATCTCTACAACAAACTCATGCAAAAAATTACACAATGGTGTAGCATAATTTAACAACCAAGATGCATAAACAACTTTAATAAACAATACCTTGTTCAAACAATAAAAAACTCTAGCAAGGCCTTGCCCACTAATAGCTAGGTAATTTATCTTATCCCACAACTTTTCTCCAAACTATTATTTGATAAATATCCAAAATTATCAATATTTGTCCTCCTCTTAGTTCATACACACAAAGAATCATTTCAAATTGTTGGTGAAAAACATGCATCTATTTCCAACATGCATATTGCATCGATCTAGGATTGAGCTTTTATTTCTAGTATACATAGTCACATGCATGCATCTACTTCTAGTGTCAAGCTTCTATGTTGATTTATTGCATCTAAAACATAAGAAGATCAATGGTTATGCAAGTCCAAGGCATTTAACCCAACTTAATTGTGATCATGTTTATTGTTCTACATGTGTGTGTTGATTATGGCTCCTTTAAAGTTTTTGAGACTTTCACTCAAATGTGTTTAACCATGTTATTATGCAATTGGATCAACAAGGGCATTCAAATGAGGTCTTAACTCTATTTCATAAAATGGAACGAGTAGGAATGAAACTTGACTCAACAACAACACTATGTGTGCTCATAGAACGCGCCCATTTAGCTCATACGTAAAGTGTATCTAGTGACAGAGGCCTTCTGGATAAGAGGTGACTATATAGAAAAGATTTTATTAGATTTGAATGCTAATGTGTGGAGAAAATGTTAATGCTTTTAAATTTAGTGGAAATGTTGAGTTTTTTTTTTTGTAAATAAAAACGACTATATATTACTGCTTAAAAGAAGTACAAAGCTTGTCACACAGTTTCATCAAGACTTCGACATTCCCAGCCAAGATCAGCCAAACAGGAATCCATGCACCAACTAGACATATCAATCATAATCTGAGACATTCCCGGCATAAGATCTGCCAAACAGGAATTTGACATAGACAAGGATAATTATGTTCAACCCCCTAATCATCTAGACCATTCAGAATTATCGTCTGATACATATGAAAAACAAAAACATGATTCAAAAAACGCTGGGACAAAACCCAAAAAACCAGAGCGCTAGTCAATTGTGACAATAGGAGGACCCCTACTAGCGGTCTCCAGGGTCTGATGAGGTCCAAACGGCTGGTTATGGTCTTTAGCAGCGATCCCAGTATTCCCAAGAGGACTCATTGTGCCGCCACGAGCATTGTTGCCGAGTTCCCCATCACCCTTCCCCTGTATGACGAAGGTGAGATCGATTTTCTTAGCAATGGCGTCGATTTTCGAATGCATCACGTGACTGTCCAAATTGTGGGTCTTCCATGATCTGACAGGTTCGTCATCCCCTCTGTGTTTGTTGAAGGAATCCATTAAAACATGGGCCATCAAATTCTTGGTAACCCAGTAGGTCATGAGGGTTCGCTCATAAATGGAGGCACGACCAGCGGTGGTGCTAGAATCTACCACCCACTCTTCAATTTACCGGTGGACTTCCTCAATAGGGAGGTTCTGAACGGTATCCTAGAGTTCCTTCTTAATGCCTTCAACTTCGTCCCTAACTGATGGGGGAATACGATTTTGGAAAAAGGATGCGAAATCCTGTAGGCGAGACTTGGACGAGGCGCGAGTCACACGACCCGACCGAATGTAGCCTTGCGCAGACAATTCACTTCTGGCAGGCATTCCACCATCCCCAGAACCCATAGGGTTCGAGGAATTAAACCGGTGTTTTGGAGCCATAACGAAAACCGCTAGAGGTTCAGGTGGTTTGACCCAAAAGAACCACCCTCGCTCACACTCAGCAAAACTCTCTGCACAATCACTAGACCAGTAGACAGGCGAAGGAGTAGGGAGATGGATGAGAGTGCGAGATGAGCCGGTCTTATTTGAAATCGAAATCGTCATCATGGAAAAAACTGCGAGTTGATGGACTATCGTCACAGAGTACGGGAAAAATCTCAGCAGGAGTAAGAGCCCATATAAGGAAATGAGAGGTGCGCTAGTGAGGGTACATTGAAATCCACCCCTGGCCTTTTCATCGAGTCTGCCACGCTTAAGGCTGAGCCTAAACCTATCAATCACAAAAACCAAGGGTACGATAAGTGTCATTCTGATCGGGGATGATCCAGGGCACGAGGTTCCCTCATAACTTCCCCCACCCGTCCGCTGACATCCACCTGGAAAGTGGCCACATCATCAGTCAGCTGACGACAGCCCGCCAGATAAGCTTCTGCCAGGAGACAGCAGGGCCTGATCCAGTCAGCGTGGTGAAAATCTGCCACGGTGCTAGACAAGAGGGAATTGCTCGCCATGATACCATGATTTGCTAGGTGATCTGCCACTTTACTGGCTTCTCTTTTTACATGGGCAAAGGAAATAGCCAACCTATTGGAAAGAAGCTCCTTCAAGTACTCCAAATGGGTTAGGAGACGCCAGCTAGAGGAAGCTTTCTCCGGGGATTGGCCGTGAAGAATTCTCTTTTCCATGTGGATTATAATCAGTGAATCACCTTCTAGGGTCACTAGGGACCAAGCTTCCACGAGAGATAATTTGATACCCTGGATAAGGCCTTCCAGTTCTGCAGAGTTATTGGAATCGTGGCCAATAGCTCCAAAGAAAACCTTCACGATGATACCTGAACTATTCCTGCAAACCCCGCCGAAACCCGCAGGACCCGAATTTCCCCGGGAGGCACCATCAAAGTTGATCTTGAAACCAGGAGAAGGGGGGGGAGACCACCGCATAGGAATCGTCGGTCTGCAAACCACAATTTTCCATCAAAGCCCCAAAAGATTAGACCGGTGCAACCCCCAACCAGCAGCAATGCGCAGATCACCCTGAGATAGGTCTTTATCCTTGTCATTCCATTGCTGGCTCCTAATCGTTTCTGTCACGTCTTTTACCAACCTCATTCACACAACCTCCTCCTTGTGGGGTCTCTCCCTGAAGATGTGTTCATTCCTTTCTTTCCAAATGGTCCAGATCACCATTCCGGGGAAAAGCTGCCAAAGAGTGCTGATAATAGGATTCGTGAAAGCTTTTAAATCCCAAGATTTGAGGGTTTGGTTAGGATGACCTCTGACCCGATGACTTATCCTGAAGATAGTAGTCCCCTTATCCCAAAGCGATGAAGAAAACGGGCAGGAATCAAGAAGGTGCTCGATAGTCTATTTTGATTTTAAGCAGAGAGGACAACGGGAAGGCCCAAGAATCCCACGCTTCCTCAAGTTCTCGCTAGTCAAGATCCTTTTCCACACAACGAGCCAACAAAAGATAGAGATTTTGGGCCATATGTTCATTTCCCAGATTTTCCCCCATATTTTCTCCACTTCCTCCTCATCATGAATGCGAATCTCGTATGCTTCTTTAATAATAAACGTGCCTTTATGGAAGGATCCCCATCTGAGCTTTTCCGAGGCAATATTTGTCCTGATGAACCGTTCCTGCAACATCAAATCAAAAGAGGAGAGATTCTCGGCAAAGGTAGAATCATCCCAACTCTCAGCATGGAGCCATGTCCTGTGTCCTTCATGGGCATTGTAATCCCAATAATGGCTGACCTTTGTTCTGTCAGCAGCAATGCCACGGTCCCGAATAGTTTTCCACCTTGGGTCTTCCACGAGCTTGGGGAGTTGGTTCCAAGAAACATCCCAGAACTTGGCCAATTCCCCATTGTGGGTCTCCCAGAAATAATGGTCATGAATAAGTTTTCTTCTTGAGAAATCTTTTAACCAAATATGAGACCCCTGCCTTTCCTCGTTATATCTAATTAGGAGCCCCAAATCTCTGTCCCTGGCATATTTGATATGCCACAGCCTTGCCTAAGGTTCAGTTCTGTGATTGCACCATCTCCACCAAATTTTGGCGCCATAAATTTCACTTAAAATCTCAGGATCTCTCATGCCAAGACCACCCTTTATCTTTGGTTTGCAGAGGTTAGCCCAACCGACGAGCGCGAATTTGGCTTTAGCTTCCCTGCAACCCCAAAGGAAAGACTTCTGAATGCTTTGAATTTCCTTGAGAATAGACTTGGTGGTCGAAAGCATTGAGAAAAAATAGACAGGATGGCTTGGAGGATGGATTTGACCAGGATCAAGCAACTGGGGAGGTTAAGGGGACGAAGAGTCCAGCTAGCAAGTTTTCTTTTCATTCTGTCCAATAATTCCTTCCAAGAGATCTTGTGAACCGTGCTTTCGGCCAACGGGACACCTAGATATTTGGTGGGAAAGGTTCCACGGGAGAAGCCAAGGATTCTTAAAATATTGCATTGGGTCAGGATCGGGGTGTTGAAGAAAAATACCTGAGATTTGCTCGGATTAACTTCCAACCCCGAGGCCTTCGCAAAGACAACTAGACACTTTTTGAAAGCCCTAGCCTCTTGGACAGAAGGGTGCCCCATAAGCATGGTGTCATCCACAAATTGATGGTGCGTTTGTTTATCCATACCTTCGTGGAGCAGGAGCCCACGGATCCCTCCACTACTAGCTTGAGACTGCAAAATTTTACTAAGACCTTCTGCCATTGGGATAAAGAGAAAAGGAGAGAGGGGATCCCCTTGCCTAATGCCCCGAGAAGCCTGTAGAAGTCTAGTAGGAGAACCATTAAGGAGGATGGAAAAGAACGGGGAAGAGACCAGATTCATAATCTAGGCAATCCACCCCCTGCTGAAACCAAAAGCCTCCAGATTGCCTCTCATATATTGCCAACTGATTTTGTTGAAGGATTTGGCTATGTATAGTTTGACAAACATACTCGGTTTCTTGGTAACTTTGAGAGAGTGCATGGTTTCCTGGACTAAGATGATGCCATCAACAATTTGTCTGCCTTCCACAAAGCCTGATTGCTCTGGACTGATTAGGGTGGGGAGAAGGGGTTTGATTCGGTTGGCAATAACTTTGGATATGATTTTGTAGATCACATTGCATAATGCAATCGGTTTGAACTTACTCGGGATATCGACACCGTCCTCTTTAGGGATGAGGGATAAGAAGGTGGCATTGAAGGCTTTCAACACCCCCCCGCGGCATCTTGACTCTTCCACAATCTGATGAACTTTCGACTTGATGAGGTCCCATAAGAAGTGAAAAAAGTTTGAGGTAAAGCCATCAGGCCCCGGCGCTTTCCCCAAAGCCATCTGATTCATTGCATCTTCCACCTCCTGCATGGAAACCGGTTTACTCAGCATCTCATTCTGATTTTGAGTGACTAAAGGAGGGATGAGTTTGGTGATCCTTGAAATATCCTGACTTCGATCAACTCTCTCTTCTTTTAGGATAGTTTCGAAATGGTGGACAAGTTCCTCTTCAATTTCTTCTCTGGTCTCCGCCTGGTCCCCATTAGATTTGCGAATCTTGAGGATTTTTTATCTGTGTCTATTTTGGATGACAGAGTTATGGAAAAACTTGGTGTTTCTCTCACCTTCCTGGATCCACTGGATACGAGATTTTTTCTTCTAGTAGGTCTCTTCTTGCCTTTCCCGAGCTTCAAGGCGCTCCAGAAGGAAGTGTTCATGGTCTCTTAACTCCTCATCCCATCCCGACTCCATACCCTTCCTTTGAAGGAGTTCAAGATCTTCAATCAACTTCTTTTTGTCTTGAAAGATATTACCAAAGTCCTCCTTGTTCCATGTGCGGATCTTAGATTTCAGAGCCTTCAGCTTTTACTAGAATTGATACATTCCAGATCTTGCCGGGGGGACCAGCTCCTGCCACCACTGTCTCGCCAAATCCTTGAAGTCCTTGTGATCCAACCAAAATTGATCAAAACGAAAAGGTCTGAAAGGGTCTTCTGGAAGCGGGTCTGGGGTCAGTGTATCCATGGCGTCCACCCCTGCTGGTGCCAATATTTCCTTCTCTTCCTTGCGGATCTCACCATCGTCGGTTACCTCCTCCAAGATCTGGAAAGGATTTTTGCTGGAGGAGCCACTGTCCACCTTTTCCTTACCTTTTCGATGATTATCACCAGATCTGTTCTTTCTGCGATTGCGAACCTAGGTAAATCCCTCCTTATCTTTATTCCCTTCTTGATCAATTTTGGATGGAGGATTAACCTGGCTGGCACGTGGGAAGTTCCTGCCAAAATGACCATATTCATGGCACAGTCTACATCTGAAAGGTAGTTGTTCATAGTCAATCGGCTGAATCCATTCTTCATCTTCCTAGTTCAGACTGATGGCTTCTCGGAGTTCTTTAGAAAGATCCATGTAGACAAAGATCCGGGCACACGCCGTGTACCTTTGTTGTTTTGTCTGCTCCGCCACTTTTATGATTTCGCCAAGGGAATTGCCGATGGCCTGCAGAATTTCCAAATCCCAAAATTCGCATGGAAGAGAATAGAGCCTGATCCAAACCGGAGCCACCTTCAAATCCTTAGTCTCCGGGTTGAAGCATTCTTTCCATGGTCTGAGATATAATCCCGCCGAAAAGAAGAAATATGGGCCTCCTTCGAGCACTCTATCTCTATCTTCGACATTGAAGAATATTATGGTGAAGAAACCCTTTGCCCCCAAGTGTAAATCATACTCCCCTTTTGGGTTCCACATGCTCTTGATCCATCTAACAAGATCTTTCTCACGAGGCCAGATCACAATGAACTTGCCAATCAAAGCCTTCTCCTTCCACTGTTCCACTCTCTCTCTAACTTTCTCTGCACGGATCTAGATGGTAGGGATCGAAAGGGTTTTGGGAAGGCAACCCCCCGGCCCCAGCCGTCGCTTCACACCTTTCTCTCGGTCCCTCGCTTCACCGGGATTCATCTCCTGTCCTTCCCCCGTGGATGGCAGTCCCGCAGACGTCATGGTTTGGGGCATCCAGCAAGGTGCACGCAGGGAGTGCGGCCCTAACAGCAGGCCCTTCTGACGCCTGCAGAAAAAACGCACGTTTCTCCAAACCCTAGCTGCTGCAACCCTATTTGCTCCCGATCTCCTCTCCTCGATCGACTAATGCTCTTCAATCCACTCTCATTACTCTTAACATTCAACAAATAGTGGAAATGTTGAGTTAGGACATGTATCAAAACACCTTTTTTTAACTAGAGACTAAAAATGCTAAGTGTTATGTATTACTCCAACAAACACATATATGCTACGGATGACAAGTTTGTAATGAAAAGACAACATTAAACTAGAAATACGATTATTTAAGATCATTGTGGCTGAAGTGTAGGAGTTCATATATGCACGTAAAACCACCTATAAACAAATCTACAGAACAAGCAAGCTTCATTAGTGCTACTTCATCCCCAAATCTTTACTTGATTGATCTTGTTTGGTATATCTCTCTTTTCAAGCATTGGCCAGGCCTAATAATTTCACTATCTGATCTAGAATTAGATATTATACGTTTGATGAAAATTTTAATTTAATAATGTAAATTACAATAATATTCAAGTAAAATAATGGGTAATAAGAGTTCACCCGAGGAAACATGGAGAACACCAAAACAAAGTATATAATACCACCGATCACATCAAAACACCAATTTTTCTTCTGAAATTTCAAAATGTTTCCCAAGGCTATCTGTAAGAAGTTCCAAGGGATGAGTGAAATAGCCATAGTAAAATTTCAACACTACAATTATACACCAAAAGAAATTTTATAAGTCATGGCATACATGCTATGACAATAATGCTTCAAAGAAATAACTGTGAGAAATGAATAATTCCTTACCTTGTTAGAGGCTTGGAAAGTAAGATAAGATGCTTTAGTTTCATAACAAGCCCCAACAAATTGTCAAAATTTAGAAAACACACGAGTGGGTTGTAGAAAGGCACCACCGTAGCCATTCATTGAGCTCCTCTTTGTTTCGAGAATAATTTAATATTCTCTACTGAGCAGGGCCAACCACGTGAAGGTGGAAGGTCTTATGGCCCTTCCCCCCCCCCCCTCACATGACTCTCAATTCCCCATACCTAATGCATGTACTTGAAAAAAAAAATTATGTGCAAACATGTGGATTTCATCATAAAGAAACATTTACCATTCATTCAATAAAAGCTAACATTCATTAAACCATTCATTCATTCAGTTGGCCTGCATATTTGCATAACCTCATGAATTTACCTTTTGCGGTGCAATAAAACAAAAATAATTTGCAATTTATTATTTGGATGCAATATTGGTTTTTTGATACTTACAATTCGTGCCGCCAAATTCGAATAACCACAAGGCCCAAGCTTGTGCTGACCAATTTTTTCTTGTCTTGCCTTTGTGGCCTTTGATGTGTCTGACAGCCTATGAAAGTGTTGAAATACGTTAGATGTTCCTGCAAGTGTTATCAGATGGATCATGGTGTGTGTGGGCACAATGAATATTTCTGTTCTGGTGAATGGTCAACCTTCTGGTTTTTTTAGCTGCAGCAGAGGTATCAGGCAGGGATGTTCTTTGTCCCCCCTTCTATTTCTTCTAGTAATAGAAGGCTTAAGTCTCATGCTTAAGAAAGCAAAATTGGAGGGACACATCAAAGGACTGAAGATCAATAAGTTGATTCTGATAACCCACTTACTTTTTGTTGATGATGTTCTCTTGGCTGGATGTGATTCACCTTCTGAATGGAGGCTGAACAAGGGTATATTGGAGTTATTCTGCAAAGCATCAGGTATGAATATTAGTCTGCAGAAGACCACCTTTTTTCATTTTTTTGTTGATGACAACAGGAAGAATGAAATTTTGAATTTTTTGCCTTACAATTGGGAGGTGGCCTGTGAGGGTTTGACTTACCTTGGTTTCTTTCTAAACCCAAATGGTTACTATATAAAAGATTGGTATTGGCTATTAAGGAAGTTGGAGAGTAGGATTTCACACTGGGCATTCCGATTGCTTTCAGTTGGAGGAAAATTGACCTTGATCAAGGCAGTATTATCTAGCATACCTGTATACTGGTTTTCAATGCTACTTGTTCCAAAGAACATTATCAATTTGATAAGAAAGTTGATTTTCAATTTTATGTGGACAGGTAAGTTAGGACTGGGGGGACTTGTTATGGCAAGGTGGGAAATGCTCTCACTACCAACAAGTGCAGGTGGTTGGGGGATAAAAGATTTACATGCATTTAGTGAAGCTCTAAGACTAAAAAGTTTTTGGAGAGCCCTGTTTGGGAACACCCTGTGGTCAAGAGTGGTCCACTGCAAGTATATTAAAATCAAAACTTCACACTGGTTCATAACTCCTAAGAAAATTTGCAGGGGTGTATCCCCACTTTGGAGAGGTTTTTTAAATGTTTATAAATGGTTGGCGCTTGATATTTGCTGGCAAGTAGGGAATGGGAAAGAGATTTCCATTGCGATGAATCCTATTATAGGATTGGGTGATGGATACACAATTTCTCATAATCTGAGAGGAGTATTAAGCAGAGCTGGTTTTTATACACTTGACAATGTGAAGAACCAGGGTATTGGCAATTACTGGTACAGTGGTGAAGGTTTAGTGTTAAAATTCAATATGCTAAAACAGAAAATAGCAGCATTACATTCCATTTCACAATAATAGCATATACAAGATCACTGAAGAAACAACAAGCATAGCATAAACACAAGAGACACAGATTTATCCTGGGAAACCCTCATGGGGTAGAAAACCCAGCAAAGCTTCCTCAATATAGATGACCAGCAATATAAAAAGATGCAAACCAAAGACATGATCTCCTCCTCCACCATAGCAGACCTCTCCTCCACAAGTGCGCTACTCTCAAGTGAGTGAGTGTGTGTAAAATGAGGAATACACCTCCTCTATTTATACACTACTCCGACTTGTCTTTTACAAAAAACATGTAGGCTCATATTTAACCATTGGGTTAAATACCCCACTACAACTGACTGGGCCGACCCCTCTAGGGTGGTCTAATAACCCTTTGACCCACATAACACATACAGGGCCGACCCCCACTAGGGAAGTCTAATAACCCAAGTTACCACATTCCTGACGAAGGAATAAACATCTCCGGATATACAATAATATCTTCACGGAGGAATGAAACATCTCCGGAATAATAAAGTACAAATATAATATTCTTTGAAGTTACAATATCTCAACATTTAGGTCTTTGGGGAGAACTGGCCACAGAGTGGGATTGTTATATCAATTCATTAAATTCAGCTGGGTGCAGGTTAAACAATTAAGAGGATATCTTAATCTGGAAAGGGAATGAAAGCACAGGTATGGTGACTGCAAACACTGCATACAAATCTATCATTAAAAGGAAGTGCATTTTTCCAAAGCAGTGGTGGTACAAGGTCATTTGGATGTGGAAAATGCCACTGAAGTTGAAATGCTTCCTTTGGTTTATACTTATGGATAGAATGAAAACCTAGGATAATATGGAAAAGAAAGGTTGGTATGGACCAAGTAGATGTATATTGTGCAAGAATTGGACAGAAACTGCTACACATTTATTTATGGACTGCACTTTTACATTATTTATTTGGGGAAAGGTAGGTAATACATTGAATATTAACACTATTTGGAGGCATGGAGATTTTGTAACTAGCTTAAGATTTTGGACTAAAAACTGTGGTGAACGTCTCACACTTCCAGTTTTCATTTCCTGGGCAATTTGGAGAATGGGGAATAGGTGCATATTTGATGATCAAGAGGCAAATATAGATGGGGTTATTTCACTAGCTCTACAACATTACCTACCATATAAACAGTTGAAGGAAAAAACCTCAAAAAGGATTGTAGGAAACTTTAAGTTGAACTTCAATGATCCTATTATCTTTTTTGATGGTGCAGCAGCGTTGGGACAGTGTGCAGCAGCGTTGGGACAGTGTGCAGCAGGTGAAAAAATATTTTTAAACCAGGATCATTTTTATACTTTCCGACTCAGATGTGGTTTGGGCACAAATATGAAGGCCGAACTCTTAGCACTGTGGGTTTCTGTGAGATTGGTAAATCTATTTGGTTTTCCAAGACTTAAGTTGTTTGGAGACTCCAGAGTAACTAGAAAATGGGCTTTAGGTGAATATAAGCTGAATATCATTGCATTAACACAGTGGTGCAACAGAATAAGGGCTGAAATGGAAAATTTTGTGGAACTTGACATCAAGCATATTTATAGGGAACACAATCAAGCAGCTGATATTTTATCCAAACAGGCACTTTCAGGAGAAGATGGATATCTTATGTGGGAAGAATATTTTGAAGAGAGATTCTAGAGAATGGATCTCTTTTTTTCCTGAATTTGTTTTGGAAACTATATTTATTTTTTGTCAGAAATGTGACAATAGAAAATGGATGGGTATATCTATGTTATTTTGATATATTTGATCATGCAAGATGTAATGCCAAGGACTGAAGTGCTTGAAGAGGGATGCATAGTGATCTGTGTTAATTTTTGACCGATCCATCAATGTACTGTTTTTTTTCAATTATGAATATAAATAGTATGCTTTTTTTTGCTGGAAAAAAGGAAAACAAGGGCAGATATATTCATTGCGAATTGACCCGGATGGAAGTCGAAGAAATAAGAAATTGACCAGGTTGATTGGAACATTCATAATTTTTGCAAAAAATCTAGTGGACTTTCCGCAACGAAAATCAGGGTCCCTCTTTACATGCGCGCTGCCAGAATCTAAAATTTTTGATGGGGCAAATTCTGGTACCAACAGAGTGTGTCAAAAACAACGTTCAATTCCCACTTAAACATCCATCACATCAAATGCATGCACCACCAGCCTAGATCCATATCCTAGGCTCTATCAAGCACCGAGAGGGATCAAATCTCCCGAGGTGCAAACCTCTCCTTGAATAGTTCCTTGAGTGCAATACATGAGCCACCTAATCCTAAGCTTTACAATCTCTAGTTTAAGTCTCGTATTTACTTTTTACTTTGTATTATTCTTTTTACTTTGTGGCCGACATAATATTTATTACTTTTTACTTTGTATTATTATTTTTTGTTTAGTTTGTATTATTTTGTTACTGGACAAACACTCTAAAGTCTCATATTTACTTTTTACTTTGTATTAAAAGTAAAAAGTAAAGTCTCTAGTTTAAGTCTCATATTTACTTTTTACTTTGTATTATTCTTTTTTGTTTATGGCCGACATAATATTTACCACCTAATCCTAAGCTCTAAAGTCCCTAGTTTAAGTCTCATATTTACTTTTTACTTTGTATTATTCTTTTTTGCTTATGGCCGACATAATATTTATTACTTTTTACTTTGTATTATTCTTTTTTTGTTTACTTTGTATTATTTTGTTACTCGACAAACACTCAACAAACTCGACAAACACTCGACTAACAAGATCTAGTGGACTTTCCGGCAACGAAAATCGGGGTCCCTCTTTACATGTGCGCTGCCAGAATCTAAATTTTTTGATGGGGTAGATTCTGGTACCAACAGAGTGTGTCAAAAACAACGTTCAATTCCCACTTAAACATCCATCACATCAAATGCATGCACCATAATATTAATCCATTGAAGCCATTTGGATCTGAATGCGAAGAGCTTGATCAAATTGTGCCATATAAAACATCTAACGTGCAATAGTCCCAACATAATCACATTATCAATCTCACCTAATGCAATGTTTGTCACCATGTTGTATAAAACTGAATATGCACCTTTTCTATGATGATAGTAACCCATCAAACTTTCATTTCCACGATGCCAATAATCTCCTTATAAACATAACCCTTTTTTGTATGTAAACCATAATCAAACCAAAATTCTTTTTAAAGGTGCATTCACAACCAAAACCAAATGATACAATATGTTATCCATAAGAATAAAAGAATTCAATGACTTGATATGGGTATGAAACAATAGTTTTTTTTATTCAAAACATCATTCATTTGAACCTTGTCATACCATCATCTTTAGTAGGTCCCCCTTTTCGCGACTTAAATGGCTTAACTCTAGGTTGTTTTTAAAAGAACAAAATAAGTAATAGAGTCGGATTTAAGGTCAAGTAACACCGTCCAAGGGAGTCCATTGAACAAATAAAATATGGGAGTACTCACAACATTTTGCGAGAATTAAGGGGGATGCAGAAGGAAACATCAACATTGGCGACTTCACTAGGAGGGTTGTGTGAGAGCCTGAACTTAGGATCTCTAGTTTGGCAGAATAAATCAGTTGAGAAGGTTTATCTAGTGGTCAATACATTAATTAGCAAAAAAGGCAATCATTGAGTGGTATTATGAAAGCTTGGGAAAAGGAGGCAAGAATGGGCCAATCCTAAAATAATATGAATGTGGATAATTTTGTTTAGTGAAGAGCTCTTTTGGTGAAAAAATGAGGATAAAGAAAAGAATAAAATGCAAACTTGCTCACAAATTTGTTGATGATTTCTAGGGGAGGCCTATATTTTTCCTGTAACCGAATTAAATTGGTCATTAGTTGTAAAAACTAATCATTAGTGATCAATGCTAACCGAACAATAAGGATCACGTTTTTTTTTGTTTTAGCGGAAAAATCACCTTCCTGCTATTCCAAAGGAATCAAGGAAAGTTAACAATGCATGAGAAATCTCAACGGAATTGAACCCGGGTGGATGGAATGAAACCCATCTAACCCCACCAACGGGCCACCGTATCCTTGACATAAAATAAGCATTGTAAACAACAATCACTAAAAACAAACCAAAGAAGCAAAAACAAAGAAAATGTAGCAATCATCCAAATGAAACAAAGAAAAACTAAATATTTACAGAAAATAAAGCAAAATTCAATTAATTAAGTGCTAGCATGATCCTATAATGGATCATGATAATGTTTGAGGTGATATATGTTCGTGGTGTATGCCAGGAGTCTATTATCTTCATCCTTTAGCAGGTAAGAATCCTTTCCAACCACATAAGCGATGGTGTAAGGCCCAATCTAGAATTTCTGAAATTTAGCGTGTTTACCTTTTCCTGTATGAGCTGAGACCCATAATAAAACCTTTTTCCCTATTCCAAATTTTGCAATTTTAGCGCATTTTGCAATGTTGCCTTTTTTCAATGTTGTTCAGAGCATGTTCATGTTGTTCCTCTAAGGCCAACAAGGTGTGGAATCTTTGTTTTAAATGCGATTCTTCTAATTCTTGTTGTTGGAATGCAAGTCTATAAGAGGCTAACTGTAACTCAATAGGCATGATTTCCTCCTGGACGTAAGGTAATTGAAAAGGAGTGACTCCTGTCCTAGCTTTCGTGGTAGTCATATATGCCCATAAGGCATATGGAAGCTGGAGATGCCATTAACGTGGCTTGTCTTCTACAATCTTTTTTTTTTCCAGGATTTTGACCAGTTGTTTATTTGTTGACTCCGCGAGTCCATTTCCCCGTGGGTAATAGTAAGAAAAGTAAGAATGTTCGATTTTGAAATCAGTGCAGAATTGTGCAAATTTAGAAGAAATGAATGCAGGACCGTTGTTTGAGACATTACAACAGGGTACCCAAAAACGAGAGAATATAACATTTTCCAAAAAGGAAATGACTTGTTCATCCTTTGCATTTTTAAGAGCGACGACTTCTGACCATTTACTAAAATAGTTAGTTGCAGTTAAAATAAAGATATGGCCAACTGAAGATGGAGGGTTTATGGGGCCTGTAAAATCAAGTCCCCATTTTTCGAATGGAAAAGCAATGGTAACTGATTTTAATGGCATCGCTGAAAATTTCAGTTTACCAATTGCTCGCTGACAAGCATCGCAAGATTGAGCAAATTCAAATGAATCTTGAAAGACCTCTGGCCAAATAATAGCATGTACTAGGAATTTTGTGTGTTGTCGACTTGGTTGCAAAATGTCCTCCTACATGAATTCTCTTGTTAGAGGATCCATGCAGAGATTTAAGAATTTTGTGAGACATAATATCATCAACGCAACAGAGTAAAATTCCATCAGGAGATCTACGAAAGAGGAAAGTGTTAATTATGACAAATTTGGGAGCTTCAAGTCTTAATTTCCTCCTTTCATTGTTATTAAGGCCATCGGGACAACACTCATGGATCAAATAGAAAATGATGTTTTTGTACCAAGCATGTTCTGACAATTCAACGTATTGAGATTCAATTAAAAAGAGACTTGAGTCAATATCATCATTAGATGTATTATCATTCGGAGAAGTGGCTTGTTGTGCCAAATGCAATGCTAAATCACTATCTCTTATGGTATTGGAAATTACAATGGTGAGGTCATGTTCTTTGATTTTGGTAAGCCAATGGGCTAACTTTCGTGATAAATAAGTTTGTGAAAGTAGAAACTTAACTGCCGGAAGTGGTACTTTCACAAGAGTATTCTTACCAAGAATTAATGTCAAAAAATTTCAATTGCCTTAACCAATGAATAAGTGTGTTTCTCATTCAAAGAATAAGAAATAATTGATTTTGATAAGCTTGGAGTCATAAAGGCTATTGGATGTTCGATATCGTCTTTGTCTTTTTGCATAAGGATGGTTGAGATAGCTTCTTCTGTTGCATTAGTATAGATTATAAAATCTTTATTAAAATCAGGAATAGCTAAAATAGGTGCAGAAGATATAGCCCTTTTAATTTCGAGGAATGTGTTTTCAGCTGTGTGATCCCAATGAAAAGTTCAATCAGATTTCAACAAATTGTGGACAGGTTTAATGATATATGCAAAATTAGGGATGAACTTGTGTACAAAATTAATTTTACCCATAAATGCTTGAATTTCCCTTTTAGAATCAGGTGCGGGAATATTTTGGATTGCTTTGACCCTTTCAGGATCGATGCTTATGCCTATTCCATAAACAACATGACCAAGTAATTTACCAAATGAGGCACCAAAAACATATTTGTTGGGGTTAAGCGACATACCGAATTTTCTGCAACGTAAAAACACTTGACACAAATGCTGGAAATGATCTTCCCTGAAGCTAGAATGCACGGTGGGATCATCAAGATAAACTTGAATGATAATGCCAATTATATCATCAAAATCAATGTGCATGGCTCTTTGAAAGGTTGCACCAACGTTAATTAAGCCAAATGGCATTCGTTCGTAGGCAAAAGTACTCCACTTGGTGGTGAAGGTAGTTTTATACCTATCATATTTTTTAACGGGGATTTGATTATACCTAGAAAAACCGTCTAATAATGACATTATTTGAGAGCCAACAACTTGCTGCAATATTAACTCCATATTAGGCAATGGGAAATTATCTTTTACACTCACTTTGCTCAAAGATCGAAAATCAACACATAAGTGAATATCAACATTCTTCTTACGGACAAGGACTAAGTTTGCGACCCACTCAGAGTACTTGACCTGAAAAATAATTTTTGCAGCCAAAAGCTTATCCAACGCTTTACGTATGGTGGATTCTAGAGCTGGATTGTTCTAGATTAATAATTTTCAAAGAGTCATACGTCTGATTGGTCACAAAAGCGTGAAGGGATTCGTCGTCATCAAAAACCTGCCAAGATTCAATATTATCAGGTATGTGAGGACGGTAGACTGAAATAATTGAACAATTATGTTTATCATAAAATAAATGTCTATCTGGTCTAGCGGCATAAGTTGCTAAATTATCAACAATAACATTCAATCCTCTTCTAACTTGAGTTATGTTAAAATCCACAAATTTATCAATCATTTCGGAGACAAAGGCAGTATATCTCCTCATAAGTTTATTTGACGGTGTATAAGTTTTTTTGATCAATTTAATGATTAAGTCAAAATCTCCAAAAACCGTGATGCTATGACAATTTAAGGCAAGGGTGTTTTCTAAACCAAGAATCAAAGCCTCAAATTGTGCTACATTGTTTGTGCATGGAAAATTGAGCCGAAAGGAGTATGAATGAACCTTTCCCAATGGGGTGTACAGGATAACCCCGACACCATTGCCTTCACGAGAAGATGCTCCATCAAAATGCATATGCCATATTTCATTATGAAATTGATCTAAAGAATTTACCTGGGAGGTATCTACTTCTTCTTCCGAAAAGATCGAATAAACACCAAGGTCTGTTTCAACTAAATTAATAGTCAACTGCAGAGCATTTTCAATGCAGGGTACAATTCGTTCTTCCCTATAAATAATGATATTTTTGGGACCTCTTGGGATGATGACATGAGTGCCATCCATAAAATAATAACCACCTATTAAGGCCTGCCAATCTCTTCCTAAAATAATAGAATAGTTACTGATGCTCATGTACATCACTTGAATATTACAGGTTCTGCGGATTTCTGGATGAGAACACATGCTAAGAGTGACATCCTTTATTTCTCTTATATTGGGTTGACGCTTCTTCTTAAAAGCAAGCATATTTCTTGATTTTTCGTTTGTACATTAGAGCCCTAGTTCTTCCATGATTTTCTTAGACATTACATTCAAATTAATGGTGAACAGACAACATAATAAATGCACCGCTCACTCAACTGTAGCACTGTATCTATTGTGATCGTGGGTGATAAATGCACCGCACTCTGGGAAAATGAGTTGGCAAGGAGTGTGTCGAAAACAACGTTCAATTCCCACTTAAACATCCAGCACATCAAATGCATGCACCATAATATTAATCCATATGCATATGAAGGCGAAGAGCTTAATCAAATTGTGCCATATAAAACATCTAACGTACGATAGTCCCAACATAATCACGTTATCAATCTCACCTAATGCAATGTTTGCCACCATGCTGTATAAAACTAAATATGCACCTTTTCCATGATGATAATAACCCATCAAACATTCATTTCCACGATGCTTATAATATCCTTATAAACATAACCCTTTTTTGTATGTAAACCATAATCAAACCAAAACTCTTTTTAAAGGTCCATTCATAACCAAAATCAAATGATACAATATGTTATCCATAAGAATAAAAGTATTCAATGACTTGATATGGGTATGAAACCATGGTTTTTTTCATTCAAAACATCATTCATTTGAACCTCGTCATACCATCATCTTTAGTAGGTCCCTCCTTTCGTCACTTTAATGTTTTAGCTCTGGGCCCTTTTAAAAGAACAAAATACGTAATAGAGTCGGATTTAAGGTGAAGTAACACCGTCCAAGGGAGTCCATTGAACAAATAAAATATGGGAGTATCCGCAACATTTTGCGAGAATGAAAGGGGATGCAGAATGAAACATCAACACCAGGTTTGTTGCAGACTCCTCCAAAGCATACCTAGCAAGGGTTTTCAGAGCTAGAAAATTCATGATATATATATATATACACCGTTATGAGGCTTTGGACTCATCTTATATTCAATTATTATTCCATATATATTTTTATATAATTATTGTCTACAAGACAAAAATTGTTCTCTCAACATGGACATTGATACTATTGATATTTGGAGTCAAGGGTGGATGTTGGTTATTTCATTAGGGCTTGTGGATGATGCAATTGCTTGGGCAGGTTTTATGTTTGAACTCAAAATATGCTATATATGTAATAGGGATGACGAGGAATGTATGGTTTGGTTTAAGAATAAGGAGGCAAGTAGATATAGAACAAGGCATGACTATTAGGCGATGCGGTTCTCAATTAATGGTAACCCTAATTGGTGGTCAAACAAAATATGGAAAGTAAGGGTCCCAAAGAAAATGAAGATATTCATGTGATTAGATTTGGGGGAAAAAGTATTGACATCAGAGTCCTACAACATGAAAACAAATAGGGTCTAAGCATCTATATTTTACGAGTGTAGGATTCAGAGACCACCACGCATTTAGTAATTAAGTGTCCATTTGCAATTCAACCCAAGAAATACATAGGCCAATGGTTGGGTTTCGATAATGTTTGGATGGGAAATAATGTCAAGGGATGTCTCCAATATTGGTTTCATGAAAAATAACTTAAGCCTTTTAGGAGTGATAGCGCTTATGCTTGATTGTTGGAGCATTTACCTTGTCCCTAGCTATAACTAACTTCATTTTTTCCTCCTGAAGAGCATATCACCCCACCAGCTCCTGCAATTCCAGGATTTCCTTTGGACGCTCCATCAAAGAATATAGTGGCTTTGCCTTGTGCTTTCCACCATTTATGGAATTCCTTTTTCCGGTAGTCTGAGAATCCAGGCAGGCTTTATGCTCGGTCTTGTGATTATACTATCCTTTTTGCTGATGAATGTGTGTGCAATCCAATTTTTTTCCAAAGTAGTAAGTGAGGAATCTATCTTGTTCACCTGGATTCTTATTGCTTCCATGAGGTATACCTTGGCTTTAACCGCCACTTGTTCCGGTGTTTGCATCGTATCATTGAATATTCTATTGTTCCAAGCAAGCCATATTTCCCAGCAAATGAATTTGGGCAAGGTGAGCCAAATATTCTTCCATACTGGCTTGTTTGAGAGAGCGTAGGGGTACCGATTTTGCCAAGAGGAGAAAAGGTCAATAATTGAAATCTAATTAGGAGGAGAGACTTCCAATTCATGTAGAGAAAGGTTCCATACTGAATTCGCAAAAGGACATTCCACGAAGAGATGTTCAATATTTTCAAGATTATTGCAGCAGAGGGAGCATCTATGCGGCCCTATGAATCCTCTTTTGGCTAAATATTCTCCAGTCAGGATTTTCTTGTGCATTAGCAGCTAAATGAAGAAATTGATTTTAGGAATGCCATATTTATTCCATATGATCTTCCAAAGGTTAGAAGAGTGAAGAGGCTTATGCGATGCTTGTAGTTCATTGAATCCATGTGCAGCTTTGTATGCTCCCGTTCCCCCCCATCCCCACTTGTCTTTCATGTGCTTATGAATCAGAGCCAACCCAGATAGATTTTGCAGGAGCTCAATCTTTTGCGTTGATAAGCCGTCTGGAACTTCGGGCAAAGACCAATCCGTCCAATTCCCATTATTGTCCCATTGGGAGATATCTGCCAGAGTGGTAAGTCCTCTTAGTGAGAGCCATTCTCGAATGTCTTTGACGGATTCTACACCACCAAGCGTGGGCTTGCCAATAATCCTGTCTGTCCAAAGGTAGGTTTTGACCCCATTTCCAGGGATGTGATATAATTGTCTTTGAAAGTAATTGATTCCAGCTCTACATAGATTCCATATAGAGGCGCCTTTGGGAATTTTTTCGATTTGGAGGTTGCGTATCGATCCTCCTTTAAGGTATTTTTTTCCACAGTAATTTGCTAACCGGATGAGCTTGATTTGAAAATAATTTCTAGAGGACTTTTCCACCCAGAGCCAGATTTACTAGACAGGGGTCTCTTATCTGCAGTCCACCTTCCAGCAATGGTCTTTTTACAATACCCCAACTGACCAGATGATATTTATTTTTGTTTCCTTTTCCACTGGCTACTAGGTAGCTTTTGATGTCTTCAATGATAAGTGGTTTCCAGTTCCGCTGCACCCATGATTCTATAGCTTTTGGAGATGGCCATAATCCATGAACTGACCAATGAGGCCTCTCTCTGAAAGATTCATGGCTGTTCTACAAGGCCGTTCGACCGGAAGCGCCACGGTAGGGATCCCATCAAGTTTTTTTACAAATTTATATTGAATCTTCGAAGCTGGTCGCTTTCCCTAGGCTGCGATTAGTCTCTTGAAGGCTGCGATCTCCAGAGGAATCAGTGGTGGAGGAGGATTCGGTCCTCCCCCTGGAACCATGACGGATGCCCTTCGCCTGAGTTGCTCCCGATCGCTCACTTAGCCTCCACCTCTTCCTCTTGCCCAAGCTCTGGATCGCGCTGCTATGATCCCAACGCCACAGCCAGAGCATAGGTAAATCGGGCCCCTATGATCCGATTGGATTCCGATTGTCTCCATGAGAGGTCCCAAAGATTCTCGAGACATGCTTTTTTGTAAAAAAAAAAATTCAATGTTATTGTTTTTTAAGTAAATAATAATATGTAAAAGTTGTTACATGGCAATTTTACAAAGTTATATATCAAATATTTTTAATTTTATTTTTAATAGATTTAAAAAACAAAACCATATTTTTAAGGATTTTTTTTTCCCGCGAAAAAAAGCATACTATTGATATTCAAATATCTGAATCAAATAGTACATGATATGTCAACAACAGAAACTATAGTCCCAAAATAGGATTACAACATGCCCCAACAGTCTTGCCAAATACATACAAAGTATACAAACAGTGTTACCCAATAAACAAAATACTCAGGCAGACCAAGCACTAATCTAGAAAATATAAAGAACCCAACTCTATCATCGAGTTCTCATAGTGTTCCTCCCAAAATAAATAGCCCTCTACATCCTCTAGTGCTAGCTTTGACAAGTCATCAGCCAACGTGTTGAACTCTCGATAAATATGTGTCAGGGACAGATTGCTAAAGGTCTGTAGTTCTGACAAAATTCTGCTACACCAGTAATCTAAGTTCAGAAACTTCAGAGTATATTCACCTCATGCCCACTTAATTGTGACACATGAGTCACCAAAATCTTTAACAGTACCCAGTCTTAACATGTTGGCAATACGAATAACACACCAGAGCACTATCAATTCTGCTTTCATATTGGTCCCTTTGCCACAGTTAAGACGAAAAGAGTAAAAATGGTCCTGATTGAGATGAATGACACCACCTGCTCTACAAATTCCAAGTTGAGCTGCTCCATCGAAAAATAGTACTGGATCATCAAAGGAAACCTAGAAGTCTCCAATAACTCGTTTGATAGGTTTGTCCATAGTTGGCAGAAAGTGGTGATATTTACACATGACATCATTATACAAATTCTCCAGATTTGGACAGCAATTCTAAAAACAGCCATATTCCTAGCTATCCATAGAGCCGAGCAAATAAACACCGGAAGAGTCTGATGAGATCTGCAACAGTTGACCCATACATGGAAACAAGATTCTATGTTGATGCCTCCCCATCGCTCAGTAATACCATAACAAATGTAGAATTTCTCCCAAAGACTGAGAGTAAAGGTACAGTTGATGAATATATGTGACATAGATTCAGCCTCCTTCTTACAGAAAACACAGATGCTGGGGCCATACCACCCAATTGCTATCAAATTCTCCCAAGTTTTAAGACGTTCTAGGAGCATAAACCATGTAAAACATTTTAATTTTTGAGGGAGGTGCCATGACCATATCGCTTCATACCACCAGTGCATAGGAATAATGCACCATCTTTTAATCATGTAACCATAAGCAGTCTTCGCCATGATCCTCCCCGTAGCCGTGTTTCCTACCATATCACCTCATCGGCCACACCACTCAAACGTATACCGGCTCTGTTCCATGCAATTATGTAACGGTCCCATTCATCACAGTATGGTTGTGGTAGGTTTAATTCATCAGCAGATATCTAATATCTGAAGGAATTCCTCTCAACAAGAGAATCCAGTGTGTAATAGCCAGCTTGCCTGATATATGATAATAAACCCTGTGATAAAGAATATCCATCATCAAAGCCCGATATTGGATCAATTCCTATAACCACCTTCAAACCATTCCCAACTTTCCACTTCATTTCTACAGCTAACCAACAGTATACTTTTAGGAAGCCATTCCAGATAGGAGAAACGCCCCTAGTCACCTTGTTGGGCTTTCGCAGCCATTCAGAAATTTCAAGTTTCACATATTTGTGCTGTATGACCTTAGACCAAAGTGTGCCCCCAAATAATGCTCTCCAAAGACTCTTCAAACGCAGAGCAGCACTGAACACTGGTAAGTCCTTTATTCCCCAACCTCCAGCTGATTCCGGCACCGAGATTTTATCCCAGCTAATCAAAGTGAGATATGTTTTCTTTAGTCCACCGGTCCATAAGAAGTTAAAAATGATTGATCTGAGTTTATTGATCACTAAGCAAGGCATAGGTAGTAGTGATAACCAATACACCGGAGTCCCCATCATGACAGATTTTATGAGGGTGAGTTTCCCCCCAATGGAAAGGAGGCGATACATCCAATGAGAAATCCGATTCTCAAATTTTTTAATCAGCCACTGCCAATCCCTGATACAATAGTCATTTGGTTTGAGTTGGAAACCAAGGTAAGTAAAACCTTCACTCACCTTCAAGCACGTATAGGGCAACAATAATTTAATAGCCTGCAAGCAATTTGTCTCAACTGCATTCACATAAAGATAGGTTTTCAGGCTGATCTTCATGCCCGAAGCCTTACAAAAAAGGTCCAGGATACTCTGATAGGTCCTCCATTCCTCCACGGTATCAATGCCAACTAATAAAACATCATCGACGAACATTGCATGAGTGATAAATAAATCCTTTGATATTTTTAATCCCTTCACCTTACCTTCTCCCTTAGCCTGCTTAATCAACCTGCTCAAGCCATCAATAATTAACAAGAATAACAGTGGCGACATCGAACAACCCTGTCTGAGACCTCTGGAGCAACTGAAGAAAGTGGTTGCAGCACCGTTCACCAGAACAGCAATACTCATCGAATTCACACATGCCATGATCCATTGTATAGCAAGTGGAGGGACACCAATCTGGATCAAAATTATCCTAAGAAAATCCCAACTTACACGATCATAGGCCTTCTCTAAATCAATTTTCAAGAGAAAAGCTTTGATCTTCTTACATTTGATGGAGTGAAGAAGTTCCTGGGTGATTCCCACAACATCATGACTCTGACGGTCTTCTAAAAAACCAAATTGTTCAGGTGTAATGAACTTTGAAAAAACCGGCTTGAGACGAACAACAATAATTTTTGAAACAATCTTATAAATCAGGTTACACAGTGCAATGGGTCGAAAATCATCAAAAGTTTATGGATCATTAACTTTTGGAATAAGTGTGATAAAAGTAGCGTTCAAATCACCCGAGACATACCCATGTACCCGAGTATATTCCACCATCTGCAAAATCTCCTCTCCCATAATCTTAAAAAAGTGTAAAAATAACTCCACTGTCCAGCCGTCAGGGCCTGGACTCTTCTCTTTTGCAAATAGCTTAAGAGTTTTTTCAACTTCATCCAGCATTATCTCCTGACATAACTCCTCTGCTTCCTCATCATCAAAAAATTTAGGAAACAGTCTTGCGACTTGAAGCTGTGACAATAATTCACAATCCTTATCATCAGAATAAATTGTCTGGAAATGTTTCATAGCCAGAGACTGTAGCTTCATCCCTCCCGTCACTTCAACCCCTACCCCATCCTTCATTTTCCAGATCGTATTGTTGTTCTGCCTCGCTGAGGCAAAGGAATGGAAAAAATTCGTATTATTATCTCCAAAATTGACCCAAAGTGCACGGCTCTTCATGCGCCACTCTTTTTCCTCTTTCAAGTATATACAGTCTCTTTCCAATTCAAGTTTTTTCACTATTTCATAGTACTGACTATCAAAAGGAGCTTCCAACAGTGTTGAGTATAACAAATGTAGTCGGGCTTCAACCTTCCTTAAACGCTGTCTCTCCAAAATCTTCCTATTATGGATCCATTTAGAAACTTTTTCCTTGAGCAACCTCAGCTTCAAGCATAACTGATCCATAGGATTATGATCCACATCTCCATCTAACTGAGACCAGACTGTTTTGACATAATTGACAAATTTTGTGTTTGATAGCCAGGAACAGTCGAATTTAAAAGGGTAGTTCTGTTCCAGATTATAATCATCCCACTGTAGGTAGACCGTCCAGTGGTCAGAAATCTTCACTTTACCAACCCAGGACCGATATCGAGGACAAGACTTCAGCAGTGTACCTTTGACCAAAAACTTATCTAAACGTTTCATTATACAGTCGTGTCCACCACGACCATTGGTCCAGGTAGGAGCCATTTTCCCTGTATAACATCAATGAGGTCATTATCAGCTAAAAAACCAGAAAAGAAATCTGCCAAGACATCCTCCTTTGTCGACGGCCCCCAAATTTCCTGAGATAAACGAGTGAAATTTAAGTCACCCGCAACAATGAGATTCTCCCTGCTCAATAATCCAGAAGATTGAAGACCCAACCAGAAGGGTTCCCTATTTTTATATGGGGCATAGCAATTTAAGACTGACAGAGGTAGACTATCCATCTTACGGTGATCCTCCAAGAATATACCCCAAGCGGTATTGTAGGCTAAAAAGGAATAATGTCTGGGGTCCCAAGCCACCAGAAGTCCACCCGACAACCCAAAAGCGCCAGTAGCAAAAATTTCCCAACCCCCCAATATGCCAATAAGTTTAGAAATCGCCACCATGTCTTCACACATGGTTTCCTGAAGAAGAAAAATAGCAGGGCGAGTAGTAACTAAAAGGTCTGAGAGGGCCCTAACTCGCACAGCCCGACCCACACCACGGATATTCAGGGAGCATACTGACATTAAGGAACACATTCTACGGGGGATATCTCTCTAAGACCCCCAATAACAGCAGAAGATGACTCCCCTTCTCCAGCCGAGTGTAGTCGATCTGAGAGAGGGACAAAAATTGAACCCACATCTCCAATTGAATATTTGACAATCCGGGTCTTTTTCTGGGATTCTCTAAGAGTAGCATTCTGGAACCTGGCCGAATTCAAGGACTGAACATTAGGGTTTGTGGTAGGGTTTTTAGAAAAGATAGGCAAGGAGGTCTTAAAGTCCACGCCAGCAGAAACCCTTTGCCCAGCATCTCCCAAATGTGATGTATCCGGAAAGGAAAGTTGACCCTGCTCCAAAACCCCTGAATCCAACAATTCCCCCCCATCACCAGCCAAATCGGAGGAAGAAGTGTTACGGCCTAAAGTATGATTAGAAATAGTATCCCCCGACAGAGAAAGACCCTCTCCAAACAATTCACAGTTAACAGAAGTCTTTTCTAACCTAACGTCCGCAACAATCCCATCTGGAAGAGTATTAGGTATATCAACATTCCCCCGAACAACTAGTTTGTTTAAGCTAGCATTGATATCAAATATCACATCAATCTCCGCATCCGAGAGACCATGAAGAGTGGAGGGAAATGGAATAGTTTGCTCACCCGGAGTCCGAAGAGTGTCCAATGGTTCAGCACTTGAGGGAGATAACCTAACCGGCGATGAAACCAACTTTTGGTCCAGTAACCCGACAGTGTGGAAAGCCGAGCATCGAGCCTTTGTATGCCCAGTCTTTTAGCAATGGAAACAGCGAAAAGGGACCTTAAAGTAATCCAGTCGTTGCCGCCAGACTTTTGAGCCCCACACCAATTTGACTTCAGCCGGCAAATCCTTATGCATTTCAAATTCCACCATGACCTTTGTAGACCTCCGGTCATACCCAAATAGGGAGCTGTTATCAAGTCGCACAAATCTACCCACCGTGTTGGCAATGCCAATCAATATATTCTCTGTTTAGAGTTCTATCGGCAACCCAGGTATCAATAGCCACAGATGTCGAATACTGAGTTTTTCCTTGAGGGGGTCGAAAGCCAGATGCCAGCGTTTGAGACACAGAGAACCTTCTTTAAAACACCAATATCTTTTGAGGATGGAGCCAACATGTTCAGCTTTGGAAAATATAAACATAATCCAACCATTTATCAACTGAAGAACTCGAGGTAAATCCCCCACAATGGGCATCCACTGCTTACGGACCCATTCCACAAGTTCTCTCTGGTCACCAATTGTAAATTCTAGCCTACCAACAATGGCCCGAGACGAAAGCATTTCAATGTGTTCCAGATTTGTTTCCATAGGTATTGTAAAGCTATCAATGCCCTCACGAACCTTGAGAGCTTTTGCAGTCCTGCGTTTTTTTGCTTTTTCACCCTTATTCCTACCAGGCCAACCCCCGGCCTTAACCGACTCCAAAACTACTGCAAGATCATCTCCCACACAGGTCGAAACAGAACCCCCATCAGTAGGGCCTAAATGGTTAAGAGAACAATGATTCTGTTTCAATGCTGGTGGAGTAACAAAACCATGGTCACCGGGACGATGACCCATAGTACCCGCAAAAGACCGACAGATGTCCTCCAAGTAATATCTAGTACAAAGTGTAACCCCAGGTGTCACTCCAGAAAAAACGTGACCTCAGCTGTAATGCACCAGGAGAATAAGAACTAACAACCCACCACGCCAAAATTGGATAACAATCCAGGGCTAATTAGTTTAGCAGAGCCTCAAATGTCTGAAAACGCAGTGTAACCGAAACCTATCACAATAGTAGGTAACCAAAAAACAGCAGCATGGCCGCCAATATCTCCCGAGAAAACCTTACCTAACCAAAAATAGTAAAATGTCTAGATCCCACCAAAAAGAGCTGAAAAAAGAAAGATCAGAAGTGTCATAATCGAGAGCAGCTAGCGGACATAAAAGATTCCCACATTTTTTATACTTGGTTGGTACTAGGATGGTTTGAGAGAACCATCTTGACTCCAAGTCATGGCTGCTCCAAACTATTTCCACTCTATCGACAACTTCAGACGAAAACAACAGTATGTCACAAATGGCCACAGGCATTCCTAGCCGGGGCACCTCCATCGCCAAACCCTAGCCAGAGCTCCTCCATCCTCCCAAAAACCTTAAGGATTTATGTCCTATTGATAACCATTTTCCTTAATAAAAATATAAAATGAATACAATTTAAAATTCTAATGTTTTTTTTTTTTAAATTTCAAAATACTCAGTTTAATAAATTATTTTTAAAAACATTTTTTTACTCGAATTA
This sequence comes from Larix kaempferi, assembly GCA_027924585.1. NCBI lineage: Eukaryota > Viridiplantae > Streptophyta > Pinopsida > Pinales > Pinaceae > Larix > Larix kaempferi. Next base: position 11,064,904 of record BSBM01000249.1, read on the forward strand.
ATGTACAATTAAAACACGTTGGATTACAGATAAAAAATAACATACTATTTATAGTTTTATAGCTTCCAGCTTCCAAAAACATGGTATTTATAACTTTTATGAGGCTGCCGTAAAGAGATATGCCAGTCAGTCTTTTCAAAGTATGCCCAGGGGCTTTCGTCTACCTAGATGCAAGGATTGGAGGCATCCTTTCCGCCATTAGAGTGGGACCTGTACTCAACCCCATCTCAGTCAGACAGATCAAGGTGAGAATGGAACTATATGAGTGTTTACATGCATGACTGAAAACTCGAGACGCGTGGAGCGAGTTCAACCCTGCTTTATCAACCTACAAACTCTCTTCATCCTCTCTTCCCTTGAGCTCCTGGCAGAGCGAGAGACCGAATTCGGTTGATAAGAATATCAGGGGATTATTGTCGGTTGTAGAGAACCCTCCTCAAGGAAACGCCTTTCGGCCTAACATCAAAACAACCTAAACTGGAGGAAGCTTCTCATTCTGGCTGCAACTATGGTGGTGAGGAGGAGGCTTCTCAATCTAGCTGCAACTTTAACTCATGATAACCAATTCTCGTTAACTTCTTCCAATCAGGCCTTCGATGCCTTTCTTCACCAAGCTTCATCTGGGTATCAGCCTTTATCTAATTCGGTCCGTTCTAGCTGCCGAAATGTTTTTAACAAAGAAAACTGCATACCTAACTGCCCTAGTGGCCTTTTCCAGCATTTGACAAACTTTGGCAGATTTTCCTCCTCAGCAAATACTCAAGATGCTGTCATTAAATGCTGGGCCTGTGCCGCAACGGCACCTGATGGGCCATTTCTGGTGTGCCCATCATGCAAAAGTGTTCAACCCCTCGATTCTTCAGTCAACTATTTCCAAATATTCAATCTGTAAATCTCTGAACGCCGAAACTCACATTAAACGAATATGACAATATTTTTTTATGAGGAAACCGCCCCCCACCCCTACAACACACACACACACAAATATTTATTAATATATTACTAGACCCATTTTATAAGTTTTCTACTTGGTCTAGGTAAATAATTATTGCAAGCAGTAGTGAAATTGATGATGTGGGCATACTTCTCTGCAGGGAGCCAGGTTATGATGTGTATACCAACGATCTGGAAAAAAAGTACAAAGATTGGCAGAAGAAATTGCATCCTGATTTATTTCAGTGCAACTCTGAGGTCAGGTCTATTGTTGCTTTTACATATTCTTATTGTTGTAATATATTGTTGACTTGCAACTTCTGGGACTTTTTCATTAATCCCGAGTATTCATTGTGGGAGGTTTGAGTAAAATTTCTTTCATTTTTATAATCTGTTTGGGAACAGCAAGAAAAGGAGAATTCAGCTCAGCAATCTGCCCAAGTGATCAAGGCTTATAATGTGCTTCTTAAGCCTCTGTCCAGAGCAGAATATCTGGTACACTTTTGAAGCCTTCCTCCATCTCTTTATTCTTTTGAAGTTCAAATTTGGTTTTGTTATTTTCTCATTCTTTCAGAATGCCTTTCTATATTGCACTACTTCCGATGGGGTTGTGGTTCAATGGTGAAGGCAGATGCTTTTCCAGTCGCCTGCTGTGTTCCAAACCCACTGTGAGCTTGTGCTTAAGCATTGCCCCCCTCGTGGACCGTTTTGCCTACATAAGCAGGCCGCTTAGTGGTTTGCCCCTTGTGGGCTGAGGGCTCTATCGCTATGCGAAAGTGGGGCTGCATGTAATATACGGCTTGTTGAAGTATCACTTTCAAGGGAAAAAAGTTGCCACTACTGTATATTCATGCAAACCAAAATCGCTAATACCCACTCAGCCAGAGCTAGTTTTTTCATGCGTGTGATGTCTGTGCCTAGGCATGTTTGTGCACATATCTTTCCATCAGCCAAGTATCATATATTACAGATTCAGAGTTGACGAAGTTGACTCGTGTCTAATGTTTGTAGAATACAAATACTATATGTTTTTTAACTATTTCAGAGTTGAGAAGGGTATTTCATTTAATATTATGACGTTTTCTTTATTGCAAAAAGTGTGATTTACTTGATAACAGGTTACAGTGCTTTTTAAAGATAATTTTATTAATATCCAACAAATGACCAGTACCGCAAAAGTAGGTCAATGGAACTAGAAGATACACCAGTGTGAATACAATGTGAGGATGCAAAAGCAACTCCTAGGTAATGCTGAAAGCAAGATAAAGAAAACAAAGGAAAAAAGAAAAAGTGCAGCATAGGAAAGTATCTAACTAAACTAATTGCTAGATTTAACCAACACCGATATGTATGTATGTCATAGGTGCGATGATACAAAGTTAGAGTTCAAGACTGGAGAACTGGACATCTTGATGCTGATCAAGAGTGTGAGAAATCTGAGGATGATGTCAATGATGTCAAGATCTCCTGGGCTTGATGATCGAGGGTGAGGGGGGCAACCGGGGCACTGTCTTGCTGTTGGAGTCCTCGAGCACCATGGCGGTGACAAGTTGCTGGGGTTTTCTGTCATTTCTTTCGGAGCCAAAAAACTATTAGGTCAAATGATGTAAAATAAAGTTCAAAGTTTACCAGTTAGCATTCTGTTTGAGACTGTAAACAGCTAGGTGCACAGACATTTGTTCCACACGTGTCCACTTTTTAAACATATAATATTCTTCATATTCCATCATTGTAACAACCCATAGATAGATGCATATGGTTTACAGACATTTAATAAGACCCATTATCACACAAACTCTGGCTGCCACTGAGGGTATCCTATCCAGGACGGTAGAGGTATATGCAGCCAGGTGGGTGACACTTCAAGGACTAAATCCACCACTCTTGAAGTGGTTGTCACTCCGGATTAGGTGCTTGTCACTTTAAGCCAACTGTGTGAGGAGGCTAAGGGGGAGACCCTTTGGTCTTCCAAGAGAGAAAGACCACTCAAACAAGACCAAGACAACTGATAAAAATAAGAGATATGAGACAAATCGAGACTATCCTGGTGCTTGGATCCTAGATCATAAAATGAGCTACTGAGATATGACTTAGACTTCAGATTGACAGTAATGGATATATTGATGAATAAAATCAAATTGATAGATCTTAGTAACTTATGAATTCAACTACCGATCCATCATCCAGGTGAATATAGTGTGTTAGAGTTGAATGGACAAGGTGCTACCCCGGGGGGGATGGCTTAGCAAATCAGAAATACCCCAAAATAGGATCTAAATCAGCGAGTAAAAATTGCTCTAACACTACCAAACGATGCTTGAATGATAGATAAACAGGTTAGGGAAAGTTTCAAGCAAAACACAAGTAAAAAATTGGAAGCCCTAGGTGACTAACTAAGCTTGGACGCACTTCAAAAACAGACCAGTGCCTAAAAGGTGGTAAAATGGAGTCCAAGAGGCGTTAAAATCAGGCCCTAGGGGTTTGAGACAAAGGCTGAAAATACCCAAGTGCTAGAAACTTGAAATTCCTACTAATAGACTTGCCGAAAATTATGGTGGTGATTGTTTAGTTAAATTTTACCTATGTGACAAATGGATGGTAAAAAACATGAGAAATAGTTGAAGAACTTACTTGTTTCTCGGAGTGAGGTTGTCAAAATGACAATTTGCTCCCATAAAGATCAACTACGAAGTGTGTTGTGGAGTCCAATGTTGTGGAGTCCAAGCTTCGAACTAAGATATCCAAGTGAACCAAAACGCCCTTCACCTGTGAGACAAACAATAATATATCAGATTGGAACACAAGTGAAAGATGTAATTACAAGCAAGAAGTTTGAAGAGAAAATCATTGATTTAAAACACAGAAATTACTCCCTTCAATTCCCAACGATTTGGTGGAGGAGAAAGAGGAGAAAATCACTAGTGCGCCCCCTCTAAATCGCTGCCCCTGCGTGCAAATTAGAAATTCACCACAAAAATAACATGGACAGCCACAACATCTCCTTAGTGCAGAAGAGCAACATGCAATCAATTGCTCAAACACTCAATCACGAGAACACAAGTTTTTATCGGAAAATTCTCACTATATTCTTTATTCCAAGAGCCAAGAGTTCCAAGAGAGAGTTATAATGAGTGAGCTCTCTCTTAAATAAAGAGCTAGCATACAAAATCCCTAGCCAAAGAGATCAATGGCTAGGATCTAATCATAGTTTATGAGATCAATGGTGAATAATGTCTCAACACATTACGTCAAGAGCTAGAGAGGTGGTTTCTATCATCAAGTGCGCCCTAGTGAAATACAAGGTACAAAATATAATAATGAGATATGAGAAGGGGCTGCCTAGGGGTCTAAGATTCCCTTAGGCGCCCCCTCTAAATCGCTGCCCCTGCCTGCAAATTAGAAATTCACCACAAAAATAACATGGACAGCCACAACATCTCCTTAGTGCAAAAGAGCAACATGCAATCACTTGCTCAAACACTCAATCACGAGAACACAAGTTTTTATCGGAAAATTCTCACTATATTCTTTATTCCAAGAGCCAAGAGTTCCAAGAGAGAGTTATAATGAGTGAGCTCTCTCTTAAATAAAGAGCTATCATACAAAATCCCTAGCCAAAGAGATCAATGGCTAGGATCTAATCATAGTTTATGAGATCAACGGTGAATAATGTCTCAACACATTACATCAAGAGCTAGAGAGGGGGTTGCTATCATCAAGTGCGCCCTAGTGAAATACAAGGTACACAATATAATAATGAGATATGAGAAGGGGCTGCCTAGGGGTCTAAGATTCCCTTAGGTGCCCCCTTTACAACATTTATCAAGTCTGCCCACAATACATAAGTCATGATGCCCACAAGTGCGCCCCCCATGTAGAAGTGCGCCCTCCCTAGGAGGGGAAATGATGTGTGGACCCCAATCTCAAGTGTAACAACATAACATAAGCTCCAATGGCATAGTATAACATCATAATATCATCCCAAGTCAATAATTGTCCCCACATTAAGCATTTTGATTTATTTGCTAAGTCAATGGTCACTTATACTTTTATTATTTTGCTTGTGTATATGGCTGAATATGTAATCTGCTGAAAATGAACCCTTCCCTTGCCCACATGCTCAAAACAATTGTCCCATCGAGATCAAAGACCCCAAATCCACTAATGGTTACCACAAGCACCAAAAGAATCCATCAAATAATCACTATATAGCTCCATCCATGCCTAAACCATAAAAATAGGGCCCTGACCAATGATAATAAATAAAAATCTCTCGAACTAAGACATATCATGGCTAGTTCAAGCATGAAATCATATATGGGATCTCAATAGATGCTAAAAAACTAAGATCGAATGTACGGATCCAAAGTTGCCTGGGACCCTATATTTGGCTTGGTCAAATTGGTTTGACCAAGTCAAACTGGTAAAAAATGATGGCAGGAGCTGAAACTGTGAGTACCTGCATGCACAATGGGATGAAAGATGCTCCCTTATGTTGATTTTTGAGCAGCATCGAGAGACATTCTCCGGGAGAATGGAGGCACCTGGTCAGTTGCCAGGGTTGATCAACATTCAGTCTGGGACTGAAGCTCAGCCTGGGGTTGAGGACCATTCTCCAGGAGAATGGGGGACCTGGTCAGGGACCAGGGGGTTGATCAACATAATTTAGTCTGGGACTGAAGTTCATCCTGGGGCTGAGAGCCATTCTTTAAGAATGGAGGCACCTGGTTTGTTACCAAGATGTTGAATTCGGTCAACCTTCAGCCTGGGGCTGAAGAACCTGGTCAAGGACCAGGACGTTGATTCAATCAACGTGAAGACCTAGATTGGATCTAGGCAAGTGTTGTACTCTTCTCCTTGGTCAATGGGCTATGGGACCTTCTCAAGGGATTGGCCACCCCTTGTTGAAGTACCTAGCACATGATCTTGGTGTTAATGGGGAGAACAAGGCAACCAAAGAATATCTTCCTTATATATGATGATGTACTTGAATTGACACATGTGGACCAATGGATGACCAAGAAACCCATTGATAGTCCAAGAACCCTAGTGGATGACCAAGACACCCTTTGAAGGTCCAAGAAACCCCTTGAAGGACCACGAGTTGTGAAGGACCAAAAGTGCAAGTTAAAAGTTAAAGGGTTAAAAGTGAAAATTAAAAAAATAATATAACCCTAACTAAGTGAATTGTCATTATTTGTTTATTCCTAAATAAATGGAAATTTTCCTCAAAGGTGAATTATAAATAGAGGAGCACTCTCATTTGGAAATCACACTCATGGAAACTTCATCTCTGATCCAACCAGAAAAATTCGTGGGGCTTCCTCTTCTCTCTACATGTACCAGTTCAGCAGCAAGGATTTTTGTTTCTTTTTTTAAAGGTTCGATCTTGGTTCTAGGGAAGCCGAATTTGCTGGGATTGAGCTGCTGCTACTCGAGCTCTACTAGGGCTGGTTCATACCCATCTAAGCCCTGCTAGGGCCCCCTTCCATTGCAGCCCGAACTTTGCTAGGGTTGCTTCCAGATCATTGAATTGGGAGCAGGCCGAGCCTTGCCTAGGGCCTGTGCCATGCAACCAAGCCCTGTTAGGGCTTATTCTATGCAGCCGAGCCCTAGTAAGGGCCTATTTCTTACAGTGCAGCCTTGTTAGGGCTTAGGAAAGACAGTGGCAGTCCTAAACAATCAACAACAACTTCATTTCAGTCAAAATCAAACTCAGAAAAGTCAAGGACAGTCAACGACAACTACAGGGTTCTCTTCTTTGGTCAACTTTCATCTCAGTTCAACAATTGGCATGGTTAGTGTTTGATGACAATGGTCATCTTGTACAGTTTTTCATCTACAGGCAGATTCTCTTGGTATGTATGCCCTAGAGGCAAGATTGATGTAAAAGTCTGCTCTTTATGACAGCTCATGTAATATTCAGTCATCTCATATTAAGGAAGATATTCTTTGCTGGGGTTTTTATACTTTGAAAGGTTTTCCCCAGGGTAAAACTTTGTGTCTCTTGTGGATGACTGATTTTATTTTGCTACTGTTCTTTTACTGCTACATAATCTCATAATTACAAGTTTTAAAGTTTGCTAAGAATTTAAAATGACTGTTATTGCTATCAAAGTAGATCTATGTTAAAAATTTAACACCTTATTTATGTTACTAAGCTAACTAAAACATAAGCAACATGCTATGGTGATCAATATAAAATATAGAAGAAAAACAGGGTTAAGTTGAAGCAGCCTCATTACCTTTTCATGAAGTCTTCGATGTATGCACACTTACAAACTTCGTCATCCTGCTAGGCATGGGTGAAGTGGATTAAACAAAGCTTAGACTGAGGGGAATTGATTGATAGACTTTGACAGTGTGACCCTTTGGATAAGCAAGGGAAACAGGGGACCATAGTGACATATGCACACTGGAGAACAATAGGGGATGGTAGTGTCTCACAAATGGAATAAGTTGAGTGAGGAATGCCTATTCAACTCTCACAAATGTCCTATGACTCACATCCAAGCCTGATTCAGGCTTCGTGAGGATCTTTTCTAGAACCATTGTGCTAAGTGCACAATTGACTATAACTTTAAAGGTTCTAGGGGACTCTTAGAATCAACAGTCTCTCGCTCCATCCCACATCCACACCCCTTTGGGGCTTTGTGAAGAATAATCATTACATTTATTTAAATAATGGCCAACAGTCATTTTGATTTTCAATTTTCCACATTTGCTTTTAATTGGCCTTTTTCATTTCAATGATCTTTCTTTGATTTCATAAGGCTTTTAGGCCTGCATTTCTTTGGATATAGCAATACACAATAATGCATGTAATGATGATTACATCTTGTTTCAAGTTTAGTAGACACCACTCGGGAAACTAGCTAGCCTTAGCTCATGTCACAACACCAGCGGGTATTCTTGGCCCAGAAGTGAAGCATGGGGTCAGCTGGCGGGAATCATCCACAATCGGGACCAAACATTGGGGGTAATCAACAAGAGAGGTTAAGGCTTCAGAAGCCCAACTCACCTAGGCTCAAGGCCCAACACCGACGGGTTCCCTCGGCCCAGAAGGGTCAAGGATTTAGCAAGTTTTGTTGCACAACTTAGAGTCGAGACACAAAACAACATGGAGTCCAGTGCACACATAGGTCAAAGGGGGAAGGTCCTCAAGGTCACATATCTCGGTCTAAGTTAGGGTAAGGATCCAAAAATGAAAGGGTCGAATGGGTGGAGACAATGGCAAATGGTGCCAAGTCTAGCACTATGAGGAAGGGTGACCAATTCCATACCTTACGGGGAAGAAACCAATTTGCATACATCAAAGACTTACAATCAAGACCATTTAGCTATTCCAATAGTAAACCTACCATAATAATCAATGAAGCATAGGATCACCAAGCTAGTCATTATATGCCAAGTCAGAATACTAATATAAGTAAATGAGACAATGTATAAACATCCATGTGCACAAATATACCTGCTCCAACATATACCTGCTTTGCTGAGTGAATCTGAAGGATGATCTCTGACAAGTATGGACAAAGGGAAGCACCGACAACTGAACTTTGATGCTCTCTACGTGAACCATGACCCAACCAACTCATCTTCATGGGGTCACGTGGGGAACAATCATGACAAGGGATCCTAGAGGGAGCTCTGAAGTACTTGGGCTAGCTTTGAATATATAGTATATCACCGATGACGAATACTCATGTAAGGACTGGCTCATGTCTCTGGCACATGATCTGCATCATGGTAGCTCCAGCTAACATGGAGGTGATAACAAGAGCAAAAGATTGGTTTGGATGCAACTGATGCTTGTTTTGTTAACAATTAGTTTGTTGGTGGATGTCACCAAACTCATTTTGTTTGCAACCAAAACTCATCTTAGTGCAATCTTTCTGTTGGATGCAATAAATGTTCTTTAGACATTTTACTACAACTGGATGATCTCTGATGTAATCCTATGAAATGCATAAACCGCTAGATTGCTCTCTCAAACAAAGTCTTGCTTTCAGATTAACAAAATGATGTCTTATCCAATCCTATGAAATGCATAAATTGCTAGATACCTCTCCCAAACAAAATCATGATTTCAGATTTCAAATTTCTGCGGTAGCCGTTCTTTTCAACACCACCTATTGGAATATTTGCAATGCTCATCTTTATGTCAGTGCTTCGAAGTTCGAACTGAGATATTTAGGTTCATCATCAGGACAGGATGCCCAAATGTTTCGGATAAGTATATCTCAGTTTTGAACCATGACTTTCTATCCTGATGATGAACTGTGATATCATGGTTGGAAACATTGACTTAAATATGAGCATCGTGGATACTCTGGAAAATAGTGTTGAAAAAAGGTATTGCTTTATTTATAACTTCCTAATCATTACTAGTATGATGTTGATAATATTAGTCAGTCTCCTCTTTCAAAATGTTCTCCGAATGTTAGCAACCTTTTATTTCTTCCTTAGTTAGTATCCTTGATGTTTAGTGATTGTCTTAGGATCCTGTTATCACACAACTTGTAGTTGCCCCTAAAGGTGATCCTATCCAGGATGGTAGAGGTGTTAGGCAACTAAAGAGGTGACCCAAGAGGGCCTCGATTCCCAAGGATGAGTGGTTGTCATGCCAATCGAGGCGCTCTTCACTTTAGATCAAGCTAAAGCGAGATCAAGGGGGAGACCCTTACTAGCCAATGAGGGCTAGCGAATCAACACAAGACACTCTAAAGGTTATGAATGATGCACAAGAGTAGATCTTGGTGGATGAAATGTAGATCTAGGGAAACATAGTGTTTTATGGGAGTTAGAAACCGGTTGATGAGGCTTAGGAAAAATAGAGATTCTCAACCATAGAAGAAAAGTACCACTTATGAATTTAGGAAAGTAGATCTAGATGGATCTAGTTCATATGAAGAATACCCAAATTGGATCTACCTAGGGTTTAAGCAAATGAGGCGAAAGTGGACCCAAAATAGTAGATCCGGGCGTTAGATGACTAGATATAGGTGCTTGATGAATAGATATGTCAAATTTAGGGGGGTTCAAGCATACCCAACTGGTAGATCTAAAAAATGGACCAAAAACCCGAGGAGGTCGTCCCACCTAAAGGAGACTAGTGCTAGATCTAGGGGTAAATGGAGTCAGATTAAGTTGAAAATTTAGATCTAGTGTTTTAATAATTATTCCAAAGTGGGTTTTGATGGCCGTACTCAAATAGGTACCCGATCTATCAAATCTAGAAAACGAGGGTTTTAACAATTAGGGTTTTATTGGTGACAATTGGAATGGATCCCGAGACAACAAGAATAATTTGAAACACACCTGGAAATGCTTGCAGCTGCCTTGCAAATTGATGATCTTCCCAAATCGAAGCAATCTAGAGTGAGATCCAACCTCCCCAAGTGAAATTGCTATGGTCCAAGATAGCCAATGCGCCCCTCCTGCCAAAAACGATCATGAGTTAGAATCTATCTAGACAAGAAGTAAACTATATGGCAAGAAAGATGGATCAAAGAGCATCAATATGATCACAACATACAATAAAAATACTTCCTGATGCAAGACGTCTTGAGGAGGAGAGATGGAGTCTCCCCACAATAGCGCTCCCTTAAAAAATGTCCTCCTCCTCTACCACACGGCCCCTGCAAAAAAATGGTTATGGAAAGAGCTGGATCCACAATGATGTTGAAGAGAAAAGACTTTACAATCACTTGCAAGAACGATCAACAAAGCTTCCAAGAGTTTTTGCAAAAATATTTTATTATGCCGGAAATCCAAGAGCCCAAGAGTGCCTTTACAATGGGGGGGGGTCTCTCGTTTAAATAGGAGTGAGAGAGACCAAAACCCTAACCACTTTTTAAATGAGTGGTGGAGATCAAAAGAATAACAATAATAATCAACGACTAAGATGAGCCGGAAATACAATACATGGATCAACTCACAAATAGAGGGGGTCGCACACACTAAATCGCCAAAGGGGGATGCACCACATGAAAAATGACTAAGACACATGATATAAGCACATGGTGGGGCTAGGAGGTAATCATATCCTTCACTAGCATGGCTCCATGGACCCCTCATCTCCTCCAGAGCGCCCTAGGAGAACGTGCTAGCTCAATGCAAGTGTTGGACAAGCCATTTTTGCATGGCAAACTGGAGAAAAGTGGCAATCTGACTATATCATCACTTGTAAGTGCCCATAACTGATAACTAAGTGCACCAATGAGCTCAGAGTGCTCAAATTCACTAGGAATGAGTACTCATACACTGTGTGACCATCAAAGGATACCTCTGTAAGCTCATCCATGCCCGGAATAATAAAAATAATGGTTCGTAAATAATAATAATCATAAAAAAAAATAATCAAACCATCATTTGAAACTGCTGTCTGAGGCATGGAACCATCTAATGGACACATATGGGCCATGAATAATGCATCTTGAACAGTGTCTACCCAAACTCATCCTGGACTCTGCGGTTGACTTGGTCAAACTGGGTTGACCAGGTCAAGAATGATCAAAATAGTGATCCAGACCATGAATAATCGCTGTTGCAAGTACAAATGGTTATGATATGCTCCTTCAATTATATCAGTAGCTAGACTAAAGCATAGAGTGATGTTTAAGTGGCGTAAGCATGTAAATAATATGAATAAGATAAGCTTAGATCAAAGTAACTAGCTACTAAAAACAAGATTTTCAAGTGTATACTTGTTTATTGACTTGAACAATTTGCTAACCATGGGTGAAGGTGGAAAAACAAAGGCTAAGCTAGGGGAAGCACTCAACAACCTCAACACTGCAATCTCTCGGATCAAGGAACCAGGGAGGCCACCTAGACATATACTGGATAGAAGATAACACGAGGAATGGCGGTGTCTCACAAATGGGTAGAGGGATGAGAATGCTTCCAATAGACTCTAGAGAAGCAACCTTTTAGCAATTTATTATTTTGTCAGCTTTCACATTTAAGATTTCACATTTATTTCATTTCATAGATTTTCACTAGCCAACCTCCAAGAGCAGGTGCCTTGAATTAGCTGGCGGGCCTCAGATAATGACTCGGTATGACCTCCATTGCCCGCCACCGTCCATAGTTGCAATGGAGTGACCACCTTGTTGCCCTGTAGGGGCAAACGACCTTACACCATACAAAGGGTGAGTGTGCGTCCCTTGGCCACTGACTAGCTAATATAGATATGTATAGTTAGTGTTTAGCAACACTGTTTCTGCTGACTAAGCATCCCTTAGATATAGCATTTAAGATTCGATGCTGTAGTGTTTAGCAACACTGTTTGTAGGAATACTTGGTTTCGAGGGCTAGAGGAGAACAAACACTGTGACTAAAATCACACACTCCAGAGCTGAGACACAATGCAAACTGGGAGGCTATCCAACACAGAGGTCTAGGTGGGGGAAGTCCTTAAGATCACTAGCTAAGGTGTGAGTCGGGATAAAACCAAAATTGGAAGGTAACGGATGGACAAAGGAAATGACAAATGGTGCCATGGATAGCAAAGGCCCTAAAATAAGGGAATGGACAAGTCAATACTTCATGGAGTAGGGGTATGACCAACGAGTATATTCAAGAACCTCCTGTTAATAGTAACCAACCACTTTTTAATCTAAACAACAAGTAAGCATCAAATAAGGTAGAGCCAACAACCATCACAATATACCTATTCATAAACTACCTAGATAAGTGGAAGAGCACATCAACAACCCACATGTACCAAAATATACCTGCTAGATTATGCATTTGAGTCCTGATCTGAACTACCTGAATAACACTGAAGCATTGCATCTGAATATAATATGGGCACTGTCATCAATTTGCTCTGGATGATAGAGGAATGGCTATCTCAGTCACCGACCTGGGGTCATGGGGTTCAGTCCTGGCATGAGACTGTAACTATGCAAACTCTGGATCCACTGAATATATGTGAGTGATCATCAAAATGCTGCTCGTCATAGGCTGATCTCATCAAAAAGGTGTAAAGGACTGGCTCAAAAATATACAGGAAATTGATCTGCAATCATGGTAGCCCGACTACTATGGACGTGATAACAGATCCTTCTTCTCGGACATAAGCATGTGGTGGAATTGGGATGTTTTATTTTGGGGAGTGAGTATCAACTTCATTCTTTTCTTCATGATTTCAGTTCTGTCCATTAATAGTTGTTATGTCATTTACCTTTTCCTGAAATTATTTTTTCAAGACCTTCTCTAAAATCATTCCATTTTTAGAGTTTGCCTTGAACTTATGCAGAATTTACAGTTGTTTCATTGACATATTGGTTGGCTTCAATTATGGTTCTTTGGGTTTGTTGATTGTTGCCTATGTTTTGAACCATGCCTTTGATATTTGGTGAGCTTAGAACACAACTATTCTGAACATAGCCAGTATGACCTAAAGCTAGTAGGCAATTTTACCAAAAAATTATTGAGAAAAACTGGTATATTTAATCTGCCAAAACAATGACAATATCTGCAATGTGCATGAAGCCTTTCAATCCTTAAGTTTATCTTGGGATTTTAAGCTTGTTGCTTCTCCCTTTTCCACTGTTTGTCCATGACCAAGAATTGTGCTTTTCGGCCAACACTATCACGAAGGTCATTTGCTAAGAGTCTCGTTGACTATTATCCCTTGTTAGTTTGATTGCAAAGTCAGGTTTAAATTGAACTTCTAGTATTTTGTCAAGCTTCTTGAATGTAATTGCTCACTTTGGTGGTGTAATTCTGTTGATTTTTGAGCAACATTGAAAGCCATTCTCTGGGAGAATGGAGGCACTTGGTTAGTTACCAGGAATATAATTCAGCCTGGGGCTGAGGCACCTGGTCAGTTACCATGAAGATGATTTAGTCTAGGACTAAGGCACTTGGTCTGTTACCAAGATGTTGACTTTGGTCAACTTGATTCAGCCTGGGGCTGAGGCACCTGGCTAGTTACCAGGACAACACAAGAAGCCCTAGACTGGGTCTAGGCAGATGGTGTACTCCTCTCCTTGGTCATTGGGCTATGGGACCTCCTCAAGGGACTGGCCACCCCTTGTTGAAGTAACTAGCATATGACCTTGGTGTTAGTGGGGAGAACAAGACACCCAAAGAATAATCTCCTTGTATATGATGATGTACGTTGAGTTGGCACATGTGAAACATCCAAGAGAAGGACTAAGAAATTGCCTAAGATGACTTGCTTAAGAAGATTTGGTTAAAAACCCTAATTAAGTGTTAAAAGCCTAACATGAAATTACAAGGACCCTAATTAAGTATCTTATATTATCTTATCGGTTAGTGGCTTCCTTGATTTATGGAATTTACCCCTTGGATTACTCAATGGTGAAATATAAATAAGGAGCCCTCTCAAGTGATCAATACACATATTTGATATTCTGTCATCATTATCTCTGTCAACAAGAATTCGTGGAGTTCTAAGTTGTTATTGTCTCTTTCTCTTCAACATTGGAGGTCTTGTTTATCTTTGAGGTAAACTCAGACATCAGTAGGTAGCAACAGGCCTTTGAGGGCTACAAGAGGCCCTAAGAGGGTAGCCACAAGCCTAGACAGCCCTAGAAGGGCTCTGTGCAAGCAAAGGAGGACTGCCGCAGGCTACAACAGGCCCTAGGGGCTAAGACCAGGACTTTCACAGGCATACACAGGCCCTAAAGGGCTTACGACAGTGTGGACAAGCCTTGGAACAGGCTGCAGATAGGTTTCGTGGGCCCTAGGGGCCTCAGATCCAGTGTGGCAGGTAGTAGACAGGCCCTAGGTGTTGAAAAAGATAACTATGGAGGTCCTCCCATATTTTTGGTGTGGGTGTGATGAGGGGGACCAGAAATTTTTGTCCTTTGTGTATTTATGTAATAAAGTGACGTTGATGTAAATAAAGTAATGTTTTGTACTTCATAAAAAGTGGGGTAACTTAAGTGATGTATTTTTTAATTAATTATTTTATTAATTGAGAAAAGTGCATCTATTGTGAACCATAGATCTCCTAATCTAATCCTAGCCATCGATTAGGTAGTTTCTTTGGTAGTTAGGGTTAGTTAGTGAAAAGTAAAGTATAAAGGAAGAGAAAGGGACAAATGAAGAACGCTCACCATCAGAGAGGAAAAAGAGAAAAAGAAGAAGAAAGCTTCCAAGAAGAACTTGGCACATTTCCCAGGACATTTTCAACAACACATTTCCCAGGACATTTTCAACAACACATTTCCCAAGACAACCAACAAGAAGGCACTGTTCCCAAGATAGTTCGAGTAGCAGTCCGTATAGCAGATTTTCCAGTAGTCCGTACAGCACGTGTGGGCACATAAATCGATGCAAAAAGTACATAATTAATTATTGACAGTCAGGTCCGTACAACAGAGTTTCTGGCATGAGTTGGGCACGAATTTCGAGGCAACATGTAATGCAGAAAAAGAACAGTCCGTACAACAGATTCTTGCACGTGTGAGGAAGGTCGTATAGCAGGCCGTACACTGTTATGTGGGCACGAATTTCAAGGCAGCAGTCTGAAAATATAAGTAGGGTTAATTTGTTAGTTTATGAGTGAAGGAAATTTCTGTGTAAAAGAAGTTTTAGAATTCTTTTTAATGAAGTTTTTCTCTTAGGGTTTTCCCCAGTCTTTGACCAAAATTACTTGTGTTCATCTTGGTCAAGTTATTTTCAGTACTTGGAAGTACATTTTGAAGTTGTGGTTTTACTTTCAGAATTTCAAGTTAAAACCCTAGTTTTCAAAGTGTTTGACAAAATGTGTGAATGGGCAAATTTCATATTTAAAGTCAATTTTCTTCTCTAGGGGCAGGCAGGTCCTAAAGGCCTTGAATCAAGGCTAACGATAGGCAGGAGAGTTCAGATCAGGCCTTGGAAGGTTGATCAGGTGATCCAGGAGGATCTCCAAGATCGATCAAAATGAAAGTCTTCAAAATACGAACAGAAGCTCGCATCAGCGTGGAGCTCGATGAGAGCTTGTCAATGACGTTCGTTTCGTGCGAAACGACCTCCGGATGAGAAAGTTATTGAGTTCTGGACTCTTGGCAAAACAGGTAAAAAGTGCCAAAAAAGGGGCCACATGGCACACCTACAGGGTGCCACGTGGCATGTACGATCAACATGAATGGTGACATGGCACACCCTCAGGTTGCCACGTGGCGGGCTCGTGGTATAGTTGGCATCTACATGGATCGATTACATTTTGACATGTGGCATCATTGTACAAGTGGCAAGGCACATGGACCAATCAAGAATTGCCATGTGGCATCCAAGTTGGCCATTTGATGGTCTCATTTACCAAAAACATGTGGTCGGCAAGGGATTCGAACCCTCGACATTTCCTCCTCCAAAGCCTCCACTGTTAATTTTTTAGTGCAGTTGCGAGACCCATTCTCAGAGAGAATGGTACCCTAGTCAGTTAACTAGGGTTCTTGGTCAAGTTAACCAGGCAGAGTAATGAGTAAGACCCTAGAAGGTACCCTAGGGCCCCTAGCTGTCTCTTGGGGTTCTTGGTCGAGGACCAAGTAGATTGATGCCATGGCAAAGTCCCTAGCATGTGGCTAGGGCCCCTATTTGTCTCTAGGGTATTATGGTCTGGGACCAGACAGTTTCTTGGTCACGAGGACCAAGCAGATCCTGCAGGTTGAGACAGAGACATCCTAGGTCCCGCAGATGGTTGATCAACATTCAGTCTAGGACTGAATGCTCAACTTGAGGCTGAGGACCATTCTCTGGGAGAATGGAGAACCTGGTCATGGACCAGATGGTTGATCAACATGTCCCAGTCTAGGACTGAGGCTCAGCCTTGGGCGGAGAAGCCATTCCTTGAGAATGGAGGCACTTGGTCAGTTACCAAGATTATGATGTGTGATGTCCTCTTCTCCTAGGTCTTCGAGATGGATGAGTTAGTTGGTCTTCTCAAGGGACTGGCCACCCCTTGTGGAAGCTACTAACATTTGACCTAAGGAGCAGTTGAGAGGACCACATGATCACATCCTCTGTGTGAACCCTTCCTTATACAGTGATGATGAACTTTCAGGTTATATGGAACATTTGTACATTTGAGAGAGAGATGACTGATTGTACCTTTCCCACCTTGGGTGATTTACTTTTGGTCCTTACACCTTGTTGTTTATTGGTCTTGTGGTACCTTGTCTTTGACTTGTGGTTAATAGGGTCATGTACCCACACCTTTGTTATTTTTTGGTCATGTACCCTACTTATGGTTTAAAGTCACTAATTGTGATTTTTTATTTTTATTTTTATTTTTTATTTTTATTATTATTTATTATTATTTTATTATTTTTACTTTCTTTATCTTCATTTTATTTTTATTATTTGGTGTCTAAACCATTATGTGTTGGTACCTACCTTTGACACATCATTTATTTATATTTTTTATATTTGATGTCTTAACCTTTAATTGATGAAACCCTAACTTAAAGTTTTATTATTATTTTATTTTTTTAATGACCTTTTTAGAAGTCATTAAAGGTCTATATAATGAAGTCTATTTTTTCACTTTGAATTCATCTTATCTTTATATCTCAGCTCTGACTTCTTGGACAGCTTAAACGTTAAGGGTTTCATGCTAGGGTTTGATTATAAGGTTACTGTTGCCATCTGTTACTGGGTCGTGGCCCTTGAAGACTGTTTTACTAACCCGTGAGGAGAGCTGTGATCCTAGAAGACCTGTTCAAGCCACTGTTGTTCTCCTGTGACCTGGCCGTAAGCCTTTGTTGGTCTGATCTATGCTGCTGAGAGCTTACTTATGGAGGCCGCATGCCTTAGTTTTTTCTGTTGGCTGTTCTTTGACTAATATGGAGGCTGCCTGCCCTAAAAAGCTGAACTGTGACTCATTTGAGGTTTTCCTAAGGTTCGATCTGATTCCTGTGTGTTTGTCAGAAGAGGCCGTGAGCTCCATTGGTCCCCAACTATCTGCTGAGTGCATACCTATGAAGGCCGCAGCCTGCTGTAGCCCTGCTTGGCTGAACCGTGATCTGTTGTGGCCTTACTAAGATCCGATCTGCCTGTTATGATTTGCTCAGAGGCCGATCTAACTATTGTGCTGTCTTTGACTCTTTAGCATGCTGAGGTTTTGTGAAGGCCGTGTCATCTCCAGATCTGATCTTAGTCTGCTGTTCTGTTTTGTTGATTTTTTTTTATGAGTTAAAAGTCGCCCTGGACCAGATCTCCTTTTTTTCTGAGATTTGTTCTTTTTGCTGAGACCTGTTCTATTTGCTGAGACTTGTTCTATATGCTGAGACTTAGACTTATTTGAGGGTCAGATTCTTGTACTGAGATTTATATTATGTGTTGGGATCCTGTTTGGAGTCAAAACCCTTTGCTGAGACTTAATTGATTTTTAGATCTATGGTGTTGAGACCTGATCTGTATTGCTGAGTCTTGGTTGAGTTTGTCACTGTGTTTCTGACTGTCATTGACCTATTGTTGCCTAAATCCTATCATGTCTCTCTCTTTTAGATTTGTACTTACCCTATTAGGGTCAGCTTGTTCCTAGTGTTAGACTGGCCTCTGAGAGGCACAGTCTGTTCTGAAAGTAAATTCTTCTGAGCATAAAATAGGAAGGGTTCCAC
Organism: Larix kaempferi; assembly: GCA_027924585.1. Taxonomy (NCBI): domain Eukaryota; kingdom Viridiplantae; phylum Streptophyta; class Pinopsida; order Pinales; family Pinaceae; genus Larix; species Larix kaempferi. Next base: position 11,083,425 of record BSBM01000249.1, read on the forward strand.
ACCCCAGGGTTAAAGATGAAAGAGATGAAAGTTATGTTCCAAATTATACTGTTTGATTACTGTTGTATTATTCTGCTTTAGTACTAGTCTACTGCATCTAATTTTTGGATTAAAGTATATGAAAGTTTGATTTCTTTGCATCAAACCCTAACCCTAACCAAATTTCAACATCCACACCATCCGCCTAGCCATGGTTCCAACAGTTAGTTCTTAACCATATAGGAGCTCACTCCTATTTAAATTAAAAGGTTGATGTTTGGCAAAAGGGGTGGGCCGAGGGCTTTAGCCCTCAACCCCATGTGTAATGTTTGAACTATATATTATGCACAGATCGTGGAACTAGCGAACAGTGCGACCAAGAGCCAAACCATAGAAATGCCACCACCATGCTATGATATATCGTTGCCTATTTAAAAGGGGTAAGGGTAAGGCTTGCGGGTTTGACCTCGGGCCCTCCGTCCCCCCAACGCAACGTGTTACGGTTGGGATATTGCCCAAGCCTTTGTTAAGGATTGGTGTGATATATTTAAAAGATTGATTTGGATATGGAGCCCGAAAAAGGGGCGCGTGGGCACGATTTCGGGCCCCAAAAACATTATTTAAACACCCATCCAAGGCCACGACGAGGGGGAGTTCGACGACCATGATTTGCACAGTTCCCGAGGTGGGATTAGAGTACATAAAGGTACAGTCCGTATAGGTGCAACATGAATCTTTCTCGAAGTGCATGCCAGAGGAGGTCTCATGCAAGGGAGGTCGACTTTATACTCATTCTTCTCAGACTTTTGAGAGGAACACAGTGGTGCAGTCTATTTTTGTGTTTGACTGACATAACTCAGAAGTATCTCCAGAATTCGTGTATGTAAGCTTTTTGAAGACTTAATAAGATCGGCCTTCTCATTGGAAGTGGCCTAGAGACGTAGCCCAGGAGGGGTGAACCCCGTTATCATCTGCTGTCTGCAATTTTATGGTTTACATACTTGTTTATGTGCTTAAATGTTTCAATTAAGCATTTTAAATTGTCTTCTTTAAGTCTCTTTAAGAAGTTAATCATTCAAACTTTACATGCAATTAATGGTTAAAAAGATCCTTTTAAAATTCAGATCAAGTTTGGTATCAGAGCAGCTTAACCATTGCATTGTGAGTTTGTGAATGTTAACAAGATCAAGGCTTCGGCGTGGTGAAGGAGAACTTGAGGAATTTGATCTAGAAATTGGTTCAAGAAGAGGAAGAATGGCTTCACCAAAAGGAGAAGATGGGACTTCTTCAATCCCATCTGAAGGAGAATTTTTTAAGGCTTTTATGAGGATGCAAACAATGGTGGAAGAGCTTTATCAAGATCGAAAGAAGGGTGAACAAGGTGGCTCATTTCATACTAAAGGTAAATAAGAGGGATGTGGTGAGGACCCTCCTAAAACTCCACCATCTTCACCATCTTTTCTTGATAGTTCTTTACATTCTTCATCTGGAAAGCAAAAAGTTGATTCTAATATGCCTCAATTAAAGCTTGACATTAAGTTTGAATTACCTATTTATAATGGAGAACTGAATGCTGAGAAATTGGATAATTGGATCCGTCAGATAGAAGTTTATTGTAGGATTCAAAAGTTCATTGAAGATAGCATAAAAATTCAGTTGGCTTCTCTCCGACTTGGAGGGACCGCTCTCATATGGTGGGAGAGCAGAATTCAAAAGGATCTTGCCACAAAAGGCAACATCATCTCCTCTTGGCATGAGTTCACTTCAGCATTAAAGAAGCAGTTCTATCCGTTGGGCTACATGTAGCAAGCCATGATGGATTGGCAGAATTTGAGGCAAGGTAAGGGACAAAGTGTGCAGGAGTACACACAAGAATTCAGGAAAAGGGCTTTGATACTTGGTATACCTCTCCACACTCAAGAAATTCTTCTCAAGTTTATAGGAGGATTACGTAGTTATTTGCGTCATATGATACTTATGTTTAATCCGACTAACCTTGTTGAAGCGACTCATATGGAGTCCAAGGGGAAGAATACAAATGAAAACTTTTCCAAGAAACCTTTCAAACCTGATGGAAACAAATTCAAAGGTAAAGGGAAAGGTAAGCATACAACTACAATGAAGAAGGGAGGAGATAAACCTACATGCTCACATTGCCAGAAAAAGGGTCATGATGCATCCAAATGTTGGAAACTTCACCCGAAACTCAAGCTTGAGAAGTTTCGGAATAAGGAGGACAAGAAGACCACTGCTGCAACTATCCAACATGATTTGGGATCTGACTTAGGGGATGAAACTAAGATTGTTGCTACGGGCATTCAAGTAAAAATCCTTCTACTTCTAATTTAAAGCATGAACTTGTTGTCGATGAAAGAAAGAGAAGTGAGTTATTTCATATCAGGGTAATCTCTAAGCATACAAAAATAGATACTCTTTTTGATAGTGGATCACAAGCCAATCTCATTTCAGAAGAGATAGTAAAAATATTACATTTGGAAACTAAGTTACACCCTAAGCCTTATCCACTTGGATGGGTATGTGATAACGCACAACTGCAAGTTACAAAACAGTGAGGAATTAGATTTGCTATTACTTTTGGATTTGTTGATGAAGTTGATCTGGATGTGGTTCCGTTGGATATCTGTGTTTTTGTGTTGGGTAGTCCTTATCTTTATGATAGGAAGGCTGTCTTTTATAGGGAAGATAACAGGTATCATCTCACTAGAGATGGTGTTGAATATGTCGTTCGTGCACACCGCATGAAAACTAATCTTTCTTTGGTTTCTGCAAGTCAAATGAAGAGGCTAGTGAATGCTAGTAAGAATTTTGTTCTTATGATAGTTAAAGCAAAGAATTTTGGTCAAAATGAATCTTTTAAGGGATGTGATCCAAAACTTAAAAATGATTTGGCTAAAGTTGTGTCTGATTACGATGTTTTGTTTCAAGAACCTAAAGGATTACCTCCTAAAAGAGAAATCCAACATGAGATCCACTTACAACAAGATGCACCTCTTCCTAACATTGGCATGTATAGGTCTTCAGGAATTGAAAATGCAGAGATAAAGAAGCAGGTTCAGGAATTGCTTGAAATAAGGGACATTCGGCCAAGTTCCTCTCCATGTGGTTCACCGATTGTTTTGGTGCCAAAAAAGGATGGCACATGGTGTATGTGCGTGGATTACAGGACACTAAACAGAATCACTATCAAGAACAGGTATCCTCTTCCCCGAATTGATGATCCTTTGGATCTGCTCAAGAATGCAACTTTCTTCACTAAGTTAGACTTGCGAAGCGGCTATCATCAAATTTGAGTCCATGACAATGATATATGGAAGACTGCTTTCAAAACTAAGCAGGGATTGTATGAATGGATGGTAATGCCCTTTGGGCTTTGTAATTCACCCGCAACATTTACGAGGGTGATGAATGATGTTTTTAGGCCCTTTATTGATGATTTTGTCATAGTCTACTTAGTTGATATTTTGATTTTTAGTCGTACTTGGGAAGAACATGTGAAACAAGTTTTGGATGTACTTGTAAGGGAGAATTTGTACTTAAAGATGTCCAAATGTGAATTTGGGAAGACATCTTTAGTGTATCTAGGTTACATTGTAGGGGGTGGTGAACTTAGGATTGATCCCTCTAAAGTAGAGGTCATTGTGAATTGGCCCAAGTGAAATAATGTAACTGAGATAAGGGGCTTCTTGGGAGCAGCCCAATATTGAAGGAAGTTCATTACGGACTTCTCCTTCATAGCTTCTCCATTACATGCTTTGACAGGTGTGAACAAAGTCTTTCAGTGGGAAGGCAAAACACAAAAAGCCTTCGATACTCTGAAAGAAAAGATCAGCACAACTCCAGTACTTGCACTGCTAGATCTACAACAACCATTTGAGATCGAGACTGATGCTAGTGGCTATGCCATGGGGCCAGTCTTAATGCAACTTAAAAACCAATATGCTATCATTCTGAAACCTTCTCTAAAGCAATAATTAACTATCCTACCTACGATAAAGCATTGTATGCATTAGTACAAAGTGTGAAGAAGTGGAAACATTACCTAATGGGTAAGGAAACAATTATACATACTGACATCAACCACTACAATATCTTCAATCACAAACTAAGCTACAACAATCAAGGGCCAAGGCATTTTAGGTGGATGGGTTTTCTACAACAATTTCATTTAGTCATTAAATACAAACACGAGATTCAGAACAAAGTTGCAGATATGTTATCAAGACCTCCAACAAATGCTTCTATTGTCATTCAACAAAGTCCTTTGGTACATTCAAGCAATGTTGAATAGTATACTAAGGATGAAGACTTTAAAGAGGTATATGAATCACTAATGCATGGCTCTCAAATTGAAGAATTGAATTATCATGTTCATGATAAGTTGTTGTATCATTTTGGAAAAATCTGTATTCCACAAAGTGAAAGAGTACATGTGATAAGAGAATCTCACACTTCTCTCATTTCAGGACACTTTGGTGTAGGAAAAACTGTAGCACAATTGCAAAAGTTTTGTTATTGGCCTCGGATGAATGATACTGTGTCCAACTATGTAAAAGGATGTGTTATGTGTGCAATAAGTAAGCCAAGTAATAGAAAGATAGGCTTGTACGCCCCACTTCCTGTTCCTTCTCGTCCATGGGAAAGTGTGTCAATGGACTTTGTAGGAGGTTTACCAATGCCTAGAAAGGGACATGATTACTTATATGTTATTGTGGATAGGTTCAGTAAAATGTGCATTCTAATGCCTTGAGAGAATCAAATCACAGCTGAATTGACTGCTCATTTGTTTTTCCAACATGTATGGGTCCATTTTGGATTACCTACTTCTATTGTATATGACCGAGATTCCCGCTTCCTTGGGAAGTTTTGGTCATCTCTATGGGAACTTTGGACACAAAGTTAAAGAAGAGCACAACATTCCATCCACAAACCGACGGACAAACTGAAGTGGTCAACCGGACCGTGGTACATCTTCTCCGAGGATATTGTGCCAAGCATCCCAAGCTTTGGGATGAGTAGTTTCATTATGTTCAGCATGCCTACAACAACAAAGCCATACACTCTTCAACACAAAGGTCTCCATTCGAGACATGTTTTGGATATTTGCCAAAGTCTCCCTTAGACTTTGTTTATGGGAAAGATTCAGTGGGATATGGTCAAGTTGATGCGGATAAAGCGTTGAAGTTTATTTAGCAGATCCAGTTGATTCATCAAACAGTGCAGGAACAATTGGAATCAAGTCGGGCCAAGTATAAGGAAAGACATGACAAGCATCGAGTGGATCATCACTTCCAAGTTGGTGATCAAGTTTGGCTTCATATCAACAAAGATCGACTCCAAGGTGAAGGTAGAAAGTTGAAACCAATCAGGCATGGACCTTTTTCAATTTTGGATTAAGTTGGTAACAATGCTTTCTGGTTAGATTTGCCTCCTTATATGCAAATGTATTCCGTTGTTAATGTGGAAAACTTAAAATTGTATGAGCCTCCTATGATTATGGACCAAGATGTACAGGTTCAAGTACCTTCTGTTGATGAGTTCGCTCCTGAGTACCTCAATGAACTTCAGGAAGATGTCATACTTGATAAGAAGGTCAGATCTTCACGAAGAGGTGATGCAAAATATCTTCGTGTGGGGCTTAAAGGAATGCATCCAAGTAAGGCACGATGGTCGAGACCGGAAGAGTGAGGGAGTTGTACCCTCACTTGTTTTCTGAATGATTCCATGCTTTTGGTAGCCCAAAAGCTTCCCAGTGGGAAGGTTTGATCCAGGAGGATCTCCAAGATCGATCAAAATGAAAGTCTTCAAAATACGAACAGAAGCTCGCAGCAGCGTGGAGCTTGACGAGAGCTTTCCGGTGACGTTCATTAGTGCGAAACGGCCTCCGGATGAGAAAGTTATTGAGTTCTGAACTTTCGGAAAAATAGGTAAAAAGTGGCAAAAAAGGGGCCACATGGCACACTCATAGGGTGCCATGTGGCATGTATGGTTAGCAGGAATGGTGACGTGGCACACGCATAGGTTGCCACGTGGCGGGTTTGTGGTACAGTTAGCATCTACGTGGATCAATTACATTTTGACATGTGGCATCATTGTACAAGTGGCAAGGCACGTGGACCAATCAAGAGTTGCCATGTGGCATCCCAGTTGGCCATTCGATTGTCTCATTTACCAAAAAAATGTGGACGCAAGGGATTCAAACCCTCGACCTATCCTCCACCAAAGCCTCCACACCTTCCGCCTAGCCATGGTTCTCACAGTTAGTTCTTAACCATATAGGAGCTCACTCTTATTTAAAGTTAAAAGGTTGATATTTGGCAATATTTGGCAAAAGGGGTGGGCCGAGGGCTTAGCCCTCGACCTCATGTGTAATGTTTGAACTATATATTATGCACAGATCGTGGAACCAGCGAACGGTGCAACCAGGAGCCAAACCATATAAACGCCACCACCACATTATGATATATCGTTGCCTATTTAAAAGGGGCAAGGGCGAGGCTCGTGGGTTTGACCCTGGGACCTTTGTCCCCCCAACGCAACGTGTTACCGTTGGGCTATTGCCCAAACCTTTGTTAAGGATTGGCGCAATATATTTAAAAGATTGATTCGGATATGGAGCCCGAAAAAGGGGGCGTGTGGCCACGATTTCGAGCCCAAAAAACATTATTTAAACAACCATCCAGGGCCAAGACGAGGGGGAGTTCGGCGGACATGATTTGCACAATTCCTAAGCCGCGATTAGAGTACAAAAAGGTACAGTCCGCACGGTCCATATAGGTGCAGCATGAATCTTTTTGGAAGTGCATGCCAGAGGAGGTCTCAGGAAAAGGAGGTCGACTTTATACTCTTTCTTCTCAGAATTTCGAGAGGAACACAGTGGCGCAATTTGTTTCTGTGTTTGACTGACAGAACTCAGAAGTATCTCCTGAATTCATGTATGTAAGCTTTTTGAAGACTTAATAAGATCGACCTTCTCATTGGAAGTGGCCCGAAGACGTAGCCCAGGAGGGGTGAACTCCATTATCATCTGCTATCTGCAATTTTATGGTTTGCATACTTGTTTATGTGCTTATATGTTTCAATTAAGCATTTTAAATTGTCTTCCTTAAATCTCTTTAAGAAGTTAAGCATTCAAACTTTACATGCAATTAATGGTTAAAAAGATCCTTTTAAAATTCAAATCATCAAGGCAACGTGAGGTTGGATTAGGGCAGCCGCAGGGAGAGACAGGCCCTAAAGGGTGAGATCAGGGTTGACATCATCTCTAGAAGGGCTTACATCAGCAGGGAAACCCTTCACCTATCTCTTCAAGCATCTCTTCTTCAATTTTTCTTGGTATGTGTGCCCTCGAGGCAAATCTATCTCTGATGTAAAAAGTCTGCTCATGTAATCTCAATCATCTCATATAAACGAAGATTATTCTTTGTTGGGGTTTTATTCCTTAAAAGGTTTCCCCAGGGTAAATATTTGTGCATGTTGTGTGATTTGTTTTAGATCTGTGATTAATGGTTCATAAGTTTCAAGTACCTCTGCTATAAGTGAAAAATAAATCGGTTATTTTATTCTGCTATAATAATTAGATCAGATCTGCAAGAAATTTATCATGGAATCAGAGCTGAGGGCGTGAAGAGCACAGTCTTGAGCAGATTACTGTGGCCTACGTGGATCTTGGTGCAGATCTGAGAAGTTTGTAGACTTGAGTTTTACAGATTTGATTTAGCAGACTTAATCAAGCAGAAAATGGCTTCAGTCTCTTTCAGACCAGAAGACAGACTTGAAGGGACCTCAAATTTCAACTCTTGGAAGGCTAGGATCTTGGCTACCCTAGAGGAAAATGATCTTCATGATTTAGTCATCAATGTTGTAGAGGAACCTACAACAAATGCAAGTAGAGCAACATTCAAGAGGAAGTAAGCCAAGGCAAGAAGAATCATCTGTGATTCAATCAAGGACAATTTGATGCCTGTCATAACTCCATTAAAGACCGCCAAAGAATGCTTTGATACCTTGACAAATCTGTATGAAAGGAAAGCTCCCAGTTAGAAGAGGGTTTGGAAGAATAAGCTTCGTACTTTGAAGTTGGAAAAGGATGAAGGTGTGGCTTCATTCTTCACAGAGATCTCCTAGGTAAGGGATCAACTATTGGATATTGGTGTTACACTAGATGATGATGATCTTGTTCCAAGTTCATGAGACATTCTTATCTGCTGTAAATGGTTGTGAAGCCTAGCCAAATTTTGAAAGAATAACTTAGTTGGGCCACATCATCGATGCAGAACCTTCCACTTGTGAGGAAGTAGGCAGACAACAGGTATGGAAAGATGCAATGACGGAAGAATACAACTCTATTATGAAAAATGATGTATGGGAGGTGGTCCCAAGACCAAAAGGGAAGTCTGTAGTGACTTCTAAATGGATTTACAAAATCAAACATGCTGCTGATGGAAGTTTTGAAAAATATAAAGCAAGGTTTGTGGCTTGAGGTTTCTCTCAAAAGAAAGGTACAAATTACGATGAAACCTTTGGCCTAGTTGCCAGATACACCTCCATCAGAATGATTATCTCCCTCGCTGCAGTTTTGGGATGGAAACTCCATCAGATGGATGTGAAGACAACTTTTCTCAATGGAAAAGTTGAGGAAGAAGTCTACATAGAGCAACCAGAAGGTTTTGTGATCCATGGGACGAAATCCCATGTCGGCAAGTTGAAGAAAGCCTTGTATGGGATTAAATAGGATCCAAGGGCCTGGTATGCAAGAATTGACAATTACCTTCATAGCTTGGGTTTCTCCAGTTGTGTTGCTGACCCCAACCTGTATTTCAAGGTTGTTCAGAACCATCCCCTGGTCTTGGTCTTATATGTTGATGACTTATTCCTTACTGGAGAGAACAACTGATAGCTCAGTGTAAGAGGGAGCTCACTTCAGAGTTTGAAATGAAAGATGTGGGACTTATGCACTATTTTCTTGGTCTAGAGGTCTAGCAGAAGCCAGATGAGATCTTCCTTTCACAAGGGATGTATGCAGTTGATGTATTACGAAGATTTGGGATGCAAGACTGCAAACCCATGAGCACACCTATGGTTTCAAACCTGAAGAAGCTACATGAGTCAACCTCTTGTTCAAAGCCAGTGGATCCTACTTTGTACGGACAGCTTATTGGATCTTTGATGTACTTAGTACATACTAGACCAGATATATGCTATACAGTGAGTCAATTTATGTTTGAGCCTAAGCACATGCATTGGGTAGCTGGGAAACATGTGCTTAGATACCCGGGGGGCACTATTGCATATGGGCTCAGATACACTTCGAACAATGGAGTGATGTTACTTGGTTATGCTGACTCTGATTGGGCTAGTAGTGCAGTGGACTAGAAGAGCACATCTGGATATTGCTTCAGTATGGGATCAACCATAATCTCCTGGTCTAGTAGGAACCAGGGCTCTATAACCCAAAGCACAACAAAAGCTGACTATATAGCAGCCAGTGATGCCTGTCGAGAAGTAGTGTGGCTTAGGAAGCTACTTGTTGATTTGTTTGGTGAGAAGCTTGAGCCAACCGTTATCCATTGTGATAACCAGAGTTGCATGAAACTCTTAGAGAATCCAGTGTTTCATGACAGATCGAAACACATTGAGATGAAGTATCACTTCATCAGAGATATGGTCCAGAGAGGTGCCATGAGACTTCAACACCTTTGTACAGATGAGCAGATAGCAGATGTGTTGACCAAGCCTCTATCCTTGACGAAGTTTGTGTACTTCTGAGACAAGCTTGGTATTGCAGAGAATGCCTCTCTCGCTGAGAGGTAATGTTGATTTTTAAGCAGCATTGAGAGCCAGGCACCTGGTCAGTTACCAGGAATAATATTCAGTGTGGGGCTGAGGCACCTGGTCAGTTGATAGGAAGATGATTAAGTCTGGGACTGAGGCACTTGGTTTGTTACCAAGATGTTGACTTTAGTCAACTTGATTCAGCCTGGGGCTGAGGCACCTGGTCAGTTACCAGGACAACACAAGGAGCCCTAGATCGGGTCTAGGCAGATGGTGTACTCCTCTCCTTGGCCATTGGGCTATGGGACCTCCTCAAGGGATTGGCCACCCCTTGTTGGAGTAACTAGCATATGACATTGGTGTTAGTGGGGGAGAACAAGACACTCAAAGAATAATCTTCCTTGTATATGATGATGTACTTTGAGTTGGCACATGTGGGCCATGGAGACCAAGAGAAGGACTAGAAATTGCCTAAGATGACTTGCTGAAGAAGATTTGGTTAAAAACCCTAATTAAGTGTTAAAAGCCCAACATGAAATTATAAGGACCCTAACTTAGTATTTTATATTATCTTATGGGTTAGTGGTTTCCTTGATTCATGGAATTTACCCCTTGGATTACTCAATGGTGAAAGATAAATAAGGAACCCTCTCAAGTGATCAATACACATATTCTATCATCATTATCTCAGTCAACAAGAATTTGTGGTGTTCTAAGCTGTTATTGTCTCTTTCTCTTCAACGTTGGATGTCTTGTTCATCTTTCAGGTAAATGCAGACATCAGCAGGTAGCAGCAGGTCTTTGAAGGCTACAGCAGGCCTGTTGCCGCCTGGTTCCACACCTGGGGAAAACGCAGCAGAAGTCTTCAAGCTGCTGGTGTGGCCTTGGGGGCAAGTCAGAGTCAAGTGCTGTCACTTGGGACTCGACTCCTTCGTCTAGGCTTTCCTAGCGAAGCCAAGGGGGGTGGACCCTAAGAATGAAAACAAAACCAAGGCGTCTAATCTAGGAGTTAGAAAAATATTTTTTGGTAACCAAGACAAAGCAGCATATACTTTTGTAAAGCAAAGCAATCATTCATCAATACATCATTTGCTCTCATTCATTATCATTATCATTCATTTGCATCATTTGTCAATAACATGAAATAACATTAATATAGACCAGTGCCTTGTAATGGAGTCAAATAAATGCATGAGCAGAAAAGTAAATGTAGTGCAAGTGTTCTTGTTTATTTTAAAATTAATGTGCAGGTGATCTTTTTATTATGGTTGGTTGGTTCCCAATATACGCGAAGGCACGGGGGAACATGTCCGGAATTTTGCTGTGTGGCTTCCCTCTCTGGCTTGGGCTGAATCGGAGTCTCAAGGAGGTGTTCAGATGCTGTACCAACGAGGGCAAGCCTAACGGTTTCCAAGAGGTCATTACTCAGTTTTGCCCCAAGCCTTCTGGGAAATTTCCCCACGACAACAAAATGTTCGCGATGTGCCAGATTTTCACATAAAGTTTTTTTTTATTCGGGGCGGTGTTAGATCCTATTACTAGTCATCTCCCCCTTTCTGATGTGTACCAACTGGATCAGACTGAGCTGCAAGTCGGCCACAGAGCATACGGGAGAAGATCTTGGTATTTTTTAGAAAATTTTTATGAACCAAAATTTTATCTTTTTTAAACCCCAAGAATCTCTTTTCAGGCACATACTCAGGCAAGCCCTTGTACAGAAACCCTACTTCGGGAAAGCAAGGGGGGCGTTTTGAGTTTGTAAAAAAAAATGATAAAACTATGTTTTGAGTGAACTTGTGGCCCGCCAGTGGAACGGACCCACAAGGTTGATTTTAAGCCTAGTTTGATTTTATTAAGTGTGGAAATGAAATCTAAACTAAAAAAAATTGCAAACCACGAAAATTGAGTCGACACAGTTTTCCCCCCTGGGGGGAATGGGGTGTGGGCGCTTGACTAGCCCACTTGCTCCCGTTTGATACTTTAGTTACAATGCAATAGAAATGCCCCAGTCTTAATTGACTCAGTGGCTTACAAAAATTGGAGAGAAAAAGGTATCCGGTTTGCAAAAATTCAATAATGGTCCTTCGGATTGCCTGGATCTTTGAAATTTTGGCAGCACCTCCTCCTACTTGATCGTCTTTTGCTGCAAACCAGCAAGCAAACGTTAGTAAAAGATGCCCCAAAACACTATAAGAGTGTCTTTGGAACACCTCCTAAAAAACTCAGAAAATACTAAGTGTAAAAACTAGTTAAAATGACGGAATTTAACCAAGTAAACAAGCATTTGGGCCTTGTTACTTGGGATCTTTGCAAGCTTTTAAGGGCTGCAAATTATCAGCTCTTTAAATCAGCCAAATGAACTTTCAAATAAGATCTAACACTACTCCTCAAAACTTTTAAAGATTTGACAATTTTTTACAAGTTGAGAAAAGTAAAATGCTAGATAAATGAAAAGATCTAATCTATTAAAGATGAACACTTTGTAAATGGAATAGATCAGACATTTAGAGTAATAAATCAGAATGTAAAGTTCAGATTGCAAACCACTATTACTCTTTCAAAAAGTAACCAGTAACCAAGGTGAAAGTATGAAGTAGAAGAGAAGGAGATATGGAGAGTTTTTATCAATTTATCAAATTTTTCTTTGAAGAAGCCTTGGAGCCTTCTTGGTGGAGAACTGAGGGGCTACGTCTGCAAAAAGATGTTAGAAAAGTAAAGGAAACAAACAAGATCCTCCACTCATCCACTTGAAATAACCTGCAAATCACATCAACTTGAAACCAAATGATCAAATCTAGAAATATACATATGAGAAATCAAAAGGAAATGCTCATAAATAAATAACACATTTAAATCAGATCTCTACACTTGCATAGATAAAAGACTAAATAATAAACAAATTATCTAATCCTCCTTATAAATCAATACTGATCCTTCCCAAAGCTAGATTTAGATGCAAAAGAAAACAAGTAGCTCAAATACATGTTACCTCAATGAAAACCATGACATTCACCCACTCATCAAAAGCACTACACCAAGCTTGACCTCCAAAGTCTCTTTATTCATTAAGCAAAATGACAAGTACAAAATTGAATTACAAGTGCTAGCTCTAACTCCCAAACTCCAACTCTAGAAAATGGAGTGGGCAGCCATGCTTAAATAGCCAAAGATGGAGAGAAATGGGTGGAATGAGTGGCATAACTCGTGGAGAAAATGGGGCTGCCCACTCCCATGTAATGGGTTGCCAAAATCAGCCCCAAATCAGCTAAAAATCAGCCATGTGACGGCCCATAAACATAGCTGCAAATTTCATAATTGACGGGGCCCAATTTTGGGAAATATGTCCCCCTCAAATGGGGAAGTAATCCCACTAATATAGCTGCCCGGAATCTTTCCAAAATCAGCTCTTACAATTCCTAAAACATAGCTGAAAAAATCAGTCCATAAATCACTCCCAAAATTTAATATTTTTATGAGTCATTTTTTCACTTTTTTTATTTTTTCATGACTTTTTTGGGTTTTTTGGCCATAGGTAAAAATTTAAGCACCCAAACATTAGGAAAAGTGGGTTTAGGGGTTAAGGGGGTGCTCTGAGTTAGAAAACGAGCACCCCTAAGGCAGAAAAGACCTCCAGACGCCACTTCAAGGCCAATTAATTTTTTTTTTAATTGAACATTAAAAAAAATAGCTCAATTTACGGAAAAAATAAACTTCGCCGAAAATTAAAAAACAACCTAGGGGGACTTAGCACATGCCCATATGACTCAAAAATAACGCCTAGCATGCTCATATACATTGACTCATAGACTTTAACAACCCCCTAAGGCCCGTCAGCCTCCCCAGGCATTCCAGCTTTGGAGGAGCAGGAGAAAAACCCAAAAATTATGTTATGCACTAATGCAAGACATAATAACTAGGTGAAAAAACTCCTTGGAATACCTGACTTAGCCAAAAAGTCCTTGGGAACCAAGTCTTTTACAAAACACCATGCTAGTACGTTTTATTACAAACCCCGCAGGGCCATGGACATGTGGAAAAAAGTTAAAACGGGGGCCCTTTAAAAAGCCAGCTGGATATCAAATCATCAAAAAAAGAACATTGAAATGTTCAACTTTGCCCGCTCGCTTGATAGTCCATCTAAGTACAACTTAGCTGGCAACAAGGTCCTAAGAGGGTAGCTGCAAGCCTAGACAGCCCTAGAAGGGCTCCGTGCAAGCAAAGGAGGGCTGCTGCAGGCTACAACAGGCCCTAGGTGCTAAGATCAGACTGCCGCAGGCATTGACAGGCCCTTAAGGGCTTACGGCAGTGTGGACAGGCTGCGGATAGGTTTGGCAGGCCCTAGGGGCCTCGGATCCAGTGTGGCAGGCAGTAGACAGGTCCTAGGGGCCACGGATCAGAGGCAGCAGCAGGCAGGCAGGCCCTAAAGGCCTTGAATCAAGGCTAACGGCTGGCAGGAAGGTTCGGATCAGGCCTTAGAAGGCTGATCCGGGCAGCGTGAGGCCGGATTAGGGCAGCTGCAGGGAGAGACAGGCCCTAGAAGGCAAGATCAGGGCTGATGTCATCTCTAGAAGGGCTTACATCAGCAGGGCAGCCCTTCACCTATCTCTTCAAGCATCTCTTCTTCAGTTTTCTTGGTATGTGTGCCCTAGAGGCAAATCTATCTCTAATGTAAAAAGTCTGCTCATGTAATCTCAGTCATCTCATATAAAGGAAGATTATTCTTTGCTGGGGTTTTATTCCTTAAAAGGTTTCCCCAGGGTATATATCTGTGCCTACTGTGTGATTTGTTTTAGATTTGTGATTAATGGTTCATAAGTTTCAAGTATCTCTGCTATAAGTGAAAAAGAAATCAGTTATTTTATTTTGCTATAATAATTAGATCAGATCTCCAAGAAAGTTAACAAATTCCTCTAGAATTTGTCTGCCTTTGCTTATTGTTGTCTCCATCTTCAATTTCTATGCTGATTTAGACATGCCTTAGTGGTCAAAATTGTACTGGGATTTATTTGAGTGTCCTTTTCCTTTGTTTTTGATTTGTGTTGGGTACATTACTAGATAATTCTCTTTCTTTTGCTTTTGAAGTCCTAATGGCAATACCTACAGTCTTGGTTGTTAACAAGGTCACAATATTTATGCATATAGGTAAAACGTTGTCAAGCAAACAAAATATAGTAACATAGAGAAATGGTAAATACTATTAAAGCATAAAATGTAGAATAAGATGACAAAATACAAGTTTGCAGCAAAGGTAGAATCTTTAGCACTTCAAAACCTCAAAATTTTATAAGTTACAGGTATTGGCCTTGGCAATGTTTTAAAAGTTCAAAGGAGAGTAAATTTAGACTTTTATTGATTTAAAAGTTCAAAGGAGAGTAAATTTAGACATTTATTGATGATTAAGTAAAGACATAATACAACCACTAGCAAAATATTCTTCATTTGATATTTCTTCTTCATCATTGTCTACATCTGTATAATTTTCTACAAGTTGTTGGTTTAGCTCCTCACTACTGTGACTCCCGTTTGGTTCAATGGGTTTATCCACATTCAACTCTTCCTACCATTGCAAAATCAGTCTCATCCGGCATATTGTAGATCTTCTCAACAAGATAGTGAAAGTGGGGTTTCCAAGCAACCAGGTAACATGTCTCATTCTCCCATATTGAAGGGGGAGACAAAAACAATCCTAAGAATTACAGAACCATCATGATCATCCTGATGTTTGCCAAGCTAATAAGAGGGATATGGAGAAAAAAGTCAGCAAATGGGCACAGGATAAGGGGAAAAGAGGGCAAAGTTGGCTTCTGATCAAAGCGCTTGACTATCGACCATTACACTCAAGCACATAATAGAAAGGACTTGAGAGAATGGTGTTGTTTCGTTGACTTCAAAAAGACCATTGACACCGTCTTGAGAGAAACTTTGGGAGTGGTTGGTAGAAATGGGGGTCTTGAAATAATGGAGGGCAATGATAAATAGGTTATATGAGCAGGTAAAAGCTAGAATTAGGGGAACAAAATGCCTTAACAATTACATCAGGGTGAAATAGTGTTGCTCCCTCTCCCACACACTATCCGGTCTCTACATAGATAAGTTGGAAGAGTGAATATATAGGAAAGCTAGGGGGGTGAACATAGCAAGGATCATAAAATAAATTATGTTGTATGCAAATAATGCAAGACTTATAACGAGGACATTGCACAGATTACAGTGTCACGTAGAGCTTGTAGAGCCCTTTTGCGTGAAAGGTGGGGATGAAGGTGAACATGGGAAAAAATGAGATAGTAGTCTTTTCACTCAAAAGAAGATTAAAAAACCACAAATTAGTGTTAGAGGTGAGCTTCTAGAGATAACCCAAAGGGCCAAAACTACAAGTATTTGGGACTCGATTTCAGTGAGAAGCTAAGTTGGGATGCATGCACAATGAAAAAGCTGCAAGGAAGGTGGAAAGCTATTTTCCTGGTCCAAAATAGATGCGGATTGGCAAATGCTACTCTCCCTCTTTCAATTTTCAAACACTCATAACCTAAGACTCCTATATGGATGAGTTCTAGGGGCCAAACATGTCTAGAAACAATTGGAACTAGTTTTAATGAGTGAAAGAGCACTTAAATCATAAGCTCTCCAAGAGTAAAGTACAAAACCCCTTACACATTACTTCTAGCTGAGACAAGACTATTACCCAAAAGAATTGGAGGCATTGTTGATTCTATATAAATAGAAATGGAAACCATGAACTACAACAGGATTTTGATTAAACTAAGTCATGATGAGATAAAAAGAAAGAACACATGTGATTTGCAATGTGGAAAATCATTTAATGAGTGGGAGATAGAGGAAGGAAAGTTATCATTGTATCAAATAAGTTGGAAAGCCACGCACAAGAATGCCATAGGGAGGGAAAATGGAGAAAACATGTCAAAAGAAAACAACAATACTACATAGACAACGTCAACAAACAAGAAGAAATCAAAATGAAAAAACTACTTCAAGCTTAACATCCTATGGCATGAAAAGAAGGTAATAATGCAACTAAGTGTTAGTTTTTGGGGTTACTTTGAAAGTGTTTACGCCATGCTTGGGGGTGCTTCATGTGAGTTGGAGTGCACAATGTTATGCTTCCCCTTCATTGTATCTTAGTGGAGATACACATTAAAGATAATTTACTCAGGGATTGCAAGATATTGACTTGATGCTTATGTGGCACAATTAGGAGGTTGGAAACCTATGTGGCATGGCCACGTTCTTCATGATGCACTGATGAAGTGCTTAGTTTCTTGCTTGGGAAGAGGACCTACTTGGAGGAGGAGTGTTTGGCATTTAGGAGGAGGGAATTGAGCCCTAGGTAGCATGAGGATACTTGGATGCTTACATGGAGGCTTGTGCACGACTTGAAGATGCTTGGGTTAAGGAGTGTTCATGGAGGTGTGGTGGACCCGAAGGAGCACATGGCTAAGGTAGCATTGGAGCATTGAATACTTATGGAGGATTGTTGTGACATTTCTTGTGGAATGCTCACATTGGGACCCTTGCTTGATAGACATGCTTACCTTGGAGTTGACATGTAATGCTTAGAGTTGGAGTGCTTCATTTGTGGACCTATCTAGTGATTAATTAGGTTGCTTGAGATATTTGTTTGTGGACCTTGTCCACTTCACTATTGTTGGCCTCCCTCAACTTTTTTATATAAAGGGAGGAAAGACCTTTTGTTCCATTCATTCATTCATATTCACATTGATCTTATCTTAGAGATGTGAGAGCTTGAGTGAATCTGTATCTTTCATATGTAGCTCTTGTTCATTGTACTTTTCTCACTTCTCTAGTGTGCTAGGGTTCTTGTGTTGATGCAAGGAAAACATTATGATTGAGGTTTACCCTAAGAAGACATGGAACACTAGGGTCGGGAGAAACCCTAGAGAAGCAAAAGCAAAGGGAGCACTTGTTCTTGTCGTTCTTGTGAGAGAAGGCTAAGGTATGTGGCATTCGAAACCCTAGGACTGCTTGGAGTGCTAGATGTGGAAAAGATAGTGGAAGACTATCTTGTACTCTTGTGTGATGCAAGTGTAGTTTCCAAAGAGGACCTGTCGTGTGTATGCTTTCTAGTTGTGGTTCTTTGGTGGAGTGACCAACTTTGGTTGGGAGTTATTCCTAGGTAGGAGTTGGTGGCTAGGGTTTGACAATGAGTGTCATGCTAGCTTGTTATAGTTGCTCTAACTAGAGTTTGGAGAGCATTAAAGAGTCCTAGCTTGTGGTAAGCTTGAAGGACTATCTTCTACCAACTCAGATGCATTGTTGGTATGCGCACTTGTAACTTATTCTTGTGTATATATGAAGTAGGCTTTGGTGTCCAAACTTTGTGTACTTGTACATTTGATTTTCAACTTATAATTTCATGGTGAATGAATAATCACTAGGACTATTTGGTATGTATATTTATCATGAACGACTATCTGGATAGGATCATAAAAGTTGAGAGATCACTTCCATTTAGGGACAAAAGTGTAGGATAAGGAATTGGTGTCCATTGCCTTGAATGGATTTACTCCATCTTGGAAACCTTTTGTCTAAGGTGTTTGTGCTTGTGACCATTTACCTACTTATGATAAGCTTTGGGATGAATTTGTGTAGGAAGAGTTAAGGTTGGAATTCTATTCAGCGAAGCAAAAAAAAGTAGAAGACCTAGCCCTTGCCAAGAAGATGAGGAAGGGCAACAAGAAAGGACATAAGAAAGGAAAGAAAAAAGATTCGAGCTAAGGTCAAAAGGATTTGAGTCATGTGAAATATTTTAGGTATCACCAGAAGGGACATTGTGCTAGACAATGTTCAAATAAGAAGAAAGGTAAAGCCAAGCAACAAAAACATGTTATAGGGATTGTAGGTACGTAGTAGGAGTGGATGAGCTAGCAACCCAAATTGAGACTGCCTTCTTGATGGTCTCTTATTTGTCTTCCAACATTGTGTCAACTGTTGGATGGTATGTGGATGGTGGGGCATCGAGACATATGACTTATTATAGGAAACTCTTTAGCGGGCTTCATGGCAAGAGGGAGGAGCAAGTCTGTATTTAGGTGATGATGCTACTTATCCTATGAAAAGGTTTGGATCCATTTCCTTTTGGATGCCATCATGTGATGTTCTTGAGTTGAATTATGTTTTATTTTTTACTGGTTTGAAGAAAAATCTTCTTTCAGTATCTTGTATGACAAATTTTCAGTGTAGTGTTGCATTTAAAGGACAATAATGAGCTATCAGTGATTGTTGTCTAGCAAATTTGAGGACTTTGGCTAGAGGCGTACACGATGGTGGCCTTGAAAGGTTGCTTGTTGATCTTGTAGCACTTTATACATGCCAAGAAGAATCTGGGTGAGCCTTCTAGTTTTGAAGAGACTTATGAAAAGGAGTGGCGAGATTGCCATGATTGAGGAGTTTAATTCCATTAGTGTTCCATGGGGATGCACCCCCCAGGGTCGAGGGCACACTCCCCTTGTTTCCCATGCCTCGGGGGCTTGGGGACTCCTTGGGAAATGTTCCCCACGACCCCTTTTTCCGGAAACTCAAGGAAACACACAAGGAACGTCCCAGAGAGGTGGGGGGCATTTGGGTGCCCCCTCATGAAAAGGGGGACACCCAGACACCCCGACACTATTTTCAAATTTTTTTGACACAACTTAAACAAGCAAAATAAAAAAAAATAGTAAACTAATAAACCTAAAAGCTACCCTAGCCAACCTCTCTCTTAAAAGCCCAACCCAACCCTTATTCTCACATTTGAAACATTTATCTTATGCAAACGGATTTCCTTGGAGAGAAGCGGTTGACAACGAAGAAGAAAGTAGCGATTTGCCAAGGGAAGAGCGATTGCATTGCTTGAAGGCTGGAGTAGGGGGTTTGAAGGTTGGAGCAAGGAGTTTGAACTTTGAAGGCTGGAGCATGGCTTGTTTAGTGTGCCATTGGTCACTCATGAGAGTGACTTTGACTCAGATAATGACACTCCCATTGATGGTCTTGATGGCTTCATGCAACAGATGCATGAGAAGGACCAGTCCATGGAACTATCTCTTTGATGCACTTTTGATTCTTTCAACTTTCTTTTCGCTACTTTTAATTTCAATGTTCATTGTCCATTGTTAGTTTTCACTGTTCAATTTAACTTTTGACTTTATAAGTAGATACTATCGTTGATGACCTAAGATTGAGTCTTTGACTCATCACTCTACCTAAGATTGAGTCTTTGACTCATCACTCTTTTGACTCTTTAAATTTGAAGGTGTTTAAGACAAGTTTGTGACATGTCTTTGATTCAATTTTATTATTTTAATATTTTAAATTTTCATCTATTGTTCATGTCTATGATTCAAAGTTATAATGGACGATGTGTGTGTATTATAAATTTAGAATTCATCAATGTTGAATTCAAATACTCAAATGATAAATAATTCATGAATCAATGATGAATTGACAATCGTGTTTATAATGATGAATTTACTATTTACTTTTAAGTTTTAAGTATGCAAATGGTGATGGGATGAGGAGTTTATATTTTAATATGTTTGGATTTATATAAATTATACAATTTTAATAATTTTAAAGACCTTGACGTTCCCCCGTCCCCTAAATTTTCCTAAAATTTGTGGGTGGTCTCCACACGTCCATATTGTGCGTTTCCTCGCTCCTGTGCTCCCGCGTCTCGAAAACTTGGTGGAACACTGAATTCCATCCTATAGAATGATGTTTGGGAGATTGTACTAAGAATTGTGGGGAAATTAATGATTGATTCCAAGTGGGTTCACAAGATTAAACATGTGGCTAATGAGAGTATTGAAAAATACAAAGAAAGATTTGTTGCAAGAGGGTTCTCATAGAAAGAGGGAGTCAATTATGACGAGGCATTTGCTCTAGTTGCCAGGTATACTTCTATCCATACTGTTCTTGTATTATCAACATGTTTTGGATGGCACTTATATCAAGTGGATGTGAAGACAACCTTCTTGAATGGTGTGATTGAAGAAGTGTACATCTATCAACCTCATGTTAAAGATAATGCAACTGTGAGAGCCATTCTTTGAGAATATGGCACCCTATTTAGCTAACTAGGGTTCTTGGTCAGTTAACCAGGCAGTGTAAGCCCCTAGCAGGTACCCTAGGGCCCTAGCAATCTACTGGGGTTCTTGGTTTGGAACCAAGTAGGTTGATGCCATGGCAAAGTCCCTAGCATGTGGCTAGGGCCCCTATCTGTCTCTAGGGAATTCTGGTCAGGGACCAGACAGTGCTTGGTCATAAGAACCAAGCAGATCTTGCAGGCTGAGAGAGAGACATCCTGGTCTGGGACCAGGCAGATTCTTGGTCAAGGACCAAGCATGTCTTGCAGGTAGTTGATCAACATTCAGTCTAGGACTGAAGCTCAGCGTGGGGATGAGGACCATTCTTCGGGAGAATGGAGGACTTGGTCAGGGACCCCAGGGGTTTGATCAACATGATTCAGTCCGAGATTGAAGCTCAGCCTAGTGCTGACAGCCATTCTTTAAGAGTGGAGGATCTTGGTTAGTTAACCAAGATGATGATGTGTGATGCCCTCCTCTCCTAGGTCTTCGAGATGGTTGAGCTAGGTTGTTTCATCAAGGGACTTGGCCACCCCTTGATGGAGTCACTAGCATTGACCTCAGGAGCAGTCGGAAGGACCAGAGGATCACATCATCCAGTGTGAACCTTCCTTATATGGTGATGATAAACTTCCAGTTATTGCTTGGAACACTTGTGGACCACATACATTGAGAGAGAGAGATAAAAGGTTATGTTCCCACCTTGCCTTGTACCTTGTCTTGTGGTTAAAAGGGTTGTCTTCCCACCTTAATGTGACACCTCATGTTGACTTGTAGTTAGCCTTATGTTTGGGTTGGTCTTGTGTTGACTTCTCCCTTGTTGTGCTAGCGCCCCTTTTGAGTGTGGTACCTTAACCCTTGTTATGATTAACTTATGTTTTATATTTGGTAACCCTCCTTTTGTTATGACGTCTTGACCTTTGAAGATTAACCCTAAAGTCATTGAAGGATTAGAAGGTAGAACCTTCTAGGAGTCCTTAAAGGTCTTAAATACAAGCCTTAGCCTTCATTGAAAAACAAGTCTTGAAGATGAGATCTGAGATCTGATTGCTAATGTCTGATCTAGGGTTGATGCTTGCTTATTTGGGTGATGTCTAGGGTTTCCAGTTTTTTCTTGCTTGAGCGCTCTCTTGATTTGATCCTCCTTCAGCTGTTTGCTCCACATGTGTGAGCCGTACTCTGGTTTGAAGCTGCTGTACCTTGTCTTTGAGGCTTCCGTACCTTGTTAGAAGGATGCCGCTGCCGCTGCTGGATGTTGTGAGTATGCCAAGGTCTGTTGGAGTGAGCTGCCACCTGTTTTGAGCTGAGTTTGGGTGCTGCTAGGGCAGCCACCACCTGTTTGGATGAGTTTGGGTGCTGCTAGGGCAGCCGCCACCTGTTTGGGAAGAGTACGAGTGCTGCTATGGCAGCCGCCACCTGTTTGGGAAGAGTATGAGTGCTGCTAGGGCAGCCACCGCCTGTTTGGGAAGGGTTTGAGTGCTGCTAGGACAGCCGCTACTTACTTGGGTTGACTTTGGATGTCTTTACCTGGGCTGCCACCTTGTTGGACTATTTTGTGTGGGCTGCCATCTTGTTGGACAGTTGTTGGACTGTTTGTGTGGGCTGTCATCTTGTTGGACAATTGTTGGACTGTTTGTATGGGCTGTCATCTTGTTGGACTGTTGTTGG
The DNA here is from genome assembly GCA_027924585.1 of Larix kaempferi. NCBI lineage: Eukaryota > Viridiplantae > Streptophyta > Pinopsida > Pinales > Pinaceae > Larix > Larix kaempferi. The sequence goes on from BSBM01000249.1 coordinate 11,105,963, forward strand.
ATTGTTTTGTGTGGGCCATTGCCTATGTGGGCTGGTATGAGGATGCTACTGTTTGTATGGAGGCTTCCACTGCTCATGTGGACTGAGTTTAGGGTATCACTGCCTGTCTATAGGCTGCCACTGCTTGTGGAGACTGTTTGAGGATACCTTTGCCTCCTGGTGGCTGCCGTCCCCTGCTGTAGCCTTCTTTGAGGCTGCCATCCATCTGGGTGAGGGTTTTGTGGCTACCTTTCATTGCCGGACAGTGGGACACTTGTTGACTGTCCTGATTGATGTCTTGAAGTTGAAAGAGATGAGAATTATTTCTTAAAATTTAATTTTTTGTTTCAAACCATAACTATCCTAAAAATTCAACACCTCAAGGTTTTGAGGTGCATGGGCGTGATACCCATGTTTACAGGTTGAAGAAACACTTTTATGGGTTGAATTAGGCACCACAAGCTTGGTACCTAGGATTGATGAGTTCATATTGAACTCGGGGTTTACTAAGATTAGTGTTGATCCAAATATTTATTACTTGTATGATAAAGTTGATTTGGTTGTCTTGGTTCTATATGTAGATGACTTGATCACTATAGGTAGTTTAGAAAAGCACATTATGTGGTGCAAGCATAAATTTTCAAGTAAATTTGATATGAAGGATATTGGTCTACTGCATTATTTTTTCGGGTTGGAGATTTGGCAAGGTCCAGGAGAAGACTTCCCTAGGAAAGGGAAGTACACTTTGGAGATCTTGGAGAGATTTTGGATGTAGGATTGCAAACCCTTGGTTACACCCATGACGCCAAGTTTGAAGCTTACTTGTGATGAGGATGTTCATTAGGTTGACCCTACCTTGTACATGCAGTTTATTGGATCATTCACGTATCAGCCAAATCTTTTCTATGCAATGAATACCTTGAGTAAGTTTATGGTTGCTCTGTAGTTTGACTCAGTAGGTGGTTAGGAATCATGTGCTTAGGTATTCAAAGGGCATGATTCATTATACGATCAAGTGTACAGGAGATGTGGACCACTACTCCATGGTTTTTGTTATCCAGACTAGGTTGGAGGCACTAACTCTCAGAATAGCATTTCCAGGTTTTTTTCAACTTGGGGCCAGATATCCCAGTTCAACAGGAAACCGGCAACACTTGCATTTAGTTTAGTGCAACACTTGCATTTAGTTTAGTAGAGGAAAAGTATATAGCAACATGATCAACTATTTGTGAGGCAATTTAGCTTCACAAACTATTAACTAAGTTGGGAGATATGGAGTTGGAGCCAACAATTGTGTATTATGACAGTGAAAGTTGTATCAAATTATCTGATAATCTGATGTTCCATGACCACTCCAAGCCTATTGACATCCGTTATCATTTCTAGTGAGACAGGATACAAAAGAGTGCTTTAGCCCTTGATTATATTCCTATAGATTTGCAGGTTGTTGAATTTCGAGAAAGTACCTAGCAAAGAAGTTTGAAACGCTGAGGGAGAAGATGCTGATATATTGTAGCTTGGACAGGTGTTCTTGTCTTAGGCAAGGTGTCATGCAAGCCAAAGGACACATGAATTAATGTTTCTCCAAGTCATTTAAATTTTTCCTAAGTCTAACTTAGGAAAATGAGATTAATTAATTTAATTAATGATCATTTAAATATTTCCCAAGTCTAACTTAGGAAATGTTGATTATTAGTTAACTCTCTGTTATAAGCTTCTTTGATCTTATCTGGAAAGTCAAATAAGTTTCAGATTAAATCATAGCCATTGATTTGATATGATGGGGATTTTATCTCCACCATTCATTCACTCAGCTGGAGATTTATAAGCAGAGGGGGTGGCTTGAGGAGAGCATTGAGTTGGTAAATGACATCAAAAGGGTTTCAGCTGCAGATCAAAATTAAGGAGAAGTCTTGGAGTGTTTGCAGGCCTAGAGGGAGATTGGAAGTTAGCCATACTTCATCTCTAGCAGAGCTGTCAGGCAGATCTGTGAGGACTGTGGACACCTACAGCCATTCATCATCCGCTGGTAATGCAGACAACAGAACAGTGAGGTTCAGGCCGAGACTCAGAGAGCTATTTGCTCAGATCCAAGCAGTTGATTGTGGTGAATCAAGTTGCCAGGTTTGGCACTGTTGTATTTAATTTTCAGAACTTGCTGAAACTGAAATAATAAAACCCTCTTTTGCTGGTTTTCCCCGGAGTTGGGGTTTCCAGGGTATCTTTGGTGTTTATTAATTTGTGTGATTGGTTTCTGAATTTTTTCCGCTGTGCATTGCAAGCAACGTTATTGTAACTCAGTAATATTTCTGTTTATAGTTCAGATTTAGAATTTGTTATTGTTCTTCAGATCTGGGTATAAAAACTATTGAGAACAGAAATTTAAGCTTGCTGAGTTTTAAAGAAAAATAACAGAAGATTGATGTTTGTGAAATCACTTTCCTTGTACAGAGGGAGTGTGAGCTTTTTGGGGTTACTTTGAAAGTTTTTACACCATGCTTTGGGGTGCTTCATGTGTGTTGGAGTGCATCGTGTGATGCCTACCCTAAGTTGTATCTTGGTGAAAATACACAATAGCTTACTCATGGATTGCTAGACCTTGACTTGATGCTTATGTGGTAGGAAACCTTTGTGGTAGGGTGACATTCTTCATGAGTTGCACATGGAGAGGGCTTGGTTGCTTGCTTGGGCGGAAAAGCTACTTGGAGGAGTGCCAGGCAATTAGGAGGGCACTGAGCCCTAGGTAGCATGTGTTAAAATTATAGCTTCATAAGCTATTAAATATCATTACTAAAACTTCTGCTATGTACCATGCATCATCTCCAGCAGCTGCTTAGCCAAGTGACATGTGTCCCTAAGGGGGCTGCTTAGAAAGGGGTCTGCTTAGCCAAGTGACAGGTGTCCCTAAGGGGGCTGCTTAGCCAAGTGACATGTGTTCCTAAGGGGGCTGCTTAGGGCGGTTCCTCCCTAAGAGGACTGCTTGGGGCGGTTCCTCCCTAAGAGGACTGCTTGGGGCGGTTCTCTTAGGGGGCTGCTTGGGACAGTCACCTAAAAGTATAAATAGGTGCCAATCCCTTCCCATTTCATTCATTTAATTTCTTTCCTGAAGTGTGCTCATGGAGTGGGTGTGAGGTCTGCCTTTGAAGGTCTGTCTGTCCATTGCAGAGCATCATACTTGCAGTAGACAGAGGATGTATGTGCAGCAGCAAGCAGAGCATCATTCTTGCAGCAGACAGAGGATGTTGTGAGCAGAGTTCAAGGTTATCATACCATTCTGGTATAAATTGTTACTTCTGCTATTAAATTTTATCTTAGCACAGTGATAGTGAAGTTTATGATGATGATGTAATCTGAACCTGATATTTTATATAAGAAAGATTGTTTGGCTGGAGTTTTTCTCCCTTCTAAGGGTTTTCTCTAGGATAAATCTACTGTGTTTTATGTGGAATGAATTTGTGCATTTTATTTTTGACATGTATTGCTGCTTGAATTAAAAAATTGACATGGTATCAGAGCTTTGGGTGTGAACAAAGCTCAGTTCTGTAGTTCTTGAGCTTTCATAGGTCCTAGGATTTAAGTTTTATAAAGCACAGTCCTAAGTTTCCTGTTAAAAGCATGTCTTCTATTTCTGTCCGGCTTGAAGATAGGCTAAAGGGAGCTTCAAACTTTAATGTTTGGATGCTCAGGATTATGAATATTCTCCAAGAGTTAGAACTAGATCAGTTTGTGACTACAGTGGTGGAAGAACCAGTTTCTAATGCTGGTAAGGAAATCTTCAGAAGGAATCAAGCTAGGGCAAAGAGAGTTATTTTTGATTCTGTAAAAGATAGTATCATGCCTGTACTAACTTCTCTGATGACAGCTAAAGACTGTTATGATACTCTTGTGAAGTTGTATGAGAAGACTACACCCAGTCATAAGAGAAATCTGAAGAACAAATTGAAGTTTTTACAGATGGAGAAAGGTGAGTCTGTTGCATCCTTTTGTTCTAAAATTGCTCAGATTTGTGATCAGTTACTTGTCACATGGGTAACTGTTGATGATGACGATCTTGTTCAAACCATATTTGATGGTCTTCCATCTTCATGGAGTACTTTCCTTTCCAGTGTGAATGGTAGAGAGATTCAACCTACTTTTGAGCATTTATGGCATGACTGCCGTTAGGAGGAAAGTCGCATGACTTCAAGAAATCATGTTGCTAATGATGACCGTGTTGTTTTGGTTGCAAAAACAAGAAGAGGAAAGAAACCTTTCTTTAAAAGGAATTTCCAGGAAAACAAGCTCAAAGGAAACTTCAAAGGTAAAAATTTTGATATGTCTAAGATTACATGCTATAGTTGTAACAAGATGTGACATTTTTGTTGATTTTTAGTGCAGCTGCGAGACCCATTCTCAGAGAGAATAGTACCCTAGTCAGTTAACTAGGGTTCCTGGTCAAGATAACCAGGCAGAGTAATGAGTAAGACCCTAGAAGGTACCCTAGGGTCCCCAGCTGTCTCCTGGGGTTCTTGGTCAAGGACCAAGCAAATTGATGCCATGGCAAAGTCCCTAGCATGTGGCTATGGCCCCTATTTGTCTCTAGGGTATTCTGGTCTGGGACCAGACAGTTTCTTGGTTACGAGGACCAAGCAGATCCTGCAGGTTGAGACAGAGACATCCTGGTCTAGAACCAGGCAGAATCTTGGTCAAGGACCAAGTAGATCCTGCAGATGGTTGATCAACATTCAGTCTGGGACTGACAACTCAGCTTGAGGCTGAGGACCATTCTCTGGGAGAATGGAGGACTTGGTCATGGACCAGAGGTTGATCAACATGACTCAGTCTAGGACTGAAGCTCAGCCTTGAGCTGAGAGCCATTCCTTGAGAATGGAGGTACTTGGTCAGTTACCAAGATTATGATGTGTGATGTCCTCTTCTCCTAGGTCTTCGAGATGGATGAGTTAGTTGGTCTTCTCAAGGGACTGGCTACCCCTTGATGAAGTCATTGACATTTGACCTTAGGAGCAGTTCAGAGGACCACATGATCACATCATCCGTGTGAACCCTTCCTTATACAGTGATGATGAACTTTCATGTTATATGGAACATTTGTACATTTGAGAGAGAGATGATTAGTTGCACCTTCTTCACCTCGGTTGATTTACTTTTGGTCCTTACACCTTATTGTTCTTGGTCTTGTGGTACTTTGTGTTGTTTACCCACTTTGAGTTGTTTTGATGTTTTTGGGTATTAGGGTTGTGTGCCCACCTTTGTGGTACACCCCTTGGTACTAGGGTTTTGGGTCATGTACCCATCCTTGTTGTATGGTTTGACTTATACCATCTTATTGGTCTTTGTACCCTAGTACCCACCTAAGTTACCCACTCTTATATTTTATGGGTTGACAACCACTTAAGTCTATATTTTTTTATTTTATTATTATTATTTTTTTATATTATTATTTTTTATATTCTATTTTTTTTATCTTTTTTATATTTTATTTTTTTTATCTTTTATTTTTTTTATCTTTTTATTTTATTTTATTTTTATCTTTTATTATTTTTATGTTTTATTCTTTTTATTTTTATCTTTTTATCTTTTGATTCTTTCCTAAATTTACGGAGCCCTAATTTAAGGATTATTTTATTAAACCTTCTAGAAGTTCTAAGTCTCTATTTAATGAAGTCTCCCTCATTCATTTGTCATTCACCTATCTCATCATCCTTGCTCTCCTTTGTGCTTGACGTCAAGGGTTTTTGTTGCTTGCTGAGGCCGTCCTTCTGCTGGAGATCTTCATCTATTTTTTTCAGATCTGATAGGGTTGACTTTGAAGGTTATTATGCTGCTGCTCGGGTTTGCTGTTTCATTCTTGACTGAGAACTATTGTTGCCACCTGTTTCAGCTGTAAGGTTTACTGGGGTTTGTTGAGATTTGATTGGAACTTTTTTTTTTCTACGTTGTTGAGACAGCCATGACCTTCCCTTGCCTGCTGGTTATCTTTTTGAGGAGGCCTTGACTCCCATCTGCCTGCTGGTTACCAATTTGAGGAAGCCGTAATGTCAAGCAGTCAGATCCTGGCTGCTCTGTGGAGGCCACGAAGTGTGGGGATCTTTTCTGCTTGTTATGGTGTTTGATTTATGTGCTGAGGGTTACTGTGGCCCTTATATTTCAGATCTCTGTGATTATTTCAGACTCATACTTTTGCCTTTCTTTGTGTTGAGTTTTGTAGACCCTGTTTGTGATCTAACCTTTTGTTTTAAGACTTGTAGGGTCTGTTCTTTGTGCTGATATTTTTTTGTGTTGATTGGCACCTAGGGTTTAGACCCCTTCTGCTTACATCTATTATAATTTTTTTTTATTTTGGGTCTTTATTGTGACTTTCACTATGTTTTTCCTGATTGCCTTTGACCTACCTTGTTCAGCTCTCTCTCTCTCTCTCTCTCTGGTTGTACTACCCTCCTGTAGGGTCTGCTAGTTTCCAGATTTGGCTGGCCTCTCTGAGGCACAGTTCCTTACTGAAAGTAACTCTTCTGAGTATTCTTATAGGAAGGGTTTCACACCCAGGTAAGTATCCCAAACTACATCTCTTTAATTATGTGATCAATTTATATATTTACATTACATGAATAATTCAGCACAGTGATCTAACTGGTAGTGTTAAAATTACCTTAACACAGTGACCGACCTGATAGTGCTAAAAGTGTGAAGTTGAAAGAGATGAAAATTATGTTATGTTAGAGTTTACTACTGCATTCAATGTTTATAAATGTTTATTAAATGTATTTCTGCATTAAAGTATATTGATTAATTATTCTTCTGCATATAACCCTAACTTGATGAAAAATTAACAATTTTGCTAAAGACTGCAGATCCAAGAAGAAAGTCTTTCATAAAAGGAAGCATCATGCATCTACTGCTGAAGATAGAGGATCAGGTAAGAAGGCAAGTGAATCTCCTGAGAGACAGGAGAACATAAAAGAATACTACCTAGTGTCTGCTCTTTCTGGTCATCTAACTACTGATCAAAACACTTGGTTGGTTGATAGTGGAGCTTCAAAACATATGACTGGTTACAAAAATATTATTTCAGATTATGGGAAAAAGTCTTGCTCAGTGCAGGTTCAGTTGGGTGACAACTCATGTTATGATATCAAAGGGGTTGGTTCCATATCTCTTCAGTTAAAGTCTAGATCCATCATTCATATTGATGAGGTCTTATTTGTTCCTGGCATGAAGAAGAACTTGTTGTCAGTCTCTACACTTGAAGATAAAGGCTACAAGGTGTCCTTCATGGATGGTAAAGCAGTTCTCTGGCCGAAAGGTGGTCAACTAAGTTCAACTGAAGTCATTGGAATTCGAGGAGGTCTCTACAAGGTAACGAATCATTCTACTTGTGCTCTTGTTCATTCTACAGTCAGTCCCAACGAATTGTGGCACAGAAGATTCGGCCACCTTCACTTCAAAGCTCTTCCTGGACTTCAATCTATGGTAAGTGATATGCCTTCTATTTCTTCTGATAAAAATGAAGTATGCAAAGGTTGTTTACTTGGAAAAAATGCAAAGAAGTCTTTTCCTCACAATAGTAGAAAAACTGAAAAGATCTTAGAGCTTATTCATTTTGATACTTGTGGACCAATGTCTTCTCCTTTCCTGAATGGTTTTCTGTATTATGTCATATTTATTGATGATCTTTCTAGAAAATGTTGGATTTATTTTCTGAAGTTGAAAAGTGAATTTTTTTCCAAATTTAAAGAATTCAAAGCTTTAGTAGAAAACCAGACATGAAAACACATTCAGATTCTAAGATCTGATAATGGAGGGGAATATGAATCTTGTGAGTTCGAAATTTTTTGTAAGGAAGCTGGTATCAAACGTCAGTTAACTATTCTGTACAATCCTCAGCAAAATGGCGTGGCTGAAAGAAAGAACATAACTATTTGTGAGGCTGCAAAAGCTATGATGTTTGATCAAGATCTGCCCTATTCTCTTTGGGCAGAAGCTACAGCCATAACTGTATACATTCAGAATAGATGTCCACATGCTATCCTAGAAGATAAAACTCATGAAGAAGCTTTCTCTGGTAACAAACCAAATGTAGATCACTTAAGAGTATTCGAATGCCCAGTTTACATCCATGTGCCTAAAGACAAGAGAACAAAGATGTAACCCTCAGGAAAGAAAGGGATCTTTGTCGGATATCGAATCTTCTAAAGCTTACAGAATCTATATCCCAGGTCAGAAACAAATCGAGGTTATCCGAGATGTAACTTTCCGCGAGGAAGTTGTTTTTAAACGATCTAGAGAGCTTCAGAAGGATGTTGAGCCATATTCTCCTCCAGCCGAGACCTCTGGTTTTGACTTTCAGAGGGAGGAAAGTCACGATGATCCAATGGATCAAGATTCAGTGCTGGAACCTACCGAGGTGTTAGAAAGGTCTCTTAAAGAACCTCCTATCAAGAGAAGACCTGCTTGGTTCAAAGAACCTCTGCAAGAAGCAGAGAAACATATAGCCCCTTCAGGAACCTTTAGAGAGAGCAAAAGGCCTCAAAGATTTACAGGTTATGTTGCTTTGGTAAGTAACATTACTGATGTTGAACGTTCTTTGTTTAATGAAGCTAACAAATTGCAGGTTTGGAAAGATGCCATGTTGGAGGAATACAAGTCCATCATGAAGAATAATGTATGGGACATAGTTCCCAGGCCCAAAATAAGTTAGTTGTCTCATCCAAATGGCTATATAAGATAAATGTTGATGTAATTGTAACTTTGGAATGTATTTCACCCATGTATATTGTACTCCTATATAGATGGTATTATTCCTCTATACGGAAGTGTCATCATTTGTATTGACAAGTGTCGCAACTTGCATGTGATGGGTTATTAGACCACCAAGTGTGGGGTCGGCCCTGATTAGTATAACCATGGGTTATTAGACTGAGTTAGACAAGTCGGCCCTGCTAGGTTATTAGGCAGGTCAGGTCATGTATAAATAGAGTGCGGGAGGCACTCTGTTTGATCACTTCATTATTCACTTCTACACTCATCAGAAAGTGGCGCACAAGTGAGGGAGGAGGAGTAGCTACTAGGAGGACTATCTCTTGTACTTTGGTTGTATCATTGCTCTTTCTATCTCTGAGGAAGTTGTGGGGTTTTTCACCTTTATGGTTTTCCCCAGTGAAACTCTGTGTGTCTATTGTCTCATATGATTGCTTGGTGTGATTGATATGCATTGCTATGCTTGATATGCTGTACATGTTATTCTCTCAGTAAAGATCCTAGAGTATGTTGAATTAATGCTCAAAAATTTAACAATAAAACATGCAGCTGATGGGAGTGTTGAAAAGTACAAAGCAAGATTTGTTGCCAGAGGCTTCTCCCAAATGGAAGGTATAGACTATGATGAGATATTTGCACCAGTAGGCAGGTATACTACTATCCGCACAACTATCTCTCTTGCTTCTGTACTTGGTTGGAAATTACATCAAATGGATGTAAAGACTGCTTTCCTTAATGGTGAAATAGAGCAGGAAGTATATGTAGAAAAACCTGATGGCTTTGCAATGCATGAAAAGGACACTCATGTTTTGCACCAGTAGGCAAGTATACTACTATCCGCACAACTATCTCTCTTGCTTCTGTACTTGGTTGGAAATTACATCAAATGGATGTAAAGACTGCTTTCCCTTAATGGTGAAATAGAGCAGGAAGTGTATGTAGAAAAACCTGATGGATTTGCAATGCATGAAAAGGACACTCATGTATGTAAGTTAAAAAATGCCCTATATGGTCTTAAACAAGCACCCAGAGTTTGGTATAACAGAATTAATGGCTTTCTGCAGGGATTAGGGTTCAGTAAAAGTACTGCAGACTCTAACCTCTATTTTAAAGTTGTTGAAAATCAACCTCTAATTTTGTTGTTATATGTAGATGATCTTTTCCTTGCAGGAGAAGAAAAGCATATTGCCAAATGCAAAGAGAGACTCACTGCTGAATTTGAAATGAAAGATCTAGGAATGATGCACTATTTCGTAGGATTAGAAGTTTGGCAGAAACCAAACGAGATTTTTCTATCTCAAGGAAAATATGCAGTAGACATACTGAAAAGGTTTGGTATGATGAATTGCAGGAGTATGTCAACTCCTACGGTTGCAAATTTAAAGAAGTTACATGACTCAAGCTCAGGAGAAGATTTGGTGGACCCCACCATGTACAGGAAACTTGTTGGGTCATTAATGTATCTAACTCATACCAGACCATATATGTAGTTTGCAGTGAGCGCATTAAGCCAATTTATGGCTGAGCCAAGAGAACGACATTGGGTGGAAGGTAAGCATATTTTGAGATATCTTAGAGATACCATAGCCTATGGGCTAAAGTTCACATCCAGTGGTGGTGTGATGCTGCATGGTTATGCAGATTCAGATTGGGCGGGAAGTCCAATAGACAGAAAGAGTACCTCTGGTTACTGCTTCAGTTTGGGATCAACCATGATCTCCTGGTCAAGTCGGAAACAAGAATCTATTGCCTCAGAGCACAACTGAGGCTGAATATATTGCTGCAAGTAATGCCAGCAGAGAAGCAGTATGGCTCAGAAAACTCATTTCTGGGTTGTTTAATGAAAAGCTTGAGACTACGATTATCCATTGTGATAATCAAAGCTGCATGAAGCTCACAGAAAATCCGGTATTTCATGACAAATCAAAGCATATTGATCTAAAGTACCATTATATCAGAGATATGGTACAAACGAAATGTGATCAAGCTGAAGTATGTTGCAACAGATGATCACGTAGCGGATATCCTGACAAAACCACTGCAGTTGGTGAAGTTTGCTCACTTCAGAGGCAAACGGAGTTGCAGAGAATGCCTCCATCTCTGAGAAAGAGAATGATTGAAAAGGCATACTCCAAGGTCTGAGGTCATAAGTGACCCCCCCTGAAGCTAGCCAGGGAGAATTTGGAGATTAACCAATTCTGTGAGTCATGGCAAAAGTCAAAGTGAATATAAAAACTTTGTGAACCAAGACAAAAGTCAGAATAAAAGTGATAAGGCCTTTAAAATCTTGTAAGATTATGACAAAAGTCAAGGCGAAAGGGACAAGCCTTGTGAGTCATGTCAAAAGTCAAGGACAAGCAACATTGTGAGCATTTAGCAAAAGTCAAGGTGTCTAGCTAAAGTTAGGAAGAACATACAATTCCTATAAAGCTAGAAACAAACAATCTTTCTTATATAAGATAATATCAGTTCATAATTTAATAGATTCCTTGCTAAGAGGGAGTGTTAAAATTATAGCTTCAGAAGCTATTAAATATCATTACTAAAACTTCTGCTATGTACCATGCGTCATCTCTAGCAACTACTTAGCCAAGTGACATGTGTCCCTAAGAGGGCTGCTTAGAAAGGGGGCTGCTTAGCCAAGTGACATGTGTCCCTAAGGGGGCTGCTTATTGTCCCTAAGGGGGCTGCTTGGGACGGCTCCTCCCTAAGAGGGCTGCTTGGGGAGGTTCTCTTAGGGGGCTGCTTGGGACAGTCACCTAAAAGTATAAATAGGTGCCAACCCCTTCCATTTCATTCATTCAATTTCTTTCCTGAAGTGTGCTTGTGGAGTGGGTGTGAGGTCTGCCTTTGAAGGTCTGTCTGTCCATTGCCGAGCATCATACTTGCAGCAGACAGAGGATGTATGTGCAGCAGCAAGCGGAGCATCATTCTTGCAGCAGACAGAGGATGTATGTGCAACAACAAGCAGAGCATCATTCTTGCAGCAGACAGAGGATGTATGTGCAGCAGCAAGCAGAATATCATTCTTGCAGCAGGACAAAGGATGTTGTGAGCAAAGTTCAAGGTTATCATACCATTCTGGTATAAATTGTTACTTCTGCTATTAAATTTTATCTTAGCACAATCATAATGAAGTTTATGATGATGATGTAATCTGAACCTGATATCTTATATAAGAAAGGTTGTTTGGCTGGAGTTTTTCTCCCTTCTAAGGGTTTTCTCCAGGATAAATCTACTGTGTTGTATGTGGAATGAATTTGTGCATCTTATTTTTGACATGTAATTGCTGCTTGAATTAAAAAATTGGCAGCATGGGGACCACATGGATGTCTACATGGAGGCTTGTGCTTAACTTGGGGACACTTGGGTTGAGGAGTGTTCATGGAGGTGTGGTGGACTTGGAGGAGCACATGGCTTAGGAGGTAGCATAGAGTGTTGGAGAGTTTTGGAGGAGGAGAGTTGGACATTCTTGTGGAGTGCTCAACTTGGGATCCTTGTTTGATGGATGTGCTTACATTGGAACTCATGTGTCACTTAGAGTTGGAGTGCTCACATGTGGACCTATCTAAATTAGTTAGGTTGCTTGAGAAAGTTGTTTGTGTACCTTATCCATTTTACTATTGTTGGTCTCCCTCACCTATTCTGTATAAAGGAAGGAGAGTCTAATTGTTTCATTTATTCATTTTAATTGTTTTTTTTTCATTTTTTTTTGTTTATGTTGTTGTTTCTATGTATATGGCTTATGTTTCTTGAGAAACAGCAACAATTTATTGAATAAACAACTAGGGCTCACTAGAAAATGCAGGTGGTTTCTCAAGAAATGGGTTACTCATCAAGTCATTGAAAATGTGCACTAGAAATGGGGTTTCTTATGAGTAATGGGTTTCACCCAAATGTGGTGCCTCAATGTCAAGTTACTGGTAACATAGTTCTGAACTTTGGATTGTAGGAACCAACGTACATTTTGCATAAATATATGTTATTAGGAAACCCTTGGTCTAGAGGTGGAAATGGAAAGTATGTATAGTGGTAGTAGAGAGAGATTTTATATGGCGTTTGAGCTTCTATGCCAATAGCTTGACAGTGTGAGCTTGAGGATCACTTGGGTGGAATGAGTTTGAGATTTACCATGTAACTCTCACTTTTCCATATGACTAACCCAGCTTGGGGTGGCCCTCCCTAAGGAGGGATTGTTTGTTGTTGCAAGGAGAGTGGTTGGTTGTAGTCTAGTTCACTGTTTAGTGTTTTCTTAAGATATGTGTTGAGTTCTTTACCTGTGGAACATAATGTGTTGGTGTAAATGACGGTTATGTTGAATACATGCACTGCAAATTTATCATTTATTGTGAATGGTTTAATTTGTGATTTGCCAATGTGTATTATTTAAGCAGGCATTTTAAGTAGCTTAGTATAATTTAGCTAACAATGAAATATAAAAGTGTCATGTAAGGCAAAGGCCAAAAAGCAGGCAGTTAAGAATTAAAATTTGTCATTGGATGTGCTAAGTTAATATTGAACCCAACCAGTGGAAGCTATGTTCAGGTCTATATGTATGAAATTGTTATTTAATGGCTTTAAGTTTCACTGTGTTGTCTTGTATGAATGCTATATTAAATTATAGACTATGAGTAGAAATTGCACATAGCATAGAACGATTGTCATTACCCAAGGGAGAAGCCCAAAGGAGCATGTAAAAGTGATTTAGAGCCCTGGTTATGGTGGAGTGGTCTTCATGCAACCTTTGCCTCATTAGTAAGTATTTAAACTTGTTTGTAAGAGGCAAGTAGGAGGATATATAACAAGCCCTGGGCCTTTTCTAAGTTCCAAGGGGTAACATCCTGTTTTTGATATGCTTCTTGTTTGTAATGAAGGAAATCTGTGGTTTCTTCTCTCACTCATTGTGCTTTGACTGTATTGCAATAGCTTTTGTGAAATTGAATCTGTTCAAGAACTAGTTGTGTGCATTTGGTAGAGAGAATGCTTTCATCTTGAAACATAAGCTTGAGGATTTTGAAAAATCCCAGCATCTATAATGATGTATAGACTGCATACCCATGTTCTTTGAAGTAGTTGGACAAGTTCATGTTTTCTTCTCATGTTTTATGTTTTCAGTCATATCCTAAGCCTCCTTTTTAGATGTGGAATTGAATTTATGTGCAAGTCATTTTCTTTGTGAATTTACAGTTATGCTTGCCAGCTTTGACTATCTTTAATTTTTCTTTGGTATTTTCAGTCTTAACTTCCAATTATGAAACAATGGAAGTTTTTATTTTTTATTTTTATGGATTATCATTATAGTTTTTTCCCTCCTTGAAGAATTCAGTTTTGTTATACAACAGCTATATATATTGATAGCAAGCATCGCAGATAATATGTTAAAAACAATAGATATGATTTCCTTGATTTGTGGATATTCAGTGTCTATGTTTTTCATAAGCCACAACAAAAATAAAATAAATCAAACAGTATTTTGGTCACCTCTTCTTGTTAAAAACCTGTGCTAGATTTTACCTGTTTTCTTAAAAACCGCCTTAAAGGATCATATGTGGGATACATCTGTTTTATATTTATGCGATAGATTTTATATTGCTTGATATTTTATGTATTCCGACGTCAGATATTTCATACTCAAGCGATGCTTTATCAATAAGGAACAACTATTGACTTCTTTGCTAGTTTAGAGTGCTATCATCAACAGTTTTTCTTATATGAATATATGTTTTTGTTTTGTTTTGTTTGTGTGAAATTTTCTAAGTTGCTAGGGTACTTGGGTTTGGAGACAGGGACGGGGGACGGGTACTGGGACGATACTTTTTGAAATAGGGGACATGGGTATGTCGGGGGTACTGTAGACATATATTATAATATGTCTAACATACTTTAAAAATTTAAACATATAAATATCAAATCATTATCAGCAAGTAACGCACTAAAATCTAACATACTAACTAAAACATGCACATCGCTTCATTGATATAAACTTAAAGTCATAAAATCTATATTGAGATATTCATATGATATATGTCCATTGTCATACTAATTCAAAAATTTGCCTAATGGCATTTCCAAATATTAAATAGAAAATTCAAAAAACATTGAACAATGAAAAACATAGCTGATTTGGCTTCCTCAAGCCATGTCTGCTAGGCCAGCTACATCTGCATCATCATTGTCAATAACTAAGATCCTCAATCAACAACTCTCTAGGTAAGAATCACTCTCAAGTGGAGGCTCCTCCTCATCCATAGCTTCTGGAGGTATCTCGACAAGGCCATCTGGTTCTATCCCCTCGTCCACACATATGGCATCGTCTATGTATTGGTCCCATGTCTTGAAAGGACCCTCCTTGTACCCTGGGTTTTTCCAATATATGAGATGAAGCATGCTATGAATGTAGACTAAGTTCTGTGCCTTCTTTGATCTCAACAGGTTTCTCTTCACTGAATGGATGAAAGCATAAGTGCTCCAATTCCTCTCACAAGATGAGGAACTAGCTACTTGCCCAAGTAATCATATGGCAAGTTGTTGCAACTCAGGAGCATCAACACCATGAAGTCACCACCAGTCAATCAGGTCCTTTTTCTTGTGCCTATCACTCTTAGAAGCATGTGAACTAAAGGCACCTCGCCCATGTGAAAATTGAGCAAACTGAGATCGTATCTCAGAGGTACGGTGTCCCTATTTATGGGGTACAACGTCCCTAGTGAGTGCCACATCTCCATTTTTGAGGGTACAACGTCCCCCATTGGGGCCATGCCCCGATTTCTTTAGGGGACACCCGAAAAGAATCCGACTGCGTTTTGGGGACATGGGTACATGTACCCGGGGCGGGAATGTGCACCCTACCCCTAGGTACATGTACCCATCCAACATAGGAAATTTTATATTGCTAGGTGTAGATTTACCGGATCTGGCCTTGAATGTAGTTATCCAAGAGGAAACCAGTTATTCTGACCTCCATGTATTACAGTATCTCCAGTTATACATACCTGGGCATTGTTGTACCCTTCATTTGGTAGTAGTGTAGTTGTCTCTCTCTCCTTTTGCCAGAGCCCCTGCCCAAGCCAGGAAAAAATGGAAAAGGAAATCATATTATAATTAGAGGAATCACAATCTTGCACCAAGTATGTCTGCCATTTATCATGTTAGCATTAACAGTCTCTCCACTGGAGTATGTGGAAAACCCTTACTATCTGCTGCTAATGATGGATGTATTTGGTAATTGAGAGACACTATTGTTCACCTCCTATCTATGTTTGTCCTCTCTTTCCCATTTGGATGGCTATCCTTTTATGACCATGAACTTGTAGTAGGACGAGGTTAATGCATAATCAAATGCAATAGTA
Source organism: Larix kaempferi (assembly GCA_027924585.1). Lineage (NCBI taxonomy): Eukaryota > Viridiplantae > Streptophyta > Pinopsida > Pinales > Pinaceae > Larix > Larix kaempferi. The sequence goes on from BSBM01000249.1 coordinate 11,122,045, forward strand.
GCTGCCTCGGCATTAGTAATGTAGCTATCGGTATTTTGAACTAGCAGTTTTTCTAGTAGAATATTGTAAATTATGGTTGATTGTATTCCTCAGTCGTGAAAGCCAGTTTGTTATTCCCTTCTTTGAAGAGATTCCATTTACCCAGGGTTATTACTTTTTGTGTGACTAACCTTGCTTTATACTGCTTTAAGTTGCTTTTAGTGGATGTAGTTTTCCTAAATGGTATAGAATCTTTGGAAAGTAAGAAATTATGTTGTCTGTTAGAGCCAAATAAATTATTGTTGGCTGTTAGAACCAAAGAAATTATTGTTGACTTTTAGAACCTGTTCTTAACAAATCTATCGCAGATTTCTTCATATATTTTGTATATCAAGTGCAATTTGTAAAATAAACTGTTCCCAACGTAATGAGAATATAGATCCAAGCTCACTGAAGTATACATTCATGCAATTTTTATTCTTCTCCAAAGCTTCTCTGAAATTGACTTTGTAACAGTACTAGTATTAATTATACAACATAAGAACTCTTGATGTTTTTATGACTTAACTGGAGTAACTATTTCTTGGCATCATTTTTGTTTTTTGCTACATTCATTTAGTGGGAGTGTTGGAAAACTAATCGTTTCATGTTTTATATTTGTCACTTGTATTTTTGGTAGTTGCAACTTCAAGGTATCCATGTTGATGAGGAAGGAACTGTCACTGATCCAGAATTGCTGATGGAGGTAATGGATGAAAGTGTTTATATAGTTCCTTGAAGTTGAGACTAAGTTGATTCTTTTCTATTCTTTTTCAAAATAGGAGAGGGTAGTTGGCTTTTTGTCCACAAGTTGTAAATCATCAATGCCTTGTTAGCAGATCATGGAGGTTCGAGAATCTGTAGAAGATGCCAACAATGCTGATACTCTCAAAACACTTCAGAGTAAAGTATGTTGATCATGTTATTTTAGATTTATGTATCATGTTGAATTTCATTATTTCTTTTTGTTCCCAAGTACAATTGATTTTCTTATGCCAGATACAAGCTAAACTTGAAGAATGCCGAACATCTTTCTCATCTGCACACGAGAGACATGATTTTGCCTCTGCAGTGTCATCTGTTCAGAAGATGTCATATTATGAACGTGTAAATGAAGAGATCATTAAGAAGCTTTGAATGGCTTGATAATAATTAACATGGCGAGAGTTTTTAGTCAGTGGAAATGATTGCTCAGTGTCCTTCACATTTAACCCTCTTTGTGGGTGTTGGATTTTACTTCCGAGGGATGCAGTTTCATATTCTAAAGCAATTACCTATGGAAAGCAGGTGAAAATCAGAGAACTGAAGGTCCACCCTCGTGTAAATCCAGTTGGAATAGTGACTTGGATCTAAAATAATTGTCAGCAAATTCATCTTTTCAATATAACAATTATTGAACTAGGTTTTTGGGTCATAAATACACAAGAAGCCAGTCATATCACAATAAGTAAGAATCAGTACCTCTAAATTCAAGGTACGGGTAAAATAAAAATATTGCAAGTTTGCCTCTTTAGGTTCTTTGATTACCTTCCTGATACAAACTATTATCATAAAATGTCTTTTACAGAGGCAGGTATTAATTTGATTATATTGAATATATAGAAATTGTTTGTGACAAATGTCTATTTCCCCTGCCTTGCAAGCAAGGGACTGTGTGGACATGTTTTATTTTTATTTTTTGCCTATTTTATAGAGAATTCAAGGGGTAGTAACTACATATTTGTTTTCATCATATTGTAAGATCATGTGCAGTTCTTTATATGTGCATTGCTTTTCAAAGATCTAAAGAGCGGAGTTTCATATTCCCTAGCAATTGCCCATGGAAACCAGGTGAAAATCAGAGAACTGAAGATCACCCAGTGCATAAATCTAGGTGGAATAGTGACTCGGATCTAAAAGACTTATAAGCCAATTCATCTTTTTGACATAACAATTATTGTATGATGTGTCACAATACCTAAGAATCAGTACGTCTATATTCAACGCATGGGTAAACTAAAGATTGCAAGTTTGCCTCTTTAGGCCCTTGATTACCTCACTAATAGATTATTGTCACAATGCCCAGGTATTGATCGGATTATATTGAATATATAGAAAATGATTGTGACAAATATCTATTGCCCTTGCTTTGCAAGCAAAGGGCTAAGTAGGATATATTTTTTTGCCTTTTTATTGCGTCGAAGAGGCGCGTTCTACAGCCCAGAAGGGGGGCTGTGTAACTCCTTCTGTGGTCATCACGAAGTTGACACATGTTCTTTATAAAAAACATCATGTCGGCCCAAATTAGATTTAAAACATTTAGAATGGCATGTATATTAAACTATACAAATTAGATAAATTAAAACCATAAACATTGCATTACACACTTTATCTGAAGAGTGCAAATGTTGAGGAAGGGTTTGCACCTCGAGAGATTTGATCCCTCTCGGTGCTTGGTAGATCCCCTTTTAAGATGGATCTATGCTGGTAGATAATTCAAGTGGAAGTAGCTACACATTTGTTTTCATTATATTGTATTTTTACGTTGACATGTGTTTATATTTTACAATTTGGGGTGGACGAGGAAGGGTCCTCTTCCTAGATTGCAGCAAGATGAGACAAGTACATTTATTTTATGGGCATCGTTCCAAATTCAAAATAAACAAATATATATATATATATATATATACAAGTTTGCATGTGATAATTGGTAGGTGAGGCATGGATAACGAGAAGTTCGTGGCACTTAACTTGTGGCCTATCGACATTCACCAACCACAAGTTAAGTGGTTGTGCTAGTTATATACAATTGTTTATTTGTGCATTGTTTTTCAAAGAATATACATCTATTTAAGGTTCAGTTATGTATGTTCCCAAGCAATTACCCTTGTAAACCAGGTGAAAACCAGAGAAGTGAAGGTCACCAAATGTGTAAATCCAGGTGGAATAATGATTTGGATCTAAAAGACTTGTTAGAAAATTCATCTTTTCGGTAGAACAATTATTGCACTAGGTTTTTGGGTCATAAATGCACAAGAAGGTAGTCACGTTGACAATCTTTGAGCATAGGGCAGCAATAGAGAGTGCATACAGAGAAGGGACAATGATAGAGATTGCATACAAATGGGGAAACAATAGTTGTGCAACTATACAACACTGAGGGGCTATAGCATCCACCCATGGTTGGATCCAAACACCTAAAAGGGGTTGTGTACGAACCCTTAGTGGGATTGGAACCATTGCTACGAGAGGAAGATCCCCAACTTGTAATTCTGAAGATGGTGTTTGTGTTTATGCTCAGTGGACTTAGTATAGGGATTGATCCCCTCTTGAATTTCTCCCATTGAATTGTGGGGATTTCAGTTGTTTGACCATGACCATAGTCAAATCATTGAAGGAACAATTCAAAGGGATTGGAGATATGGATCCCAAGTCGAAGGAGGGATGGTCGCCTTTTAGTGTGGGAAGTATTCGTATTAATGGTGCTCTTTTGCTCGAAAATGGTGCTCCCCTTTTCATGTGCCATCCGTGGATGATGTGAGTGGTATGAAACCGAAGCTAGCCTTGATTCCATGGCCACAGGTGATGGGGACTTCAATTTTTTATGGCTAGAAATGAGGAGTATTTTGAAGGTCGACAAACTTGGAGCATTGGGGGTGATTACGTTCTTTCTTCGACATATGCTGGATAAAGATGCATTTAACAAATGGCGTTTGCTAAATTGGGAAACTAATCAATGTATACTAGATAAAGATGCATTTAACAAATGGTGTTTGCAACATTGAGAAACTAAGGGTTTTTCTTTAAATTCCTATTGGGGGTTGGGATTGAAATATGTTTGTCTCCTATTTAATGCATATGCATCAACTTGCTAGGTTTTGTAGTATGGCACCTAGAACATTGTAGAGTCACTGGCTTATGTACAATCTTGGAGGGAAGATTTTAACCTAGAGGATTGGGGTAGGTGTCGCGGTTGCAGTTTCCTATGCTTCTAGCTGATGTACCACCATTTGTATATCTATTTGCTGATTGGTTTGGTAAGGTGCGATGATGTAATTTATTTCGAGCCATTTCGAGGGTTTGTGTAGAGGTGGATCTTACTTCCTCCGTTTATCTCTACCATGGCAATAAATTGGGTTTGTTAGCAAAAGGTTTGTTACTTGTACCTACCAAATGATTGTTTTGCTTGTCAAGCGTAGGATCACCTTATTTGCCATCGTCCCCACTGGGGATTTTCTCCGAATGCTTCTTAGGGTATAGGTGTAACTAGCTCGACAATCCATGCAGTTAAGGTTGGTTCGTTAGTTGGCTTGTGTTGCCGCTGAGATTGCACACCTGGGGGGGAGCGCAGCATAAATTTTTCGAAGCTGCTCGGTGTGGCCTTGGGGGCAAGAAAAGAGTCAGGTGCTCTCACCTAATCCCGACTACTCCGTTTAGGAAAACTCCTAACCAAGCCAAGGGGGTAGACCCTAAAAAAGAGTTTCTAAGGCTCTTTAAAGTTTAAGTTAAAATGGTGATGGGAAGAGTGTTGTTTTTAGGAGTTTTTTTTTTGAATTGTAACAAAATTGAACCAAGTTTATTCGCAAAATTAATGGCACATCCACATCATATAATAATTTGAAGGATAACAACAGTTTTGCCAAATTAAATAAAAAATCCATCCACAATATGATATGATAAACAACAAAATACAGATAAAAAACAAAGATTTTGAAAACACTGTTGTTGCTCAAAGACCAATGCCATATGGAGTCTTTGTCTGTAAAATATTGCGGAGGGATCGTTGTGCGAATGTCTCTTGGTTTATTTTATTATGTGATTTGAAAGATGAAGTTGAATTATTGTGGGAAGGGGGGATTTCTGATATATCTTGCGATACATGAAATATGTCCAGAATGTAATCTAGGTGGCTCCATCCAAGGACGTGTGGGATGGGATGGAGTCTCGAGAGCGGTGTTCAACACTACACCAACAATGATGTAGTCTAACTGGTGCTCTGAAGTCACCTCCCAGTGGTTTTTGCTTCCTTAGTCAGAATTTCCCCACTTTCGATCACAGCGAGGCAACGCCTGATTTTCGTTGGTTTTCGCGGGACTTGATTTTATTAATGAGTATTAATTAAATGTGAAAAATTATGAAGTGCAAAATAACCGCTTTTGATATCCCAAAGCTCAGACCAGCCTGCGATGGGTAGAGCATATGCGGTGTTTGCAAAAATATTCGTTAAGATTGACTCTCCGATAGAGATCCATCTTGATCCGATTTAGAACGAGATTCAATAGATTTTTAAAGTTAAATTTTAAGATTGACTCTTCAACAGAGAGCACTCTTGATCCGCAAATGGCAAGATTCAAGAGATTTTAGTGACAAAAATTGTAAAAAATGCGAAATGTAAAGCTTTGAAATAATCTAAAAACTATCCAAGAATCTCTTTTAGGTCTAGGACCGTACTCGGGAGAGCAAGGGGCTTAGCAAAAAGAACAAAACAAAGTAAACTCTTCGACAGAGAGCACTCGATCCACAAATGGTGAGATTCAATAGATTTTATGATTTTAATGACTTGAAGCAAAACAAGAATATAAAAACTTTGAAACTAAATTGTACTTTGCAAAAATGAAACTTTTTGCAAAATTTTGAAACCTTTAAACTTCAAGCAAAAAATAAAGTTAACCTAGCATGCTACTTTATCTAACTTGTTGCAGGTAAAAAACAAATAAATGGAAAGTAGATACAGGCTTCCCCCAAACGGGGGAAGAGGGTTGTGGGAGTCGTAATCCCACTTGCTTTTTATTAATCTTATTACAACAAATTTTATTAACCCTCCGATGGAGAGCGCTCTTGATCCGCTTATTCAATGTGATTCAAGAGACGTTAGGCCTAAGAAGGCAAAGGGATAGCAAGGGGATTGAAAAAGAGGGATTTTGTTTATGTTTTTATGCTTAAAATTTCACTTCTTATCCTCGCTTTTCCTGTAAAATAGACATAAAAACCAACAAACTATGATTTATTTGGCTTAGTGGATTAGCCTTAAAAAATACAAAAATTTACAAAAGATTTAATACTTGCAAAATAATGAAAATTTAAACTTCAAGTATTAACCAACTAGGACTAGATCTAAACTTGAAATATGAAAAATATGAAACTCTTTAGATCTTCCTAAGCATATAACAAATAGATGATTAGATAATCTTTAAAAAATTCAGATCTATTTGTTATGAAAATAAAGGAACCAAGAGAGAGATTTGTTGAAATTTTGAAAAGGATGGAAAGGAGAAACCCAAGCCCAAGCTTGAACAATGAGATGACTTTGGAAGTATTTGTAGAACAAAACTATTAGTTTTTTTATGAAAAGATGGCGAAGAGAATACGGAAGCAACTGAGCTCCAAGTTCTCCTTCGCCTTCGATGATTTGCAAAACTCAAACAACCTTCAACAATCAAGATCAAATCTAGTGTGATAAACTAAATAAAATCGAAAGAGCCATAGTATAACCGACTACAATCTGCTACTTTTAAATCTTAGATAACTTAGCACAAGTAAACAAGTTGAAAACCTCAAATGTTTACTCTATGGACTATAGAGAGCCTTCTAAGCTAGCAATCTTGCATATGAAATATAAATGAAATTAAGTTAATATCACCTCGATTCAAGCATTCACCAAGAGATTTTGCACCATTTAGACCTCCAAAGTCTTCACTTTATTCATGAACAACTTGCCAAATAGCAAAAGCATTACACACAATACAACAAAGGTTCCTTGCATCCATCTCTAACAATGGAGCAAGCCCTCGCTTAAATAGAGATTACATGAAGGAGAGGGGCGCATTAGAGGAGGGGCGCATCCCTTAATCCGTGGAGTGACTCACACATGATTGAAAGGCTTGGAGCATTGGGTTTGGTGGGATGTGATGAGGTGGTTGCCACCTCATGGGAGGGGCACCCCTCTCACATTGTAACCACTGCCCGTTCCACTACTGAATTGCCCAGCGTGGAGAGTCGCCCACGTGAGGAGTGGCACACTCTTTATTTTTTAAAAAGTCATTCGCTATCCTAACTTGGAAAATGACATGTGCTTTAATATATTAATGTGGTCGTACATCACTAGAAACCCACTTTCAACCCTTTTCAAATAAGTTTTTATCCATTTTTGGACTCTTTTGATTTTTGTCACTCAGTGCATTTTGTGGCATTTTAGCATTTAAATGCCATTTTGTAGCATTTTTAAGGAAAATTGCCACAAATGACGATTTAGACGCCCGAAACCTAGGAAAAGTGGGTCCTAGGTTAAAGAGGACGCTCTGAGCGTGAAAACGAGCATCCCCACGCCAAATTCCGCCTCCAGACCATGCTTTTATTACATTTTGAATTTTTCCAATTAAACCATTAAAAATGGTCTAATTTTTCGAGAAAATTATTTTTACCGGAATGAAACCAAACTCCGAGGGGACCTAGTGCACGGTCCATACGACTCAATTTAGATGGCTAGCACGTTAAAAATACATAAGACACATAGACTTTAATAACCTTCCTAGGTTCAACTACCATGAAAATACTCCAGCTTTGGAGGTATGAGTGAAAAAATCAGGACTTATACGAGGTATGAGTGAAAAAATCAGGACTTATACGCCACTAAAGAGTGGCGCATAATTCCTAAGGAAAAAACACTATAGAGTATCCCCCTGATAGCCAAACCTAAGGTAGGCCAAGCCTTTTACAAAATAATCATGCTTAGACCAATTTATTACAATCCCCCCAAGGGGGTCTGGACATACAATTATTACGAAGGGGCCAAAATTGGCCTTGAAAAAGTCTTCTGAACTTCTGAACACTGATGATGAACACTTGACATGTTCATGAAACTGGCGGCTCACAAGAAGTCCAACTATGGTACAAATAGTTGGTAACATTCGGCTCCAACTGCAGGATGAACACTCGTTTGATTTTCAATCAAAAAGGGTGTTTGAGAATCCTAAACTCTCTGGTTCCTGTACAAAACTTAAGTGCATTAGTCCCACATATACATGATAAACATGCCAAATAAAATCCAACATATAAAATATAAATTACAATGTTAATATACAACATTTAGTGTGAAACAACTATTGTACATGAGATATGATACAAAAAATAGTAATATACAAAAATCGTGTACAAAGCATAAAAGTACAACATGAGAGGGTTTAGAAAAGCCCTGAAATGCCCCCATGGGCATTTATGTGTCACCGTTGTACAACAACTTTAGATGCTGTCCATTTACTGGTAGGTTCAACCTTTCTCCTTCCATGCTGTTGAGCAGAAAGGAATTTGTGCCAGCAACATCGTGAATGATAAATGGCCCCTTCCAGAGGCTATCAAATTTCCCGTGTTTGCCCGGCTTGTCTCTTTTTTTATCCCACATGAGGACTGTATCCCCAATCTGAAAAGGTCTCGGCTTTGCTGACTTATCAAAGGTACTCGGCATACTCTCCTGATGTCTCAAACTCTGATCTAAGGCTGCCCTTCTGCTCTCATCTAGCTCAATAATCTGATTCACCCTCTGCTCCATCTCCTCTCTTTCTGAACCATATTCCATAATCATTCGAAACACTGGTATTTGCATGTTGATAGGTAACTCAGCTGTGAAACCATATACTAGTTCAAAAGGAGATTTCCAAGTAGCATTCTTCTTGGTGATTCTATCAGCCCAAAGTGCATACTTGATCTTGCTATCCCATGCCTTCTTGTTATTTCCCACTGTTTACTTGATGATATTCATTAAGTTTTTGTTTGTGGACTCAGCAAGTCCATTTCCCTGGGGGTAATAATTGGATGAATGGGATAGGGTAATGCCATACTTGAAGCAAAAGGAAGTGATATCAATGGAACTGAAAGCTTTGGCATTATTTGTTGTTATTTTAAGAGGGATACCATATCTTGTGACGATTTTATCCTCAAGGAAATCGATAACAACTTTCTCAGTGGCTGATTTGGTGGGTATGGCCTCTACCCACTTGGTAAAATAATCGGTGGCTGTAAGGATCCAACTAAATCCGTTACTTGAGTTGTCCTTGAACTGACCGATGAAGTCAAGCCCCCACTGTTGAAAAGGGGCAAGGACCACTACTGGCGTGAGGGGAAGAGTTGGCAAGTCCTGCTTCTCAGTAAAGAGCCGACACTCTTGACAACACCTAACATACTTATGCACATCTACAAAGAGGGTTGGCCAGTAGTAACCTGCTCGGAGGATTTTGTGGGCAGTTGTATTTGTTGCAAAGTGGCCTCCACAAAATCATGAATGGAATTCAACCAGGATTCTTTTGGAATCTTGTTCATTCACACATCTAAGTATTATCCCGTCCGGGTTCTTCCAACCCAAACCTTCTTGAGTGAGACAATACCTAGCTGTTTTCAACCTTAAAGCCTATCTTTTATGACCCTTGAGGTGATATGGGCAAGTAAGGTGAAGAAGGAAATAAATGATGTCCGAATACCAATGGTTGTCAAGGTTCTGCAATGATGGGGTCATGAGTGGCTCAGATCTACTGTTTTCACAAACCATTCCTATGGCTTCCTTGTTCTTTTGAGTCAACATTTTAGCAAGACCTTGTCCTTTGATTTGGTGAGATTTATCTCTAAGTCATACTCCTGAATCTTTGACACCCATGTGCCCCTTATTCCTAAGCAATCTTGTTGGGACAAGATGTCTTTTACTGCAGCATGGGGGACATAACCTATGACTTTAGAATACCCAATATAGGTCCTAAAATGTTTCAATGATTTGACCAAGGCATAAGTTTGCTTTTCCATGGTGGTGTATTTCAATTCTGAGTTTTGTAAAGCACAACTCATGAAAGCAATAGGTTGCTCAAACCCTTCATGGTTCTTTTGGAGCAACACCCCTGCAATGGTATCTTCAGATGCAAAGGAGAATATCATGAAGTCTTTGGTGTAGTCTGGGCTGACTAGGACAAGTGACTTTGTGATTGCATCTTTTATACATGAGAAAGCCTCCCTTCCCTCATTCGTCCATATAAACTTGGCATCTTTTTTCAATAATTTTTGCATAGGCTTCATTAGCTCAGCCAAGTTAGGGTTGAATCTTCTAATAAAGTTGATGTGTCCATTACAAGATTGGAGGGATTTAACGTTTTTAGGCAAAGGTATTTTCTTAATCGCCTCTATTCTCTTAGGATCAACCTTGACCCCGTCCTTGGAAATGATATGTCCTAGGAGTTTTCCTTCATCGATTCCTAGGATAGACTTAGCTGGATTTAATGAAATGCCATACTTTCTGCATTTTTTGAAAACTTGCTTTAAATGATTTACATGGCTAGATCTTTCTTTGGAGAAAATAGTTAAGTCATGTTGATAAATCTCTATGATTTTGCCAATCAACTCCTTGAATGCATAGTCCATAGCTCTTTGTAAAGTGGCCCCAACATTTAATAAGCCAAAAGGCATCCTCAAGTATTCAAAAGTGCCCCAAGGAGTTGTGAAAGTGGTCTTATGTCTCTCTTCTTTTTTAATAACAACCTGGTTGTAACCTGAAAAACCATTTAGCATGGACATCATGCTAGCACTCGTGACCCTTTGGAGAAGGGTTTCCGTATTCAGAAGTGGATAGTTGTCCTTCTGACAAGCCACATTTAGATTCCTAAAGTCGATGCATATCCTTATGCTTCCGTTCTTCTTCCTAACAACCACTAAGTTAGACCACCAGGATGAATGTCTTGTAGGTGCAATTATCCCTGCCGCTGACATTTTCTCAAGCTATTTTTTAACAATGGGAGCTAACTTAGGGTTGATCTGTCTCAATTTTTGTTTGAAAGGTTTGAATTCCTTTATCTCTTGCTTTAAAGGTATAGTGTGCTGAAATACATCTTCACAATATGCTTTTAATTCATCATAAGTAAAAGCAAACACATCTCTATACTCTTTAACTAAACTGATTAAGTCATTCCTTTCCTTTTCTGAAGTACCTTTTCCGATTTTTATCATTTTAGGTTATTTATTTGACCCAATGTTTATTTCCACATAATCCCCAGGTTTCATCGAATCAATGTTGCTCTTTCTTCTATCCTGCCTATCAAAAATGCTTTCAAAGGCCACTAGGCCACGAGGCACATGATTGTTGAACTGGTCACCCTCAACCTGATACTCTTTACCCTCTTCTTGCAAATTGACATTAAAGTTTGAGAATTCATCAACATTATGAATAAACTTTAAGATTTGTTCATCGTCTCGAAAAACCTGCCAATGTTCCATGTTATCTGGTACTGATGGCCTGAAATTGATTTCTAAAGTACAATCACCATTTAACATCTCATCTGATGGTTGAAGGGTTGATGTTGAAACTGCTAACTTATCCGCTACGTTGTTCTGGTCTCTAGGAATGGCTTCTATGTTTAAGGCATCAAAGAATTCCATGGTGTCCCAAATTTCATTTCTGTACTCTTTTAATCTTTGACGCTTACATGCAAATTGGTTCTTTACTTGTAGAACTATCAAATCAGAATTGCCTTTTATACTTAGTATCTTTATCCCCATATCTTTTGCTAGTTCAATCCCAAGTAAGAGTGCCTCATATTCCGCTACATTATTTGTTCTCAAATTCCAGCCTATATGCAAAGTTGGAAATTTTAACTCCCGGTGAAGTAATGATAATCCCAACCCCCTATCCTGCTCTTGAATGAGCACCATCAAAGTTCATTCTCCAAATTTCATCTACCTTTTCATTTTTAATCTGTTCTTGAGTAGGGGCTAAAAATGTAGAATTAATTGCATAATTCCCAAGTTCATCAGTATTATAGACATAATGATTTGAGGGTCTCTTGGGGTTTTCCACACGATTCTTCTTTTCCTTCTCGTTATGCAATTTTACTAATGAGTCTTTTGATGGAGGTACAGTGGCATAGGTCCAATCCATTTGGATCCAACCTCCTAAAGTGGCAGCACATTTTTTGGAAAGTAACATCCCCCACTTATCATGTACATCTATGGCAAGGATATCCATAGTTACATGAATATATGGATACTTGGCCAATCTGGCTAGTTGATTTTCATTAACGCCCACTACGTCAACTTGTCTAGAATCCATGGCACAAACATTTTGGTATGGTCTGGATGTTCTAAGATTAAGTTGATGCACGACCTTCTTGGTCATGATGTTGGATGAAGATCCTGAGTCTAACATACGGTCGTGTAGAAGAAGATCACCTATAATCAATGATACATAAAAAGGCGGATGATATTCTTTTCTTGGGTCCATGGTATGTAGAATTACTAAGGGATCTTCCATGACATTGTTGTTGCTTGTGGAAGGTTGCTCTAAGTTTTCAGAAAAAGTGACGTTTTTAGGAATGGGAGGGTTTAAAACTCTCATTAACTTTTCTCTTTGTTCAAGAATTTTGAAGACTTCGGTAGCAGGCATAGGTATTTTAGCTGTTTTAAACCAATTACCTAAATCAACATTCAGCTCATTAGAATCATAAGGATTTGTTACCTTGGGAGGACACTGAATATTCTGTCCAGCATTTTCTCTTCTTTGGTACGTGAGGCCTTGGAACTTCGGCATCTCTCGGATTTGGTCAGGTGAAGGCATCTCTTCATAAGTTTTAGTGAGGTTGTCTTTCGCCTGGCTGTATTGCCTAGCCTGTTTCCAACCTTCTCTAGGAATGGCATGAACATCACCTACGACATTTACATAATAAGGCTCGCTTGAAATCCGTTCACTACTGCTTGCCTCAGGAAAACCATTCTCAAGGACATAACATGCAAAGTAACAAGTAGACTCTTCATGAAAGTCTTTGCATGCTCTACAAAAAGGTGTATAATTCTCAACCATGTTAGTAGTCTCTAATTGATTTGGAGGCCTCTTTTCATGGTTTGGTCCCTTCTTTTGCCAATTTACCTTTGGAGGAAAATTTATTTGAATGGGTTGGGACTGAGATCGTTCCATAGCTATTACCCGATTCTGCATCTCTTTGAGTTGGGAAACATATTTCATTTCCATAGCTTCCATCTTCTCATTCATCTCTTTCATTTTTCTGTCATGATTATCTTGAAGAGAAGAAGATGCCTTTTCTTTAGGCTCAGTTTGTTTCATGGGAACTAAGGCTCTTGTATATCCGGGAATGTTGGACTTGCCAGATGATTGCATGTTTCTATCAATTTTGATAGCCATATCTTGACCCATCAAAAGGGTAGTGGGCTCCTTATCTCTAAATTGATACTGCATTTCACCACTTAAAGCTTCAATGTAGTAAACCAATATGGATTGTGTTGTTAGTTTGAAATCCTCATGCATGTTGTTTACTAAGTCTTGGAATTTTTTATTAAATTCATTCTCAGTTTCATTCTCATTTCTCTTAATAGTGTGTAGTGCAGCCAGTTGATGACGTGGCTCCTTCTTTTCTCCCCATTGGTTTGTAAAAGCAGTTTTGAAGTCTGTTAGAGTTGCATAGGAATTGTTGGGCGGGTTCATAAACCAGTCACCGACATCACCTTCTAAAGATAAGGCAAATAATTTCATGTAAATATCTTCATGCCTATGATTAGTTGTCCTACACCAACTACTGATACACTTTGAGAAGCTCTTTAGATGGACATTTGCAGAAATGGCATCGGTTCCAGTGAAGTGGGCAATTTGTCAATAGCTTTGTCGGGTAGATCATGGGGTTGACTTGCTATCTGAGAAATGTTAAGGGGACTAAAAAATCACCCATTACATCAGATAAAATATTATTGTTTTCTACGAAAAGGCAATGGATGTCTAAAATAGACTCGGATCCTAGATTTTCAAGGATCCTACGAGAAGAAAGCTTGTTTAATCTTCTCTGATTAACCTTCTCAGGTTCAGGGATGAAATCAAACAATCCTACATAATATCTTCTAGTTGAATACCTTGGTAAATTATGTGGTAGTGGATTCGCGAGATGGATCAAGTCAAATTTCAGAGTTTATTGGACTAAAAATCTATCAAAGAGTTTAAGGTAAAAAACTAAAAGTAAACTAAGGTAAGTCGTCCAGGAACAAAAAATTTGTCCCCGACAACGGCGCCAGAAATGTTGCCGCCGAGATTGCACACCTGGGGGGAGCGCAACAGAAATCTTTTGAAGTTGCTCGGTGTGGCCTTGGGGGAAAGCAAAGAGTCAGGTGCTGTCACCTGATCCCGACTCCTCCGTTTAGGCAAATTCCTGACGAAGCCATGGGGGTTAGACACTAAAAAAGAGTTTCTAAGGCTCTTTAAAGTTTAAGTTAAAATGGTGATGGGAAGAGTGTTGTTTTTAGGAGTTTGTTTTTGAATTGTAACAAAATTGAACTAATTTTATTCGCAAAATTAATGGCACATCCACAACATATAATAATTTGAAGGATAAAAACAGTTTTTCCAAATTAAATAAAAAATCCATCCACAACATGATATGATAAACAACAAAATACAGATAAAAAGCAAATATTTTTATAGGCTAAGGGTAGACCTTGCTCTAATTTTCTCTACTTAGATGCATGCCCGTGGATTCCTTTTATAGGCCAAGAGGTGGCCAAGAAACATCTAGATCCAAGTGTGAACCACATCACCTCATGAATTGGCTCTGAAGTACACAAAGGGGGCTATTCAATGCTTGGAGAGCCAAATTCAATTTTTTGTTGATGAGGGAGCTTTCATGAGCCTTCAATGCACGGTTGGTGGTTGAGATCCCGTCATTTTTTACAGTAGTGTTGATCTCGAAGGATAATCCGCGCTAGGCTAGCGCCGACACAGTGCTGATAACACGTGCTGTAGTGCAGGCTAACATGACTTTACCTGCATGACCTATTCTTTTGACTATTTTTTGGCATTTTTGGACTCATCCTACTTCTTGGATCTGGCGAGAATGTCTTTGGTGAGCTGCATGCTATATGTTGATGACACCTTACTGCAAGATTATCCAAAATGTCGCATGTGTGCGAAATTTAGGCGTTAACAAATACCTTATAGATTATTATCCAAAGGGGAAACATATAATACAATCTCTATTAATATATAATTCTAGATTGTGTAGGAAGTGCCCAAAGGATTTCTCGTGATGTGCATTTTGTCAAAAAAAATATAATTCTAGATTATAACTTCCTTTATTTTCCAGATAAAAAGACATACTTTTCATTCAAGTAGAACAAACGATACATTATTTAGGTGCTTAGAACAATATCAACAAAGGAGACGCCTCAAGGATCTCTGCTGAGTCCAAAACCACTAACAAAAAAAATATCTTCCAAAGAGTGCCAACTGACTTAAGTTTGATACATAACCATAACAAATCTTAATAACATAAAAAAGTGTCTCCCTGCATAAAACTACAAAACATAATTGTCACCAAACTAGTCAACAATGCTAAATATTTTAAATCATGCTTCTAACAGAGGACCAATACTCCTTTACTTCCTCAATAGAAACCAACCCCTCAATGGGGAAAAGCCTTAGAAATAGAATATGCCATGACATTATGTTCTTGAAACACATGCTTAAAGATAAATGACTCAAATGATCTCTAAATAATCTTGAAGCCATCTGCTAAAGAAAGTAATTTGATATCTTGAACCTAAATTTGATCCTTCATCTAAGAAATAACTAGCTCGGAGTCATCAAAGATATGAAGGGTCTTCATTTGTAAATCCTTAGCAAGTTTTAGAAGTATCGTCAACACCATAAACTCTTCTAAATTGTTGTAACTTGACTCCACATTAGCCTTGAATTTATAGAAATGCATATTAGAGAGAATGCTTATGCCACCTACACAACAAATTGTTTCAAGTCCTTGAAAGGTGCCATTAAAGAAACTCCAAGGCACAGATTTGTCGATGATGAGGTCCATAACCTATCTTCGTAAAACATATTTCCTCTTAGTCCTTCAAAATAGGAGAATACCCAAAATATGCCCCACTACCTGAAAGGTAGGAAACCCCTTATTTTCAAATAATTGACCATTCCGAGCAATCCATATAACCCAAAGCACTAAATAGGGGAGAGTACTATACTCATAAAGTTTCGACATGGAAGCCATTGATGTAAGCAATTTCAATAGTCTTTACCCCATAGATGAGCTAATTGCAAGTGCTTTTCTAATTCCTTTCAAACCTTCAATGTAAAAGGAAATAATATGAACAAGTGTGAGTTGGACTCGACTTCATTCCAAAAAAGAGGGCATATACTTGGTCCATCTTTATTCCGTTTCTGAAGTTGATCCTAGGTTAACACTTTACCTTGTAGTGCTAGTCACATGAGGAATGTAGATTTCAAAGGCATCTTTACACTTTTGAGTCCACATCTTAGTCCACCACCAGTTTGAGTCTTCTTCCTCATACTTGAGTTGTAATTAATATCCTAATTTTGTAGTTTAGTAACCCCTTGCCCTATTACCCCCACCAAATAATTTCATTCTCTATATTTATTAACTTAACATGGGCTTTAGTTAATTTTCCAATAAAACTATTCCAAGATTTTGTCCATGTGGGGGGTAAATGGAGATTAGTAGCCAATAGACAGCCTTTCCTTCACTGGTTAGTATTTCCTACATGACTAATCCGGTTCAAAGTGCACCTCTGAGCATTTTTTAAAAAACCAATAAGATATTTCGAAAGGAAAATAGGAAGGCCACAACCCATAATGACATCCACTCTGATGCATCCTTGATTACTCTTGCCCACTTTCCAATATGAGTAAGGTCCGATAGAAAAAAGGCCGAAGACAATGCCTTTCGGTGATTTGACTCATTGGGCACAATCTTCCTCTCTTGCCTAATCCAATCAAGAATGGATCCCCAAGCCATATATTTGTGGATTATAATTCTCCTCCAAAGACCGTCCTTGGTTATTTTAGTCCATAAGGTCCCCACTGCCCGGGCTTTCCCAAAGTAAAATATGTTCTTGATGCCCCCAACCACCATAATATTTGGGTTTGGCTAAGGACTTCCAACAAGTCAAGTGAAATGACAATCTTTCAGTCTCCCCTCCCCAAAAGGAAATTGAAACACTTTTTCTTGAATGAGTCCAATATACCTTTGGGTATATGAGCAAAGATACTTGAATGCTCCTTAAAAATATACACAATTTTGAAAAAACATATTAAATAAATTTTTAAGATGGAATAATGTTTAAATAATACTAATCCAATGCCAATTTAATAATACTAATAGTTGAGTTTTTAAAAACTTGTTTTACAAAAATGTAATGACATAATATTTTGTATTTTGTTGAGATAGAAAAAAATGTCAGGGAACCCTAACTGGGGCATTAGTGTAATTGATCGAAATGATTATATACGCTTGATTCTTGATTCTGTATAAGTTTCCACCACAAATAGTGCTCCTAATGAAAGCAATTCTTTTGCACATACTAGTAATTGTGATAAAACATCTGATCATAATCATCCCAATCTTGGAGTCTTGATATTGGTGATGGGAAATGGTATTTCTCTTGTAGGCAAGGCAAAG
Source organism: Larix kaempferi (assembly GCA_027924585.1). Classification (NCBI taxonomy): domain Eukaryota; kingdom Viridiplantae; phylum Streptophyta; class Pinopsida; order Pinales; family Pinaceae; genus Larix; species Larix kaempferi. The sequence goes on from BSBM01000249.1 coordinate 11,139,492, forward strand.
GCATAAAGAGAATAAAATTCATTAAGTCAACATCTAGGAAGCATTGCTTAGAGCATGGGAACTTGGAAGGTGAAAAATAATATCACCCCTTGGTAAGATAGCAAAAACATGTTTTTTAACAATTTTCAATAATTTCAATATTTTCTATTTCGATATTAATTGTAATTATTTTGTTGAAATTATTCAAAGACAAGACCGTCAACGCTTGGAATTCCACATGCTACAATTCGTAATATACATGGTGAGGGTGATGAAATTGAAGCTGATACTATGGAATAAAATGACACATAGGTTGGTCCATGACACATTTGTTGCCCTGGATGAGCATGCACCTACAGATGAAATCTATGAAGATATTCATGATGTACCAATGATTGATAAGGCACCAAAATCTTTATACAAAGACTCAAAGACAAGTCTTCTCTCTACTCTTTTGATGCTAGTCAACTTGAAGGTTGAATGAATGGTATTTAAAACACAAAAATGATGTAGGTGTTAAGGCATGCAATATTTTTTTGTATATAATTATAATTGTTTGTAATTTTTTGGCGATTGTAATATATAGGCCCTTAATTTTGATTTTCCAGTATATTGATTTGATTTTTCTTATACATTGTTAGGTGACATTTTTCTACTACTGTCAAATACTTTAACACGCACATACAATGAAATGTGTGTCGTTATGAAATATATAGGAATAAAGTATAACATGATTGATGCATGTCCTAATGATTATATTATATATTATGAACAAGATGCATTAAACATTGAATGCCCTGAATGTAGAATTAGTAGATATTGTATTGATTAGGTAACAAATAAGGTGCTACACAATTTTTTTTGTCATCATATCTCCATAATTCCACGTCTCTAGTGATTGTTTAGGTGCAAAAACAAAGCACAATTTATGGACTATCATGCAGAAGAGAGAGGTGAATATGGTGTCATGCAAATACTTGGAGATGGTTCTACATTTAAAGACATCAAGGAAAGACTACTCATTTTTAAAGAAGAACCTAATAATGTTAGACTTCCAATGGTATCAATCCATTTGGAGAGATAAGAACTAGTCACTATGTTTGACTAGTTTTTGTCATAAACAATACCCTTCCTTCTTGGATGTCAATAAAGAGGGAGCACATCATGTTGACATTAATTGTTTCAGGTACCAACACATGCCTATTGCAGGACATTATTCCCGATTGGAGCGAAGGAGGTAGAAGGTGTTGAGTAGGGTTTAGGGCGATTTATAGCTTGAGGGTTTCAAACGGAAGTAGTAGGGTTACTCTGATCACTTCGTAGCTTGGAGATCGGCACGGGGGACTCAACAGGGGGGGTGGTTCTCAACCCCACCCATTGAATCAAAGGCAAAGGGGTTCAAGATGATACATAGATGGATACCTCTTTGGGAATGTGAGGAGAAGGATCGAGTGGCCTCAAATATCAATAGATAAACAAAAGAGAAGGTAGGAGACTGGGGCAATGCATTCCCAAAAGCGCAACGATCCCATACCTGGAGATTAAATATGAGGGTCTCATATCTCACATTCATTATATGAAGGACCATGCATTGATAGGTAAATTTGTAGGTATCTGGCCATCTGAAAAAGCTTTAACTTGGTGGATTAATTGGATGTGGAAACCCAAAGGGAATTATGACCTACAATTGGGAGCAAAAGGAATTTTTATAGTTATTTTCTTTAATTTGGAGGACTGAAATAGGATTATGGATGGAGACTCGTATTTCTTCAACTTGGAAGGGTTATTCTTGAGAGTATGGAAGGAACACTTTCATCCAGATAAGGAGGATTTAACAGTGGCACTGATCTAGAGTTGCCTCTATTCCTTGTCGTTGGAATACTGGAGGGAGGATATCTTGGAGGATATGGGGAATGCTATATGAACCTTTGTAAACTAGTCAGAGCAAACCAAAATGGTGAGATACATGTCCTATGTGAGGATATGGGTCTATATGGACCTAACTAAAGAGATTCCATAGGCGAACAATCTATCTTGGGAGGATGAGGAATGGATACAACCTCTCGACTATGAAAATGTTCCTTTCAGATGTAGAAGGTGTCATGAACATGGACATCTCTTCATAGATTGTCCCCTGAACTTGCTCACGATGTCAACAAAGAACAAGGAAGACAAGGATGCTGATGGATTTACGAAGGTCAATAGTAGGAAAAGACATGCAAAGAGAGGATCGAGACCATATGTACACAAGAAACCACAAACGACTAATAGATTTGAGACTTTAAATCAGGATCCAAAGAATACCCAGGTTTCTAGGGAAAAGGAATGTGAAGTCAAAAAGAATGAGAAAGATAAATGAGAGGAAGGAACAACAAAAATATTAAAGGATTGGGAAGAGAACGAGGACATCGACATGCAAATTGAGGGGGATGAAGATCTGAAGACAAGGGATTTAGATCTAGACGGAATACATAATGCACGCTCCAATATGGAAACATGATGCATTCATTCCAAATAGGTGCATCTTCTGAGAGAGGCGATCCTCAAGATTACTCCCTCAAAGAACCTAGGGGTGGTCTCTGAATCCCTCAAAGAAAATGATGGAAATAGGAAGAATACATGAGAAAAAAAGAGGAAGAAGAAGCAATAGACAAAGGATTAAGGAGGTGGGGGAATAACTGGTGGCCTCGAGTCAATACCCTACCATCAAGGAGGCAGTCCAAGCCATTTCCAAATCCCTACAATGAAAATTATTTCGTGGAACATCAAGGGCTTGAATATCCTAAAAAAGAGAAGAATATTGAAGAGGATGATTGAGAATGAGAAACCAACACTTATGATGATACAAGAAACTAAATGTTTGGAAGGAGATCTCAAGTCAATGGGAATGGAGATCTGGACGGGCAACAAAATGATATCATTGACGCGACTCGGGCAGCCGGAGGTCTAACGACTTGGTGGAAACCTCAAGAGGCAAGCATGTCAAATTTTCTAGCCACAATGCATATCATATCAATAGAATTCCATGTGATAGGTAATAATGTAAGAGGAATAATATGAAATGTCTATGGCCCATATCAATCCTCCCTAAAGGAAGTTTTTTAAAACTCAATGGAACGCTTGAGTAGGTGGGTGGGGTAGAGACATTGGATTATAGGAAGTGATTTAAACCTGATCAAGAGCTTAGAGGAAAAGAGGGGTGGGTATAGTATCTTAAATAATTCCAATCTTAGATTTGGGGAAATTATAGAGAACCTTCAACTAGTGGATGTGAGAACGTCAAATAGCCTCTACACCTGGAACAATAAGCGTGCTGGAGGGAGACAGATTGCTTCCCGGGTAGATTGTTTCTTGGTCTTGAAATCCGTTTTGATGGGAGGGGGAGAGTTATTACCCTAGTCTTTGCCGACAGTAGGATCGGACCACTGGCCAATGAGCTTGATATGGGGAAGAGTAGGGGAGCACCTGAGGAGAATCTTTCGTTTTGAATAGTTCTTGCTGTCCCACCCAGACTTTAAAGATATGATAAGGTAGTGGTGGAGCTACTTTGTTCTTCCTTGATGTACAAATTTCAACAAAAACTAAAATAAATAAAAGAGAAGGTGAAAAAATGGAATAAGGAGTCCTTTGGGAATATCTTTTAGGAAAAAGGAGGCTGGAAAATCAATTAGAGGAATTGCAAAAATCCATAATGGAAAATAGATACATAGAGGAGATGAATATGGAGGAGATTGACCTGCTGGCGCAACTTGACAATAGAGAAATTCAAGAGAAGATGCTTTGGAAACATAAGTTGAGGAATAGGTGGCTAAAAGAATGGGACCATAATACCGAGTTTTTCCACCGGTCAGCCATCCAAGATAAACAGATAATCATTCGACTCAAAACAGAAGAGGGGAGATATGTGGAGTCACAAGAGCATATAGAGAAATAACTTAATACCTTTTCAGGGACCTTCTGGATGAACAAATTCTAGGAAGGAGCTCTCACATAGATAGAGTTGTTCAACGTATACCGGTCTTGATCACTCATGAGCAAAATGAGCTCTTGATGAGGCTGAATGAAATGCCTAAGTTGGAAGAAGTAGTAAAGAATATGGAAGGAGGAAAAGCACTAGGGCCTGATGGTTTCACAATAATTTTTTTCCACTCATGCTGGGATATGCTGAAGGAGGAAGTGTTGGTGATTGTGGAGGATTCCAGGAAAACAAGGAGGGTATTGACGACCTTCAACTCCACCTTTTTATCCCTGATCCCTAAGGAGAAGGGAGCTGATTTTTCTAGTAAATTCAAACCAATAGCGTTATGCAATGTCATATACAAGATAATAACAAAGGTTATAGCTAATTGGCTAAAACCTATGGTACCACTAATTGTTTCCCTAGAGCAGGCAAGTTTTGTGGAGGGAAGAAAGATCTTGGATGGATTTTTACTCACTCATGAATTTATCCACTATCTAAAGGTGACAAAGATCCCAGGTATGCTTATCAAATTGGACCTCTCTAAGGCCTATAACAAATTAAGTTGGAAATTTATGGGGAGAACGCTTCACGCTTTTGGGTTTCAGGAATCATGGATCAGATGGGTATTAAATCTGTCTTCGTCGGCCTTCTTCTCCATATTAGTCAATGGTACTCTGTCTACTCCATTCAAATCCTCGAGAGGAATTTGGCAAGGGGATCCTTTGTCTCCTTTTCTTTTTGTGTTGATGGCGGAAGGTCTGGGGAGATCCCTAAAAGAAATGGTGCCCACTAATACCATCAAAAGTCTTCGACTGCATCAGGAAGGTCAACCCCATTCACATCAACAATTTGTTGATGATACCATGTTAATGGGGCCTTCTTCAGTCCAAGAAGCTAGGGAGATTAAGCAGGGGATCGATTACTTCCTGAAGGAAAGCGGTTTGGAAATCTACAAGGAAAAATCACAAGTATTCTTTTTTAATACTCCCCAGGTAACTCGTAGGAACATTTTAAGAATTCGAGGCTTTTAATTACGAGCCTTCCCTTTAAAATACTAGGGAGCCTTGCTTTCTGAATCGGTAATTATGAAAATATATTGGCAAGACTTGTTAGAAAAGATGAATTCGAATCTGTCCAATTGGATTCTAAGGATTCTAAGGATTCTAAGGTCTCTTAATTTTTCGGGGAGGTTAAATCTGGTCCAATCGGTTTTGCAAGCGTTGCCTCTTTATTTGTTGTCAGTCCTGGAAGCACCAAAAGCAATCTTGGAAAAAATTAAAATCTTGCAATGTACCTTTTTATGGGGAGGCTCTAAAGATTGCCATAAATGGGCTCTGGTGGATTGGAACACAGTCTGCACGCCGAAATTGTTGGGGGGCTTCGGTCTAAGAGATTAAGAGGTTAGCAATGAAGTTATGGGAGCTAAGATATGGTGGCATTGGGTCACTTATGCTAATGAACCCTGGGCACAAATGTGGCATGGGAAATATGCAAAGGATTGAGAGAAGCAAAATATGATTCATTATGCGGAGGATAAAATGGGATCACATATCTAGGGAGCAACGCAAAAGAACATAAGGCTAATTCAACATCACAATTTTTGGGAGATTCGAAATGGTGAATCAACATACTTTTTTCTGGACTCTTGGAAACAATCTCCACATATTTCAGAATCCACTAATATCTCGATCCTCTAGGAGAATCTTAAGGAGCACAATTTGGTTAAGGTGAAGGATATGTGGGAGATTGGAAACCCAAATGGCCCCTTCCAATGGTGGTAGAACGTGGACTGGTGACAAGGGTGGAGTCCTCAAGAAAATGTCCAGGACATGTGGGACCTTCTACAAGAGAGGAAAATTAGTCTTCAACATGAACCTTATAAGCTAAGATGGGGATACTCCCCCACAAGAGCCTTCGATTTGAAGGAAGCAACTTATTTACATGTAGGATACAATCAGATACCCAAAGAACCAAAGTGGAGGAAAATTTGGAAAGCAAATCTATGGATGAAAGTTGCTTTGTTCCTATGGCTCTTAGTATGCTGTAGAATTCTCACTTGGGATAATTTTTTGAAGCGGAGCTTCATAGGATCTGCTTGGTGTTGTATGTGTAACAAGGAAGGTGAAACAATAGAACACCTACTGGATGGGTGCGAATTCACCTCGACACTCTGGGAGAAGTGGGACATGATATTTCTCCAATCAGACAGATTTATTGGGAGTCCAGTCAAATCCATTGTGGAATAGAAATATAAACCTTTTAAGGACCCATTGCTCAATCGTATATGGAGCTTTTCCCTGGATTATTAGTTTGGGAGATCTGGAAAGAAAGAAACCGACAAATATTTGAAGGAAAGTGCAGGAAGGAGGAAGAGGTTTGGGTCAAGATGAAGGCTAATGTTAAGGAGACTTTGAAACTAAATCAGTGGGGGGAAAACGATATCCAAGCCGAGATAGCTGAAATGAGAATTCTTCAATATTGGGGAATTAACACCATCCCTGATTACATAGGTCCTCTGAGGACAAGACCGAGGAAGATAAATAGTTTGGAAGTATGGAAGAGTCCTCCAGAAGGATCCTTTAAATTAATTTTTGATGGGGCGTCGAAAGGAAATCCGAGACCATCAGGTTTTGGAGGGGCGATTTGTAACCATCAGGGAAGAATAGTGGGACTTCTGTGGGGGCATATCGGGGAAGCTACTAACAATGTGGTGGAGTTGGATGGCCTTATCAGTGGAATTCAATGGGTGACGAGGAAGGGACGGATCCCGACGATCATCGAAGGTGACTCCCAAGTTATCCTTAGTATGTCAGAAAAGATCCAATATGGGTCAACAACTTCCAAAGTTGGCAGAAATAAGAGATTAGAAGCACGCTTGGGGAAGTTGGTTTCCTTATTGAACAACGCTCTAGCGATAACCTTTAGCCACGTTAAAAGAAATGCCAACAAATTAGCAGACTCTCTAGCTAATCATGGAGTCAGGGAAAGGATCTGCCTTAAGGAATGTGTGTGGGAAGAGATGGAAGGATCCTTTAAACAAGTTGTCTGGACCTTGCCTCCAAATACACTGAAACCTCGGATGCAGGTGGACAAGTGGATTGGGGGCCACATGCAATTGAAGGTGTGGAACGTGGATATGTGGAGGAGGTGTCAGAGGATTTGTCTTCGTCTGGAAACAGGTAGACGGTTTAAAGGTGAAGCATGCGAGGAGGAGTTAATTATGAGGACAGGGAAGATGAAGGAATGTCCCATTTAAGAGGTCAAGAGAACATGAGGGAAGGAGGAAGGGGGAAGACATCATGGTTAGTACGGATCTGTTGGGTTCCGAACGTTTTGTACCTTGAGAGCATGGGATTTGAAGGAGGAAATAATGTTGCAGGACGTTGTGCCAAGGTGTATCTTGAATTCGCCATTAATGGCATCCCAAGGTCCATGATGAAGCTAGTTAATGGTGGTACCGGCTGGAGAGTATCGGAAATGGTATTTAAAGGAGGTATAATTGTTGGAGCGGAAATGAAGGATGAGGAGAGAAGATGGGTTGATGCTCTGCTGGTGTGAAGGAAGCTCGATGTGGTTGAAGAATGGAAGGTGGTGATGTCTCCCTGCCAACATATGTGAAGCCAACATGGGGGAAGAGGTAGAGGCGGGAGAGGTCATGATGAAGTTGACCGAGGGAAAGAGTATATGGAGGCGACCCCCCCTCACATCGACTAAACAATTTCGATTATGGAGGAAGAAGAAATGCAGTTGAAGATAGAGGAGCAGGGCCCAATTGTGGCACAGAGACTAGACATAACACATGAAGGAGCAAATGAACAACCGGATGCCATGTCCGAAAAATGATTCAAACCTGGGACGCGTGGATGGTTTGGGCGGGCACGTTTCCAGCCTCGTGGTTGGCAAGACGGGAGAGCATGTGTCTAGCATTAGGTTTGTCTGTCATTTCTGTGGGATGGCCCACACTCAATACCCACTGTGGGGGAGATTCAAATATAAATAATATATTAACAAAGAAAAGGTGATTTGGGTGGGGCTAAAATTAACAATTGACGTACCTTTATTAATGTTTGACATTTTATAATATTTATAATATTAAGATATATACATTTTTTGTTAGTAATCATATGTTCGTTTCTAATCAGAATTAGATGATTATACTTACTTCCTTGTTGCAATATGTTCTACCTCTATCTCTCCCAAACAACTTTGACAATAACATTAAAGCAAGTTATATATGATCTCGACAAGTGCATGAGGTATGAAAAAAGTTATAATTGAAATATTAATTGTAAAACTTGTTAGTATTTTCGTTGCTTGTCTTATATATTTTAATTTTGTCACATCTAATTTCTTTTCACTTGTAGGTGGTTGCCATCTAAAGAAATACATAAAGATGATATCAAGTATTGGAAGAGACAAATTCCTCATCTAATGTGTGAAAAGCAAAAGTATTTAGCTCCAAGATTTTCAGTACACATGAATGCTACCTCATACACCTAGTCGATGAAATCAAAATATGTGGACCCGTACACACAAAGTCAATGTGGTTAGTGGAGAGGAACTTGAAAGGATTGAAGGATTTTGTTAGAAAGGAATTACATCCATAGGGTTCAATGCTTGAAGGTTATATGACATATCAATCCACTGGATATTTTAGTGAGTATTTTCCCCAAGTATTCGGTGATATCAATGTGCCTCTCCTTTAGTATGTCAATTCCACCATCATATTGGAAGGGGAGGTGTATTTTGGGCAAGGTAGATGGCGAAAAGTGAAAGGTAATGGCTTTTATTGAATTTATTATCTTCGTACATGCTTTTTCAATCTCGTTTGTTTCATTAACTCTATTTTTTCCCTTCATCTAGGTAGTGGAGAATGGGGTGGAATCTAGTTATACATTGCAAATAATTTTGACTGGTTGAAGATATGGATAGAATGATGTAGGAATTTTACCATAGCATGGAAAATGGTGGCAGATTTTATTATAAGATCTTATTTGGATAATGATACAATCATACATAGAAGGAAATTGATCTAGCGTATGGTTAAAAATATAGAAATGTAAGCAATATTTTACTCTGATTTTTAGATTTTAAAATCTAATTTTTGTGTTGCTTTTTGTCCCTAAAATGATCTTACAATGCATTTATAACATGATGAGCATGTAGGTGAAACATCATAAAGCTATGTGGTGTAATGGTATAACATATCACACCAAACAATTGGATTATAAGAAGAAAACCTATGGTGGTGGAATCACTGAAATTTTCCAAGTTACAAATATTTCCCATAGGAGTGATAGATATCCAATCCCATCTAATTTGAGTTAATATGACAATTTGGAAGATATAGTTGATATAGACTCCAAATCCTTCAAATTGGATCTCTTTGAGGTCAAGTGGTACAAACTGTTGCTACAAGGTGATGAAAGGGCTATTATTGATCATGACAATGGATTTACCATCATTAATACTACTAGGTATGAGTTGAATACAGATCCATATGTACTTCCAACTCAATGAGAGCATGCATTTCATTCACAAGTACCAAGTAGAGTAAGCTGGTAATTTGTTGTTAGATTTGATCCAAGAGGAAGGCATGCAAACTATATTTTTCCGAAAGAAGATGCTCATGAAGAAGAAGAAGATGCAGAGGAGGAGGAAGAAGTGTACTTGGATGAAGGGGGGAATCGAGTTGAATATACAAAAATTATCCCACATAGTACGTTTCATCTTGATGATGATGCTTATATTGATGAGGCCTTAGTGCTAAACATCCTAGATGTTGTTATGGGAAATCCTTACAATGGTTCTAAAGGGTTGGACACAAATTTTTATCTTAATGAGTCATCTATTGAATTGGATGAAGTTCAAGATAAAATTGATATGGATACGTAATATATCTTATTTAATAAAGTGACCAACTGATTAAAATTAAGTACTGCTATGATTTCCCTTTTCGATTTGAGCTCCTTCTTGATTTAGATCTTGATGGTGAATTGATTCTCACATGCTATGTGATTTGGATGGATAGTTGGCATTGGATTAATTTCTTGGAAAATTCACATTAGATAAAGAGTTAAAATATCAATATCATTATCCTCCTGACACTAATAAGATACACCAAATTTCAAAGTGTCAATAATAATATAAACACCAAAGTCACCTAATATACTAACATAATCCATGTAATCCATCTAATAAACTAACCCAAGCCACCTAAGTCACACACCTAACCAACTAACCTAATGTACTTATGCACACACTTAAAACATGCACATAAGGTGTGCACTTTATATTATCTTATAGAAGAGGCGAGAATAAATTTCTAAATAGTATGTAGGTGATAGTTCCTTCCATTGTTTAAATATTGGTTTTTTTTTTAAATAATTGTGCACTTTTTCTATCATATGAATCTTTTATTGATATTTTGTTTTAAGAGAATTATGTTTATCATACGAGGCGAGGGAATTGAAACAAACAATTATTTTCCCTATTTCCCCATACTTATAAAATGCATGCATGATGGTAGTAAAATGGAAATAGTTTATATTGTACACACTTATTGATAGAAACTATGAATACATGACTACCATGGATATAATTTGAATGATCCCAACACAAGACATAGTAAACATGGGTGGTAGTAAGTACCTTTATGCAATTTTGGCAGTGCTTTTTTAAATACAATGTCTCAATAATCCATTGTCTTAAGAACCAATATGTTTTTAATGTGCAATAATAAATAAGTGTTCATTATTGTTATTTGGTTTAAGAGCCAATAGTCCATGCACATCCTTATGTTCCATCTTTATTCAAAACTAAACCAATTATAGATCCACAAAAGATTAAGTTAAGTTGAATGTACTCCTCCATAACCTCTAAAAACACCTTTTGATCCCATCGTTTTCCAATAATCAATTTATTAGAAACACCACATTTGGAAGAAAAATTTCTTGTTGTAGGTCAATAGACTACTTAATTGCATATCTCAGAGGCAATCCATGCATCTCTTAAAATAACTAAAAATGGTGTTGCAATATGTTTTCCTATTACCTTTTCTCTTCTAACTTCTAATATTGCATTGAATTTGGATTAGAAGAGGCCTCAATGCCTTACCATCGTTAAATTTCATCATGACTCCATAAGTACGGGTTGTTAAAGATCATAACACACATGTCAAAAGGTAAAATTTTAAACTCTACTTCATCTATGTAATTAATTGATATGGAGAACTTGACTTTGCATTTATATTAGAGGCACTTGACTTTGAATTTATATTATATGCGCAAATACTTGTTTTTTTCTAAGCCAACTCATAGTAGGTTTTATAATGAATTATTATAGGTAGATTCTATTTTTTTTATTGTATTTCAAGTTTTTTTTCTTAGCAAGGATCTATCAAAAATATATCAAGTGGGTACTTGTTGGATGTGGAATTTAATTCCGTATCCAGTGAGTACTTAGACTCAAAATTTTAGTAAACCTACAAATAGATAAGTAGAAAATACAAGATAAAAAATAGGTTTTCCCTTTTCCTTAAAAAATTCATAAAATATTTACCAGTATGGGTGACCTTATCATCTTGAATCATGTATGGTTGACATTATTATCTTGAATCTTATTGGTTCTTATAAAGTTGATTTTGATGGTACAATTTTTGTTTTGAAACCCATTTTTTACTTCAAAATTCCCCTAATGGATATCCATGTTTCTAATATTAAAAACTACACTAATAAGTTCCTACTTTATCTAGAGCTTAATAAAGAATACGCTATCATGCTTTTTGTAACCTAGTAGGATGATTAACATAAAGCAAATGCCTTTCATCACAAATTTGGGTAATATTGCATCCAAAGTTTATTTAGGTGCAAAATTGATTCCCTTATATAAATAATATATAGTTTTAAAACATGTTGCATCCCTTTATGAATATCATGATCAACTACGTACACAAGTTACAAATTGTCAATGTTTTCATAAGAAGGGGGTTGGTTGTTGTAGTATGGTGGTGATATTTAACTTAACTATATCATAGTCTTCAATGGATACTCTTACCATATGTGTATGTTGAAATTGACACTTCCATGATTAAGTGGGGTTTTCTCAAAGATATTATTTCACAATATAATTGAAATGGAGTATGTTTGACTTATTTTTAGTGTTTTCTAAGCCAACCCATAGTAGGCTTTATGATGTATTATTTTAGGAGGATTTTACTTCTTCGCACCACATTTATTTGAGATGAGATCTCCAAGTTTCTATTATTAAAAACTACACTAACAAGTTCCTTCTTTTTCTAGAGCTTAATAAAGAATAAGCTATCATGCTTTATGTAACCTAGTAGGACTATAACATAAAGTAAACACATTCCATCACAAAGTTGAGTATTATTTATTGCATCAAAAGTTTATTTAGGTGAAAAATGATTTCCTTATATAAATAATCTAGTTTTAGAACACGTTACATCCCCTTATGAATATCATAATCAACTACGTACAAAAGTTACAAGTTGTCAATGTTTTCATAAAAAGGGGGTTCGTTGTTGTAGTTTGGTGGTGATCTAAACATAGTAGAATGGTCTAAAGATTAATTATATTATTGTATACAATGGATATCCTTACCATATTTGTATATTCAAATTGGAACTTCCATGATTAAGCGGGGTTTTTTCAAAGATAATATTTCACAATATAATTAAAATGGAGTATGTTTGACTCAATTTTTCCTAACCTAACCCATAGTAGGATTTATGATGTATTATTATAGGTGGATTCTACTTCTTCACTACCAAATTTATTTGAGATGGGATCTCATGTTTCTAATATTAAAAGCTACACTAACAAGTTCCTTATTTATCCAAAGCTTAATAAAGAATAACTAGAGGGATCTCATGTTTCTAATATTAAAATCTACACTAACAAGTTCCTTAGTTATCCAAAGCTTAATATAGAATAATTAGCATGCTTTGTGTAAACTAATAGGATTATTGACATAAAGAAAATGCCTTCCATCATAAAGTTGAGTATTATTTATTGCATCCAAAGTTTATTTAGGTGTAAAATTGATTCCTTTTATAAATAATCTAGTTTTATAACATGTCACACCTCCTTATGAATATCATGATCAACTACATACAAAAGTTAAAAGTTGTCAATGTTTTCATAAGAAAAGGAGTTGGTTATTTTAGTATAGTATTGGTGACCTTAACACATGCAGGAGAATGGTCTAAAACTTAACTATATTATAGTATTCAATGAATATCCTTATCATATTTGAATGTCCAAATTGACATTTTCATGATTAAGTGGGCTTTTCTTAGAGATAATATTTCACAATATAATGAAAATGGAGTTTGCTTGACTTATTTGCAATGTTTGACCCAAGCGAAGATAGTTGAACTGGCTTATTGATAATATAAAAAATAGGAATTTCAAAGGTCACTTATGTGACATGTGTTCAATGTACAAGCTATAATATTGACACTTTTTCGACATTTTTCAAATGTCAAACAAGTGTCAATATTATAGTTTGTGTATCGTACACATGTCGCCTAAGTGACATTGTAGAAATTCACATTTTTAGAGCAAAAAAGAGTTGGTTAGGGAGTTAATGGTTAAGGGGTTACATATAGGGTTATAATGGTTAAAGGTTAATGATAGAGTTGGTTTTTCATGCATGATGATGATGGTTTATTGACATAAAGAAATTGCCTTCCATCACAAAGTTGGGCATTATTTATTGCGTCCAAAGTTTATTTGGGTGTAAAATTGATTCCCTTATATAAATAATATAGTTTTAGAACATGCCACATATGTTTATGAATTTACAAGTTTTTAATGTTTTCATAAGAAGGGGGTTGGTTGTTGTAGTATGGTACTCGTGAAATTTACACACGAGAATGGCGTAAAACTTAACTATGTTATAGTCTTCAATGAATATCCTTACCATATTTGAATGGTCAAATTGATACTTTCATGATTAAGTGGGGATTTTTTTTTTTAACCCTTATAACCCTAACCCTAATCCCTAAACCATTAACCCATAACCCTCAAATCCCCTATCCCATAAATACCATAACCCCCTAACCCCTTTACCCATGAGCCCTTAACCCCTATCCCTTGAACCCTCTAACCCCTAATTCCTTAACCCCCACCCCTTAACCCCCTTTACCCCTAATCCCTCAAAACCCTAACCCCTAATCCCTTGACCCCCTAAGCCCTAAACCTCTTAACCCCTAAGCCCTTAACCCCCTAAGCCCTTAATCCCTTAATCCTTATATCCTAAGCCATTAACCCTTATCCATTAAGCCCTTAACCCACTTAATTAAAGAATACAAGTGGCTAAAATATACCTAGAGCACATGCAACGTAGTTGGTAGGTGAAGCAACATCCATAAGAGTTGATGTGGGGGAAGCACTCCGATGATTAGGGGTTATAGAGGCTAAGGTTTACATGGGTTATAGGGATTAGAGGTTATAAGAGTCGAGTATGATGTGTTATAGGGTTGATGTATTGGATGTTATTATTGTTAGGGTCTAAATTTTATGTTGGATATGGATTATATAGATCCATGAATATAGGGGTTATGTAAATTTGTATGGGCTAATTGTTATGATGTCTATATGGGTTAAAAGATATTAGGTTCTATATAAGTTATTAATGTTAGGGGATATGGACTATAGGGTTTATAATGGTTACATGATTAGTGGTAATATCAGATAGGGTTGAGAGGGTTATATGGGTTAAGGGTTAAATCGAGCTTTTATGGGTTAAGGGTTATAATATTTATACGAGTTAAGAGGATTATGGATTAAGGTTTATAGTTTTTATGGTATATATGCATTAGGCATTATAAAGGTTACAAGAGTTATAGGTGGGAATATAAATGGGTTAAAAGCTATACAATTTAAAACATATGGGATTATTATTAGTAGATATATAGTTTAGGATTTAAATTTTACATGATTGATAGGGATAAGTTCATGGTTATATGTGTTAATTATCAGTGGTTTGAGGTTAGGATTTATAAGTATTAAGAGTTTTAGGCATTAAATGGTGTAGGGAATAGGGTTAGTATGATTTTTTGGATTATAGGGGTTACCCAAGTTACTATTTGTTGCATGCAGAATCATCTGGTGTCAACAATAGGAGTTATCCCCAGTGAGAAGTCTCAATTAGACTTTAAATTGTTTGGTATAGGGAACCCTTCCAGATCCTGGCCTGACAATCTTTAATAGATGGGTTTTACCATTTGTGGCCTGGTGTGTCGTTTATATTTTCTTAAGGGGGGCGAAATGCAGAGTATGCCCTATTCTAAATGCAAGATGCTGAAAATCAAAACCTATTTTATCCTACTCTATCCTATCTAAGAGATGTTCTAATAAACGAGCAATAAAGCTACATTTATTTCATACATTTCAAGTTAAGTTAGTTGTTCTAGAAAATTAAATGAAATAAATAACAAGAGTGAAGCACATATTCAAAAATATTTTCTCCTCTATTTCACCCAAGTTTTATGGCTCACAAAAAGAAAATTCTGCATAAGAATAAAGATGTAAAGCGATAAAGAGACCCTGCATAGAATAGTCACAACAACTTTCTAGAGTCTTACTTCGCATTCACTAATGATAACAACACAAAATAGTCCATTGCAATTCATCAACATGAGTACATTATTGCCATTCAAAACTGGCCAACTAGTGGCTTCTCCTCATTAAACAAGCAAGAAATAGTTCTAACCCAAATTTACAAGCCAAAAATCCCTTTCTTAGCATTTAGTTCTTTGTTTTATAGATTTTACAAAGATCGTTTTTAGCCTTGGGTACTTTTCAGCTTCCCTTAGTAGTTACAACTCCTCATATTCCTGGAGTCTATCCGATTCTCACAAAAGATGGCTTTTATATGCAAAATACAAAATTAAATGTAACAATCACTTTAAGTGTGTGGGCCCACTTTTGACTCCACATGTGTTTCAAAGTCCAAAGTCATTGGATATAACACTCATATGTTATGTTTTCACGGACTAGAGGGGAGCTTCATGCTTGGTTGCTTCACGAGCAAGAGTGCACCTTTTTTTAGAGATGAGTTGTATGATGTCATTAGATTGATGTTCCAAGTAGGTATCGAGACATGATCCTTTAAAACTCATGTATTTACTCTAGTGAGAGCTCCAATTGTTGAGTGTTGACTACTTTTCAGTACATTCAATTCCGTAGCTTGTTGTCCTTTGCATCTCATATTACCCATCACCCCAAATGAAGGAAGTTGCCGCATTTCCATTATACGCCTTGCTAAAAAAATGTCTCAATAAACTCATTCCCATATTAGTGTATCACGTAGATATGTGGGTTTTTTTCAAGTTGCATAGACAGATTGATGTTCCAAGTAGGTATCGAGACATGCTCCTTTAAAACTCATGTATTTACTCTAGTGAGAGCTCCAATTGTTGAGTGTTGACTGCTTTTCAGTACATCCAATTCTGTAGCTTGTTGTCCTTTGCATCTCATATTACCCATCACCCCAAATGAAGGAAGTTGCCACATTTCCATTACTCGCCTTGCTCCTTGGTGCAAGCAATGGAATTTTTCAAATGAAGTTGTGACATCTTTTTGTAAAGAGTCGATCGTTGTCCTGCAATTAGTGATTATGGCATAGTCTCGTTGAATCTCATGTTGAGTTCTCCTGGGTAAATTTGCAGAGGCCACTCCTTCCCATTGTTTCCATTTGACTAACTCATCAAGATTAATCTTAATAACTTAATGGACAAGGTCTTGGTCCCTAACCGCCTCAACAACTACTTTGAATCATTTTACGAGGATTTGGAGCACTTGTATCTACTCTTTTATTTGATCATGCATTAAAAAATATCTCTTTGTAATGAGGTTGAATATATCTTGAATTATTCTATGCTTTTCCTTTCGCCTCGTGAGATTTCTACCTCCTTGCTCAATGTTTCATTCTCTTCGCATAGAGCCTCATATTCATGGCAGAGTGCAAATACCTCTCTGCATGCTTCCAACACTTCGACCTTAAGTGACTCGATCTTCTAATTTGTTTGTGCCAGTTCGTTGCTCATCTAACCTAGTATACAATAGAACGAGAACTCTACCCATTAAAATTCATATTTTTGCATTAAAACACCAAAACGAAAAGTGGTGATACTAGTATCACCACTTTTTTTTTTCAGGGGGGAGGGGCTAAAATTACAACTTTTTGGTAACCACGGGTGGTGTTGTTGCAATCAAAACCTTAAATCAACCCCCAAATTGAAAAGTGGACCTCCTAAATTCACCCTCGTTTTTATTCGAGGTTAAAATTTAAAAACAATCACTTGAAAAAAATGTGAAACAATAAATTAAAAAATTAAAATTTTATTAAAAAAATTGAAAAAAAAATTAAAAAGAATTTCAAATAAAAAAAATTCAAAATTCCAAAAAATTTACAATATTTTTTAAAAATTTAAAAATTTACTTAATTTTTTTTAAGTTGAGAAAAAAAGTTCGAAAAAAATTCAAAAATCTATTTTTTTTTTAAATTTGAAAAAAAACAAAATAATAAAAATTTAAAATTGAATACAAAATTAAAAACAAAAAAAATTAAAAATTAAAAAAATTTAAAAAAATTAAAAAAATTAAAAAAAACCCACACCTACCCCACTCATACCCCTCCCCCTCCCCTGCCCCCAATCCCTACCCCTTCTCGCCCCCCTCTCCCCCTCTGTGCAACCCTTGGTGATGCTCAGAATTGCGTCGCCACTAAGAGGCTACGCATGGGTGCACGAGGAAGCGATGCCAAGCGCCACCCCTTGGCGGTGATGCGATTCTAAGAATCACCAAGGGTTGTGAGTAGGGAGATGGAGGAGGAGAGAGAGGAGGGGGAGAGATCCAATTGTTGAGTGTTGACTGCTTTTCACTACATCTAATTCCGTGGCTCATTGTCCTTTGCATCTCATACTATCCATCACCCTAAATGAAGGAT
Organism: Larix kaempferi; assembly: GCA_027924585.1. Classification (NCBI taxonomy): domain Eukaryota; kingdom Viridiplantae; phylum Streptophyta; class Pinopsida; order Pinales; family Pinaceae; genus Larix; species Larix kaempferi. The sequence goes on from BSBM01000249.1 coordinate 11,157,409, forward strand.
TTGGCACATTTCTATTACTCTCCCTACTCCTTGGTATAAGCATTTCCATTTCTCTAATGAAGCTGTGATGCCTATTTGTAAATAATTGATGGTTGTCTTGCAATTAGCGATGATTGCATAGTCTCGTTGAATCTTGCATTGAGTTCTCCTGGGTAAATTTGTAGAGTCCTCTCCTTCCCATTGTTGCATTTGAATAACTCATCAAGATTGATCTTAATAATTGAAGGGACAAGGATTTGGTCCCTAACTGCCTTGGTAACTGCTTTGAATCGTCTTATGAGGCTCTGGAGCTCTTGTATCTGCTCTTTTGTTTCATCCTACATTTCAAAAATATCTCTTTGTAATGAGTTTGAATATGTCTTGAATTCTTCTATGCTTTTGCTTTCGCCTCATGGGATTTCTACCTCCTTGCTCAATGCTTCATTCTCTACGCATAGAGCCTTCATGGCAGAGTGCAACTACCCCTCTACATGCTTCCAACACTTCGGCCCTCTACATGCTTCCAACACTCCGGCCTTAAGTGAGTTGATATTCTAATTTGCTTGTGCCAGTTTCTTGCTCATCTAACCAATGTACAATAGAACAAAAACTATATACAAAGAACAAGAAAGGAGGAGTGGAGGGGTAGGGGGGTGGGTGGGGCGAAGGTGTGTGTTTTTTTTTATAATTTATAATTTATAATTTTTTTGGGGGGGGGTTTTAATTTTTAATTATTATTATTCATTTTATTTAAATTTCCTTTTTTCTTTTTTTAAATTAGTTTTTTTGGATTAAAAAATATTATTATTATTATTATTATTTTAAATGTTAATCTTTTTTAAAAAATTGTAGTTTTTTTGAAATTTTTATTTTCATTTTTCATTTTTCATTTTTTTACAATTTTTTATTCATTTTTTGAATTAAAAAAAATTGGTTATGAATTTTTTTTATAAATTTTACAATGTTGTAAAAAATTTTGAATTGTTTTTATAAATTTTGAATTTTCACCTTTTTTTGAATATTTTTAAAGTGATTGTTTTTATAAATTTTGAATTTTCACCTTTTTTTGAATATTTTTAAAGTGATTGTTTTTTAAATTTTAACCTCAAATAAAATGTGTGATTCTAAGAGGTTCACTTTTCAATTCGGGGGTTGATTTAGGGTTTCGATTGCAATGACACCACCTGAGGTTACCAAAAAGTTGTAACTTTAGCCCCCCCCCAAAAAAGGGGTGATACTGGTATCACCACTTTTCAAAATGGAGGTGAAAACAACTACTAAATGTGACTTCCAAAAAAACAAGAACTAGTGTGAGTTCTCCTTCTATTGTATACTGTGTTATCTTTTGTACATTGAATTATGTGCCCATTGCACTTGCAAAATTACTATAGGCCATCACAGTGGGCTCCTGGTTGGTGGATGGAACACTGGAGTCTCAAAAGTGATCTCCATCTCCATCTAAGTGGACATTTTGAGCTTCTTATGCAGTATTTTCATAATCTGTTTTTTTATGTCAGTCAAAGACAAAAGAACTTAGCGAGGAAATAACTTCATCCTTTCTAATGTCATGTATACACCAATATAACATGTATACACCAAGCCCGAGCTCTCGTAGAGGAAAGTGTCCCCTAGTAATGGTGGTTGTGATTGCCAGATCCAGAGTGGAGCAGATCTGCTCCACTAGATTGGGTATTTAGTTCCTCTTTCCTTTTCTTCTCTTGCTCTTCTCTTAGCTTGTCTTCCATTTCTCTATGTTGTGATTTTGCCTATTTTTTTGGGTTTCCTCTATACTTCTTTTATCCTCTTGTTTTCGTTGCTTGTTCATGTCTCTCTCACTTCCAAGGTCTCATTCTTCTTCTTCTCTTCCTCTGTTTCTTTCTCTTCTGTAGTGCTTCCTTTTCCCTCCCCTTGCCTTTTCATCAATTCATCGAGAGTTTTATCTCTTCTAAAAACTTCCTTTGAGGCACACAATTCATTTGAGTATGGCCATTTTAGGCCTAGGGTGAGGAAAATTTTAAGCACCTTCTTCTTGCTGTAATTCCTTCAAAATTTCTTAGCACTGAAATGAATTGAATTTAAGCCTTGAATTATTTTGTCGTGTCATTTGCATGTATTGTCTTATATGCTGCAACGATAAGTGGCAAAGGGGGCCATGAAGCCTTCTTAGCTTTTGCCAATGTTGCAATGATCCCATTTACATAAGGCTAATGCACGATCTCCTACAACACCACCTTATCGGTGACGTATTTGGGGAAAATGTGATGGGGTTGGGCACAACCATATATATGCAAATATATTCCTTTCTCTGTGAGAAACCAATCCCCTAGTTTAGTCACTTCTTCCAAATCCCTATCCGAGATGCACTTCGTAGGATCCTTGTGAATCAATTCATATAGAGGGATTATAAATTCTTCACAAATTTTCTTATAATAGTTGGCATACTTGTGTTCCCACAACAAATAAAAATATATGTGAACATGAGTTTCTGTTAGAAGCCACCTCCAACCCATGCTTAGGAATTTATTTGTGGCACACATGATATCCATGAGATAGGAGGACATGTGGAATCTCGATGGCGACCCTAATATAGTATCCTTTTCCTAGGTGACTACCATTACTAAGATAGTAGAAAAAATGACTACCCATTTGAATATGGTGCCAGAAGAAGTGACATGATGCAACATAGACACCCAACCTTCTCGAAAACGAGAAGCATCCGACTCTCCATATAATCTACAAAGCAATGGTGTGGCTTAATTCTATACGATAGTTTCAGGTCTCTTGTAAAGAATTGGCTGCTCTTCTTCTATCTGAATCTTTTATCTTTCATCCATGCTTTCTTTAGGAAGGAAACATAGTCTAGCTGCAACAACATGATCCATTATGTGGTCAATTTAACTTCAGAAGCCATAAACTTGTAATAACTCCTAAGAGTTGCTGGCTGTAATAAAGTAACGACTTCCTCATCTACATTCTTAACTTGTCTGTTTGCGAGATCTATTCTTGGTATATATTAACTAGTCAATTACTTTAACACAAGGTAATATAGTTGGTTTGGTTGTTACTTTATGTAGTCCCTACCTTCTGATGTTCTCATATATCTTGAAGTCATCTTTAGCTTCCTCATGAATGTCTGGGTATTCTTCCTCGTTGAAAATTTGGTAATTTTACCCCCACTGATATAACATGTCAGTCTTGGTGTTGTCATACTGAATTATGGAATGGATTCCTCCTTTTCCTCACCCATTTTCTCTAAGAATGAGACCTCATGGATCACTTTAGATTGAAATCTCATTCCCCTTTGAGACATTTGTTGGTCCTGTAGTTCAACATTATCCTCAAAATCCATCAATACAGTCAAGAAACAGAAGGATATCCCTGGAAATCGATATGTTTAATCTTCTATTGTTATTAGTGATAAGTTATTTCTTCTCAATTTGTCAAATATAGATTTAAAATAACACTATCTCACATCGTGATTATCACCCATTTAATTTGGAAGGAAGGGAATGCTAATGTATTCAACCCAATGGTGATTATAACCATGGATCCATTTTGTTTTGAATGAGTGGGTGATTGAAATTCAAAGTCGTTTTTGTGCTTAGAAAGGTTATTGTACCACTTCAAATAGGAGCTATTGTACCGAGGTTTCATCATACTGAGCAAGGGAGCATTTGAGAGAGAGTTTGGGGTTGAGGACATGGGAAACAAGAGGAGCATGTGAAGTTGAGAACCTAATTGAACAACAAAGACTTTGAATGCCAGGTTATATAAAGGAAAAAACTATGGCTTGGGGCCTAGGTTTGAAATTGAAAGGGAAGGGTTTGAGGGTTGGCACCTAGGGTTTACTTGAGTAGGAAAATGATTTAAGTAGAGAGTCTTAGAATACACAGGGAATATTTCTTATGCTTGCTATACCAAGAGATCATAACTGATCCCAAGCTAAAACAAAATCTGGATGTACTCTTTCAGTCCACAATACTACCACCCCAGTCGGAGTCGGCATATCCAAGTAACATCACTCCACCACTGGAAACATATATGAGTCCATAAGGAATAGTACCTCAAAGGTATCTAAGCACATGCTTGGAAGCAACCCAATGTCTATGTCTTGGCTCAGACATGAACTGACTCAAGATACTCACTACATAACATATGTCTCGTCTACTATGTATCAAATACATCAAGGAACCGATGAGATGTCTATACATGGTAGGAACCACTAGATATGATCCGGAATCTGACTCATTTAGCTTCTTTAGATTATACACCATTGGAGTAGACATAGACTTACAGTCCATCATACCAAATCTACACAATAAATCAACTCTGTACTTTCATTGAGAAAGAAAGATCTCATCTTTCCTTTGCCAAACTTCTAGACCAAGAAAATAGTGCATAAGACCTAAGTCTTTCATTTCGAACTCAGAAGTGAGCTCCCTCTTGCACCGAGCTATCGGTTGCTCCTCTATATTAAGGAACAAGTCATCAACATAGAGAACCAAGATCAATGGTTGGTTCTTCACAACCTTGAAGTACAAGTTGGGGTCAGCTTTGATTTTGGATAAGCCCAAGCTCAGAAGATAGTTTTCAATCCTTGAATACCAATCCCTCGGGGCCTGCTTAATCCCATACAAGTATTTCTTAAGTTTGAATACATGGGAATCCTTCCCATGAATTACAAACCCCTCAGGTTGTTATATGTAAACCTCTTCCTCAACCTCACCATTGAGGAAGGCATTCTTCACATCCATCTTGTGAATTTTCCAACCCAAAACTAAAGCAAGGGAAATTATGGTTCGGATAGTAGTATACCTGGACACATAAGCGAATGTCTCATCATATCCTATCCCTTCTTTCTATAAGAAACCATGTGCCACATATATTTCTTTATACTTTTCAATACTTCCATCAGCTGTATGCTTGATTTTATAAAGCCACTTGGAAGTTACTATTAACTTCCCGCCAGGTTTAGGAATCACTTACCACTCATCATTATTCATGATAGATTTGTATTTTTCTACCATGGAATCTTTCCATACTTGCTACTTTGAGGCTTCCTCATAGATAGAGGGTTTTGAATCACTGATGTGACTCATATACATGATACATATCCTAAAAATATTTCAAGTCTCTTTCGCTCTCTAGATGAGCCTGGAGGTGCTCCATGCTTTTCTACCTCTTTCAAATTGTCACGACACCATGCATATATCCTCTTAGCAAGAGGTTCATCAAGAGATATTTCTATCAGATATTCTGGCTCTTCAGGATCAAGCGGATAAATGGACTCATCTGGATTCTCCCTCTCACCATATGAAAGAGGATAATTAGAAACTGGATCCTCCATCATAACAGTATCATGATCCTCCATATCTGAATCACACTGAAGTTATTTGGAGCGCTTGAAGGCAACCTCTTCATGAAATGTTACATCTCTGCTGACTTCAATGTTTCTTTGTCCTGGAACATAGATTCTGTAGGCTTTGGAGGATTCACTATATCCAACAACTGTTCCTTTCTTTCCAGATGGCTCCATATTTGTCCTCCTCTCTTTTGGTATGTGAATGTAAACAAGACAACCGAAAAATTTCAAGTGTCCAGTATCTGGTTTTTTCACCACTGAAAACCTCTTCAGGAGTCTTTTCTCCCAAGATAGAATAAGGGTTATGTTATTAATATAATCAAAAGTGATGGGGATTCTTCCCATAAGGATGTGGGAAGATCCCTACCACACATCATGGCTTTTGTAGCCTCACATATTGTTATGTTCTTTCTTTCAACAACCCCATTTTGTTGGGGGTTGTACGGTACAATCAACTGTCTTTTTATTCCTTTCACCATTTTTTTGCAATCCGGGTAGCGCTTTGAAATGAAGATGAATAATCCTTCTATGCCACAACCCATAAGGACTGACTGTGTCATGGATCATGGCTTGAATGAGTTTTCCAGGAAATTTGTAGAGACCTCCCTCTCTAACTCCAATTACTAATGCAGATTTCAAGTCTACATGCTCAGGCCACATGAGTGCTTTGTTGTCCATAAAGATAACTTGGAATCCTTTATCTTCTAGAACTGAAATAGACAGGAGGTTCTTCTTCAATATGGGGACAAACATAATTTCATCCGCATGCAGTACATCTCCTGAATACAACTGAAAAGAAGTGGATCCAACTCCTTGGATCAAATAGGTGGTATTATCTCCAAGCTCCACCTTATAGAAAAAATTATTTTCCTTCATATCTGTGATATCGCTCCTATATCGAGCCATGTGCTTGGATGCGCCATTGTCCACTGGCCATGTCTCAGCACTAGTGGTAATGGATCCAGAAAGGGATAAGACAAGATAGTACTCCTTCCTCGTTTCTTGATCATCGAATGAATTCTTTCTTGTAGGCTCATCTTCTGTAGTAGTGGAAGCATAAAAACTACCCTTGGACTTTCCTCTTTGCTTTTCACGACATTCTCTTTCATAATGACCCTTCTTATTGCAATTGAAACATTTAACTTTAGACTTATCAATGTTCTTGAAATCATTCTCCTTTTGATAAGAGATTTTCTTGTGATATTTCTTACCTATTTTCATTCGTGCCACAAGAGCGAGGTTCTCTTCTTTGGAGGAAGTATACTTGCTCTGGATTCGCCCTTCTTCTTGTAGGAAATCATGCCACAGTATCTCAAAGTTAGGTTTCACTTCTCTACCATTTACTGCAGCCAAGAATGTCTCCCATGAAGATCGAAGACCATCGACAATGATTTGAATGAGATCATCATCATCGACCGTGACACCAATGCTCATGAGTTGATCTCTTACTTGAGATATCTTTGTGAAGAAGGAAGCCACAACTTCATCCTTTTCCATATTTAGATTTTGAAGCTTGTTCTTCAATGCTCTCTTTTGACTGAGCACCTTCTTCTCATAAAGATTTGTCAAAGTGTCGAAGAATTCCTTTGTGGTTTTCAATGGAGTGATCACGGGCATCAAGTTGTCTTTCATGGAATCATAAATGATTCTCTTTGATTTGGCTTGATTCTTCTTGAAGGTAATGCACCCTTCATTAGAAGTGGGCTCTTCAATAACACTGGATACCTATCCATCCAAATCATGCTCTTCCAGGATATTTGGGATCTTGTCCTTCCAAGTATTGAAGTTCGAAGTTCCTTCAAGATGGTCTTCCAGTCTTACTGAGATTGAAGCCATAATTCTTCAAGTACTATGCACACAAAGGATCTACATAGGCTCAAGCTTGATTGTTGAGCTTAGATATTTCACGCCCTGAGCTCTCATACCATGTTAATTTTTCATCTTTAATTCATAAATGCAATGGTACTTGAAATCAAATAACAATCATACACATAAGCAATCACATTCGACACATGAATTTACCTTGGGGAAACCCTCTATGACTTGAGGGAGAAAACCCGAACAAAACCTTCCTTACTATATTGATATATAACATAGAATGTATTTTACATCGAGCACCCCTGATGCAATTATAGAGCAAGAGATAGATAAATAAGAGAGACTCAAAATAATATCCTGCACAAATAGAAGTGCCTTGCCTTCAAGGGAGAAGAGAATTCGCTTCACATTGAATTCATCAATCCTGTATAACATATTTATATATTCTTCACATGCATCAGCTTCTAATTTTATCTTCTGACTTAATGATGAACTCACCCTCCATATGGATGTATCAATATTGCATGAAGAATAGCGCCCCACTTCTCATGTAGTGCATTTACTCACTTAACTAAGTCTTAGGTTGAAGTCTCCCTTTAACTAAAAGCTTTCCCACTTAGTTAGGTGGCTAACTTAAGTATCGTCATGCAAGTGTCACAACTCAAGTGTCGTCTTTTAGTTTAACATAAGTGTTGTGTTTTAGTTTAACATAAGTGTCGTCATGCAATAACACTTAGTTAGCTAGATCTTCTTTGTTATCACTTAGTTAACTCTCTTAACTGATTCTTTCTTGTTAATATCACTATAGTGATCAATTCGACTTCTCCTTTGATTTACTGAAGTCTTCACCGAATTTTAACAATTCAAATTCTCTCTTAATTAATTCTTTTATGTGCAACTTGAATTCTCTCATATCTTATCACATCTTATCTTTATCTCTTGTCTTATCTGCATGGTCCACATGTGCAAGCTTAATTATCATATCAAATATACTAAGGAGATTTTTCCAATGATGTGACCATATTCTCTTATTATCATTCCAAGTGGTTATATGCTAAAGTAATTCACTCTAGAGGAGACGTAATAGATCAACCATGGTTAGTAGTACATCACACACCATACATGTTTCAACATGAAAAGCATCACCTCAACACATGAGGATCTATCTTGACACACAAGACCTTGGCCTTGACTAGCAAGACTATACAACATCATCACCTTGACATACAAAGCACTTGCATCAACACATGAAGCTTAATCATTCTTGAGTCCAACTCAAGATTCTTCTCCAAGTTTCCTGAGTCCAACTCAGGATTCTATAAGGAACTATATCGACATATGAGGCTCAATCTTGACACATAAGATTGACCTGGAAAATGACTCATGATGTTGTAACTTTAACAAGAAGGACACTACTTTGGCTATTTTAAAGGTGAAGAATATGGATATGGATGTATTGATGAATGCCATACCATAATTAATGGTGAAAAATTCCCACTTTATGGGATTTACCATCCTAGAAGCTACTTCATATGAACAATCATGTTCTACATATGTAGAAAAGCAAATGGAAAAACCTTGTGCGAAAACCATAGATGAATTAGTGGCTAACGCATCTGCGAGGGTTTAACTAATTATAGTTTATCTATGTATTGTTGTTGTCTTTGTCTTCTATGTTAGTTTGTTAGGAATTATTCCTATTGTACATAAAAATAATATTACTATTTTTTCTAAATTTCTAAATATTTTTTTATGTTTTTATAAATTTCTCATATGATGGGACAAATGTTTAATTTTGTACCTTGTTTTCAACACTCTTTGGTTAGGCCACAACCAATACTTCTGAAAATATATAACCATTGTTATGAAAAATAGGAGGAACATTGGACATTGTCAAACTCAAGTTCTCTTAGTCGCATCAATAGCTCTTAATCTAATATAAGTCGAGGTCATGTATTAAAGATACATTAGCCCTTAAATTGATTGTCATGGTGAAACTTGTGGAAAAATATTACTGGTCTACCTATGCACTTATATTTGAAGTATGATTTCCATTGATGTGTACTTATCTATGCTTGTAATTCCCACTTTCAATGACCAAATAAACATTTTATAGCATTGCTAAAATTGTCAAGCTTTCCATTATTTCAAAAATATAATCTGCATGCTCAAAAGTTTTGTGGGGTTTTTCTCCGATTAGAGGAAATTTGGATGAAAAATGAGCCTTTTAACCCTAAAGTACAATTTCTTGTCATCACATATTAGCCAATCAAAATGCTTTAAAATTCAAGCAAGGAGCACCTTAAAAAATTGGAGGGAAAAAATAAAAAACCACTTTTTTGGATTGTATTTTCAACTTATGTCCTTGTAGGTTTAATTACCCATGTTGCATACTTTTAACAACATCCACACCATGAAAAATCGAAAATACATTAAAAACGTGTTTTCTCTCACTAGAAACACGTTTTTAAATGTATTTTCAAAGAACGGATGAACCTTCATGGAAATGAATTTATGAGAAAGGAAAATGTACTTAGTGATGAAAATTTTGAGATGAATTCTTTCACGAGAAAGGAACCACTTAGTGATGAATTCTTTCATGAGAAAGGAACCACTGTAACACAAGCCACTTGACTATACTAACCCAGGCTAATCTATCATCAATTAATGTAACTTACAGGAGCTTGAATCTTAACAAGTGGCTTGCATGACCCAATGGTAGGATATTTGAATAATGTTTTGCTATTCGTATACTTTTTTTTTTATATATAGAATAGGCCAGAAAACACTACAACAAAGAAAAAAAGGGTCGAGACCTCTACCTCAAAATTCATCTGATCCACATAACTCTTCAGTTTGCTAACCCCAAGGGACTCTGTGAAGAACTAGAATTTCTCCGACCTCACTTAATAGTCCACATCAAACACCACGCCTGGACCAAAAGTGGGTACATTGAACTGATAAACCTCATGTCAGCTCAAATCAAAATGTGGGGATTTGAAGAAGTGTTATGGTACCTTAGGGCCAATGAGAAATGTTACATTTTTTATCAGGAGCTCGATGGTGAACACATTACCCAAATTGGGGTATGGGGTACTCTTCTATGAGCATCACAATGCGGCCTCTCAAAAACTTCATTAAACCTCCAATAATGGGCCATGCAGAGACCACGGGAGGTATATACGTGGAGGATCCAGAGCCCAATAGGTTTGATACAACCCTTGAAAATATTATGGTTGTTGTTTCCTATGAATTCCATCCTTGTATCAGATTTTGAGGCCTCTTTGGTGCTAAAGTCTACAACCCACTTGATATTGTTCAAATGCGGATTCCTAGGAGTTCAAATCAAAGAATTCTGACTGGAACGGAATAGAGGAGGATCCCCTTGCATTTTTAGACTATCCCTAGTGGGAAAATCGTTCATTGAAGGTATGTTAAAAATATTTTAATAAATTAACTTTAATAAAATTACTTTATACATAAAAATAAATTATTTTTATTATTTTAATATATAAATGTATAATAAATTATTTTATATATTATAAAATAATAAATTATTGTTTTTCTATTTTAATATACAAATATAGGATAGCTTTATTCTATCATCACCCCACACATAAAAATCCCATAAGGTACACTTCATCAATGGCTCTCTAGTATTAATTGTTATTGAAAACTTGTGCTCATAGCATATAGCGTAACAATGAACTTATGTAAAAGACATAGAAAATCATCTCATTAAAATGCCATATCTCAGTATCCATTCATAATAACACAATTATTCATCATTAATTAATACACATGTTACATCACAATTTTAGATAAGCATTTCAATTGTGTGTATGGCACAATATGCTATTTATAATTGATACATCAACATTTAGCAACACCATTTTTATTACAATTAATGACCAAATACATGACTAAATATAATAAATTGTAAATTGATCAAATCCATTGTCAAAATTGTAATTTTCCATTGTCGAGGTGATACAACAAAAAATGACTAACATAAATGACTAATTCATATTCTTAGTCGTTGTTAGCCAGTCATATTTGTATTCCTGTGACTAAATTAGTTGTTTTTGTTAACAATTTTTACTTTAGTCAGTTGTTATCTAGTCATATATTTTATCCAGTGACTAAATTAGTCATTTATCTTAGTCGTTTTTAGTTGGCTCGCTTAAAATTGCTCAATTTTGGTCACTTATCTCTTGAAAAAACTGTGTTGACTAACTTTATTAGTCGCCTAGTCACTTATCTCTCATTTTGTACTAGTGTCAAGTTGCTTTATTTTGGGGAGTTGAAAGTATATGCTGACGAGAAAGAGAATCCACTCCTTTATCCAGGCTCTCTTTTCAAGGGGTGTAGAAAGCAGATATCGACACCTTAAGCACAAATTTCGTAGGATTTTTCCCTTAAACACTTTGCTGACAAGTGGAATTTTTCTCAGAGAAAGAGCGACCACTCTTTCCTCAAGTTGTTCTATTTTGGGGTGTTGGAAGTAGATGCTGAGAAAAAAGAGTGCCATCTCCTTCATTCAGGGGTTCTTTTTGAGGGGGGGGGGAGTAGATACCGTCACTTTCAACACAAATTTCATAGGAACCTTGTTTCAAATAGTTTACTGGTAGGTGGAAATTTTCTCAAAGAAAGAGTGGTCACTCCTTCCTCAAGTTGCTCTATTTTGTTGTGTTGAAAGTGGATGCCGAGGAGAAAGAGAAACTACTTCAAGAGCAACTGCTTCTTCTTCAAGGGGTTCTTTTTTAGGGTTGCGGAAAGTAGATATCGACACTTTAACAACAAATCTCATTGAAAATTTGATTCATCCATTTTCTTGGAAAGTATAAATTATCTCAGAGAAAGAACGTTCACTCCTTCCTCAATTTGTTCTATTTTAGGGTGGTGAAAGTAGATGCTGAGGAGAAAGAGCTACCACTTTATCCCCAAGTAGGTCCATTGTGGAGTTTTGGTAATTCTGAAGAACATATATGATTTATGTGAATATGTAAATCATTTAAAGAGCATCCACCCCTGCGATGAGCATGGGGATAGGACGAAAAATGAACGGTCGATATTTATATGTATGGACCCTTTTAGAAAATATTCTTATCTCAGAAAGAGCAGTCGATCCTTTCTCAAGGGTTTCCATTTTTGGGTTGGGGAAAGTAGATGGTCAGAAGAAAGAGCCGCCTCCTTTTTACCAAGTAGGTCCATTTTGGAGTTCCGAGAATTCAATAGATTGTATGATTTTGGTGAAGATTTCAAGAATTTTCTTAGCAAAAGAGCGGCTGATTTTTCCCCGAGTGGTTTAATTTTGGAGGTGAGGAATGTAGTAGATCATATATGATTTCAATGAAATCATCAATTGTTCAAATCTCGTGCACTCCATTCATACATATGCATGTTAGACGGATAAGGACGTCCGTCCTTTATTGATACCGCCTGATAGAATTCATAATTCAAATACATAAAGAAATTTCATGTATAATATTTAAATCTTACTAATAATATATTATCTCGATAAATATTTCCAACCTCTATGGTCCAAGGGACCCTTTTAAGAAGGAACGACTGCTCCTTCCTCAAAGAATTATTCACTCTTTCATCCATCATCGCATTGAGCGCCTTCCAATGAAAACAACAGATTACCTTTTGAGAATTCAATGGTACCTCCTTATCTCATGGATTTATTCTAAGCAACAATTACATTGTATCCAATTAGGAAGGATTGGCTGCTCCTTCTGAAATTGATTCCTTCTCAAAAAACAATAGCATGGAAAATCTACATGAGATTGTTGTTACTAGAACTCTTAACGTTGTCTTCATAGTGAGGAACGTTTTCTCATTTATCGTCTTATGAAGAATGGTAGCATACAATAATTCTATTAACCTGAAGAACATTGACTTATTTGATAATATATACTAGTGGAAAAAACTATTATTTGTTTAAAATAAATATTATTTTTAATGTGCTCCTGTTATTTTGTATTTCAGATACCGCTTCTAAAATGGATTTTGGTTCTCAACAATGTGTGGACCTCCTTTTGAATGGATTGAAAGTTGCTGAAGGAATCTCTTTTCCAAAAAGAGAAATATGGCATAATATCAGCATTCATGATGGATGTATCATTATATATGTTACCAATATTTTAAATGCAGGTCTTCAATTTCCCTATCCATTAGAAGGTACAGATACATTATTAGAGGCAGTTGGTGGTTATATTCAATGACCTGCATCTGAGATCGTTAACCACATTGGATTTTCTCTTCAAGAGAATGAGGTGAATGATATACCAGCTTCTACTTCGACGAGTGTAGAACATATTATAACAACTGACAATAAATCTTCCTTTATTATGAGAAAAGATAACTTGTTACATAAATGTTCAAAATGCAAGGATTGCATTTCCATAGGTTTTGTAACAAATGTGAGTGGGACTGATTTTGTTGGGGGAACGTTTTTGGGTGACTTATCCTTTGGTATTCTGGTGGATGAAGTGGTGTTTTCTTGTATGGAATGTTGTCGAGGGTTAAGCAATGGAGGTTTTGTTGTATGGATGATTAAAAGAATCATATATTTTAATACAAAAACATTGCTTTCTGTTGAAAACAATTTCAACAATAATCAATCTAAAACTACTTTGAAAGTATTAAGTCAGAATCACAATATCAAGTTTGTGGAAGAGAAAGTTAATTTGATACATCAATGTTCTTTAAAGACACATTATGTTGCTTAGGGAATCATGTCAAGTGTTTTTGAATGAGACATTATACAATTCAAACCACTAGATGTTGGTGAGTTTGGTATTTTAGTTCATAAAGTGTTCTGCAATCGTGAGGATTGTGGTGTATTTGAAGGCTTTCTTGTGAGATGGAATGCAAACAATTTGCTTGACCTCAACGATGTTCCTTTGGATGTTATAATAAAAAAGAACACAGACGAATACATGGTCAACATTTGGAAGATTTTTGAAGAATGTCCTTTACAGATGGACCTTCTAGGTACTCACCATTGTGAATATATAGATGTTAAAGGTAATGGAACAAGGCCATACAATTCCATAAAGAGGCAAGTTGGAACTAAAATTTCTGAAATAAATTCGAGCTCAGTACCTTACAGGCTTGGAATTGATCAGGTTGCATTCCTTTAAAAAATTGTCACTGAACATTGTTGCTCAAATCTTTGTATCTCAAAAATTTCACTTCAATCGATAGTTGAATGTGTGAATAAATTTCATAGTATGAATGGAAATTCAAGAAGACAGTATGTTATAAATTCTATGGGATCAAATGCTTCTTTGTCCAAAGAAGGAGACAAGAGAAAATAAGCATGTTGACAATGAGATTAGACATAATAGACGTCTGTCGAAATGCATGGTATAAATGCCATGGGATAAAAAGGAGCACTTTCTACAATTATAAAAGTGTGTTCTTGAATGGTGATGTGAGAGCCGTGCATGGTAAGAGTGGCTTAGAAAAATATAGGGCAAACACTGTTGCACTGGTAGCTACTATTAATAAAATTGTAGAAGAGAATTCAGACAAATATCCACATCTTACACGATTGATCAATGAAGATGGAACATCGACAACCTTGAAATTATTTCCATCTAATATGTCCCATGGTTTGCTGCGAAAAATGGCAAATGAAGAAATCGAAAGTATTGGTTTGCCTCCAGTATCACAATCCTCCTTTAGTAAGGTGATGAGAGAAGATTTTCAAGATGTTAAAATTTCTAAAGCAAACTCCTTTGCAATGTGTAATTAGTGCATTACAATACATGATAGGATAAAGGGGACCATTGATCCAGCTAAGGTGGAAAGGTTGCGAGGACACCAGGAAACTCAATAAATATATCGCAAGTTGTCGCCAAGTGTATTATTCTCACATATTAGCTTCACAAAAAAATCCAAATACTTTTCTGAGTATTGTTCATGGTAAAATGGATAAGTCAAAGAATTCCATTCCAAGGATGGGTAAGAAGGAAAAACATTTTAGTAATGATCCAGATGGATATCGGTTTCCACCCACCTATTCCACTGGCTCAAAACAGTTTCCCATTTTGCCAATCTTCTAGTAATTTTTCTACAGTTTTTCGAGTCCCAAACTTTTGGGGCCGTTTTGAGGCCCTAAACGACGTTTTATGGGAAATATTGGTCCGACAGAGCATATTTTATTTATAGTTCTTAACGTAGTCCTCGGATAGATCTTTCCAATGGGCTACCGATTGCCCCAAACAGAGATCGTATGCAAAAGTTATGACCTCGGGAAGTTAATTGTTCAACTAACCACCTTGGGGCCGCAAACTTTATGAGGGTTCATCTTCTAGGGTTAGGTTTTTGGATGTTTGGGATTATTTCCCTCATGCTTATGATAAATAGGCCCTTTCGACCTCTTTTTGTAATCATCTTAGCACGAATGAGCACAGCGGCCACATCTCTTCTCAGAGATAGCTACTGCCATTCTAGTTGTTGTATTTATAGTTTGTTCTATTTCTGATATTTAATAGAATATGTGTTTATCATCAAAAAATATGATCCGAAGTAAATATAACTCTGGTGTGCATATGGGGAAGTTCTAATAATAATTTATATTTTTTTGTTTCAGTATTGAAAATTTGTTTTTTATGCTGGTTATTGAAAATTGTCTTTAGAGATGTGGGAAATCGTGTGCATCAATCAACACCTAAGTCACAAGATTCGGCGAATTTGAACCTTGAGGTTCGAATTTTGCCAAATCTCAAGCTGGTTCAAATCTGAAAGTGAATTTTAGGGTGAATTTAATAAAAAAATTGAAAAAAATTGAGTTGGTTTCTTAACCTTAACCTTAGTCCTAACACATCATGGTCTACCTACCTCAGTCTCAACTCCCAACCCGCTAGCGAAGTTTTTCCTCTCTCCTTGCCACCGCTTAGCAAAAAAACCCTCATGCTAGTGCTTAGAGCTCATGACTCCATGAGTTTCGATATCAGTGTTCATGAATCACTGCTACTGCTCACAATCACCAACTCACCATTTGAGTTACAGACTACAATCATAGACTCGCGATTCTGTTGTGCCGTCGTTGAAGACTGAAGTTAATCGCTACCGACATTAAATTTACCTAAGAAGATGAGTTGAAAATTGAAACAAACCCCTAGTCACGCATTTCTAGTTCCCTTTACAATTTGCACCGAGAGTAACGAGGTGCTTACAACCCAATATGGGGGAGATGTTGTAACATGTGTGATGTTTGTTACGTTTGTGATGTTTGTCACGTTACGTTCCCATGTCGTCTCATAACTTAAAAAAAATCAAAAGTAATTAAAATTTTCATGTTCACTCATAACTTATCAAAAATAAAAAGTTAATTAAAAAATTAAAAGAGAGGGATCCAATTTCTTTCTCGAGGTGTAATTTTATGTTTTAACAAATTAATAAATAATTTAACATATAAAAGAAGTTGCATTTACAACTACTATATTACTACTAAAATACATTTTCATATATAATTTAAAACCATTTACATAATCTTGATTCACTCAATTATCTTTTTCTTATTAAAATGAAGTAATAACAAAATTCCATATAACCAAATTTTCACAATTAAATGGAACTACAACTTACGACAACATTTAGCTAGAAAAAAAAGGAACTATAACTTAGAACAAAATTTAGTATTGAGAAAAAATAGTAGAGTTTTGTCATTGTTAAACTCTTCAAAAATAGTAGAGTTTTGTCATTGTTAAACTCTTCAAAAATAGTAGAGTTTTGTCATTGTTAAACCTTTATAGTTACAACATTCAACCAATACCATTTTGACATAGACCAGTCTGTTCACAGAAAGGAGTTCGCAAGGGCATAGCAATTCTATTTGAGGTAAGTATACTTCTAAACTTATTCAATTCAGGGTTTCGTTGTCAGGGTTTGAATTGGCAGGGTTTCATTATTTGTAATTCGACCATGAAATTGCTATTGTATTTTGAAGCCTTTGCGGTCTGGCTATTGATGTTTTAGATTGGAGACATGCCTTCATCGTGGCAAGAGGCAATGCCATTTGGAATGAATGATGGGTCCGAGTTCCCTACCATGGCCACATTTCAATTACCGAGAGAACTCATCCCTCCCCTCACGCCTGCTGCAGCCCCTGACCCGGTCAGGGTTCAAAACATGCTGCAGGAGATTATGCCACTGGGCGTTGTCCCACTTAATTTAGTCAATAATGTCGCAAAAGCCATTGTTTTTGGAATTCAGTCAGCCCTAGCTCTGCAACGGTTGAGATAGTAAACACAAGAATTTGATAAGATTTGCAGAATATCTAGGGTTTGAATTTACAATCAACTTGAAGATATATACATTTGAGATTTCCCCGAATTATAAAACCTTTATAGTTACAACATTCAACCAATAGCATTTTGACATAGACCAATCTGTTCACAGAAAAAAGTTCGCAAGGGCATAGCAATTCTATTCGAGGTAAGTATACTTCTAAACTTATTCAATTCAGGGTTTCGTTGTCAGGGTTTGAATTGGCAGGGTTTCATTATCTATAATTCAACCATGAAATTGCTATTGTATTTTGAAGCCTTTACGGTCTGGATATTGATGTTTTAGATTGGAGACATGCCTCCGTCGTGGAAAGAGGTAGTGTCGTTTGGAATGAATGATGGGTTTGAGTTCCCTGCCATGGCCGTGTTTCAATTACCGAGAGAACTCATCCCTCCCCTCACGCCTGCTGCAGCCCCTGACCCGGCCAGGGTTCAAAACATGCTACAGTAGATTATGCCGGGCGTTGTCCCACTTAATTTAGTCAATAATGTCGTAGAAGCCATTGTTTTTGGAATTCAGTCAGCCTTAGCTCTGCAACGGTTGAGATAGTAAACACAAGAATTTGATAAGATTTGCAGAATATCTAGGGTTTGAATTTACAATCAACTTGAAGATATATACATTTGATATTTCCCCAAATTATCATTGTATGGAAATTAAAATCCCTTACATGGTTCAGAGTTTTATCTACACCCATTATTGCTCAATTTATTTTTTGAAATCAATTTTTTTTACAGAAAACTACCCAAACAGGAATGAAGCCTCATCTCAATTCCTAGATAATAACGTTAGATTTGTGGAAATTTCCACCCGAGAAAGGTTTCTTTTTATCGGTTGCGCTGTGGTATAGTGGTTGACCGGTTGGAGTTTAACCAGCCAAGGTTTGATTATTGGGGTATTTCTGTATAGACTCTACGGAAAAATCCCCTTGCGACATGTTCCATGTCCCAAAATTTTCAATCCTGCTTCAGCCAAAATTGGGTGGTTTCTGGAAAATTTATCGTGGTTTTTAATTATTGAAAAAGCAGACTTCATAGTTCTTTAGAACTATCCCTATCCCATGTTTTATCTTGGAAAAAGCTGATTTGTTGCATGTTTAAAGTACGCGTGTTTATAGAGAGAACTTATGGCTAATGCTGCTCTTTGGAATTACCACCTCGGTTTTAATTATTGAAAAAAAGAGACTTGATTGTTCTTTGAAAGTATCCCATGTTTTATTTTTGAAAATATTTTTTGCATGTTCAAAATATGAGTGGTGAATTGTAATAGAGGAAACTTGTATAATAGCCCCCCCCAAAATCAATGTTTTTAACGGAAATAGAGAATTTTTATCATTTTAGAAATAAATTATAGAGGCCTTACAAATCCACTATCCCTATCCTGGTAACCTTGTTTGCAAGCCTCTATTAGTATTGGATATTTGTTCCTTTCATTCCCAGCAATGAAAGCCATAATTATTAACAAACTCGTTGATTTCTTTTTTGGGAAATCATTACTTTTCATGAGTGACACATGCTGGTAATATTGTTTGTGAATACAGTAATCTTCCTATCGGAACCAACCTTAGAGCATGGCTTTACTCTGTCAATGTTATTCTTTTAATACCTTTTCAATGTTATTATTTGAATGAAATTGGATATCAACAGAGCATTGTTGCAACTTGGAAGCATATTTAATGTGTTGTTGGTTAGCACTTAGAGAATTTAGTTGATATTTGTTTGTAACTTTGTGTAGTAGGATATATTTATATATGATTAGAAGTTGCATATTTAGATGGCTCTCTTGAAAATGTGCAGTCTTTTTTCGGGACTATCGTTATGCAATGTTTTGGTTATGTTAACATGGTTTTGTTCCTTCCCAAGTGATACTCACATTGGCTTACTTTTTGCGGAAGTTATCATGTTTCATGATAAGCACATATATGTATCATCATTTTCTTTCTTCTCAAGTGATTGCCATGTGTTATCAATTCCAATGAATTGTTTCCTTTTTCCATATAATTAGAACTATCAAGAAGTCAGTTCTGCTTAGTGTCATTTGTCTTTGTTGCAAGTATGTTGTTTTTTGGTGTTTCTGAACAATGAACACCAATTATAAATAAACTTTTATATTTCCATCTGAACTCTATTGTATTGGTGTTTTTAATTGTGCAAATGAATTGTCACATTGTGCTTTTCCTGATGATCGAATTGTAGAAATCCTGGGTGAAGAACCTAAGGTTCAGAAAGCAATGGAGATTGTTGCTGGTCACCTTCGCAAATTTTTGGTTGATCGCAACATTCTTCCATTGTTTGAGCATAATGTGAGTAAAATACTTTTAAAGTAGTTGTCTATCTTTAACATATATGATATGGTATAGTTGCATCATTCTTCAACTTAAGAAGAAAAAATATATTCCAGATTGTCATGAGTTTCATATCTAAAATTTTTATGATCCCTGAAAGATAAGTTATTGGATTCTGAATTTGAAATTGTGAGTTTCAGTGCTCACTGTTGAGATATTTTTCAATTCTTTATGGATGGCTAATTGATAGCTAGGAACATGTGTTACTAATATAATTATTATTATTTTTTTATTAGCAACAACATTCAACAAATGATGCACAAGATTTGGCACCAACATGGGCAAAGCCAGCAGTGCCACCTCTTTCCAGTACTTCTCAAGCTGGACTGGGCACAGATTTGACTTCATCATGTAAGCATGATTCATTCTATCCTCCTCAGGATACTTAGATTGAGCCACAGCCTCATCACCATGGATTATCTATTTATGGAAAAGATCCAGGACCTGTGGGATTAAGATCTTCTTTACATGCACCTCTAGCTGCACCAGTCATCACTCAGGTATAATTTTTGCTTTAGCAAATCTAGGAGATTTAGTCAGTTGTCAGTTTCACTCTTTTGATCATGATAGAATGCATAATGAAATGCTTGGTGGCGTTGGAAAATATGCCATAATGGATTTGTTAACTAATTTTTTTGTATCCATTCTGAAAGAAAGAATTTTACAAATTTCTCTCTTGGTATCTTCTTTAACCTTTCTTGACATGAGTCTCTGCCGAAATCAGTACCGGAATTTTCTGATGACATTTATAAATTTGAAGTATGTTTATGAATGCCCGCAAAACTTTTTCATCCAAGAAAGATGACATTAGAACCTGAGTGTGATGTAAATCACAGAAAATCCAGTTGATTTCTGATGGAGTTTAAGAGTGGTTGTTAATTTGTGGGAGTGCAAGAATGCATCAGGTTTTACAAGTGATGTTTTATGTGTACATGAAAATAAATTTGGGCAGTTGCTGTTGTGAAATTTGAGGATTTTTGTTTCCAGCATATATTGCAATTCCCTCAGCTCGGGGATATTATTGCTGGAAAAATTGTGATTTTTTCAAAAATTCAAATTATTGTGATATATATGGCAATATATTGTGATATTCTTAAAATATTGTGATACATCGAGAAATATCAAGAACCCATTGACGAGGTTTGCCTTCCATAACTATTCTTACTGGTTATTATGTGTTAGAACATAAATCTCAATTTAATTTGATTTCTCAAAATGTCAGATCTTGAAACTAGACGAAAAATATTTCATTTGGAGTATTTCCCAAAGGTCTTAAGACCAATCAACCTTTGGTTCACAGTCTCTTTCATATAAATGGGAAACTAGATCTCCTCCAGGTAACAAATCATTCTCCCATGAATATTACTAGTAAGTTCAATTACCATAAGTCTTACCCTTTGAAATTTAATTCCTAAATATGGTTTTTGGCTATAATATCAACATCTTGTTTCCATTTAAGTTCCTCAAATCAACATTTCACATATGCTAACACTAACATCTCAATCTAATAGAATCAGCATAGCAAGCTTAAGCCCATTCCTTACACTGTTTAAGGTAAAAATGTTGTGTCGATAAAATAGGATCAATTTTTTATTTCTATGCCTTGGCACCTAAGATCTATGTTCTGATACCTGATTATTCCTGTCTCGATTTCTCTTACAATTACAAGATTAGGTTGACAAGAAACAACATTGAGGACTTAATCATGTGTAACAAAGGCACCCTTTATTACCGTGTTTGTGGATTTATTGTAATTCACTACACATGATTCATATAGAATATCACAGATCATATGCAGACTGCATAAATTGCAGTTTCCATTGATTCACTCATTGATCAAATTATGGGGATCTCTTATTTTATTTTATAGCTTTCTAAGGGTTTATTTAAGTAGATGGATTGAGTAATACATTCAAGCCTCTCTAACGACTAAAACTATGACTTCTAACTTTATTAAAGAAGGGTTGTGATGATCACTGTATGATCAGTTTAGCATGAGGGATGCTAACAGGGCAGAATGATGGTAGATCTCTAACTCTAGGATACAAGACTTGATAAATGTCAACTGAGATTTGAACCCAACATAAACTTGTTATAGGATTAATCACAATTGGTGAAAGTGTCGATCAGATCAGGTTGTTGGATTCTGTACAATCTAGGATGAAAATGGTGATCCCTAATTGCATGATAAAATCATCCTCCTTCATTGTTGTATTCATAGATGCCTCCATGCCACAAATATTGGGTATTTTTAGGTATAGCCTCTCATTGAACCAATTTCTTGTCACATCAACAACTTATGCCTATCTCTATCATGATGGTTCCATTTTGTTGGTGTTAGACACCTGATGTTGATGACAATTGGAAGACTGCTTTGCCAATGTTGAGGCCAACTGTTGCTTCTGTTGATGTCAATCTAACTGTAGACTATTGAAACATGACAAGTCATGATTGTATGCTGCAGTTTCTGAATTTGGATACATATCACTCCTCCTCCCTTTAAATATGATGCCCCCATAATGTTTATTCAATCTCTAAGTCAATGTTGAGTTGAATTGAATCTAACTTGAGGATGGATCAATGGCCTTCCTGCTTAGAAGATCATGGCCCTCCATCATCTAGTCCTTACGATGTGGATAGTCACTTAGAAGTTGTTCTTCAGTCAACATTTTGTTTTTTAGAGGAAGTTGTCCTTTATGATAAGGATACATTTGTTTTATTTATGGAAAGCCGAAACGCCTTTGAGAAAGTCCATGGAGATAGATTTGCGTAGCTTGTTTGAAAGTGGAAGAGGCATGTATAATCCTAGCCTTCTATTAGATTTTAGGTGCGATTATAAGTACCTATTCAGATTGTCCAGTATCTTTCCCACTCCAAATTGAATAACAATATTGGAATGCTGTGGTGTGCTTTTTTATCAACTCCACTCTTCATACTCCTGGATTACATAACACGTCGAGTCATTACAAAATTCCCTTGTTGAGTTGAACGTCTTTGCCCTCTTCTTTGACTCTGCTTCTATTTTACTTATTCAGGTTTCCAAAGATGTCTCAAAAATATTTATTGATAGGGTAGAGGGTGTTGCAGTCATTAGAATTACTCCATCTTGCCTCAGTTAGTGTGCTGGCTATATTTATTTTTGGTTGATATAGGAAATCACTAGTCTATTTTGTTCTCCTTTCTTGTACTTTATGACTGAGATGAATTGTTGAATATGTCACCCATTTGAGTTGTCAAGTTTCCTACAACTTACGATAAGTTTGCAAGTATTGCAACAATTTATGGTTAGTATGCACAATGGTTTCTTAACCTTGCAAGTAATGTTGATTTGATTGTAGGATGATAATTGGAGGTCTGGAGGATAACTAAAACTCTAAAACAGATGGGACTGAATAAGTGATGGGTACGAAAGCTTGAACAAAAATAAGCAGTTAATACATGAGACATGCACAATGAATATTTGACTGCAACAGTGTTTGCATTACTGTGTAAAATTTCTGTACATTACTCGATGATGGAAAGTGTAGAAGCTGTGATGGTCCTGAGAGATTCGCTGTGAACAACAACAATAAGATCTTGCATTGGTCATGGGTTCTGGAATCATACAATTCCTGTTTATCATTGCTATTTAGATAGCCTGAACACTAAAACTGGAATTCCTCATGGTATTGGAGAAGGTTGTTTTGGTCTGGAAGTTTGATTGGAGTAGTAAGTGGTTATTATGGATAAAGAAGTTGCATCACATTAGGACGATATTGTGGTTCTAGAAGATAAGCAGAGTTCAAATTCCAGTTGTATTTCTAAGCGATAGGTAGAGATCATCCATTCTGGTTGTGAAGATTTAAGAAGCTTGATGTCAGCATCAAACTCGCAGTAAAGATATTTTACATATTTTTTTTATTTAGCAGTAGGAAAATAGTAGTTAGCAAAGAAGATCCATAGTATAATGGCATTCTCATCATCTTCGAGTATTTTGCTTTTTGAGATGAAGCTTGATGAGAAAAACTATGGGATCTGGAAATGCAAGATTGTAATATCCTCAATGCAATTATAGGAAAAATTGTTGTATTTGGGTGATATTTCGTCAAACTATTTGTATACTACTCATTTAGGACATTCTCCAAACATTTTGCAAGTAACCAAGCACACATAAAATGAGAGAGAGACACATTGGCTTTTCTTTATTCTTTTTTGGTAAGATTGGAAACACAGGAGGAGGATATATGCGACATTGAATTATTGTTTAACAGTCTGAGCTAAGAGTCAAAATTTTTGTTTAAGCAGATATTAGTTTCTTATGGCTTCTTTTTCATACTTAATAATAGAACTAATCCATATAAGATTTGCACCATCTGCAATTCAGTGAGAGTGAGCTCTTTCATAACTTGGACTGTAGCTTGGTAGAGAAATCCTTTGTGGAGTGGAGTTTTATCTTGATCCCGGGCTCTGAAAATGATGAATGGTATGTGGGTTATTGCTTTTAGGTAGTAGTTTATAGTTAAAAGAAAATGATAGATTGTATGTGGTTTTTTGTTTTTAGGTCATCTGTAGAGTAGTTCATAGTTGGAAAAAATGATGGATGGGTTTTTGCTTTTAGGTCAATTGTAGAGTAGCCTATGTTTTGAAAGAAAATCTTGTTGTTGGATTACAGATTTGTAAACAGAGATTTACTTTGCAACAAAGATATTGTAATACAATATGATTTAGAGGGCATACCTTGAAGGCTTAGGATGAAAGTATGAAAGGGATAATCAACGCAGACAACTAGTGTAAGCATGAAGACTTGTATGAACAATTACTGGAAGATTGAAAGACAAGGGCAGGATGAGGTAAGGCCACAAAAATTTGTTAAAAAACGATACATATTCCTAGGCTTGTTAATGTTTTTACAATGTTTTAGAAAATAGTATATTTAACTTATTTTTCTTAAAATTGAAAATATATTTTCTATTTTCTGAAAAACAAAAATCTGATTTTCTCATTGGTTAAGGACAGCCCATATTTGACAAGGACAGCCCAGTTTTGACGTAAATGCCTGCAGTAGGATTGAAATTTTTAATAATTTAAAAATAGTTTAAAAATAAAAAAATTGCAGAAAATTACAGGCAGGGCACACATGAGGCACGTCATCTTATGGAAATTGGCTACCTCTTGACCCTCCACGAATCCCAAATTACAGAGCACCTGTTGAAGCTCCGTGGAGGATATGAAGCCATCATTATTCAGAACATAGACCTTGAAATCCTTCATTAAATCGTCACACCCATCGCCATGGCTTAATTCATCTTTTGATCCATCGTCGGTGAGAACAGATTGACACATGCCAACAAATTCTTCAAATGTCAAACTACCATATTCGCTCTGAGGCATTGGTACAACCACATATTTCAAGTCTTCTTCTGAAATGTCCATTCCAAGCCTTCGTAGGTAGCGATTCATCTCAGTTACAGTCAGCCTCCCATCCCCATTTTCATCTACAGTCTCATACAGTCTGCGAATTTCACGGGTAGCTATACAAATCACCATTTCTACTGTATATTTTTTGGACAAGTCAGTGCAACACGAATTATATGGTAATTGCACTGCGGGACTTTGAAAGAAAAAAACCATAGCAAAAAAAATGTAATCTGTTTAGAACATACAAGCCAAGCCTATATTTGGATTCCTTGATCAGGACCTGCTTTGTTTTTTGTGAAGACAATTCTGATTCTTTCTAGTTGGTTAATACAGGCCCGCAAAGAACATCAACCATTCTTTCAACGACTACAAAAAAAACATGTCTCTAAGCTATAGTCTGTGAAACATGTCCAGTGATGTGCTGGACTTTGTTGCAAACAAGATGTACCATATTTTTTTGCTTGTCTTTCCCGAAATGTTAATTTTCTATTTTGGGGCAACTGTTTTGTCTTCATGTTTTAAGATAAATGTTTCCGTCATTTACCTAGAACTTCCTTTTTCTTTTCTCAAGGGAAAAAACGAATAATAAAAAAAACACATCGGCTATGTCTAGAAATGCATATTTTGTAACAAATTCATTAAATATTTTTAATTTTTCACATTTTTGTTACCAAGTACAATACTTTGGAAAATGTATTCTATTCTAGTTATAGGAGAGAAAAAAAAAGAACTTGAATACTTTTCCTTGCTCCTATTACAGTAGAAGGGGAAAAAATATAAATAGACATAAAAAATGATCATGCGTCAGACCCAAATCTAATTAGAGTGATTCAACATGTTGTAATATTTTTTTCCCTTTCACCATGCAATGACATGTTCTTTTCTTGTCAAGTATTTTACGGTAACATAGTAAATATAAAATCCTTTTTTTATTGTTTTTAATGGACTTCACCTATTGCTTGGCAAGGCCTGTATACATAAATCAATTACAATTGTTTTTTAGAAACTATAGAGCGGCTATTTAGTCGCTACAAAAAAAAGGTGACCTCCTTTAACAAAACTACACATTGTATGCCTATTTGGCAACTATTCAGTGTAATATGCAAACATAGTGTTCAACATACACAGTGCCTATAATATAGGTTGAAAGAGAGAGCTACTGCCATTGATGGTTGCATTTCGTGAACTTTACATAGAACATGAAAATTTCTCCAGCATGAATTATCCATACTGACTAGTTGTCGAAAGATGATATGCAACATGATGATTCCCGCATTCAACTTTATGTTTTTGCTTTTGCGTAGCTGCCACGTGGCGCGTGGCCCACACCCTTTGGCAGGGACTAAGATGCCATGTAGCTTTTTCTCTTGTTTATTTACTAACCGTAAGGTAAACCTTTTCCTAACCTTAATTATTTGTATACAATAGGTGCAGTTTTTTCTGTGTTGTTCTTTTCTCTAGTTGTATTTTGCTTTTTTATTGTTTGTCTAATTTGTGATCTTGTACACCATTGTATGAATTATTACTTCTTGACGATTGACACACTGAATTCCAACAACAGTTCACATTCCAAGCTTTGGTTTATCCAAACCTTTAGCGAGCAAACCTTCAAGAATCAACATTACTGATGACACCATTGAAGATGGCACAACTTCAAGGCTTGTATCATTACCTTGGCTCTCTCTTCAACGTTTAATACTTGGACTTGTAATTTAAACATATCATTTATCTCTCATTTAATTTTGTACTAGTAAAAGTGACCAAGGATTTGTACTAGTGTACAAATCCTTGGTCGCATGGTCACTTATCTCTCATTGTTTTGACATATTGCTAATCTTCCACTTGTCAAAAGACTACATTTTGAAATGCTAATCTTCCACTTGTCAAAAGACTACATTCTGAAATGCCTAGACTGTTCCTTCACTCAAAAAATATGACTTGTAAAAATTTCAGTTATTCATAACTTTGTATTTACATGTAGACTCCGGCTTGGTGTGTCCAATGTTAATATCCCACTCCTTACATTTTATTCTCATATCAATCCATGAGGAATTCTATTTAAGGGTGCTAGCTCAATGGTAGAGCACCTGCCTTATAGGCAAGAGGTTGGTGGTTTGATTCCACCGTGCCCTATTTATATTCTGAAACCACTAAAAAGAGAATGACTGGTGTTATCGTCTTAAGCATCGATGCAACTACTCGGTGGTAAAAGAAACAGAGGCGCGATATGCATAGATTATTTAAATCAAAATTGTTTCGACCTAATCACACATTCTGTGAGCATGCGAATGGTTAGGACTCATAAAATTTCACGGTGGACTCATAAAATTTCACGGTGGATTCCCTATCATTCCGTTATTTGAATAAAAATCACAACTCTTCCTATGATCGGGCGCATTCTATGCCACATTACCTAGATTTTAATTCTACTGTTGGTAACATATAACAAATCGATCATTTTACTCTAGCTTCTACAATTCAACGCATATATATATATATATATATTAGTTGACCGATCTATCACAAAATAGCACATTCATATTAATCAACGGAGCTAGCATGTAACTGCTCATATATTTTAATGAGCAAATTTGATATGTAACAACATATATGTTTGACAGATCTATCACATTATAGTATATTTGTATAAATCTACTAGCAGGTAACCGTACATATAATTTAATCAACAGATTTGCCATGTAACCGTGTTTATGAAGAGAGAGAGATTTTCCATCCATATATATATATATATATAACGATCTAGGTTATTATATCTGAAAAAAATTCAAAGGTAGATTTCACATAGCCGAAATTTAAACGAAATCCCAGTCAAAAAAATGACTTAACAACTGTAAGAACTTTAAAATGAGTTGCACTATTAGATCTATACATCAAATCTATTCAATAAAAATGGCCATACTCCAAAACAGAGGTTGTGAAAGAACTCATTAAATACCATTTTTTAGGGTGACCTTTTACCACATCCATTTTCGTGTTTCAAATAAAACTTTTCCAAAATACATAAAGTGTTTAAAGAATTGAACCATCTAAGATCCTCAAACTCTAAAGACATTTCAATCTTGTCTTTTGTTTGCAAAATTAATTTAAAATTTTTCCAAATATGCAAACATTGTAAAACCAAGTAAAAGCTAATGCTCATTCCCATTAATATGGGAATGCAATATGGCTCATTCCCATTAATATGGCTTGCTAGAGCATTCTCATTCAATATAGAGTTGCAACTACTGTCCATTTAATATGGCTTTTTATCTTCAATCTTCTGAATCCAATCCATGATTTTTAACAATATAAGTCGTCATTGTTTTTTAAATAATAAAGATTGTTATATTTTCAACATTATGTACGCTGCAAAAGTACATACATGATCCTTTGTTCGTTGGAGACAATGCTAAGTAAGCTTTTTCATTGTAAATGTAAGCCGAACATATAACTATATGAAAGGCTTTATCCATTTCGGTATTTTAGTGCATATTTAATTAAAATAAGGCAAAGTAAACTACCACAAACAGTCTTTTTGTTTAAAGTTATTTCACTTAGATGACATTAAAAAGGCTTATCGAAGAGGTTAACTCTTTTAATATTCTATTTATATGTCTGTTTATAATAATAATAATAAAAAATTCGAAAATAATATAAGTAAACCACCACAAATCCTATTTTGTTAAATTTGAAAAACTTTTCTTAAGTTATTTTACGTGGATAACCACAAACCCTTTTAATATAGTTATATGTATATATAATACAAATAAAAATTATAATATTTAATTTAGAGGTGTTTTATAAAGTTTTTTCAAGCATAGATGTTTTATATAGTTTATTACCAAAGCCCATATTTATGATGTAATGTAAATACATTATTTGCACCTTCCAATGAGAGGTAGGCATAGAGGATTTTGTTGGTAAAACACCTATAATCAAAATGACCTTAATGATATGCATTCAGTGTGAATGAAAATGAATTTTGTGACCATATGTCCATTTTAATCATGGCCATATAAGGTTGATTGGCTTTTTGGGGCTGATATCAACGAAGAAACCCAACAACCCAATCCTTCTGACATCTTGTGTGTGACATTCATTGGCAAATATCATCTCTTGAGAACTCCTTTATCTTTTTCTACCTCATTAAAAAGGAATGAATGATTTCTTTCTACCAAACTTGGGTGACCTACACAATGAAACCTATGAGTAGATATGTCCTATGGTTGTGAGAAAAGTTACCATTCCAACTCCCAAAATCCCAAGGTCTATTACATCAGAAGATAGAGAAGTCTAAGCAGAATAATATGATGCATTTCCAGTCAGCATGTAGTTGCCCCAAAGATTGAGACATTGTCAACTATAAACCATCATGATGATCCTCTGAGATCAATAATGAATATATCATCCTCTAATCAATCTTCATGGATGAATCCTACTTATTTTTCTTCACCATAATTGGTTACATTGGTTAGAAGGATTTGGAATTATCGGAAATGGATACATGGGTGATCCGAGGATTATTTCCCAAGAACCTACATTTTGTCCCTATACCATAACATAGGCTCCTAGAACCATCCACGACATGAAAATACTAAAAAAATGGCAATGTGTTACTCAAAAGCTAAATATTCCTTGCCTATGGCCTATGTGGTGGTACAGAGGAACACCCATAGGTCACAAGACCTTGAGGTAACTACCAGTTATTATAAACTAGATTTTGATCTAACACCATGGACACCGTGGATTAGGCTTCAAGAACCATCCATGATGTTGTAAATATTGAAATGGCCACCATACCCACTTGCAAGCTAAATATTCCTTGTGTAGGAATCATGTGATGATTAGGGCCCTACACATGGCCCATTAGCCATAAAGGATAATGTTATGGAACACGAGTTTGTATTTTGACCATGGATCATGGAAAGTTGGAATGTGAGAACCATCTTTGATGTGAAAAACCTAGCATGACTACCTCAATTGTAGAGCTCTAATGGGATATGGTGTTGAATGATGATGCACACCCTTCCTAACACTACAATAGCTTGTGTGCGCTTAGCTCCAATGTTTTGATGAGATGCATTGTTGAACCCATGTGACACACCTAACCCACGTACATAAATGACTTTTAGGGGGTTTTAAAAAAACTTCCTCGAAAATTTCAATTCGCGTGACTTTTAGGGGGGGAGTTCAACAAACTACCTCCAAAAGTGTAATTCTCATGACTTTTAAGGGGGGTTTCAAAAACCCGCCTCCAAAAGTTCAATTCGCATGACTTTTAAGGGGGGGTTCCAAATAACCGCCTCCAAAAGTTCAATTCTCATGACTTTTAGGGGGGGAGCTCCAACAAACCGCCTCCACAAGCTCAATTATCATGACTTTTAAGGGGGGTGCCAAAAAAATGCCTTCAAAAGTTCAATTCTCATGACTTTTAAGGGGGGTTCCAAACAAACCGCCTCCCAAAGTTCAATTCTCATTACTTTTAGGGGGGGGTTTGGCAAACCGCCCCCAAAAGTTATGAGAATTGGGATTTTAGGGGGGGTTTCCAACAACCGCCTCCAAAAGTTCAATTCTCATGACTTTTAAGAGGGGTTCCAAAAAACCGCCTCCAAAAGTTCAATTCTCATGACTTTTAAGGGGGGTTTTGACAAATCGCCCCAAAAAGTTATGAGAATTGGGCTTTTAGGGGGGGTTTTCCAACAACCTCCTCCAAAAGTTCAATTCTCATGACTTTTAAGGGGGCTTCCAAAAAAATCGCCGCCAAAAGTTCAACTCTCATGACTTTTAAGGGGGGTTTGACAAACTGCCCCCAAAATTTATGAGAATTGGGATTTTAGGGGGGGGTTTACAAAAACCGCCCCCAAAAGTCTAATTTCCATGACCTTTAGGGGTTGTTTTAAAAGACCACCTCTAAAGGTCTGAAATTTTTTTTAGGGGGGGTTTTACTAAGATCCCCGCAAGCCAAAACCGCCCCTAAAGGGCTATTTTGTTGTAGTGATAAGGAAACAATGGCTGACCTAGTTGCAATAGATGAGTCATTAGAAATTCAAATCCAAACATAAAAAATGAATGAATATAGATCCATTTGACGTCCCAATTCCAAAAGATGTTGATATTGAAATAGTGTTGACCAATAAATTAAATAAGTTTGAAAAGACGAATGTTTCAAGAATAAAGTTCGAAATACAAGGGTGGTTTATCGTCATCCAAATCATACGAGTTGTCATGATCAACGACAAAATCAACATGAATATAGAAAACAATCTTCATATATACAAAAGAATCATGATGTCAAAGAAGGGCATAAGTAACACAATGTTTGGAAGCATAAAACAATTTTTTTTGTCCAGATAGCTATGATGTAGAACAAAATCAAGGTAAAAACATAAGGGGAGATTCTACTATGTTAAAGAGAATCTCAAAAGTAAAATCTTATAAATGTCCAAGTTATAGAGGTCGTCAACATGTAGTATTGCAAAAAATTGAGTTAGGGTGTTTAGACCCTCTTACAATTTGACAATTGTGTTTAACACTTCAGAGATCATATTGTCTTGTATTGCCAACTTCAAGAACAATGAATTACGACAAAGCATTACAGTCTAGAATGAGGATATAGTTCTTTCCATAAATGCTTTGATAGCACATAATCTTAAATGGGTAAACAATGTTGTGAACACAAATATATATTAATAATCATAAATATCCATAATAATATACTAACAATAATAATAATCATAAATACATATTATAATAAATAATAATAAATATTTATAAATATAATAATAATAACAAATAACTAAAGGGTACATATCTATTCAAATGTATGACCATTCATTGTATATTTATACACAACAACACATTCTATTGTAAAATATTTCATATTTCTCATATTATATTTACATTCTTATATGTATGGATTCTTTTATACTATCTTATCTATTTTTTTTTTTATATTTAGTGTTTCAACCACATTAGTTTATACCAACATTTTGGGCCAACCAAATGTCGCAAGCAATTATGAGAGGTGGAGCTATAAACAAACATTTTCTCACCATGTCTTAAGGGCTTCTTTAATGGATAGACCCCTCCAAATAACTTTCAATCCCATAATGTTTTCCACCTCTTGTCAAACTTGGACAGTGTAAGAACAAGTCACAATAAGATGGTAGTTGGATTCATCATTTACCTTGCAAAGGAGGCACCTACCAAGATCATGTTTCATTATTTTTTGGAGATTATCCTAGGTTAGAGTTTTGTCTTTTTGTAACCGAGGAAATCTACAACTGGGGATGGGCATGTGCTCATGTGACATAGGGTTGATTATGATCTGGTAGGGTTGATTCCGGTATGTTACCACTACACCCCTAGGCGTACCAATGTTGCCCCACGCATGACACACATGGCTAGTCAAGGTATGAAGCCGCGATGTCACAATGAGTGTCTTAATACTGCACCCTATCACCAATGAGAGCTCATGTTAGAGCGTTGTTATTTAGCACAAGCCATATCAATATTTAAAAAGAAGTTAATGCTTTACAACACAAAAATGGAAAATAACATACTTCATATCCACCAAGTTTCAATGGTTAAAATATCTAGCATGGCAAAGAATTTGGATTTGACATGGTTTAAAGGTAAGAAAATTATACAAAGTTTATGTTTACAATTTCCAAGAATTTTACCTAAAAATATATTTTGAAGAGATTTTAGTTTTCATAATTATTCTCACCATGCATAAAAATATAAATTCATAGAAAATTAAGTGGAATCATTTTTCTTTTATTTGAACTTTGTAATGTAAAAACTATTCACTAGTACTTTATATACACTTTACTCTCTAAAATAAAATGAGCTAATGTAAAGCAAAAGCATTTTTACTTGTAACTGAAAAGTATATTGCCTACTTTGGCATGTACGAATAGGGTTGAGGACAAAGCCATAAAACGAGGGAACATAATGAAACATTTAAAATCATAAAACAAGGGAACATAATGAAATGGAGTTGTCTAAAAATTCAACGATTTGACTTGGACGGGGACTTTTCATTGGATTCCGACGTTTTTTATTTTGCAAAATCATAATTTAACTATGTTTTAATGGCGATTTTGATGGTAGAAACGTATTCAACATCATCAAAACACTGTGGGGCACCCAAAATTTCACAGTTTGAGGATTGTAACCAGTATTTTTAAAAAAAATTGTTGGATTTTTTCAAAATTATGTTGGAAAAATCAAATTTTTCCTTTTGAAATTGTAGAACTTTTAGACTACGCGTAATGACACATTTAAAATTAGGTACATATATGTATATATCCTTATCACGAGAAAATGACACATAGTAGATAGTTTTACGAATAGGGTTGAGGACAAAGCCATAAAATGAGGGAACATAATGAAACATTTAAAATCATAAAACAAGGGAACACAATGAAACATTTAAAATCACAAAACAAGGGAACATAATGAAACATTTAAAACTAGGTATATATGTATATATATCCTTATCACGAGAAAATGACACATAGTAGATAGTTTTATAATCGATGTTTTCGGGGACTAAAGGTTTAGACAATAATATATTCATTAAAACTTCGACATGCCACTTACAGGAATTGATTGTGGATATAGAGGATAACACTCATCCCAACTCTGTGGACTAGACCCAATTGAGAAAAAATCTAGATAATCTATATATACCCATTTCAAAAACCCATCAACTTCAAATTTTTTTCTCATTTTTTCAAAGATGGCAAAACTATCAATAACTGAGTTGTCAAATGGGCAGCGAGGACAACCATCAATGGCAGTATCCACGTCACTTAAAATAATTTGTTGGTGGTCCATAAAGGGGCAAACTTCCACTCTTGCCACATACCTCCATATCTTGGATAGTTAATTTGTTTCCTTACATACAAGAAAAAATGAATTCTAAACCAATGAGAAAACTCACCAACATTTCTTTATCTATATCATTTACTTATTTATTATTATTAAAATTACATAAATACATTGTCCAAAAACCCACCAAACTTGAACATTCCTTTGTCTTTGTCTATATTGTCTACCTATTAATTCACTTGTTACGCCGAAGGTGTATATTAAGGGGTCGACTCCCCTCAGGCCATCGTCGTCTGTCAACGGCAAATGAG
This sequence comes from Larix kaempferi, assembly GCA_027924585.1. Lineage (NCBI taxonomy): Eukaryota > Viridiplantae > Streptophyta > Pinopsida > Pinales > Pinaceae > Larix > Larix kaempferi. The sequence continues at coordinate 11,191,766 of BSBM01000249.1, forward strand.
GAGCTGCCCCTTGTCATTAATTTATATAATAAAATTTCCTTGTCATTAATTTAATATAATAAAATTTCTACGGCGGTGTGACATTCCGGGCGGGAGACGACACTCCATGTGGCAGTGCGTCTCGGAGATTGCACAGCCGTGGAGACGGATCATAAAGCAACGAGAAAGATCTGCATTAACCAGGAGATGGGGTCGACCGCCGCCCGAGCAGAGCCATTTGATGGCACGAAAGCAATCGTCGCATGGAATAGGATATCAGTACTCCGGAGAGCGCTTGTAATCCACAGAGATTACTATAACTCTGCACCTCCTTGCCAAGCACTTGCAGAATATATCGTCTAACAGAAAATGGGGAGAGAAGCTAGTGAACCTTCTTCCATGGAAGTAGAGTACGATGGGAAAAATGGGGCCAATGCCTCTTTCTTTCTCGCTTCCTCCGACGGCTTCGAATCTCCCTCAACCGACAGGAATAGACGAACCCACACTCTCGTCCCGGTATCGACGACGACGTCCTTGGTGTAAGCCCCACGTGTGGGTGTGTTTTTGGCAGGGATTTTGTACTCTAGGCAGTTCGCGAGCCACCGGTTGAAGCTTCCAACCTTCCTCACAAACCCCACGAGTAGGCATACTATTCTCACTTCAAGTGGAATCACTCTTTCATGTCACATCTAATTTTTTTAATCTGATCGTTCTTTTAAAAAAACTGCGTCTCACTGTCAAAAACTGCAATTTGATTTCATGGTTGTTTGGATACCGGTGTAAAATCGGAGGCTGACGCTGTTGTCTTCTCAAAACTGAAACATTTTGGCAATTTGTTGGAAACTATACTTGTTCCACCTTTTAATTTTACCCCACGATGCTATGCCTGCTCCTTCCACCGTCTTCTCACTCGTTTACATGGCCTCTACGGCCTTCTCCACATGTCCCACTTTGATATTTTCTAGCAATTCATCTGGTTTTTTTTCATCGAACTCCACTGAAGCGGCTTGGAATATGGTGATCGGAAAACCAGCCAAGATGACCAACAGAACGTTCCAACTCAACTTTATATCCATAGTTAGTTCAATATATGTTCTGTTCTAGTTAATTGTAACAAAAACTGAAACTCACAAGGCTAAGAAGCGTTTCTCCTACTGTTTTCCCTAATTTGTTCAGAAGTGAGATGGATAACTGTTGTTTCTTCAGGAAGTCAAGGAGGAGTTGAGGATTTACAATAACATAAAATGGTGGGCATCCACGTCCAAGCTCCACGTGAATCTTTCTTCTCTCGCACTCTGCTTCTCTTCTACACATATTATAATACTTGTCAAATAAGCTGGTGTAAATTAGAGCTCCATAGAATTGGAAGGACACTCGTCAATTCTCACATGCTCCTATATTTACTTACCACGGCATTGTACTAGATACATAATCTATTAAAATATTTACTTACCACGGCACTGTACCATGCATAGAACATAATCTATTTAAAACAGATTTCATAAAAGCAATCTATCATTCATTCACACATCATTATCTACTTAAAGTAGAATTTTATAGTAAACTTTATCATATATACCATGGGATTTTTATAGCAACACTCTATCATACTTATAGTAAGCTTTATCATATATACAATGGGATTTTTATGACAACCATCATAATCATGACAATAAACATTATAGAACCAGGTTATGAAGTTCCAAATGTGAAGATATGAACAGTGTAGTATGCCAAGCCGAACACGTAGCATAACATGGTCTATGGCTTATTCAACGTTGTGTTCATGGTTAATTACTTGCAGTTCTTCAGTAATATCAGTTCCATTGCCAAATCTAGTAGAAGTTCTAATTTTTAAAGCACACATGGCACGACTCCTTTTGGCAGTTATTACAACTAATTTACTTTGGTGGCAAGTGGGTGGCAACTGGCCGGATATGAGTAAGTGACAACTATGGTATTGGATATGAGTAGTACGTTGAACATTGGATTTTATGATGTTTGGATAATAAATATTCTAATATGAAATTGAATGTCCACATTTGTGTAACTCATATCACATATGTGCAATGTCACCATCCAACTTCCCTTATCTATTAGTTATCTTCGACGTTAGGTTGTTATTTTCCATGGATGGAACCATGGTTCCGTGTTTGGGTACATTATGTAATATAATACATAAACGACATTACATATTAACAAGATAAGGGAATTTAGAGCATTCCCTTACGTGTCTATGGCACAACTTTCCATAAAAAAGCTTGCAAGTAATATTAAACACAATTATTTTTAATGGTTTTTATATATAATATTAGTAATTATCTTTATTATGCAAATATATAAGGTTGGATTTCGCCCTTTTGAACCTAAATCTTCCTAATTTTGCTTTTTTTACATTGTTTTCTAATACAATTTAGATGAATCTGTAAAAAAATTTAAAGATGTCAAATAACATTGTTTATAAAAAACTCTTCAAACTAGCAAAATCAATGAATATATATTTAGCTTTATTCAATATTTTTTTTTTCCTCGGAAAAAATCGTAATTTTATTTCAAAAAGATGAACAAAATTACACTCTGCACATGTAGTAGAATCACTGAGATCCCTACATTGTCACATATTTACTGTCCCATATTGACATCATATCTAATGTCCCATACAACAAGTCACTGCTGACCATAGTTCCCGCATATATCCAAATACATAAGAACTATTACTATAACAGAAAACAAAACCATCATTTGTCATCAAAAACTGAGCTATTGCTCAATTCTGTGCCTCAATAACCTCATGAAAAGGTCTATGATAATAGCTGAAAGTGCCTCCAGGAGAATGAATTGTAATCCTCCAAATACCAAGATCTAATTCCTGCTGCGTTGCGTCCTTAGAGAGCTGATCAGCCATCCCATTCCTCTCCCGGTAAATATGTGTAAATGAAATGTGATTGAAGGATTGCTTCAACCGTATCACCTCCTCCAGGATAGGTGATAGTACCATCACATGGCAAACTGTGATCTCCTTAGCCCAGTCAATAACGACCATGGAATCTCCAAAAATCTGAAGTGATAGGGAGCCTTGTTCAAGTGCAAATAACATCAGTAGTTTAAGTGACATGAGTTCAGCAAAGTTATTTGATCCTCTCCCCAATCCAGCCACCAGATGAAAATAATGGTCCTTAGCTTTGTAAAGAATTCCCCCCCCTCCACACACCGATCCATGGTCCAATGAAGCTCCGTCAAAAAAGGCCCATGGCAATGATTTATCAATCTATTCCTCACGCACAGAACGTGTTCTAATCGCCTGGGCAGGGGCCATGTATTGTTGTATCACCGCTACTGCGTGAGCCCCTACAGTCTCCAACGGTACCCTGCGATCATGGAAAATGTGTTGATTTCTGGTAATCCAGATCCCCCAGGCGAAAATACACGGTATGGCACGGATGGATGAAGTTTTGTGTAATGACCACCACCCCTGGAAAGATGCAAGGACGCTCTCGCCCCTCCACCTCATCTGAATATGCAAATAATTGCTAATATCATCCCAAACTGCCTGTGTAAACCGACAATGAACAAATAAATGTGCAATAGTCTCTTCCGCATCCCGACAAAGAGGGCAGATCCCCGGACCCTGGAGAAATCGTTTTTGCAGAATGTCCCAGGTAGGTGCCTTATTTTCCAATATTGCCCAGAATAGTAATTTCGCCTTACTCGGACACCTTAACTTCCACAAATATTTCCACCACCACACCAAATCCCTGTTATGTACTTCCACATTTTGTTGGATATATCTATTTTTTGGTGTGTAAATACCCGAGGGATGGTGATCCCAGATCAGTTCATCAACCCTATCGGTCAGTCTAATATTTGTAATTCTTAAGAGCCGCAGAAAATCCTCCCAAGCCCCCTGCAGATCTGCATTGATCTCCAGTCACTGTGCAGAGATCCACCCCTGATGCCAAAGAGAAGATGATATCGAATCCGCTATATCAGTCAGAAAATGACAGCCTCTAGCAGCCAAATAAGTCCTCAAGACCGCAGGGAGGACATGTGCACCCCTACAGCCAACCCAGGGGTCCAACCCAATATGGATGAGACGTCCATTGCCAATCCTCCACACTAATCCAGATCCGACCAATGAGAAATGTTGCACCACCGCCTTCCAGACCACAGAGCAATTTGCCCTCGACTTATTTCCCATCCTGATCCATTCGAGAAGAGTAAGAGGAGCAATATATTTATGATATACTACTCTAGTCCAGAGACTTTGTGTATGGATAAGTCGCCACGACACTTTGGCCCCCAATGCTTTGGCAAACATAAAAATATTCTTTAACCCCCATCCTCCTAGAGCTTTTGGAACAGCAATTCTTTCCCATCTGACCCACACCAATGCTCGATGCTCACTCTTCCCCTTCCAAAGAAAAGCAAAACACAATCTTCGGATCTGCTCCAGGACACCTTTGGGGATCCAAGCAAGAGACATCCAATACACCGGAATTGCTTCCAAAACAGATTTGACCAGAACCAGCCTCCCAGCCCGAGAGAGCCATTTATGACTCCATCCATGTAGTCGCTGATCCAATTTTGCTAATAACCAGTGCCAATCAGCCTTCAGATAAGCATTCGGTTTCAAGTGAAAGCCAAGGTACTTTAATCCATCATCAATATCCAATGTCTGATAAGGTAGTTTGTTAGCCAGTCTTTGAATCTCCTGCTCTATTAAATTCGAGCATGTGATAGTAGATTTGTCAATATTCACTAACATACCCGCTGCTACTTGCACTAAATGTAGACCTTCAACCACCTTATCAATATCCTGTCACGAGCCATCACAGAATATCAAAATGTCATCAACAAAAAGAAGATGTGTAATATACAAAACCTGAGAAATGGATATTCCCCGAAAGGAACCATCAGCTTTTGCATTCAGTATAAATCGACTGAGTCCTTCAGCAACAAGGAGAAACAACAGCGGAGATAGGGGACATCCCTGTCGTAGACCCCTTCCCGCATGGAAGAATGGACTAGCAGAACCATTGATCAGTACAGCAAAGCTAACCGTAGTGATGCAGGCCATAATCCATCTAATAAATTCGTAGCAGAACCCCAGGTGAGTAAGAAGCATCCGGATATATAGCCAGCTAACCCTATCAAATGCTTTAGAGAGATCAATATTAATCACGGCACCCTTCTGCTTCTGCACTTTCAGTGTGTGTAAACCTTCCTGGGCAACTCCAATGGCCTCATGTATTTGGCGACCTTCCAAGAAGCCAAATTGCTCACAAGAAATATGCTGCGACAAAATATTCTTGAGTCTCCTCGCCATAACCTTAGATATGATCTTATAGATACAATTGCAGAGAGAGATAGGTCTGAATTCATCAAAGCTGTCAGGCTTGTCCGTCTTCGGAATGAGAGCTATAAAGGTGGAGTTGAAGGGGCCATGGACAAACCCAGCCTTTCGCGATTCTTCCACCACATTCAATAATTCCTCCCCGAAGAAGTCATAGAATCCTAAGAAGAATTCTATAGGCCAGCCATCTGGCCCCGGGCTTTTATCTTTATGAAAGGATTGCATGACCAGCGAGAGCTCAATCGGCAACACCTCCTCCATCAACTGTCTATTTTCTTCCTCCCCCACAAAGCGAGGGAAAAGATGAGTCACCTTAATAACCTCAGCAATGGAGGCTCCAGGTTGAGCAGTGAATAAATCACCAAAATGTTTAACACCCAACTCCGCTAAGCCATCAAAGCTGGAGACCGGTTCCCCTTCGTTAGATAGTTCCCAAATAGAGTTGGTGAATTTCCTCCCCTTAGCGTATGCTTGAAAAAATTTTGTATTCTCATCACCACACTGAAGCCATATCGCCCTGCTTTTCATCCTCCACATCTCTTCTCTCTCACACAGAATCACATTCCTGCGTCTCTCCCACTCCACCAGCTCACCTTTCTGCTGTTCATCCAGATATCCCATTCCCCGACTGTTAAGAATCCGATCAATATTCTGCTCAGCAGCCCGCAAAGTCTGTTCATCAATAGCCCTTCTATCATGTGCCCAGGAAATAGTGGCCTCTTTGATTCGCTTAAGATTGTGTTGGAAGTGTGCACCTGCATGTATCAGAGAATCAAGAGGTCGATGAACCCACAGATCCTGAACCATCTTCAGATAATCCGCCTCCTTCAGCCAACTAGGATTGAATTTGAAAGGGCTGGGAGGTTTTTTCCTACCACCACGTAACTCCAGGAAGATGGGGCAGTGGTCAGATATCCCACCTGACCCTACCCACTGCCTGACAATATCAACACCCAGTGCCAACCCATCGGCCACCAGAAACCTATCCAGTCTCTTAGCCACCCGATGTTCCCCTGCTCTCTTATTCCTCCAAGTAGGAGTTAACTTGGATGGTAAAATGTCGAGAAGATCCTTCCTAGCAAAGGCATGAATGAAATAATTTGCTAATGTATCCGGCACAGCCCGAGGTCCCCACACTTCAGAAGTCCCCAGAGTAAGATTGAGATCCCCACCCAAAATCACATCCCTTCCATCAAAAAGATCCATACATAACAAGGCGTCCCAGAATCCAACCCTATTTAAATAGGGCCCGTAGATATTGAGAACCGTGATCAACCTCCCAATCTCAGCATCCCAGACTTCCAAACCGATACCAGAAGAAATTCCCCAAGAACAATCACATCTGCAGCTATTAACCTTCCACCCCGAGGCCAGCCCTCCAGAGCGCCCCCGTGCATCCACTCCAACAAACTTCCAACCAGGAAGCAAAGTTTCTAATGCCCGTACAACATCCTCACTGCCACCCAGAGTTTCTTGCAGCAGTAAAACATCCGGTTGATTAAAGTCTACCAGCCTCCTAAGCGACGATTTTTTAATGGGACTCGCCAACCCACGACAGTTGAAGGACATAATCTTCATATCAAACCCCCTTCCTGGGCTTTCACTGCTCTAAGTGCCCACTCAATAGAAGATTGTGTACCCATCACTAAATCCACTTTTGCCCGGTCTTGTGCCTTAGACAAAAGGGATTTACGGCCCCGACCTTTCCCCCCAACACTATTGGCCAATTCAGGGAGTCCCTTCCCCCCCATACCAGCTACAGGGATCTCCCTACTTCGAAGAGCATAACGGATACTACGACCCTCAGAGTAGATAGAGCGTTTGGTGGATACAATGGGCGTCGAGAATCCACTATCCACATCAGTCAGCACACAAGGAGCTACCGGACATGGAATGACAGTATGGGCAACAGGAGGATACCCAAGCCTACCGTCCCCCAAAGCATCAGAAACATCAAATAATGAAACAACAGGTGAAAATAAATGTGACATACCCGAGGACTTCTCAGCTGAACCCCGCCGAGTTATGGATAACTGCTGATGCAAACCGTAGGTAGTCAATGTATTAGGAGTCGTTGATCCCAAGGGAGCCCCCTCATCATCATGTTCCACACTCCCCATGTGCACCTTACCATTGTTCACCGAAGATGGCAGCAAATCCGTTGATCCTTGCCTCCCACAGATATCAGCTGGTACCACAGAATCGTAGATGACCCCCCTGTTTAAAGCAGGCCCACACCCATCATCCGCCACTGCCTGAGAGTAATCCTTCGACACAGGATCTGTACCTACATCAACTACCTCATCAGTCAGTGGCTTACAATTCCGAAACAGTAAAGGACATCTGGCAACCATATGTCCAAGTGAGTGGCAGCGGTGGCACCTAAACGGCACACCCACATAATCCAGGGTTTGAACAAAGTCCCCCTCCTTGGATTGTATCTTGATCTCAGCAGAGAGTCCCAGCCGAAGATCGATATTTACCAATATCTTCGCCACCGTGTACATGCCAGTCTCAAGATGGGAGGAATCTGAACACACATATTCACCAAGAAAATTCCCAATCGTAGCAAAACGAGATTCATTCCACAAATGCATTGGAAACCCAGGAAGCTTCACCCACAACGGTTCTTTATCAATCTTCTCCGTTTTTGAGTCGAAGAATGGTGACCAGTTTCGCAGGACTAGAGGAACACCCAACATCGACCAATGACGACGTAAAACAACGTCGACCTCCCCTTTGATCAAGAAAGTGAAGGAAAACCAACCCTTCGTCAATACCCGGACTTCAGGGGCTGATGACACAATATATTTCCACTGCTCAGCCGCCCAACGCTGCAGGAAACCCCGACCATATCTTCTGCCACGAACATGACCTACCACAGTAGTGAGAGAGAGATCCTCCGCCTCTTCCATCGTAACATCCACCCCTAGCACCAATTGATCCTGTCGCTTCCACAGTAATATAAGACTTACTTATAGTTGTCTCTTACTCTTTGCAACTTGACACATTTGATAATTTATGGTTGTCTCTACGCCTTGAACCAATTGATATTATAAGGTGAGGATGTGCATGCATAATAATCCTTAGTCATGACTATGCGATAAGGATTTAAATGGAAGAGGATGTAAAGACATGTAATTTTTATACGTATTTTGGTGGCGAGTGTCGAAGAGAAACGTGGTGAGAAACCACATATTTTTGGAAGGACGGAGGGAGATTACATGATCATGATCATGCCACCCATCAAATTGAAGATAATTCCTGAGCCAATTTTTTTTTATATAATTTTATTAATAACCATTGTGGTACTTTGGTCCAAATGTTTTTTCTAACTCATTGTTTCTCCATGTTGTGTTCCTAGTGCCACCTCTCTATGTCAATGCATAAATCAACCTCAACTTGGTTTGTGGTTCTAGTTGCATGCCATTATTTGTAGTTGCATGCTGTTGAGTGTTGTTTAGAGTTGTAGTGAGTCTGTTACATTCATGCAATAAATGAAGTCTTGTAGAGGAGGACTCATCAAAGGGGAAATTTGAATTTCATTTTGACGAAAAACTAGTGGACATTGGTATCCAGGTTCACATAGGTAGTAGGAACAATGTTTCGGCCTTGTTTTGGGCCTAGTAGTGGTTCTGCTATTACAGCCATAGTCATTGACACATTGTCACACCTTAGATCTCAGCCCGAATTGAGTCGGGATTCAGAGTCAAATCCCAGTGGCTAGTACATCGTAGTCGTCAGTCATCTCTCGTCACCTTGCAAAGCTAATCAGTGAGTGCATGACATGAGTGAGTGAATGATTATAATTTATGATATTTCCAATATTTTGAATGACGAGTCGAATTTTATAGAATAGGAATTTCAACATATAAATTGAAATTTATATGGATGGGTAATTTAAAATGTTGCCCTTCTTTTGAAATGTTGATATAAATTATGTCCTTCCTATTGGAAGGATGAAATTCGGATTTTAATTTTTTTTTTAAGGGCAATTTTAACTTTACACTTCTAGGAAGGGCTAGCTAGAACCCTTTGGAAGGGCCGGGAAGGGTTCAAATTTGAATGCTGCTCATATGTGCAATGTCACCATCCAACTTCCCTTATCTATTAGTTATCTTCGACGTTAGGTTGTTATTTTCCATGGATGGAACCATGGTTCCGTGTTTGGGTACATTATGTAATATAATACATAAACGACATTACATATTAACAAGATAAGGGAATTTAGAGCATTCCCTTACGTGTCTATGGCACAACTTTCCATAAAAAAGCTTGCAAGTAATATTAAACACAATTATTTTTAATGGTTTTTATATATAATATTAGTAATTATCTTTATTATGCAAATATATAAGGTTGGATTTCGCCCTTTTGAACCTAAATCTTCCTAATTTTGCTTTTTTACATTGTTTTCTAATACAATTTAGATGAATCTGTAAAAAAATTTAAAGATGTCAAAGAACATTGTTTATAAAAAACTCTTCAAACTAGCAAAATCAATGAATATATATTTAGCTTTATTCAATATTAAACACACACTTATATATATATATATAGTAACAATGTAATAACTTGAGTAGTTTTCATTTTACAACCTTGGAACATATCGTTAACTTCTCAACCAAAAATAAGGGCTCATCATTCAAATGAAATAAAGATCTTGGAAAGCACAAGCAAAATAAAGACCTTGGAAAGCACGGGAGCAATTGAAATCTTTTGAGAAAGGACATCGGAAGTCATAAAGATGCCAATTCGGATGACCGAAATTCTTGCCACCAATAAAGATCTAAGTGATAATGGGCAATGAAGCTTACACCTCATCGGGTAGGTATGTTATTGATTATTGTGTAGACGTGGGCAATGAAGCTTAGAGTAGGTAGGTTATTGACTAGTGTTTATACTTTGAGCCATTGACTCAAAGTGCACTTAGAGTGGTTGCACTTGGAGTGGTCATGCAAATTGTATACACACCTAGAACTATCCCTCCTAAGTTTCCATCGATTACATGGATTTCTATTTATTGCTTATTAGTACTTGCGAGTTTTCCTTTAAATTTCACTGACTACTATGCCTACCATAGATTCACTAGAATCTGCTTTCGACACATAAACTTATATTATCCACATACACAACTTTCTCTCATTTTTGCAACATATGGAAGTTCTCTTCGACGTTTCATTTCCCCCACTTTAGGGGGTATGTACGGATTAAGCCATGAATGCTGGAAACTCCCTTTAATTGAAGCAACAACCAACTCCCTTTAATTGAAACAACAACCAACCCACCCTTTTGCGATTGATGTCTCTGCTATTTTCATTTCCAGTACCATCAAACTGGTAACTGCGGTGTCTCTGCTTGATTGGATGCTTCTCTACTGCCTACCTTGGCAGTGATGCTCCTCAAATTTGAAGTTCCAGACAACAAATCTCCTCCTCTCGCACGAGGTGGTTGATCCCTTTCACGCTGCACACATTTCATTAAACCAGTTTTTTCAACATCGTAGTGTATCGACATTATTGTGGAAATTGTATTCAAATGACTTACGCCTCTCTTTCATATGTGCTACTAGCTCTGATGGGCTATCTCCCTCGAGAAAATATGCCACCTCTCTTCTTCATTATTCCCGATTTCAAGTTACAATGCGTCCCCACTTGAACGACAGGAACAACAATCAACATCCGCATTTCCAAGCTTGCTGCATGCATATCTGCTCCAAGGAATTATCTTTCCAATTGGCACTTATTGCACATTGGCCACACCCAGAATTAAGGACTCAAATGTCTCAATTTATTATGTGGGATAGACACTCCCTCTTTTCCATAGGCCACGCTACTTAGAAACTCAAAACGCTCAGCAATCCACAACAATGGATCAACACAGAAACATATCAACACAACAAAAATTGTTGAGCACATTGGTGTCGGTGGTGTAAAGCCGTCAAGGTTTCAAACGGGGTTAGGGAAGACTTGGTGTTAGCCGAAGATGACTTTGGTGGAGTGGGAGATCTCACCTGCCATCTAATTACTGCGGGACGGTCGTAGGGTGCATCCCCTTGTCAACATATGCTTACGTCATAACGTTTACAAAAAGTCTCCATTATTTTTGAAATCCCTCCTCTCAAATATTTCCATTTCATAATAACATGTTGGGTTCCATGGTAACTTCGGTCAATGTAATGTAGCTAGCAGGATTGAACACCTTGGGAATCTCCATGGATCAGATCGATTTCGCTCCTTACAGCCTTAATCCCCCTCATACTCATATGCGAGCCAATGAAATCTTGGCGGTCTTGGAAGGTAGCCTCTAAGTCGGCTTCATCACCACCGACAACCAATTGTTCTACAAAATGCTTGAGAAGGGAAACATGTTTGTGTTCCCCAAAGCTCTTGTGCATTTCCAACAGAACGTCGGTAAGGGAAACGTAGTGGCCTTCGCTGCACTAACAACAAGAATCCAGGAACTCAACAGATCGTCAAGTCCTTGTTTGGAGCAACCGGTCTGGTTGATCTCTCTGTTCTTGCCAAAGCTTTCAATATCGATTCCAACCTCGTCAAACTTCTGCAAGCCAAATTCACAGCTTTTGGTTGATTCATTATTCATTCATTCATCCCGATAGTCGCGAGTGACCACAAAGATGTATTCATTCATTCATTCTAATCATAGTCGTGGAAGGGTACCACCCATTCGGTATCCAAACAAATAAAACCATGCTTTCTTCACGTTTTGCGTTCTGTGTGTGACACATATGGTTAGTGAAATGTATGTGTGGTCGTGGGTATCAAAAACAAATAAAAAAAAGTCCATCTCGGTTAATCATTACTCAGGTTTTAGTACTTGTTTTAGATGATTAAGTTAATTGGTGCTACTCCTTAATGTTCGAACAACACCATCTTCTAAAACTCTTTCCATTTACCACTCCACCCAACGCAACCACAGAGCTGTCGTCCTCTTATTAAAACATATTTAAACACCATACATATATCATAAGCAGATGTTGAGTGGCATGGACTCCATTAAGATGCGAGGAACTACACTAACAACAACCACATTATTAATGTGTATAATAATGAATTTACCAAGCCCGTGATCCAACTAAATGCCTTCATAGTGTAAAGCAACGCAATCCCCCAATGCAACTCATAATTTATACATTCATATTTAGCATCATAGTTTCTTTAGTATCGTTGTTAACAACCAAGGTCTTGTGTTGAGGGATCGATCCCCATTTTTTAGATCTCTTTGCAATTATATACTTTTTGTTATCTTCTTTTTGCAGAAGAGCGTTCATCATAACGATATTGCTAACATTTTTATGCTTATGTTATCATCCACAACTTTTTGTTTTTTTGAATTTAGATTTTCTTTTTGTGTAAACGGTGCGCTTGGAGTGCTGATGAAAATTGTATACACACCTGGATCTAGCCCTCATAATTTTCCATCCTATGTTGTCATGGAATTTGATAATTACATTGGCCTTCCATGGGACCAATCTCAATCAAAGAACATACCAATTCCATAAATCCCAAGCCTTGACTATTCATAAATCCCAAGGATTGACATTGGTAACACTAAATGTCAAGGATTGACCTTCACGGCAATGTCATGCACTACAACATTCGAAGGATTGCGAATTGCATGACTATTGTCCTTCGACTACTATGCAAAAATGAAAGACACTTCATCTGTCACACTTCGAAAAAAAGCAAGAGGCACTCCTTCATTCTCTGTCCCTTTAACACTTAAACTTGCAACCCCCATTCCCCGCACTCTCCCTACCAAATGAAAATACAAATGTTTATTGCCAATATAACCAGCGTAGATCCATCTTAAACCGATCTATCAAGCACCGAGAGGGATCCAATTTCTTGAGGTGTATTTTTTTTTAATTTATTTAATTTATACATCCCGATTTAAGTTTTAAGTTTTTATTTTATAAACAAAGATCGATTTTTTTATTACTTTTCATAATTTTTTTATTTTATGAGTCAACATGGATTTTATTTTTTAATTTTTATTAATGGCCGACTTTAAACACTCAACTCACAAGATCTCCCCCATACTGGGCTGTAGAGCACCTCGTTTCACTCGGTGCAATCATAGTTAACCCTGATAACTACCTAACCCTTTATTGTTTTACTAACATTTGTATACTTTATTGTATGACAAATTAATGTACATTCCATTTTACTTACCACCAATTATATGAGTTTCTATTTATTTCTTATTAGTACTTGCAAGAGAGTTTTCTTTCAATTTCATCCACTACTATTCCTACCATAACTTAGCTAAACTTGCTTTCAAACACACAAAATTATATTGTCTAAATACACACAATTTTTTCTCATTTGACAACATATTGAAGTTTTTTATCAACGTCTCATTTCCCCGAATTTGGGGGTATGCTACTTTATTATTATTAAAATTACATAAATACATCGTCAAACACTTCTATTTTACCTAAAAGTTACAGTATACACCCGAATATGATTTACCTTGTTTAACCTGCTCTGCCACGGTAACCTATGCGTTGCGTTGCAACACTTACTTTAGCCACATCAAAACATGCATGTTGCTATAAAATATTCAAATGCCCATTATACTTTTTCCTAAATTGCTCTTCTCTTTTCACGCAGACCAATAAAAACTTCAAATAACTATATGCCTTCCCAGCGCCTGGACCGTTCAGTCGAAGCCAGTAAGATTGGTGGGAAAGCCCTGAAAGCCTCTTCGATAGAAGAAGAAATACTCGGCGATTGTGAACAATTCCGAAGCTGTCGCCGATATTGAGAGGTATCCTCGAGCCATGAAAGACAGGATACCCTTTCTTTAAATTTTGAATAAAGATAAAATAGGATTAGGAAAATGGATTCACCTCAGAGGAATGACATTGAGGGCCTCGAAGACTGTGCCCTGGATGTCAAAATTGACAGAACCGAGAGGTTAATGGAGTCATCGCGCATCACCGCACTATCTGATAACGGTATAAAACTCAAACTATTTCTGCAGAGATTATTGGCCGAGAGAGAGCGGAGGAACCAGTCACCGCGGCAAAAGGTATGGCAAAAGAATGCAAAGTGCTGTTAAATATTGAACTGTAATGCTGTGCAGTTCTTTATCTTCGCTGGATTAGTTTCCCTGAAGCTTGAATTTATCATTCTGCAAGTTAGGGAAGAGGCATTAATGCAATCCAAACTATGACAGGATGCATAGTGCGTTCGTTATTTTAACCCTGGTCTAAGTGTAATAATTCTTTCACCTGCATAAGACCTACGGTGTATGTTATTTTTCCTGAGGTAAAATGATGAGGAAAAGTTTAAGATATTAAGAAAAAACAGAGATATACTGTAATTCTTCTGAATGATAGGAAATTTTAAAATGCTAAAAAGCAGAGATATCCGCTCCCATACCATGTTGTAGCTGCTTACTTAAAAGCAGATTAAATCCTCCCTCTGTTCTATATATTAGCATTTATGAGGGATACTTTAGAGAAAAAATAATAGTTCATTAGGTTGTATTAAGTGAAAATATCAAATAACATTGTTGATAAGCTCTAATCCAGTGAAATGATTTAATAATATTGTTTCTAAACATATAAATATTTTAGGGTTTTTGAATCTCATATTTTTTGTTATTCTCCTGCATTGGGTGGGTTTCTGGCTTTTCTGAAGTCACAGGTCGATTTAGAGACCCCCAAAACCCTCGAAGCATGGTGGACCCATGAGCAGAACGCAGTTCCCGGTGGAACCATTGTCCATCGCCTGATTCCAGTTAGAATTGTGCTGGAATCATGCCCTGAAATTGCTGTGTTTTGTATGCTGTTTAGCCTATGCCAAAAAGTCTATGGTGTAGATTTTCTTTCTCATATTTATATTTATATATTTTCGACTCCTTACATATTAATATTACTCCTTTTCAAGCCTTTTTTTTTCAAATTCCAAATATTCATGACCTTGTTTCTGTCTTCCAAGTACATATCAGCACCCTTTGAACATATCTTCCCCAAGTTCAGAAACTCGACACCAATGCCCGTGCAAATCCACCTGCAACACTGGGACAGGTACCCAACACCCATGCAAGTCCACCTACATTGCCGGGACAGACACTTGAGATCCATGCAAGTCCACCTGCGACGTTAGTCAGATCATCTTGCTAGTTGATTTTAGGTATATACAGCACTAAGTTTTCAATATGCTGCCGGCATTTACAACTATACATAGAAGACAGTAACAAAACATGACATGGGTTGCCACTGCCCCTCTATTCTAATTACACGTGACCACAGTGAAAACTTGAAAAGTGACAAGAACAGCAATATCTCACTCAAACAACTTAGAAATGCATGGCTTCTGGGCCTCTATTTGTGGATACTATCCTTGTAGAACTTTTTTGCAGATATCATCCTTTTTTGAACACCTTTTGTTGTCAATTCCCTCCTTTGTGCAATTGTCCCTTTGTGGGTTGATCGTCTCTTTGCAGATTTGCATAATTCCAGTAACATGTGTTGCAGGTTGCAAATATTCAGCTATTTCTCTGCAGGTCACCCTCCATGTTCACTAATTTCTATTTGCATGTCTGTGCATCCACCCTGGAGGACTCCCATTTATTTTCATCTCTGCCTCATGCTGGCCACATTGTAGCTAACTCACAATCAACTACAAGAAGATTACTGGACGCCAATTAAAGTATATAGCATCAATAGTTGAAAAACATAAAGAAGACTGAAACATACTTGGTGGTTTCTCTTGGAATGACCTCAATCATCTTAACCTGGGAGCTGTGATACCATATTAAAAAAATCAGAGATACACACTCCCATACCTTATGAGAGTATGTTACAAACAGTGGCAATACACAAGCCAAATGAATACACATTCACACCACATAATGAACACATCTGGAGGATGACCAAGACAAATTGTATGAAACCAGTACACCCTTCAGTGGGTACAAAGAGTGAAATCTACCCACGAGGGGTATCCTTGTCTCAATCCTCCCCTCTGTTACAATGCATCTGCATTCCTATTATGCATTTCCTATGCCTCTATGTTAGTTACATCACAAGTAATCCTCGATAACAGACATTCCATATAACTGCCTGTCATGCAGCATAACAACTTCATATTTAACAGTGGATTTAATTGTATTGCAATTGAAGGGTTTGCAAAACAAATAGGTTGCGGCAAGGGTTTTCTTCTCACAGTGCACATTTGCCCGTGCACTCCGCATATAGCTCCTCCTCTTCTTTGCAGAATTGAGTAGCTAAATGGAAGAATAGAGCTATTACGGAAATAGCTTGATGCATGTTTCACTCCAAGCAAATGGAGCAATTTTGGGGAGAAGCGGTTGTTTCCTGCATCATCAATCAGACACCTACTCGTGTTGTTCAAGGTATGACTTCATTTGAGAAATGGTATGGAAACAAACTGTCAATGTCACATTTCATAATTTTTGGATAAAGTCCATGGGTCCTTATTGTGAAACAAATCGGAACCTAAAAAGAACTGCTACGTTCTGGTGGGATACAACAGAGTTTCCAAGGCATAATGTCTATATGAGCCTTCCACTCACAAGGTGATTGAACGTAGAGATGCTATCTTTGATGAAAAAGCTTCTCACAATCTGCTCGGATCTTTCCCATTTCTTCTTACAGGTGATTCCCAGCATGTCTCAGTGGATCTTTCTCCTTCACATTATGATGTTGGTCATCCTCTTAACCCTATGAGTGTTTCCTCAGGTACTCTTCCAGTTCCTACAGTGACTTGGCAAACAGATAAAATGAGGAGGACCTTATTTATGACTCGTCTGGATCCAATCCTGCGGAAGTTCCTTTTCCTATACTGAATGCTTCTTCCAGCACTCCTATAGTAGCTGAGCAGTTCAATGATGATTAAGAAGACTTCTAAATTGATCCTTCTGATCCAGCTCCTCTTTTTCTGGCAGAGAACTGATGATGGATGATGAACATTTTGCAAGTTCAGCTGTTTCTGAGATTGTTGCTTGCTGGAATTCTGGAAATGAAATAAAAGCCATATATGCATGGTATATATGGCTGATTTGACATAACATATAGCTGAATTGGTTAAGTGATTCCACACTTATCTTTAGGATAACGGAGAATAATTACCGTCTGCTGTAGTAAGAGAAATCAGATCTATTATACGCCTTGAAAAGTGTGCCCTATGCGCTGTAGCATTGTGGCATTGAAGTACATTTGTTCTGTATTGATTTTCTTGGGCTGCCTGGTGAATTGGGTTAGACAGAAGTGAATTGTTAGTTGCTTTAATTTAATATTTAAGATTAAGTCCTAAGGCTGAAAGTAAACAGGAAATAGATCCAGGAAACCTCAAGTCAATTAGGTTAAAATTTCATAATTTGCATTAAAAGACAGATTTCCGAAATCTCAACATGGTATTGGAGTTGATTGGACTGAGATTGCCTTCTTCCTGATTTGAAGGCAGGATATTTCAATTGTTGTACTTGGGAGAGGTTGTTGCGTGGTGAAACCCTTATGTGTTTGAGTTTAGCACTTGCACCCATGAGGGGTTTGGTTTTTTCACTTAAAACACATGGAACACCACATTCTTGGGGCTACAGTTTGTCAGATGGAAGTTATTTTAAGCTTTCTATACCAGAAGTAATCACATATGCTTAAAGGAACATAAATTGTGAGCACAATACAATTGTATACAATACAATACAAGTATTGTTAGATCTAATGGGTCACTTCTTATCTATAAGTATATTTGGATCAGTAATTTACTATTTAGAAAACCTTTCTTGATATTGTTGCATCTCTGACTTTGGCTTGTGTGTTTTGAAAATTTGCAGAACA
Source organism: Larix kaempferi (assembly GCA_027924585.1). Taxonomy (NCBI): domain Eukaryota; kingdom Viridiplantae; phylum Streptophyta; class Pinopsida; order Pinales; family Pinaceae; genus Larix; species Larix kaempferi. The sequence goes on from BSBM01000249.1 coordinate 11,209,933, forward strand.
TGTTTTCCTGTTTTGCACATGCTGTGCCTTTCTTCTATTGATCCTAACAGATTGCTTCTCTTGCAACAATGAATCTACTTGTCTAATTTAGTTCTGCAGTCTAGGTATTTGTGAATGTTCTTTTCAATTTCTGATTTGATATTTAAAGCAAAATTCTTGCTCCTTTTTCTTGCCCATAAATGATTTTGAACCTGGGCATTCATTCTAGGTCACGTCCTCACATATCAATTTCCTTTCTACATTGCCTCTCCCAATCATTTGCCCTTTAGTTTTTTTCACCTGCTTGTATTAATTTCTCTAGCAATTGGCTTGTCATAGATTTTAGATTGAAAGTTGAAGTGCTAAAGAAGCCAAATTACATTTGCAATATCTCAACTTTATTTTTTCCTGTTGTTTGCTTCAAAATAGCATTTTGGTTCTTCTTTATTTGCCTGCATGTCTCTTCTTTTTTTCAATCTTTTGCACTCCAAGCAAGTTGTAAATTTAGTTGGACTTCGCTTCCATGAAATGTTGTTGACATACATCATTTATGTTTGCAGGTTGAGAATGACAAAGCTGCTACTGGTCAAAGATCCGAGATGACTGGTAAGATTTTAAGTTATCTTATTCCTTTTACACCAGACTATTAAAATTTAACTATACTCTGTGATAACTTCATCAATGTTACCCACTAAATAAAAACACTGTGTGGGGCATTTATTTTTTTCATTTTTTCATTAAGGTTATTGAGTAGTAAAAAATCTTCTGATTGCTTGTTATTTACTTGTGCATAGATGCTCTCACCAACATTTGCACGTGCAGGAAAGACTTACAAATGTACTATATCTTATACAATGTTGCTAAGCATTGCTCATGGTAGGCCTTAAAAGTATACATAAAACTGCTTTATTTATCTTAATTGATTAGGTATAATTTGTGCATTGCAATGAACCATTCCTAGCACAACATGATCTTTGAGAAGAAAACATTACCCTAAATTAGAATTGGTTGGGTGGGCCTTTTGTTAACTCAAGAGCCATATAGTTAAGACCTACTGCACCTTATCTTTTGTTTGGGACCACTAGAATTCACAACTGGGTTGACTTCTATTTTGGACTCTTGTCAAGCTTGGAATAGCCTGCCGAGTTTCCTTGGCTCTATTACTATTTGAAGATTGAAATTTGTGAAGGACAACCCACGTCATGTTGTGGCTTCCTATTGAACAAATAGAAGTAAATAGAAGCATCACATGAAGACCAACTTGAGAAGGTGCCATGACTCATAGAAAGTAGAATAGAGGAAAAATGAGAACAATTATATGATGATGCCCACATTGTAAGAATAAGTGAAAGAAATCATTGCTAATGAGAGATACATATTCCACAACATGGAAAATACAAACCTAGATAATGAAAGACAAATTAGAAGAGACAAACTCAATTGGTGTTCAAAGGTGATCAAAAGTTGTTAATGGTATTGGGAAGTGCATTCAAGGTAAAATATTACGTGATTGCATAAGGCATATTTAAAGTTATTAACAAGGATTGACAGAGAAAACTGTTTCACACTATAGATCAATCATACTTTGATGTTTTTGAAACTTTTTTCAAAAGGAAAACCTCGTGGGATCCTCCCCTCTTCCCTTGAATATTTGGAGTGAGGGAAAATTAACTTCAAAAGACAATAATAACAAGTAAGACCAGATTTGAAAATGTGTGATCTTTAGCTTCCTTGTTGGCATCCTTGGGCATATGGTTCAATCAATCGAGCTATCCCCTAGGGCTTGATGTTTCAAAACTTACCATAGTTGCTAAGGTTTAATCTGACAGGCAAAAACATATGAGATATTATATCTTATTGGGGATATTTTGACCCTATGATTAGATAAGGAAGATGTACAACAAAATGAAAAATGCCCATCGCCTTCATAAAACAAAATTAAATTATATCCATATCTTCTTTTGTTCCTATTTTTAAACCTTCTAGATTTATTTCTTGTTTTGTTGTCATTTTTTGTTTCTATGTTTTGGTAACAAAGATGACAATAGCCACTTGGTTGGAGGCCCAAATCCATACAATTATGATAGGCGTTTATGACTATAAAATCTTTGATAACCAATCTTGAAATAGTCCATTGCCATAAGACAATGATGTACAAAGTTGGGAATTTTAGAAATTCCTCTTAGATGCATGAGATGAGGTGTTATAACTTATTTCTAACTTCCCTACTTGATGCTATTATCAAAGAAGTGACAAAATTAGAGAAGCATTTGTTATAGGAATTTTTTGGTTTGTTTTTGATGGACCTCTTTGTATGTTTATGGATGGAATGGAATTTTTATATAACCATCCTACTTTATAGGCAACGTTGCTAATTTGAATTAATTCATACATCATTTTCTATGATTATGAGGGGGAGTTAGCTGTTCTCCACTCCAGTATGGAGCATGCCGAGGTGACCTCTTTCAACCTGAGCTAGGAAAAGGAGTTGAACATAAAAATTTTAAACGCTGCCAGGCATGAGGAAGAGGCGTGGAGACTGAAGTCCAGACAGCTGTGGTTAAAAGGAGGAGATAGCAACATTGAGTATTTTCACAAGCAAACCAAAGCTTGGCTAAGTCATAATGCCATCAAGGAGTTGAAAGACAAAAATGGGAACAAGGTTGTTGGCCAGGAGGAGTTGAAGATCCACGCCTTTGATCATTTCTGCGACCTCTACACTGACAACGATGAGGTTGATCCGGAGGCACAAGCAGATCTCCTCTCAGGTATTCCCTTGCTCATTTATGATATTGGAAATCGAGAACTAGCAAAGCCAATCTTGGAATACGAGATAAAAAATGCAATTTGGTCTCTTCATGCTGATAAAGCACCCGGGGCAGACGAGTTCACCATCAATTTCTACAGAGCAGCGTGGGAAATTATAAAAGATTAAAGAGAATGCTTAACTGGACCCGAAAAAAAAGAGAAAATTGGTGGTGCCACTAACTCATCCTTCTTGGCCTTAATTCCAAAAGAAAAAAAATCCACTCTCGCTTGATAGATTCAGGCCTATTTCTCTTTGCAACACCTCCTATAATATCCTCTCAAAAATCCTTGCCACCAGATTGAAAAGCATTATGGACTGTCTCGTCTCAGACTCCCATGGAGGCTTTATTGCAGGGCGCCAGATTCTTGACAACATCATCATCGTCCAGGAAGCTATCCACTCCAGCATGGAAAGAAAGCAACAAGGTATGGCTATAAAATTGGACATGGCTAATGCTTTTGATAGAGTAAATCATTTTTTTCTCTTTGAAATCATGACCAAATTCGGTTTCTCCAAAAGGTTTGTAAGATGGGTTAAAGCTTGCATTAGCAGCCCTTGGATTGCCCCATTAGTAAATGGTAGGCCTACTAACTTTTTCCAAGCCACTAGAGGACTTTGTCAAGGTTGCCCCATGTCCCCCTTCCTTTACTTGTTGGTGGCAGAGTCAATGAGCAGGAAGCTTCAGCAGCTGCAAGGGTCTGGTGAATTAAAAGGATTGCACATTACTAGAGGAGTCAAAGCCGTCAATCACGCTTAGTTCGTCGACGACACCATATTGCTTGGGGGTGCGTCTTTGGTCATTGCTGAGAGATTTAATTGTGCATTGTCCACCTTTCTAAAAGCTTCTGACGAAAAAGTGAATTCTGCTAAGTCAAAAGTCTACGGTTGGAACTGCCCCCTAGGGACTTTGGCAAGGATAGCTAGGATTCTTGGATTTGAAGGAAATACTGTATGGAACTCTTTCAACTATCTGGGAATCCCCATTTTCAAAGGGAAAAACAGGGTCGCTGACTGGCAAGGATTGGTTGACAAGATTAAAAATAAAATCTCCTTGTGGGGGACAAGGTGGCTTAACCCGGCCGGTAAGCTTGTTCTTATCAATTCCGTTCTTTCAGCATACCCCATCTATGCCTGTTCGATCTCCTTAGCTCCTAAAAAAGTTATGAAAGATGTTGCCAGAGAAATAAATTTTTTTGTGGCAAGGAGGAAAATTTAACAATACAAAAAAGTTTCACCTTCTGAATTGGGAAATAGTCTGCAGGCCTAAAATCTATGGAGGGGCTAGGGTAAGAGATCCAATGATTATGAATTTAGCTTTAGGAGCCAAAATTCTCTGGAGAGTTGTCTCTGGGAAAAAAGCTTGGTGGAAGGAGATTTTCCAAAAACAATATGAACGGAGGCAGAAGAAGGTGTGTGGAGGAAATCGACCAGGACAGAAGTGGTTCCCCAATCTGGGCCTTATGCAAGAGCGCAATGTTCATTATCCAAGATCACCTCTATTGGATCCTTGGCAGTGGAAAGCAGGTAAAGTAAGGAAGGACTTACAGAACCTGAGAGAGATGAAGCCAAAGCAAGGAATAAGAAGAATCTAGTCAAGGCAAAGAGGATCATTGTTGACTCCATCAAAGACCACTTGATGATGGTAGTATGACTGACGTTACACCAAAACCCGCAGGTGATTGGTAAACTCACCACCGCCAGATTTCAAGGATCCACGAGAGGCGATTAGTCCCTTGTCACGATACACTATGGAGCGCTGACTACTTGCAATTTCGTGCAACAATCTCCCCCTTAGCGCGAGCCGAGTGTGTATCGAACTCGTGACCTCTTGCTTTGATACCAATTGATGGTAGTACGGCTGTCGTTACACCAAAACCCGCAAGTGATTGGTAAACTCACCACTGCCAGATTTCAAGGATCCACGAGAGGCGATTAGTCCCTTGTCACAATACACCGGGGCGCGCTGACTACTTGCAATTTCGTGCAACACTTGATCCCTCATGTATCTTCCAAGAAGACACCAAAATAAATGTTTTATGCCTTGACCAACCTTTTTGAAGGAAAGAATATCAATAGGAAGATGACCTTGAGAAATCACCTCAAGGGTGTGAAGAACTTGAAGTCTGAGTGTATGCACTCATACTTCTCTAGAGTGTCCCAAATAAAAGAACAACTAGAAGCTATTGGAGATATGGTAGAGGATGCAGAAGTTGTGATGACCACTCTGAATGGTCTTCCCAGAGATTGGGAACCATTTGTTGGTGGTATTTGTGCTAGAAAGAAACTGATCCAGTTCAGACAACTATGGGAAGAGTGTGCGCAAGAGGAAGAAAGAATAACGGTAAGAGAGGAGAAACTAAACGATAATGAAGATCAAGCTTTGGCAACTCATGCCAAAAGTGGAAGGAAAAGGAAGAGTGATGTACGTACCCACTCTCCCAAAAGATCTCAAGGACATCAAAAGAACAAGAAATTCAAAAGAGACCTCTCCTCCGTTGAATGTTACTCTTGTCACAAGACAAGACATTTAGCAAGAAATTGTCCATCTAAATCTGGACATCATAAGAAGCAGAAGAAGAGGTTTCATGCGCATGAAGCAGCAGATAGTGATGAAGAAGTCAAAACCAGAGATGATGAAGACTCCAGTGAAGAATATGTTCTAATATCAGCCCTCACTGGTTCAGTATCTCATGGAAGTGATACTTGGCTAGTAGATAGTGGAGCTTCAAAGCACATGACGGGAGATGATTATCCCTCTCACATCTTATTCGAAAGGAATCTCTACACAAGGTAAAGCTTGGAGATGATTATCAATATCCCATTAAAAGAATGGGAGAAGCTTCTTATAAATTGGACTCTGGAAAGTCCATGAATATGAAAGATGTACTTTATGTACCAGGTTTGAAGTAGAACCTTCTATCTATTTATGCATTAGATAAGAAAGGTCTTAGAATTGCTTTTATAGATGGTGAAGTTCTTATGTGGCAAAAGGGGAAGACTATTGACGATGCAGTAGTCATTGGAGTAGAAGGAGGACTTTACAAACTGAAGGGTCATGCAGATGCAACATTGATGACCAGTACCATGAGCCCTTGTGAGCTTATGGCATAGAAGACTAGCTCATGTACAAAGAATCCATTTCCAAGTAGCGACAGCAAAGCAAAAGGTATTCTGGATATCATTCACTCATATATCTGTGGACCTATGTCCACCACTTCTCTAAGTGGGTATGTATACTATGATTCTTTTATTGATGATTACTCCCGCAAAACTTGGATTTATTTTCTGAAGAACAAAAATGAAGTCTTTGAAAATTTTAAAGAGTTCAAGGCTCTTGTAGAAAACCTCTCTGAGAAAAAGATAAAGGTTTTAAGATCAGATAATGGAGGGGAATATACTTCAGGTGATTTCAAAGACTTTTGTAAACAAGTAGGGACTCATGTACAAAGAATCCATTTCCAAGTAGCGACAACAAAGCAAAAGGTATTCTGGATATCATTCACTCAGATATCTGTGGACCCATGTCCACCACTTCTCTAAGTGGGTATGTATACTATGATTCTTTTATTGATGACTACTCCCGCAAAACTTGGATTTATTTTCTGAAGAACAAAAATGAAGTCTTTGAAAATTTTAAAGAGTTCAAGGCTCTTGTAGAAAATTCCTCTGAGAAAAAGATAAAGGTTTTAAGATCAACCTTAGTTAGTTTTTGTACCTAGGGAAGTGTTTCCCAAGTGACTTTTGCCTAAAGTCACTTAGAAGGGGGGGGGGAAAGGTGACCCTCACATTAAATGACTTAGCAAAAGCATTTAATGAGACTTTATAAAGTCAAAGTCACTTTTTGATAAATTTAAGTAGGTGAGGGAAATTAATTATTTATGAAAAGTAAATGGAGCATTTAATTTCCACCCTTGATCTAAATCAATCTCACCCATTGGATTTAGGGAAACCCTAGGGTTTGATCAAAAAGCATGAGGGAGGCATTTTGAGATTCACTTTTGCTGATTGAAGTGAAGACAAGAGAGAAAGAGAGAGCTAGAGCTTTGGCATGCTTTTCCAGGCTGCCATAAACTATAGTGGGCACTGAAATCGAGGCACACATTTCAACATTTATTATTGGCACATATTTCGAGGTGGTGTATTAATCTTCAGCACAAATCTCGAGGTGAAGACCGTACAACATTCTATTTTCTGCATGCAGTTTGAGGAAGTTTCCTGGGCACAGTTTTCGAGATTGTCTTCATGCATTTCGAGGCATTAACCCAGGCACAGATTTTGAGAATGATAGGGACGAAAATCTAGTTAATGTACAACACGGTTTTTGAGGAATAGATAGGTACAAAAAACAGGTCCATACAGATTGTACTAGTGTCTTTTCTCTACACGGATTTTGAGGTTGATATATGCACAGAAATCGAGAAAAAGTACAACACAATATTTGAGGTTGATTTTGCACAGAATTCGAGAAGAGTACAGCACGAACTTCGAGGTTGATATTTGCACAGAAATCAAGGCAACTTCAGCACACAAATCGAGGCAGCCTGTGGGTGCATTTATTGGTGGAGATAAGTTGTATTTTCACTGTATTACTGTTCTAAATCTTTGCTGAAGAAATAATAAATATCTCTCTCTCTCTCTCTCTTACTGGTTTTCCCCATGGGGGTTTTTCCAGGGCACAGTTGCCAAAAATTTCCGAGTCTCAATTTTTTATGGTGTGCATGTTAAAATTTATTTTCTGCCCGTTAGAGTGATTTTACAGCGTGTTTAATTGTCTTAGAAATTTTCATAAGTAGTTTTCAGCCAATGCAAAATAGGCTGGAAATGAAAACCACTGAAAAGTTGACATAAACCAGCAAGCAGTAAACTCAAAAAAATTTACATGGTATCAGAGCTTGGGGGCAGAAAACAGTGATATTTTGCAAACATACAGAAATTTCCAGAACTCAGTAAATTCAATGATTTTCTTCTGTTAGTGAACAACACTTTGTTGGGTTGAAGTAGAGATGGCTACAGGACTTAGGTTGGAGGATAGGCTGAATGGGACAGTGAACTTTGTGCCATGGAAGGCCATAATTTTGCTGATATTGGAGGAGAATGAACTATGGGAGGAGGTGGTTAGGAATACTACAGCAAACCCCGTTCAGATTCCTGCTACTATAGATGCAGTAGCATTATCAACCTTCAACAAGAAGGACTGTAAGGCTAGGAGGATAATCCTTGATGCAGTTAAAGACCACATAATCCCTCACATTTCAGGCAAGGCTAGGGCACACTTGATGTGGACTGCTTTGACCAGTTTGTATGAGAGTACCAATGAGGACCGGAAGATGGTTCTCAAAGAGAAACTCAAGAGTATAAAGATGAATGGCGGAGAGGGAGTGACAACATACCTTACCAGGATATCTGCAGTTCGAGATGAATTGGCACCAGTTGGGGAGGTGGTATCTGCTATTGAGCTTGTACGTACAGCAGTGAATGGGGCTTCAAAGGCCTGGGGTGCATTTGTGCAGGCCATAGTGGGTAGAGAGAACCTACCTTCTTGGGAGAGACTGTGGGATGACTTTGTGCAGGAGGAGACCAGGAGAGGTCTCGTACAGGGCAGTTCATCACAGGGTGGGGTAGATGAGGAGAACGTGGCTTTGACAGCAAAGGGGAAGAAGAAGAAGGGTGGGGCCAAGCAGCAGCAGCAGCAGGGTGGGTAGAAGAAGGACTTGAGTAAAATCAAGTGTTATGGTTGTTAGACGTTTGGGCACTATGCTTCACAGTGTCCAAACAAGAAGAAGAAGAAGGGACAGCAGACTGCAGCCTTAGCGGAGGTTGATGACTTTGGAGACAGGTTTCAGAGGGAGTTTTCCTTATGTGCTGGACAGATAGAGAGAGAGAGAGCCTCTTTAGCGACCAACACAGATGTGGAGATGGAGATGGAGCATTCATTGTTGGCAGGCCATTAGACGGGTCCATCCACCACTAGTACTTGTTACATTGACAGCGGAGCCTCGAGCCACATGACAGGTGCTCGAGAGTTGTTCTCCGAGCTATCTCAGACAGGTACAGATGTGGAGGTTGTACTAGGTGATGATACCATTGTTAGAGCAGTTGGTCGGGGGACTATTACATTTCAGAGGGAGTCTATGAGTCCCATGACTCTGAGGGATGTGTTATATGTCCTTGGGCTGAAGAAGAACCTTTTATCAGTTTCCACCATTGAGGACAGGGGTCTTGGGGTGTGTTTCTCAGATGGGAGAGTACAGGTGTTCCCCAGGACTGCAGGAGTATCTACCTCCATGGACATTGGGGTTAGATGTGGAAAGCTGTACAAGCTCTTGTTTCAGCCGCAACACGCTCTAGCACACAGCAGCAGCAGTGAGCTATGTGAGCTATGGCATCGGAGGATGGTCCACTTACATCACCCAGCTCTGAGATTGTTGAGGAGCATGGTTACAAGTTTACCCGAGTTCAGCACTGGGCAGAGTGATGTGTGCTTTGGGAAAGTACACCAAGACTGCTTTTCCAAGCAGTGACACCAGAGCAACAGGAGTGCTTGACTTGATCCATTCTGATATTTGCGGTCCTATGTCATCGGTCTCTTTGACTGGTTTTGAGTACTACATCATCTTCATTGATGACTACTCCAGGAAGACCTGGATCTACTTCTTGAGGAGCAAGAAGTCACCCTTAGTATTGAGTGTCTTCCAAGGGTTCAAAGCCCTTGTGGAGAAGCAGGCAGGGAGGAAGATTCAGATGTTGAGATCGGACAATGGGGGTGAGTATACCTCCAAGGAGTTCGATGCTTTTTGCAGACAGGAGGGTATACAGAGACAACTGACAGTTCCCTACACTCCTGAGCAGAATGGAGTAGCAGAGAGGAAGAACATGTCGATTGTGGGAGCAGCGAGAGCGATGCTCCATGATCAGGGGTTACCATTCTTTCTATGGGCAGAGGCATGCAACACTGCAGTTTATCTGCAGAACAGGAGTCCTCATCGTGCTTTGGGGAGGAAGACTCCAGAGGAGATGTACACAGGCAAGAAGCCTGAGGTGAGCCACTTTCGTATATTTGGTTCTTCGACTTACTCTCACGTCCCTTTTGAGAAGAGGACAAAGTTTGAGCCCACTGCAGAGAGAGGCATATATGTGGGATATGACGAGACTTTGAAGGCCTATCGACTTTACATTCCTGGCCAGAAGAGAGTTGTAGTGAGGTGGGAAGTGAAGTTTGATGAGGAGAGAGCCTTCAGGAAGTCCAAAGAGTTAGAGCAGCGAGAGCCACCAGCTCCCACACCTCAGTTGACACAGGTATCAGGTCCACAGGTTTCCGGAGTGATTGGATCACAGAGTACAGGCACAGCTTCTACAGGTTCAGTGGTTCAGGTGATAGGTACTTCAGGGACAGGTATAGGCACAGGTTTTGGTTCTCAGGTTACAGGTTCTTCAGGGATTGGTTCATCAGTCACTGGTCCTTGGGGTGTTGGAACTTCTGCTTTTGGGAGTTCCTCAGATGAGGATAAACCGGTATGGGAGGAGCCTTCAAGGAAGAGGAAGCCTAAGTGGCCTCAAGACACCTTGAAGGAGGCATAGGCATTTGGTAGACCCCAGGTGGAGATCAGGACAGTAGTGATGCCAGACATATTGGGTATGGATCTTGTTGTAGGTCTTCGTGACTCTGAGCCTTCCACATTTGAGGAGGCTTCTCAGCATCAGGTATGGAGAGATGCCATGATGGAAGAGTACCATTCCATCATGAAGAATGATGCTTGGGAGATAGTGTCGAGACCAGAGGAGAAGTCAGTTGTGACTTCCAAGTGGCTTTACAAGATAAAGCATGCTGCAGATGGCAGTGTGGAGAAGTACAAGGCTCGGTTTGTGGCTCGAGGGTTTTCACAGGTTGAGGGAGTTGACTATGATGAGACTTTTGCGCCAGTTGCTTGGTATTCTTCCATCAAAGCAGTGATATCTATAGCAGCAGAGATGGGTTGGAAGATCCACTAGATGGATGTGAAGACCACATTTCTCAATGGTCTTCTGCAGGAGGAGGTGTACTTAGAGCAGCCACAGGGATTCGAGATTCATGGGAGAGATTCTCATGTGTGCAGGCTGAGGAAAGCCTTGTATGGATTGAAGCAAGCTCCTAGAGCTTGGTACTCCAGGATCGATGCATACTTGACTTCGATGGGCTTTCAGAAGAGTGAGGCTGATCCCAACCTTTACTACATTGTGGTTGGTGGAGATCCTCTCATTCTTCTGTTATATGTTGATGACTTGTTTATCACTGGAGAGGAGCGTCTCATTGCACATTGCAAGAGAGACCTTGCAGCTGAGTATGAGATGACTGATATTGGGTTGATGCATTACTATTTGGGGATGGAGGTTTGGCAGGAGCCTGGACATATTTTTCTGGGACAGGGGAAGTATGCAGTTGATATTCTGAGGAGATTTCAGATGGAGGATTGCAGGCCGATGTCTACACCTATGATCACCAACTGGAAGCAACTTCATGCCTCTGAGGGTAAGTTGGTGGATCCTACACTTTACCGTCAGCTCGTTGGATCATTGATGTATTTGGTCAACTCCAGGCCAGACTTGTGTTTTGCGGTGAACACTCTTAGCCAGTTCATGGTGGGGCCTAGGAGTGTACATTGGACTGCCGCAAAACATGTGCTGAGATACCTAACAGGTACAGTGGACTATGGTTTGGACTACAAAGGTTCGGGTGGAGTCAGCTTGGTTGGTTTCATAGATTCAAACTGGGCAGGTTGTGTGAGGGATGGGAAGATCACTTCCGGTTGTTGTTTCAGTTTGGGCTCGGCAGCAGTGTCGTGGTTCAGTCGGAAACAGAAGTCCGTTGCATTGACATCTGCCGAGGCTGAGTATATGGCAGCCAATCAGGCTAATTGCAAGGCACTGTGGCTTCGCAAGCTGTTGGTAGATTTATTTGATCAGGAGCTTAGACCTACAGTGATCTATTGTGACAATCAGAGTTGCATTCAGCTCTTTGAGAATCCGGTGTTCCATGACAGGTCAAAGCACATTGAGATCAGGTACCATTTCATCCGAGACTACGTCTAGAGAGGAGCAGTTGAGTTGCAGTATATTTCCACTGATGAGCAGGTAGCAGATATCTTGGCAAAATCTTTGCGGAGGGGGGAGTTTCTTCTTCAGAGACAAGTTGGGAGTGGTGCAGAACACCTTCCTCGGTAAGAGGGAGCGATAGTTTTTGTACCTAGGGAAGTGTTCCGCAAGTGACTTTTGCCTAACGTCACTTAGAAGGGGGAAAAAGGTGACTCTCACATTAAATGACTTAGTAAAAGCATTTAATGAGACTTTATAAAGTTAGAGTCACTTTTTGATAAATTTAAGTGGGTGAGGGAAATTAATTATTTATGAAAAGTAAATGGAGCATTTAATTTCCACCCTTGATCTAAATCAATCTCACCCATTGGATTTAGGGAAACCCTAGGGTTTGATAAAAAAGCATGAGGGAGGCATTTTGAGATTCACTTTTACTGATTGAAGTGAAGACAAGAGAGAGAGAGCTAGAGCTTTGGCACGCATTTCCAGGCTGCCATTAACTACATTGGGCACTGAAATCGAGGCACACATTTCAACATTTATTATTGGCACAGATTTCGAGGTGGTGTATTAATCTTCAGCACAAATCCTGAGGTGAAGACCGTACAACATTCTATTTTCTGCATGCAGTTTGAGGAAGTTTCCTGGGCACAGTTTTCGAGATTGTTTTCATGCATTTCGAGGCATTAACCCAGGCACAGATTTCGAGAATGACAAGCACAAAAATCTAGTTAATGTATAGCACGATTTCGAGGAATAGACAGGTACAAAAAACAGGTCCGTACAGACCGTACTAGTGTCTTTTCTTTGCACGGATTTTGAGGTTGATATATGCACATAAATCGAGAAAAAATACAACACAAATTTCGAGGTTGATTCTGCACAGAATTCGAGAAGAGTACAGCACGAACTTCGAGGTTGATATTTGCACAGAAATTAAGGCAGCTTCAGCACACAAATCGAGGCAGCCTGTGGGTGCATTTATTGGTGGAGATAAGTTGTATTTTCACTGTATTGTTGTTCTAAATCTTTGCTGAAGAAATAATAAATATCTCTCTCTCTCTCTTACTGGTTTTCCCCGTGGGGGCTTTTCTAGGGCACAATTGCCAAAAATTTCTGAGTCTCAATTTTTTATGGTGTGCAGGTTAAAATTTATTTTCTGCTTGTTAGAGTGATTTTACAGCGTGTTTAATTGTTTTAGAAATTTTCATAAGTAGTTTTCAGCCAATGCAAAACAGGTTGGAAATGAAAACCACTGAAAAGTTGACATAAACCAGCGAGCAGTAAACTCAGAAAAATTTACAACATTGATGACCAGTACCATGAGCCCTTGTGAGCTTATGGCATAGAAGACTAGCTCATGTACAAAGAATCCATTTCCAAGTAGTGACAACAAAGCAAAAGGTATTCTGGATATCATTCACACAGATATCTGTTGACCTATGTCCACCACTTCTCTAAGTGGGTATGTATACTATGATTCTTTTATTGATGATTACTCCCGCAAAACTTGGATTTATTTTCTGAAGAACAAAAATGAAGTCTTTGAAAATTTTAAAGAGTTCAAGGCTCTTGTAGAAAACCTCTCTGAGAAAAAGATAAAGGTTTTAAGATCAGATAATGGAGGGGAATATACTTCAGGTGGTTTCAAAGACTTTTGTAAACAAGCAGGGATTAAGAGGGAGCTTACTGTTCCCTATAATCCACAACAGAATGGTGTAGCTGAAAGGAAGACTAAAACGATCATAGAAGCAATGAAGGCTATGATCCATGATCAAGATTTACCCATGCATCTATGGGCAAAAGAAGCCAGAGCTGCAGTATATGTACATAACATAATCGCTCACAGTGCTCTTGGCAACAAGACCCCAGAAGAGATGTTCACAGGAAAGAAGCCTAAAGTTAGTCATCTAAAGATATTTGGATGTCTGGTGTTCATTCACATTCCAAAGGAGAAAAGATCGAAATTGGAACCTTCAGGAAAGAAGGGAATATTTGTGGGCTATAGTGAGCAATCTAAGGCTTACCGTATATACATCCCGGGATTTCGCCAGATCGAGATCAGTCGGGATGTTACATTTGATGAAGACACAGCCTTCAACAAGTCCAAGAAGACTCATGAGGATGAAGAGGAGCAGGAGGCTCCTAAAGTTACAGAAACAAACAAAGTACCAGACATAAATATTGAAGAAGATCCTATTCCAGAGGATCATGACATTGCAGAACCTCAGAGACTTGAGGAGACACCTCATGAGGAGATTTCTCGAAAGAGAAGACCAGCTTGGGCACGAGAATTGATACAAGATGCAGGAAGGTATGGTGCCCCAGAAGGAACCAGTGGAGAGAGAAAAAGACCAAGGCCATACTCCAGTTATGTAGCCTTGATGTGTAATCTTGTTGATGAAGAACCAACTTGTTTTGAAGATGCAGTGAGGAAGAAGGAATAGCTGGATGTAATGAATGAAGAATACCAATCCATTGTCAAGAATGACGTTTGGGATGTGGTACCAAGACTGAAGGATAAATCAGTTGTATCGTCAAAATGGATCTTCAAAACAAAACACTCAACAGACGGAAGCATTGAAAAGTACAAGGTAAGATTTGTAGCACGAGGATTCTCACTAAAGGAAGGAATTGATTATGAGGAGACCTTTGCTCCTGTGGCCCGATATACTTCAATTAGAACCATTCTTGCCTTGGCAGCCAAGATGAAATGGAAGTTACATTAGATGGATGTAAAGTCGACGTTCCTGAATGGGAAGATAGAAGAAGAAGTATATACCGAACAACCATAAGGATTTGAAACAAAAGACAGGAAGTAACATGTATGTAGACTGAAGAAAGCATTGTACGGGCTGAAGCAAGCACCCAAAGAATGGTATGGAAGAATTGACAGCTTCCTGATGAGTTTGGGCTTTACCAAGAGTAAAGCAGATTCTAATCTTTATTACAAGATTATGGATGATGAACCGATGATACTACTACTGTATGTAAATGATTTGTTCCTAACAGGAGAAGACAAACCCATCACCGAATGTAAGAAGGCTTGGAGCAGAATTTGAAATGAAAGACCTTGGTATGATGCATTACTTTCTAGGTCTTGAAGTATGGCAGTTCCCAAATGAGATTTTCCCGAGCCAAGGAAAATACACAGCTGAAATCCTAAAGAGATTTGGGATGTTGGATTGTAAGGCCATGACTACTCCGACGGTGACAAACTTGAAGCTCCTGAATGATGCTTCATCAGAGATAGTAGATGTCACCATGTATAGACAGATTATTGGGTCATTGATGTATTTGACCAATACTCGACTAGATATATGTTTT
The DNA here is from genome assembly GCA_027924585.1 of Larix kaempferi. Classification (NCBI taxonomy): domain Eukaryota; kingdom Viridiplantae; phylum Streptophyta; class Pinopsida; order Pinales; family Pinaceae; genus Larix; species Larix kaempferi. The sequence goes on from BSBM01000249.1 coordinate 11,225,117, forward strand.
GTTGTGAACACATTGAGTCAGTATATGGTGGAGCCCAGGAGTGTTCACCTGATTGCAGCAAAACATGTGATGAGGTACCTAAAGGGTACATTGGAAAATGGTCTCAGATATGCTTCAGATAGTGAGTTCAGGTTGTACGGGTACACAGACTCAGATTGGGCTGGAAGTGCTGAAGACAGGAAAAGCACTTCAGGATGTTGCTTTAGTTTGGGATCAGGTATGATCTCATGGCTCAGTAGAAAGCAACCTTGTATTGCACTCAGTACAACGAAAGCTGAATATGTAGCAGTTTGTTCAGCTTGTAGCGAAGCAGTGTGGCTTCACAAGATGTTGGCAGGATTTTTCGATGCAGAGATTGATGCTATGGAGATACTCTGTGACAACCAGAGTTGCATCAAGATGATAGAGAATCCCGTGTTCCATGATAGATCGAAGCACATCGAGATCAAGTTCCACTATATCTGGGATATAGTGCGTAAGGGAGCTGTGAAGCTCAAGTATGTTCCTACAGAGGAACAAGTTGTTGATGTGTTGACTAAGCCTCTGTCTTGCGTAAAGTTGGAATACTTTTGAGACAAGCTTGGTGTGGTCCAAAGGGACCTCTCTCGAAAGAGAGAATGATAGTGTTCCAGTTCTTCGGAATTGATGCCTGTCCCGAGGGTAGAAGATCAGTATTGGCTGACTGATAGAGTTCCTATCCAAAAGGATAGATGCCTGTCCTGTGGGCAGAAGATTAGTACTGGTTGATTGATAGAGTTCCTATCCAAAAGGATAGATGCTTGTCGTGGAGGTAGAAGATCAGTACTGGCTGACTGATAGAGTTCCTATCCGAAAGGATAGATGCCTGTCCTGGAGGCAGAAGATTAGTATTGACTGACTGATAGAGTTCCTATCCGAAAGGATAGATGCTTGTCTTGGGGGCAAAAGATCAGTATTGGCTGACTGATAGAGTTCCTATCCGAAAGGATAGATGCCTGTCCTGGGGGCAGAAGATCAGTACTGGTTGACTGATAGAGTTCCAATCCGAAAGGATAGATGCCTGTCCTGGGGGTAGAAGATCAGTACTGGCTGACTGATAGAGTTCCTATCCGAAAGGATAGATGCCTATCCTGGGGGAAGAAGATCAGTACTGGCTGACTGATAGAGTTCCTATCCGCAAGGATAGATGCCTGTCCTCGGGACAGAAGATCAGTACTAGCTGACCGATAGTGTTCCAACTGATGATGTTGCTGACGAGGATGTTCCAGCAGAAGATGTTCCAGCTGACGATGTTGCCGATCCAGCAGAAGATGTTCCAGCTGACGATGTTGCCGATGCGAATGTTCCAGCAGAAGATGTTCCAGCTGACGATGTTGCTGATCCAGCATAAGATGTTACAACAGAGGATGTTGCTGATGATGATACAGAGGATACTGTTGATGATGATATTTCAGCAGATGATGATGACGATGCCGATGATGACATTCCAGCAGATGTTGATGATGTTACTCCAGTAGATGATACCCCAGACAGATGATGATCCAAAATCTTCCTACGACATATAGAGTTTCACAAGTCAGTTGTGTAGATGTTGTTGTTACCAACACAATACCTTCCTAGTTGAGAGGGAGTGTTAAAAGAATGTAACTGCGGAAGATATTCTATTTGATACTTGTCTATTGTATTTGTATTCCTCCTTCGGGAGATGTTATTGATGTAATTATTAATGTAAGTCATTGAAAGAGTCAATGTAAACCCTAGGTCTTATGTCGGCCTAGAAGAACCCAAAATAGATTATTATATTTTGTATTTGACAAGTTGGCCCAGCCAGTTAGGAGAAGTCGGCCTTGTTGGGGAAAAGTCACCCCAATGAAAGAATATAAATAGAGGAGGTCTCTCTCATTTGTCATCACCTCATTCACTCTCACAAGTTTGCATAGGAGAGAGAGAAGTTTGCACAAGTGGAGGAGTAGCTGATTTTGTCTTGGGGTTTACTTTTGTACTTTGTGATTTCTATATTGAGGAAGATTTTGCCGGGGTTTTCTCCCTTGTGGTTTCCCCGAGAGTAATATTGTGTTCATTGTGTTCTTGTTGTGCTTGTATTACTTTCAATGATTGATTGTTTATTGTTATATGCTAAACAAGTAAAAACTATCAGACTTATGGTAAAATGCCTTCTTATGTGTGGACATAAGATTAGGAAGTCATAAGTGTTACTCTATAATAACAAAAAAATTCTAAAATATTGTTTCAATAGCTTCGGGAGCATCGTGGTGTGGTTATAGTTCTTCTTTCCTCATTAGATTAAGTATATGACCTTTCGAGATTCAGTGCACTCCTATCGATTTAAGAAAGTGTGACCATCATTTCGTGTCTTTTACAACATTTTACCTAGCCATTTTTCATATCATGCCATTTCATTAGCCACTTCACCCATGTCCATGATGGCTCCCTTTCGCAATTGACTAATTATATGTCACGTTCTAAGGTCTGTACATATTACTCCTATGTATGGTGCCTAAGTCAAAGTCAAAAGAGTCAAAGTACTCAAATGAAATTAAATGATGAATGTGAGTTATGCCTCCTTGCAAAAGTCATGATCCTTATGTCCCAGTCTAAGTCACAAGATTCGGCGAATTTCTTCCATGAGGTTTGAAATTCGTTGAATTTCAAGGTTGAGAAAAAATTCGAATCACATTCGCCGAATTTTAAAAACGAATCTCAAGTCGAATTTTATCGAATTCGAACCTGTAACTGAATTTAATGCCGAATTTAAGAAAAAAATCGAACAAATTCGTGTTTTTTTTTTAACTACGTATGGGGTCAGCATTAAAAAAAGGGTGCCCGAATTACATTTACCCTAATTTTTACTTTATAAATGGCACCCGAACTGGTTTTACTTTTCCCGTTTACGATTTCCCTCCTCCACGCGGACGACTGCACAACAATCGCTTTACCCTGTTGTCTGATTTCCCCTGTTTGCAGTCGCACGTCATAGCTTGGCTGTTAGTCACAGCCCACAGACTACAGTGTTAGTGCTTGCCTGCTCGGTGCTACTGCTCAGGAGTCTGTAGTATCTGGATTCAGATTCAATGCTATTGCTGAGTGCTGTGCATGAGTCACAACGCACAGTCACAATCACCATCGATTTTGCTGACCGTGGATGAAGTTTGGAATCTGAATATTGGAGCAGTGAAGCGAGTCGGGCGACTGAAGCCTAAACTTGAAGGTTCGAGCAGTTAATCAGCGTACACAGTACAACTACAATCTACAGGATTGAAGTTACATAGATCCAGTTCATTTCCAGCAGACCGACCTCACGATTGTCCACATCCAAAAAATTGCAGCCTGTGTGTTTCTGCATCGGCTTGTAACTTTGTATTTTTTAAATTTTTTTTTTATTAAAGTCAGTTGTTGTAACTTGTAGCTCCAGCCTCCATGATTGATCTTATTTAATAGTAATACCTGTAGGTTCTAATTTTAAAGAGTAAAGTTGGTTTTGGACTGTAGTTTATGACGCTGTAGACTGTAGGATACTAGGTTGTAGCGTGCTGCATAAGTTATAAACTTGTAACTAATAAACATTTAACAAAGCAGTAGTCTAGACTTCTAGTGCTACAATCAAACAATTTTTTTAAAGACTTTGACATTTTTTTCAAATACAAACAATGCAGAAACTTTTGCTATGGCACCTCCAAAATCAACAGCTGAAGGATGGAAACATGTTGAGAAACTTGATGGGTCAGGGAATTATTTAAAATGCAAATTATGTAACCTTGAATTTGTTGGAACATTAACAAGAGTGATGGACCACCTATTGTCTATTACGAACGGTAAAGGAGGTGGTGTTTCTGGCTGCCCTAGGGTGTCTGCAGAGTTGAAGGAGTTGCTTCAAAAGGATAATGACAGAATTAAAAAAAATAAGGCAGTGACTGAAAACAAAAAAAGACGGATTGCAACAGAGATTGCAATGTCTTACAGCCCCTTTCCTTCATTTACTCCAAACATGGCTACCACTGGAAGTTCATCTCAGCCAACAAAATCTTTTGGGACAGCCACATTAAACAGTCTTTGGAAGCCTGTAGAGAAGCAGGATGTTGATGATGCCTTGGCCGATATGTTTTATGAATCTTCTATCCCATTTAACGTGGCCAGAAGCCCTTACTTTATCCATGCATGCAAAAAGATTGCAGATTTTGGAAAAGGATATGCACCTCCAAATTCCGAGACTCTAAGGACCACTCTTCTGAAGAGATCAAAGGAAAGGGTGGCAAATAGATTGGTTAAGATCAAGGAGTCTTGGAAACAAACAGGCTGCACAATTTTATCAAATGGCTGGTCAGATATGTGTCATAGGCCATTGATTAATGTCTTAGTTTATTGCCCTAAAGGGGTTATGTTTTTGAAGGTAGTGGAAGCAGGAGGGCAAAGAAAGACATCTGAATACATTTTCAAGATTTTAGAGGAAGCAATTCTTGATGTTGGAGAAAAAAATGTGGTTCAAGTGGTAACTGATAATGCCTCAAACTGTGTGGGAGCAGGCAAGATGATAATGGATAAATACAAAACAATTTATTGGACCCCCTGTGCAGCTCATTGCCTTGACTTGTTGTTGCACGATTTAGCAGAGTTCTCATGGATTAATGAGACAGTTCGAAAGGGGAAACAGATTTCTCACTTTATATTTAACCATCATCTCACATTGAGCTTGTATAGGAAGCAAGCATCTAGAGAGTTGTTAAGGCCTTGTGAAACCAGATTTGCTACATATTACATTACTCTCAAAAGAGTGGTTGAAGAGAAGACTAGTATAAGAGGTGTTATTTGTAGCACCGAGTGGGAAAATTCCCGCCTTTCAAAAGATTCTAAAGGAAAGGAGTTGGAACAAATCATTTTAGGCAATTCTTTTTGGGAAAATGGTGTAAAAGTTTTAAAAATATGTGAACCAATTGTTGATATGCTTAGGATGGTTGATAGTGACACCCTTTCCATGGGTTTTGTTTATGAGGGCATGGACTGTTGTAAGGAAACTATTGCTAAGTCATTTAACAACATAGAAAATGAGTACAAGGAAATATGGGAGGTAATAGATGAGAGATGGAAAATGATGCATAGTCCTTTGCATGCAGCAGCTTGCTATTTGGACCCAAGATTGTTTGGGATAGAAAGAAACAATGATGCAAAAGTCATGGATGGCCTTTATGAAGCTATTGAGCGGTTGGTTCCAAATCCAGAAGAATCTAGGAGGCTTCGAGAGCAGCTTCGGTCATACAGGTTAGAAGAGGGCATATTTGGAAGAACTTCTGCTAGACATGATAGGGCCAACATTCCTCCAGGGCAATGGTGGCAGTTTTATGGACCAGAGGCACCTGAATTGCAAAAATTTGCAATTCGTGTTTTGAGTCAAGGATCAAGTGCCTCTCCTTGTGAAAGAAATTGGAGCAGCTTTAACCACATTCAATCCAAAAAGAGAAATAGATTACTATCTACACAGTTGGAAGACCTTGTGTATGTTCGTAGCAATTTGCAGTTGGCCTTAAGCAATGTAGCCAAAGATCCATCTAGTTCCTCTCACCCATGGTTTCAACCTTTCCCAAGTGGAGATTTTGCAGCAGAAGATGATGTTGGCATTGATGGTGACACTGGTGATGAGACTAGTGCTAATGATGATAGAGATTTAGATGATGATCTCAATTCTAGTGGCCCTTGTGCTCTTGATGATGTTGAGCTTTATGATGTCACAAGCAGGCTAGAAGAATAGGAATTCTAAGCATGTTTTATATTTTGGAAAACAATTTGAGAGATCATACATATTTGACTTTATGAACTTATTTTCAAGTTTTGAACTTTGAAGAATATGTTCTTCATTTTGCAATTTAATGTTTAAATTTTCAGTTATGATTATGCTTTAAATTATGTTACAATTTTAGAGATTATAAGTTTTTAGAATCCATTATGAATTTATGAATTTATAGGCATCTTCTTAAATTCAGTTTGTACTAAAATTCATTATTTATAGTTTAAGGCATTCTCCTTTATTGTTTATGTTTACTGGAATTGATTATTTATAAATTATGATTTATTGTTCATCTTACAACAGTCACATATAGAGAATGAGCTGTAAATATAGTTTATTAACAGATTTCAGTTTTATAGTTTACTTCTGAAACTTTTTAAGCATGCTGCCTGTATAACAGATTTCATTTTTAAAATTTATTTCATAAGCTGTTAAACAATGAAGCATAACGGATTTCATAAACAGTAAACTTTAAAGCATAGCCAGTTTGATTAGTTTTAGTATATATATATTCGAATCTCAAGACGAATCTCAACGAACCTCATTCACAAATTCGAATTCGAACCGAATCAAATGGTTGTCGAACTCGAATTCGAATTCGAACCATGTGACTTAGGGCCCAGGTTATCAAAGCCAAATCTAAAGTAAAGGGACTAAGCCAAAAAAAGGCTAAAAAAATGAAAAATTGAAAATGAAAATAAAAATAGAAAAGGGATCGCAAAAGAAGGCACAAGGGAATCCCTCTTTAGTGGTTTATATTCCACTTAAATTGAAGGGAAATTTGATAGGTGACAATTGTCCTATTTCTATTGTTGCACTTAGCTAGAACCTTTCGAATCCTTGCATTTAAGATACTAGTTTTTGTGTCGACAGGGAGAACATTAGAATTTTAGGGTTTTTTAAATCCTCTCCTTCGCCATTGCCCCCCCTTTGACACTTTTGTGGTCTTTTTAGCAGATTGAATGTGATATTTTCTGGGTTTGTGCCCTTTTTAGCACAAAACTCTTGTCGTTACTCCTTTGTTTAGAGAAATATTGTAGTTTTAGGGCTATTTGTGCTATGGAACTAGGTTTTTTCAGCCCTATTGACATTAATGTTTTTTTATGGTTTTTTTACCCTCTTCATCACCAATAGCTTCCTCTTGTTGGTGTTTTTCTTTTTGCCAACAAATTTGGGGGATTCTTTTGTTAGATTTCATACATTCATTGCATAATAATTCAAATGCATAAACAAGATCACTAGAAGAAAGACAAAGCACAAAACAATAACACAGAGTTTATCCTGGGAAACCCAATTGGGGAAAACCCAACAACCTTCATATAGAGATGATAATCCCGAGATCAGAGTACAAAGATAAAAGAGAAAAGGTGAAAATGCTTTCCACAAGTAGAAACCCCAAAACAACTTCCTTCTCCAGCTTGTGCGAACTTCTCTCTCTCTGGGTGATGCGAACTTCACTTGAGTGAGTGAGTGAATAATGAGGTGCACTTTACCTCTATTTATACAAGTGCAAACATGAAAAATCCCTAACTGGGCCGACTTCACTTGGGGGCAATTTATAATTTAATTTTAATATTTTTCTTTTGCTTCTTTTCACCCCAAGGATTACATTGATTCTTTCATGTGTTTACATAATTAATTACATCAAATTCATCTCCCTTAGGAGGTACAGTCAAGTACAATAATATACAATAATAATATCTTTCGAAGTCTATCAAAATCCAACACTCCCTCTCAACGAGGAAGGTATTCTTTGGTCTTCATCTGCATCATGATCATCTGGGTTTCATCTTGTACTCCATGCTGTCTCCATCATCTCTATACATACTGAAGGTTGTCCACACAGTCTCTGTCCATCGAGAAGTGTCATCATGTATCATCTTCACCAGTCCTTCAGTGAGTCCAGGAGAATCACTCAATCCTGGATCCAGGAGAATCACTCAATCCTGGATATATGAGATTATCAACTGTGCCATCTCTGCCATACCATTTGCTACATGTCTGTCTCATCTGCACGATCTGGCTGAGATCTCATACGAGCAAATGTGCACGACCATCTACTACCTGTTCGTCTCATCTGACGATCTGGCTGAGATCTTGAATGTGTAGAGGCACCAGTGCAACCACACGGCCAACTGCTGACTGTACTACTCAGATGCCGATGGGGTCCTCCCATACTTGGCTGAGTAACTGGACTGCAGAGGCACCTGTGTGAACTTGACCCACTGCTGACTGTCCTACTTATCTGCCTATGGGATTTGTCCCATATCTGGCTGAGTAACTGGACTGTAGAAGGTACTTGGGTGAACCCGACCAACTGCTGACTGTTCTACTCATCTGCCTATGGGATTTCTCCCATATCTCGCTGAGTAACTGGATTGCAGAAGGCACCTGGGCAAAGCAGGGCAAGCATCTCAATGTCATCTTTCCCTCTCAAGGAGTGACACGTTCTCTTTGACTCCCAAGTCTTTCGCGAAAGTATTCGAACTTCACCCTGGGAAGAGCCTTGGTGAGAACATCTGCAGTCTGGTCATCTGTCGACACGTACTGTAACTCGATCGCACCTTTCTGCACCATATCACGAATGAAGTGATATCGAATCTCGATATGCTTCGACCTGTCGTGAAATACAGGATTCATTGACATCTGCACACAACTCTGGTTATCATAGTGAATCACAGTCGGCTCTGGAATCTGGTCGAACAATCCTGCAAGGAGTTTACGAAGCCAAACTGCTTCTCGAGCTGCTGTGCTAGCAGCCATGTAATCGGCCTCTGCAGTACTGAGTGCTACCGAGTTTTGCTTCCTGCTGCACCAGGAAATAACTGTAGAACCCATATTGAAGCAACATCCAGAAGTACTCTTCCGATCTGCAACACATCCGGCCCAATCCGAGTTTGTAAACCCCTGCAATCTCAGGTCACAATCTGAAGCATACTTCAATCCATATCCCACAGTGCCACGTAAATATCTGAGCACATGTTCTGCAACAATCTAGTGAATCTGCCTCGGTTCGTACATGAACTGATTGAGGGCATTCACAACAAAACATATATCTGGTTTGGTGTTGGTCAGATACATCAATGACCCAATCAACTGGCGATATATGGTGGGATCGATCAAATCAGAATCTGAAGTAGAATCTCTCAACGTCTTCCAATTTGCATCCATCGGAGTAGCCATGGACTTGCAGTCCAACATCCCGAATCTTTTCAGTATATCAATGGTGTATTTTCCTTGTCTTAGGAAAATCTCTTTCTGCCTCTGCCATACTTCTAATCCCAAGAAGTAGTGCATCAATCCAGGGTCTTTCATTTCAAACTCAGAGGCGAGATTCTTCTTACACCATACAAAAAGTTTCTCATTTGCTGTGAGAAACATGTCATCAACAAAATCAATGGCTTATCATCTACAACCTTGTAGTAAAGGTTGGGGTCTGCATCACTCTTGGTAAATCCCAAGCTCACCAGGAATTCGTTTATTCGTCCATACCAAGCACGGGGTGCTTGCTTGAGTCCATATAGTGCCTTTTTCAATCTGCATACATGAGACTCCTTTCCTTGGACAATAAACCCATCTGGCTGTTTGATGTAAACTTCTTCCTCAATAACACCATTGCGAAAGGCTGTCTTCACATTCATCTGATGCAACTTCCACCCCATAGCTGAAGCAATAACAATAATGGATCTAATGGAAGTATATCGAGCCATAGGAGCAAATGTCTCATCACAATCGACTCCCTCTTTCTGAGAGAATCCTCTGGCGACAAATCTGGCCTTGTCTTTTTCAACCCTTCCATTTTCTCCATGTAAAATTTGTTGTGCCCAACTAGACCACTTCTGGCCTACTGCAATATCTCTGGGAACATCAATTGGCTGAAGCTGGATCAATGAAATCGATGGGTTCATAACTCCCTCTTGAACTGGAGGGGGAGATGATCTCATCTCCTTTGGTTCTATCATCGATCTCCATGTTTGATCCTCTACCTATAATGTCAGTCATCTTTTCTTCAAAGGTCACATCCCTGCTGACTTCAATCTGTCTGGATCCTGGAATGTAAATTCTGTAAGCCTTTGAAGACTCACTGTATCCCACAAAGGTTTCCTTCTTTCCTGAAGGTTCTAACTTGGGCACATGTATATAGACTGGACAGCCAAATATCTGAAGGTGGCCCACTTCTTGTTTTACTTCTGTGAAAGCTTCCTCCGAGGTCATCCTTCTAGGCTGAGAGTCATATTCCAGGAAGCTTCTTGCTGAACATCAACGGGATTCATGTGTCCATCGGAACAAGTCTTCTCTTGTAGGCCAAATTGAGATTTTGGCAAGAATTGCTCTGCCGGATTTCGGCGAGTCGGGGACGTTTTAGTTATCCCTTATACAGTTCCTGCCTCCTTTCGTCGAGCACTCTGTGGATGACCTTTCTTCTGAGAATTTTTCAACTCCTGGAGGCTCCAGGTATTTTTAAAGGCCCCAGAAGGGAACTTTTTCTGGGCGAGATCTTGGGGGAGGTTGAGGTATCTATCAGTCTCCCAAGTTTGCCCCTAGATTAAGAGGACGTAGATCGGCTTTAGCTGCAGCAAGGGATCAAGCATATCAGGATATTTGTGCAGGGTGACAAAAAAACCATTTTCGGGGCTCTTAGAGCATGACATCCTCGGGCTGTTGGTCTTTGTTAGTTTTTTTCCTTTTTTTGTTGAGGGTGAGGGGTTGCCCACAGAGTTTTGGCCTCATGAGATTGGTAACATAAGTTCTTCTCTTACAAAAGCGGTTGCATGTGGTGATATCTTCTTTGGATGTGACAGTTTTCTCTTGCAGTTATTTTCATCGAGTGTTTGCACGGTGAACATAGTTTTTTGGTAATTTGGGAGTATCCTGAGGCGGATTCCTGGTCAGGGTTTTCTTTATTTTTGGACAAAATTTATGTACAGATTGAACAAAGGCCTTATAAGTAGAGTTATTTTGAGGAGGGACTTTCTATGTATTGTCTTATTGGTAAGATCTTTGGATCTCTGCAAATGCGGATTATTTTTAATAAAATATTACGTTGTGTTTTTTGAGGAATTATTTTTTATTTAATACAGTTATATAATTTTTTATTAAATTGCAATTTTTTTATTATTGAAATTGTATTTTTGAATGTATAAATGAAAAATATAATTATTTTGATTAAATTGCAATTTTTCATTATTTTAATTTTTATATCTCAAGAATTATTATATGCAATTCTAACGATACTTCTGAATTTTGGTTAGATTAAACAAAAATGATTGATTAAATTGCAATTTTTCATTATTTTAATTGTGATGATGATGATGAAGTCTTTACCATCAATTGAGACCAAACTTGGTCTATCGGACCTTAAGAGAAAAGACAAGATAGAGAATAGTTGATTTGCTTTAAAATACTATTCCTATGTTCAAAAAGCTTAGAGAGGAGGGTCTCTAGCTCACTATAGTGTTGGGGATCTAGAAGGTTGGAAAGGTCAGTGTCGGAGCATAGATTTTGGAACTAAAATCTAATGTGGTTGAAAGCCGAGCAATCTAATAGAAAGTGCTTTTCATCTTCCACGCTCATAGACTTGCACAAATGGAAACTCCTTTCCTCCCAAGGCTTTTTAGGGGTTGCCCAACGCCCAGTCTCACTATGGAGCTCCTGAGAATTTGTTCTAATCTTGGCAATATTAATTTTTTTCTTTGATCTGGTTAAGATGGAAAGATAATTTTGATCCTTGAGGTTAGGGTTAATGATATCTTTATAATATCTTAGTTTTCTTTTTACCTCTAACTCTTCTTTGCATCACATTTTCTCTTTGAAAGTAGAAGTAATAATATAATTAATGTTGTCGATATTTTGAAGAGTGGTAGTTTCATCAATCCTCCAATAATTTAACCAAGCCGTGGCATCTTTAAGCCATTCTCGCTTAAGGCGAAGGTGTTTTTGGCTAGAGTTAAGAGCAATTTTAGGAAGCCGATCGTCTCCCATATTGTTTAATCTGTTCTTGTACGTTAAATATCTAATCATAGCCATGCTTTCAATGGGAGAGACCCCTGCTTCTAATAGGAGAATAGGATAGGGCGTGCTGCTCTTAATTTTAAGATTACAAGTAATAAACTGCTTCTGTATTTGCTCAATTATTCTCCAAGATTCTTTGGAAATGCTGCATCCCCAAGCTTCATAGCCATACAAGAGAATAGGAGTGACGAGCATTTTAAAGAGGAATTTCTTTTGTCCCACACTACAAGGTTTGCCGATTTACAATTGTTTTCAAGACCGAAGTAGGCTTTCCATCCCCCTTTCATCCTCTTCTCAATGCTACGGTTCCAGTTGAGCTTGTGATGAAAGTCAATACCTAGATATTTATAGGTGGTTACTTCCTCCAAGATTCTATTTTCATAAGCAAAGTTGGCATAATTACTCTTATTGGACTTGATAATCACGACTTTTGTTTTGTCAGTGTTAACTGTCATGCCCATACTGGTGTAGAAATCCTTGAGAATTCGTAATTGCTTCTCAAGATCATGTGGGGATCTTGCGATAAGAACGATATCATCCACATATAAAAGAAGCAGGATGACTCTTCCTGCCAAGATTGTACCAGTGCAACCTGCCTCTTTTAAACATTATTCTAGCTTATCAATGTAAATTCCAAAAAGAGTAGGAGAAAGGGGGCACCCTTGCTTAACTCCAATATCACAATTAATGTCCTGCGACCATCCTTTAGTGTTTTTGAGTTTGGCAATAACGTTCTCATATAACCTTATAGTTGTAGGTCTCAACTCGAGAGGAACTTTTAATTCTTCTAATCTATTCCAAAGGTTATTTCTAGGCACCGTATCAAAAGCTTTCCGAAAGTCCACGAAACAACAAAAACGACACTCTTTTGCGATGATCTTAAGCGTAACAAGGTGGTCGATGGTTGAGTGATGTCTTCTGAAGCCTGCTTGGCCTTTAGCTCGCTTTCTTTCGTTTTCTAACCAAGTGCTATTCTTCTTTTCAAGTATAATCCATATAGCTTGGCTAAAAGAGGGCTAATCATAATGGTCCGATAATTAGAGGGGTTCTTTATCTCAGCTTTTGAAGATAGGAACTATAAGGCTCTGAGTCCAAGGTTTAGGGAAGCCGTGCTTGACTGCTAGATTAAATATGCAATTTTAAGGATTCTTCTGACTTTTGGTTAGATTAAGCAAAAATGATTGGAAACATGTAACTATAGAAAGTTCAAATCAAAACATGTCTAGACTACTTTATCATATGTATATTTTAATTTTATAGATATTTTATTAATTAATAAAGAATTGGCATCCCTTTACTTTAGGTTTTTTTTTTCAACTGAAAAAAAACGTACTATTGCTATTCTGAAAATCAAATAGTACAAAATTTTGATCCCTTTCCTGCGAAAGGTATGTTCATCAAAAATGGTCTTCTTCCCCAGCCACCTATTAACTACATATATATGTCCATGCCAGATTACATACATCAGAAAATAAACCTGATCTTACAAAAATGACTTTCCCACATCAAAAATTTTCCTTATAACTTCCTAAAAGAAAATAACATCTCCACATTCCAGCATGGTGGAGTCCATCCATTCCTCCCATACCAGAAATCCCTCAGTGCCCAATAATGCTTGCTTTGAGAGTACATCAGCCTGTTCATTGTGTTCACGGAAAATATGAACAAAGGAAATGTTTTCCTGCAAATCAATCTCCATCCTAGTTCGCTCACACCAGTGTGTGAGATCCATAACTTTTAGATCAAATTCTTTTGCAGCCCACTTAATAGTAACACGCGAATCGCCAAAAACTTTGAGATTGACAAGCCCAAAAATATTTGCACACCTCAGAGTACACCACAGAGGAAGAAGCTCAGCTTTCATATTGTTGCCAGTCCCACAATTTAGGCGAAAAGTATAATAATGAACCTCATTCAGATAAATAACTCCGCCTGCAGCACAAATTCCATTTTGTGCAGCCCCATCAAAGAAAAGTGTTGGCTGGTTAACAACAAGGGAGAATTGACCTATCCTCCGCTCCACAACATTTGAGATCTTTTCAGAATATTGTTGAATTAAGTTCATAGCCAAAATGCCACAAGACACAACATCTGGCTGTATATCTTGAAAAGTAGAAATGTTCCTGAAAAACCAAAGAGCCCAAGATATAAAAATAGGTTCCTGCACTGAATCCATGGTGGAGCGAGACCATCTCAGTAATGCCTCACAAAAACCAACTTCAGCCAAAGTCCTTATGATTGCGATCTTTGAACAAACATAGTCCCAAACTCTATTCCCAAAGGAACAATAAATAAACAAATGGTCGATAGTCTCAGAATTTTCCTTACATAAAATGCACCGGTTTGGACCATACCAACCACGTTTAGTAAGATTGTCCCAGGTCTTCAAAGTTCCTTGTAGAACATACCACAAAAAACACTTGTGTTTTAAAGCCAATTTCCATTTCCAGATCTTTTTAAACCACCAATGCTGCGGGAAGATATATTTCCCCTGCATTATCCTATCATAAGCTGTTTTTGCTGTGACTTTCCCATCTTTCTTATTTCCACACCACTTCATAATATCCTCTTTTTCTGTTAAGATAACACCAGCTGCACCAAGTGAACTGACACACAATTTTTATAATATTGGGAAAATAGTTTTTCAATGTATCACTGTAATGAAATTCATTAAAGTTCCATCTATTAGTAAATGCACAAATGAAATTATATTTATTTTAATTTAACCAAAATTGCTTTACAAAAGAATTGCATGTTTCCGCAAAGAAATCTACATTAAAGTTCCATCTAAACTCTACATTAAAGTTCCATCTATTAGTAAATGCACAAATGAAATTATATTTATTTTAATTTAACCAAAATTGCTTTACAAAAGAATTGCATGTTTCCACAAAGAAATTCAGTTATTGCGGCAACTTCTTTTCTATGTTTGAGTGAAAGGCAATGAAGAATAAATGAGAGACAAATGCTAATCTCAATGTGTCATTTATTTATTATTATTATTATTATCGATTTATGTATATGTAATTATTATTAAATTTACACATTTTTATAAAAAAATCTAATTCCGAAATGTCATTTAATTTGATTTTTTTTGGCTTTTTTTATTAACTTATGTATGTAATTATTATTAAATTTACATATTCTTATTGTATCGAGAGAAACGAGGTGCTCTACAGCGCAATATGGGGGAGCTGTTGTAACGTTTGTTATTAACAAAATAATTAAAAAATAATTAAAAAAATTCATGTGGCTCATAAAATAAAAAATTATGGAAAGTATTTAAAAAAAATCCATTTTGGTTCATAAAATAAAATATCATAAAAAGTAATTAAAAAATAGATGTTCGTTTATAAAATAAAACCTTAAAACTTAAACCCGGATCTATCAATCAAGAGATCAAATTTCTTGAGTTTAAATTTAAAAAAAGAAATACACCTCAAGAAATTGGATCCCTCTCGGTGCTTGATAGATACAGGTTTAAGATGGATCTATGCTGGTTAAAAAAAACAATAATAATGAGAGTGTCACAAAGTTATTGTTATTAAAACATTAATAAATGTGAGCGTCACAAAATTATGCTTGTAACTTGAGCTATAAAATTATATTTATAACTTAAGCTATAATCATTTTTGAAGAGAACATCTTTCTTATATATATATATTTTTATGAAAAAATCATAATTTGATTTATCTAATAAAACATTATATATATATATATATGTATGTATATAATTTCATTTATTTAATAAAATAACATTATATTCTTTATATGTTTATAGTATGTCTTACATTACTATTAAATATAGATCCAAGTGTGTTTATTTTTTTCCACGGAAAATAGATTGCATTCTATTAATGAAAACATAACACATTGTTTGGAGACTTGTTAGTCTTATATAAATAATTCGAAGGTTTACATATGCATATACATAGTAAAACTTTGTTTAGAAAGCAGATAGTAGTTATAAAAACTACATCATTAAACATCCCTATTATAGGGAAACCAAATAATGTGTTGAGCGCCAAAACAAAAAATCTCTTAAAAAAGAGCAGGGAAAAAAGAGAGAAAGAGGCCAGGTGAATAAGCCTTTTGTAAACGAGCTAATTTGTCTTCCCAATGCGTACAAGAGAATGCATACAACGTCATTTATCGTTGCAAGATCTACCGCACACATCGAGTGTGATGGGGTTGGGCCGTCGACAAGATGAGGAGCACCACCACCGAAATAGCCTCCAGCTATGGGCATCTCGGTTGCGAGCTGCGGGAAGGAAACACCAACGGAGGAGCCAACACCATGCCGAAAGGACCGCCATCACAACGCTCCGCATCTGTGCCAAGAGCCACCATCTCATCTTAGAAGTCGTCGCCGCTGCCACATAAGAGCCAAAGGAGGCGCCACCTCACTATGGGTCGTGGCGCAAGGGACCACCTCCACTTCACAAGAAGCATCACGAGATTAACACACTCAGTCGACCATTACCAGTAGCCTCTCAGGGGAGGAAAGGGAGGGCGGCTAGGGAAGCAACCCTAGTCGCCTGGTTCAGGGTTCTAAAAATGCTACTCTCAAAACCTAGAAAGCTACGGAGCTCTATCAAAGTGTGTTTTTATATCCAATCCTATGACAATATAATAAATCAGTATTTTGACTTCAACATCTAGTCCAAATAAGGAACTTAAATCACATGTACAAGCCCAACAATACCCTACCAAAAAAGTATAAATCTTTCCCAAATAATACCCTACCAAAAAAGTATAAATCTTTCCCAAGAGTCAAATTATACAAATATAAAATAAAATATTTTCAAAGGACCAACAAAAATAAAACAACCTCATAAGCAGTTATCTATTGAGAGATTTTGACAAGATATCAGGTCCAAAACATAAACCACATATAAAATATTAATTGAATGGGGGAGATCAAATTATAAGATTTGAACCTTGTCTTCCTAACAACACCATCGACCCGCTTCTAGCAAGAGTCCTTCCTTTGATAAACCATTTGCCCACAAGTCCCTCTTCGTGAAAACATGATGAAAGGATATCAAATTAAAACTTGAAGCAAAGAGATGTAGATCCTCCCAGATATGACTTAATAAGACATTATTGCATACATTTACTCCATCCAATACATAGCCACAACTGAATCACCAAATACCAAATATTTTAAATCCTCTTTTAACCACAAATTGAAGAGCAAGCTTCAAACACACCATCTTAGCAAAATTATTTGAGCGTCTGCCTAATCCTACATTGAATTTTATAGAATGAGATTCCATCAAGTGTATAATAACCCTTCCTTACTCATCTGTTAATCATTTTGAGATGCCCCATCATAATAAACCCATGCACTAGATCTATCCACCTCTTCTTTCACAACTATTATAATCGGTATTTCATTTTTTTTTTGTTTAAAATTTCTAAGTATGGATATCCCTTTATTCTAATAGGTATTTCATTTTTGTTTTGTTTAAAATTGCTAAGTATGGATATCCCTTTAGAGGTACAAAAAGAAGCTAGTTTTAGCTTTTCATCATAGACTCGAGTTTCGAGTAGGCCAAATTCACCATGATATAATCAAAGGCAAAGCTTTATAACTTTTAACCAAAGGATTTTCACACCACAACCTAAGCCCTTCAATGGTTTTCCCTCTCCACAGCTCACAAAGGCTTGTAATTGATTCAACCTCCTTCCAAACCTAAACAACATAAGGAAAAAATAACAATAAGTGAGAAATAGACTCCTCATCTTCCTTACAAAGTGAACACCTACTAGGACCACTTTTGTTTCTCTTCTACAAGTTGTCCCATGTTAAGACTTCCTCGTGAAGAATGAAACACATGAATATTCTCGACTTGAGAGGGAACTTGAACTTCCAAATACATTTGAATAACCACTCATAATGTTCCTCACTTTCTATTTCACATAACACCACAATCCTAGCTTGGGCGTGTAATAACCCATTGTCACATTCTTGGAATAAAGTAATTCATTCTCTAAATCTTTTAGTCGAACATGACTATGCTTTAGGGAGAAAAAATACCTTTCCCAAAATGTTGCTTCTTCATCTGATAAATCAATATCCCTAGTGGATTTCCATTCTTGGCTCCAAATGGTAGTCGAAACAAGCTCACCTACTTGGTTCAAAGTTTAATATCCTTTAGAATGGAGATTCCGCCAAGTTTGCAGGTAGTTTGAAATTTGCATCACATCTAATCCAAGGGTCCAATCCAATTCTAGCTTTGCTACCTCGGCCTATGTTCCAAACCAACCATGAACTTTTCAGAGGGAAATAAAAAATGACAACCTTAGAGATAATAGATGCATTATGATGTGATTTGTTAGGTTTCCTGATCCATTCCTTAACATTATTAGGTTTAATGTATTTTTTGAAATATTTTTTTACCACAAACCCTCACTTGATATCCATCCACACTGGGTAGCCAAGTCTTTAGAGAACTTATGAATACTTTTAAGATTCCATCCACTACAATATTTTGGAATTGCAATTTTCTTCCAACTTACCCATGTTACAACTTGCTTTCTTCCAACTTCATCTCCCATAAAGTGTTAACAATCTTTCTATGATTTGCATAATTATAAAAAGGTTGTGTTTTCCTCACCTTTGTTAAGAAAAACAACACTACTCTTTATCCTTTGATTTGCCTCTCTTCCTCGCTTCTATTTAGTGATTTCCAAATTCTTCAAACTTTCCCTTTTTCTTTAATGAATACACCTATTGAAATAGAGGACCTATATTTGTAGAGAAAAAAAATCATGAAAATTGGGAAGTTACTAGTGGTATGGGCTGCACACTTGTGTATGGATAATCATTAATGCATTTAGAGACACAACACGTGGTTATCCATCATGGTTTGCTTCCCATATGGATAACCTACCTCTACCACCCTTTATGAACAATCCTCAATATATTCTGTTATAATTTGGTTGAGAAGATTGAAGCTACTAGGAAACAAGGTGGTGTTCTTGAGGATCTTGTTGAGTAGAACATTATTGGAAAGGGTTATGTTGACGGAGAAATTGTGTTGTGAAGTCTCTGTCATGGAAGCAATTTTGCAAGATAATATTAGAATTGGTGATTCAACAACTTTGACTAAGTAGGAGAGCTCTCTAGATAACCAAAAGGTTGTATCATCTCAATCAATGTCCTCAAGATGAATCCTTTCTCCATAATGATTCTAATGACCCATAAGTTGGTGAATAAAGAATGTTTTCCTCACAATAGCTCAAATAACAATTTGATCTATAGCCTAATGCCACTAATGCCACTAGGAAAGAAAACATTATTTTTCAAAAGTACTCCATCATGGCCATGTGGAAGGGGAAAACATAACTTATCCTCAAGTGCCATGTTTTGCTCTCTCTGTTTCTCTTGTCTTTAAGGGCAATCAAATTGAATGTAATACCTAAATGTTGGTGATGGAAAGAGAGATATGATGTCTCTTTGGTGTCATTGGCACATAAGTTATTTGACAAATGAGTATTATTTGTTTGATAGTTTCTAGGCCATTTCTATACCTTTCTTAAACTATACTTGATGATGCAAGATTGTGTGGCATTTAATGAAGGGAGGGAAAATGATTTGACCATTAAAACTAGATGAAGTGATAAGTTTTTAATTTTTTAAATTTCTTTAATGACATTAATGTCGATGTAATGGTCACTCCCTTTTAACAAAATTATGCTATTCTCTTAACATTCTAAGAGAGGGTTTTTATTATGTAGTGAGTGGGGCTTTTGAATTAGTGAAATGGTTAAAATAAAGTAAAGAATCCCGCGAGCACAATATTGTGACTATTCTTTTTATTTGCTTTTTGGAACTTTAACGATGTATTTTGTGCATGTTGCAACAACTTTTCATGGCATATTAGTATTCAACTGGTTAAATTTATTATTCCCTGCCATGCAGGGAATTATGTAATTGGCATGGTTTTGGTAACAGTGCAAACACTTTTTTAATTTTTTATGTTAAGATTTTTCCTACATTCTCTGAGGTTTTAGGGGCTAACGTTTTATTGTCAACAAAACGTTTTGTCAATTGTGCTCCCATCTCGATGCCAATCAGGGTGCATGCAGTCGAGGTCTGACATCACTGCCATGCCTTTGCAGTTGATAGCTCATCACACTCCAAATGGGACATGAAACACTCCGCTTGGCTTGTTCCTCGATCAAGGCATCCTCCAGCTATAACATAAAAATCCTCCAGCTGTAGCATGACCAGTTGATCAACCTGCATGTCCTCCAGCAACAGCATGGCAGATATAAAGCGCAGAAGTGCACAAAGCTGGGTGGTGGCCGCCCTCTCGAATCCACAGTAGAAGCATGGCGGATGTAAAGCGCAGAAGTGCACATACCTGGGTGGTGGTCGCCCTATCGAATCAAATGCACTACTGTAACAACAACAACCGGAGCAAAGGTATTAGCAAATTCTGTTAATAAGTCTTGTTGTTTCATACCTTCAATTGATAATTATCCCCTCCTCCTCTGCAGTCACACCACCATAATTCTCCCCTCCTCCTCTGCAGTTGCACCACTACCACCAGCTGCTACCGCTGCCTCCTACAATCTAATGATTCATCAAATTATTGAATTCAAAGTGTGTCTACTCCAAATAAGTCCACAAATATGTCCCATTTGTGTCTTCACGTCCTGCTAAACCATACATGCTTTAATTCTACTGTTAATTCAGCTGTCTTCAACTTCTTCCTTTTACAAGAAGCTCCTCCGCCGAGAGAAGCTTCTTTGGACTTCACATTCTGCCTCCTTTTCTCTGCATCGCTTTCTCTGCCTGATTTCAGAGGAGTTTCTTCCGAGTTTTCCAAACCAAAATACCATATTACTTTCTCTATGATTGTGTTGCTTTCCTGCACATTTGAATTTCCATTGCTCAAACTCTATTAGCGTATAATAGAAATCCTACTTTCACAGAATATGCAAATGGTTTTTAAAATCAACACTAGATTACAAAACCTAATTATTGCAAGCAGCAAAGCCCAGTTAAATGGGTATCAGACATATGCTAAGGATAGAACCTGAGGCGCCCGGATCCAGTTTCCTCGGTGCCATTCTTGAGCCACATATTGAATCCCGATCCACTCACAACGACATATTCTCAGAAGAAGCAACACAATCATCCTTCCTTTGAGGCGGCTGCAACTGCACCAGAAGTTTCCTTAAATATAATATAATTATAATTATTTCTCATCTAATTGGCTCACATCTTATTTCGTCACATCTTATTTCGTCATCATTGCACTAATACTTGGCTCTTCCAACACACACTTGTCTCTTCCCATTCTAACATGCCATGAGTGGAGTAATAAGTATCATGTACATCATCAAGAGACTTGTATATAATATAATTATAATTATTTCTCATCAAATTGGCTCACATCTTATTTTGTCATCATTGCACTAATACTTGGCTCTTCCAACACACACTTGTCTCTTCCCATTCTAACATGCCATGAGTAGAGTAATAAATATCATGTACATCATCAAGAGACTTGTAGTGGACCTTTTCCACACCCACTGGCCGCCGATCACTTATTCGTGCAACTGCATCCTCCAGGCCCCCATCACTTATTCGTGCAGTTGCATCCTCCAGGCTCCCATCACTTATTCTCGGACAGCTGCATCCTCCAGGCTCCCAGGCTACCCGTCTCTGGCTCCCAGGATACGCGTCTCTCGCCATAAATTCATGTACAAAAATTATAATTTACATGGTAAACACTTCAATAATTTGAAGCAATCACATAATCTTTTCTGGTCATTCGATAGGCACTCTGGTGTTTGGACAAGTTTGTCTTCGAATTTAAGATATCAGTTATGATTGAGATTGCATAATTCATCATAATAATAAGAAGAGTATTAAATATATATATTTCAAACATTAAAAAAAATTAATTTAACCAAATTATTTGAAAATTGTCACGAGTCTAACAAATAACTTGTTATTGCAATTAAAAAGAATGGTCATGCAAAACGCATATTCACATTAACCTCTTGTTGGTATCCAGAAAATTAATATTAAACTTCTAAATAGACTCACAAATTTATGCTTAAAACACCAAAAATGAAATAAAATCCAGCAACTTTAGTACATACCTCTACATAACTCTCTTGACTTCAACAAGCAAAGCACGCAATCCAACTTTATCCGGAATGGATCTTTTTTTCACAAGAAAAAAGACAAGTACTATTTATATTAAAAACAGTAGAATGTGTTACATAGTTCCACAACCAAGACAACCACAGACTGGCATATAAAAGCTATAGGCCACGCATATTAGCCCATAAGTTCACTAAGAAACAAATACATAGTATCAAATACCAGATAGAAATAAATAACAACGGGTATCCTCAATACCAAAAGGATCAATACCGAGGAACATACAATACCATAGCAGAAAAAGTAAAAAACCGAAACAGAGCCAATGGAACAACGATTCGAGCAAGGAGGTAGTCCAACCAAAACACCATCCAACCCAGTTACCGGAAACCAACAGCCAGTAGATAGGCTAAAAACCTGCATGAAGAAGGACAATATACACTTGACCCAGAATAGAAATAGATATCCACAAGTAATGCACCAAACTCAGAAAAAAGCCAAAGAAGAACGGTCGCATAAAGGGTCATCACACCAATCCTCCACAAAAATAGTGCCCTCTGGAACAGATAAGGCATGTTTGGAGAGCTCATCAGCCAACAAATTGTATTCTCTGAAAACATGCACAAAGGAAATCTGACCAAAACAGTTGATGAGGCGTCTAGTGTCCCGTAACCAGTAATCCAGCTGGAGGACTTTTAGGGAGCATTCTCCCTGAGCCCCATCGATTATCACTCTAGGGTTGCCATGGATATGTATAAGAGGGATGTTTCGGGCATTAGCAACATAAATAAGTAACCATAGTGCAATAAGTTCGCTTCTAGTATTCGATCCCCCACCACAGTTCATCCATAACTTGAGCATGTGATTTTTGGCAAAATGAATCACTGCCCCAGCCCCACTAATCTGCAAACACTGTTGTGAGGCATCAAAAGCACCCCAGGGACGAGCCACCTCTACACATAGGGTCGACCGGTGAATGAGATGACGCAAACCGGTAGGAGAGATACCGGTAAACTCATTGAACGAGGCCACAACACAACTGCTTATCTAGGAGTGATTGTAAGACTTCCCCTAAAAAATAAGACAGTTGCGGGCTTTCCAAATCTCCCACACCGCAAAAACAGGAAGAATTAAACAATGGCCAATAGATTTTGACCAGTCACTGAAGTTCTCTTTAAACGAACCTTGATTCGATCTGCAAACAACACCATCCCTATTGCAAATCTCCAGCCAGACAGATCGAGAGAAAGAACAAATAAAAAACATGTGATTGATCGATTCATCACTGGCTCCACATAAGGCACATATATTCGGGCCACAACCTCCACGTTTAATGAGGTTATCCTAAGTCAGGATCCAGTTGTCGAGTATCAGCCACACAAAGCATTTTAATTTGAGCGGAATGTTCATAGACCATACCAATTTATACCACCATTGCATAGGGGAAACATTCGACAGGACCAGAGAATCATATGCCAGACGAGCCATGGCCACCCCCAACACAGTATTCCAAGACCACACCACTTTGTCAAGATCCTCACACTATTGAATATTGATTCTTTTGAGGCACGGAATATACTCAGTCCACTCCGCCCCCAACTGGCCATATAATCCCAGCTGGTTAGCCGTAATCCAAGAGTGGTGACTCCTTCTCAATGGATTGAACGTCACAATCTGATTCAGTGTATAATATCCCTTAGATCGCAGCAAGAACTAAGTTCCATTGAGAGTGAGAAGCAAATAGGGCCGCCCAAGATAGGATCTTCTCCCAAACGAATCTGATGACCCTTCCCCGAAACCCAGGATAGCCAGGAAGCTATAGTCTTAAATGAACCAAGCAGTCCCTTCCATATATTAGAAATACCTCTGGTTTCAGGCTGTCCTTTCTGTTGGTCACCCTATATGGTAATCAATTACAACTAACACACATGATGCTCAATATGAGTTGTCAACCCAGGTAGGTCTTTTATTTCAACGACAATTAGCACAATCTATGCATAAACATTCAAGTAGCTGATTGAATAAATGAAGATAAATTATCCTACCTATCTGCCCAGTCAAACTCATCTCATGGCTAAAACTAATCTAATTTATCCATTTAAGAATTCAAAGTACATTTACCTTCCTACAATCATCACTCCAACAATTACTGATCTAAGAAAAATTAAGCTAGACTTACTTTCGTAAGAAGTTAAATCCTAAAGATATCAGACTACAATGCATTAACCAGAACCTGTCTAAGATTATCTAATCTGGAAATTATAAATGACAGTAAGAAATCAAACCAATTGCAATCATAATCTGACTAATTCAATAAACTTCAAGAAAGATGAATAACATAAATAAACTTAGAGTTGAGCTTGACTGTAACAACTAACTAGCACATTCGCATAAAATGAACTAACCTACACAGTCGACTATCACACCATGCAGCTACAACAATTCAGAATGCAACTATTAACTACCAAAGGAGAATGCAATTATCAATTACTACTATTGCAGCTTCTCTGGAAAACGTATCCACTTTAAATCCATACCACACAACAGAAATAAACTAAACTATCTATTTAACTCGGCAATCTTTGTGAAAATGCGAGCCCTGGCCTTCTAACAGAGATGCCATGAACTACTACAAATTAAAACACAAGAATATGAAGAACTTTGATCTTTGAATTAAAAATGGTAATTCACAGTCTCAACTCTCTATTACAGCCTGTACAAAATAATAATCAACCAACCCCAGACTCTGGGAGCCTTCCCAGATTTATACATGCATAATACAAATCTCGATCCACTAAATTCGTGCAGCCATGAAGATCTTTGATCTTCAGGCTGCTGAGTCACAACAAAACTGTTACAGCCGTGAATGGAATTGAATGAAGCCGTTGGATGTGAAGGGCATTGTTACTCTGTCTGTCAATGGATCAATGGACTAACTGGTCGGGAGGTGTTGTGTCTGTTGCAGCGAAGTCTTGTTACAACTACCACGTGGAGAGATGATCACGCTGTTTCTATTAATGTGTGGAATTTGAACTGAGGAGTAACAGTTGGCACCAATCGTACCTTCCTTCCATATGCTTAACGGTTGCTACACCTGTGTCTCTCAATGCTTTGAGCTTATCTTAATAAAATCAACACAAGTTAGCATAAACCTAATGATAGAATTCATAACCATAACAATCTTAGGCATTAATGAAATATGCAATAATAAATCATACCTGTCAGGATTCATGCTCAACTTGAGGAAAGACATATATCTGGTTTGTGGAAATAAGGCAAGATAGAACAAAAAGAGGTAATAGGTGTGGTCAAAAAGGGGCAATTCCAGGACCCAACATCTCCCCCCAACTGTCCGATTGCATGTCCTCATGCAACAACTTCCATTAGTCTGAATATGAATCCATACTGTACTTGTAGAGATTGGTGAGGTTGAAGCCAAGTTCAGGTGCTTCCCCTGGTTGCACGAATCCATTGCAGGCAACCCATTTCTGCCAACAGTGCTTCTCCTCCTTCTTAGTCAAAACATAAATGTTTTTGTATGGGCTCACAGGCAGCCATATCAGAGGAAACCTGAATCTCAGTCCCAACCACAATGGTCCACATGCTTGCATGCATTTAACATACTCAGACACTCTCATAAGAGCTTGTTTAAAATTCTCAAAACAATATGGATCCCCTTCTTTCAAAGATGGGGAAGAAGCTAACCATCTGTGCTCGCTATCTTCCAAGGCATACTGCTGCTGGTTGGAGATTGTCTTTACACAGTTAGTGATGACTGTCCTTTGCAGATCCATTCAGTGCTGAGTCTTCATAGGAGATTTGAGAGACCTTGCATACTTTGCAATGAGGGCTCTTGGAAGTCGAGGTTCGTTTATGATCCAAAGAGTAGAATTATCCTCGTTTTTATTGATAGTCTGAGAGGCACCCCACCATTGCATGTGATTGGTGACAAAAGAAATGAATGCTCTCAGCTGAACATCCCCCAAATAGGGCACATGATTAGAATGGGAGTCAATATAGCATGCTTTATCGTGCAAATATAATTCACACAACAAACTTTGATCCCCAAAATCACTTTCTATAAAAGTCTCCAAGAACTGGGGGGTAGTTGCCAGTTGGTGTGGTCTTCCTTCTTTCAATGCTTTTAACTTAAATAAAGTTGTCTGCTCATAAAGAAATACATGATAAGAAGGGGATGGAGCCCTGCAACTCAACAATTCCTGAGAAAGAATATACATCTGATCTTTTTCTTGTTGCATGGACTTGAATTTCTTCAATTCTTCCAATTCTTTTTGAACACTGTCCCACTGGGATTTCTGGAAAACCAATTCCTCAGCCCATTTCTCTCACAATTCCCTGATAGTATTTCTATATTCATAGAGAGGGACCATCCCTTCTTTGCACTGATCAATATGTATTTTTCCATTTAGCTAACTCAAGATTTAACAAAGAAAGTTCTTTTTCCAAATGTTGAATCCTTCTATCCTCTACATCTTTTTCATCATTAGAGTCAATCTCAATGATCTCTTGAGCTTCCCCCTCTTCTGTTTCAGGCACCATTGTCAAAACTTGATTTGGGACCATCTGATCCTGTGTCTCAGCAGGCTTGTCTTGAATCAACAGATTGGCAACTTCTTCTTCATCAGTCACAGCAGCTTCCACTTGTGTGGCTGCATCAACAAACCAAATTGGAAATGTTGGTTCTTGTGTAACATCCCTTGTTTCAATTACCTCAGTTTGTGTTGCAGCTTCCATAACCAAGTTGAGAGGTACTGGTTCTTGTATAATAGCACCTTTTTCCTGTATCCCAATCTCATTTTCCTCTGTTTGAGTTGCAGCCCCGACAAATAATTTTGAAGATGTTGGTTCTTGTGTAACAACATCCAAATTCTGAGAATTGTTTGGGGTGCCTATTGTTTGAGTTGCTGCCTCAATAACAAGCTTTTGGAGTGCTGGTTCTTGTGTAGCAGCCTCCTGTTCTGAGATGACTTTAGTGCTTTTAGGTGTGACTTTATATCCTGCCATTTTGAATAAATCCCCACACTCTGGGAATACCATTTCTTCATGTCCTTCACCCTCCAAAACAGGAGGTGAATTCTCCAGCTGGTCTGCAGCCTCCACCAACGTATTCAAACTCTTTTCTGCCTGCCTCCGACATGCTTCTTTCCATTTCTCTAATTTACCCTGAAGCATTTGGACTTCTTCTTTTAAGAGCTCATTTTCATAAAGAAGATTTTCGATTTGGGGTTCTTCTGCAGCAGGTTCTTGTGGAATGGCAGTTGATCGGGGTGTAAGAATGAGAATTTTAATACTTGCCCCTGTCGTTTCTGCTGTTGTAACAGATCTAGTTCTGGGAATTTCAATGCTCATCCGTGTTACACATGCCGCTTCTGTTGCTGTAACAGATCTAGTTCTCCTGCCCTGATAGCTGGCTTTCTCCTTTTGATCTTCTCTTCCTTCGGCGTGACACAGGGGTCTCTAAATTTTCTGAAACATGGATGAATTCCTCCTCTTGAATTATGATTTCCCTTATTTTGGGGGAGGATACAACATCCAAAACCTCCATGTCTCCTTCTTCTACTGCCTCTGTTTGATATTCTTCCTTTACCATTGCAGCTTCCACAACTACAACTTCCACTGTTGCAGCTTTTACAACTGCTCCAGTTTCAGCTTCCTCTGCTGCAATTACTAATGATGCCATCTCTACTTCTTTAGTTGCCACCCTGACTGTTGTTTCTATAGGATCTGTAACTTCTTCTATAGGGTCTGCGGCTGTTGCAGCTTCTAGTATTACCGCCTCATCTACCACGGCTTCCATCACCACTTCTTCTGTAACAGGGTTTGCTGCAGTCGCAACTTCCCCCAATTCTACCTTCTCTTCATCCTTCAACTGGTCTTCTAGTACTCTATCCTCCCCCCAACTGAATTTGAGGGACTCTAGTCCTCTTCCCCTACTTCAATACCTCCCAATTCTAGTGCAGGCTCTCTAATTATCCCGACCCCAACAAGAAATTGTGCCCAAGTCTGGTTTTGCTGTGCAAGTGACCTTAAAATTAATAGTTTAATTAAGCCATGATTGGTGAGGGAAGAAACTGGATGCCGGGCTGTTCTCACATAACTAGCCATGTGGTGTAGGGATTTTAAAAGATAAAATGGCATGTTCAATAGATTACGATGGCGTAAATGGGATAATAGGGGAAATTCAGAGAGATAAACATTTTGTACCTACCTTCATAGGAGATGTATTTCTTTAGGAAGATTGCAACTTGATCACATGGTTGAGGTAATGATTCCAACGCTATTCCACGGTCTCTTGGATGAACATTCTCACCAATTGCAACAAAATGCCTTACTGCAGTCGCATTATGCGCCTTTCGTCCAAACAATCTCTTCCCAACTTGAGGCAAACTAGTAACCTCTGCCATAATTGCTTCCGTAACATCTATGCGCAATCCCCTGACCTTAGAATGAGTATAAGTCAGGTTAAGAGCAAACTATAATGCTGTCTCTGTGTGAAAACCATTTAATTGTTGAAAATACTCAGTCCACCTAGCTGCTTCAAAGATGGCGAAAACCTCCGCGTATGCATGCAGAGCCTCCGTATTCTCAGGTTCATGCTGGACTGGATTACCCATGTCACATTTCCTTTGTAATTCTAATGGAGAATACAAAGATTACCAATTCGGATGTGGAAGTTGCAACATACGGACATTCATCGAACAACCGAGATCGAAATTGGGTATTTTAGGAAAGAAGGCACAATTATCAACTCACGGAAAGGTGACACAGTTATGAAAAATGGAATAATTGGCATGTTTTGGTATGGGTTGGGTAAAGGTGACGACCATGTAATAGATATGAGTGTTAATTCTGACATGTTCCTTGGCGGTTAAGTGGGTACGAGTTGCTGACGAGGACTAAAGACAAAGCATAATCATCATTGCCACATTAATTTTATGCCTAATCATGTACATGGTCAGAATTCGTACCTTTGCAATATAAGCTAAGCCTTAACTTTCCACAATGATTCGACTTCGTCATCACGTTCAAAAACATAATTGCGCATGTGCTGTGATGAGTTGGCCACCACCAATTGAGCGGGCAAGTACCTTCATGCTGACAAACATCCGTGGCAGTCCAATGGGTTGGTGAGATTGGCGACATCATAGTCGACGGAGAGATTATTCAAGAAATGAACAATCTAGTGGAGTTGCAGTTGATAAATAAGAGGAATCTGGCAGAGTTATGACGACAGAATAGGAAAAATAGGGTAAGTCTAGCGGAGTCGCAGTTGATAGAAAATAAATCTGGCAGAGTCGCAACTGCGCGAAATAAGGAAAATAGGCAAGATTTGGCGGAGTCGCAGCTGCGCGAAAAGGGAAAATGGACAAAAATTAGCGGAGTCGTAGCTGCGTGAAAAGGGAAAAATGGACAAAATTTGGCGAAGTCGCGGCTGCGCAAATAGGGAGAATAGGCAAAATATGGCGGAGTCGCAGTTGCGCAAATAGGGAAAATGGGCAAGATTTAGCGGAATCGTAGCTGCGCGAAGAAGGAAAATGGGCAAGATTTGGTGGAGTCGCAGCTGCGCAAATAGGGAGAATAGGCAAAATATGGCAGAGTCGTAGCTGCGAAAAAGAATGGAGAAATGGGCAAATCTTCGGCTAACTGGTGAATGCTGCCGATTGTTCATTTTCTTCAAAGAGTTATTCATAATGGGAAAATAAGCTAAGGTGCCTGCAATTGTCTGGCCCAGTCACGACCGTTGCTCCTCAAGTTGATTCTTGTACATAGTTCTTCAAAACAAACCAATCAAGGCGTAAAAGGAAATAAATAAAATAAAAATAAGAAAAACAAAATGACAATCTATTTATGTACAAATTTATGTGTAGAAATTGCAGTTTAAAAATTCACAGGGGCCGAAAAAGATTCCTGCCCTTGTGTTAACTGATAGTCTAGATAGTCTAGATCAACTGCAACATGCGAAATGAATGCATTCTTTGAGATCGGTTTATGGTACAGTCATAGCCGATGACCATTAGAAAATAATGGTGTCTTGTTTTCATCAATGGTGATTAACCGAATTGTTCCATTGTCAAACACTCTATCTATTTGGTAGGGACCTAGCCATCTTGTGCGTAATGTGCCTTTAAAATCCTTTTAAAACCGTGAATCACACAACAGAGCCTAGTCTCCTTCGCAGAAGACTTTCTTTTTTATAAATTTGTCGTGCCATTTGGAGCGTTGTTGTTGGATTAAAGCTGTATGATGTACTGCAACTGTGCGTTTCTCATCCAATTCATTTAGCTGATTAAGTCGGTTCCTCTGAGCTTCTGTTAAATCAAGGTTTGATTCCATTGCTGTCTTCAAGGTTCTGATTTCGAATTCAATATGGAAGACAACATTTTTACCGTACACCAATTCATATGGGGAGAAACCAATAGTGTTGCGCCATGTGGTACGGTAAGCCCATAATGCCTCTGGAAGTTTCTCAGCCCAATCTTTACTATGATTCTTCACCGTTTTTGTCAAAATAGCCTCAATGACTTTATTTGTGCTTTCCACCTGGCCATTGGCCTGTGGATGATATAGTGAGGCTATTTTGTGCTGAATGTGATACTTCTGTAACAGGGCTCCCAATTTGTGGGGACACAAACTGTGGTCCTCCATCTGTAATTATTTCTTTGGTTACTCCAAAACGGGTGAAGATCTCTTCATATAAGAAATCCATTACGGCTTGATCAGTAGCTTTGACCAAAGCTACAACCTCTACCCATTTGGTCATGTAATCTGTGCAAACCAGGATATAAACTTTCTGCTTCAAGGGAGGGTTAATAGGCCCTACAAAATCCAGATCCCATCTATCAAAAGGTTCAACCACAAGCTATGGCTAAAGAGACATTTCATCTAATCTATTCGACTGGCCCATCCTTTGGCAGCTGTCACAAGCTTGGACATACTTTTTTGCATCCCTGAACAATGTCGGCCAAAAATATCCCATCCTTAATACCGTATGACCCGTCCTTTTGTTAGCAAAATGTCCCCCACAGGGCTCATCATGGCAAGCTTTCAAGATACTGTAAATTTCATCCTCTCTTACACATCTTCTGATTTCCAAATCAAGACCTGTGTAGAAAAGATGTCCATCTAATCAGCAGTATCTAGAACTCAGCTGTATGATCTTTCTTTTTTCTCTCTTTGACAGATGTGCTGGAAGCTTGCCTGCAGCCAAATAGTTAGCAATATCTGCGTACCATGGGGAATGAGCTGAGACTGCAAACAAATGTTCATCAGGGAAGGAGTCTTCGACTGATAAATTGTCATCATTGTTAGTGAGTGAATAGGTTTATTCATTAAATACTTGATGGCTGAGTGATCAGTGTGCACAAAGGTGGAATATCCAGTAATGTAGTGTCTAAATTTATTGATGGCATAAACAATGGCAAGGAACTCTTTCTCTGTAGCAGTATAGTTTAGTTAAGCAGGGGACAGGTCCTTAAATGTAATAAATTGCATATGGAGCATGACTTTCCTGTTGTCCTAATACTGCTCCAATGGCAGTATCTGAAGCATCTGAGGACATATGAAAAGGCAGAGCCCGACCCTCGTAAGATGGGTGTTGTGGACAGCCTTTTCTTAAGTTCAGTAAACGCTGTTTGGCATGCATAATTCCAATCAAACTGTACATCCTTCATCAACAGGGTGAATAAAGGAGAAGCAAGTTTGGAAAATTTTTCTATAAATCTTATGTAGTAACCAGCATGCCCTAAGAAGTTACGTACCTCTTTTTGGGTTCTAGGAGTGGGTATGTTTTCAATTACCCTAATTTTGGATGGGTCTACCTGGATACCATCAGCAGAGATGAAGTGCCCCATAACTACACCCTCGCTCATCATCATATGGCAATTTTCAGTGCTTAAAGATAGCTGGGTTTGTTCACATCGTTCTAAAACTTTCTCTAAATTTTTCAATGCTTCATCGAAACTACTATTGTATGGAGTGAAGTCATCAATAAAAATTTCCATGCAGTCGTTTACCATCTCTGAAAAGATCCCAATCACTGCTCTCTGAAACGTGGCTGGTGCATTACACAACCCAAAATGAAGTACCCTGTATGCAAAAGTGCCTCAGGGACAGGTGAAAGTGGTTTTGTCTTAGTCTTCGGGAGCAATCTGGATTTGGTTATAACCACTAAATCCATCTAGAAAGGAAAAATACTTCTTTCCAGACAAGGTATGAAGGACCTGATTAATAAAAGTTAGGGGAAAGTGGTCTTTCTGCGTTGCTTTATTCAATTCTCTGTAATCGTCGCAGACCCTCCATTTCTCATTCTTTTTTGGTACAATCACGAGTGGGGAAACCCACTCCCTGTCTGAAATTTGGTATATAAATCTTGCTTCCAAAAGTTTTTGGATTTCTTCTTTCACAATGTCCCTTGAATTCGGGTTCATCCTTCGTTGTGGTTGGCACACTGGTCTGGAGTCGCTTTTGATGTAAATGTGGTGGGTACACAGATTAGAGGGGATACCCTTCATATCTGTGTATTCCCATGCGAAATCTCCCCTATCTTTTTTTAACAGAGTGATCAGGCGTTCCAACTCATTGGGTGCGAGATTTGGGTTAATGTTCAATGTTTTTCCCGGCTCAATTTCTACTGGAATGCTTTTCGAATTTTTAAGTACTGAAACTATGTTGGCATCACTGACTAGAGTCTCTTCTGTTAGATTTTCTTGTTCTTTTTCATCTAAAGTACTGTTCAGAATCTGGTAAGCATGTTTAGTGACATATGTGGGCTCACTGATGAAATTATTAATAGTGTCATTCTTTGTTTCATCTTTAAAAGTTAAGGCTCTCCCTATCGTTAATAATGGCTGAACGCCTTCTTCTTCCTCCAGATCCATCCAAAGTGGAGTTTCAGCTTTTAAGCTTGGTCGGGCTGGAGGGTATAAAGTCAGGCTTTTAATGTTAGTCTCGTTCGAGATAGTCATGGACCCTAACCGGCAGCTGATGCAAGCATCTGCTGTGGTTAACCAAGGTCTTCCCAGGATCAGCGGGTGGCCCCCCAACTATGACTTCAGTTGCAAAACCAAGAAGTCCGCGAGGTACTCCCACGGATCGATAGTGACTACGAGGTCATCTAGGATTCCATCGGGCTTGATTGTTGATATGTCAACAAGTTCTAATATGGTAGGGGTTGGCCGAAGATTAGCGAGTCCAAGTTTCTTCATAGTTTTGAAGGTCATAACATTGATAGCTGCGCCTAAATCTACCAAAATGTTAGGTATCTGAGTGTGTCCTATGTGAACTGTAACAATAGGGTTTCCAGGGTCATCATATTTAGCCAAAGGAGTTTTCCCCATTATTAATTTAGAAAGTTTTCCCATTACGTGGACAGTAGGAGGATCCCCAGGTTTTCTTCCTGGTTTTTTTACACACAGATCTCTAACGGTCTTGGCATAAATGGGCACATCATGGAGGGCTTGTAACAGTGGAATTTTGACATACAAATTTTTCAACTCCCCTAAGAGATTGAATTGAGGTTGTTCCACTGTCTTTTGTAGGGCCAATCGTTCAGGATATGGTGGTTCTCTTATCAGTTGTGTAGGCTGTGTTTCATCGTGTGTTACTCCCTGTGTTTCAGCTAATGTTTCAGTAGGAATGTCAGCATCCTCAATGATGGGGATTGCTGAGTTAACTGAATTCTCAAAATGTTGATCCATTCTTGCTTCAGTCACTGAGGATGGAACATCCTCAATGATGATGGGTTCCACTACCCTCCTTGATCGTAAGTGTATGTCATCGTAGGGAATTAGGGAAATGGAATAAGCATGCATGTTGGCAGTGTCAAATTAATGAACTGCTTTATTATTCGGGTTGGGGTTAGGTTGTGCAGGCAGTTGTGGTCGCAGTGGTGCATTCATAGGTGCGACGTTGTTTTGGAATTGCAGATGTGGCTGCTAATACTGTTGGTGAGGATACTGTTGATAAGGAGTTTGGTGATGAGGAAAATTATTTCCTGGGTAAGAATTTCTCCAGTTGGGAGACTAGGGAGCTTGCTGGTTCGATTGTTGTGACCATGGCGTCCAAGGGTTAAGATTTTGCATTGGAGTTTGAGATGGATGCCATTGGCTGTTAGAATAATGTGAAGGGAATTGTGTATTCATATTATTCATACCATTCATATTATTCAAGAAAAATGATGGATCTGGGTTCATACCTTGGTTCCGAGGCTGCCAAGGCTTCTTCTGAGCAATAAAATAAGCATATTCTATGTCTGAAGTAGATGCCTGCAGGACTGCTTTGACTTTGGGTAATGAAGGACATTCCTTGGTATCATGATCCAATTCACATATCCGACATACCTCCACCTTGTCGAGCAGACATTCTTTCAGTGGGTGCTTCTTTCTGCATTTGGCACAGAATACACCAAGTGCCAGGTCTTCTACTGCTTGCCTCTGTTTTGCTCTCAAGACATCTAATTCTGAGGAAATGGAGCTCATCATATCTGTTTTGAAATTCTCCAGAAGGTTTCCTATTTCTGCACGAGTGGCTCCTCCACTAGCTGACTTGTGTGTCCTAGTGAAGACATCTCGATCTCGTTCCTCATCCCGATTGTTGGTTCTGGAGGACCCTCTTGAATATCTTCGACATAAATCAATGATCTTGTCAAAGGGTTCTTTTGAAATATCCCCCTTCCCCAGCAAATTCAACATGCCTAGGCAATCTTCTCTGATCCCTCTTAGTAAGATGATCTTGAGTACATCTTTTCCTATCTCGGGATGACCAGACCTCTGTAAATTGTACAACAACCTTTCAACAAAATCTCCCAGGCTCTCCTCTTCCTTCTGAACCATTTTAAACAACTCTTCCTTCCTATCTCTGGTTCTACAATACTCTTGATATTTAGAAAGGAAAGTTTGTTTCATTTGATCCCAAGTAGTAATGGTCTCACGCCCCAGACTCATGAACCAATGCAGAGCATTTCCTTTCAGGGTGGCTGGGAATAGTTTCAGTTTCTGCGCATTGGAGGTGTAGTCGTAACTGCGACAGAGGATGTCAAACTCAAAAAGAAATTCATCCGGATCTTCAGAGGACTTACCATGGAAGTTTGGGAGAACTGAGGTTGAAATATTTTTCATGGGGGCCGCCCGTGGTGTTTGAAGGACAGGGAATTCAAGTGTGACAACAATGTCACCATGCTGATTATCTTCCACCTCCTCTTCATGGTGTTCATTATTTTCTTCCAATTCTCCATTATCCATGTTAGTCCAAAATTTTAATGCTTCCTTCGCTCTTTCTTCCTCTGCCTTTGCTTCTTCTGCTTTCCTCCTTTCTTCTTTTCGCCTTCTTTCTTCTTCTGCTTCTCGACGAGTTTCCAACTACTCTTCTTTAGTGACTCTGTTCCCGTTAATATGATAGATCTCCTCTCTATCCGGTGGACCCACAACGCTTCCCTTGTCTTCAGGAGGTTTCTTCTCTGGAATGGGAGTGTTGAAGGTCCCGTTGCGTTCTCCACAATTGATGTCGGTGTTTCAAGATTAGGAGGAACGAAGTTTCCTCTTCCTAAATATGTTTGCGGTAATCTGGTAGAAGAATCAGCTCTAGCAATTATTTCGTCAATAAATGTCTGTCTTCCCAGACCCGTGTTACGATCACGACCTCTTCCACCTGCAATGTTTGTATTTGAGGGGGTTCCTGATTTGTTTTTCTTGTATTCATGCATGCTTCAAATAATCAAAACTAAAATGAAATCAATAAATCAACTACTATATATGCCTATAAATTACCATCCACGGCAACGGTGCCAAAATGTTGGTCACCCTATATGCCAATCAATTACAACTAACACACATGATGCTCAATATGAATTGTCAACCCAGGTAGGTCTTTTATTTCAACGACAATTAGCACAATCTATGCATAAACATTCAAGTAGCTGATTGAATAAGTGGAGATAAATTATCCTACATGTCTGCCCAGTCAAACTCATCTCATGGCTAAAACTAATCTAATTTATCCATCTAAGAATTCAAAATACATTTACCTTCCTACAATCATCACTCCAGCAATAACTGATCTAAGAAGAATTAAGCTAAACTTACTTTTGCAAGAAGTTAAATCCTAAAGATATCAGACTACAATGCATTAACCAGAACCTATCTAAGATTATCTAATCTGGAAATTATAAATGACAGTAAGAAATCAAACCAATTACAATCATAATCTGACTAATTCAACAAACTTCAAGAAAGATGAATAACATAAATAAACTTAGAGTTGAGCTTGACTGTAACAACTAACTAGCACACTTGCATAAAAAGAACTAATCTACACAGTCGACTATCACACCATGCAACTACAACAATTCAGAATGCAACCATTAACTACTAAAGGAGAATGCAATTATCAATTACTACTGTTGCAGCTTCTTTGAAAAACGTATCTATTGTAAATCTACACCACACAACAGAAATAAACTAAACTACCTACTTAACTCGGCAATCTCTGTGAGAAGGCGGGCCTATCCTTCTAACATAGATGCCGTGAACTACTACAAATTAAAACACAAGAATATGAAGAACTCTGCTCCTTTTATTAAAAATGGTAATTCCCAGTCTCAGCTCTCTGTTACAGCCCGTACAAAATAATAATAAACCAACCCCAGACTCTGGGAGCCTTTCCATATTTATACATGCATAATACAAATCCCGACCCACTAAATTCGTGCAGCCATGAAGATCTCTGATCTTCAGGCTGCTGAGTCGCAACGGAACTGTTACAGCCGTGAATGGACTTGAATGAAGTCGTTGGATGTGAAGGGCGCTGTTACTCCGGTTGTCAATGGATCAACGAACTAACTGGCCGGGAAGTGCTTTGTTTGTTGCAGCGAAGTCTTGTTACAGCTACCACGTGGAGAGATGATCACGTTGCTTCTATTAATGTGTGGAATCTGAACTGAGGAGTAACAGCTGGCACCAATCACACCTTCCTTCCATATGCTTAGCGGCTACTACACCTGTGTCTCTCAATGCTTTGAGCTTATCTTAATAAAATCAACACAAGTTAGCATAAACCAAAGGATAGAATTCATAACCATAACAATCGTAGGCATTAATGAAATAGACAATAATAAATCATACCTATCAGGATTCATGCTCAACTTGAGGAAAGACATATATCTGGTTTGTGGAAATAAGGCAAGATAGGACACAAAGAGGTAATAGGTGTGGTAAAAAAGGGGCAATTCCAGGACCCAACACTTTTTGAAACCATTGAATCACCAAACTCTTTTTGAGATATTTATCCTTAATGATCAGACCCCATAGTGAATCAGAAAATAAGGCTCGCCAAAGGCTTTTTGCTTTTAGTGCTTTCCCAATTAACTCCATATTTTTAATATTCCATCCACCGTATTGAATAGGCTGAGCCATTTTTTGCCATCCCACCAGATGAAAATGCCTCTTAACATCACCACCCTCCCAGATGAAGTTGAAAATTCTTTTACGGATACCGGCCACAATGGCCGTAGGAACATTGCACAAAGAGAGCAGTCACGAACCGGTACACAACTAAATTCTACACAGCAGATTTTGCAAGCGTAAGACGACCGCCCAGGGATAGCCATCTCCTGCACCAGTGGGCAATCCTTTTACTGAATCTCTTTAATAACTACCGCCAATCCTGCAACTGATAATTATTTGGCTTGATGTAAAACCCAAGGTAATTTGTACCCTCTAACGGCTTGAAATTGAAAGGCATAAAGAGTCTAATCTGCTCAAGAAAGTCCTCCTCCACTTCTGAGAAAAGAAGCACATATTTTTCCTTACTAATGAGCATACCATAGGGTTTACAAAAGATGTCTAGGATCAACTTTAACTGAGACCACTCTAAGAGTGTTCCACCCCCATATAACAAAACATCGTCCACAAAAAAGGTATGAGTCACCACCGAATGTGGAGCAACTTTTATTCCCTGAAGTTTTTGTTCCTCCCTCGCTTTGTGGATAAGTCTGTTGAGGCCCTCAATGACCAGAAGAAATAACAGAGGGGAAAGTGGGCACCCCTGTCTCAACCCCATCGAACTTTTAAAGAAATCGGTGGGCGTACCATTTATAATAATCGCAAAATTAACGGATGATACACAAGCCATAATCCACTTACTGACCGCCCAAGGGAGGCCAATATGGATCAATATTAATATTAAAAAAGACCAGTCCACTCGGTCATATGCCTTCACCAGATCTAGTTTTAATAGGATCGCTTCTAAGTGCTTGGATTTGATAGAGTGGAAGGCCTCTTGTGCCACCCCCACCGCATCCAAAATTTGGCGGTCATGTAAAAACCCAAATTGTTCCTTAGAGATATATTTCGATAAACCCAATTTCAATCTTACAACAATGATTTTAGCTATGACTTTATAAATTAGGTTGCAAAGAGAGATAGGTCGAAAGTCATTGAAACCATCAGGATGTGAGCACTTAGGAATAAGAGTAAAAAAAGTTGAGTTTATCGCACCAGAGACAAATCCAACGAACCTGGATTCTTCCACCGCATTCAGAATATCCTGCCCCATGATATCAAAGAAAGAAAGAAAAAGTTCCACAGACTAGCCATCCGGTCCAGGGATTTTGTCCTTTGAGAAGCCCTTAAGTACATCCTCAACTTCACTCATAGAAACCGAGGCATATATCCCATCCCCCTCCTCAGTGAAAAGCCTAGGATATTCTTTGATAACTTTAAATTGTTCTAGAAGGGTGGTTGATTTCGGGTCCTGAAAAATGTAATGAAAGTGTTGGACAACTTCAGTATGTAACTCTTTTACAGAGGATATCTTCCCCCCACCACTATCATTTAATTCCCAAATAACATTTTGATTCTTCCTGGATTCCGCAAATTGATGGAAAAATTTAGTGTTGTTGTCCCCTGCTTGAATCCATATAGCCCGACTTTTTAAACGCCATGATTCCTCTTGAAACCTCAAAATGTGTTGTTTTTTTTCTTTCAAGTTCAATCAATATGATAGAGTCTAATCCTAGAATGGAAGACAAAAGATTTGTTGATAAGATAGATTCAATATCCACCTCCACCTTAGTTAGTTCCTGCAACATCAACTCCTTTTTTCTCTTTTCCCATCAGATGGTGAAAGATTTAAGGCATTTTAATCTTTTTACCAAACAGTCCATAGCTGAAACCCGAACCTCCACAACCAGGTTTGACCAGAAAGCAACACCTTTCGCTCTATAATCCTGATCTTTTAACCAAGTTGAATTGAATTTGTAAGGGTAGCTGACCTTTTTATCAGTAAACTAAAACTGGAAAAGTATTGATCACTGATACGAATTTGTTGAATCCATGATCTATATCGAGTGAGCCTTGATAAGAGAGTTCCTGCAACAAGGAAGCGGTCCAATCTCTTGGACAGAAAATCATCACCACTTCTACCATTCCTCCAGGTAGGAGACAATGGGGTCGGTTCAATATCAATCAAATGCCTGGAAGAGAACATGTTCTGAAAGAATGGTCCCAGGGGTCAACCTTTGCATGCTTTCCCCACACTTCACCAACCGACCAAGTGAAATTAAAATCCCCTGTTAGGATTAAATTCTTCAAATTAAGTAGATTATCAGTGCATACCGATTCCCAAAAAGACCGTCTATTTGAATAGGGTCCATAGCAGTTAATGAAATTTAAATCCAGTTCCAGACCCACTAACCTTCCAGTGAGAAGGATCCCTGCTTGGGACATAAATGGGCACAAGTTTAGAACTTGGGGGTCCCAAGCAGCTAGGAGACCTCGAAAGACCATCCGCACTAATGACACACATTTTCCAATAAGGTTTTATTTTGGTGAAGAAAATTTGAGCTTTCTCCTTAGACACCATCGTTTCTTGAAGCATTAAAATATCAGGCTTATTTAACAGAAGAATACGTTGAAGGGCCAGTTGTTTAGGGAGGCCCCCCACTCCTCGAATATTTAGAGAAAGACAAATCATTTCCTCACCCTAGCAAGGGCTTTTATATCTCTAAGTGCCCTGGAATCAGATGAAGGAGAGTCTTGACAATTTCCCAAAGAGTCCACCGAATTGCTCAAAGGGGACCCCTTTTTAGCACCCTTTCGGGCACCTAGTTTTTAGAGGGGAGAGATCCATAGCCAAACCTCCCTCCCTGCCCCCATGAAAAGCAGTGTTTTTCAAGCGGTTTCCCAAAGACGACCCTGCGATAGTACCCACTTCCGGAACTACTTCTCGATTTTTATGAAAAACATGGATAGGTTTTTTCTTAACTATATCCGAGAAAGAGGGCACATGAATACATCTCAGTTGATCCAATGGAGTGTGCTCAAAAGCGAGTGAGGAGTCATTAGCAATAGTCTGCGCAACTGTCGTGGGATGGAGTAACACGTCCCGATACCGCTGAACCATTCTGAGGTTTAATGGAGTTTTCACCTTAACAAAACCCGCAACCTTACACACTAAAAGGGTAGGTTCGACATCTGAGGAGATATGTATTGTATCGGCCTGAGACTGGATATCCGACCCAATACCATCACTTGACTGGTGAATATCTCTAGGAGAAGACCCCTCTGAACTTAATAGAGTTTCTAGATTGGGGAATGTAGAGGAAGGTGGAGCAATCTCATTTACTTTGCGACCCAAATCAACTTTTTTGATTTCAAGCGAAATAATGAATGCTTTCTCGAGTTCATTCAATGATTGAAAAAAGGAGGGATCATTTAATTGAATCTTACCCAAAATATCAAAAGGAGCAGTCCCCAATGGAGAGATCTGATTTGAGTAGCCATCAAGTGGGCCCGCTGCATCCATCTCCCTATCGCTGCAATCCTTCGATGACCATAGGGCATCCTCATCGACCGAACGATCCTCATCCAAGCTGATCGAAGGACCCTTACAATTCTGCCACACATGTCCAACAACCTTGCAATTTGAACACCTGAATGGGATACCCCAATAGTCAATTAATTGGGTGAACTGATGCCCCCGCCAATCAATATGTAGCTCATCGATCAACCCAAGGGAGATATCAACCTCCACCAAAATGCACCCAATGCGCTTGTGGTGGCAGGATGGTGAGCTAGCCTTGTACCACATTGGACTAACCGTACTAATTCTGGAAACCCCAATTGGAGTCGTAGCCAAATGAGTCGCAGCCATATCTGGCTTTCTCACCAACGTGTCGTTACTCAACCCCAACTGGAGTCGCAACTTAATCATTTGCAGCGAAATTCTGAACCACTAATGAGACATCGTAAACCCTCTAAACGTTGTATTTCACAGTCGCTTCCCTCTCTCTGTGTATCATCTAATTGACAAAGCTAGTTTGCAACCTAACCACGAGTTCGATCAGAGATTGGGGCCTCTGTATTTCGATACTCTGCATAAATTTCACACACTCCATACAATTACGAGTGAGAACTGAATACAACAAGAAATTACCTCTGTTATTTAATGACAGTCGGTATGCGAATGATTTGAGTGTTCTTAACTATACATGTAAGTTCACGCAAGCACCAAATAGAGATTCATTCACACAGACATCAGGTTAACGCTTGCACACAGCTCTACTTGATAGAATCTCAGCTTATCCCTCATTCAAATGCACAGTAACACTCTTGAACACACAGAACTTGTTAATTTCATTAACTGCTAGCAAGAAATCGATTACAGTCTCGTTTTCTTCTGGTATTCAGGAAAATATCCCACCGACTCTCCCCCATCGAGTTCCTGTCTACCCCCTTTTCGCCCATTCGAAATCCCAAAACAGAATGACAGAACAGAAAAACTAACTAACTTCCCTCCACGATGAAGGAGACCCATCATTATTCAACGAATTGCCTATCTGGCTTGATCTCCTCGCAAGGAGTATCAACTTGCCACTATGTCCTACTTTTCTCAAAAAAACTGACAACACACTAGTCGGTTACATATTTTGCAAATACTAAAATACTTAGAAAACAAATTTTCTTCCCACTTTAGGACAACTTGTCCTCTTGCTAGCCACAACATGTGAACACTCAATCACATTGTTGGCTTAGCATTGATGCTCCTGCATCAAACACCCAAGGTTAAAACTCTGAACCCCTATTCAGTAAATCAGCTATTGAGAAACCTTTTGTCTCCAACTCTTTAGCACTCATCCATGTAAAATCTTCTATAGGATGTCCTTTCCATTTGATCAAGTATTCCAAGTAATCTCTTTGTCTGGTACTCTTTGCCACTCTAGTATCCAAGATAGACTCAGCTTCTGATAGCTGGGCTATAGGCCTCTGCTTCAACCACTGAAGACCTTCCACAAGATCCTTGTCTTCTGTCACGTGTCCTGTATCATCAACCACATAAGTATACAGGTCTGCAACATTAAAAATAAGTGAGATGCCAATCCCGGTTGGCATTTCCAACTCATAGGCATTTGCCGAAAATTTTCTGAGT
Source organism: Larix kaempferi (assembly GCA_027924585.1). NCBI lineage: Eukaryota > Viridiplantae > Streptophyta > Pinopsida > Pinales > Pinaceae > Larix > Larix kaempferi. The sequence goes on from BSBM01000249.1 coordinate 11,267,479, forward strand.
ATTCTGCAAGGCCCAATCTTTTTCATTTTCAGCTTGTTATACTCTCCTCTTGGAAATCTCTCTTTCCTCAGATGTGCTAAAACCAAATCTCCCACCTCATAGTTTTTCTCTCTTCTCCTGGAATCTGCTCTCGTTTTGTAACTAGTGTTACTTTGCTGCAACCTTGCTTTAACATGCTCTTGTAGTTCACCGATCCTTGTTGCAAACTCCTCCCCATCTGCACTTCTCTTTTCCAATTGACCCAAATCACAAAGTTCACACACCTCTCTTGGATGCATACCATGCAGAATTTGGAATGGACTCATTCCTGTACTTCGGTTTGGTGAATCATTATATGCAAACTCGGCTTGAACTAGCACATTGTCCCATTGTTTTGGATTTTCTCCGATCAGACTTCTTAACATGTTACCAAGACTCCTATTCACCACCTCAGTCTGGCCATCAGATTGTGGATGATATGATGAACTAAAGTTCAATTTGGTACCCAATTTCTTCCACAAGGTCCTTCAGAAATGACCTGTGAATCTTACATCTCTGTCAGATACAATGCTCCTAGGTAAACCATGCAGCTTCACAACTTCATTGAAAAACAAGTTGGCAACGTGTGTGGCATCACTTGTCTTATAGCATGGAATGAAATGTGCCATCTTAGTAAATCTATCAACAACTACAAAAATATAATCATTTCCCTTCTGAGTTTTTGGCAAACCCAAAATGAAACCCATACTCACATAATCCCAAGGCCTAGTTGGAATAGGAAATGGTGTGTATAAGCCTGTGTTTTGGCTTCTTCCCTTGGCATGCTGGCATACCCTACATTTGCTCACAAAATTTTCAACTTCAGACCTCATCTTTGGCCAAAAGTAGAAATGGCTCAATTGTCCAAAGGTTTTATCACTTCCAAAGTGACCTGCCATCCCTCCATTATGTTTTTCCTGTATCAAATTATCTCTCACGGAGCACCTTGGTATACAAAGTTTATTGTGTTTAAAAATCAAACCATCTTGTAACATATACTCTGTAATATCCATAGTTGGATATTCTCAATAAACTAGGGATGAACCCATAATTTCTGAAATAGCCCACATATACGTAGATATAAAAATGATATATAAATTTATAGATTGATGAGATGATTTTACAATGAGGATGTAGCCGCATATATAGGGCTTATATGGTGACTACTCACCAAGGATTATGTCTCTTAGTTAATATAATTAACATTATGTTTTATTTTATTATTTATATTATTATATATATTATTCATATTATTTTAATATTTTTATTTGTTACATACTCCATCCATGGCTCTCTGTCCACCTCCACAGTATTTCTACAAGTTCTGTATGCATTCTGAAAATCAATGTCGATCTCATACAAACCTCTTAAGTGTTCAAATCCTAAGACTTGGATATGATTTTCTTGCAAAATCAATTGTCTCATGCTTAAGGCATAAACTTCTCGATTTGATTGCCCACTTATGTGCTTCAACACAAAGGTAAAGCTTTGCAAGAACTCAACACAAAGGTAAAGCTTTGCAAGAACTCAACCCATTTGACATGCTTCTGATTCAATTTAGGTTGCTGCATGATGTATTGCAATGCATGATTATCAGAAAACAAAACAAACTCCCTAGCCATCAAATAATGTCTCCAATGCTTTAGTGCTTGGACAATAGCATAAAATTCCTTGTCATAGGACGAGCATTTCTGTTTTGAGTCATTTAGCTTCTCGCTGAAATATGCTACAGTTCTGTCTTCTTGACTGAGTACAGCTCCAATTGCTACTCCACTGGCATCACATTTCACTTGGAAAGGGTGCTTTAAATCTAGTAACTTCAATACTGGTTGCTCAGTAATCTTTTTCTTAAAAAACTGAAAGCTTCTTTCAGCCTCTGTTGTCCATTGAAATGGTTGTTTGTCCTTCCTAATTGTTTCAATGATAGATGAACAAATACTACTGAAATTCTTTATAAATTTCCTATAAAAGCTTGCCAATCCATGGAAACTTCTCACCTCAAATATGCTCCGAGGTGAAGGCCAATCAATGATTGCTTGCACTTTTTCCGGATCCATCTTCAAACCATCTCTTGAGATAACAAAACCCAAATATACTAGTTCTTATTTTAGAAATGTACACTTCTTCACATTTACTAACAACTTTTCCTTTTGCAATTTCTCCAAAACACATCTTAGATGTCTCAAATGTTCTTTCTCTAATTGACTGAAAATCAAAATATCATCAAGGTAAACTATTACAAATTCACCTATGAAATCTCTCAAGACTTCATTCATTAATCTCATGAAAGTACTTGGTGCATTGGACAATCCAAATGGCATAACCAACCACTCATACAACCCATCATTTGTCTTGAAGGTTGTCTTCCACTCATCTCCTTCTCGAATTCTGATCTTGTGGTATCCACTCTTCAGATCTAATTTTGAAAAGCATGTTGCCCCACTCAGGCAATCCATCATGTCATCCATCCTAGGTAATGGAAACCTGTACCTGATGGTAATCTTGTTGATGGCCCCGGAGTCAGTGCACATCCTCCATTCATCGTCCTTCTTTGGGGTGAGAACTGCCGGTACTACACATGAACTCAGACTTTTCTGAATCAACCCCTTGTCTAACAGTCCTTGTATTTGCCTTCTAACTTCTTCATTCTCTTGAGGTGTTAACTTGTATGCTGCCTTGTTTGGTAAGCTTGCTCCAGGAATAAAATCAATATGGTGACTTATATCCCTCTTTGGTGGTAACTCATTGGGCAAATCATCTACTACAATGTCACTAAACTCATCTAGCATCTCTTGAATCTCCTCAGGCAGATCTGCAATATTGGTCTTCATTATTACTACTCTAGGATTAGACACCACATCATAATTCAGTTCTTCCTCATCAATTTGTTGCAAATATTCTTTCCCTGTCAACATTAGGACCTTAGATGCTTGCTGACCTGTTGTACTCCCTTCTTGCAAAGGAAGAATAAAATATTTTATCCCATCTTTCTCAAAACTATGACAATTTCTCCTACCATCATGTGCCACCTTTTTGTCAAATTGCCATGGTCTCCCTAGAAGGATATGGCAAACATCCATGGGCATAACATCACATATAATTTTATCTTTATATGTGGCTACTTGCAAATCAACTTCACATTGTTCACTTCCCAGGATTTGATGTCCTTTATGCAGTTAGGATACTTTGTATGGAACATGATGTTTGGTCTTCTCCAAACTCGGCTTCTCCACCATCTCTATGGAAACAAGATTGTCAGTGCTCCCACTGTCAATCATCATCTTGCAACACTTCCTTTTGACTTTACACATGGTCCTAAATAAAGCCTTCCTTTGAGCAGGTTCCACTTTCTCCTTCTCGGGCTTCAATAAGACTTTGTTCATCATCAAATCCTCTCCCGTATCTGGTAAATTTTCAGCCACTGGCATTTGCTCTCGTTGCTACTCATTCTAAGCTACACAAGCTCATCTTTGTCCTATGTCTTCCTTCTTAGGACACTCAAAGGATCTGTGTCCCAACTTGTTACATTTGTAACACCTGTAGACAGTTTCTCTGCGTCTTCCTCTACCTATACCTACTTGGTAAGGTCTTCTCCCTCTTGAGTCATCTCCTCTACCTTGCTGCTCCCGATGGTTTGAGTTGTTGGATTCTCCTTTTTGGGATGTAAACCTTCCTCTTCCAGCTGTTTGCCCCCTTCCTTGGGCTGAACCTATTCCCCTATTGAAGCTCTGCTTTTTCAATAACTTTTCTTCTGCTCTCAAGGCACATTGGTATGCCTCTTCCATTGTTCTCGGTAATATCATGTTGATCTCATCCTGAATCTCCATCCTCAAACCATTGGCATACCTAGCAGTCTTTTCTGCTGATTTCTCTACATAGCCTGCCCTAAGATTGACCTTGTAAAATTCTTCGGTGTATTCTCTCACAGTCAACAACCTTTGCCTAAGGTTCTGCATTTGCTTGTACAAAGTCAGCTGGTAATCCTTTGGCAAAAATTTGGCTTTCATCTTAGCCACCATCCTATCCCAGCTCTTTATCAATGGCTTGTTCTTCCTTCTCCTTCCAGCCTGGACACTATCCCACCATAGGGATGCATGCCCTTTCAATCTTGTCACTGCTAATCTGACCTTCTTGTTTTCTTCAATTTCATCATACTCAAAGTACTTGTCTAACTCATTGATCCAGTCAATGAGATGTTCAGCAGTGAGGCTTCCCTCATAGGTAGGCAACTCAGGTTTTGGCCTCGAAGTTGCTCCAAGAATTGACCGAAAGTATCTCAGCTCTGGCGTCGCTTGCATGGGTGTTGCTTCTTCTCCTTGTTCCTCTTCTTCAGGCTCACTCACATCCCCTGCCTCTAGATCTCTTCGTCTACCCATCTCCATAGCTTCCATATGTGTCCATAGTTCTCTCATTTCCTCCATGACTTCTGCATTCGTTGTTGGTCGCCCTCTGCCACGAGCTCTTTCTCTGCCTACACGTATAGCCATGCCTTTCTTCTGTTGTGCTGAGCTAAGCCCGCTCTGATACCAAAATTGGTGGCAGGATGGTGCGCTAGCCTTGTACCACATTGGACTAACCGTAATAATTCTAGAAACCCCAATTGGAGTTGCAACCAAATGAGTCGCAGCCAAATGTTTAAGCCAGTCGCAGCCAAATTCTGAACCGCTAATGAGACATCGTAAACCCTCTAAACATTGTATTTCACAGTCGCTGCCCTCTCTCTGTGTATCATCTAATTGACAACGCTAGTTTGCAACCTAACCACGAGTTCGATCAGAGATTGGGGCCTCTGTATTTCGATACTCTGCATAAAGTTCACACACTCCATACAATTACGAGTGGGAATTGAATACAACAAGAAATTACCTTTGTTATTTAATGACATTCGGTCTGTGAATGATTTGAGTGTTCTTAACTGTACATGGAAGTTCACGCAAGCACCAAATAGAGATTCATTCACATAGACATCAGGTTAACGCTTGCACACAACTCTATCTGATAGAATCTCAGCTTATCCCTCATTTAAATGCACAGTAACACTCTTGAACACAAAGAACTTGCTAATTTCATTAACTGCTAGCAAGAAATCGATTACAGTCTCGTTTTCTTCTGGTATTCAGGAAAATATCCCACCGACTCTCCCCCATCGAGTTCGTGTCTACCCCCTTTTCACCCATTCGAAATCCCAAAACAGAATGGCAGAACATAAAAACTAACTAACTTCCCTCCACGATGAAGGAGTCCCCATCATTATTCAACGAACTGCCTATCTGGCTTGATCTCCTCGCAGGGAGTATCAACTTGCCACTATGTCCTACTTTTCTCAAAAAAACTGACAACACACTAGTTGGTTACATATTTTGCAAATACTAAAATACTTAGAAAACAAACTTTCTTCCCACTTTAGGACAGCTTGTCCTCTTGCTAGCCACAACATGTGAACACTCAATCACATTGCTGCCTTAGTATTGATGCTCATGCATCAGCTTGTCTACACCGTTAAGTACATCCTCCCCAGATGTAGGAAACTGCCTAATATGTTGCCGACCACTTCAAAAACATCGATGTTCCACATTGCAAGAGGAAACTCCGACAATTACGCCCATAAGTGCCGAAGCTTAATAGAGACTCGCTCGGGGTCAAAATCCGTATGCCAACGCTGGAGCATGAGGCTACTTGACCCTTTGAGCCAAATTCGATCCAGTATCAAGGTAGCATGGGCTTCTTCCCGAAATTTGAACCCAAACCAACCCTTGGCTAGAACGGATACCTTGGGGGTATAGTCCAGAATGGGTGCCCAAGTTCTCGTCACCCATTTCACAATGTCCTTCATGTTCATGGCGTTATAGCTGAACTTACCAACCAGGGAGGTCATGTTGAGCTCAACTAGCTCTTTCAGCGCCAGATCCCTACCCACATTCAGCCAATGCTCACCGGGGCACCAATTCAGCTATCTACTTATCTTGCTAGGTCTGATAGTGTGTTGCAAGGCCAAAAGATCCTTCTCCCTCAATATTCTCACATCTATACCAATGCCAGCAGAAGTCTGGTCGACTACTGGTGTATTCTTGCATGAAACCAGTATACTCCCCTTATTTCCGACACCCATCGCCCTATCCATCTTGGTCAATGGGCCTTTCCCGACACTCGGTATCAATTTTGACTTCACATGTTCACCACTTGTCGCAACCACTTTTTTCCCATTTAGTAGTTCTCTATAGTAGGCATCTGATTTCATTATACCATTTTCTTCAATCCAAAAATCCGTTTCGGTTGGCGAGAGCATGCTTGGATTGGCCATGTTCTCTGCTTCACCCATAGCCGATTTGTAACCATTCCCCTGACAACCCACAATCACTAAAACTGGAATCTGAATGGAACACAGAGTAAACCCCCGCCCATAAGCTCTGACAAAACTGACGCTTTCACTTACATATGGGAGTAAAAATTATGTTATGAGTTTCACCCGGAATGGATTTGTCAAACATGTCCTGCAAATCCAGATCACCCAATTGCATATAGTTGTTAATTTCCTTTGGTATTGTACTTCTAAAGTGATTATTGCGTGGGTCAAGTTGACAAATAGCCTTGCCATGCCAATTCTCAAGAGTCCTTGTTAATTTATTATCCTACGCAACTGTTTTAATTCCTTCACATTTCCGATCTCAAAATCAATTCTACTTTTCTTTTCTGTGTCTTACGAGAGAGGAACTTATTGGTATTTTTGAATCCATAAATAGACTTAGGACCTTCTAATACCCCCTGGACCCAAATTATGCAATTTTCATAACTAATATATGTGATTCTAAGATTTTTTAAAGATCTCCAATCAAACAAAATTAATAGTTATTCTTAATTATATCTTTATATAAATAATTACACTATATTAACAAAGGATGTTAACTATAAGTTAATTTAAATTACTATATATTTTAAAATAAAGAGAATTATTAATTTAAATATTATAATTAAATTAATAAAAATATAATCTAAATAGCTTATCTATTCAATATAGATAAAATTTAATTAAAAAATATTAACAAAGATAAGTTAATTTAAATTACTATATATTTTAAAATAAAGAGAATTATTAATTTAAATATTATAATTAAATTAATAAAGATATAATCTAAATAACTTATCTATTTAATATAAATAAAATTTAATTTAAATATTTTTTAATTATTTATATTGTTGATATGTACAAATTCAATCCTTATTAAAATTTGAAAATCATATTTGATGTTATTAATTTTTGATAAAAACTTTTAATATTGGTGAAATTCTTTTAATATTTTTTAAAAATAAATGTAAATATTGATATACACAAATTCAACCCTAATTAAAATTGGAAGACCATATTGACTTTTTACAATGTTCTTAATTATTAGTAAAATGTAATTTGATTATTCCTAAATTAATACATTTATTTTAATAATCTATGCATTAGATTATTTAATATTTTGAAATGCAATGTGACTATGACTATTTATATTATATTTACTTCTACTCTTTTAAAAATAAATGTAAATATTAATTAATTATGTTATTGATATACACAAATTCAACTCTAATTAAAATTGGAAGACTATATCGACTTTTTACAGTGTTCTTAATTGTTAGTAAAATGTAATTTGATTATTTCTAAATTAATACATTTATTTTAATAATCTATACATTAGATTGTGTTTAATATTTTGAAATGCAATCTGACTATTTATACAATATTACTTCTACTCTTTTAAAATGTATTTTATGTGCTTTTTTTTAAACAATTTGTAGTTTTAAGCATTGTTCATTTTAGATTTTAATCATGGAAAAAACCCTCAAAATCCTTAGAATTAATTTATCATAAATATTTTTAAGGACTTTTAAAATTAATACGTATTTCATTCATGATTATTTATAAAATTTGTATTATTAAAATTGAAAATAAATTTGCTTTAATTATATATTTAATAATGAAATAAATTAAATATTTTAAAAGCAAAACAATAAAATAGATTAAATATTTTAAAACAAACTTCTCTCAATTTTTAATATCATTAAATTTACAAATATATAAACCTATTCATTTAAATATATAATAGTTATGAAATTAAAATTAATTTACACTAATAAATTAAAATTATTCTATACTAATAAATTAATATATATAAATAATTGATAAATTAAAACTCAAATTCTTTTAATTACATTCCAAATTACCTCCAACCAATTCAACAGAAAAATGTTCGAATCCTCCGTTGGAAGTTCAATTCAGGTTGGAGCTCTAATCAGCACTTTCAGCTTCTAGACATGATATTTAAGTTTATAAAGACTACGCAAAGATGAAAACAAACCAATGTGAATGCTAATAAGGTACATGTAATTTTGTCTCCGAGATGATACACATCGAAGGATGTATTTGCCTAGGGGAAGCCATCTCCAACAGGCGCCACGGGATTTTTTTAGATATTCAGAAGAAAACTTTATTCACATAATGTATCTTTCTAACAAATTAATGATAATTAAAAATAGAGATAACCACAAAAATAAGTACAACCAAGTACTGAGGGGAAAGCATGGATTACTTGCAACCAAGTACTATGGGAAAGCATGAATTACTTGCTATGAGTATTACTCATCGGATAGCCACAATCAAATAGGAAAAGTAAAACCCATAACAAATTGGTGTGCATAATGAGAGATCTCTATGTAATAGTGTATCAAACCCTTAGCTCGTGGTGTTCCACCAAAAGATGCTAAGTAAAATTGAATGTTTTTTAAAGACATGTTGTGCCGTTGTTAGTTGTTATTAGATATATCCCTCGACCGACCTATAAATCTTACAAGAGGAGTCTAAAGTAGTTCAAGAAGCATATAATTTTATTCATGTATGAAACAATTCAATCTATGGCGCAAACTTGGCTCGTAGTTTCTACTATAATAATTATAGAATTATGCTTGAAATAAGCCAAAAAGGGCTATAAACTTGCTTAGAAATTCCTGATTGTATTATGACTAAAATATACATATCGTATATGCTTAAGCCATGAGGGCGTAGCCCTTTGGCTAGACTCCTTTGTTGAATCTTAAGGTATATATATATATTTATATCGCATTTTATATTTTAAATTAAAAAAAAGGGTTACATTCGCCCTTTGGCTAGACTCCTTTGTTGAATCTTAAGGTATACATATATATATCGCATTTATATTTTGAATAAAAAAAGGGTTACATTAGGCTTTAACTATATGGTTGTATACATTATGTATAGAATGGTGAAGGAAGGGCAAGTCCCAACACATTTGTGTCATGTTATTTTAGATTATAAAAACACATGCGAAGTATATATGTTATTGTGTGTTTAAGAGGCAATTTTAGTTCTTAAATAAAAGAGAGTTGAAGGGTTCTCAATGAACTATTTCTTCATCCTAGTGGGTTCATTGCCTAGCTCAGGGATTGCAACATATGTGTTGCAGATTGTATTTCTTCCTTGTTGGATAGATAATAAAGAAATTGACATTTCTTTGTGGATGTAGCCCATAAGTGGGTGAACCACTTATATTAGCTCTTATAATTGCACCTTATGTGTTTTTTATTTATTTATTTCTTTATATAATTGTGGTTTTTAATTTATGAGGGATCTTACTAGAGAGTATTATATGTCTGTTGGGATAGTTTACAATCAAGTGATTGGTTATGTAAGAATCGTGAGGAGAATTATTAATGTTTTGGTTCTAAGTTTTCATTTTAAAAGGAGTTTATACATTACTATAGAGCATTTGTTTTGTACAAGTAAACTAATTGTTGGATTTAGAAGGGGAGGAACCATAAGTTGGGTGAAAAGTAATATTTATACCAGTGTAGCTAATCATGTTTAATGTATAAGTTTTATGGCATAGACCTAACGAAGGAGAAAAAGTGATGATTGAACAAGTGTTTATATGCAATACTACATTTGACATACAATTAAGTACATATTTACATCTTCTTTTAAATAATGTGACTAATACATTTGATTGTTTGATGTCGAGGGAAATTTTGATCACCCCATCTCCATAAATGGTGTTGTGGAAATTGAGTACATGGCAAGAAACGTTGTGATTATATCATATCAAGAAGGAAACAAAGGCTTAACAGATAAAGGAGGTTATTATACAAAAGGGCAATGTTGTTTGTACTTGATTTCATATAAAAAAATTGCCTCTTCGTTTTTGCAATCGCATAGCTAGTATCAAGAGTAGGCAATGATAGAGTCATCAATGTAAAATGAGTTTTCTATGATTTAAAAAAGAGGGTCAGTGTTATTATCAATATCATCATTTTACCACTACCCTCATGCTTTGTATTTGAATGATTGTTCATGTTGCCATACCTTTACAAGAAATATCAGTAAGCACACAACTCTCATACCTTTACAAGAAATCTCAATAACACACACAACTTTCAAACCTATTAGAATGGTTGTTCATGTTGCCATACCTTTACAAGAAATCTCAGTAAGCACACAACTCTCACACCTTTACAAGAAATATCAATAGCACGCAGCTTTCAAACCTTTACAAACTCAATAGCAAAGAATATGCAGTTTGGCTGCTCATTTAACTTGTTTGCAGTGGTCTTCTTTTAGTTCAATACATACACTTACTCTCTGTCTGCAAGCCGATAAGGACTCTATAAATAGGGTTGTTGTCTTTTCAATCAAAATATTTGTGTCTCTAAAAATTATAACCTAATTTTAATTTTATTCCCACTGTAGACTTTATTTTGACCAATCAAAAATATATAACCGTTTTTTTATCTATCAAATAATTTGAAGCCTTGTTTGGCCTCATATTAAAGCAAAGGAATGATTTTTTAATTTCAAAACTTATGTTAGGTACTAGCCTTTTTCTAACTAATGAGCAATTGTTGTTAACAATAGTTCCACACATTCTATGTTTTCCTCATATCAAATCAAGGGAATGATTTTTAGTCCCTGCCCACAGGAAGTGCAGGGACTATAGAAATCGATTTTTCCTATTTCTTTTAACTTGGCACGGATTACATAACATTTTAACCTAAGGTTTATGAGCTTGATTCCCTTCCAACCAATCAACACTTTGGGAGCCTTATTTGGCCTTTAATTGAGGCACATGCTACTTTTCATCTTCGTGACCTGAGTTCTTGCAACTCGGGGCATGTAGTTACACCATTTTACAGGGAATTGAAACGTGTCATCTGCCATCCACCAGTTGTCCCACTCAAGCTCACTTTTTCTCGTCTTCGCGATCTGGGTTCTTGCAACTCGGGGCATGCAATTACACTAGTTTACAGGGAATTGAAACCTATTATCCGCCATCCACCAGCTGTCCCACTCAAGCTAGCTTTTTCTTCTTCCGTATTGAGGTCATCTCATCATATATGTTTTCCTCCTTACAAAGGATAAAATCTGCAAAATCATTTTCAGACTTACATCTAAACTCATGCAAAAATGCATTGGCAACTACAATTGTTCTTGGCCGTCAAATGCAGAAGTACCGTGGTGTATTTCTCAACAGAGCAATGATGTATCTTCATTCCTAGCAGCAACCAATCTCTGGTAAGTGTCATCATCATAAGAGCTTCTTCATTCCCATTTCAATTGATTGAATCATCTTGCTAGAATTTTTATTTAGTGAGGTTTGATCTGCATGGAAAATCAAAATCTTACAAGGACTGCTCGTTATGCTAGCATCAATACTCATCTTGGAATAGGTGAGCAACTCTTTAATTCACATTTCTTTGCCTAATTTCCCTTGGAAATTTATTAAGGTCCATTGCAAATCTTATCAATAGTTTATGGCATATGTTGGAATATATTAGTTATATTCCTTGGAAGGTAATAATGTCTTTGTATTATGTCGGAAGTTATCCACAATCTCATGTAAAAGAGTAATACATTTATCCCATATACATTATGGTAAAGTATACTCTTGATATCCATCATTATATAAAGAGATGTTATTATGGAGAATTATATTATCCCACATGCAATATGTGAGAGTAATTCCTCCACATCTCTTGGTATATAATAGGGTCAAGGGAGTCACATCACAGTACTGAGATACAACAAGTGATAAAGTGGTATATGCTCATAGATAGTATTGACACATGGTTTTGTGATCTCAAGCTCTGCTATATTGTATTGGGGTTATTTATAGTTGCTCTCTTGTAAGATTGAAGGAGATTTCTGGAGATAATAGAAGACAACCTTCCCGTGGACATAGCCCAATTGGATGAACCACATATATCCGGTGTACTCTTTTCCTTGTTCTCTTTTTGCTCTTATTTACTGTGATATGTTATTGATTGCTAAGATAGGTGTGATATGTTATTGATTGCTAAGATAGGTAAGCTAGTTTAGCTAGGTCTATAGTTCTGACATGGTATCAGAGTTGGTTGCTATGATCTAGCACCTTCTATAGATTCCAATCAATAACTAGTATCATTTGGGAATTTCTTATTTTGTAGATTTTCTTTCTATCTGGCAGCCATTAGGCTTTTCTTCAGATCTGGGCATATTTTTGCACTTTTTTTTCTAACCCTAACCTTGTTGTGTAGATATTTTGCAAAAATTTTTCAAGGGTCTCTTGAATGTTTTTTTTGTAGATCTATATGATTTTAGACTTGGGTGAAATCGCGAACCTGGGAAACACTTTTGTGACAAACGGAGTGAAAAAAACGGAGCGTGGGCGGATGATCATGCAAAAATAAGTCAACTTCAAACTCTAGGCCGAGAGTTTTGAGATTTCAAACTCTTGCCCGAGAGTTTAAAAAAACTCTAGGCCGAGAGTTTGAACCAATCGCTGCGCTGTATTTTTAAAAAAACTCTCGGATGAGAGTTTGAACTAAACTCTCGATTGAGAGTTTGGAAGATATTTTTTCGCCCGAGAGTTTATGGTCAACAAACCTGCGAAAATATATGACATCTTTTCGGAACCTGCAACTTCAGCAAGCCCGAACCCCTACAAATTCTAAATATTATTTGTTAGACTTGGTAGCAGTGGATTCATCTCCGAATCTAGTTTCCAATGATATAATAATTGTTTCATTTCGACTTGAATTTCTATTTGTTAATATTTTTTTTCTAAACCTTATCCCTTAAGAATTTTATTACTTTGAAAATCACTCAAAATGAAAATTCAATATCATAACAAAGACAACACCAAAAAATTTGAAATTTCATAGAGATCATAATTGGCTCGTTCTCTTCAAAATGGTACTTTTAGTTTTTCCAATAAGAGTCACATTTGAAAGTAAATGTCAAGACAAAAACATGTGTCGATAATGCACCATTTTCTGAACATATTTTGTTTTGATAAATAATAAAAAATAGTTCCCAAGTCTTAAAAAACTCAAAATATAGTCCAGGATCCAGTGTAGTGTGTGTAGATTATGAGCCTACAATTGTTTTCCCTAAAATGAATAACCATCTATCAAAAAACCGTCGTCAACACAGGTCACTCATTATCCATACCTAAAATTTTCAAGTATATGCCGTCTGTTGACAACAAATTTGTCCCAAGATATGTCCATTAAAAAAATTAAAAAAAATACAAGTAGAAAGCTAATTCAATTCTCTAAAACCTTTGTGTTTACTTCAAGTTTAAATTCCTAAGGGAAATATGGGTTTGAAGAGGTCAAAGTTGAAAAACATAAAATTTAGCAGTTTTGTTTGTAAAAAACAAGCCAAAATTGTTTCCAACTTCATGTTTTCACCCACTTCTCCTCAAGGAGATCTATCTTCCGGTTGGCAGATCGACAATTTTTCGTCCAAGTTTGGTAGACTTTGTGCAAGTTTCCGTCTTCGGAAGATTCGACATTGTTTTCGGTCTCAAACTTGACGTTTGTGACTTTTTCTTTGCAGAACTCGTGGTTAACCGCGACTTGCCCTACTACGAACCCGCGATTATACTACATACCAGCGACTTCCAGTGAGCAGACCCGCGTATACTATGACATACTCGCGACTGTTCTCACTACTAACTCGCATTTACTTCAGTCTACTTGCTACCCTCCTGTGCAGAGACCCGCGAATGCTTCAGCATAGCTGCGACTTTACTGCACAGACACCTGATCAGAACCGCGACTTTCGCCTTTACATACCCGCGAGTAACCACGACCTTTGTCATGAAGAACCCGCGAGTATCAATGTTTATTCGCTAGTTTCCTGTTGGCAGACCCGCGAGTGACTTTTCTTGGCACTTTTCAAAAGGGTTGTAAGTAAAAGTTTATTTTCCTTTACTGTGTTTTTGCAGATCAGTATGGAAAAGTATATCAGTTTTCAGTTATTCACATTTTTCTCTTGTCATTTCTAGCATTTGGGTTTCTTGTTAATATTTCTATCATTATGACTTCAGAAGTAGCTTATGTTCCTGAACTTATTGGTCTTAACTATCTTGCATGGAAAAAAATGATTAATGTTCTCAGGAGTACGAATATATGGAGGATTGTTAATGGTGAAAACCAAAAACCTATTGAGCTCAAGATTTGGTTGTATGGGAAGATAAATGTGATCAAGCAAGAGGGCTCATTGGTCAAACGGTTGCAGATAGTATTCAGGTAAGTATTGAGGCAGAAGACAACCCAGTTGAGGTATGGAAAATTCCTGCTTCTTTATTTGATAAATCTGATGATGTTTTTGCTTATTACTTTGAAAATAAGATTTATAAGCTAGATCCTACTAACTTTGATAGAGTATAATTATATCTTGCTGAAGTGAAAACTTTAAATGAAAAATTAATTAATTGTGGTAAAGATTACAAGAAAACAAACACGGCTCTTATAATTCTTGTAGAACAAAAATTGCCATCTTGTTTTGATATGTTCATCCAAACTAGGAATAGGGCTCTTAAATTGTCTTCAAATACCACGAAACCTACTTTTTATGATTTTTGTAAAGGATTGATAAATGTGCAAGAAAGGTTAATTGTTTCTGGACAACTCTCACCTAATAAGGTTCTCGTGGCACATAATAAGAATCCTAAGAAAAGTTTTAATAATGTTAAAGGTTCTAATTCACACACTTCAAATCCTACTAATAACTATGGTAATGCTTCTAGTGCACATTATGAAAATAGTAAGAAGAAGAAAGTGTATCCTCCTTGTAAACATTGTAGTAAAACTAACCATCCTGAAAAGACTCTTGCTTTAAAGCGACTAAGGCTAAAAAGAATGGTTCTGATGAATCACAAGTAGCTTTGTGTGCTTATGTTGTTTCGTCTAGTAGTTCTTCTTCTAATGTGGAATGGATAATGAATTCTGGTGCTTCTAAACATATGACTAGTAATGCTTCTTTATTTACATCTTATGACAATAATAAAAACACATCTCAAAAAGTATCTATAAGTGATGGTAAACAACTTTTCGTAATTAGTTTTGGTACTGTTAATGTTGCTAATGGTCAATTGGAAGATGTTTTTCATGTTGAACACATGCCCATCAACTTACTTTCTTTTTATTTTGCATGCCAAAAAGGATATAAATTTGAAGCTTGGCTTGATAAATATGTTCTTAAAGATATCAATCAAAATTTCAAAGTAGTTTCTTTTGGTCCTGTTGATCATACTGTTGGTTTATATAAATTTACTGGTTTTAA
The DNA here is from genome assembly GCA_027924585.1 of Larix kaempferi. Lineage (NCBI taxonomy): Eukaryota > Viridiplantae > Streptophyta > Pinopsida > Pinales > Pinaceae > Larix > Larix kaempferi. The sequence goes on from BSBM01000249.1 coordinate 11,283,101, forward strand.
TTCAACGAAAAGACAACATTTTTATTGCTATGTTGCTCATGCTGATGAACTAAGTAAATTATGGCATGAACGATTAGGTCATTTGAATTATGGTAAAATGCAAGTGTTAACTAAAATGGTACTTGGCTTGCCTAGTATTTCATCTACTAACAATGTTTATGAAGGTTGTGTTCTTGGTAAACATCATAGAAAAATGTTTGATAAAGGTAAAGCTTGGCGTGCTAAAGAATATTTGCAATTAATTCATAGTGACATTTGTGATCCTCTTGAAGTTCCTTATATCTCTAATGCAGTTTATTTTCTTACTTTTATTGATGACTTTAGTAGAAAATCATGGGTTTATTTTTTGAAAAATAAAAGTGACACTTTTTTTAAATTTCAAGTATTTAAATCCTTGGTTGAAAATGAATATGGTAAAAGAATTAAGACTTTAAGAACTGATAATGGAGGGGAATTTGTTAAGAAATAATTTGAAGTATGTTTATCTAAACATGGAATTCAACATCAAAAGACTGTTCCTTACACACCTCAACAAAATGGTGTTGCTGAAAGGAAAAACAGAACTTTAGTTGAAATGGCTAGATGTATGCTTTATTTTAAAGGATTACACAAGAAATTTTGGGCCGAAGCCATAAGTTGTGCTAACTTTATTTTAAATAGAGTTCCAATAAAAGTTGTTAAGCATGTTACCCCTGAGGAAAAATGGAATGGTAGAAAACCAGATATTAATAACTTTAAGGTGTTTGGTTGTGAATGTTGGGCTCATATTCCTGATGAAAAACGGAAAAAGTTAGCATCCAAGTCTCACAAGTGTATATTCATTGGTTATGCTGAGGATTCCAAGGCTTACAGGTTGTTTGATCCTTCTAATTAGAGTGTCATAATTCATAGAGATGTTCAATTTAGTGAAGTCTCTCCTCCACCTGAGTCTGTAGACCCTCATGTTACCTTGAATGTTTCATTGTCTTCTATTACTCCTATATCTGTTACTCCTTCCAGTATTGTGCCCGTCGTTGATCTTAGTTCCTCATATTCTTCAAGTGTTCCGCCTGAAAGTCTCGAAGCCCCTGAAGTGACTAATGTTCCTTCTAACCTTCATGTTTGGGCTAGGAAAACTCTTGAATCTATAGGTAGTGAGGTCGGTAACCCTTCCGATCCTCATAGAACTAGATCTAACTTTGCTCTTATGACCAAAGTTTTTGCCACAGATGATTTTACTTCTTATGCTCAAGCTAAGGGTAAGCCTCATTGGGAACAAGCTATGTCTGCTGAGTATGATTCTCTTATGAAGATCAAGACTTGGTCTCGTGTTTCTCTTCCTTCAGGAAAGAATTTAGTTGGTTGTAAATTGATTTATAAAACCAAGTTTACTCCAGAAGGATAGATTGAATACAATAAGAACCATGTTATCTCTTGCTTCATCTTATAAATGGGAAATACACCAAATGGATGTTAAAAGTGCCTTTTTAAATGGTAATCTTAATGAAGACATTTATATGCAACAACCTCTTGGTTTTATTAATGCTGAATCATCAAGATTGATATGCAAATTACACAAGTCTTTATATGATCTCAAACAAGCACCTAGGGCTTGGTATGAAAAAATTGATACTTATTTCTTGAATAATGGTTTTAAGCGTTGTATATCTATTCATAATCTGTATGTTAAGAACTTTGGTGATCATATCCTCATTATTGTGTTATATGTGGTTGATCTTATTATAACTGGTAGCCAACTTGTTTTAATTCAATATATGAAAAGTGATATTCAAAAGCATTTTGAAATGACTGATCTCAGTATATTGCACTATTTCTTGGGTCTTCAAATTTGGCATATGGCATAGTGGTATTCTTCTCTCTCAGTCGAAGTATGCTACAGATTTATTGGCTCATTTCCATATGAGTGATTGTAAACCTTCTATGCCTTTTCAGTCCGGTGTAAAGTTAAATGTTGAGTGTACTACTCCTCTTGTTGATGCTACTCTTTATCGTCAGCTCGTGGGAAGTTTGATATATTTAACTCACAACAGACCATATCTCTCTTTTGTCGTCAGTATGGTTTCACAGTTCATGCAACAACCTCATGAAAGTCATTGGCAAGCAACAAAGATAATTCTGAGATATTTACAGGGGACACTGTACTATGGTGTTTTTTATTCGAGCGGTGCTACAGTTTTACTTTATGGATATACATATTCTGACTGGGCAGGTGACAGTTCTGATCGACGGTTAACTGTTGGTTATATATTTCAACTTGGTTCAAGTCCAATTTCTTGGTCCAGCAAGAAGGCGAAGACTCTTTCTTTATCGTCATGTGAAGCAGAGTATAGAGCAGCCAAAGAAGCAGCTAAAGAAACAATTTTGTTACGACATGTTCTCACTGAGCTTGGTTTGGTTTCGAAATCATCCACTTTGTTGAAATGTGATAATCAGGGTGCAATACAGCTTCCTTATAATTCGGTATATCACTCCAAGAACAAGCATCTCGAACTTGATGCTCATTACATTCGAGGTCTCGTTGCAGATGGTATTCTTTCTCTTGAGAGTTGTCCTACCGAGCAGCAGGCAGCGGATATCTTCACCAAATCCTTAACAACAACAAAGTATGTGAATCTTCGTTCTTTACTTGGAATGAGGGAAGTTGTCATCAAGGGGGAGCAGTAATGACTCCTTCCTTCCTTAGTGTTAGTGTGGGATTTTCTCCCAGTCATTATTAAGGGGAGTGTTGGAATATATTAATTATATTCCTTGGAAGGTAATAATGTCTTTGTATTATGTCGGAAGTTATCCACAATCTTATGTAAAAGAGTAATACATTTATCCCATATACATTATGGTAAAGTATACTCTTGATATACATCATTATATAAAGATATTTTACTATGGAGAATTATATTATCTCACATGCAATATGTGAGAGTAATTTTTCCACATCTCTTGGTATATAATAGGGTCAAGGGAGTCACATCACAATATTGAGATACAACAAGTGATCAAGTGGTATATGCTCATAGATAGTATTGACACATGGTTTTGTGATCTCAAGCTATTTATAGCTGCTCTCTTGTAAGATTGAAGGATATTTCTGGAGATAATAGAAGACAACCTTCCCGTGGACGTAGCCCAATTGGGTGAACCACATATATCTGGTGTACTCTTTTCCTTGTTTTATTTCTGCTCTTATTTACTGTGATATGTTATTGATTACTAAGATAGGTAAGCTAGTTTAGCTAGGTCTATAGTTCTGATAGCATATAGTTGTCCCCAGTTATGACTGACACGGTAATTATTATTGTTTAGTAAGATTATTGCAAAACTTTTTTAGTTATTTTGTCTCGTCTTGTATGATATTCAGAGAAAAGCAGGAGAGATGATCTTGAATCTTTAGGCTATGTGTTGATGTACTTCTTATGGGGAAGGTTTGTTTCTGCATTAAATGGAATAATATATCGCTCTAGTATATTGATTTTTCTCTTTGGAAACGTTGTTAAATATTATGTGATAACATAATCTTGTGTATTGGTTGTATCATCCTTCCATGTCAAGTTTAAAAGCAAGGCTAAAAAGCAAAAGTATGATAAAATAAGTGAAAATAAAGTCAACACTTTAATAGAGGTAAACATTAAGAGATTTACTTCTTCTTAATGTTTGCAGGGTTTGTGCAGGTCTTACCCTCTAGAGTTTGCATCATATTTCCATTACTGTCGTGCATTGCGCTTTGATGACAAGCCAACTTATGCATACTTGAAGAGGACGTTCCGTGAATTGTTCATGCGAGAAGGTAAGAAGTCTGGATTAGTTTGCTTCTAGTGTAAGGTTCAAATACATCAAGAACTTTGCAATTTAGATCCTCCAAATCAGATTCATCATTTTAAGACTAAAATCTAAGACACTAAACATAGTTATTCATTTGAAGTCTTATTTTAAGGAAAAATATTTTAAGTAGATTTTAATTCATGGCCTACATATAATTTATGGTCAATTTAGCGTGCTTATAATTCTTTGCAATATTCTTGTACCGTGCTATGTATTGTTGCAAGTTGTAAGTCTAATTATGTTTTTGATAGGACTATCTTGAAGTTCCAACAAACCCAAACTGATGCCAGTCTTGTAAGTTGCTAATGGAATCTATGGTTTTGTAGCATGATCCCAATATATGCCCTCTGTGTGATCCATAGTTGTTGTAGAATGAGCTTTATTGGGTAGGATATATACTATGATAGGTTAACCTGGAATCACAATGTATGAATAACCATAGTTAAAGAGTCCTGTTAGGATTGAGATGAAATCGATTGGCTAATTCTGTTTTGTAATTTATCTGCAAGTAGGTTTATGCTTATGCATTTAACTGCATGCTTAGCTTGTATAAAGTTATGTAGTAGTTAAGTTAGATATTTTGTTTGGTTTAAAAGTAGGAGTGCAAATTAAATCAACATTTTATAATAATTTAATGATAATCTACATTTCCTGCAACAACCTATTCATGGAGCTGGAAAATCTAGTATAGCAACAACAGGTTTTACAGAAAGATATAAAAACACAGTGAATCATATATTTTGGAGTTAATTAACGTAAATAAAAAATGTCCATATATTACCTAGACAATTATCATTCCTCAATTGGTATGTAGAGGACGGACTAACAAATTGAATGAAGCAAGAGATGTATTTGGATTATAATCTCCAAATCGTAGCCCTGCAACATATATTGCATTGAATCAGTGTATATAATTTGGATGATTCTCAAAGCCCAAAGCCTATATCAAGCCTACGCCTTCTTCAATCAACATTATATTTTCATTATAAGGAATAACTACAACCAGAGTGTTGCACATAGAATTAATGTTCCACATAGTTGAGCGCTTTCATCTCTGATATATGTTTTCTCTGAACTATTATGTTAGCGTCTACGATGCTCCAACTACCTGCAGAAACGAAAATAGAAAAATTGATTGTAAGAGATCATCGACAATAATGGGTTCCAAAGGTAACAAGTGCTCAACGTCAAGTCCTGTGGTGCATAGGAGGAACATAACTTGTCATTTTTCGAAGAGAAGCAACAATGGAAGCCGATGCATGAGCCCTCCACATGCTATGCATGCAATTACAGGATTACGGGATTGCAACTTGTCATGGTGGAATTACCTGGCCCATTTATTGCAATTCTAGGTCATCTCACAGCCACATATTTCCTAAGATTCTAATGTTATCATTTTCTCAATAAAGGTTGCATAACTCAAATTTCTTCCTTCAAAATTATATATAAGTAAAAAAATTTAAAGAGGATTGAATGTGAGAAAATTTTGACGTGCTAATTATCATAAAAGAATTTAAAAACAAATGAGTTTATTATCCATTATTATATAAATGTATAATAATAAGATTATGTGGTAATGGAACTTGTGGATGGAAATTTGCATTAAATTTGTTAAATATTGTATATGCACTTGTATAAAATTTGACAAATTTTTATATAATATATGTTGTAATAAAATGTAATTAAAATAGTTAATGTGTTTGCTTGAAATTTCATAAATATTGTATGGACATTGGCATTGGAATTTAATAAATATTGTATAGACATTGGCATTGTCAAAGAGTATTCTAAATTAATATGTTTTTGTTATAAATTAGTATGTTTTTTTATATATAAACATTGTTTAATTAATAATCTAAATAAATATGTTTTTATCAATTTTTTTAACCATCTATATAAACATTCTTTAATGAATGATATAAATTAATATGTTGTTGTAGATGTTTATTTTATTCACGTATATAAATATTTTTTAAGGAATAATCTAAATTAATATGTTTTTTTGTCAAAATCCCTCACTATTTTGTCTACTCCATTTCATCAGTGGGATCGCCCCATTTCTCTGTGTTCAATGAGCGTAGTATTCTGTAACTGGTTGGGTTAATTGACAAAGCCCATTCTCTACCTTCCCTTCTGCAAATTATTGGACCTTCGCTCCGCCTGCCTCTGATCCCTACACATGTATATAACTTGAATGAATTGGTTATGCCAATTCTTTATCTATGTTGAGAGCATGCTGAACACCGAACGAAAAAGGTGCAGAGATTAAAAGTATATTGTTTCATTTCCATGTATTACGATATGAGACGATAAAAAGAAGCACCGGAGAAACCCTATTGACTGGGTGGGCCTAAGTGACGAAGTGACTACACATTCTTTGTGAACCGACACGCCTTCTATTCCCTTTCATTTAAAGTTCTGATCTTAGTGCCTTGCCCGCTAGAGACCTTGAGAGGAGCTTTATCATTGCATCTCTCTTCTCGAAAAAGAGTAATTCGAATGGGTGTTACAGGTGATGTTTTTGTCTCAGTGTCGGTTCGGTGTTCGGGTGCCCACAGGCCTGGCATGGGCCTCGATACTTGATGAATTATGCACTTAGTATAACTAAATTATGAAGGGAAAAGGATTTACAACACTTTTCATAAAAAGATGCTCTAAACATACGCCAATGAAGTGGACAAAAACAATGAATATATTACAAAGAAAGGGATTTCCCCAATGTTTTATGACTAGTAATATCAGTAGTCTGGTACCAAAACTTGAGAACTACATGTCCATGTCCCATGCATGTCATGTATTTTTTCTTTAAGAAGTGCTCAAAACAGATGCCAATGACTGGAAGTTGACAAAAGCAATTTACATTTATTACAAAGAGGGATTTTCAAACATATGACTTAGCAACAGTCAATTGTAACTCAAGGCGTATATATGTTGTAATATCGTATGCTAATGTTTAATGACCAAGCCTTTAATTAGTTTAAAACCAAGATTATTGTTTGACTTGTGAAATTAGTATAAAAAAACACTTGAATACCAAAAGACAAACATAGTTCATATATGTCATGGAAATACATTTCCTGTAACAGGAATTTCATAGGACTGGAAAAATAGAACAGACAACTAGCGTTGCTCATATCTTTTGAGCCAAAAAGAAACAACATTTTGGGATAGCAAAGGCTATTTTTTTTACTCAAAGTTCTTAACAAATTGGATCATGAAAAGCTAGATTTAAGAAAGACTGTTGCTCATAGTTTTCATAGCTTGGTGCAAAATACTCGAGCTTTCAAGATTTTGGACAACGCAAGTTAATTATTATTTTATTAAGAGTTCTTAAAAGATTGAAACATGCAAAGATACATTTCATAAGAAAAAAGTTAAATTTATGCTTGGGACACTAATTTATGCTTCCAAACTCCCTTCAAAGTCAATCAAACTAGAAGATTGTAACAAGATTGTAACCATTCAATGCAGGTTGCATCAAAATTGTGTTTTTTTAAACATATTTTTTACAGATTTAAAATTAGAAGAATATAATTATGAACAATTTATAATGAATTTCATACTACAAAGAATATAATTGGAATGCATTTTTGTTAACAAATGAAGCCAAAACCTTAATAATAGTTTCTTATATGATGCCTTGTGTTTATCACGATGGCTTAGATATCTATATACATAACTTGTTAATCTCTGTCGATCCCTCTGGGATCTCTATTGACGGGTTGGGAGATCGTACATCATAGACAACTTAACCAAGAGAATAAACAATTGTCTTAGCAAGTGCATGCATAATATGCTATATGTGTTGGAGGTGTTCTTCCATTTGCAGTGCCTTGGTGAAGTACATTGATAGCCGGGGAACTACAGAGTGGACCTACAACTACAACCTATTAATCATATTAATCATAGGTAAGGTAAGTTCTCATTACTGGGATATCTAAGCCAATAGTCTCCATGCAGCTAATGCAAATACTATAGGGGGTATCTACCATTGTTATTATACACATATAGGTAAAGCTTCTATCAAGCTTAGGAAGAGATCAATTAGTAATTAATATGGAATTACTTATCCCCCATGTGTAGTATCCATGCAATTGCTTGTCCTTATTTGATAAGCTCTCATCGGTCAATCTATGCATGGTACTATAACATTGGTGGTAAGAATAATACTAGTAATCCCATTGAGTATGGTACTTGGTGTATTAATCTATGTGTAATTTGTCTAGTTAATAATGAGGTTGCAGAATGAGCTATAACACAATGTATACAGGCAAACAATAGGATGATACTACAAATGGCATATCATATAAAAGGTTAGTGTTACGTGTTATGTGTATTGCATACAAATCTAAGCTCACTTATATCAAGCAACTTAACTCATATGGTATAGTTCACCTTCATAACAACTTAACTTATATGGTATAGTTCACCTTCCTATTATGATTTGATCATTACGTATCCAACACTGTGAATGTAATCAATATCCTGTTCTTCCATTTGCACCCTCGTTGAAGTAAATTGACAACTGGAGAACTATAGAGTGACTAGTTGACTTTTTGGTTAGTGTTCGTGCATTTTCTAGAACAAGATGATTCCCATTTCGAGAACTATTAAGTGCACTAAGGTGAAGATTACCTCACTAGAAGAATTGACAACATTTTATTTTGTTCTCACAACAAATACAAAGAGATTTTACACTTAATCTTTGCCGATATACCTAGAACTACAAGCAAAAGGAAACCAATTTTTTCTTAAGGAAACCAATTTTTTCTTTGGAAAACCTAAGAATTGGAGATTTCTCCTCTATAATACAAGTTTTCTGTGTCAATATAACTTTTAATCTATAATTTATTATAATTAATTTAAATTAGTTTTTAATAATTCAAAATGTATTTCAATCCAATCATATTAACCACATAGACATTGTCTTAATGTATAACATCTTTCCCAACTCTTACTTAATTTATATATTAATATATGGTAACTTATTTGATCCGGTCAATAATTAGAGTTGTTTAATTTCAATGTAGAGGGCCTTTAACAATCACATTGATCTTATGACCTCTCTCTTTCTACTGTTTAATGTCAATGGTGACTTGGTAAACTGTCAAACCTACAAGATCATTCATTAACATTAATAACCTCAGAAATGTCACTTGGTAGTGAGTTATAAAATTGTTATTCATTTAAGGCAGGGACTTGAAGCTGCTTCTTTCTCACTTATTCAATTTCAAAACTTATATTAAGTAACATATATTACAATATGTTTCTCGCCTTTTTCTAACTAATGAGCAATTCTTGTTAACATTAGTTCCACACATTCTATGTTTTCCATTCTATTCCCAAGATTAAATTCCAAAGTCTCCATGCAGTGCATCTGTCCTTCTTTGAACATATGTCCATGTCGATTGCAGGTGGCATTCTCTGTCGACGTGGGGCTTTCTTTGCAGGTGTCCGCCTTCTTTGCACTTGGCACGACATACTGCTACCACCAGCTACTTGTGTCCAAACCCAGTTAGCATATTTCCAGGAATTTTCGAAGGCCTTTTTGGCTATGAATGGCCTCTTTGGCTCTGAATTTTGGCCGCCTGATCTTTTGATCTGCAATGATGGAAATAGTCTGGCTATCATGGAGTCTGGACCATCTAATTCCTGCATCGTTAGTGCCCAGAAAAGTATCAAGATCGATTATACAGGTTTATATTTAAATTTTTCAGCCGTTTTGTTATATTTTGGTACGAATTGTATGCATACAGGCTATAAGCAGGTCAATACAAGACAGCTCCAGACAGGATTATACAGGTTTATATTTAAAAAAATTCAACCATTTTGTTATATTTTGGTACTAATTGTAGGCATACCTATAAGCAGGTCAATACAAGACAACTCCAGATAGAAGTTTGCTCTCCACCGTTCGGCAGACCCTATTGACATTGCACAGGTAAAAAGAGAAGCACGGCTTACCATCCAGACGGCTTGATCAAGTATGTTGCCTGTGTTCTACGGGTTGAATCAATCTGTCTGTCTATTCCACTAATCAACCAGTATGTATGTCTGCCCGCATACTATGTATGTCTTCGATTCGCCAGTTCCCAAAACAAAAAGCTATATTACTTGAGCTTTTCACCATTCTTCACTGCAGCAACAGTAAGTACAGAGTCTTTGCATCTTTCTTCAATTTCTGTTAGATCTTGTTTTTCCAGATAATGATTTTGTTGGGTTTCATTCTTCATTTTTTTACTGTTTTTTGTACTCTGTTATAAGATTTATTTGGCTTATGACAAGGAACATGGATTCTAGATTTACCATCTGTGCAATCGGAAATAATATACTCTGCGATCCGATACTTCTGCAATTTGGCAATTTGGGCACACAGAGCAGATTAACCCTCACAATCTGGATCTGGCGCAAGTCAAACAATTTCTCTGACCTAGGAAAGCATGAGAGAAATGAAAATTAAAGTAAATAAAATACCTGGAAATGGCTTTCCACGTGATAGATTGTCGAGCGCTCCACATTACATGACTTTGAAACATCTTTCGGAGTTGCTCCTGCATGAGCAATGGCATTGTCATAATAATGAAGCCTCTCCATTACGCAAAATAAAATAAAAAAGGCTTACTCAAGATTACTCACTCTCAGCACCGTCGAGCTTATTAATGGCTTCTACGAAATTCTCGTGGAGCTCCTGTGTCCATCTCAACCGTGGTTTACTAGAAGCCCCAGCTCGAGATGCAGGGAGATGGATTCCTCCTGAAGAGGGCAGAAATTGCTGATGTGACTGGAGCTGGTGTGATTTAGGTGTGATTTAGACTCTCTTTTGTGGCGAAAGCTAAGTATCGAGCAGAGCATTAAATGCGGTATCTAAGTGCTTAGGATCCATTGGATTTGGAAATTCTCCAGATCCAACGAACCCGAAACACTGAAACAGCGCTTTGCAGCTCAATGCTTAGCTTTTAGCGCTTTGCAGCTCAATGCTTAGCTTTTAGCTTTCACCCCTATGACTCCCATGAATTACTCATCTGCAGGTTCGTATTACAATTTAACAGAAGCGAAGTAAATGAGGTTCGTATTACAATTTAACAGAAGCGAGGTAAATGAGGTACCTTATCCTCTGTTTCTGATAACGCATGGTAAGAGTTGTAAGATTGTAAGGTTCTTACACTAGGTTACTATTCGCGATTTATTCTAGGTATTATTATTATGGATCTCACAACACATTAACACATTACCAGGTTCGTTTCCATGGTAAACCTTTTTCATTAGGGTAGAAGTAAATCGATTGTTCCTATGAGTTTGGGTTTGAGAGCAGAAGGTTGGTGACTTCGCTTAGTATGTAACTGATTTGTTTCCCTTGCAGGTTACTGAATAGCTTGGTAAAGCACAAGGGACATCCCGGCCGTAAGCACAAAGTAAAAAAAGTATAACAAAGCTTTCTAGTTTCCTCAAAAAGATACTCATCGCGAGTTTAGGCAGAGTATTTTTAATAAATATTAATAGTATCATTTTTAATCAGCATAGATTCATCACCTAGATCTATTAGATAACTGGGTTTAGATAACTTAGATCTATTAGATAACTGGGCTTAATATTAGTAACAGGGCTTAGATAACTGCTTCCATAACTGGGCTTAATATTAGTAGCAGGGCTTAGATAACTGCTTCCATAACTGGGCTTAGATAAATGCTTCCATAGTGTGTCGCCATTTGTTGGATAACTGCTGCCATTTGTTGGATAACTGCTTTCATAGTGTGTCGCCATTTGTTGGATAATTGAGTGGCCATTTGTTGAATAATTGCTTCCATAGTGTGTCGCCATTTGTTGGGTAACTGCTTCCATAGTGTGTCGTCATTTGTTGGCTCTCCAACAACTCCTACAAAAATTTGCTGCCCTCCCACCACTCCTAAAATTTTGCTAAAATTTTGGTGGCCTTCCAACAACCCCTAAAATTTTGCGAAAAATTTAGGATTTCCATTTTAAATTTTGAAAACATCCTTTTCATTGTTTTTAACTTTTCTTTTTTGATGTTTTGAATCCTTTGGGCTGATTGGATATTTTTTGCTTCTTAGTTCTTTTGACATCATTTGTATGTTCATATTATATTCATATGTAGCTTTTCCAGGTTGGTTCTATTGAGCTTTCCAGGTTGGTTCTATGCTTTGACTGGAAAGATGCTTACTTTATACCTTGATTTGCAAGATGCTTACTTTTTGTTGATTTTAAGTTGCATCTTGGAAACTCCCTAATAGCAATAGGGGGAGATGTGTAATTTCTTCCGTGCTCATTCTTAAAAAATAATATGTGCTGCTTCAATGGATGGACCTGTAAGTGCTTCAACTAGATCCATTGCTACTAGTGCTGATGGTTCAAGCTAAGGAGGATATCTGATGGATAATTAGGTATTGCTATTGTTATTTAAACGTTTACAATGGCATATATAACATTTACAATGACATATATATAAAACTTCACAAATTAGATAAATTAAAACCTTTTCTCAACATTTGCACTCTAAAAGTGGTTTTGCACTTGGATAGATTTGATCCCTTTGGAGGCTTGGTAGATCCTCTTTAAAATGGATCTATGCTGGTATTAATAAACCTAAGCAAAATCACAATTCTAACTTTTTATTGATTTTAATTTACACCTTGGAAAAATTTATATTAATAAAACTAAACAAAATCACAATTCTAAATTAGAATCTTGTATCAATTTTTACAAGTAACAAAAAAAATTATGCTTCTTTAGTATCAATTTTTACAAGTATTAAAAAATTAAATTATGCTTGTTTAGTAATTCTATGCTTTTTCTTTATTTAGTAATTCTATACTTTTTATTTAGTATCACTTTTTACTAGTATTAAAAATATTATGCTTCAAAAATTATGCTTCTTTAGTAATTCTATATTTTTGGCAAAATATATATTTTTCTTTATTTAGTAATTTTTTATTTTTTTTATATCAATTTTTACCAGTATTAAAAATTATATGCTTAAAAAATTATGTTTTTTTAAGTAATTCTATACATTTGGCAAAATATAATAATTTGATTAAGGCTTATTTATATGTGATTCAAAATATACTTTAAAGATTATAGACAAATCATGAGGCAAAATATCAATTTTTATGAAAGCTTTTATTTCTATAAAGTGATTTTTACTTTGTTTTACTTTTTACAATTAAAAAAATATATGTTAATTCAATTATGCAAATAAAGTAAAACTTATTATAACATAGATCCTTTGCTAAAATGCAAATTTTAACAAAGATCCTTTGCTAAAATGCAAATTTGCTTTCATTTCTATAAATATATTAATTCAATCTATGCAAATAAAGAAAGTAAAACTTATTACAACAAGGATACTTTGCTAAAATGCAAATTTTACAAAGCTTCATATAAATTATCTATTCATGTTTAAATTGCTTTGTTTTACCTTTTACAATTAAAAAATATATATTAATTCAATCTATGTAAATAAAGTAAAACTTATTATAACAAAGATCCTTTGCTAAAATGCAAATTTGACAAAGCTTCATATAAATGATTTATTCATGTTTAAATTGCTTGTAATTTTAATAGTACTTGAATTTATTTTGAAATTGCTTGACTCATTAAAACCTACGGACAGATTTCAAGATTATCTTTAGCTTCTTCCAAAATCGTTGGTTTAAACTTGATGTAAAAATTCATAGTAATAAAATATGTCATATTTTCTTCCTTTCTAGTTTAACTTTTAACTTTTTATGAATGACTGTGCAGGAAATGAAAATCTACATTTTCAATTCTTGGAAAGTCGCACTTCTTCTGCATCGGATCATTGAGATAAAGTCAAAATAAATTAGTGTGTTCACCATTTCCAGCTTGATTCCATTTGGTCAACCTACAATGCGAAGGGATTCAAGCTGATCCATATATACTATATGTTAGTCCTCCAAGCAACGAGAATGCCAGCACTTTGGAAATTTGAAGTTTGGTTCGAGTTCATAATTTCCAGATTGCAAAATTTTCTTACTCGGCATTGTCACATACCCGAATTTTGTAAAAATTATGTAAATTGTTTTATTTTATTCCTGAGACATTATGTTAAATTTAATGCTAAGTAGGGATTGATGACTCAGCAGAGTCCACAGAAATGGAGTGTAATTCAGAATATTTTATTATTAATAAATAAATTGTGGAGACAACAGCATGGGAGAGCTGTTAAAAAGAGGTTACTGGTCAAACTGGTGGATGGAACTAGGTGGAAAGGCAAAAGACAAGTGGCAGCATCCTCAAACACTTCCTAAGTTGCAAGTGGCAACTTCCCTATATTTGGGGTCATGATTCCCCAAGAAAGTGGAATCAGAGCAGGTGGCTCATTAAATGACAGTTAACCCAACAAAGACCTAGGCAATCTTTTAAAAGAACTCAATGAAGAGAGCTGGAGGCTTGAATATTTTTGCAGAGAGAATTCATTCAAGTGAATGTTATTCCGGAAATCCATTGAGGATGAGGGAAATACAATAAGGAAGTTGTTTTAGGAGGATTGTTGCAGTAACTTGGTTCCATTACAACTTTTTGGGCTGAGAGAATTGACTTTGCTGCACCTAGTTCCAACCAGGGAGACCAGAGCAAGCTCGGGGGTCCTGAGAAGTTGCTGTCTGAGCACTCTCCAGGAGTTGGTAGGGAGGAACAGCCTCCCATTGCTGTTGTTGTCCACAGCTTAAGCAGGTTCTGTCCCTTATTTCTGTATATTTACTGAGTATGAAGGGACATCTGTTATGTTTATTTAATATGTCTGAGGAGCTAGTTAGTTTAGTAAATTGAGTATTTTAGAATATCAGTAGTTAAAGCTGTTATAAGTTACTGTGTTTTTCCTCATCCCTAGTAAGAAGTAATATCATTATTGTATTACTAATAATGTATTTGTAATTCATACAATATAATAGTAACACTTTATGTAATAATTTATAATTGTAATTATAAACCTAGTTTATTTATACTTGATGAATAAATAAATAAGAGTTATGTACAAAATAATTATACTCTGTATTGCAAATTAAATAAACAATCTTAGGAGACACTAGTAAAATATAACAAGATAAATTACAGTATTGATATCATGATCAAGAATAATGCAGGAGAATTGTAGTCACAGTTAGGATAATTATATAAGGGTACAAACCCTAATTAAAATTTAATAGGTTATTACATAACAAATAAATCAAGGTACATAACCCTAACAGAAATTAACAGAATTTATCAATAGTTAAATAACCTAGTTATTATTTTAAATAAAAGGATTAACAGAACATTAAGTAGCTCAATCATCGAGCTTAACCGTTAAGGTAAACATCATTCATTTAACTCTCAATTACCAACAGAGTTATAATCGTAATGACAGATTAAGCAACTAAACATAGTCTCAACTGTAAAATTCGGGTTGAACCTTATCAATCCAGTTTGTACAATAAAATAAAAATTAAGAGTTAAGACAATGATTTCATCTATGGCCGCATCTTAAGTTCACAGTATAAATGGTTATAAACTTAATTTTACTTAATTCTGTACAAAACATAGAATTTAAAAATGCATGCGTTAAACAAGCTCAAAGATACAGGAAAACTTTATAATAAGTTATATTACCAAACTCTGGGTAAAAACCCTGAACAAATTAAGAGTATAGTAAAGGAAACATGATTAGAGGCCGTAACCTCATCTACAGATAGGCTTACAGTTATTGCTTTCTATATATATACACAGTAATTCTTCTACAGAAAACCTTAAATACCAAAAGAAAGACGAATAATTACAATATTGAGTGAAGCCGTAACATCATTTTACAACACAGGGTTAAACCTGTAAGAATTCATTTTAAAATGCAGTTCAAAGACTGAACAGAGCTGAGGTAATCACAAAGTCACTTCACTCAAGTCAAAACCCTAACCGTTCTAACAACCAGCAAGGAGGAAACGCCATGGTGAAAACCAGGCTTACCAGGTAAAGCCAACCGCCGAAACTTGTGTCATCCACACCTTTAAGCGGAGCCAGGGCCTACAACGAAAGAACAGTAGCAGTTAAAACTTTATTTTTTTAAATGGTTAAACTATTTCTTTTAACTAGAAAGACAAAGGAGTAACCTGTAGCTTACCGGTGAATTGAAAGAAGTTCAAACACAGTAAATAGCCTGATAACTACGAGCAGAGGAAGCGTAAACCCCTCCCTTGTCACCGAGAAGAACGAGCTGGCAGAAGCAAGGAATATCTTCCATAATGGAAGCATTGACAGTATCAAGTCGAATGATACACTCACGCCGTGACAGGGTCAACAATGGTATCAAAGGGAAAAACCCTAGGTTTTCAACAACCTTATGGCCGCCAACAACAAAGTATAATGACTCCCACACGATGCAGTAGACAAGCACGAAGAACTGAAGCAGCATAGAAGCTGCTACCCAATAGTGTATCAGCAAAGCTTGGACCAGGAGGGTTCACAGAGCGACCGAGCCCGAAGGCGAGGGAGAAATGGCAAGTTAGGGTTAAGTCAACCATTGTATATCACAAACGCATGGCTCTGGAATGACCACGTCGCATTTTAATATATTTCATGCAGTGGGTCGAAGTTCTAATGTCCTACGACGAGATTCCCATCGATTGTTTTCCAAACAAAATCATAGCATGAATATCCCTTATTGTCGTGATACCATAGTTTCACGTGCCACACTTTTCATGTTAGAACAATGCTTTTGCACCTTGCATAGTAAATATTAACACTTTGCCCTATATTCAATAAAACCATGCATTGTAAATAGTGTTCAAGATTAAGTCTTGAAGTATTTTAGACATAGAGGATTTGATCTTTAATTATAAAAGTTATAGGGATGTGGGTATAATGTTAAGTTATAAGTAGTTCATACAACTTATCACTAGATTGCCTTTCACCCTAGTCTCATGTGACAAGGCAAGAGATAGATCTTTTCTTTTTAGACTATAAGATAATGGAGTGATGTTAGGTTTAGTTGTTTACAATTCTGTTACTATAATGCCACTTGCTATAGCTCTGCACAGATGGTAAATGACTTGTCATTTCTTCTTTTATATGACTTTTACTTGTAGAACTCAAAGCTATATAACCCACAGATTTAGATTTAAGTTACTCTAGTCCATTGTTTTACTTGTTGTCACCAATATAATCACCATCTCTTAATAGTCTTAGATTCCTTGTGATAAAAAGTAGACTTTTGATATCCTTCATGCTCAAGAAGTACAAGGAGTGTGTAAGTGAAGTGGATGTTAGGCAGTTTACGTAAATTATTATAACCATTCTTGTTGGGAGTATAGTCTGGAAAATAATAAACGAGTTCAATCATGATAATTTAGGACAAATTCTAAAGGTGTTTATAGATTTTATTCAATTGTCAATCATGGAAATAGAAGTAGTTTTCCAATCAATGCAAACCCTTAAAATATTAAGAGGAGACATGTATCAGACAATTAAACCTTGTATTTGCTGGAAATAAAAAAAAAATAGCTATCTTATTCACAAGTAATTTCCAACTTTCTATCAGTAAGATCTTGAGGAGATCATAGGAAGAGTTCTACCTTTAAAAGCTTGATAAACCTGGCTAGCATGCTTATACTTTTACTGAATGATTTGGTGCAGCAATTTGTTTATAATACCATAAAGATTTGTTTGCAATGACCCGAACATTACCTGTATATCTGTAAGAGAAAGGAAATCTGCCGCATTAGCTCAGAAGCTAAGTAAGCCCAGTCTGTTATGGCAATTCCCCCTTGTGGTTGCAAACAGAAAACAATCAGTAACTGACAAGAAACTCATCTTTATATCTAAGTATAATAAAAGATCATTCAGTTACAATTCTGATAACATAAACTAAACAAACAATTAATGACTGCATTTAATAAGATTATATGCTATTTTAAAAATTTTAAATTTTTCGGAAATTTTGGGTGTTGACAGGCATGCAGAAATAATTATACATTTGATTGTAAAGATCACAACACTTGATAAGATGCCACTTCTCACTAGATTGCAAGAGGTCACATAGGGTTTTGATTTTGCATGTAATTCAACATGATGGGCGTTTAAAATGACACATTGCTGAGAATAGTGCGAGATTGGGGATATGTTCACCGAAATATTGCATGTGATTTTATTGTCTGCAAAAAATGAGACAGTTAAGCTCTGGTTGAAATCCAATTTGACGGTGAAGGCTAATATTTAACTTGTTTAGATGATCTTATCTGCAAAAGATCATCTAAAGAAGTTTTTGTGTAAATGCATCAAGCATAATAGCATAATAATACTGATTTAAATTTTGTTTGCAGGTTGTTCGCTTACACTTTTAGAGGTTGAATCAAACACTGGTTGGAAACTTTTTCGTCTCATTTTATTTGCACATGGTTTCAATTTGTGGATAAATTTTTGGATGCTTGAGGATTATGATTTTAACAAACTATGAAATGAGTTGCAAGATGTTCGAAGGAAGAAAGGTGAATATTCAAAAGACTTTTCAGTAAGATTTAGTCATGTTTTTTACAAATCTCATCTTGCTAACCTATTTTCTGAATTTGATCTTCATGATTCAATTGTACATTCTTCTACCCCTTTTATTCAGCAAAATCACCTTATAGTTGATAAATCTAATACTTATCATAATATTGGTCAGCAAGATGGATTTTTCTTACAGGATAATCAAGAATATGTTTCTTGAAATCATTTGCTAGCTCTCCAAGATAAATCCCCTAAGCCATCATTTCCTATCATGGATTTAGAAAGTCATATTCCATATATTCTTGAATCTATGGCTTCTACTCAAATCCAAGATGAAAAGATGTAAGAGGAAGATATTCTTGAATCTATGGCTTCTACTCAAATCCAAGATGTAAGAGGAAGATATTCTTGAATCTATGGCTTCTACTCAAATCCAAGATGAAAAGATGTAAGATGAAGAGGTGTCTTGTCCCTCTGATAATTATTCTCCATCAATAATTCTCGGAGGAGAGATGGATGCTTCTTTCGTAAAAGGTTTTGAAGTTTCAATTAAGGAACCAGAAGGGGAAGGACAAATTGAGAATGAATCTAATCATTTTTCTAAGCAACCAAAATCTTTTGATATTGTTGATATAGATTATAAAGAGTTGATCATAGATCAAAACATAAATTTATATTCTTCTATTTCTTGTTCTAATATGTTCTCCAATTCAATTAATTATGAACACACACGTTACTAATTATTTCAAGTGTTCTGACTCTTTGATATCATTAATTGGAGATGTTAATCCCCAAATTGAAGAAGAAATTATGGATCTTGATCAACAAACATTTTCTTGCTCGGAAGAAAGCTTAAATGCATTTCATGAGATTGATCTGCTAATCATACATGAACTAGTTTCAGGTGATCATATTATGATTGAAGATTCAAATTTTTCTCTTAACAATGAACATACCAATCTTCAAAAGGATTCTTATGACATATTTGAAAGGTGGCCACTGAAGAGCTATAAAGTAAGGAAAGATGAATCTATTGACTATGTTACCATGAGTAATTATTCTAGTTCAAGGGATCCATTTTATTTTCTTGTCACCAATTCTTTTAACTATATATATCTTGAACTATTCTTACATGTTGATGTGCATAATATTTCATCTACTTTACCTAACATTGTACCGTGCGGGGCTTTAAAAAAGGGTATTTAACCCTGAACCCTTGTTTTATAACCTCTATCTTTTGATATTTGTAACACCATCTGATTCTCTTTCACTTCAAACTTTCATAGGGAAAAAGGTGCATTGCAAGATAGTTATCTTCAACAAATTTTTAATATATGAATTCTTGTTGAGGCTAAAGATCCCTTTGCTCATCATAAATTTTTGTTTTTAAACATGTGAAATCTAAAGGAATTAATTGTTGGTGGAAAATCCTTGTTTTCTATAATTTTCGAGTATCACAAATTTACATCCTTTTCATTTGGATCACCTATGACTATTAGTTATTTGAGAAAAAATATTGAAATTACTCCTTTCAATGTCTTCTAAATTCAAAATTACTCATCAACTATGTTAAATCCTCATGATTTTATTCCACATATGAAATAAATTCTTTCAATTGGTAGTAGGGCACATACCAGTGATTTGATTCTTCAAATTCATTCTCATGAGATGTGCTTTGTCATTCATGAAACCTGTTCAACAAGATTATAATTAACATTACGAATTTCATGACTGGATTGTAGATTGGCTTGAGGATTCTTACCTCAAGAGGTTGTGAGAATTCAGTAAGACTATGCTTTCCTTATTATTCGTGAATAGAAATCATAATGGTAAGTGTGATGCATTTCCTTTTAGATTTATTTTACTAACATATATATCTTTCAAATGGAAAATATCTCTCACTCTAAATAAAGAGTGATCATCAACTCTCCTTGGAGGACTTACATTAACATATTCCAAAATGTTTTTTACAAGAAGGAATTACATTCTCTGCCTTAGCAGCTTACAGTAATCACATTGTTTCCATTAAAGGATTACATTCATTTAACATCCACATCAATCGCAGCTCGTATTACTCTATCCTTATAGATTTTATTACAAGAATATGCCAGGGCTTCCTCGATTCTGAAAGATGCCAAGAAAAGTTCCCAAAAAGGGGCCTGAAGCTCTTCTTTCCTGCCCTGGCTTGGAACCAAGGTGAAGAGTTCCAGCATCTGAACTTATCCAACCTACCCGTTGTAGAATGAACATTGAAACTATGTTTATTAATTCCACAGGTGCTTTCAAAAAACGATCCTCAGCGTATTCGCATAACTTCCCTTGTATACTCAGTTTGAACAAAAAGTTACAGCAAGAAATACAAAGCTCTGTGATTTAAACCAAAGTGAAATGATCTAGCAGCTGACCATTTCCAATCTCCTCGACTTCTATAATACCAGGTTGAACTGCCAATGCTATCTTGGAGAGGAAATCAACTTCTACATTGATTTCTCTGTATATATGAGTGAAGGATACTGATTCGAAAAATCTCAGAACGAAAAGGATTTCTTTTAGAATAGATTGTAACTGAGGGGCATTAACCTGGGAAATTCCATTTTCCCAGTCAATTACCATTTTGGAATCTCCAAAAATCTGTATCATTTGAACATTCTTCCTTTGAGTAGTTTTGAGAACCACCCACAGAGTTGCTAACTCAGCCTTGCTATTTGAAGCTCTCCCTGGTGCGAATTTGATGCAAAGCTTGATTTCATCTGTAATGTATAAAACTCCCCCTGCTCCACCAAGAGGAGGAGATCCCTGACTTGCACCATCAAAATAAGCCCATGGCTCACTCTTATTGATACTTGGGACTGTAATTTATCTAATCTTTCTAGATTTGTCAGCGATCTTGCTCCTGAACCTTCTGCAACAAGATAACAAAAGCAATATCTGATGGAACTCTTATGTTATTGAAAATTGCTTGATTGTGTGCTTCCCAGATTGTGTAAACAAAGTGAGCGGGGAAGGCATCATAATTACGTACCCCCTCTGTTCGCCACCACTCCAGGGAACGTTGTTCCAACGTTGCATCTCTTTGCGCTATTCTGGAGTTGACCAGTTTCAAGGAAACCATGTCCCATACTTCTCCTGCATAAGGACACAGACTGAACAAGTGAGAGGAGAAGGTTTCCTCATTTGCAAGACAAAGTGCACAAATGTTGGGACCATGAAAACCTCTTTTCTTCAAGTTTTCCCAGGTTAACAGTTTGTCATTTAAAGCCAACCAAAGGGTCAAGATTGTTTTCATAGGGCTGTGAATTTTCCATAAGGGTTTCCACCACCACTTTTTCTCTCCTTGCAAAGTTTTTTGACTGACTGCTTCATAACCAAGTTTCATAAAATACATACATACATACATATATATATATGTATATATGTGTGTGTGTGTGTGTGTGTATACTTACTGAAAATTGTGTTGTTCTTGCAGGATTAGAATTACTTCAATGGTTACATTGGAAGTTCGACTTTAGTTAGTTTCTCGATCTTTAGAGTAGTGTAGAGTGAATGTATATATAGGTTAATTGGTTAAATTTATTTGTTTTGTCAATATATTAGTTTTCTTTTATCCACTTCAATAATGCAGTTATAAAGTGATGCGTTGTTTTCAGGATTAAGGCGAGACATCATTCTGGGAAGCCTTTCTTACTTGTTATTTGTTATATTGCTTATCATTATAATGTTTTTCTTCCAAGTCATATCTTTAGATTTTCATTATTTTTGACTTTATTGAGAAACATTTTAAGTACGATCAATTTATTGAAATTGGAAAGCAAAGAACAATTTAAGTAAACGAATAAGAAAGATTTCATTTTTAAATTAGATTCCCATTAAACATTATGTTTCAAAGTCGTATCTTAAATCATTTACTCATTATTGCGAATTTATTATGCAATGTTTGTATATGGTCATTTTTCTACAACTTTGAAACCAAAATATTCGAAGGGGACAAAGAATGTGAATTTAATCATACAATCAACTGTATTCCTTTTATCTCTTTTGACAAGCGACAAAATGAATGCACTTCGCTTATTTTGGAATGATGAACATAACTGTGCAATTAAGTTTAGGATTTATCTTTTATTTTATTTTTCTTTATGTAAATATTTCTTTTAATAAAGGCCCCGATTGGCTCAACGCCTTATGCAACAACGAATCATGGTTTTGATTTGAAGAAAAGAATTTATTAAAATACATTTAAATCGTTTTGATACAATCAATAATATCAATTTACTATTTATTATCCCCTTTACAATACGATTCTTTTCTATTTTTACAATACACAATTTTATTGGCACAAGAAGTTAATCTATTTGCCAAGGCCTAATTTGGTTTGATTTGTAAATATTTTACTAATTTAAGTTAGGTTAGTTTTATTTTCATTCATTTTCCAAGTTTGATTGATTAAAGTAGGATTTCTTAATTCATGATTTGGTGTTGTTAAATTTTCAAGCTCCCTTTGTTTTTGAAGAATTTGCGGTATGTCAATCATTTGCTTTGGGCTTAAGGATGAAATGTTGAATTTATTGTACAACGGTTGACTTTAAATAATTTTACAATTATGAGCTTTGAATCAAGTTATATCTATCAACCTTTCTCAGTCTTGATTGTTGTATAGGGAATTGTTAATCCAAAGTTAGAGGGGGTCCTGGGTTAAGTTAGGCATCTAAATCCTTATGGATTTGGAGTTACATTCATGAAGAAATATTTATAAGGTAATATTTAGGAAGGGAATACTCCTCTCCATCAAGGAACACTTTCCAAGTCTTAAAAAACCTTCATACTAAAACCTATCAGCATTGACTATGTCTTCCTTCTGACTATCATAGACTATCACACAAATGTTACATATTAATACAGATTTTGGCAATTATGTTTTAGTTAGTTTCCCCTGTAGGAACAAAAGAGTATGGCTTGTAATTTTATTAACCTAAACCTCTTAATGCCATTCCACACTCTTAAGGAGTTTACTTCGCTTCCCCACCTGTTAGACAATCGCAATCGAGATTAACACTAACTATAGTTTTAGCTCCTCTTGTTCTAATCACTTGGGACTAGAACACTTGGGTAAACACCAATTAAAAGACAAACTTGTCGATGCTATGGACGCCTGTTGGCAGCAATGGTAATGTATGTGACATTAGGGGTTCAAATCTCTAGAATTAATGTATAAATATAAATGCATTCAAAAAGACTCGCATGTCATCCACGCTTGTAAAAAGCTTATGAGTTTGCTCCCCCAATGACAAAAACACAGGATGTCTAAGATATACATTCTTGATGAACAAGATAGGATTAAAGCAACTAATTTGGTTAAAAGGAATCCTCATCGAGGCTATGGATTCCTACTGGCAGTAGTGGCCATGCTTGTGGTATTAGAGATAAATAATAAAATAATAGCTTCTAGTCATCACAAATTGTTCCTTAAAGTGTGTTCTGGCGAAAAATGTATTGTTGTGGAAATATGATCATCAATATTTATCTTTGCATTATGAATGATAGTGAGAATGTTATCTTTGAAATTCTATTGCAGCTGGTGGGATATCTAAAGTTTGACTTGTAAACGTGGTACCCATGGTTCAGGGATAACATTCTTCTTGTCGAAAGCCTGATCCGTTACCTTCTTGTACATGTAAAACTTCGATCATTAAGCCAGAGATAATTGCTTCACCCAATGTGTCAGCATTTGTTGGCCCTCCAACAACTCCCCCTAAAATTTTGCGAAAAATTTAGGGGCCCCCATTTCAAATTTTGAAAACATCATTTTCATTGCTTTTGACTTTGCCTTGTTTGATGATTTGACTCCTTTGTGCGGATTGGATAGTTTTTGCTCCCTAGTTCTTTGACATCATTTGTATGTTCATATTGAGCTTATCGAGGTTGGTTCTATACCTTGATTTGCAAGAATTTGATCAATGTGATGTTTCAACAATATTTTTTAAGATTTGGTCACTAATACATCAATGAATTTTTTAAAGCATTTTGGCGCATTGAAATTAATTATAAAACACTTAATTTTTGTTGATTTTAATTTGTGCCTTGCAAAATTTTATGTTAATAAAGGGAAGCAAAATCACAATTGTAAATTAGAGTCAAGTATCAATGTTTACCAACATTAAATTTTTTTTTTTTAAATTATTCCTTTTTAACAATTCTATACTTTTAACAAAATATAATAATTTGATCAAAGCTTATTTATATGTGATTCACTTTATCCACCCAGTCAAGAGTTTTCCAATTTAGGCAAAATATCAATTTGAAGTTTTTATTTACATAAAGTGATTTTTACGCCTAAATTATCAATTTTTATGAAGTTTTTATTTACATAAAGTGATTTTTACTTTGGGTTACTTTTTGCAATTAAAAATATATATATTAATTCAATCTATGCAAATAAAGTAAAACTTATTATCTTCTGAAAAAAAATTAAAACTTATCATAGTAAAGATTCTATGCTAAAATATAAATTTGACAAAATTTCATATAAATCATTTATTTACACTTAAATGGCTTGTAATTTTAAAATATAAATTTGACAAAGTTTCATATAAATTCTTTATTCACACTTAAATTGCTTGTAATTTTTTTAATAGTACTTGAATTTATTATGTCCTGCGTAGCAGGATATAAATGGATCGCGAGGACCCTATTATCAGCTACCTAGTCTACCTAGTCTAGCTCGTACTCGAGTTCAATTTTTTTCTAGCTATATGGTTTTACATAGTTGCAATGTTTTAATTATTAAACTAAATTTTATAAAAATTATTTATTTGAAAGCTGATTCGTTCTGAAATGGTGACGTAAGTCTTGGAATCGGCATCCCAAGAGCCGGCGGCGCGATGCCGTCAGCGTTTGCTCGTTTGTTTAATGCATGACAGGATGTTGAAGCCTGGTTTGTTTAATGCATGACAGGATGTTGAAGCCACGTTGTAGAGGGCGTTGAAGCCACGTTGAGTTGTGACGTAAGTCTTGAAATGGGGGCGGTGCGGGTTTGGTCGTTTGTTTAATGCATGGCAGGTTGACATGACAGGGAGCAGTAGGTTGAAGCCACGTTGAAGCCAATATTCGAGGCATAAAGTCTTGAGCGGGTATGAAATACACCTGCTAGCTCATAGCGTATTCTAGTTTGTGAGTATTGAAACGAATTGATAAGGTTTGGCTTGTGCCAGGGTGACGGTCCTCCCACGGTTTCATCTTGGTTGGGAGGAGGAGGTATTCGTCTACGTTTGTTGCCTTGGTTCAGGTAGATTCAGGGTTTGTTAGCTGTTTGTGCATGGAGAGAGGAGCAGCAGCAGGTTGAAGCCACGTTGAAGCCAATATTCGAGGCATAAAGTCTTGAGCGGGTATGAAATACACTTGCTAGCTCATAGCATATTCTAGTTTGTCAGTATTGAAATGAATTGATAAGGTTTGGCTTGTGCCAGGGTGACGGTCCTCCCACGGTTTCATCTTGGTTGGGCGGAGGAGGTATTCGTCTGCGTCTGTTGCGTTGGTTCAGGTAGATTCAGGGTTTGTTAGCTGTTTGTGCACGAAGAGAGGAGCAGCAGCAGCAGAAGGAGAAGTCGAACATCGGGGATCATCTATTCGTCTGCGTTTGTTGCCTTAGTTCAGGTTGATTCAGGGTTTATTTATCTACAAACCTGTGCATATATGCTCATTGTCTGTTTGTATACGTGTATGCTTTGTTTATATGCTTTTAGTTTGGTACTCTGTGTGAAAAGGCTTTGTCCCTGTGCATACATAGTGTTTTTTCCGTATGGCTATTTATGTAATAACTTTGTTGTGGATAAATTCTGTGCTAAGGTCTCGGGGTGGAAGAAAAGGCTTACGTCTATGCTCATTGTTTACAAACCTGTGTATATATGCTCATTCTTTGTGTGTATACGTCTGTGGTTTGTTTACATGTTTTTAGTTTCGTATTCTATCTGAAAAGGCTTTGTCCCTGTGCACACATAGGTTTTCTTCGTCTGGCTATTTGTGTAGTAAATTTGTTGTGGATAAATTGTTTGCTAAGGTCTCGGGGCCGAAGAAAAGGCTTACGTCTATGCTTAGGAGAAATTTACGAAGAACGATTTGTCGGTTTTGATTTTGAGTGCTTTCGTTCGGATTTGGGTTTGGGGTTTTCATTTCAGCTTGCTGTGGCGTGTTTTCCTGCGGGTCAGGGATTGATTCGTGTGTCGGCAATTTCTTTGAAGGGTTATGTAGTTCGAGTGGATGCCGTCAGCGTCTGCTCGTTTGTTTAATGCATGACAGGATGTTGAAGCCACGTTGTGGAGGGCGTTGAAGCCAGGTTGAGTGTTGACGTAAGTCTTGAAATGGGGCCGGTGCGGGTCTGGTCATTTGTTTAATGCATGGCAAGTTGACATGACAGGGAGCAGCAGCTTGAAGCCATGTTGAAGCCAACATTCGAGGCATAAAGTCTTGAGCGGGTATGAAAGACACCTGCTAGCTCATAGCGTATTTTAGTTTGTGAGTATTGAAACGAATTGATAAGGTTTGTCTTGTGCTAGGGTGACGGTCCTCCCATGGTTTCATCTTGGTTGGGCGAAGGAGAAGTCCAAGGTCAGGGATAGCGTATTTGTCTGCGTTTGTTGCCTTGGTTCAGGTAGATTCAGGGTTTGTTAGCTGTTCGTGCACGGAGAGAGGAGAAGCAACAGCAGAAGGAGAAGTCCAACGTCGCGGCTCGTCTATTCGTCTGCGTTTGTTGTCTTAGTTCAGGTAGATTCAGGGTTTATTTATCTACGAATCTATGCATATATGCTCATTGTCTGTGTGTATACGTCTATGCTTTGTTTACATGTTTTTAGTTTTGTATTCTGCTTGAAAAGGCTTTGTCCCTGTGCATACATAGGTTTTTTCGTATGGCTATTTTTGTAATAACTTGTTGGATAAATTCTGTGCTAAGGTCTCGGGGCCGAAGAAAAGGCTTATGTCTATGCTCATTGTTTACGAACCTGTGTATATATGTTTATTTTCTGTGTGTATGCGTCTATGGTTTGTTTATATGTTTTTAGTTTCGTGTTCTCGTATGGCTATTTATGTAATAACTTTGTTGTGGATAAATTCTCTGCTAAGGTCTCGGGGCTGAAGAGAATAGCAGAAATGGAGTTGAAAACCTTTGAGTTCAGTGCGCGGTTTACGTAAGAGCGAGAAGGATGTCAGCATAAAAGAATGCCGTCGGTTTTGTAGCTTCCATGAACCGTTTTTAGGAGAAATTTACGAAGAACGATTTCTCGGTTTTGATTTTGAGTGCTTTCGTTTGGATTTGGGTTTGGGCTTTTGATTTCAGCTTGCTGTGGCGTGTTTTGGTGCGGGTCAGAGGTTGATTCGTGTGTCGGCAATTTCTTTGGAGGGTTATGTAGTTTGAGTGTACTTGTGGAGCCTGGAATATAATGGAGAGTTATACACTGTGCCTTTGAGCTTTTTTATGATGGCAAGTTGGGTGGCTTCCTTAGCATTAAGCTAAAGCGTATTAAATTTTTTTGCAGACACTCAATGATTACATGGGTTATGGATTCGAACTTGGATATCTTAGCATGATCTCGCTTAACCATAAGTTATGCTTCCACGTCACATTGTAACTACGTGAATCGTTGATGTTGTCCATCGTGGAGCTTATGTTTACGATAATCATTAATATAGCGAACTACCTGGCTGATAACTGATATTTAAACTTTCTTTATTTAAAATAATTTTCACTAGAATATTCAAACAAAAATACCGATTCTCTTCCTTAGTTAAACCAAAAAAATCAAAGGCATATATCATTTAAAATAACTGCAAAATATCTTTAAATAAAAACGTGTAATAATTGTTATTGTGTAATATTTTTCAAGATATTTTTTTACATAATTCGAGAAACGGAAAAGAGCTTTAAAAAATTATTAATTTGCAAGTCACTTATACTTTATATTTTCAAATTTTAAAGTGTAAAAAATTCCTTAATTATAACCTTATTGAAAGATGGGGTTGTGGAGCATTTTTTGGAAATGGTTATTAGATTGGACTTCGCCATAATCAAAAGTCTAATAGATTCATTAGTTCAATAGCTTTATCGGAACATGGGATTATGTTATAGACTTTAGCTGCAACTTAATCGAAGTATGGGATTGTTAGGATGAGATAAAGTATGTTGCATTGAATATTTAATTTAGTTTAATCTAATGTTTAAATTTCATAACAATGCGTAGCAGAATATAAGTGGATCGCTTGGACCCTATTATCACCTATCTAGTCTACCTAGTCTAGCTCGTACTCGAGTTCAATTTTTTTTTACCTATATGGTTTTACATAGTTGCAATGTGTTTTTTATTAAACTAAATTTTATAAAAATTATTTATTTCAAAGCTCATTCGCTCTGAAATGGTGACGTAAGTCTTGGAATCGGCACGCCAAGAGCCGGCGGTGCGATGCCGTCAGCGTCTGCTCATTTGTTTAATGCATGATAGGATGTTGAAGCCACGTTGTAGAGGGCGTTGAAGCCACGTTGACTGGTGACGTAGGTCTTGAAATGGGGACGTTGTGCGTCTGGTCATTTGTTTAATGCATGGCAGGTTGACATGACAGGGAGCAGCAGGGTGAAGGCAACATTCGAGCCATAAAGTCTTGAGTGGTTATGAAAGACACCTGCTAGTTCATAACATATTTTAGTTTGTGAGTGTTGAAACGAATTGATAAAATTTGGCTTGTGCTAGGGTGACGGTGCTCCCATGGTTTCATCTTGGTTGGGCGAAGGAGAAGTGCAAGGTCGCGGATGGCGTATTCGTCTGCGTTTGTTGCCTGTGCTAAGGTCTCGGGGCCGAAGAAAAGGCTTACGTCTATGCTCATTGTTTAGGAACCTGTGTATATATGCTTATTCTCTATGTGTATACGTCTATGGTTTGTTTGCATGTTTTTAGTTTCGTGTTCTGTCTGAAAAGGCTTTGTCCCTGTGCACATATAGGTTTTCTTCGTATGGCTATTTATGTAATAACTTTGTTGTGGATAAATTGTTTGCCAAGGTCTCGGCGCCGAAGAAAATGTTTACGTCTATGCTCATTCTCTACGAACCTGTGTATATATGCTCATTTTCTCTGTGTATGCGTCTATGCTTTGTTTACATATTTTTAGTTTCGTATTCTGTCTGAAAAGGCTTTGTCCCTGTGCATACATAGTTTGTTTTTTTGTATGTCTATTTATGCAATAACTTTGTTGTGCATAAATTCTCTGCTAAGGTCTCGGGGCCGAAGAGAATAGCAGAAATGGAGTTGCAAACTTTTGAGTTCAGTGCGCCGTTTACTTAAGAGCGAGAAGGATGTCAGCATAAAGGAATGTCGCCGGTTTTGTAGCTTCCATGGACCGTTTCTAGGGGAAATTTACGAAGAACGATTTCTCGGTTTTGATTTTGAGCGCTTTCGTTCGGATTTGGGTTTGGGGTTTTGATTTCAGCTTGCTGTGTCGTGTTTTCGTGCGGGTCAGGGGTTGAATCCTGTGTCGGCAACTTCTTTGGAGGGTTATGTAGTTCGAGTGTACTTCTGGAGCCTGAAATATAATGGAGAGTTATACACTGTGCCTTTGAGCTTGTTTATGATGCCACGTTGGGTGGCTTGCTTAACATTAAGCTGAAGCATATTAAATTTTTTTGCAGGTACTCAATGATTACATGATTTATGGATTCGAACCTCGATATCTTAGCATGATCTCGCTTAACCATAAGTTATGCTTCCACGTCACATTGTAACTACATGTATCGTTGATATTGTCCATCATGGAGCTTATGGTTACGATGATCATTAATATAGTGAACTACCTGGTTGATAACTCAATGCGTATGAAAAAGTTGGTAGTTCATGGGTCTTAATATCCATTTAAATACATTGTACTTCAACCTCGGTAGATGCAATGAGGGTTTTGTCGTTGGGGAAGGCTCTCAAGACTCATCATTTTCGTTTTGTTCCCTGAAGGTTTCGCTTTGCAACCCTTGGAGGTTGTGAGCAGGCGTGGAATTTCAAATTTATTTTGCATGTCAAACGGAAATTTGACGACGATCTTGTATTTTCTGCGGCTTTGAGTTTACGTTTTATACAAATTTAAAGAGTGTCAAATTAATAGACCATAAAATTAATAAAAAATAGCCTAAAACCCTAGCGACCATTGGACTTTTATCCCATGTTCTCTGTGCAAGCTTTATGTATATATAGCCAAACCTAAAAAGCATGCAAATATTATGTAAACTTCCACTGATCTGAGTATAAACTTTTGATGTTTTTAAAGTCGGAGCATGGTTGATTTCCACATATATATCATTTTAGGGATTTTTTGTTCGGATCAGGGGTTGATTCGTGTGTCGGCAATTTCTTTGGA
Organism: Larix kaempferi; assembly: GCA_027924585.1. Taxonomy (NCBI): domain Eukaryota; kingdom Viridiplantae; phylum Streptophyta; class Pinopsida; order Pinales; family Pinaceae; genus Larix; species Larix kaempferi. The sequence goes on from BSBM01000249.1 coordinate 11,313,788, forward strand.
GAGTTATGTAGTTTGAGTGTACTTGTGAAGTGGAATATGACGGAGAGTTATACACTGTGCCTTTGAGCTTGTCTATGATGACACATTGGGTGGCTTGCTTAGCATTAAGCTAAAGCATATTAATTTTTTTTGCAGGTACTCAATGATTACATAAGTTATGGATTCGAACTTGGATATCTTAGCATGATCTCGCTTAACCATAAGTTATGCTTCCACCTCGCGTTGTAACTGCATGTATTGTTGATATTGTCCATCGTAGAGCTCGTCTTTACGATGATCATTAATATAGCCAGCTAGCTGGTTGATAACTCAATGCCTATGAAAAAGTTGGTAGTTCATGGGTCTTAATATCCATTTAAATACATTGTACTTCAACCTCGGTAGATGTAATGAGGGTTTTGTCCTTGGAGAAGCCTCTCAAGACTCATCATTTTCGTTTTGTTGCCTGAAGGTTTCGCTTTGCAACCCGCTGGAGGTTGTGAACAGGGCTGGAAATTCAAATTTATTTTCCGTGTCAAACTGAAATTTGACGACAGTCTTGTATTTTCTGTCCGTTTCAGTTTACGTTTTATACAAATTTAAATAGTGTCAAATTAATATACCATAAAATTAATAAAAAATAGGCTAAAACCCTATCGACCATTGGACTTTTATTCGATGTTCTCTGTCGAAGCTTTATGTATACATAGCCAAACCTAAAAAGCATCCAAATATTATGTAAAATTCCACTGGTCTGAGTGTAAACTTTTCATATTTTTAAAGCCGGAGTATGGTTGATTTTCAGAGATATATGATTTTAGAGATTTTGTCATACGTAATTCACTAATGATCGAATTGATGAACTTTCATCAATGAACTTAGAGAGGAGAAACTAACAAAACGCAGTAATTTTATAAAAATTAAATTAAATCAAAGTCTTGAGGAGATGAGAGGTACCTCGACAAGCGTTGTCGTGGATTTTCACCATTCTTTTAACAATTGTTTTGTTAGAGTCCATTATTGTCCTCCACTGTTCTATTACTTCAGCTCATCTATCTTGCAATGTATCCATAGTTTCAGTATATACATAATTCAATATTGTTTTTTGTTGTTCTATTTTAAGCTTTTGAAATTTGACTCTATCTCATAAATTTACCAAAATATTCTTAGCAAATAACAATGTTGTTTGGTTTGGACTTCTCAAAGGAATTTCTAGTTTGGAGATGTCCTCTATAGATTTAACAGACAGGGAGAGCAAGATTGAAATGTTGACTCTCTTTGTTGAAGCAAGAGCAACATTGCTCTAAATTGCAAACACTAACTTGAAGGAAGAAGAGGCATCTTCGTTGCGTCAGGAAGCCATTGATATGCAGCAAAATGCTTCTTTCACACATTGATATGCACCAAAATGCTTCTTTCACAAGTCTAGGATTTTTTCTTGATTTATGCATAAGATTACTATTAGTAGCATTTTTTACTTTTGTGTGCCTGCTGGTTTTATGCATTATGCATTTTGTCTATGTTATTATCATTATGTTGTTCCCGCAATAGAACTATGTTTGTGTGTTAATTTCATGGCAGTGTCTGATTTAGTTTTCTTTTTTGCAAGGCCTCTCTAAGTGGAAGGAAAAACAGCCCGTCGTGCTGCTCTATGTTTGTCTATATGCTAGCGTTTTTTGTGCTTACTGTTCTGTCCCTGCTATGTTGTTGCTACATGTTTGGATGTCAATGCACCTTCCAAATTCAGGTGCATGTCAATTATCGTTGTGCATTCACCTTTGTAGCTGCTATCGTGTTGGTGCATCGAATGGGTCACTGCAAGTCTGTTTGCTTGAATTGTCTTGTCAAACGGTGATGGCCACTTATTAAAATTTATGGCGTGGGCCTTAACACTGTAAACGTCGAATCAACGGTTTGAAATTGTTAATGGACGCAGCTGTTGACCTGCCAGCATTTTTTTTACTGTCAAATAGGTTTAAGAACTGAAAAAAATTTCGGCCTAAAAACGTTCTTTAGCCCGTCAAATTCCAGACCTGGTTGCGAGCAATGCTAGAGCATTTTTCAGCTTGTCTGTAACAATGAGGTTTTAATTAGTGTATCATTTCCAAGTTACAATCATACTCATGCTATTATTATTATTATTATATCCTGTGTGGCTGGAAATATATGGATCCCTCGTACCCTATTAATTAATTTACTTAATTTTCCTCGCACTTGAGTTTAATTTTTTTTATGTATATGGTTTTACATAGTTATAGTCTGTTTTTTATTAAACTAAATTTTATAAAAAATGATTTATGTCAAACCTCGTTCGCTGTGAAATGATGGCGTGAGTCTTGAAATAGGCACCCCAAGCGCTGGTGGTGCGATGCTGTTAGGGTCTGCTCATTTGTTTAATGCATCATAGAACTTGTAACAATTGACATGACAGTGAACAGGGTGTTGAAGCCACTTTGAATAGACACGTTGAAGCCAACATTCAAGTCATAAAATCTTGATCAGCTACGAAAGACAGCTGCTGCGCCACCTGGTGAGTCAGTTTTATGGTTTCATAGCATATTTTTTTTTGTGAATTTTCAAACGAATTCATAAGGTTTGGCTTGTGCTAGGGTATTGGTGCTCGCATGGTTTCATCTGAGTTGGGAAAAGAACACAAAACAAAACACACAGAAACAGAGAGAGGAGCAGCAGCAGCAGTAGCAGAAGGAGAAGTCCAAGGTCAGTGATCGCCTATTCCTCTGCCTTTGTTGCCTTAGTTTACGTAGATTCAAGGTTTATTTATCTACAAACTTGTGTATATATGCTCATTGTCTGTATGTATACGTCTACTTTGTTTACATGTTTTTAGTTTCATATTCTGTGTGAAAAGGCTTTGTCCCTGTGCATACATGGTTCTTTTTCGTCTGCCTATTTATGTAATAACTTTGTTGTGGATAAATTCTGTGCCAAGGTCTTGGGCCCTGTACATATATTTACATTGCAAGGATCAACTTATTTACATTTATTTATTTGTAAATGATTCTCATGTGTTTGACTTGTTATTAATGATTTGTCACCTTATGACCTTGTGCTCGAGTGGTCTGCTATATAAACGAAAAATACAATGTATTTCAACCATCACTTACATTCCCATATTATGGAACATTTGTTAGTACATTCATTTGTTCCTACTTATTCCAAATCAAGTGTCAAGTCAAAAATTCCTACAAGCATACCTGCTTTATACATTATATAGTCTGTTATATCCACTTGAGATAAGATTATAAGGCAAATATCACAATAGTAGTGCTAGTATCAATTTCCCGATTTATTTGACATCTTATGTACAAGTTGTCGGACGTCCAATTTTGGTTTTAAGCGCCATGTTGCTGCATATTTTTATGCAGGATGGTGATTCCGAGGAGTATTGTTGATTTGGCACATCATCTTGCTTGAGCTCCCTCTCTTGCCACACATGTGGAGGCATGGTTATATTAACTTGGCATAGTGACACATATGTTGGGTCACTTTGCTAATCCTTTATTTTGCGTCTGGTTCTATTGCACATATGTTCATGCATTTTGCCACTTGAAGGAGATGTTAAGCATTGCTTGTGCTATTCTAGGAGGGGTTGTTTTTATTGGTTGTAGTTTAGTAATTGGTTGAAAGCATTGACTTCACTCGACTTTCCTAGTCTTGTTGGGTTCAGATTGGCCGATGACTAACGAACAAGATAATTTTACATAGTTTCTATGTATCTTCTTATCTACAACAGCTAACAAACGCTGAATCTACCTCAACCAAGGCAACAAACGTAGACGAATACGCGATACGCGACCTTGGACTTCTCCTTCGCACAACCAAGATGAAAGCATGCGAGCACCGTCATCCTGGCACAAGCCAAACCTTATCAATTCGTTTCAATACTCACAAACTAGAATACGTTATGAGCTAACAGGTGTCTTTCATACCCGCTCAAGACTTTATGCCTTGAATGTTGGCTTCAACGTGGCTTCAATCTGCTGCTCTCTGTCATGTTAACCTGCGATGCATTAAACAAATGACCAGACCCACAACGCCCCCATTTCAAGACTTACGTCACCACTCAAGGTGGCTTGAACGCCCTCTACAACGTGGCTTCAACATCCTGTCATGCATTAAACAAATGAACAGACGCTGACGGCATTGCACCGCCGGCTCTTGGCCTGCCGATTCCAAGACTTACGTCATCATTTCAGAGCGAATGAGCTTTGATGTAGAATGATTCATCCATATTAAGTAGGCAATGTAATGACTTGCCTTTGATTCTCTTTGTTATAGGTCACTAGTGAATTGATATTGTAACTGTAGTGTGTCAAAGGAAAGTTAGTCTATGTAACTATATTAATAGAGATAGGTGTGTTTGACTAGGATCTAGGGGATTCCCAGCAAGTTCGCCAAATTTGCATTAAGAAGAAGCTGAACTTATTGAGTTTTCTGCTGGGGAACATACATCTAGATTGTTGGCAGTCCTCATCAACGAATATAGTATGTATGTTGTGAATTGTCTCATAAATAACTGATATGTAACCAATGTAAGCTATAAGTGATTTATTTAACCTTATGTATTATGTGTAATTATTCACATAGGGGAGATTGTTTTACATGCCTTTGGCTATAATTATTTAGTGTTGGTGCAACCGGAAGATAGAGAAGACTGTAATCTCCATAGCAATAACCATACCTAAGCTATCGTAATAAGCAATGCTTATCACGATCATATTAGACATATACGTTGTTCATACTAGTAGACATTAGTTGCTTGTATTGATTATTATGATTCTCAGCTTAAGAATAGTATAAGCATTATTAATAACGTGTGCAATTGATTATGGACAAACACATAGGGTTATGCTAATGGGTTAAGCTCAGCACCACATATAAGCTTATCACATTGTTATTGTATGGAAGCTAAGAAGGAAGACCATACCTTATAATAGGTAGCTAGCATATGTGATGTCACGTAAATCACGTGGATCTATATGTATGTAATTCCATAACCTTAGATATGTGTATAGTGTTAATGAATGGTAGGACCAAATCTTTATGCGAATATATGAGATCGAGCTTATGTTTATCATCATATCTGCTTAAGATATATGTACAAGATTATGTAGAATGATTCATCGACATTAAATAGGGAATGTAATGCATTCGGTCTGATTGCCTTTGTTACAGGTCACCAATGAATCTAATATTGCATTGAATCTAATGATTCTCGCCGAGTAGGATAGGAAATCAAGTGTGTACTGATGTGTGATGAGAAACATTATATCCATATTTATTGATAAAGTGACTTCGACCTTTTAAGTGCTGAAACCTTTCACTCTAACCAGAACCGTAGCTGGATAGTTTCCTACAAAAATTCATCTTGGTGGTTGTAAGATAACAAACTCAAATATAGTTTCAAAAAAAAAAACTGAACACATAGACATAGAATTTTCTTGTTTTCTAATTAGCATTTTTTTTGCATTGATACCAAATCTTGGATATTTAATAATTTTACCTTAGCAATTAACATCCCGTTTTTTTCCTATTCTACTAAGAGGGCAAAATACACTTCATTTGAAAAAAGTTTGTCGTCAATATGTTCCTTCGTTTGCTTTGCTTATTTGCAATGACAAGAACAATTTACAATGTTTACAACATCATGGCTTGAAAAAATTCCATACCCTTTGCTTATTTTCTTTTCCTTAGGTTCTGTTTCTCTTCACTTGCCTGCAGGTTTTCCAAGACAAACGACCAGAGACATAGAAAAAAGAACAACCAAAAAGGAAAGAAATATATGCTATTGCAAATTTTTTTGTAGGCAATATGCGAAAAGACAAAAGTAAAAGCGATTATGTTTTAAAGGGAGATGGTCTTGGGATCAAAGATTCTAACTGGCAACAAATTGATCACGCATTGGCTACAAGCAATCTGTTTCGACTAGACAATTTTCACTATGAGCCAGGAAATTGCCTGTTTGACGCACTTGCAGTATTGTTGCATTTCCGATATACATCAATAGAGATAAGGGAAGGAATTGTGAATCATTTTTGTGTTTGTCTAGATCAGAAAGATCCCTCTGCATTGTTATCGATGCGCACAGAATTGACAGTTGACTATTTGCTAGAATTGCATAACATAGGAAATGTCAACAAATATCTCAATCGCATGTCACAATCTGCTTCGCAGCCAGATGATCAAAGTGTATATGGACTATGGGGTGATATATTTTGCATCAAGTGGTTTTCAAAATGGTTGAACGTTCCAGTCGATGTTTGGTCATTAACAAAAGAAACAAAATACCTTCATTTCAATTCTGGGAAATTTGAATATTGCTACAATATATTGTTCCATGACCACACACCAGCTTCTGGCCACTTCGAACCGTTGTTGTCATATAAAACAATGGAAGCCAATAGACAAGCCGTTGATATGCTTCCTCATAGCGCAAATGTAAATCAATGTCTATATAACCAAGTTGAAATGTCATATCGACTTCCTGGCAATTGTCATGAGTCCTTGTTTGAATCAATTTCCAAATTAACACTCTTCACTGATGGACAAAGTGTTAGAAAAGCAGTTGCGCAAAGCTTTTATAATTCTATTGCTTCAAACGATATTAGAGCAATAAAATGCTTGGACATATATCTTGATAAAAACACATTAGCAGATACATCTCTTGTTTCTGGATGGGAAACCTATATTATGCATTTGGCAGAGCCATATATCATTGGTCATATAGAAGGAGATCGATTTGCTCTCCAATGGTTATGTGAGCTACTAGGCACTAACATACATCTATGGAGCAATAATTTGCAAGAAAATATTGCAACAAATAGATCGTCAAAAGTTCTATGCCTAATGCAACATGTAATAGATAAAATGCATTCGCATTTCCAACCTTTGTTACAAGAACATTGTGGAAATAAAATGCCCTTTCTGCCCAATTGCAAGAGAAATACTTCTACTGCAATTGCAACGGATAATTCTGAAAAGAACAAACAGACAATAGGAAAAGAAAACATTGTAGACAAGAACATTGACAAGGGATCCTTGAACAAACCAATATACATAAATGCAATTAAAGTAAAAAGGCAAAAACAAAAGATAGGAAACATAGAACAAAAAAACTCTTGTATAGCTGAGCAATTTTCAAAAAGCAAAACCAGTATGCAAACATGCATTGATGACAATACACAAAAAAACTTACGCTTGTTGAAACACAATATGCGTAGACAAGGAATGCACATTCGTCAAAAGCAAAAGGAATGTACAAAGGCAAAGAAAGCAGTTGTTAGATACTTAAAAGTTATTCAAGACACACCTATTAATGCATGTTCTGTGTGTAAACAACTGCGTTTTAAAAAAGACATTTGTTGTGTGAACAACACAATTAAATTAGCTTTCCAGGCTCTAGCAAATACAGAAGATGTGTCATGTGCAATGCTACTTGTTCAAATTTGTAGACCTTGCAAGAAATCAATTGCTAATGGGAAATTGCCTATGTTTACATCGCCTACACGAATCTGGCACAATAACATATTGCCATCTGTAACTATACTGACTCCTTTGGAAGAACGATTGGTGTCACCAAGAATAGCCTTTGCACAGATAAGACAACTTGGTTATAAAAGAGCACAAATTGGGCTAACTGGCTCAATTATCAATGTCCCTGCAGACTTGAATAGAGTTCAAACAGCATTGCCTAGAAGTCTAGATGACAATTTGACAGTTGCAGTTATGCTAAAGCGAAAATTGGAATACAAAAACGCATATCTATCTGGAAATATTCGGCCAAAGATCATTATGAATGCGCTGAGTGATTTATGCAAAACCGAACTTTATAAAATTGAAGGCATTGTAATCGATACTAATTGGGAAAAAATATTTAGTGAAACAGCGAAACAACAGTCAAATACTCAAGAAACAACGGAACAAACAGATGATGATGAAAATGAAATAAACATAGAACCAATATCAGAAACATTGATACATGGATATGGAGAAACACATCTAATAGATGACTTAGACAAAAAAATCATAGAAATTGCACCTTCCGAGAACTTTCAACCATTGAGCATTTTCCAAGACAAATACTCTGAAGAGATAAATTTTCCTACACTTTTCTACGGATTTAGTCGACCAAATGAAATTTTCGATTGCTTCTCTTATCAACAAGTATCACAGTGGGAGATACAACATGAAAGTACAGACTTTGAAACACATTGCACGGATATTTTCTTTAAAGCAATTAAAGTCATAATAAAATAAGTAAAAAACACTGCTTGGATATCAATTCGCATGGGAGAGTTAAAGGACAAAAAAATATTGGCAAGAGATGTCAAGTCAAAAGACAATCTTGTAAAAATACTCCAATCTCCGATTGGGTATCGTATGTTGAAAGCGATTAGAACATCACCTGACTACTTTGAAAATATGAAAAAAGATCTATTTGCAATGATTCGACAGCTTGGTCCTCCTACATTCTTTTTAACCTTTACAAGTGCTGAACACCTTTGGGCACCTTTATGCAATGCGTTGAAACAAATTGAGGAAAAACATTTGTCAGATTTACAAGACAATGCATTGGAAGAAAATATTGATACGTTAATAAGAAGACACCCAGTGATTTGTACTCGCTACTATAGACACAAAATAGCAGCACTAAAGTCTCTTATGTTAAAAAATAATACATTGTTTGGAAAAATACAAGATTTTTTTTTTACGACCGAATTTCAACAAAGAGGAAATGAGCATGAACATGGACTAATTTGGATTCAAAATGCACCTGTCTATGGAAAAAATTCAAACGAGGAGATTATTAGTTTTGTTGATCGCTATATATCCACAGACTCGTTTTTACTTGATCAAAATCTTATTCAAATTCAAACACATCGTCACACAAAAACATGTAGAAAACATCAACATTCCACGTGTAGATTCAATTTCCCATTGCCTCCTATGGATGAGACCATCATTCTAGAGCCACTAGAAAATGCTCCAGATGATCTCATTCAAAGAGCAAAAAAGGTATTTGTTCTTATTGAACATAAGGAATATTCTAAAAACATGTCATTTGCACAATTACTCCTAGAGCTAGAACTAACCAGAGATGAATACATTTTGCTACTACGGTCTTTGCTTTCTCGGTCTACCTTAATACTAAAAAGAGATCCTGCTGACATTTGGATCAATTCATTTGCAAAAGCGATACTAGAGTTATGGCAGGCAAATACAGATGCACAATATATCTTAGATGCTTATGCTACAGCAACATATGTAAGCTCTTACATCACCAAATTTGATAGATCGATGACAAATGCTTTCAAAAAGATCAAAGAACAATGTCTTCTTGAGAATGATGGAAAGATCGAAACAATACGTAAGCTTGCAAATGCGCTTCTGAACATGCAACAAATGTCTACTAGACAAGAAGTACATGTCATATTGTCGTTATCTCTACATTCATCCTCCAGGAAGACTATTTTCATTAACACTGCTCCGGACGACAAAAAAATAGTTGTCTTGAAAAAACCATCACTTTTGGAAAAAGAACCAAATGACTCTGATGATATTATTTGCCCATCAATTTTGGACAAATACATTGCACGTCCTGTTGAGCTTGAAAACATCTCCTTGGCAGAATATGCATCTTTCTATTCTTGTATCCACTCAATTACAAGAAAAAGAAATAGACCATGTATCATACGATTTATTCGCTATAACAAACAAAAAGACCCTGAAAATTTCTTTAGAGAAAAGATCATCCTCTTTATGCCGCATAGAGACAACTGCAACCTACTAAAAAGCAATTTCAAAACATGGTCTGATGCATATGTTGCATTCAAAGAACAAATAGACATTGTTGAACAAAACTTTATTGCACCAACAACAACAAAGTGGGGTGACCTTGATAATGCTGTTGAAACAATTGAATTGCAAGACACAACTATGGCTCCTTTGACAACAGACAAAACAACAACTACTTCTGCGTTTGAACAATATGACATTCAACATGATCTAATCCAAAAAAGTACGTCCAATGGATCAAAAGCTGAAAGTGGGTGCATCTTGACAGAAAAGCCATTTCTATTGAACATGCATGAATACCATGCGATTCGAAGAAAGCTAAATACTGAACAACAATCAATTGTGAAAGAAGTTATTGCAAGGAAAAAAAACAATCCGCTGACTCCAATTCGCTTGTTCCTGACAGGAGGGGCAGGAACAGGTAAAACTTACACCGCAAAAGCAATCTATGATGGTCTTTTGCATTACTATGACAAGGAAATTGGTAGTGATCTTTTAAAGAAAAAGGGTCTTATACTTGCATTTACTGGAAAAGCAGCATATAATGCAGGTGGCATTACAGTCCACTCTGCTCTCAGACTGCCGCTAAGTTCAAACATGCTTCCTCTAAATTCAAACACCCTAGATCTTTTGACAAAAGATTGTGAACAACTTCGAGTATTGTTGATTGATGAAGTCTCTTTAATAGGGTCTCGAATGCTACACAACATTGGCAAACGACTACGGGAAATCATGCACACACCAACAAAAGCATTTGGAAACCTTGATGTCATATTCTATGGTGATTTGTGTCAAGCACAACCTGTTCAGGATTGTTGGATTTTTGAACAACCAAGATTCCAACAACAAACATTTCCTTACACATTTTGGTCTGATGCCATAAAATGCTATGAACTTACAACAGTTGTATGTCAAAGAAATCAAAAATTCATATCAATTTTGAATAGAATTAGAACATGCTCTCAAACACTGGATGACATAGATTACTTAAACCAACATTGCTACAAACAACCACCAGTAGATGCAATGTTTCCTTATCTTTTCTATAGTAATAAGGATGTTCAACAACATAACTCAAAAATGTTATCAGCTATGCAAACAGAAACATTCACACTAGTAGCACATGATAGCAAAATTGAGTTAATTGAAAAAAATGACCATAGACAAAAGACATTGCGACTTCCCTCTATGATAGTAGTGAAAAAGGATATGCTTATTGAACTAGTTGGAGGCAACTACTCAATTGAGGATGGCTTGGTCAATGGTGCAGAAGGTGTGTTTAAACACTATACATAAACAAGCCATGATATTGTTTGGATTGAGTTTGCAGATCCAAAAGTTGGAGACAAGCAACGTGCTACTATGCAACATCTTTATACACCTGCCGTAAATTCCAGTTGGACACCAATCAAAAGAATTGTGATACAAACAACACTTGAAAATAAAATGAATGTTATGCGCGCACAATTCCCAATTCAGTTAGCATGTGCAAGGACAATCCATAGAGCACAAGGATTGCCAATGAACAAATTAGCATTTGACCCAAAATGAATTAAGAGACATGGCCTTGTTTACACTGCGCTGTCACGTGTCAGAGATATTGATTGTCTTTATCTTTTAAACAAGTTAGAACAAAGAAATTTTATAACTTGTCCAAAAGTCATGACTGAAATAAATAGATTAAAAACGCATGCGAGTTTGCAATTTGAATACGGTTTGCATTCAATGCCAAATGTTAGGCAATTACTCGTTTCATCATTGAACACACGTAGCTTGCTTTTGCACTATGACGATGTTTTGAATGATCATGAACTTATGCAAGCAGACATTTTATGTTTGCAAGAAACTCACATGCACACACTTGCCAAAGAAACAGCAATGATAGAAAAATACAATTTCTTTTCAGCATTTTCAATGCATGGAATCCTTACATTGATTAAAAAACACATTGCCATCATCGATTTTAAAAACTATACAAGAAACTCCACCGAAGTAATTTGCATAGATCTTGAATTAGGGTACAATGTATTGAAAGTAGTGAACATTTACAATAGACCATGTGGTGTGCTTGATGATCTCTTTCATATATTGAGTTGCATTTTGTCAACTTGCACACCAACTACTCAAATCCTAGTAGTTGGTGACCTGAACATTGACATGTTGCAAGAAACAACATCGAAAAGGAAATTGCAAATGTTTATGCAAATGAAAGGCTTGACACTGAAAACAACAAAAGCAACAACAAACACCGGTTCAATGCTTGATCACTTCTGGACAAATTTGAAACACAGAGATATTGTTTTCAATATTTCAGATGCTTATTGGACTGATCACTATTCAACTTTCTTATCAATCCTTTGATAAAAAAGCGTAGTCTATTCAATTTTGCATCATCTAATTTTATTGTCTTGCTATCTATGGATGGATCCATGATAGCATATTTGCACGAAATCAAAAGCAGGTACTTTTTTTTCTTCTGCAACTTTCATGCACTTTAAACCACAACAATTTGATTTTTGCCTACTCACACTAAGCTAGGTTTAAATTAGCTTTGGGAATTTGCAACATTGATGTCATACCTATGAGTTTAAACTCTGTCAAACTTTCTCATATTCTTGTAATCTATTTCGTGATGTCAACTTTTGTTTTTATTTATTGTCGAAAGTTGTTTACATTTTGTTTTGTTCACAGTTCAGATCTAAAAAATAGCAATTATGCCACAACATATGTAAACACTCTTTACAAAAAGTATTCACCTGCTGTCTCCATTTTATAAAAATGCAGACCATATGTAAGCTACATAAAATGTTTTAATAACAAATTCTTATGTTCAAGATAATTGTACATGAAAAATTGTTCAATATTTGGCTGTAAATAACATAGTTTTCAGCACTTGTTTAATTGAAATTCTTAACATTACATAGAATTTGCGCTATGCAAATGTTAAAAATCCAGTCAAAGAATTATAGACATTTGTTTTCTTTTGCTTTTCTTCTTTTCATGCTATTTGTTTGTTGTGATATTTTCTATCTGTTATAAATCTCTTCTACTTTTTACACTAATTAGCAATTTCAGCTACAGCTGATTTGCTTAATACTTTTCGCATGCACAGCTTTTGAAACTGAAATCGAAAATTGAAAAATAATGGAAAATGGTTCATTGCCCATGCACAACACAACAAAAACAACATTAGCACCAAACAACCCAACAATGGAAGTAGTGTCAACTCCTGAAAGTGCAAAAAGGTATGCAATTATTTTCGTCCTGATTGCTTTTTACATCATTTTTAACACTTGAAACTTTCTCGTTTTCATTTACAATTTTCTAGCACAGAAAACAATAGAATATAGCTATTGCATTGACAAATATTTCCTCAAGCTTGATTTAAGTTTCAACATTCCTATTATTGATTGCTGATAATTTCTTTCTTCGGCTTTTTCTCTAACTATAACAATAGCAGGTTCAGACAAACACGTCCAGAAGCAGCTACTATTATAGAGCTATGCACAACAACACCAAAAATTGTTTTCGAAGGAGACATCTTGGCCGTATATGGGCCCGCACAGTACAAAATACAAACTTCTCCTGTAAAGGCACAAATACTGCATGCAGACTTTGTTGATAGAGATGGGCTAATGACAATCATTGCTAGAATAAGTGACAATTTGCTCAAACGTTTTGGAAGCTATTTCTCAACTAGCAAAAGTCTAAGAATCACTCGATTTGGGCTAAAAAAAAAAGGCCAGTACGACAGAGGCGATGCCAAGTACTCAATAGTCATATTCCCCCATACAATAATTGAGACAATTGATCGAGTTTGCAAAATCAGAAAGCTAGCTCCAGATATGACAATTGGTGATCTGTTGTCATCCAATGACTCCTACTCTGTTGGCTCTGTTGCAGTAATTGTTGTTGCATGTGAATACAACAACAAGCAATTTGACTTGTATATCAAAGACGGTGGAATGGCAAACGACCATGCAACAGTAAATATGCTTACTTGCATAGCTAGTGTTCTTTTGGAATTGCTATTTTTTAAACGCAAATAAAATTTTCACTTTTTTATATAAACAAAAAAATAGGGAAAAAACAAACACAAATACCTTCAACGATTTCTAATTACAATCTATGCTTATTAACTGTTGTCTTCTACTATTGCAGCTACAGCTCAATGAAGGCTACAAAAAACTGTTCTTGCAAATTCAAGAACAACTTGCATCTGATAATCCCCCATTCTATTTGTTTAAAAACATTGTTCGAAATGATACGAAAACAAGCCACATGCTCCGGACCTGTGAAACTACTTTTATTGACCCTCTTAATGATGATTATGCAATTCAAAATTTGCTGCCAATTATTGACTCAAAGACACAGGTCTGTTGAGAAATTGCTTCTTTCTCAAACATAATGTAGTTTGTTGCAAACTAGTTTCAGTGCTTAAGACCTTTCGTCATTTTTTTTTCTCTTGTTCATTGTCTAAGTCCATTGCCTTTGTTATGTATAATAGACTTTCTGATGACCAAGAATATTTAAACATCTCACATGCATGCCGCAGAAAACCAAATTGCTAAAAATAACTTGATAAAAGTTTCTCAAAATCTCATCAAACTGATTCTCAAACAAGCTTTAATCACTGGAAAAGTTTGAATGTGCTTGTATTGCCATCAACATTGGGTAGTTTAGCTAAATATTAGCCCTTGATTTGTGCAAAGAAATATGGGGTTAATATTTCGTCACTAGACCTTTGCCAATTGCTAAACCCTCTCATATCTCTTTGAGTTCTCATGGTTTCTCTCTTGTATCACTATTTCTGATCTTGAGTACACATTTTTCCTATAATAAAGAATCTTGTCTATTTGTAATTCTATCCTCAAGGCTAACAAGCACATGCTTTCCTAGGTCATTGCTTTTAGGTTGTTTTAGCCATTTGCAAAAGGGCCACTTTGAAAACTCTGTTTTAAAAACAAATCTGTAGATCTGGTTTCTGCAATCAGAAATCTCCTTTTCCGCTACTATATCTCCTGAGCACATATTGCTTAAAGCTATGGAATTTAAGCTCTTTTAGCCATTCAGACAGAAGTATTTGTTTTTCCAAAAAAACAATCCAGTTGTTAGATTTATTTGAGCACATCATAACTAATTTTAAGTCTTCTTTGAGTCTCATTTGGAATCATATGTTTAAGCCTCTATCCAATTGGTCTTCCCAATAAGACATCTCATTTTTTCCATAGACAAGCACCCCAAATACTTTTAAACATAAAGGCAATCCATCACAAGCTTCTAAGAATTTATGAAAAGATTCAAATACTACGATTGGAAAAGACTGGTTGAAGGCATCAAAGCACAAGAGCTCTCGGGAGTATTGTGTATTGAGGTCAGTTGCTTTATAAATTGATGACGTTTCCACTCCCCAGCTTCTGAGAACATCTTTATCTTGAGATGTAATCAATATCAAGCTCTCTTTGCAAAGAAGGCTTTTAGGTACCAAAAGTGCATCCAACTAATTCACATTATCTAGATCATCTAAAATTATTCATGCTAGATAAGATGACAATGGAATGATTAGATTTTTGTGATCGGAAGATAGATGCAGAACACTTAAAGTGCCACGAGTCAGATTTTATATTTGTTTAACTGATCAAAATTGCATTTGCAGCGATGTTGCAAATTGCATATTTTTCTTTTTGCAAAAGTGCATTGTGTGTATGTACTCTCAATGTGAGAAGCAAAATTATGACAATGCAACCTTTGCATATCCATTAAATGGCACTCCTCTTTGCACATACAATATTTATTGCATGGTGACAAAGTACAATTTATTCTCTTTCTATGCGTGCTTCAAAACATTGTTTGCATTGCAACAAATTTTATATTGAAGGCTATAACTCTGTTCACAACACTCTTATTCATCAGTTTCCAAAGATTGCTTTTTGCAATGTCTCTTTGCTTTTACCCTTCGGCTAACAACAGTTAGCCAATGGCTACCTTTCCCATTACCATTGTAATTAGTCATAGTGGTTTGAATCTAAGTTCAATTATTATTCAAATAAAAAAACATAGTTCTATTTAAAAATATGTTGATATTATATGCATTTTCTATGGTCATTTGTTCTCTGACTTTGACAGATACACGGAATACTGAAACCAAGAAATTCATTTGCACCTCCGTATCGATGCATCTGTGCTGAATGTAAACAACCACTCATGCAGAGCTGTGTGGTCTGTGCATTTTGCAAAAAAGAAATGGAAATTATATATGAGCATAGTCTGGAATGCAATTTAGACACAAATGATGGATTGATAGAATGCACACTGCGCAACCCACAGTTAAAAGAGTATTGTCCAGAAGTAGCAAATATTTCATTTGAAGAATACTCAAAAAACATATCATCAACAGTTTTCAACCTGCGGAGGTTTTCCCAGCAAGGGCTATTTACATTGGCTTTGGACAACAGCATCATCAACTTGAAAAGAAACTGAGTTTCAGGTACACAAATCTATTTTTTGTTCTAAAGAATTTAAGTTTTTTGTTCAATATTCCCGACCTCTGCAAACTGTGTTTTGAAAATTGTACTCAATTGCATTAGCTACAAACAGAAACACTTTGCCATTTCCTCAGTTTACATTAATGGTTTACAGCTTCAAAACATTTGGTGTATATCTAGTTTAACATATAATCATTTTTCAATTTATAAACTTTCCCTGGTTAGTTTTCGCTTAAACAATTTTCACAAAATTTTGATTCGCATTTGATTTTGAGTATGTGTTGCAAAGTTCGAAACTCTGATCATAGAATGGCATGATTTAAATAGCTGCGATTTAAATACTAACATTTGGTGAAATGCTAATTTCAGTAGCCTAATATTCTAATTATTGATAAAAGCTATATTCGAAAATAATTTACTATAATTTATTACACAACCTGATACAATAATTTGTTATTCTTCGCAAGATTTTCTCTCTTGCTATATTGTTCCTAAAGATTCATTGCTTTGAAATTATGCAAATTGACATAAACTATGAGTACTTTCAATATTATACTTGAAATAGTATCTAGTCTTTACAAATACTTCCATTCTTGCTACTTTTTTCCAATTATTCTAACTATATTTTGAATGCTATTGGCAGGCACAACAACAATCAAAAACCACCACAATGGCAGTAGGGCTACAACGAATACAAAAGTTCATATTGCATAACATTTTTGCAACAAAAAAAGTGCAAAGACCCATTTGCTGATGCAAAAGCACAATTGCAGTATGTTAGACTTATTGCCTTTTTTGGTCCTCTGGCTTATTAACAAAACTCAGTCTGTTGGACTTATTCCTTTTTTGTCTTCTGCTTTATTGACAGAAGTATCGAAGAACTGTTTTTTTGCTTATGTAATGCCTTTAGACAATATAAAAAATACACTAAAACTCTTGTTGATTAACATTTTCATAGTTTTTGTCATCTGCTAAGCAGACAAATATACATACCACAGATTTACATATATAGTATAATATTTTCTACATGGCAATATGTTCCTACATTGTCAAACTCAGTATAATATTTCCTACATGGCAATATGTTCCTACATTGTCAAACTCAGTTTAAGAATTGTTCCGTGATGTTGATTAAGTAGAGTTTTATGCACCTGACACCCAATATAGACATCGGTGATTAAAATGAGCGTCTCCTTTGTGACATTTTACTCTTATTTTTATCTACTCCAAAGTTGTTGACTTTCGAGTATATTGATTTTTGTTTGTTTGCTAGAAATACGTCTTATAGAATCTCTTTGCCTATGCTGCTGCACTATGGCCGGTATGTCTATGCTGTCAAAGTCATCCAGAGCTTGCACCCGGTCTCATCCGCACCGACTCAAGCGTTTTTGAAGCTGGTTCTCTGCATTAATACAAGCCACATAACCTTGCTGTTTGCCTCTAGACCGCACTTCCAAAGTAAACACAGAAAAAATTATCCATGTTACATGGTTATTATCTAAATACATGGTTAGATCACACCTAAGCTAGCTATCCAGCAATCGCTCTTGTAAGGCAATTACAGGTTTCCCTTGAACTGTCACATTTAATACAGTAGCCGTGGTCTCACAGCATGCATTTGCAATAGCTATTACCAATAGAATGGCCTCTCTTAGCCTCAGGGCCCATAATTAGTAAACAGTTGACACTAGTCTATCTTTGAAACGATACTTTAGTTCCTCATTGAAAACATTTTTATCTAAAAAATTGAGGAAGAGAATTAAAAGTAAATATGCAAGGACAGGATCTGTGATTGTGAATATTTATTATTTTTCAAGGTATTCAAATTTATTGCTTTTTTGGAATTTTAAAATTTCTAACTATTTTCTATTTGAAATATTTTTACATTATCTGTACCTGAACTCACATATTTCTCCTCTTCTTCCTTATTTTGCGAAGCATAGTCTTATTCCATGCATTTAGAGAATTATAGTGCATCGTTCTTTGTATTTTCCTACTTATTGATTCTATAGGAGTTGGAAGCTTTAAGACTATGTCACCACAGGGCATCAAGATATTTGATCCTGGATAATATTTTAGCGGTCCATAAGATGACATTTCATGGATATTAAACCCTTGCAATTTTTTATTCCATCTTTGAAATTTGAATGGATTCAAATATATATAGTGCGAGAAAAAAAAAAATTGTTACAAAACTATTATATATTGAAAGAATAATTGCACCAGAAAATTGAGATCTGATTTTTTATTGCAATATTTGGTTCTTTTATTAATATACTTTATGCATATCTGAAATGAGTTTATATATTAATTCCTGTTTCCTCTTCTTTTGAAAATAGCTGTACACTGAGAAGGATGCTAGATACTTTGTGCCGTTTTTGAGTTTATGTCACCGCAATTTATTGTTTGGGTCCATTAAAAAAGCGACCAATAATGCTTGAAAGCGCTGATAGACTTGCAGCCACTAATAGCTACTCCCGGTTTATGTTATACTATTTTTGATTCTTGCATTCTGGTTAAAGTTTTTAATAATGTAAAAATCAAGTTAGAGGAAAAGATAAGGACTGAATCAAAGGTTTCATGTATTTGTATAAGGCATAAAAATAATGTCATCTATTAACTGGTATGTAGAAATTGAATCAGAAAATATGAAATGGCAAATTGAAATTTGATTTTATGTCATATTACTGACATCAGATCTTTTGCTAATAGCACTTATATTGATTGGTTGATAAATATCTTAGTGGATTAAATATTACTGTCTTATTGCTGACACTTCACCAAGGTTATTTATTATGAATATTGGATTAATATTTTTGGTGTGTTTATTTGCCACAACACATTTGCATTCTGTGCAAGATGCAAACTTTGTCATTTATCTGTCCTCATTATGATTCACAAATAGCTTGGTTTGGTTATCTTCTGCTGTTGCGTTAAAGGCCTTTTATGATGGCATTTATTTCAGAGGTATGATAGTTTTACTTATAACAACTGCAAATTGTTGGACATAACTTGGTATGAGCACACAGACTGCCGTATGTAAATATTGAATCATGGATTAAATCAAATTGCATGGATAGCATACCAGTGAATAATGATCAGAACTGAAAACCGTCACAAAATTAAGAAATCTATATTATCTAAACCCTTTAACAATCTGATCTGTTCAATGCTAGTTTGACTAGTGGAAATTTATTTGAAATGGTAAATTTATAGTCAGATTCTGTATGATAGCATAACATATTTGGTTTGAGAGACCAGTAATGCATTTATTTTCAAAGAAACAGTGTGAATTAAATTGAAGGTGCTTTCAAGTACACCTTTCAGTGATGATGCTTATGTATCTGATCCAACAGATGTTGTGACTATATTTTGTCTTTTGGTTTATCTTGTTTAGAGTACTTGCTATTGCCTTATCTGATGTATTATACTGAGAACATTACCTCAACTTGTGGGCAATGAGATAGACTGATATGTAAAAGCATTTTGGCTTGTTGAGTTATAGTTTTGGATGAAAAAATCCACATGGACGCAATATGAAAGCAAAATGGCCAAGGCTTTGACTGCTTCTCATCTGCTTTTGCCATTAGATTTACCTGTAGTGTCTATTATCTTTTAAAATGGATACCCACTGATCCAATGCCAGTTAGTCGCTGAGTTAATACGTAAACCACAGACTCAATCATAAATTTTGAGGATAATCATGTAGGAAAAATATAAAGCATATATTGGTTAATAAAATATTGAAAATGTGGAAATTCAGAATTATCCATGATATGAAAAATACAAAAATGAATGCCCAGTCTCAACTTTTGCTATTCATGAAACAAGTGAAAACAAATGAACAAAACAATATAAAATACAAAGTATTGCATGAGCAATTTCAGGTGGGTAATTAGGAAAAATACACTTTTTCTGGACCCAAATCATTGCTTGTTTCATGAACTTTAAGCTTGTGCTGGTGACAGAAACTACTAGATTGATTGTTAAAAATGTAACCTTAAACTGAAATGTGAGGTGAATTAGGAAAAATACATTTTTTGTGAACCAAAATTATTTGTTTGTTTCATGAAGTCTAAACTTGTGCTGGTGACAGAAACAATTAGGTTACCTATTAAAATTGTAACCTTAAACTGAAATGCAAGGTGAAAAAAAGATGTGGCAGCATCTGTCCCAGGTTACAATTAAATTTTATTTACCAATCAAAATATTTATATGGTATTCGATGCATCAGCATTCATAAGTAAGTATATGACACTCTTTTTGGTGGATACATACATATGGCATGATATTACCCCAGTTTTATTTATTCACTTGATAATATGAATTAGGACTGTTTCAGAGTTGGTTTGGTGGTGCACAAGGATACCTATGGGGATGTCACTACTAAAAACAGGGGGTGTCTAGTCCAAGGTGGATGGGGAACACCCCAGAACCTAATTTTACATTTGAATTACCCTACCACCCTGACACCAAATTTTTTTATGTTACCAAGTTTTGTAATGTTTTGGTTATATTCATTCCTCGTAATTTGTCGCCGGGGTTTGGTCCTCCACGTGTCCCGGCCCGTCCTGGCCGTTCTGTGCATGAGTCTGTATGCTATAATCTCGAATTAATGGGGCATTGGCAGTTTGTCCTTTGATCTGATGTTTGCATTTACGTTGCTAGCAAGATTTATGCTTTCGGATATAATTGCATTCATTATGCTCTGCGTTCAGGTTTTGACACAGGTCTTGTCAAAAGCTTTGGTCTTATGGATGTTTTGTTCAGACAACAAGGTGAGTATTTTTAATAGTATCACACATAGTAACTTTTTCTTCATTTTTTCTAAAATATTTATTGTATTTTTTTAATAGTATCACACATAGTGGATGGATCATCTCCACACCCAACACCCAAGGTGTAGAATGCACCTTGTTGATATTGTTTATTTCATTTCAAAAAAATTGGTGGTATAATGGTGAGTGCACTCGTCAACACCCAAGCTGTAGAATACACCTTGTTTTTATCTATAAATTTTTATATAGTAACAATTTTATTTATTAAACTCATTTTAATAAAAAAATATTTATCTTGAATGTAATTGGTTCAGAATGATGACGAAGAGGTGGCGGCAATATGTCGTAAGCGGTTGTTAATGTATTTTGCAGAGTTTCGGGCGCTCCAATAATAACTATATTCCTTGTTCCTCGGGCTTTTCGAGGTGGCTTAGTACACTATACTCAACAATGATAATCTAATTAATTTATGGTTCACATGTTGATTTTGCAAATTTCAAAAAAATCTAATTTGCAATAGCGCAGGACATTGCCACCTCGTGGCTCTTGTTTTGAAATTGCTTGGCTCATTCAAACCTATGCACACATCTCAAGATGACCTTTAGCTTCTAAACTTGATGTAAAAACTCATAGTAATAAAATATGTCGGATTTTCCTCCTTTCTAGTCTAATTTTTTACGAATGACTGCGCACGAAATAAAAATCTACATTTTCAATTATTGGAGAAATCACACTTCTTCTGCATCAAATCATGGAGATAAAGTCAAAATAAATTAGTGCGTTCACCATTTTCACCTTGATTTTATTTGGTCAGCCTACAATGTGAAGGGATTCAAGCTTATCCCGATATACTACATGTTAATCCTCTAATCAATTCTGAAATTGTCACGACAATGCCATATCCTGCACTCCAAGCATTCATGTACCAATATGGAAATTATTTAAAACATAACATAAGGAGGAATGAAAATGAAACTATTAATGAATTTAATCACGAGATTGTATCGGGTATCCCTCATACACATTGACCTAATGAGGTGGTGGTCCTAATGTATTACATGAATTCTTTTAAGGAAAATTTCTCTTTCACCTCAATTTGAATAAGCCTTGAGATTTGCAGTTTGCAAAGCAAAGAGTAAGGGATTTGGATGAAAGTTGGAAAGCATCAAGTAATCCTAACATCTTACATCAACTAAGAGCTAGGGTTGAGGCTAAAGCAAAGTTTACATCAATTTCCGAGGCAGTTGAAGATCCCATCAATCTCCTACTCAAGGAAATGAAGAAGTTAATAATTGATATGACTCTACAAAATTCCGTGTTGCAAAACAAGATTGTGCAATTGGAATGAAATCAACAA
Source organism: Larix kaempferi (assembly GCA_027924585.1). Taxonomy (NCBI): domain Eukaryota; kingdom Viridiplantae; phylum Streptophyta; class Pinopsida; order Pinales; family Pinaceae; genus Larix; species Larix kaempferi. The sequence continues at coordinate 11,336,203 of BSBM01000249.1, forward strand.
CCCAGGGTTCCCCCAAATAACTTCAGCAAGGGACCTCTGCAAAATTCAAGGCCTCCTACGTCTTTGGAGCCAGTAAACATGGTGACCAAATTTCCATTCTATTTCCAAGCATGTCATACTTTCCATGATGAATGAACATGTGCCTACTATATGGAATGTGTCAAGAACAAAATTCAGTTCGATGAAGATGATCCCGAAGTATGTAACAACTTGTTTGAAGAATGACAGTAGTTTCATCTATCCAACAATGATATGAAGCAAGTCAAAGAGAAATTTATAGAAGCTGATAAAATTACCAAGCTCCTAGGAGAAATGCCTTCTTGTGAAGAGATTAAGAAAATGTATGACAATAGGTTCAAAGGTGTTACTTATCAAAAGGGAAAGATGGTTTTTCCACAAGTGAATCAACAACAACTTGTTGAAGTACCCAAAGAAAAAGCTTCTCCACAGACTCAAGTAAATGTAGGTAAGTCTTCAATTAGTTTTGATACTGATAAAAATCTCAATTTTGATGTTTTAGGTGTGATAAATGCTTTAAAAGTCTCAGTTCCATTAGTCGAGATGATAAAGGTTCTAGAACTGAGAAATTAGATAGCCAAGTCTTTGGGATTTGAAGAAGCAAGGAAAATCATTTGTGCGACAGGAGAAGACAAATATATTCCCATTATTCTCTAGAATATGAATCCTACAGAAAACAAGAACCCGAATAATCAATCGTTATTTATCTCATTGATGATTGGAGACTCCATATTGCATAATTGTAAGTTGTATTCAGTTTCCTCAACAAATGATATGCCCTTAGCCGTGATGTACAAGCTCGGATTGACGATTTCAAGGCCTTATTGAAACATATGTGCCATGGATTCCAGAGAAGTCAAATTTTGCGGGCTAATCAAGGGCATTCAGTTAAGTCTTGCTACACATCCTCCTTTTGTGTTATTGAGGGATATCGTTGTCATTGATGTGCTAGAAGCATCGGGCATGTTATTATCAAGAAAATGGGTTGTCGATTTGGGTGGTAATATACAAATGGATCTATCATACACAACCATCTCGGCAATGGGAGGCACTTGCGTAATATTACATAGAGAACCTATGAGAAGACATCATGTGGAATATCCATAAGATCTAGGAAGGGAAATGATTTGATTTCAAGAGAATGTCGGGTCCTATAGTGTTTTTGCTACCAACATTTATCCTAAAAAAGATATGGATGAACTTTGGATGATGAACCCCGATAGAGCCAAGACACAATCAGTTGAAGGAAAGCTTATTCATGAAAATGAAATATTGAATTGCTCAAAGTAATAATACAACTAGTCACAGAGGATTCAGATGCATTATTCTTAGATGTGGTTCTCCAAGATCATAATGAACAAGCCAATGCACAAGTAGTGTCAGTTTATGCCCTTTATCCTTGTGAAGGCCTTGTAGAAAAATAAAAAATGAAAATAGTTTATAGATCCTTCGTGCATCATGATTTGGGAAGCTGCCAGGTTTTTGACAATGACAGGAAAATACAAAAGACAATGAATAATATAGCCAAATGTGAGATTGACCTAGGCAAGCAAGACTCACCGAAAAAAGCAACCAACAACCTAGTTCAATATGAACAAGTTCATACAAAGAAAAACTGTGTTAAGAATGGAAATAATAAAAGGAAAATGAAAGGACTTGCCTCAGAAGAAAAGGACGAATCCAAAAGTTTGATCCATGAGTCGAAAGATGATCGATCTCATAATGATTTGAAAACTTATCAAAGCAATGTGAAAAAGAATGTACAACTAGGCCGACCAGGAATGAGACATATAGGCACAGATGTAGTCCAAAACAAATTCTCAAAACCGAGTGGAAAACAAAGGAAATCTCTCAGTCACTTGGTGCAACACGAGGAAGAGATGCAAGCTCACTTTGACAAGGAAGCTCACCAACAAAATTTCAAGAGAGGTGATCTCATTTTCTCGTGGCACAAAGGAAAGGAAAAACTTGGTAACTATGGTAAGTTTGAAAATATTTGGTTAGGTCCATATCAAATTGAAAATTTTGTAGATAATGATTCCTTCTACTTGATCCATTTAAATGGAGACAAATTACCATTACTTGTTAATGGGAAAGCTTTGAAGAAATTATACTCCAATGATATATGATGTATTCAAGACATCCCTTCTACTATAGTATCTTTCGTGTCATTTGATTTTGTCATTTACTTTTACCCATGCATTTCACTTGTTGTTTATTGCATTTCATTTTGATTTGAGCAAGGCAAGACGAAAGTGTCTGCCTCCGATTCATTTGATGTTTTTTTTGTTCGATGTGTGTGTGGGTCTACAAGTTCTAGGATATTTTAGGGGGTTCTCATACACTCCCAAGAATAGTGCATGTCCCACAGTTGGAGCCAGTTGTTACAGCTCAAATTGTCTGAAGCATGCTCTTGATGATACACCAGAGTAAGGGAGTCTTTTTCCATTGTAAAAGGTAAAGTATGGGCTATCTTATGCAAAAGTGTTGGTCTAGCAGGCCTCAAGACCCTTGGTCTGGTCATGAAAATTCCTCTTGGTTCCCATTTCAAGTAGTGTTTTCCTAGTGGATTTGTTGACTACCCCTTGATGGGTGAAATTCCCACATCATGTTGGGAATTTGTGCCCTAGGTAGGTGTCTAATGCACCTTGGGATGAACCTATTAGGACACACGACTTAGGGTATCGTAGCCACACTTGTTTTTATTCTATGCAGAGGTGATTGTGCTTGTAATTGTTTTCATATGCACTTTAGCACACCTCTTCTATGCCCACTTGGATCTATCTTTTGATGTATTACCTCTCCTCTTGGTCTCCATGTGCAAAAATGATGATGACATCATCCTTTCAAGAAGGCCTTACCTTGCTAAACAGGAGGACATTGAGGGAAAAGCACATCATTGGGGTTAGTTGGGGAATGACGCACGCCTTTAGGCTCAACATTTCACTTGTTTTAAGCCATTTGCATCATTTTATTGTTATTTTATGTCATTTTTTGGTTTAGTCCTCTACTTGTGGGTGAAAAACCCTAATTTTGAAATATTTTAAATCTTTTAGTAAGGTAGGCTCTTAAATTAAAAAGTTGGCTAGGTTGCACCATATAAATAAAGACCACCTCCCTCCCATTTAGAAACAAGATAAGGGTTCAAATATGATCATTTTACTTTTTCTCTTGGTATACTTGAGTATCCAAGGCTAGTGCACTTCTCTTTTTTGCACAGTTATCTTGTGATGAACGATAAATGATGATGTTCTAGGGTTTTCTATCTCTCAAGGTTGACCCATGTGAATGGTTGTGATAACTCAAGGCTAAGGAAGGACTTAATATTTTCTCTTGCTCTTTTCTTGGTGGATGTCGGTAAGATCTTTCAATTTTCTTATTTGGCATTGCTCTTGTGCACCTATGCAAGGCAAATTATGGTTTTGCTTGCATCTTGTCAATCTTGTTTGAGGGGACTTTTCCTTTTGAAGGAGCTCTCAATAAGTGGGCCTTGGAATTCATTATTTTCTCTAATTAGGCTAAGAACTACTTTGACTCACTTAGGGTTACTAGTCTTTTGCCTAATTTATAAATATTGGATTGCCAAATCGAGAAGGGACATTAACCTTGATCTCTTGTTGCCCTAAGGTTAAGGACTAAAGTCTAACCGCTTCTCTTCTTCAAATTTTCTCAAATTGTTTCCATTTATATTTTGAAAATACAAAAAATATAATATTGTGAAAACCCTAAAAATATAGAAAAATCATATCTCAAAAAATATTGCATGGTTGAAGATTCATTTTCACTGGAAAAGTGCGCCCCCTAATCTTCTTGGTGAATCTTTGAGAGTATCACCTTCTTGTGGTTGATTTGTGAGATTTACCATTGTTGTGTTATCTCTGGTGCAAATTTCAGATCTAGTACTATAGGTACAATAGCCAAACCAACAATTTTTGAAGGCCTAAAAAAGCAAGGAAAGTGCCTAGTTTCACCCCTAGGGGATTGAGCATCTATTGGAAAATTTTAAGCGGTTAAACCATTTATGTTGAGGGTTGGCTAGGGCTTAAACTAGATCTAGTTAGTTGCTTTAAAATCTGATTTAGTACCTCCCCTTCACCCTCTTGAGGTATATTTCTTGCCCCGATCACCAAGGTACATCTTATATGGTAAGTTGACATTGTTTAGTTGATTTTCATCTATTTCTGAAGTAGCATTGACTATTGTAATTTCATAACAGTAGTAAGATATTGAAGTTGTTGATATTGAAAAATTGATAATAAAGTGTAATAAAATCCTACCCTCTTGAAGTGATATTTATCCTTCATTGTTTTGACCCCATAAGGCATTGGTCTTAGTCAAGAGGTTGCTTGTGAAAGGTATTTGTCTTGTGGTTGAGTGATTTGCATATATCTTACACCGGAAAAGGGACCCCCCCTTGGTATTAGGAGTTGACCTAAAGTGTTGAGAAGTTGGGATATGGTGGCATTGGACACTATCTTCTCCTGTGGTTACCCCTCATAGCACCGGATTCGTGACCTTAATTAAGGTGTTAATTTGAGTGATAACACCCTGCAAGCATGAAACCATGAAACCACCAAAAATATAAAATCCCTTATTGGTGTATCCAAATAGGATACAATGAGATCACAACATTACATGTACCCATAACTCAATCAATTAAATGATATCCAAGAACAATGTACAAAACAAATATATTTTCTTACTAATGTGCTTCATCATCATGCAATGTATGTTGGAGATGTAATCGATATTGTTATTACTAAAAGGATTTGATATTCTCTCATGATTTCTATATAATTTGAACCACAAAATCCCAATTTTCAACATGTCCACGAGTTTTCCACTTGAGATAATGTGTTCTATGAAATCCATTATCAAGATAGAAAGAATATGCAACGATATATGTGAGACACAACATTCAACACTTCCATGTGTTTTCTAATAGATACACTACATTGCATTAAATTCAAAGCCAAGATAGAAAGAATAAAAAAATATTTATGTGAGTTTAAGGACTGGATGTAATGATCTGGTTGTAATAAAGTAAAAAACAAGTATCAATGTAGGGCAATTCAATTGTAAATATTCTGACACGTGCTTTGAAAAGGAACGTCTTTACTACTTCAAACATAGTCACATTTGTGGAATTCATACGCAAATCGGCTTGGCCTAATTTCAGACTACTTTGAACCCGCCCTCTTTTGAATGTTTTCTAGCTCGTGGGTCTATCTAATTTGAACATGCCCTCTCTTATGGGGCTATCTCATACATGACCAGAATCATGAGAATGGCGAAGGCCAATACAAATTGAAGACCATATGAATATTGTATGGTTGATGTAATGTTAAATTCTATATTGATAATAAATTAAATATATTAATGTTTAATGAATGATCAAAAAAGTATGTCATGGCATTGAAGAAAGTACAATCAACAATAATCACCAATGAGAGTTGTGAGAGTGCCTATAGCTACAAAAGCATAAAGTATGGTAAATTAAATGATGTGAGAGGAATGTATGAAAGAGAGATCAAATTATGTCAAAAGGAAGAAAGAGGAACATGGGTTACATGTAACAACAAGGCCTTACCTCAATATCTATTATAGAGAGAAAAGTCCCTGGTCATTGAAAAGGGAGCAATGTGAATTTTAATAATGTCAACTAAATAAATTGGAGAGGATCCAAGTAGGTCAAGTTATGATATTTCGGGTAAATGTTCGTCATCTATTAAAACATTCTTAACACTTATGGTCATAAGAAATATGTTGGTGATGTAACTTTGATAGGAAATACACTTTGTGAGATAGTCTGACTCTGTGCTTTGATAGCATGGGAAAATGTGTCGACTAAACGAGATATAAGTTGAGAATCATAGCATGTGCAAGGCATCGATGAATCCCTAGTAGGAACTAATCTGCTAGATGTCAGTATAGAGGAGATGCAAGGTCTCATCCAATATAAACACTAATGTCACATGGTGTCCTACAGACTATTTATAGTCCCATGTTGTAGAGATTAGGGGAACAAAGAAATAATAAATCTAACAAGGTTTTTCATGGGTGGACCTTGTCAAATTTGTCCTCTAAGATCTGAGTACCTCCCTTAAGAATGTAGAAATTCCATCAGATGCCACTTTCTAAAATTTCACCTTAACCTTGAGGTTTCCTAGATCTATTCACATAAACTTCTAGCCTTAGGATTGATCCGAAATATTATATTACAACAATAATATTTCATTTCTTTTCAACCCATTTTCACATGGCAACCCAAGATAATAAATACCATACAAGTGTACTTCAATACCACAACATTACAACGTTTACAACACACTTTTCCAACCAATAACGAATCTAAATTATTTTATTAAGAAAATTATAATAGCAATAAATATGTCACTTCATCTTCAATATTTGTGTTAAATTACTCAACCAATTTATATATATGTTATGTCAAATCAACATGAAGAACAAGTGCTAGAGTCTACGCAATCAAAAGGAAAACACAAGATGAAAATCTAATTTGCAAGTAAATGATATTTGAACAACTAGAAATTTCATCTATATACAAGGGAAGTGCTTTGAGGGGTCATACCACTCAAATCTGAGCTGAGAAGTAGGGGCGATGAGTATCAACCTATCCTCATTTTATATTGTTGCTCCTTACATCTAAAAAAAAGAGGGTGACTCACCTTTCTTACTAAGTTTATCATCAAAGAGGAAGGGCATTGTTGTTTATTGTTTGCGGGCATGTTAAAGAAGGGCACACTTGGTCATTGAGGGCACTGTCACTCGTTGGAGGTTGTGGCACACATTGATATCCCTTGTTTTCTCCCTTCTCACCATCCAACTACTGCAAAAAGGGTGTTTATCTAAATCTGGTTGTAGACATGCGAGCAAGAATCTCCAAATACGATATTCTTCTCACATACAACATTTGGGGTGGTTGTTTCTTGCAATTTGTGGCAAAAATAAGGGGGTCTATGTTAAATCATAGAGGTTTGTCTTCACATCAGCACATACTAGTCAAAACAAACAAATAAATTAGATGTATGTACCTAAGATATATTGTTGTTTCATATTTGAGTTTCTTGTTGAATTATTAGTGTTGCTACAGCTGGTTCGAGATCATTATTATTTGCATGAGTTATACTTGTTGTCTTTTTTGTTGACATGAATAAAAAACATATTTTGTGTACAAAACACTTTGTGGAATTAGTGATTTGAAATTTACAAAAACCAAGAACATATCAATAGTGAGAGGGGACATTCCAATGGTACTATAATAGTTGTAGGCTAATTGTTTAACAAAAGTCCTAGACCAAGATATAATTATTTTTGGCGAGGAAGTTCGGAATACAGGGGTCTTCATTTGACTAGTTGGAAGCAGATTTTTCTTCCTAAAAGGTGGGGTGGTTGGGGCTTAAAAGATTCTATTCTTTTTGGAAAATCCTTGGCAGTGCGCTCTCTATGGCATTTCATTGAGAGGGCCCTTTCTCCATCATTTCCTGTCATTGACAATTTTCTTACATGGAAGGTAGGAAGAGGAACTATTGTAAGGGATGGTGTTGATGCTATAATGGGTTGCTGTATGGATATTTTTCTCCTAGAGGAGGTGGTTCTTTTCCTCTATATGCAAGGTAGAGCCACCTTGGCTTTTTGGCATATCTGGGCTCCACTTCTATTTGGTAGCATGTTTGGTTTTCAGCTGAGCAACTGGGGCTACCTGAAGGTTGGAAACTAATATGGGGAAGGTTTCTTTGAACACTTTTGAGTGCACAGTTCAGGATCGTGGACCATATTGATGAATTGGTTTGAGTTTATGATCCCACTAGGGGAATTGTACTTCTAAACTTGGATATCAAGCCCTTGTTGAAGGAAAATATCCTATTATATATTGGTGGTGGAAACCGTTGTGGAAAATCCATGCTCCTCTCAAGTCTATTATATCCATATGGTTGATTATGTCTGTAAAAATGTTAACATGGGATGATTTGCAATGACGATGTTGGAATGGTCTTGACATTTGTAATTTATGTAGATAAAATAGTGAATACATCCCCCATTTGTTTATTCACTAAAAATTTTCCATCTTGGTATGGAATGATGTATTACAGGCTTGTAATATTACAGGATCTTGGTCATTGGATGGTGTTAATGCATGCTTTCAAGATCGGTGTTCTTGACGACAATTGAAGTTGTTTCGAGCTCTCCCAATGGTAGTTTCATGGAGTATATGGACAGCATGCAACTATGTTATTTTTGAAGGGAGATGCATGCCTCATGAATTGGTGGCCATTAAGGTTGTGAACATGTTTAAATTAGTTGCTGAGACTTCTTTTGTGCTTTTTTTACTGGTAGACAAATACCATTTTGGATATTTACCAAAGTCGCCAGTGGTAATTCTTAGATGGGGCATGTCAAGGTTGCAATGCTACCTATGGGTTGGGGTTTGTGGTTCATATTTCTCTAGAATGTTATTTCACTTTCAAAGACAATGTCGGGCCTGGTACAAATAATCAAGCTGAATTTTTACCGCTCCTCTCTCTTTTAAAGTTTTATCATACTCAGAAAATTCAATTGTCTAAAATATTGGGCGATTATCTCCTTGTTATAAATTGGATGAAGAGGGAATCACAAATTCATCGTATTAACCTCCAGGGGTTAGCACAATAGACTTTGGAAATTTCCAATGCTCTCTTTCAGGTTCGAAATCAGCATGTTCTTCATGAACATAATTTGGTTGTAGATCTTTTATCTAAAGAAGGTCTTGATCTCAATATTGGATACTTTCAGGTAAACTCGCATTTTGGATCGGTGGAACCTATGAATGAAGGACTTTTCGAAGATTTGATTAGTTTCTAGTTTTTAACATTCCAAACAAATAGAGTGCCTACTTCCATATTTAACTCACAGAAATATGATTGGAAGAAATAAATCAAAATGAATTTAAGAACTCTTTCAAATGATCCCCTATTCACCTAAGGTTGATGTTGGACAACTGAATGTTGTCTTTTATCTACTTTATGACTACAGTTGAGTCCCCAAATATTTGAATATCTTTTACTTTTTTTTCCAAATCCCATTGAAAAATAAATCTTAAAACCATGAATTTTGCATAAAAATTACAATGATTATGTGTTTCTAACACTTACAAAAACTTCATGGTCCCTCCTATCCCATCCTATCCCATCATTGATGCCACAAGATCAACATCAAATTTGACACACACTTTCCTTGATATTCCATAAAAGAGAAAAATACTTCATATTATTACAAGCTTTGAATTGAAACAAAATAACATGGATATAATAGGAATAGAGCCTACTCTGGGCAACCTATGATTCTAGCAATCAATCATAAACCAAAGGAGAAAAGGTATATTAGCATCTAGTATTTGCACTAACTCATAATTTGGCTTAAACAATTGCAATATATACATCCTTGTATTCTTCCTATATAAAAGGGTATGCAGGGGCTTGTTGTGTTTCCTTTGATAAAGTATCTACTTCCATACTTAACTCATCAAAACTATGATTGAAAGCAATGGTCGTGAATGAATTTGAAACCTCTTTCAAATGATCCCCTATTGGCCCAAGTTTAATGTTGGACAACTGAATGTTTCCTTTCATCTAGTTTATGACTATGCTCAAATCCCCAAATATATGAATATGTTTTATGGTTTTTTTCCAAAGCATATTGAAGAAGAAATATTAAAGCCGTGAATTTTGCTTAATTGTTGGATCCTTCCCCTACTAGTTGCTTTGAACTTCACGTTGTGATTTTATTATAAGTATAAGATTCCACCTACATTGCTAGAGTCTAGAGGACCTTATTTTGGTCCAACAAAATATACCCGTGCTTGATATTTATTCTTTGTACATCAATTACTTTACATCTAGTAAAAATATATCTAGCCCATGAAAGATCTTGAAATGGGGAAATTAATTCTTCTTTAAATATTTGGGAATTATTTGCCATCAAAATTCCCCAATTTATCAAGCATGGTAATGCTTAAAATGCCTTGAGTTCCTTTTTATTTATCCCTTCTTTAAGATAGCTTTCCATTGTTTCCCCACTCCAAACATTATTTTACATGTTAACTACTCTTCTTTTTCCCATATACATTGTGCTTAGTGACACTTTATGAATAGTGGATAATTGTTTCCTCATCCCTCCTACATAACATGCATCTTCTTGGGCCTTGTTTATTTATCTTTTATAATATTTCCCAAGATAGATCCTTATTCTTAATTGCTAGCCATATGAAAATATATGCCTTTTTTGTGTCTTTAACTTCTAAACCACTTTATTCCAACATTTTGGTTCTTGAAGATCGGAAAGAAAAAAAGGTTGTGTATCCTAATTGAGTTGAATACATCCCTAAAGTAGGATTTTTTAACCATGCAAGTAATCCCTTATTTTGACATTGCTTTGGTTAATATTGTCTGCATCTGTTTTCCACAAAACTTCATTATCACCTTCCAACCCCAAATATTGAGCACCTACCCAAGTTTTCTACCACAAACTTGTTATTTCCTTATATGTTACCTAGTTTAGAGTATATATGCCTTGATCATGAAGCATCTTAATCATCTCTTATGGAAATCCAACAATATTTTTACATCCTACCTAAGGGTTTGTGTTAGGGTCCTACCCTAACCCCCTTAATTTATTAATATACAAGGCCATAAGGCCCATTAAATAGTTAGTTGGTAGTGAATTAACGCAAAAGGGTCCACTTTATTGAATAAAGGCTCCTTAGTGGTTGACCCTCATTAATTGGGGGACCACAAGTAGTTAGATATTTGGTTATTGATGCACTATATACATAATAGTAAGCTATGTAATATGTCATCAATAATTGTTATTGTATTTGAGCTTTGATCTTGGAGGTTTCCTCCTTGAAGAGGCAAGTGAACATCGTATCTATTTTATCTTTCATATTAGAGATATTTTTTTCTGGTTTTATCTCTTCTCTCTTGTGTTTTTTTGTCTTTTCTTTGAATTATGGGTTTAAGTATAATATATTTTGCTCCCAAATTAACTTGCTCTCCATTCCCCTTCCTCCAAGTTAACCAATTACATGTTACAAGAAATTCTTTAGCAAGTGTCTTCATTGAATTGACACATTATTAATTAATTTGCTTGGGTTTCTTATCTAATCTATATGGATCTAGGTCCGATATACTTTTAGACTATAATTTTCTTCCACAGCTGTTAATTATTTATAACTCTCCATAAGCTTTTGGTTTCCAGTGATTGACCAAAAGAGTGAATTTTTTAAGGCCCAACATCATTCATCCCTTTGGGTTCACTATACTTAATCCATTTTACCAATGGGATTCTCTTATTGTCTTTTTTACCTATCAATAGAAATTTAAAGCACTTTCTTCTAATCTTTTTCAAAAATCCTTTAGTAACTAGGACCAATCCCTCTTCCCATATCTATTTGGATTTAGAAAAAATCCCAATTACTTAAATCCTTCTTAGAACTCAACATGATTGAATGGAAAATTTGTAACAAACAATTTTATAGATCAAATCCTAATTCTCAAAATAGTATTGTTTATTTTTTTGCACTAACCTCCATACCTATGGTTATACTATATATCTCCCTAATTTCTTTCAATTTGTGTTCTTTCCTTGGATTCCATAGCTAAATGGGAGAATATTATCCATAAAGAGGAGATGAAATAATTTAATTCATCCAGTCTTGACTCCTTGGGTTACTCCCATTCTTCTAGCGTCTTGAATAGTTATGTTTAACCCTTCAATGACAATTAAAACAATAGACGAGAGATAGGGCATCATTGTCTTAATCCCATTTGGTAATCGAAAACTTTAGATGTTGATCCATTTAGAAGGACCACAAAAGAAACTGAGGTTAAGCATTCCATTATCCACTTGACTAATGAGAGACTGAAACCTACATGCAAAGCTATCAACCATATATATAACCAACTTTGAGAGATTGAGCTTCATGACCATAGATGGAATTTTCTTTGTTTTTATGGAATGTAAGCCTTCTTGAGTTTCTCATATACAATCATGTATATACCTCCCAACTAAAAATACAAGCTACTCTTGAGATATGACTTCTAACAATATTATCTTTACCGTTACAACTATTATCTTTACTAAATTATATTTTATATATACAATTACATAGGATATCAATCCAAAGGCATCAAGGTACTCTAGCTTGTCTATTTTTGGAATAAGCACTAAAAATGTATAATTGAAAACTCCTAAAACTTTTTATATTCTTTAAACCTCTTCTATTTCTCTAGTCAAGTATTCTTCTTATTGTTCATAGACTTTAACTCTTCCTTTGATACCTCTTCCATTAACATTTGGTTTGATTTCTTTGCCACAGATCTCAGGAAAAAAGAGCTTGTCTTAAAAATTATGCTATATTTTTCTTGTTGCCTTGGTGTATATAACTTTGAAATGGTAGACCCCAAATTTTTCATTTCAAAAATTTTACATATTTTCCGCACTTTGGTTTCCGTCTTCCATATAGTATTTATTGTAATTATATTTTTTTCAAATTTGTAAATACACCTTGTATTTTCATCTCCTTTTTCAAGCTATACTAGCATACTCTTAATTCTCCATTATTCTTATCTACAATCAAACATTTTTGTGTTGTTTGTTTCTTGAACTGTTTATCCTAGTTTTTTCTTCCTCATTAAATCCCCCTCCACATTCCATTCATAAATTTCAACTAACTTTCCTTCCACTTATTTTAAGTTCATATCTAAATTTTTGAATTTAGAGGATGCCCACTCCACCATTCCATTTTTACCTCCTTTGATTCTTATGCAAACTTATAAATTGTTGAATCCATTGAACTCTTATCATAACCAAAACATTCATCCCTTTCCATATTTTAAAATTCCTCATGCTCCAACTAGGTAGGATTAAATTTAAAAGGGCTAGCTAGATTTTGGTCATTATTCTCTATTTTGAGTAAAATGAGCAAATGATATGAACCCCGTCTAGACTCTACCCATGATCTCACCATATCTACTTCATTCACTAAATTTTTCGTGACCAAGAATTTATCAATCCTCTTTGAAACCCCGTCATCACTTGATCTATTATTCCTCCAAGTTGGTATAACTCTGATAGGTTATACATACCTTTCTTCTTTTATGTTGTATTCTTTGCATCTGTGTGGGGGGGCAGGAGCGCATATTTTTGGGTTCTTTCCAAAAATATGTAATTTAATCCCGATTAAGGGATTGGAGTCTATTTTCTAATCCGGGTTAACAGATTAGGGTTTCAGATGCTACGGAATACCTATATTTGTATTGTGAGTGGTTAATAATCAATATGAGAAAAATAGGAGGTGCAGCTCTAAGTTTTGATGGTTTTCCCATTTAAGGATTTCCAAGGTAAATCTCTATGTATTATGCATGAATGTTGTGGTGTAATCTCTATTTTGCTTAAAATAATTTGTATGCTTTTCTTCTCTGCACAGGTTTAAAACTTACAATAATCACCCTTTGTTTTTTAGGTGTTTCCTTGAAAAGAACTAGTCTTGGAAGGATTTATTTTCATCATATGGCCCATAAAAATTAATCATTGAGATCTTCTTTCCTATATCCTATAAGAAATTTTGTATCCATATACTTGATACAAGGAGCAAGGAAGTTTAATTATGATATATTGTTTTTCCTGCCTATTATAATCCCCCTTGAATTTTCTACATCATATAGTGCAAAATTGTTAAGATTGTATGCTACTAAAGACTAAATTCTAACTTCATGAGCATTTAATACATTTTCACAATAGTAGCATAAAGAGGATCACTGAAAGATACACAATCACAATTTACACAACAATTTATCCTGGGAAACCTCAAGGGGAAGAAAACCCAGCAAAACTTCCTCAATATAGATTACCAAAGTACAATGCCCAAAGAAATAAGTCTCATAAGAAAGAGAGAAAAAACCCAAAAACAAGAGCCAAGAACAATCCTCCTCCTCCTTTGCTAGTCTCCCTCTTCCTTTAATGCGCAATGCATGAGCGAATGAATGGTACAAATGAGAGAGTGAAACTCTCTATTTATACTTTACTTTTCACTTGACTTTGAACCTAACTAGGTCGGCCTCACTAACTTAACTGGGCCGACCTCTCTAGGAAGACTCAAATAATATTTACATTAAACTCAATGACCCGACTTACAATGGAGGATTTACCTCATGACTTTTAAATTACCAAGTGTAATAATGGCATCCCTGAATGGAGGAAGAGGTACAATAATAATGTAAAGTACAAGTAGAATATTTTTTGAAGTTACATTATTTCAACACTCCCCCTTAACAAGAAGGGCATTCTACTGACAACAACAATCAACACAAGTGTGTCTCTACACAACATCATCAAAAGGAGGGAGGAGGAGGCATCATCAACAACATCATCTGGAACATTGGTTGGTACATCTATATTTCATCAGAAGTTTTTCAACAACATCAATATCAGCAACTGAAACAGCTTGTTGTAACATCATCAACATCTACAGCACGGAGCTGGAACATCATCATCTGCAGCACGAAGTTGGAACATCATCATCATCTTCAGTACAGAGTTGAAGTATCATCATCTGTAGCACGAAGTTGGAACATCATCATCTCTGGAAACAGGTGCATCAACAACCAATATGATCCTTCCTTTCGAAATTTTGGGATCAAGTTCAACACAGGTGATCCTTCCTTTCGGAATTATAAGATTCAATCCAACAACTCTGGTGATCCTTCCTTTCAGAATTACGGGATCATGGACAATCCTTCCTTTCGAAATTACGAGATTCTAGTCCAACAACTCTGTCAATAGTGGATTTGCACCCAAAATCCGACGACAAAATCCGACAACCTCCGACGAAGAAGGACTATGTCGTCAGATTTCACCTTAAAAATCTCAAAATTTGATAATCTTTTTAAAATTGATAGAAGGAGACGTCGGATATCCGACAGATATGCTCATATCCGACGGTTCTGTGGATATTCGACATCATATTATGCATTGGGATGTCAAATATCCGATGCCAAGCTATTCAACCCAAGGATGTCAGAAATCCAACATCAATTCTCCAACGATAACTAGGTTCAAGGCATAGGATATCCGACGGAAGGTTGACTTTTAAAACTTATAAATATTGAAACATTCCGACATGTTTCCTATACAAGCGATGGTTTGCGGAAGTTTTTTTATTCGGCGGACTGTTTTCATTATTTCCATTGTTTTTTAGATTCAAGCGAGCGAAGTGTGGAGCTTCATTTTCTAAGATCGATAATCTTCATTCAAGCTCTTTGCGAGAAAATGTCAACTAGCAATATTCCTGATCCAGACGAACAAAATCGACAATTGCTTGTTAGATTGTGGGAAGGAGTTGAAAAAAGGGGTGATAGGAAATGCTATTGTCCATGTACTCAATGCAGGGGCTTTAAGAGGAGAAGAATTTTGATCACAACAGCCACAAAACATTGTAGGGAGCATGGGCACGCTGAGGGGGGATATGAATACCATCCATTTGTAAGTTTTGCATTATATATGTTTTTATTTTGATTGCTTTTGTAAATTTATGTATTGATCGTGGTTTCAATAGATGGGGACTAACATGGACAATAAATATTATTTTAATATTAAATATTTATTATACTATTTCTTTTTCTTTTGTGCATGTTGAATCTAGGGTATAGTAGAATAACTCATTTATTTGTTCGTTAGTGAGACTAACCCACTCACCGGGGAAAGCACTTAACTCTCTATATTTGTGACACTTTCTATCATGATAATAGAAATAACGACTATATTGGCATGTTGTAATTTCTCTTATATTTTCTCTATAGAAATTACGGCATAGCATCATTTATCTTACCTTAGTGGAGTACAGTATGAGAAATTTTGTGTTATATTTGAGTAGCTTTGCTCAGTAATTGGGTCAATTATTATGTCTCTTGGATAGTTTGGATGCACCTATTTGACCAACAGTTCAATAGGTCGTTGCTCTTTTCATCCCAATAGTACAAAATTTGTTACATTTTAAATGCATCACATAAATGCTTACATTTTGCGTTTGAAATTTTTACATTTTGTGGTTGAATTTCTTATATTAACTTTTATCTATTGATGGTTTCATGTAATTATAAAGGAAAGACATCCTAGGGCACTTCGTCCGGAGGAAGTGCTTCCACAACAAGTACCGGAAGCTATGAATATTAATGGAGAACAAGTTAATGATCACATTAATGAAGAAGATGATCATTCTGAAAACATAGTTGAAGATGATGTTACAAATAATTTGATCCATTATTCATTTAATGTTGGAATGATCGATGTTGATAATGATGATCATGATCATGAAAATGATGAAAATTTTGATGATATTCATGATATACCTCTTCTTGATAAGGAATATGAACCCCTTTATGAGGGCTCCAAGACAAATCTTCTCTCTTCTATATTATTGATAATGAACTTGAAGGTTATGAATGGTCTTTCAAACATATCAATCACATGGATGTTAAGGTATGTAATACATTCCATCACAAAATATATATGATTGTGTATTTTGTTGTTCATTCATATATAAGTCAAATTATTATGGATGAAATTTGTTCCATTAATATTATTTCTATATTATATTAACTAGATTTTAATTTTAATTTGTTGTAGCATGATAGGTGAATATTTGTTACCACCGTCAAATATTTTACCTCGCACATATCGAGATTTATCTTCCATCATGAAAGAAATTGGAATGCAGTATGAAGCAATTCATGCATGCCCCGGTGACCATGTTCTATGTTAAAATCAACATGAATTTGCAACAGAATGTCTTGAATGTCATATCAGTAGATATCGCACAGATCAAGTAACTAAAAAGGTGCCTCGCAAGGTTCTACGTTATATTCCCATTATTCCATGTCTGCAACGACTATTTAGGTGCAAAAACATAGCGCAGTTTATGGATTACCATGCACGGAACAGAAGTCAAGACGACATTATTCAGATGCCTACAGATGGGTCTGCATTTAGAGATATGGAGGAAAAATGGCCCCACTTTAAAGAAGAACCTCATAATCTTAGGATTTCTTTGGCAGCATATGGTTTCAATACATTTGCAGAGATGGGATCCGTTTACTCGGCGTGGCCTATTTTAATTATCAACAACAACATTCCTCCATGGTTGACAATAAAGAGGGAGCACATAATTTTTGATGTATATGTAACTTCGGAATGTATTTCATCTATGTATTTTATTGTACTCCTATAGAGATGTATTATTCCTCTATACAGAAGTGTCGTCATTTGTATCGACAAGTGTCGCAAGTGTCGTAACTTGTCGATGGGTTATTAGACCACCATGTGTGGGTTCGGCCCTGATTAAGTTAACCTGGGGTTATTAGGCTGAGTTAGACAAGTCGGCCCCATAGGTTTATTAGGTTGCTCAGAACAAGTATAAATAAAGAGCGAGATCTCTCTATTTGATCACTTCATTACTCACTTATCCATCACTCGGAAAGTGGCGCACATGTGAGGAGGAGGATCAGCTGCTAGGAGGAGTCTATATCTGTGTACTTGGGTTGTACTTTGGTTGTACTATTTCTCTATCTATCTCTGAGGAAGTTGTGGGGTTTTTCACCTTAGGGTTTTCCCCATGAAAACTCTGTGTGTCTATTGTCTCTTATGTTTGCATCTTGTGATGATTGATATGCTTGCTATGATTGATATGCATTGATATACTGTACATGTTATTCTATCAGTAAATATCCTAGATTATATTGAATCAATGCTCGAAAATTAACATGGTATCAGAGCTAACCTGAGAAGAAGACACTGTGCAGTTGCGGAAGCTAGGGATTCTTGTTTTTGGGTTTCTCGCCACACATCTTGGAAAAGAAATATGATAGATTGACTCTCCTCAGCAAGGTGAATCTTTCTGTCCAATCAGAATTCAGTTTTGAGCACTTTCAATTTTGGCCCTAAAAATTAGGGTTTCCACAAAAATAGGAATTTCTAAAATCTGAAGACATAGCTGGAAGCTCCTTGGAAAAATCGAAGTTTAGAGCTTTGGATCGATATTTTTGGCTAGGTAAATCTCTGGAAAACTCAAACCCTAATTCAAGGTCCTCCCTAGTGAACCCGGGAAGACTAAAAGGAATTTCTGAAGGGTGAAGCTTTGCAAATATCAAATTATGAATACACCAGGATGATCAGCTCATCAAGGCGCACCTTTCTATCCTTTCAGAAAGTTGAAATTCACATTTTGAATTTTTAGGGTTTCTCTAACAAACCCTAATCTGGGACTAGATCCAATTTTCAGCAAATCAAGTGGTAAGACCTAAATCTTTTCTATTTCCATTTGAAGTACTCTTTAAGATGTCTCACCACACCAAGCTTGAGGATAAGCTTGAAGGGGCTGATAACTTCCGAGCATGGAAGTATAGGATTGGGTTAATCCTGGAAGAAAATGAATTGGATACTTGCATAAGGGAAGAGGTCCCTGTCCCAGAGGACGAAGAGGATAAATCCCTCCAAAAGAAGAACTTGGTCAAGGCAAAGAGAATCATTGTTGATTCTATCAAGGACCATCTCATCTGCCATGTGTCATCTCTGAAGACACCCAAAGAGATGTTTGATTCCCTATCCAAGCTATTTGAAGGGAAGAACATAAATCGGAAGATGACTCTACGGAATCAATTGAAAGGGGTAAAGCTTCAGAATGGAGAATCCATTCAATCTTATTTTTCTAGGGTCTCCCAGATCAAGGAACAACTCGAAGCTGTGGATGAAATTGTGGACAATGGTGAAGTTGTCATGACCACACTAAATGGCCTACCTAGGTCATGGGATTCCTTTATCCAAGGAATCTGTGCAAGAAAGAAGTTGGTATCCTTCAGCACACTGTGGGAAGAATGCTCACAAGAAGAAGCAAGGCTTGTGGCTCGAGAAGAAAATATGGGGAATGAAGATCAAGCTCTCGCAGCTCACACCAAGGGAAGCAAGTGTAAGAGGGAGAAATCTCATAACAAGAAACATTCTCACCCTCATCACAAGAAGAAAGATCTATCTCATGTTCGATGCTACGAATGTAATGAAATGGGACACTTTGCTTCAAATTGTCCCAAGAAGAAGAAAGACAACAACTTCAACAAGAAGAAGAAGAATAACAAAAGAAGATATCATGCTCATGCTGCTGAGGATGATGAACCTCCCAGGAAGAAAGCTAGAGCAGAAAGTGATGACTCATCTAGTGAAGATGAATATGTTCTAATCTCAGCACTCACAGGTACTATTTCTCATGGTTGTAATGATTGGCTAATTGAAAGTGGGGGTTCTAAACACATGACTGGGTTTAAATAATCTTTTGTAAATCTGCCTAAACATGAATCACCCCATAAAGTGAAACTTAGGGATGATTATCAATACCCTATCAACGGAAGTGGGGAAGCCTCCTACAACCTAGAATCTGGAAAGTACTTGAAGATGAAAGATGTGTTATTTGTACCTGGGCTCAAGAAGAACCTACTCTCCATATATGCATTGGATGCAAAAGGCATGAGGGTTGCATTTGTAGATGGCCAAGTCCTATGTGGCCAAAGGGTAAAACTATTGATGATGCAGTGGTGATTGGAGAGAAAGAGGGAGGATTGTACAAATTGAAGGGACAACCTGAACATGCCATGGTACATGAATCCATGGAGCCAAATGAACTTTGGCATTGAAGGCTTGCACATGTGCACTACAGAGCACTACCAATTGCAAGCAAAGTTGTAGAAGGTATTCCTGAAATCAAGACCAAGCATGAAGGTGTTTGCAAAGGCTGTGCAAAAGGAAAGAACATAAAGAAGGAATTTCCAAGCAGTGAAAGCAAATCAAAAGGAATCTTGGAAATTATCCACTCCGATGTATGTGGTCCGATGTCATCCAGTTCTCTGAGTGGGTATGTTTACTATGTCTCTTTCATTTATGACTTCTCCAGGAAGACTTGGGTTTATTTCTTGAAGAACAAAGATGAAGTGTTTGACAAGTTCAAGGAATTCAAAGCCTTGATGGAAAATCAATCTGATAAGAAAATAAAGACATTCAGATCAGACAATGGCAGAGAATTCACTTCAGGTGACTTCAAGAAGCTATGCAATGATTCAGGGTTTAAGAGGGAGTTGACTGCTCCCTACAATCCACAATAGAATGGAGTTGCAGAAAGGAAGAATAGAACAATCATGGAAGAAGCACGGGCAATGCTGCATGACCAGGATCTTCCTATGCATCTATGGGCAGAAGCAGCTAGGACAGCTGTATATGTGCAGAACAGAACACCTCACAAGATATTGGACAACAAGACATTAGAAGAGGTCTTCTCTGGTAAGAAGTGTGAAGTCAGCCATCTCAGAATATTTGGTTGTCCAATATATACACATGTTCCAAAGGAAAAGAGGACAAAGCTAGATCCTTCAGGAAAGAAGGGTATCTTTGTGGGGTATAGTGAAAGCTCGAAGGCTTACAGAATATACTTTCCAGGGTTCAAGAAGATTGATGTCAGTAGGGATGTGACATTTGATGAAAACTCAGCTTTCATCAAGTCAAGAAAGGAACCTGTTGAAGATCATGAAGAACCAAAGGAAACTAGATTTCAAGATACCACCATTACTGAAGAAATCACAGAAATAGATCGAGAAATTAAAGATCCACAAGAACCTGTAGATCTACCCCATGAGAAGGATTCTCACAAGAGGAAACTTGCATGGGCTAGAGAGCTCATTCAAGATGCAGAAAGGTATGGCATTCCAGAAGAAGAACACAAAGCAAGGAAGAGAACTAGATCTCACACCAGTTATGTTTCCTTACTCTGTGACATTATGAACAAAGAACCTTCCAGTTATGAAGAAGCAGCGGAAAAGAAAGAATGGAAGGATGCCATGATCGAGGAGTATCAGTCGATCATGAAGAATGATGTTTGGGATTTAGTCCCAAGACCTGAAGGGAAGTCAGTTGTGAATTCCAAGTGGATCTACAAGATCAAGCATGCTACAGATGGTAGCATAGAGAAATACAAGGAAAGATTTGTAGCTTGTGGATTCTCCCAGAAAGAGGGAATAGACTATGAAGAGAGTTTTGCTCCTGTAGCCAGGTACACTTCCATCAAATCAGTACTTTCCCTGGCTGTAGTGATGAAATGGAAGATACACCAGATGGATGTCAAGACAACTTTCTTGAATGGTGTAGTCGAGGAGGAAGTGTATGTGGAGCAACCACTTGGTTTTGAGACACATGACAGGAAGTCATATTTGTGCAGACTGAAGAAAGCCTTGTATGGCTTGAAGCAAGCTCCTAGGACTTGGTATGGTAGGATGGACAACTTTCTATCCAGTTTAGGATTTACCAAGAGTAAAGCAGATTCCAACCTTTACTACAAGGTTGAGGAAGGCAATCCAGTGATACTACTTATGTATGTGGATGACCTATTTGCTACAGGAGAAGATAGTTTGATTGCGGATACCAAGAGGAAGCTTGTTGCCGAGTTTGAGATGAAGGAATTGGGGATGATGCACTATTTTCTAGGCATGGAGGTGTGGCAGAGTGCATATGGAATCTCCCTTGGACAAGGGAAGCATGCAGTAGAGATCTTGAAGAGGTTCGGGATGATGGACTGCAAGGCCATGGCCACACCTATGGCATCGAACCTGAAGCTTTTGTGCGATGCTCATCTGATCCGATTGATGTCATGATGTATCGTCAGATGATTGGATCCTTGATGTACCTGACAAACATGAGACCAGATATTTGCTTTGCAGTGAACACATTGAGCCAATTCCTAACGGATCCCAGAGGTGTTCACCTGGTTGCTATAAAGCATATTCTGAGGTACCTGAAGGGTATAGTTGACTATGGGCTCAAGTATGATGCGAATCAAACGTTTAACCTACAGGGTTATGTTGATTCAGATTGGGTAGGCAGTGCTGCAGATAGGAAGAGCACTTCTGGGTGCTACTTCAATTCGGGATCAAGTGTGATATCTTGGTTTAGTAGGAAGCAATCCTGTGTAGCACTGAGTACAGCCAAGGCAGAGTATGTTGCAGCATGTTCGGCTAGTTGTGAGGCAGTATGGCTCCGGAAGCTACTGTCTAAGTTATTTGATCTCCAGCTAAAGGCTACTGGTATCTTTTGTGACAACCAGAGTTGTGTGAAGTTGTCTAAGAACCCGGTGTTCCACGACAGGTCGAAGCACATTGAGATCAAATATCACTATATCAGGGATATGGTGCAGAGAGGAGCAGTAAAGCTCCTGTATGTTGTGACGGATGAGAAGGTTGCAGATGTGTTGACGAAACCACTAGCCAGAGTGAAGTTTGAGTACTTCAGAGAGAGGCTTGGTGTTCTTCAGATTGACGACACTTCGAGGAAGAAGTGATGGACACATTTGCAGGAGCCATTCCAAGCATGATGAGAGGAGGATCCTTCCCATGGCTGTGGATGTAAGTGTTGGATGATGAGCATCGGGATGATGCTCCAGTTACTACTCTATATATATGGATCAGTTGGATGCTTTGATCAGTTTGATCCTGTATTTGTATATGCATCATGTTGGATGCTTGATATATTTGTATATGCATCATGTTGGATGCTTGTTATGATCAGTTGGATCATGTATATGTATATGCATCATGTTGGATGCGGGATATGATTAGTTGGATCATGTATATGTATATGCATCATGTTGGATGCAGGATATGATCAGGTAGATCATGTATCAAGTGGATACTTGTATGATTAGGTAGATCATGTATTTTTTTGTGTATGTATCAGGTGGATGCATTGTATGATCAGGTAGATCATGTACTTATGTATGTATATCAAATGGATTCATTTGTATGATCCAATAGATCATGTGTGATGATATGTAGCAGGTAGATACTTTGTATGCATCAGATGGATATACTACTTGATCAGGATGATCATAAATGATGGGCTTCAGAATGTTGCTCCAGATGATATGCATCAGGTTGATACTATGATGATGATCAGGTTGATCATGTGATGATGTACATCAGGATGATGTATGGTGAGTATCGGTTTGATACTCTGTGGCCGTGGACAGGTTGTGCAGGTAGCATAGAAAAGGTCCTTTAAAATCTGGACAAGTAGAGCGGTGTGCTTGTAACATCCTGGGATGCTCTATCGAGATCCAGACAAGTAGAGCGGTGTGCTCGTAACATCCTAGGATGCTATGAGTAGGTTTTGCTACAGTTTCGCATAGAAAAGATCCTTTAAAATCCGGACAGGTAGAGCGGTGTGCTCGTAACATCCTGGGATGCTCTATCGAGATCCAGACAGGTAGAGTGGTTTTCTCGTAACATCTTGGGATGCTCTGAGTAGGTTTTGTGAAAGTTCACATAGAAAAGATCCTTTAAAATCTGGATAGGTAGAGCGGTATGCTCATAACAGCCTGGGATGCTCTATCGAGATCCAGACAGGTAGAACAGTTTGCTCGTAACATCCTGGGATGCTCTAAGTAGGTTTTGTGAAGGTCAACATGTAAAATATCCTGGGAGATCTGATAGGTTGAGAAGTGTGCTCATAATCAGTCCTGGGATGCTCTTTCGAGGTTTTGTTGAGGCACATAATCAGTCCTAAATATTCCACAGTATGGCCAGTGATGATGAAGACCTACAGGTGGCGGGCCTACATCCAGTATGAAAAAGGACTGGCTCTGTAGAACTTCCTATGACAAGTAGATCAGAGATTGATTGAGATAGCAGAAGCAATGACGATGATGATGATTCGCTAATGATGATCTAGAGAAGAAGACTTGTGTTAGCAAATATGTGTTGAGAAATACCTTCCTATTTAAGAGGGAGTGTTGATGTATATGTAACTTCGGAATGTATTTCATCTATGTATTTAATTGTACTCCTATAGAGATGTATTATTCCTCTATACGTAAGTGTCGTCATTTGTATTGACAAGTGTCGTAACTTGTCGATGGGTTATTAGACCACCATGTGTGGGGTCGGCCCTGATTAAGTTAACCTGGGGTTATTAGGCTGAGTTAGATAAGTCGGCCCCATAGTTTTATTAGGCTGCTCATAACAAGTATAAATAGAGAGCGGGCTCTCTCTATTTGATCACTTCATTACTCATTTATCCATCACTCAGAAAGTGGCGCACATGTGAGGAGGAGGATCAACTGCTAGGAGGAGTCTATCTCTGTGTACTTGGGTTGTACTATTGCTCTATCTATCTCTGAGGAAGTTGTGGGGTTTTTCACCTTAGGGTTTTCCCCACGGAAACTCTGTGTGTCTATTGTCTCTTATGTTTGCATCTTGTGATGATTGATATGTTTGCTATGATTGATATGCATTGATATACTGTACATGTTATTCTCTCAATAAAGATCCTAGAGTATATTGAATTAATGCTCAAAAATTAACAATAATGTTGTCGATGATTGTTCCAGGTATGGACCCTGCAGTTTTTTTTTAAGTAGTTCTATCTCATTTGTCGTATTTTTGTCGCATAATGTCATATATATATATATATATATATATTTAATGTTTTTCTATTGTGAAATATGGTTTAATATATGTAATCTAAATGGTACGTCTCATATTTATATTTTTTATATGTTCATATCAATCAGGTAAGTACCAAGTGAAAGATATGAATGTATATCGAACCTCTTATTGACGAGCTACTGAAGTTATGGAATGGCACCACTATGTATGACATATCTAGACCAATACGACAAAGGAAATTTCAATTCCATGCAATGCTTGTATGGACAATACATGACGCCCCAGGGTTAACCCATTTCTATGGTATGTAATTATAAGTTCCACTTTATTTGCAAAAAGTTATATGAACTACTAGTTAATATACTACGCACGCATGTTTTTCTAAATAATCTAGTCATTTTGTATATAATTATAATTGACATAGATATTCCATCTCTTTATGTAGGTCTTCAGACAAAGGGGAAATTTGCATGTCCAGTTTGTGGTCCTAAGATCAAATCTCGTCGTTCAAAAAGCTTAGGAAAGGAGGTGTTTGATGAGTATAGGCACTTCCTCTATAAGAATCACAGGTATCGAACTACCAAAAAACATATGTTCAATGGCAAGCAAGAGACTGCATTAAAACCGCAGAGAATGACACCTCGCCTATGGAAGTTGCAATATAATAGAAATCGTCAAGGTACATATAATGAATCATCGTATATGATATGTTATATTGTGTGTTTTTTACTGTAATTGACATTAATTTATGTAATTTCATGATTGTCGTCCATGTGATCATGAAGGAATTAATGGGCTTCCACGACGAATGAAAAGTTATCCTAGACAATTCAGTAGGTTGCCCTACTATGAGCACCTACAAATTGCTCATCTATTTGATACAATGCATATCCGAAAGAATGTGACCGAAACATTATGGTGAATATTGGATGGAAGGAGTGACAAAGAAAAAATTGTCAAAATTTGCAAAGACATTCAAGATAGAAACCATGCAATGAAAGACGTCATCCAATTTCATAGCAACGGAGAGCAAATTAATATAAACTCACTTCCATGGATGCTAACGGACCAGCAAAGTAATGTTGTAAAAGAATTCATTCGAAAAATTAAATTTCCCACCAGATTTTGTGCAAACATGAAGAATATCATAACAAAGAAAGGTGATTTCGCGGGGGTGAAAAATCACGATTGGCATGTCTTCATGAAGGTAATTATTATGGTATAGATTTAATTATTTTTTTTCCTATTACAGTGAATATGGTTGGTATATTTTTTATTTTTCTACTCTTTGTTGATAAAATGAAACTATTTGTATATTATTGTTACAGTATGTTCTACCTCTCTCTATCCCAGACAACTTCGACAACAATGTCAAGCAAATAATATATAGTCTCGGGAAATACATGAGGTAAGTGGTGATTTTTTCCATGCACTTAGTATTTGTTTAATTCAACATAGAAATTATATTTGATTTTCGTTCTGTAATTCATGATGTTACAGAATATATTGTTTTTTTCTTTAATCTCTTGATTTGGTTGTCATGTCACTTGTAAATGGTTTTCATCTAAAGAATTCCATAAAGAAGACATAAAGTATTGGAGGAGAGAAATTCCTCGTCTCATGTGTGAAATGCAGAAGCATCTACCTTCAGCATTTTTCAATGCACAAGAACACTACCTCATACACCAAGTTGAGGAGATTGAACTGTGTGGACCTACGCACTCAAGGTCCATGTGGATGGTTGAGAGGCACTTGAAATTTATGAAGGGTTTGGTCATACAACGAGCATATGTTGAGGGTTATATGATGGAGGGATATATGGTATACCAAAACATGTTGTATATTAGTGAATATCTTCCTAAATTAGCAGAAAAGATCAATTTACGTCGCATTTGTGACCCATAATCCAATAAGAGTTTCGAAGGGGAGTACCCGAAGGGGAAAGGTAGATCAAGGAAGGTGGAAGGTAATATAACACATTCTTATACTCAGTATTTTGCATAAATTTATGCTGTAATATACTTTGTTAAATTACTATATTACATTTGTATTGAATTTTAATTTTATTGTCATGAAGCAGTTGGTTGAGAGTGGGATGCAATTCATTTATACATCGCAAACAATCTTGACTGGATGAAGGTATGGATCGAACGATGTCAACAATCTGGTCATGGAATATCATGGGAAGGTGTGGCTTCATTGGTTAAAGTTGCACATCGCAATGGAGACACCAATCTAACACAAAGGGAAATAGATTTAGCAAGAGTTTTAAAAGATAAGAAGGTAAGCATATTAATCATCCACACTATTTTTTTTTGTAAAAAATAATGTCATTGTACGTCATGCTGTTTTTTCATTTTATGGCATTATAAACATGCACTAGTTAATCATAAATATTAGATCATTATGTAATCTTTTCCTGTATGGCTTGTTGTAGGTAAAACACCATAAGGCTATGTGGTGCAATGGATGTAGATATCGAATCAAAAAGTTGGATGAAACAAAGAAAACATCTGATTGAAGGATATCTGCAGTCTTTGAGGTGACCAATGTTTCTTCTAGAAGTGACAGACATCCAAAACTCTCTGAAAATCGATACTATGGGTATCTGGAAGACATTCTTCAGTGTGACTTTAACTCCTTCAAGGTATTTCTGTTCGTTGTCAAATAGTACAGGTGTCGATTGAGTCAACGTGATCCCGATAAAACAATAATTGAACATGATAATGGATTTACCATGGTAAATACAAGGTTGTTTGAGCCAGGAACGGATCCCTATGTTCTTCGAACCCAATGTGAACAAGTATTTTACTCTGAGGTTCCAGGTAGAGCAGTTTGGTCATTTGCTGTGAGACACGATCCAAGGGGAAGGCCGGTAAAGTATAAAATAGATGAAGGTAATGAAGATGTTCTCGAAGAAGAAGACATCGTAGAAGATGATCATGTTCTTGAAGAAGATGTCGAAGAACTTATTGAATCAAATGACATATCAAACAATGTCCATGAAGATGATATCAACGATGACATGATGATTGTAACTGACATTGACAACGAGGATGATATGGCCAATCCTTACAATGTTGAATCTGGATCATCGGATGATAGTACAGACGATGACTCAGATGAAGAAGATGATGAAGACCATTAAAGTTTATGAGGTATGCAGTAATAATAAATTAACTGTTTCTTAGTGAGTTTCCATTTTCCAGTATGATATAATTAGTAACATTACTTGTTATAGAGTATGTCAAAAAATACATTTAAAGTTTTTGTACATAGATATTTTTGTCAGGTTATGGGGAATTGAGAGTGATGTGAGGGGGGGGAGGGGCCATAAGAGCTTCCACCTTCATGTGGTTGGCCCTGTTTAGTAGAGAATATTAAATTATTCTCGAAATAGAGAGAAGCTTAGTAAGGAAATGCACAATTATCAAGACTCAAACATCATCATCATCATCATCATCATCATCGCCATCATCTTCATCATCATCATATTTTTCTTCTTCATTGACATCTTCATCATATTGATCATCATCTTCATCATTGTCATCATCACCATCATCATCATCATCGTCGTCGTCGTCGTCGTCACGACCACCATCACCATCATCATCATCATTGTCATCATCATCATCATCACCATCTTCATCATCATCATCATCATCATCGTCGTCATCATCATCTTCATCATCACCATTCTTCATCATCATAATCATCATCGACATCGCCATCATCACCATGGGAGCATCAAAAACCATACCTATAGATTAAATAATGTGCTACATGGGGCCAACGTTGAAATTTCTTAAATATTTGTTGGCTTGGACTGAAATTCCGCATGGTTAGTCAAGACGCATGCATTGACGGTGTGGGAGGGTTTCCGGACTCAAACATGACTGACACCAACCATTGGAGCATCAAAAACCATACCTATAGATTAATTAATGTGATACAATATGGGGCCAACGTTGAAATTTTTTAAATATGTGTTGGCTTGGACTGAAATTTGGCATGGTTAGTCTAGACGCATGCATTGACGGTGTGGGAGGGTTTCTAGACTCAAACATGGCTGACAATAACCATTGCAGCATCAAAAACCATACCTATAGATTAAATAATATGATACATGGGGCCAATGTTGAAATTTTTTAAATATGTGTTGGCTTGGACTGAAATTTGGCATGGTTAGTCTAGACGCATGCATTGACGGTGTGGGAGGGTTTTCAGACTCAAACTTGGCTAACACTCACCATTGCAGCATCAAAAACCATACCTATAGATTAAATAATGTGATACATGGGGCCAACGTTGAAATTTTTTAAATATGTGTTGACTTGGACTGAAATTTGGCATGGTTAGTCTAGACGCATGCATTGACGATGTGGGAGGGTTTCTATACTCAAACATGACTGACAATAACCATTTCAACATCAAAAACCATACCTATAGATTAAATAATGTGATACATGGGGCCAACGTTGAAATTTTTTAAATATGTGTTGGCTTGGACTGAAATTTGGCATGGTTAGTCTAGACGCATGCATTGACGGTGTGGGAGGGTTTCTAGACTCAAACATGACTAACAATAATCATTGCAGCATCAAAAACCATACCTATAGATTAAATAATGTGATACATGGGGCCAACGTTGAAATTTTTTAAATATGTGTTGGCTTGGATTGAAATTTGGCATGGTTAGTCTAGACACATGCATTGACGGTGTGGGAGGGTTTTCGGACTCAAACTTGGCTGACACTCGCCATTGCAACATCAAAAACCATACCTATAGATTAAATAATGTATCTTTTTTCTACTATAGGGTTTATCATTTGTTATTTCTCTTGTATCTTTTTTGCACTATCTTCATTTAAATCTCAATTGCTATCAAATTAGATAACAAACATTTTGGTCTCTTCATTAAGAAATATGGTAACATCATTGATGGAACTTATTTATTTGCTTTTCCATTCATGTTTACATTGTTTTTCAAGTTACCTATAAATGTAACTTCAGTAGTGTGATTTTTATGGTGTTAACATATAAACATGTGGAAATGGAATCAACCCTAAGTCAAGTGGAGCCTTGCAACTTGCTACATGTTTGAGTCTCGAAAATCTTCCTTTGAAATTTAATAAGAACACCAAAGAAGTTTGTTAATGGTTGGATCTGAGAATTTTCTAGGTGCGATTAATTAAGATATTTGGGCTCTAAGACAATTAATGTATCTACCTCTATGTTGAAATCGTTTTCCACGCTGATGTAGTCCACCACCTTCCTTATTGTCTTACCAAAAGGCATGAGAATGTGGAAGAAGGCGTAAAATTACGTAATTCACCTTCAAAGAGTGCCTTGCAATCACATTGGTAAGGAACCATAAGAAGATCACAAAAATCCAATGTGTCACATCCCCATTTAGTGTCAATTAAAGACTTATATGGTAAATTTAATATGAGACTTACTTATAGTTGTCTCTTACTCTTTGCGTATTGACACATTTTATATTTTATGGTTGTCTCTGTGCCTTGACCCAATTGATATTATAAGGTGCGGAGGTGTATGCACAATAATCCTTAGTTATGAATATGAGATGAGGATTTAAAGAGAAGAGTATGTAAGGACAGGTAATTTTTATATGTATTTTCGTGGTAACTGCCGAGGACAAATGTGGTGAGAAACCACAAGCGTTTGGAAGGACGAAGGGAGATTACATCATGATCATGCCACTTATAAAATTGAAGACTCTTCATGAGACAAAATTGTTTTTTTAATTTTATTAATAACCATTATGGTGCTTTGGTCCAAATGATTTTCTAACTCATTGTTTCTCCATATAGTGTGCCAAGTGCCACCTCTCTATATCAATGCATAATAATAAAACTTAATATAAAACAATACAAAATAAAATATTATAGAAGAAAAAAAAACAAAATAAAAACAAACTATATATAATACAAAAAAAATCACTTATCATTTCACTTTCGATTTGACACGCCCCCATTTCACTTTCAATTCGACACCAGGAGGAGCTCTGTAACTCTATGAAACCTGAAGCGGAGATCTGGAGGAGAGAATGATTTGATACCCCATTTCAATTCGATGCGTGCGATCGGGAGAGGTGCTCTGCAATATCAATTTTTAAACTCTAAACAATTTCAATCCGACACAGAGGAGCTCGAGAAGGCAGATATGTCCTCGATATGTCTATGAATTATATGTTTAATGCGTACATGTGCTTGTCATATACAATGATATCTTTTCCAGGATTGCTTTCATGTTTGCCTTTAGGACAATACCGCACTGAGCCGTGACCTTTATTAGGCTGTTATGCGCCTGCTAGAACTGGACCGTGACTTTTAGGGCTGCGTTGTGACCTGTGTAAGCCTGCTAGGAGCTCCGTGAAAGCTGTGTTGTAGGAAGCTATCACCTCTGCCCAGCTTGTAGAGGGAATTCGTGACTTGTCCAAGACTGTAGAAGGCTGTCGTGACTTACATAATTGGACCGTGACTTCTAAGGCTGCGTTGTGACCTGTGTAATCCTGCTAGGAGTTTCGTGAAAGTTGTGTTGTAGGAAGCTATCACCTCTACCCAACTTGTAGAGGGAATTCGTGACTTGTCTGAGACTATAGAAGGCTGTCGTGACTTGCTTCAGCTTGTAGAAGGTTGTCGAGACTAGTGTTGAGCTTATTAGGGCTGGTCCGTGACTATTGATGATTCTTCTTGGGCTGCCATAAGCTTATTTTGTTGGGTCGTGACCATGTTGACCCTGTATGGGCTGCAGTGACTGTTCTGTGTTTTTATGTCCTTACTGGTACCTATCATGACTGTTTCAAAGTCTATTCAGTGGGTTGTGTCCTTGCTAGTGCTTACAGTGACCCTTGTTGAGTATGTCATGACCATTCAAAGAGTGCCCTTGCACATTCTCAACTCTTTGAGGTTGCTACTGTTGTATCAAGGTGCCATTGTCTGAGGGTGTATGGTTTAATGCTTCCTCGTTGTTATTTGATTGTTGTATGACTGTCCTAAAGACTGTCAGTTATTGCAGAAAGGGTTTGAAGTTTTCATCCTCATTTATGGACTGTTTTAGTTAACACTTTGAGTTATGTACTTGTCTAACTCTACCCTACATCAACCTATCTATCTCTCTTAGGAATGTCCATTGTTACTTTACTGACTTGTCTCCTAAGAGACATAGTCTAATCTAAAAAATATATCTGATTATAAGGATATCCTAAGAGACAAAGTCTGATTCGAAAAATATATCTGATTATAAGGAAGGTCTAAACCAGCATTACTGATGCTAGTTGTTAGTTCTGTTTAACTTGTTCATTACTTTATTAATGTTGTTGTTATTTATTGTCCTTATCTACTTCAACTTTAACATAGGGACCTTTGGGAGTGTTAAAGTTGAAAGAGATGAAAATTATGTTTAAATTTATCTTACCTTGTCACAATTGCACTATTTTGTTTCTAGCATTGATTTAGGAATTTATTTATGCATTAAAGTATAAATATTTTAATTTTATGCTCCAAACCCTAACCTAACCCAATTTTCAACTCATACAACAAGCTGTAGCCTCTCCTCAGCAGACCTTAGTCCCAAAACAGTCCCGAAGTAGTACTTTTTGTAAACTAAAACCATCATACTTTGAACTTTCCTCAAGTCTTGGCATGGAAGCAGCCTCCATTCCATACTTACTCTTATTGACAACATGTATGGAGAGATATCAAACTTCATTTTAACTTGAGAAATTTATGGGTCAAAGGCACTTTGGTTGAATGTTTACATGAGTTATTTTCTTGTCGTTATCTTAGAGGCCACATATTGACCCCCTATTTGATTTGTTGGGGAGTTTGGTTGCTTCAAAATGCTTGCATTCTAGAAGAAAAGTGAACCCCCACATTTAGTTTTTCAACTCCAATGGTAGATCCATTTAAATTATATTCCCTGATTGTAGTTTTGAAGGTTCGGTGTGTTATTAGTGATGTAGCAGTGAATCCAAATATGACTTGGAGTTTTTTTCATGGGGCCTGTCAAGGCCCCATAGAGTAGTGCAAGATCAGGTTTTCTCTATATATCTCTGATAGCCATTTCTTCATAGATAAATCCTACTTGGGGGCTAGGAAAAACAATATGGGTGAGTTCAATTTGCTCTTCTATCTTTTGAAATTTGTTGCAGAATTGGGTCTCACCTAGATTCAAGTCATACGGTCTGCGTGTTAAATAACTTAGCAAAAAATTAAAGATCAATCTGGTATGGATGTCGACCAAATCATCATCCTCTTTAAATTGCCCTGACTCTATAAATTAGATTGCCCTGATATGCGAAGGATTAGGTTGATAACTATACTACGGCTAAAAATTGCCCTGTATATAAATTAAATTGCCCTGTCTATAAATTGACATATCCTTCCGTGTAGATTATAAAAATTGCAATTAGGTCAAGTTCTCCTTACATGGTTTGGATAAAATTGAAAGCTTCAATTTTCATACAATTAGAAAAGTTTGGGCAATGTAGAATGTGAGGAATGAGAATGTATCAATCATTGCCACCATATGAGTTTTGACAGTACGATTAATTGGCCCCATCCCATTATGAAGTAGAACCATGTGAGATAGATCCTATAACACCATTAGCATCATGATATAAGGAAAATCGAAGTTTTGTTTTCCGTCCAGGCTGCTTGAAGATGATAATTGCCAGAAAGTGGCCCCATGGTACAAAGTAACGAAACATTTGACGGATTGGAAACTTATATATATATAAGGAATAGAATTATATAGGCCTAAAATTACGGTTGGTGCCATTGCGGTCAAATTTAAATCAATTTGTAAGCCCCCTCGACGGAAAACGGAACTTCGATTTTGCTTACCCATTTTTGTTGTTCTGGTTTAGGAAATATTTCAAGCTATTATGGTTTGTTTTAAAGTCTTCATCTTCTTAAAATTGACTTTCATTGTATCATTCATCAGGGTTAGTAAATTCATAAAAGGTAAGCATACATCATCATACTTCAGACTTCAATCAAACCATCATGACTTGGATTGTGGCAATTTTAGTCTTCGACTAAGGTAGTACTGTAGCAGCTTTAACACTTAGAATATAGTAGCTTGGGGGCATTGATGTCAAGGTACTCAATGCAAGTTAAAGGGGAAATGATTAGTATTGCTAATGATGTAAAAGTAAAGGATGTATTGCTCATGATTAGGATACTCTTGTATTTATAGTCATAAAAAAACAAGTTGTGGTATAGCTTTCCCAGTTGTGGTTACTATTTTTTTATTAAGCTCATGAAGATTTATATGCAATTTATTGTTTCTACTATCCTTGTGTTTTTGTGAAGAATGATTGAAGAATGTTATAAGTGTTCATAGAGAATTATGAACATGGATATGTACAATTCCTTATATTTATTATCAGTTTGTTTTATGTGATGAATTCATTTGCATGACTTGAGTATATCTGAAGCTCTCCTTGAGGTCCCATGAATGAACTTGAACACTTGTTGCATTCATTTAATTTGAATGAGTAGTTATAGTTTGAAAGAACTCTCTCCTTACCTTAGCTAGCATTCATTGAAAGGAAAGGCTTATTTTATTCATATGCATTTGCATGGTTTGAATCAGTCATCACACCACAAGTTGCACTTCCATCACCCGATTGAGTAATACAACCATTAAAATTTAACTCGTTAACTCAACACACTTTAACCTCGCTTGAGGATAAAAAGAATTTTTTAGATAGGTAGGACACCGGGGATGGGCATCCAAAAAATTTCCCCTTGTCATTATCATCCGAGACATGGTTGTTGTCCTCTAGGGTGCTAAAATCCTCTTGTACTTGTTGACACGGTCATCGACCAGTTTGTGGAGGGGCCTCCTGTTGTTTCAGGGGTTAAACCACAACGAGATCGAGAACCGGACGCATTCTGTGGAATGTCGCACTCCGCTTAGCCCTAAGGCAACATCAATCATTGTATTCCTTGTATTCTCCGGCCACCATACTGGTGATACAAGGGTGATAAGGCAGAAGCACCGAAAACCTTTTCCAACTTGTCATGAACGAGGTAGCTTAGTGACTTTTCTACTAGTGCTCTTTTACCGAGGATCCCTTTCAGTAGAGGGATATCCTTCCATTATTGGTCTCTCATTTTGTATTGTTCGACTTGGATTTCATCACCTTGCGAAGGATACAACTTGTTGAGGTCTCCAGCTCTTAGTTAGGAGGTTTTGCTTTCTATTTCATCTTTTTAGAGGGTCTTTTTCTTTTTAGTGCTACTTGTTGGCATTCTGGCCACTTTTGTTTTAGCTCACTTACTGTGACACTGTTCCCAATACATTTTTTTGAGCTTATCTGATGATGTGTGATGTCCTCTTCTCCTAGGTCTTCGAGATGGTTGAGTTAGACGGTCTTCTCAAGGGACTGAACACCTCTTGATGGAGACACTAATGCTTGACCTTAGGAGTAGTCTAGAGTACCACGTGATCACATCATCTGTGTGGGCTTTTCCGTTTACTGTGATGATGGTCTTTCAGGTTATATGGAACAATGGTACATTTGAGAGAGAGATGATTGGTACGTTGTACCCCACCTTGGTTGATTTTCTTATGGTCCTTTCATTTTGTCGATAATATTTGTGTGGTACCTTGCCTTTTACCTTTTGGGTCTCTTACTCATATTGGTATATCTTTTGATTTGTACCACCTTTTATGTTTTTGGTCTTTTGGGTACTACGGTAGTTTGTACACATTTGAGGTACACAGCCTAATATGTCCAAGTTGTTATGAGTCTTTATACCTTTTGGTGGTCCTATTTGAGTTACAAGAGGTAGTTACAAGGAGCTATTGCATATAAGAGGTAGTTACAAGGAGCTATTGCATATATTTGACATTATTTGACCTTCCATCTCTTTGGCATATCAAATAACAAGTAGTTACAAGGAGCTATTGCATATAAGAGGTAGTTACAAGGAGCTATTGCATATATTTGACATTATTTGACCTTCCATCTCTTTGGCATGTCAAATAACAGGTAGTTACAAGGAGCTAATGCAATATATATTTTACCTTATTTGTACCTTCCCCACTATGGTTGATTTACTTTTGGACCTTACACCCTGTTGTTTATTGGTCTTTTGGTAGCTTGTCCTTTCATTTTGGTCCTTTCATTTTTTTGTGGTACCTTGCCTCTCACCTTTTGGGTCTTTTATTGATCTTGAGTTATCTTTTGAATTGTACCACCTTTTTTGTTTTTGGTCTTGTGGATATAACTATGGTAGATTGTCCACATTTGAGGTACTACGCCCCCTTAGTCCCAAGGGTTATGAGTCTAATTTATACCCACTCTTTTCTTTTTTACTTGTACCTTACTGGTTGGTTTTTTTACCCTTTGGTTGGTCCTTGTACCTTACTGGAGGCCGTGAGTCTCTTTGGCCTCAGTCTACTGGCTGTCAGCTCATCTTTATTGTGATTGTACTAATCCTTTTGACTGTCATTGACTTTCTTTGATTGACCGTACCAATATAGCCAATCATCTCTCTCTCTCTAGTTTGTACTAACCCTATAATAGGGTCACTTGGTTCCTAAAGTTGACTGGCCTCTAAGAGGCACAGTCATTTCTGAAAGTAACTCTTCTGAGTATATTACAGGAAACGTCTACACCCAGGTAATTAAATATGTTTTGGTTATAAGACTTAATTAGTAATTAAAGTGTTGGTAATCAAATACATGGTAAATAATTTGAATTAAGTAGTTAAGGCTTGTCCTGTCATACAAAATTGTTGGTAATCAAATTATATTTGTTGGTAAAGAATTTTAAGAGTGGTGGAACTCGACCTCGACTGAACTTGTGAGGAAAATTATCTTGGATAATAAGTGTCCTAACAGAAAAATGAGTAGAACTATGACTTTATTGCTTGAACCATGACCTTATCATAACTATAACAGATTGCTCCAGACTTCCATTTGTGAGCTAAACAACACAATAAAATTTGTAACAACAAAAGGAAAGTTTGCAATATGGGAAGCATTGTTATGATGTTATAACTGTACTATTCATAAGCACATTTCTAGGAAAGCAAAAAGCATTCCTGACTTTATAAAAAGAGAATATTTGACACAGAAGTGTGTTGTTAATTTTTAAGAAGCGGGCCTAAAGCAAGCGAGCCTGAAACAAGTGATCCTGGTGCAAGCGAGCATAAGGCAAGTGAGCGTAGAAGTTCAAAGCGGAATCCAGTGGGCCCATAATCCACAAGTAAACATGAAAATCTCTGCTTGGACTGGAGGAAAAAATCATATCTATACTATCAATGATAATATGAGTTGGTTGGATTATATGCAATACTGGAAACCTAGGTGGGAGTTTAGACATGCTGAAGTATTAGATGCTAACTTACAAGGATCTGATGCTTTTATTAGACTAGTGCTGGAACTCAGAAGAATGCCTATGGGATCTAGTATTGACGTACCAGAGATGATTTACAACAACTCCTTCAGAAAAACAGCTGATGCAAGCAATTAGTTAACTCACCTATACCATGATCTCAACCTAATATCGACGGAGGGCTCTACACCTCACCTCGGACTACGACTAGAACAACAATACTACTATATTAACCGGATACATTCTTTGGAAGCATGGCCACATCAAGATGCTAATCTCCGGTTTCCAAGTACTACACACACTTATGAAAAATATAAAAAATTATGGTGGAAATTCTTGAGAAAAGAAAATAAAGATAGAACATATTATACCATGCTAAAGTTTGGACCTCAAATGACACATATCCATGAGGATCCTGCATGGTTCGTCCCTGATTGGACTAGAGACTGGTGGTGGTCATTCGGCATCAACCTGACAACATTAGATCCAGGTGCTATTTATAATCTAAAATGGGAAGTTGGAGAATCTCTCGAACAGGTCAAATATATTCTGCAGACAAAGCTTACTGAGGCTCAAATCCTTCGCTACTACGTTAAAAACGAACGACAGTGGCTTGTCAAAACCCACATAGACGTCCACATGCATCAGAATAGACGTGTGGTCCTGAGGTTTGTTTATTCAGAGGCATGGGTTTTTGAATCCAACCTCTTTCGAGAATTGTATGGTCCCCCATACTTCGATGAGTTGTAAATATCTCAAAAGTATTTGGCTATGAGTGGGACCTATCCATTCAAATTGTCATAAAGATTGAAAATAAAGTCTTTGTAACTATGTCATGATAATATAAAGAAAGCCCTACTTTTCTCTTTGTCAATATGATTGAAAATCTATGTTATGTATTAAATACCCTAAGTCAATATTACAAGTAATTGTCCAAAGGCAGCATTAGTTGGGAGTATGACTGAAAGCTACCATTTTTCAAAATAGCTTACATGTTTACGGTTCCGTTTTTGCTTGATTCAATTACTTTCAGTCATCTAAGAAGACCATGCTTGAATAAGATTATACAAGTTCCACAACATTACATAAAATATTGTTTTTGAAGATTTGTGAACACTTATTAACCACTTAAAAGATCTTACTTTTATATTTTTGGTTGCAGCCCGATGAATCGTTGTATGAAACAGCATTAGAAGAATGTCCAGTAGATCCTAAAGTGGCTAAGATCCTTAAAGATGATAGACAAACTGGTGAAGCCACAAACCGGTTTACGATGATAGACAAATTGTTGGAAAAATATACTGCGGAACTCGTTTCTCTGCTTATCAAGTTTCCGCAGACAAGTGAGAACCTAGCAAGGATTGAATTGTTGGAACGGAAACCTGAATCCTTGGAAGTAAGTTGAGGAATCTTGATTCATAAAATAATTCATTTATAACTTTATAGTTTTCTCTTTTATATGATAGTACTGAACATGTAAGACGTGGTTTGTATTTACAGAATTATCAGAAAACACACAATAGTGGTGGAGGAGATGTTGGCCGTAGCGAAGCTCGTGGAGAGATGTGGCATCATGAGCAAACGACTCCACATACTACACCGACTCCTTCACCATTGTTGTCGACTGAACAGTCAGCAACACGTTCTGACACACCACGGACCCCAACTGTGAGCGCACCGACCGCTAGTGACCGATGCACACCGGATCATCCATCAGAAGAGGTCGACAACGAGAATCTTGGTAATATTGATATCGACCTAGTTGCATTTCCAGGATCTTCCCGTGTCACTAGCACGAGAACAATGGAGGTAACATTTTTGGTCGACGCCGATCTCATCCCAATAAAGCTCGATAAGGTCCCAGGTAATTAATATACGTTGATCAAGTTACTGTTTATAAATTCATTGCAATATACCGATAAAACATTTTCTTTCAACTAATTATGATCATGGCATGATCGTTTCGTAGGAAATTATGTTTTCTATAAACAAATGAATGGCATGTGCCTGGAGATATTCGGGCCCACCATCCAAGAAAGGTGGGATAAACAACAGAAATGTTTAAAAAATGAACTCATGCATCGGTTGGTTGGCCTGTTCAGAGACAAAACCTTTAATAAAGTTGAGGTCATGAAAAAGGCTTGTCAACATGTGAAGTTTGTCCGAGACCAATATAGGACACACCTTGAAAAAAACCCTAAGTATGAGCGCCCTCCAATGATTTCACCAATGGAGTGGAGAGCTCTAGTGGATGATGGAAAGGAGAGGGCTCAAAGAAGAGAAGGAAAGATAACACCAGGCACAGGGAGGTATGCAATACTTTCCACAATGTAATTCAAAACCTTATTATTATTGAATATTTCTATATCGAACTTGGAACATCTAACGTATTTCAACACTTGCATAGGCTGCCAGACACATCAAAGGCCACAAAGGCAAGAGTTGAAAAAATAGGTCAGCACAAGCTTGGGCCTGGTGGTTATTCCAATTTTGCGGCACGATTTGTAAGTTTCGAAAAACCAATAATGCATGCAAATAATAAATTGCAAATTATTTTTTGTTTTATTGCACTAGAAAAATTTAATTAACGACGTTATGCAAATATGCAGGCCGAACAATTCAATGAACAGCCCACTGAGGAAGACATGAAGCTTGGCTTCAAGGAAGGTTTTGGAGCTGTTGTTGAACGACGAAAAAGCTTGTCTGGCCAGACACAGTCTTCTGGTACCAATACATCCGGTGCATAGGTAAATAGAATCTATATACTTTATTGAATATTAACCGCTTGTGCAATATATTCGTTATAAATACTTGAAAAACAATATTGACTCTATTTTGAGCGGGAAAGCAATGATCCCCCTAATGTCGAGGAGGGAGAACAACAAATCGAAGATCATGCTTCTAATCCTGGTAATGAATTTATTCATATGCTAAAATTTTATGTATAGCATTGCAAATGGTGAACATTAATGGTAGTTCACCATATTTCAACTGCATAGCATGTAGAGGGTGAAACTGTACAGGTTGAGCCTGGACAAGAACATGAACTACATGATGTGGCCACACCAGGTAAAAAAACACCTCTGTAATGTTTTTTTTAAATGAAATATTTGTCATTACAATATCAAAATACAAAGATGTAACATT
Organism: Larix kaempferi; assembly: GCA_027924585.1. Taxonomy (NCBI): domain Eukaryota; kingdom Viridiplantae; phylum Streptophyta; class Pinopsida; order Pinales; family Pinaceae; genus Larix; species Larix kaempferi. The sequence continues at coordinate 11,376,274 of BSBM01000249.1, forward strand.
TTCACATTGTTGCAACAAATCTGAACCCCTTGCCGCAGACATCACCACAAGTGCCTGATGAAGAACCAAGAACTGGAAGAGAAAGTCCAGGGGTAGATGCTCCTCTTAGAGATTATTTACCATTTATAAAGAGAATAAAAAATGCTAGTAAAAAGAAGTGACTCGAAAAATGTACTCATCTAATTATTTTTTATAACAATATATCGTCCATGATTTTTGGCCTAATGAATGAATGAATGGTTTAATGGTTTAATGATTCAATGTAGTAAACTGTTACCTTTATTGAATGTCGGTTTTTATTGAATGAATGTGTTGACCGAATGAATGAATGGTTTATTGAATGTTATCTTTTATTGTATGAATGTGTTGGCTGAATGAAACAATGGTTTAATGAATGTTGTCCTTTATTGAATGAATGGTAGATGAAAGTTCATGATGAAATATGGATAAATTTGCACGTATTTGTTTTTTTCAAGTACATGCATTGGGTATGGAGAATTGAGAGTGATGTGAGGGGGGGGAGGGGCCATAAGATATTCCACCTTCACGTGGTTGGCCCTGTTCAGTAGAGAATATTAAATTATTCTCGAAACAGAGAGGATCTCAATGAATGGCTACGATGTTGGCTTTCTACAACCCACTAGCGTGTCATCTAAATTTTGACAATTTCTTGGAGCTTGTTGTGATGTTTGGTTGCTCATCATAACCAATTTCGAGTTTCCACAACTTCAAAGGATGAATAAATGATGCACTAGAATCAATATCCTTAACCTTCTCTTTAATTTCATTGGAATCAATATCCTTAACCTCACATTAAACCCTTCCAAAATGGTCTATTTACCATTGAAGCCTGGTTTCTGAAGCATGATATTTGCAACTAATCTAGCATTCACCAACAAAAATTAGAAACATGCTACCTATTGTCAATGTTCATCATTTTTTATGGTTGCAACTTAACTGAGAATATTCAAACTTGCGACCTATGTATAGTCCCAAGGCTAACACCTTCAAGCTTGAAGTGGAACTGACAATGGGAGACCACCTTCAAGCAAATTGATTCATTCTGCATGCATTTCATAGTGGGAAACGACGGGATACCACCTTGCTTGATTCATTATGCATGCATTTCACTATGCAACAATCTCAAATCCCCTCTACGCTTTCCCTAAATTAGTTTCTCGATTCAGCATGACCCACGCCTGCCATCCGAAGAGTGTTTCCAGCGGTCTAGAGTTTCATCCTGGCAACGGTGACGATTCATGGTATTATGTTTCCCTTCGGCTGCAATATGACAAACTCAAAGCTCTCATACGAAGGTTTGTCTGACAAATGTGATGGTTTCGGTTTCTCAATTCAGCATGACCCAAACAGTCACATTTGTCAGACAAACCTTTGCAATGGACTATGATTTTTCCATATTGCAGTTGAAGGGAAACATAATACCATGAATCGTCATTGTTTCTAGGATGAAACTCAAGACCGTTGGCAACACTCCTTGGATGGCGAGCGTGGGTCATATTGAATTGAGACACTAATTTAGGAAAAATGCAGTGAATCTGAGATCGTTGCATAGTGAAATGCATGCAGAATGAATGAAGAGTACTGGGTATCGAGAGAAATGGTTGTGGGACTTCGTATGAGAGTAAATGGCTATGGGAATTAATTGACAAGGTCATGCTTGAAGTTGGTAGCCTTGGGACTAGACATAGGTCGCAGGTTCGAATCTCCTCACTTTAGTTCGTACCCGGTTATTCTTTCGATGCAAATTATAGATTTTATTTATTTTCCTTTGTCAACTTTACGTATCCCTTTATGTGTTTTCTTTATTTTCCTTTTTTAACATTATGTATCCCCTTGTGATAATCGAAATTGTTAATATCGAGTCACTCGAGAATGAACATAAAGAGGATTTCCACGGAAATCTGTTCCATCCAAACCTATCAAGTGTACTTTCAGGTCAAAAATATTCTTGTAACAAAGCGTTGAAATATCTTAGAAGCAAATGTAACAAAGCCCTGAAAGAAGTTCGTGTAACGTAGTGGTTTGTGTTTGCAAGAATCCTTCAATTTACAGGGTGAAAATCATGGCCATAGAGCTGCCACAGTTCAGAGACGTCAAAATTGCTGACCTAAAAGTGCACTTAATAGGTTTGGAATATGGAATATATTACCATTGAAATCCTCTTTATGTTCATTCTAGAGTTTTGAGAAAACCACAGATATATGAAACGATGCATTATGATAGTCCGACTTCACGGTTGCCTCTTGAAACCAAGGTAAGACTAGTTAGATACGGCGAGACAAGTTCATATGATAGGGGGGTAGTTTGATCAAATGAAGTAAAAGTTAATTTTCTTCAACTACTACGCCTATTTACTGATATTGGTATTGTGTCTTGTAAATTATCCTTGTACCTTGCCATCTTCATCAACATTTTTGCTGTTGGTTTTTTCATGCTAAAATGCTCCCCCTTATGCTACTTCAAACTTCAACAAGGTTTTGTCAAGTAAATTCATAAAAGGTAAGCATGCATCATCATTCCATACTCCCTCAAATCTCTCTCTCTCTCTCTCTCTCATTTTTTTTTGAATCATGCTTACTGCCTCTCCATCCTCCCTATTCTACAACATTACCATTTTCAAGCAACAAACTCCACAAATGCTTGGACTTTCAATCATCTCCTCATTTGGATTTTTTTTTTTACTTTGGTTTTATCCACTCTGTTTTCTTTTGTTGCACTTTCAAATTCATCTGCAATGATATCAACACACTACAAATTATGGGAATAAGACATTCACATTTGCATCTTCCACTACTACATCTAATTAAATATCATCTCCTTGCAGTGTCAACCATTGTAACACCACTCTCTTCTATAGTGTCATCTTCTACAACAACCCCACTCACTACTGCAACATATATCCATTACAACTTTTCCATTATTTATTGAGTTTCTTGTACAAGCTCGACCTTTACCCCCAATCTTTTCCTTATTGTATTTTGCTACAATCAATTCTTCTACACCTTTACGTGGAATTATAGCAACATACACATCCAAACAATATTGTTTTTTTTTTTTAATTTCCCATAGGTGTCGGATAACCGACGGCTATAGCAAAGACAACCGACGACTTTGCCATAGATCCGATGGCAAAGGACGTCGGTGCTCAACCATTTTCAAGTGGGATGGGCATCGGTTTTCTAACCTCCACAATGCACAAAACCGACGACTTTGCCATAGATCCGACGACAAAAGACGTCGGTGCTCAGCCATTTTCAGTTATGAGGGGCGTCGGTTTTCCAACCTCCAGAGTGAAAAATACCGATGACTATGTCATAGATCCGACGGAAAAAGACGTCGAATCCAAGCCATTTTCAGTTGTGAGGGGCGTCGGTTTTCTGACCGCCACAGTGAAAAATACCGATGACTATGCCATAGATCCGACGGCAAAAGACGTCGGATCCAAGCCCTTTTCAGTTGTGAGGGGCGTCAGTTATCCAACTGCCGGAGGCATCGAATAACCGACAAAGTCCGAGCCGTCGGTTTTAATCCGAAATTGGACTGACGCTAAAAAAATACTAAGGTTGTCAGATAGTCGACCACAAAAAGTAGAAAATCCGACTTTCTGGACGTCGAATTTTGGGTCCAAAAAACCTAGTGTGTAGATCCTTCCTTTCAGAATTATGGGATCATGGACAATCCTTCCTTTCGAAATTACGGGGTTCTATTCCAACAACACTGGTGATCCTTCCTTTCAGAATTACGAGATTCTATTCCAACAACACTGGTGATCCCTCCTTTCGGAATTACGGGATCATGGACAATCCTTCCTTTTGAAATTACAGGATTCTAGTCCAACAACACTGGTGATCCTTCCTTTCGGAATTACAGGATCATGGACAATTCTTCCTTTTGGAATTACGGGATTCTAGTCCAACAACACTAGTGATGATTTCTTTCAGAATTATGGGATCATGGACAATCCTTCCTTTCGAAATTATGGGATTCTAGTCCAACAACACTGGTGATCCTTCCTTTCAGAATTACGGGATCATGGACAATCCTTCCTTTTGGAATTACGAGATTTTAGTCCATGAACACTAGTGGTGCTCAGACAATCCATCCTTTCAGAATTACGGGACCCAGTCTTTACGGAGTTACCACTACAACACACTGGACGATCCTTCCTTTCGGAATTACGGGATCATTGTCCACCACTCACATCTTAGACAATCCTTCCTTTCGGAATTACAGGATTTTAGTCTAAGGATCAACATTTAAGACTATCCTTCCTTTCTGAATTACAGGATCATTGTCTAAGGATGATCAATCCCAACTGCGCCACCATAGTATCATCAGCACTACTCCCCCTTTTAAGGGAAGTCCTTATGGACTACACCAAGCTTGTCACTGAAGTGTTCAAACTCCACACGAGACAGAGGCTTAGTCAACACATCTGCAATTGTCTCATCTATGCTCACATATTGGAGATTTACAGCTCCCTTCTGCACCATATCTCGAATCTGTATAATCGTACAGTCTGAAGTCAGGATATCTAGTATAACTGAGATCATAGTGTACCGTACCTTTTAGGTACCTCATCACATTCTTTGCAACCACATGGTGAACATGTCTGGGCTCAACCAAATACTGACTCAAGGTGTTCATGACAAAGCAGATATCTGGCCTGGTATTCGTCAAATACATCAATGACCCAATAATCTGATTGTATAGTGTTACATCCACTAACTCTGATGAAGCATCAGACATCAACTTCAAATTTGTATCCATGGGTGTGGCCATGGCTTTACACTCCAACATATCAAATATTTTCAATATTTCTACTGCATACTTCCCTTGGTTAAGGAAGATTCCTTTCGAGCTCTAACATACTTCAAGTCAAGGTTTTTCATCTCAAATTCTGCAGCGAGCTTATTCTTACACTGGTTCTGCAATTCTGAGAGCTACAACTTCTTCATATACTTCTTCAATCTAGCACATGTAGTTCTTTGTAGAGAGTTCTGAATTCTGGAGGTTACTCGATATATGCTTCTACTTTAATTACACCATCTGTCTAGTGTAATATACATCATTTGAAATTAAGGCAACGTCTTGTCATAGTCGACTCACTCTCACTTTTTTCATCTGTAGTATGCTTGATTTTTATAAGTCTTCTTGAATGTCATCGTCACTCTTTCTTCGGAAGAAGTACCATCATTATTCTCTTGTAGGAGAGATCTTTCCTACAAGTCAAATTTAGTTTTGTGATTAGAAACATTTCATAAAAAACAATTATTATGTATAAAGATATAGGTCTCACAGTCGTGCAATTATCTTAGCCAATGCTTCAACACAACATTCCTCCATATCCCGTATTCATACGGTAACTTTCTAGATGCCTTCCATCTCTACCAGAACATTATTAAGAGCGTGCACTACTCCCAATATGCCAGCAAAGAGGTTTCACTCTAGATAAGTAGCAATGGAATGTTGTATAGCACCATAGGCTACTTACCCATCATATGCATATTAGTAGTATATTGTCCATTAATGCAATTGTTCTAACATGCATACTACACTTCCTAAATCTAGGAATATAAATATTTATGCAACTGAACAATATCATTTAAACAATTTGATAAAATTACAATTCAAATACTTATCTTAGTTTGTTTGGTAGGATCTCTTTTGATCCTAGTCTTCTTGCAGGGATTACTGGAATGTCTGATGGTGAGATCTACTCCATCATCTAATTCTGAGGTCCTGTGCTTTTCTTGCTTATAATCTATATTGTTGACCAAGTCTTATCCTTCATCTTCATTGAGGTTCCTGAATCAAGCTTGTATGTGGCTTCTCCTATTCTCCTAGTGAAACTTTCTCAGGGGAGTCATTTTCTTCAAGATTGGAGAGAGTGCTTTGAATCACCTCTATTATAAGACATATTCTTCAATTTCTTCCTTTCGTAACTTCTTGGGAGCTTCTTCTTCTTCGAAAAAAAAAATGAGCATGATGTCTTTTGTTATTCTTCTTTTCTCACTGGACAATCTTTAGCAATATGTCCCATTTTATCACAATAATAACATTGATAAGAGAAGTCTCTATGCTTGTACTTTCCCTTCTTGTACTTCTGAAACTTCTTAGGAGGATGAAACTCCTTATGAGTTTCCTTCTGGTAGTGATATTTCCCTTTTCCTCTTTTAGTATGGATAGCTAGAGCTTGATCATCATCTCTGAGTAGTGCTTCTCGATTTGCCACTCTAGCTTCCTCTTGAACACATTCTTCCCATACAATTTCAAATTGTAGACTTTCCTTTCTTGCACACATTTACTGGATAAAATAATACCAAGGTCTACTAAGACCATTGAGAGAGGTCATCACTAATTCATCTTCATCAATATTGTCTCCAATTGCTTCTAGTTGATCTTTGAATTGAGAAACCCTTGTAAAATATTCTTGGATAGATTCACCTTGACTCATCTTTGTACTTTTGAGTTGGGTTCTCAAATTCATCTTCTGATTAATGTTCTTTCCTTCATACATTCTTGATAGGGCGTCAGACATTTCCTTAGGTGTTTTCTTGGAGGACTTGAGGAATCAAGTGATCCTTGATGGAATATGTTGTGATCCTCTTGGCTCTAATCATGTCCTTCTTGTGCTTTTCCTTTGCTTCAGCTTCTGTGGGTTCTAGCACAGCTTCCTTAACAAACTTCACAAGATCATTCTCTTCTAGAATGAGTCCAATTTTGTATTTCCAAGCACGGAAATTTTCTATGCCTTCCAACTTGTCATCAAGCTTAAGGCTTGGAGCCATCTTATCCCGGAGAACAAAAAATGACCAAAAATTGAAATTTCTCAAAAATGAAAAATGAACTCACCAAAATATGCACTTGACTGAGGCGAGTATACTGGTACAATTATTTTCTGAAGAATCCAAAATTTAACCCCTGAAACTGGACTTGCAAAATTCTGGACTGCAGTTTTCTGGTTTTTCTAGCCCCAAGTCAAACTAGGGTTTGACTTTCTGGAATATCTGGCCACTGAAAAAAATTGATCTAGGTGCCAAAATATGTGCCTAGGAGGGGCGCACTTCCCAATGCCACTTGCACTCAAAAATTCCTCTTCAGTAGGAAGCCCTAATTTTCTTGCTCGGAGAAGGAGAGAGAGATTTACCTCAGTGAAAGATGCTCTTTTCAATCTAGCTCTGATACCATGTTAATATTATATGCTACTAAAGACTAAATTCTAACTTCATGACCATTTAATACATTTTCACAATATTAGCATAAAGAGGATCAGTGAAAGATACACAATCACAGGGTACACAACAATTTATCCTGGGAAACCCTCAAGGGGAAAAAAACCCAGCAAAACTTCCTCAATATAGATTACCAAAGAAATAAGTCTCATAAGAAAGAGAGACAAAACCCAAAAACAAGATCCAAGAACAATCCTCCTCCTCCTTCACTAGTATCCCTCTTCCCCTAATGCATAATGCATGAGTGAGTGAATGGTACAAATGAGAGAGTGAAACTCTCTATTTATACTTTACTTTTCACTTGACTTTGAACCGAACTAGGTCAGCCTCACTAACTTAGCTGGGCCTACCTCTCTAGGGAGACTCAAATAATATTTACATTAAACTCTTTTGTGTACTAATGAGCCGACTTACAATGGAGGAGTTACTTCATGACTTTACATGAGCAAGTGTAATAATGACATCCCCAAACGGAGGAAAAACATCTCTGAAGGATGTACAATAATAATAATGTAAAGTACAAGTAGAATATTCTTCGAAGTTACATTATTTCAACAAAAATAATGTCATCCCTTCATAATTTTCTCCAACCCCACTCTCAACTTTCTACTCTCAACCATGGTTTCTTGTAGTAGAATCACATATGATCTTTGTAATTCCACCAATATTGTTAGGGCTAGTATTTTAGAGGTACTTCCCAACCCTCTAATGGCGAGGGATGAGGTAATCATGGTTTACTCCTAGAAAGGTTGTGTTCTACTCTAAGGACCCCTTTTGTGGATTTTTCTTTTCCATGTTGAATCTCTTTTAGGGATTTTTCTTTTACATGTAGGAGGAAATATTTCCTCCATGCACTTGATGAGAGTAAGTACCTCCTCATATTCAGGTATAAATCTCCTTTGATTCCCTCTTACCCTTTGTCTTTATCACTCGTCTTATTCCTTAGGCTATATTTAGATTTGACTTTCATGTTTGAATACTCCTTTAAAAAAAAAATTAATGGGTTCATGGAAAGATCGGAAGCCCCCTCACTGATCAAAGTGCCTTCTAAGATTGTTAATGCAATGTTTTCTTTCCTTGAGACATTTTGAAGGATACACTTCCCCCTAACAAGGTCTGCATCATTATCTTCTTCCCTTAAAACCTATAAGGCCTTTCTGCTCAAATCCTTAGGGGTCAACCATTCTTCACTCTCCTTAACTTGAAATTGACTTCTTTTATTAAGATGGAAGATTTTGAATGATGAGATTGTAACTTACCACTTGGATTCTTGTAGTTAAATATAATATCTTCCTATTACTATGAATTTGGTTGGTCCCTTTGTCCTTGGGACTATGTCTAGAGGTTTTCCAAGGTTTCATGTACATATCTTCCTCTAGCTTCACGGAAATGTCAATTCCTCTTAGTCATTAACTTTTTTCCATGGACACTTTGAGATACATTAGGACTACAATTCTTTGTACACTCCTTTTATCCTCCTTTACATGTAGGGATTTCTTCCTTTTATCATTTAAAGCTTCAAAAATATACACAAACTTTATTTGGAAATCCTTTTGGACATAAGGCATTGGATAGTTCTTCAAAACATACCCATTTGCATGACAATGAGCACACCTAAAAGGGAATTTTACATATCCACCATTTGAACATTAATTGTCTCTCCCAAATCAATTGATATATACTGTGAGAGCCTTTTCTCAAGTTATAGCTCTATCAATGTTTGTGCTACCATCCTATAGGCATTATACTTATACGTTTCATAAGTGTTGATCATTTGATTGAAACTATATCCAACACCCCTTAGTATCTTGTCATTTTAGACTTATATAGGAACACCTAGTAGCTTCACTAACACTAGTTGATTTGTAGATACTTTTGATCTTGGATTAAAGTAGATTGTCAACTTATGTAGGTATAACAACGTTGATCCCCAATACCATTGACCCTTCAACACCTTTTATACATCCTCTTTGGATCTAAAATAGAACCCTAACCATCCCTTTGCAATCAATGGAACCTAGAAGCATAACCCAGTAGAGGGAACCATACTCTTTAGAGTCAACCATGTAAGGTTTGCTTAACAATCTACCCACCATATAATTTTCTAGTTAGGGTTTTACCACTACAGTCCATAATTTGCTCCAACCTCACATCTTCCCCAACCACCAACATCTCCTTCATTTTCTTATTTTCACACAATACCTTGCATTCCTTCCCTTACTTTTGCTTGCATCCTCTATATTCTTCTCTAAGCCTCCATTATTGTCACTATAATCTTCCCATTCCAAGTTTCTCCCTATGAAACTTGATCATCTTGGTTCCAATTGTGTGTTTTTTTCTCAGTCATGCTGGTTCTAATGGTTCACCTTTAACTTGTATACATGTAGCCTATTTGGGTTCGATAATGATTAAAAGTTGTACACAAAGATCCTTCTTGGCCTTGCTTGAAGATACACCAATTGTAAATATGTGTTAGGTGTTTGGATCATTATACTACAACTGTTGATGATCCTAGCACAACTGATACCTCCATCCTTTGATAAATTTTAATCCACTTTTTTCCTAACCCTAAATCATTCTCTTGTAGGTTTGATGTTGTGGTATACTTTACCCTACAAATTAAAGAAAATAAATAAAAACAGAGATAAACAATTGCCAAAAACTCAACAATATAGAGTATAATAACTGAGCAAAAGAATAAGCAAGAGGAATGCAAAAGAAATGACTCTTGTATTATGAAAAGAAAATATGGAAGCAAAGGTCAAATGCCTCTTAAGGTTGGGAAACTTTTCACTTGGGAAGGGATCAGATACAATAATTCTCAATGAAGCAATTCACATCCTTCTAGCTCTTTAAATAAGCCTCCAAGATGCAAAACCCTAACTACTTGACATAGTCAAGTAATTAATAAGTATCGGCTTCTAGGTGGACCTTAATTAATAGAGAGACCCTTTTTACATTGATTGTTGACTATTAACTACTTGGTCATATTCCAAAGAGATGGTCATATACATTACTTGACTAAATCCTAAAGTAAGGGGTGTAGGGTAGAACACTAACATGCCATCCCCCTTCAAAAGCAGTTTTGTACTCAAGGATGAAAGTGTGAAAATTGTTGCAAAATCCTTGTTGGTTCCTATGCGGCATCTTTTGGTGTCATATATTTCCATTGGATCAAAACTTCTTTGATTGTACTCTTGCACAATTGATGTTCCTTGGAAACCAATATTGTTGTCGGCTAGAGCCAAATGGACCCTTCCTCATCCAATTCTAGTAATATGATCTGCACTTTACAATTAGATCCTACGAAAGATATGTGAAATACTGGGTGAATTTTATAGTGATCTGGAAGAGCAAGCTTGTATGCCATTTGTCCAATAGTTTGGATGATTGTGCAGGGTCCATAGAACTTTGTGTTGATGTATATGTAACTTCAGAATGTATTTCACCTATGTATATTGTACTCCTATAGAGATGTATTATTCCTCTATACGGAAGTGTTGTCATTTGTATTGACAAGTGTCGCAAGTGTTGTAACTTGCCGATGGGTTATTAGACCACCTTGATGGGGTCGGCCCTGTATGAGTCATGTGGGTAAATGGGTTATTAGACCACCAAGTGTGGGGTCGGCCCGGATTAATATAACCATGGGTTATTAGGCTAAGTTAGGCAAGTCGGCCCCACTGGTTTATTGGGAAGGACAGGACAAGTATAAATAGAGATCGGGATATCTTTATTTGATCATCTCATTAATCACTTTTCCATCACTCGGAAAGTGGCGCACATATGAGGAGGAGGCTCAGCTTCTAGGAGAAGACTATCTCTTGTACTTTGGTTGTATCATTGCTCTTTCTATCTCTGAGGAAGTTGTAGGGTTTTTCACATTCTTGGTTTTCCCTGGTGAAACTCTGTGTCTCTTGTGTGCTTGCATTATTGTGTCCATGATTGATATGTTGTAGATATGATGTACATGTTATTCTCTCAGTTAAGATCCTAGATCAGATTGAAATTTCTGAAAAACTAACATGGTATCAGAGCTAGCCTAAAAGAAGGCATTGTATGGCATGTATGACACTTGTTGCACTTGCGATGCTAGGGCTTGATATAGCAAAAACCAGTCATCGTATCACTTTCGCTATAAATCCATTTGGGCGAGGTTTCAGGATCTGAAACTCTTACAGGTCAAATATAAGATCCCCATGTACCTTATGTCCGAAGCACAACTTCTAATTCGTTGTACTTTGTGTTTTATGATCTGTACAATCTAGGGTTTCTGCCTCTTCCAGATCTCAGTCATAAACAGGTGACCTAGGGAAAAAAGGTCACAACTTGGGATAGGAAGCTCCAAATGAAATTTCGTAAAATGTGATAGGTAGGAAATGGACTATAGTTTCTCAGGTAAGGTTTTCAAAGGCCGAAGTTGAACCTGTGACACGTGGCACGCCGTACAAGTTCGATCTCCTGTTTTATCCCATAAACAAGTCACGTTGCGACACTTGGCATAAATCTATCTCGGAGAATCCAATTGAGGTCGGACCTGTGGGGTTGGAAATATGACAGGTCGGGCTACCACATATCAAAGTTTTAGACCCTGTGGATTCATAATTTCGTAGTTACACCAGAAACAATCAAGTGCATATTTCTGTCAAAATAGAATTGGATTTTGAGCACCTTCATTCAAGGCTCCGAGAATTAGGGTTTCGGAGAAAGTTGGTAATTTTGTAAATGGAGACCATGGATGAATGCTACTCATCAAATTGAAAATTTAGAGACCAAGATCAAATTTTTTGGTTGGGTAGAAGGTCGGGCTTGATCAAACCCTAGTTCGAGACTTTGATCGAAAAAGTGAAAAATTAGGGCTTCTAAAAAAATGGGAATTTTTGAAATCTGTGACCATAGCTAGAAGCTCCTTGGAAAAATTGAATTTTAGAGCTTTGGATAAAACTATTTGGTTGGGTGAAGCTCCGGGAAAATCAAACCCTAATTCAGGGTCCTCCCTAGTGAATCCAAAAATCTAAAAGGCAATTTTGAGGGGTGAAGCTTTGTAGTTTTCAAATTCTAAGTATACCAGCTTGATCAGCTCATCAAGGTGCATCTTTCTATCCTTTCAAAAGTTTGAAATTTGAAGTTTGAATTTTTAGGGTTTCTCTGACAAACCCTAATCCAGCTCCAGATCCAGTTTCTGCAAATCAAGTGGATTGGGCTAATCCTAGAAGAGAATGGATTGGTCACCTGCATAAGTGAATAAGTTCCTGTTTCAAAGGGAGTTGAGGCTAAGGCCTTACATAAGAAGATTACAAGCAATCTCGACAGGTATGACTTATCCAGGTATGTTTCGAGATCTGTTCATGATTAAGTCTATGGTATGTTTGTCTTCATTAAGGTTAGTACAATCTTGATTAACTTTAGATTTGTTGTATCATCTTAATAAAATTATGAATGCAGATATTCATTGATTAGGGTTTTGACACTTATGATTGTACTAATGTATTGTGGTGTTGTATGAGGTTGATGTTGTCCGCTAACATGAAAGGTACATCAAGAAAGACAAATCATGTTCTATTTCAAGAACATATGACCATGGTGACATGAATACAAAGATTTGCCCATTGGCATGGATCACATAGAAGATCTACTTACGAGGTATGTATAATTTGGTTCTACAATGCTTAACCTATGAGATATGCAGGTTACTAGCACAAGTCATTGAAGAGAACAAGAAGACATTACTAGACATAACTAGCAAATATGATAACCAGGTATGTTTTTCCTATATCAAGTTAGAATCCTACCTTGTGTTAGGATCTTATACTGTTGTATGGTTGATAATGATTATTCATGAAGTTAGAAATGTAAGTAATCAAGGGTTTATACATATTATGTCTCTTACCTTGATTGATGATATGACTAACCAGAAAAGTCCTTTGGTCAAATAAGAATATGTATGAGTAAAAGAAGTATTCCCTGAAACCTTGAATACTAATGTTTATTATCTGTGTTTGAAATGATCATGACTATACATGTTTTTGTGATTATACTAATGAATGTATGTATGCATGAGACCTCGAAGATAACACAATGATGATATTAGTAAGTATGCATAAGTGATCGAGGATGGATATAAGTTCAAGGACAAGTAATCCAGGAAGCAAAGATCAAGGGGGAGCACACTCTAGTAGCTCCTACAAGGAACCAAATATTGAGAGGGAGTCCACCCTACAAACAAATAAAGATAAGTATTTGAATTGTCATTTCTTGTATATTTGATTGTTTAAATAATACTGTTCAATAATGTATATAGTTATGTTCCTAGACTTAGGTTGTAAATTATGCATATTAGAATAATTACATTAATGAACAGTATACTACTAATATGCATTTAATGAGTAAGTGGCCTATGGCACTGTACAACATTCCATTGCTACTTATCTAGAATGAAACCTCTTTGCCGACATGTTGGGAGTTGTGCACACTCTTAACAATGTTCTGGTAGAGATTGGAAGGCAGCTAGAAAGTTACGGGATATGGATAAATGTTGTATTGAAGCATTGACTAAAATAATTGCATGACTGTATGACATATTTCTTTATGTGTAAGAATTTGTTCTGAAAACTATGAGAAGTTTCTAATCATGCAATTTAACTTGTTTTGTAGGAAAGATCGTATACGAGCACCTACAAAAGAAGGACTACAACATTTGTTTCAGCAACAAAGTTATCTATTGAAGATATCAAATATATTGAAGTTCCCATGATTCGGGAAGAATGCCATGATCGATCATGAAGAATGATGTTTGGGATGCAGTCCCAAGACCTGAAGGGAAGTCTGTTGTGACTTCGAAATGGATCTATAAGATCAAGCATGCTGCAGATGGTAGCACGGAGAAATACAAAGCGAGGTTTGTAGCTCGTGGCTTCTCCTAGAAAGAGGGATTGAGTATGAAGAGACTTCTACACCTATAGCCAGGCACACTTCCATCAGATTAGTACTTTCTCTGGCTGCAGTGATGAAATGGAAGATACACCAGATGGATTTCAAGATAGCTTTCTTGAATGGTGTAGTCGAAGAGGAAGTGTATGTGGAGAATCCACTCGGGTTTGAGACACATGACCGAGAGTCACATGTGTGCAAACTGAAGAAAGCCCTGTATGGTTTGAAATAGGAAGCCAAGACCTAGTATGGCAGGATAGATGGCTTTCTATCCAGTTTGGGGTTTACCAAGAGTAAAGCTTATTCCAACCTTTACTACAAGGTTGAGGAAGGCAATCCAGTGATACTACTTTTGTATGTGGATGACATGTTTGTTACAGGTGAGGATAGATTGATTGTTGACACGCAGCGGAAGCTTGCTGCCGAGTTCGAGATGAAGAAATTGGATATGATGCACTACTTTCTAGGCATGGAGGTGTGGCAGAGTGCAGATGGAATCTTCCTTGGACAAGGGAAGTATGCAGTAGAGATCCTGAAGAGGTTCGGGATGATGGACTGCAAGGACATGGCCACATTTATGGCATCGAACCTGAAGCTTTTGTGTGATGCTTCATCTGATCCGGTTGATGTCACTGTGTATCGTCAGATGATTGGGTCCTTGATGTACCTGACGAACACGAGACCATATATTTGCTTTGCAGTGAACACATTGAGCCAGTTCCTGACGGATCCCAGAGGTGTTCACCTGGTTGTTGTAAAGCATATTCTGAGGTACTTGAAGGGTAAAATTGATTATGGGCTGAAGTATGATGCGAATCAAAAGTTTACCCTGTAGGGTTATGTTGATTCAAACTGGGCAGGCAGTGCTGCAGATAGGAAGAGCACATCTGGGTGTTGCTTCAGTATGGGATCAGGTGTGATCTCTTGGTTTAGCAGGAAGCAATCCTGCGTAGCACTGAGTACAACTGAGGTTGAGTATGTTGCAGCATGTTCGGCTAGTTGTGAGGCAGTATGGCTCCGGAAGCTACTATCTGAGTTATTTGATTTCCCGCTGGAGGTTACTAGTATCTCTTGTGACAACCAGAGTTGTGTGAAGTTGTCTGAGAACCCGGTGTTCCACGACCGGTCGAAGCACATTGAGATCAAATATCACTATATCAGGGATATGGTGCAGAGAGGAGCAGTGAAGCTCCTGTATGTTGTGACGGATGAGTAGATTGCAGATGTGTTGATGAAACCACTATCCAGAGTGAAGTTTGAGTACTTCAGAGAGAGGCTTGGCGTTCTTTATATTGACGACACTTCAAGGAAGAAGTGATGGACACATTTGCAAGAGCCATTCCAAGCATGGTGAGAGGAGGATCCTTCCCATGGCTATGGATGTAAGCATTAGATGATGAGCATCAGGACGATGCTCCAATTACTGCTCTATATATGCATCATGTTGGATGCTTTTTATGATCGGTTGGATCATGTATATGTATATGCATCATGTTGGATGCTTGGATCATGTATCTGTATATGTATCAGGTGGATACGTTGTATGATCAGGTAGATCATGTATGTTGATATATATCAAATGGATACATTGTAGGATCAGGTGGATCATGTATCTATGTATGTATCAGGTGGATACATTATATGATCAGGTAGATCATGTATGATGATATGTATCAGGTAGATACATGGTATGCATCAGGTAGATGCATTGTATGATCGAGATGATCATGGATGACGAGCTTCGGGATGTTGCTCCAGATGACATGCATCAAGACAATGCAGTGATGATGATCAGGATGATGTATGGTGAGTATTAGGTTGATACTTTATGGTCGTGGAACAGGTTGTGTGGATAATCATATAATCCAGCACTAGGAGGTTTGCAGATAGTCTTTCAAGGTTTTTCCTATGTCATGTAATGTGGCCCTGGGATATCTGGCAAACGCTCTTTCGAGGTTTTGCTTTGGGAGGACATATAATCCAACCTTTGGAGATTTGAATATAGTCTTTTGAGGTCTTTCCTATGGCATGTAATCTGGTCCTGGGATATCTGGCAGATGCTCTTTCGAGCTTTTGTCCTATGGCATATAATCCAGCCCTGGGAGATCCGATAGGTTGAGCTGTGTGCTCGTAATCAGTACTGGGATGCTCTTTCGAGGTTTTTCCATGACCACATGTAATACGCCCTAGAGATCTGGACAAGATGAAAAAGGCCTCAGATGCTCTTTAGAGTTCTTGCTAGTCAAGACACTCTTTAAAGGCTTTGTGGTAGGGGTCACATGTAATAAGTCCTGGAGATCTGGACAGGATGAAAAAGGCCTCAGATGCTCTTTAGAGATATTGCTTGTCAATACACTCTTTTAAGGTTTTGTGACAGTCACATATAATATAGCCCTGGGAGATCCGACAGGTAAAGCCGTGTGCTCGTAACAGCCTGGATGCTCTTGCGAGGTTTTGTGACACACGTAATAAGTACTGAGAATTCCATAGTATGGCCAGTGATAATGAAGACCTGCAGGTAGTGGGCCTACATCCAGTATGAAAAAGTACTGGCTCTGTAGAACTTCCTATGACGAGTAGATCGGAGATTGATTGAGATAGCAGCAGTAGTGACGATGGCGATGATTCGCTAATGATGATCCAGAGAAGAAGACTTGTACTAGCAGATCTGTGTCGATAAATACCTTCCTAGTTAAGAGGGAGTGTTGATGTATATGTAACTTCGGAATGTATTTCACCTATGTATATTGTACTCCTATAGATATGTATTATTCCTCTATACGGAAGTGTCATCATTTGTATTGACAAGTGTCGCAAGTGTTGTAACTTGCCGATGGGTTATTAGACCACCTTGATGGGGTCGGCCCTGTATGAGTCATGTGGGTAAATGGGTTAATAGACCAACAAGTGTGGGGTCGGCCTGGATTAATATAACCATGGGTTATTAGGCTAAGTTAGACAAGTCGGCCCCACTAGTTTATTGGGGAGGACAAGACAAGTATAAATAGAGATCGGGAGATCTCTATTTGATCATCTCATTACTCACTTTTCCATCACTCGGAAAGTAGCGCACATATGAAGAGGAGGATCAACTGCTAGGAGAAGACTATCTCTTGTACTTTGGTTGTATCGTTGTTCTTTCTATCTCTGAGGAAGTTGCGGGGTTTTTCACCTTCTTTGTTTTCCCCGGTGAAACTCTGTGTCTCTTGTGTGCTTGCATTATTGTGTCCATGATTGATATGCTGTAGATATGTTGTACATGTTATTCTCTCAGTTAAGATCCTAGATCAGATTGAAATTTCTGAAAAACTAACACTTTGGAGCAAGATTTTGGTGGAGATGAGTCTTGAGGGAGGTTTGTTATAAGGTTGGAGTTGTAGAAATACTCAATCCCCTTATTCAAAGGAATGTTTAGAGTGATTTTGATCGACTTGTTGTTTCATTTTTTTTTGAGCCATAACTAAATTATCCTTAAGGGGTCGAAGAATAACTACTCTAGTGCATAGTGTGTTGTCCACAACTTGAAAGTTGGAGGTGCCTGACAAATGGGAAATTACTAATAAGGAATTTTGGCTATGCATTGCTTCATATGGTGTCATCTTGGTGGAGTGATGATAAGTAGTATTATACCACCACTCGGCTAGAGGATGTCATTGTGCCCAGTGGTGCGACCTATCTGACGCAAAATATCTCAAACATGTTTCCAAACACTTATTGACTACTTCCATATGACCATCCATTTGTGGATGATAGGCAATGTTGAGATTCAATTGGGTAGACTAAAATTTAAACAACTCCTACAAAATATTTCTTGTGAAGGTAGGGTCTTGATCAAATACAATAGAATTTGACATGCCATGTAGTTTAAAAATATGATCCATGAAGACTTATGCCATAAGGGATGGTGTAAAATGGTGTGATAAGGCACAAAAGTGAGCATATTTGGTTGGGCGATCTACTACCACCATAATGAAAAATTATTGCTTGCTTTAGGAAGCCTCATGATAAAATCCATAGAGATGTCCATCCAAATATGGTTAGGAATTGGAAGTGGTTGCAAAGCATCAAGTGACTTCACGATTTTTCCCTTATGTCATTGACAAGTGTCACAAGAGACAACAAAGTTGTGGATATATTTTTCCATTCCTTCCCAAAAGAATGAGTGCTTAATGCATTCATAGGTTTTATGAAAGACCAAGTTGCCTAATGTGGGAAATAAATGTAACTCCTCAAATATTTGTAGTTTGAAGGCTATATCTTAGGTGAGAAAATGTTGCTCCTTATACAACATGGTATTTTGGTTCCATGTATACCTAGGTGGAGGGTTCGGGTCTTCTTGAATCCATGTGATGAGTTGTTGGGCATTGTCTTGGTCCATCCATTCCTGACGTGTTTCGTCGAGCTACCCCATAACTAGTAAGGACAATGCAAAGAAGGAACCCTCCTCCTCAAATTGCCTAGACAAAGCATCAACCATTGCATTCTCATGAACATTTTTATAGATGATCTCATAATCATACCCCAACATCTTAGTGACCCATTTATGCTACTCTAGTGAGTACAATCTTTCTTCCAAGAAGTATTTAAGACTATGATGGCCAGTCTTGATCTATAAATATTTCCTGATTTAATATGGGCGAAATGTCTCAATGATGTGAAGGATGGCGATCATTTTTTTCAAAGGTGGAATTTCCCAAGTTCCTCTCACATAGTTGCTTGATGATTAAGGCTAATGGGAATCCATCTTGCAACAATACCACTCCTAGGTCACGACTAGAGGCATCCCACTCTAAGAGGAAATTCTTAGTGAAATCCGACATGGCAAAAATAGGTGTAGTACACATAGCATCCTTTAGGGTGTACAAGTCCTTTTCCATTGCATCATTCCAATAGAAGGCATTCATTTTTAGCAATAATGTGAGAGGAGCTGCAATCTTACGATAAATTTCATAATATTGTTGTAGTAACTGGTAAGTTTGAGGAACCCTCTCATTCTTTTGAGAGTTTTGGGGCAGGTACTATTCTACATAGATTTCACTTTCTTTGGTTCCACAGGTATGTTGTCCTAACTCACAATATGGCTAAAATATTCAACCTCATTCACCCCAAAAGCACATTTTGATTGTTTCACAAATAATTAGTGATCCCTTAATAATTACAAGGTACAAGCAACATGCTTGAGGTGGCTTTCTAAGGTGGGGTTGTAGACCGAGATATCATCAAAGAAAACCAGGACAAAATGGCTGAGGAATGGGTGGAAAATCTTATTTAGGAATCTTGAAAAGTAAATGGGGTTGAAGGGTATGACTAAGAACTCATAATGACTCTCATCAATGTGGAAATTGGTCTTGGCAATGTTGGCCTCTCTCATGCGGATTTGATGGTATCTTGATCGAAGGCTGAGTTTAGTGAAGAATTTACTTCCATGCATCTTATTATCACTCAAAATAGCACCCACTATAAAGTCACAGATCACGGTGCGATGAGTGGCAAGCACGGGAGAAACTAGAGCCCATTATCTCCACAGCCTAGCTCCTCAACACTTTAGGTCAACTCCTAAGACCAAGGGGAAGTCCCTGTAACTTGGTGAACAATGTTTTTTATTCTCTAAATAATACACAATCACATGTCCCAATAAATATCTTGGATAATATTAGTTCTTTAGGGAGTCAAAACACTGAAGTATAAATATCATTGAAAGAGAGGGAGGAGTTAAAGAAATTTATCATGAATCCCAAGAATTATAACTTCAAATTGTCACTATTGCTATAGGATTGCAATAGTGAATATACCTTAGAAAAATCGATAAAAAACAATCTTAACAATGTCATCCTTACCATATGAAGTGTAGCTTGTATAGTAGGGTAAGGGGGATGAGCAATAGGGAGAAGGAGAATCCTCAAATGTTCTAAAAATAGGATATCATATCAGATATGAGCTCTATAACATCCCTCAAGTAGAGTGTGGTTCTTCTCAACACATTCCCCAATAAACTTACAATCCCCTAGGGTCAATACAGGCCTAGAAACCACTTTTAAAGCCTTCAAAATTATCAAAAGTCCTTGATTAACCTGTTGTAGCTGCAATGACAGATCTGGAATACAAAATCCTAGTTGGCACAAATAACGAGATATCACTGAATCCAACCACAAGACCAAAACATCCTCAAAGATCTACTATTAATTCAACTAGAGTGCATTTTTCTATCCATGCATAATTTCCAAATTGCAAGTATTTTTTTAGATATAAATTTGTCTAATTTTTAGGGTTTTTTCTGATATTATATTTTTGGGATTTTTGTAATAAATGTACAAGACAATTTTTATAAAAATGAGTGAAAGAGAAGGGATTATGACCATATTATTTTCAACC
Source organism: Larix kaempferi (assembly GCA_027924585.1). NCBI lineage: Eukaryota > Viridiplantae > Streptophyta > Pinopsida > Pinales > Pinaceae > Larix > Larix kaempferi. The sequence goes on from BSBM01000249.1 coordinate 11,396,832, forward strand.
TTAGGGAAATTAAAGATCGAGGTCAATGTCCCTACTCAATTTGGTTATTCGAGATTTACCAACTAGGGAAAGAGGCTAGTAACCCGATACTAGGTCAAAGTAGTTGTTGGAGCAGGATTTTTGACGAATTTTGGGAACTGCGCACAGGAAGTCGACCATGCGAGAAGTTGTCTAAGGAACAAGTGCGCACAAAAGGCAGAAGGCAGTTAGAAGTTGTTAGGCACTTTTTTTCCAATTGTTGAGCTAAAGCCCCATTGTAAACTGTATAAATATGTAAGGGGTTTTGGGATAGATAGGATGTTTTAAAGTATGCTTAGAGAGAGAGAGTGTTTATGCTTAGTATGATCTGATGTGCTATTTGTAAGGTTTATGGGGTTTATGGAGGTCTGAGACAGAGATCTGATGTATGTGCGCAGTGTGCCTATTTTGTAAGAGATCGTTGGATGATAATAAAGAAGTGAGTCTGTTATGAATGAAATGGTTATGTGTGATGATATGATGAATGTTTTGATTATTGTGCACTTATGATATGTTTTGTTTTATATATTTGTTGTCATGGATTATCCGTTTATGCACACATGCTATGAGGACTAAAATAGAATGATTATGCTATGAATATGGTATCCAATTTCATGAGTGTTATCCAATACTGCATGAATGTTGTCAGTGCTTGGTAGAATAGTTAGAATAAATGCCTATAATCGCTTTATCACTGTGGAAACCTTGTTCCTGTAGTCCCCATAGATGCCTTGGGTGAGACTTCATTTGCTTGTAGGAGATGCCGAAATGGCCCGTATCTAAGGGTTTTGTTGGTGAACTGACGTTGAACCTTGGGTATTCCCACTGCATGCCAACAGTAGCCAAAAACCCTAATTAGGGAAAAATATGAACTCTAATCCCCAATGTGGAGAGATCCTTCAAGAGGAAGGACTCCTCAAGCAAAGTTGACAAGATGGGAATAAAAAATCATAATTTACCTTGCCCAGGTGCAAAGCAACGTCAAACAAGAAAATAGAGATATCTTACCAACATCAACCAAGAAAGAGAGAAACAGAAACCTCTCAAGTCCTTCCTTAGCCACAAGTTATTACAACCATTCTTAGGATTAACCTTTCAATATAACATGAACCCTAGAAAATTCACCATTCATCACAAGCCAAAGAGAGAGGTGTGCAACACTCAAAAGCTCCAATAGACTAGGATAAAAAGAAAAGAAAAAAATATTAGAACCATTTTCCATATTTACAAATGAAAGTTAAAATCCTTATTTATATGAGGCTTCCTTGACTTGACTTAAATTTAGATCCTACCTTACTAAACAGTAAAATAATTTAATTTTAGGTTTTGTCACCCACAAGTCGGGGACTAAACCACAAAAAGACTAAAAAAAATGATAAAATGGTGCAATTAGCTTCATCAAAGTGAAGTGATGAGTCGAGGGAGGGCGTCATGCCCCAACTAATCCCAATAATGTAGAATATACCTCAATTCCTCCCCCCTTTATCAAGGTATATCCCTTTGGATGAGGATGACATCGTCGTGATGTGAGCACATATGTACCAAGAGGAAGGGTCATACAATGGAGAAGAAGGTACAAGTGGGCATAAAGGAGTTCTATCAAACCAGCTATGAAAACCCTTACACATGCAATCACCTTATACTTAGAAAAATATAACCATGGCTAGAATCCCCTAATCCAGGTGTCCTAATGGACCCATCCCAAGAAGCATCGAACACCAACCCAGGGCCCAAATGGCCCAACAAGATGGGGGAATTCCTCCCATCAAGAGGGAATCAACAATGCCACTAAGCCAACATGTCCTAGAATTAAATCCAAGAGAACTTGCCATGACCATACCATAGGTCTTGAGCCCCTATATACCACCAATTTTACATAAACAATCCCATACTTGGCCTTTTACAATGGAAAAATACCCCTTCACTCTTGTATATCTTGGAAAGCATGTTATGGACAATTTGGGGCATAACAATTGGCTCCAACTATGAGACATGTGATTCTCTCGGGAGTGCATAAGAACCTATAAATCATCTGGGACATGTAGACCTACACAAACATCTTACAAGCAATATGTCAAATGCATCGAAGGCAGACACTTCTGTCATGCCTTGTTCAAACCAAAATAACATGCAATAAATAAGTGATATGCATGAGTAAAAGTAAATGTTGAAATCAGATGAAACTACATCTCCTATGCAACCTACCTACTCTACACATGATAAAAAAATAGGTCAAGTAAAATCATACCACTAGTGAAGCCACCTTAACATGTCATTCATGTTAGGGCTTCTTCCCTTATCTTTGGTAATAGTCCAAGACAAAACACATCAACTATGAGCATAGTAGACATCATTACCTTCATGTAAATGGGGTTGGAACATAGGAAGAAATCACTGACTTCGATGCCTTTAAATCTTTGTCAAGAATACATGCCCCTTTCACAAGCCCCCTCTATCCAATCCTGGATAGGGATCAAGTACAAATGACCATCATTGTAAGCCTACTCATTGATCTCTGCTTGCTTCCCCAAGTGACCCTCAAAATGAGCAAGGAACCTTGCATAATGAGGATAAAAAAATTATTCCATGTTGTTCATAAACATGTGCATCTGCTCATTGTCATCAAAAATCTACCAATCCTTAAGGTTATGAGGGACTGGAGGTCTGAAAACTACTTGCACTTTTCCCAATTCTTGGAAAGCCTTGCTGGGTTAAAGAATGGATTCAGATGTTGCTAGGGAATCAATCAGGTGATTATGAACTCTAATAATCACTCGTAAAGATAAGGCACTAAAATTTTCCATGGCCAATCACACAACATCTCTATATCTTTTCAATCTTTGATTTTTAGATGTAAACTTTCCTTCCACTTGCATCACAATTAGGTTAGCGATGCTAATAATATCTAAAAACTTAATAACGTAATATTTGGTTAACTAAAGGTTGTGCAAGAGAGCTTCATATTCATCCACATTGTTAAAACCTTCAAATTTTAGACATAAAGAGAAACAATGACTATCATCATAAGGGGAATATAATATAATTCTTGCACCCGTACCTAACTGAGACTCAGCCTCGTCGAAGTTCATCGTCTGAAACTTATGATTTACATCAATGATGAAGGTTGTATATGATCCAATATCATTTTGAAAGAAAGCAATTTTATTCCCCAGACCTTCTTTGTCCTCTTCATGATGTCCTATCATGGGAATTGTCTCTTCCACAAGAGGCTCTTCATCTTCTTGTTATCGAAAACTTGCATCAATTCTTGAGAAACATGGTTGAAAGTGTTGGTTGAGATCCACCCTAGGAGAGGGTAAACCTGGTTGCTCAATATATGCAATATAATCCTCCATATGCAACCCTATATTGCCATCAATGGTGAATCAGTGTGGTTGAACCAATCCATAAGGATCCTCACCAAAAATAAGTTTTTCGATGGCTTCAAAATTTACACTACCCTCATTAGAAGAGTGATATATAGGCTTTCCAATAACCTTCAAATAATTCGCATCCATATCATGATCATCATGAGAAAACTTCACTTCCTCATATCCATGGAAATCATCTTCAATAGCAAAGAGATCCTCAAACCTATCATCTTCGAAAGATTCATCATTAATAGCAGAGGAGAGAGGAAGGGTCAACAAACCCTCATCACTACAAGGACAACTAGAAACATCGATCATATCTTCATCAGTCATGTCTTTGACATCCTCTTCAATTGGCAATGCCTCTTTGATGAGAACTCATTAATCGTCTCATGGATTTCTTCAAGAAACAATTCAGCACATATTTCCAAATCTACAACACTCTCTGGTCGAAAACCCTCAAGGGTTTCTTCTTGGGCATGTTCATTTTTCTTGATCTGACTATATTTACCATGGACTTCTTCTAGGTCTTCCTCAAGAGCCTGGCCTTCCACATGATCTTCTTCCTTGAACATAGTCTTCATGTATTCAACATAGGGAACCCATTCTTCATGCTCTTCTAGGCACTGACGACTACAAAATATCTCTATCAATTCTGCAAGAGAAGATATGTTTCCTTTATTTAGGCCCTCCAACCAAGAACGTGCTTTTCCCTCCAATTGAAGCACAAATTATCTCATATAGATATCCTCATTATTAATACCGACGTTTGGAGCTAATACCAAGAATTTGAAGACATGGTCCAAGGGATCGTCATCATGATCACAAAAATCCTCTAAGAATAGCTCTAGCAACTTATTTAAATAACCTGGGATATTCAAGGAATTAAGAGGACCAAACCGCTCATCCATCCCTGAAGGCCATGTCATTTCTCCTTACTTTCAACTTCTTCAAGGATGTCACCAGATTAGATCCTGATATATCATATGTGGAGTCACCAATATGATCTCTTCTTCTTAACTGTCACCTCTACACCCGACAATATCGTCAATAGCTAAGGCTTCTATATCAAAGTGTACTTCTTTGTTTGTATTTTTTTTAGTGGAGTCGCCAGATAATATTTGCAAGGTTAGTCCTTAACAATAATCTCATCAAAGTACCAAAACAAAAACTTACCTCAACTTCCTTATGAAATGTGTCGTTCATGTTGGAATAAATGAACTGAACTTGAGAACACCTCGAATGGAATGTCATCACTTTTCCTTCAAGTCCTCGTAAATGGCGCCAAAAAATGTTACTGCTCAAAATAGCACCAATGATAAAGTCACAGATCATGGTGCGATGAGCGACAAGCATGGGAGAAGCTAGAGCCCATTGTCACCACAACCTAGATCCTCAACACTTTAGGTAAACTCCTAATACCCAGGGGGAGTCCCTAGAACTTGGTGAACAATATTTGCGATTCCTTACACAATACACAAACACATTTCCCAAAAAACCTCTCAACTAAGATCGGTTGCTTATGGAGTCAAAACAAAGAAGTATAAATATCACTGAAAGAGAAGGAGGAGTTAAAGAGCTTTATCATGGATCCCAAGAAATATAACATCAAATTTCTATTGTTGTCATAGGATTTCAGCTGTGAATATACCTCATAAAACTCGATAAAAAAATTTCATAACAATGCCATCCTTACCATATAAAATGTACCTTGTAAAGTAGGTAAGGGGGATGGGAAATATGGTGAAGGAGAGGCCTCAAAATAGTTCTGAAAATAGGATATCATATATGATATGAGCTCTATAACAGCCCTCAAACAGAGTGTGGTCCCACTCAACACATTCCCCAATGAACTTACGACACCCTGAGGTCATTAAAGCCTAGAAACCCACTTTTCAACCTTCAAACTTAGCAAAAGTCCTTGATATATGTGTTGTACCTGCAATAAAATATCTACAATGCAAAACCCTAGATGACACAAATAATGAGATATCACACAATCCAACCGCAAGATCAAAACACCCTCAAAGATCTACCATTAATTCAACTAGAGCACATTTTTCTATCCATATAAAATTTCCAAATTGTGAGTATTTTTTAAGATCTAATTTTTCAAATTTGTAGGGTTTTTTCAATATTATATTTTTGGGGATTTTTGTAAAAAATGTACAAGAGAATTTTGATAAAAATGACTGAAAGAGAAGGGGTTACGACTTTATTCTTTTCAACCCTAGGGCAATTAGGGATTGAGGTCAGTGTCCCTACTAACTAGGGAAAAAGATGAACTCCAAGGCCCACTGTGGAGAGCTCCTTCAAGAGGAAGGTCTCCTCAAACGAATTTGAAAAGATGCAGATAAAAAACCCTAATTTACCTTTCCCAGGGTGCAAAAGCAACGTCAAACAAGAAAATGGAGAAATATTACCAACATCAACCAAGAAAGAGATCAAGAGATACTTCTTAAGTCCTTCCTTAGTCATGAGTTATTACAACCATTCTTAGGATCAACCTTGCAAGATAGCATAAACCCTAGAAAATTCACCATTCACCATTCATCACAAGCCAAAGAGAGGTGTGTATCACTTAAAAGCTCCAATAGACCAAGAAAAAAAGAAAAAAGTACATATTAAGACCCTTTTCCATATTTACAAATAAAAGTCAGAAGCCTCATTTATATGAGGCTTCCTTGACTTAACTTAACTTTACAGCCTACCTTACTAAAAACTAAAATAATTTAATTTTAGGGTTTGTTACCCACAAGACTGGGACTAAAGCATAAAATACTAAAAACAATGATAAAATGGTGCAATTGGCTTCGTTGAAGTGAAATGTTGAGCTAGGGAAGGACAACATGCCCCGACTAACCTCAATGATGTAGAATATCCCTCAACATCGTCCCCTTTGGAAAGGTAGAGCTCTCTGGATGAGGATGACATCATGGTGATGTGAGCACATAAGTACCAAGATGAGGGTTCATACAATGGAGAAGAAGGTCAAGGTGGGCATAAAGGAGGTGTTCTAAACTGGGTATGAGAACCCTTACATGTGCAATCACCTCATACATAGCAAAACATAATCGTGGCTAGGATCCCCTGAGCCATGTGTCCTAATGGACCCATCCCAAGAAGCACTAAACACCAACCCAGGGCCCAATTGGCCCAACAAGACGGGGGACTTCTTCCCATCAAGAGGCAATCAACAATGCCACAAATCCAACACCTCCTGGAATGAAATCCAAGACACTACAACAAAATAGGAGATTAGTGCCATAATTATCATCGATCTGTAGTGTATTTTGTTTTCTAATTTGCGCTCAACAGTCAGAGCTAATGTCGGTGCCATGCTACATTTTCAAATTACTTTGAACTTTGCATCGATTTTGGCACCAACGTTAGCATTGGGTTGAGCTAGATTCAAGTTTAGCGCCAAGGTTGGCACTGAATGGAGATTCCAATTTGGCTTCCAACATTGCTTCTAGTTTCACTTCTAGTTTTTCTTCCTATGTAGCATCCATGTTAACTTCTTTGTTTGTGTTGAGTGTTTCTTCTCTTGTAGCACCGAGTTTTGCTTCCTTTTTCTGTCGAGTTTTTCTTCCTTTTTAACGCCAGGTTTTACTTCCATTTTTGCTTCCAATATGGCTTCCATTATTGCTTCCTTGTTTGCTTCAGTATTGCTTCCCTGATAGATTCCATTTTTGTTTCCATTATCACTTCCATTATAGCTCCCATTTTTACTTCCATGATTGCTTCCTTTTTTGCTTCCTATTTGGCACTAGGTTTTTCTCCTTATTTGGCGCCGAATTTTTATTCCTATTTAGCGTTGGTTTTGCTTCCTTTTTAGTGCAAGGGTTTGCTTCCTTTAGTGCCAAGGGTTTCTTCTTATTTAGCATCGATTTTTTCTTCTTGTTTAGCACCCAATTTAGCTTCCTATTTAGAGCCACAAATAGCACCTAGTATGGATTCAATTTCTGTGCCACGTTTTGCTTCCAGTTTAGCACCACATTTTGGTTCCATTTTAGCATATCATGTTGCTTCCTTTAAAGATTCTACTTTATTCATTTCAATTAAACTAATTAAACATACCATAGCTCTTAAATAATATTTATGATTATAGAAGAATATATATCACACTTCAAATTTATAGCTTAACATTATTAAGGAAATTTTAGGTAATTGGACAACATCCATATAAACTAGCAAAATCATCATACTTATTAAATCTCCATCAATAAAACATATACAACTTCCAATATATATAAATTAAGAAGATAATTATGATAACATCATCACCATGAATAATTAAAACAAGTGAAAGTCAAATATACCAATATTACATCAATATCATGTCATGGACATCATTATAGAAATAGTGAAAACAACAAGTCAATACTAGTATTATAAGAAACAAGATTTTAGCAATTTCAATCAAATAGATGAAATATATCATAATCAATCAAAGAACATATATCTATCTAAAAAAAATAGATATCGCATTTCAAATTTATATCATAATATTTATGAAGATCTAAAATAAACATATCATATCACATTCCAAATGTATATCATAACATTTATGAAGAAGTTTAATTGAAATTGACAACATCCATCCAAAGTAGCAATATTATCGTACATAGTAAATATCCATCAAAAAAACATCGACAACTTCCAATATATATAAATTAACAATATAATATTGATAAGATCATCATCATCTATAACTAAAACAAGTGAAATTCAAATATACGAGTAGATCAATAACATGTCAAAATGATAAAAGTCAATATGATACAAATCAAAATGATACAGGTATCATGATGATATCTTAAAAACAATCCATGATACAGTCAATATGACCAACGTCATTGGCTATCACTAGCAACTACATCACCATGATCATCATCGTCAGCATCATCACCATCCTCGGAATCATCTCCATCATCATCGTCGACATCAACTCCCATATATGATCCAAACTCAACATAATCTGGATCATGATCTGCCATAATTCATATTTGTGTTATATTGTTAATATTACAGCATATGAAACTTAACCATAATCATATTACGTCATATCAAAGTGGACATGCCATATTCAAATATGATATAAGTTACAACTAAGTTGTCATTCCAATTATGTAAAACATTCAACAATTTTAATAAATGTTAGTAAAGATCATAAAAAAATTGTAATACAAGTTAACTATCAACTGGAAAGTGTATTATATAACATTAAGTATCAACCCTCTCGTGTCATTATATAAAAGTACTTTGTTTGTCAACAATGACTTTGCAATATATACAAGTCTACAATCAAATAGAATTATAAATGTCATACTTCAATTGAATAGATGCCATAATTCAATTCTATCTTCCAAGTATATACACACAATTGCTAGACTCCATTACCAAGCGATACTAGTTCATTAACCACTGATATACTTGGGACTATTTTGAGGCATTGGGACTATATAAGTTTTAACCATTCTCATTTTCCACACATAAGGTTTTTGGTTTAAATAGTTCTTATGTACATTGGTTGTTATTTATATTTTATCTCAGTTAACCCTAGCACATGGCTAAACTGAGGTCACTTCCATTCATGGAGGTGGTTATTATGATTAAGAATATGATCCCTTGCACACTTTTCCCTTGGGGGACGAGCTTGGTGGCTTCTTGGAGAAAATGCCCTAACCTATGTTACTATTTTGGGCATTGTTTTGGCCTCCAATAAGGTTGACTCATTCATTTATGGGATTTATCCTATTCTCATGGTACCAAAGACTCCTTGATGCATAGTTCAATGTCTTGCAAAAGGTCATATTATACCATCTCCACAACTAGGGTTTTCCTCAGTAAGGGTGAATGCCAATTTTGCACAAGGGGGGTCAATTTTGAATTGAAATCTCTCGAGAAACTATGGGTAGTGTGACCATGTCCACAATGGACAAACACAATTGTGGGAGATGACAAAACCCAGTTATGTTACCTGATTCGGATTTCATGCCCTGGAGCAAATTCATAAGTTGTCCATGAATGACCCCAAGGGGATACTTGCAGCTGGCCATAGAAAAAAAATTGTAACTTGGATCATGAAACCGTCGATTCCAATGAATTTAGGATGTCAAGTTTCAACTAGGGGAACCTCTACCATGTTTCAATTGCCAGGAAATGATCATGGTGTACCATCTCCGAAACTAGGGTTTTGCTTAGTAAGGACCAATGCCAATTTTGCACAAGGGGGTCAATTTTGAATCAAAATATCTTGGGTGACTATGGTGTTAGCACCAAAATTTTGCTAAGTGTCGGGAGGGGTTTAGTCCCATGGAAATAGCAAGAGGATGCTCTGCTCGCATCCCCCTGACCCAAAGATTGGAAGATCCAAAGATCTGTGCAACGATTTCAATCCATCGTGAAAGCGATTGAGAAGATCCACATTCGAAATGGCGATCAGCATATTAAGAAGTAGGGGAATGCACCCATAGCGCGTAAAAGCACCTTTGGGCGGCTGAGGTAAAAAAGGTGAAGATCTACGGTCGCGGGCGTCCATCGCAAAAAGAGTTGGAGGCGCTATAAGAGCTGGCACAGTGCTAACTGGCATGCGACGTAAAGTATTGATCAATGGTTGGCGTTGTTGATGTATTTGTAACTTCGGAAGATATTCACCTGTATATTGTAATTGTACTTTATTGTATCCCAAACAGAGATGCATTATTCCTCCAATTGGAAGTGTCGCCAGTTGTACTTGCATGTGTCGCAAGTTATATTGTAAGTGTCGTAACTTATACTTGATGGGTTATTATACCACCTTGATGGGGTCGGCCCTGTATGAGTCATGTGGCTCAAAGGGTTATTAGACCACCCTAGCAGGGGTCAGCCCAATCAGCATTATGTTAAGTGGTCAAGTTGGGGCTGACCTAGTTGAGTAAAGGTCAAGTGAAAGTTAGTGTATAAATAGAGAGTGTGTCTCTCTCATTTTACACATTGTCTCATTCACTCAATTCAAATTAGTGAGAGAAGAGAGGGGTGTGCACAAGTGCAGGAGGAGCATGTTGCTGAAGATATATATCTCTTAGGTTTGATCATGGTGATCCTTTTATTGATGCTTATTCTATCTCTGAGGAAGTTGCGGGGTTTTTCACCTTCTTGGTTTTCCCCAGTGAAATGTTTTGTGTCTCTTGTCTCTTATGCTTGATATGCTGTACATGTTGTTCTTTCAGTGAAGATCCTAGATCTATTGAATTAAATGATGAAAAACTAACATGGTATCAGAGCTAGCCTGAAGGAAGGCATGCTATGGCATTTATGAGACTTGTTGCACTTGCGACAAATCGGAACCTAGGGCTTGATATAGAAAAAACCAGTCATCGTGGCACTTTCCCTATAAATCCATTTTGGTGAAGGTTCAGGTTCTATAACTTTTACAGGTCGAAGATAACATCCCCATGTACCTTGTGTCCGAAGCACAACATCTGATTCGTTGTACTTTGTGATTTATGATCTGTACAATCTAGGGTTTCTACCTCTTCCAGATCTTAGTCATAAACAGCTGACCTAGGAAAAAAGGTCACAACTTGGGCTAGGAAGCTCCAAATGAAATTTCATAAAAAGTGACAATAAGAGCAGAGACTGCAGTTTCTCAGGTACATTTTTCAGAATCCTAAATTGAACCAGTGACACGTGTAACTCCATACAAGTTCGCTCTCTTGTTTTATCCCATAAACAGGTCATGTTGCGACACTTGGCATAACTCTCTCTCAGAGAATCCAATTGAGGTCAGACCTATGGGGTTGGAAAGAAGACAGGTCAGGCTACCATAGGCCGAAGTTTCAGACCCTTTGGATTCATAATTTCAGAGATGAACTAGAAACAATAAGGTGCATATTTCTGTCAAAACAGAATTGGATTCTGAGCACCTTCATTCTTGTCTTATCACTGCTACGGGAATTTAGGGCTTCGGAGAAAGTTGGAATTTTTGGAATCGGAGACCACGGCTGAATGATCCTTAGAAAAATCAAAATTTAGAGACCAAGATCGAATTTTTTGGTTGGGCAGAAGGTCGGGCTTGATCAAACCCTAGTTCGGGATTTTGATCGGAAAGATGGAAAATTAGGGCTTCTGCAAAAGTTGGAATTTTTTAAGTCTGTGACCACGGCTGGAAGCTCCTCAAAAAATCAAAGTTTAGAGCTTTGGATCCAACCTTTTGGATGGGAAGAAGGGTGGGCTTTATCAAACCCTAGTTCGGGGTCCTGTCCAGTGAATCCGGAAGTTTCAAAGGCAATTTGAGGGGTCAAATTTTGCAGTTTTCAAAATTGAAGTATACCAGCTTGATCAGCTCAGCAAGCCACATCTTTCCATCCATTCAGAAGTTTGAAATTCAAAGTTTGAATTTTTAGGGTTTCTCTAACAAACCCTAATCTAGCTCCAGATCTAGTCTCAACAAATCAAAGTGGATTGGGTTGATCCTAGAAGAGAATGAATTGGACACCTACATAAGTGAAGAAGTTCCAGTTCCAGAGGGAGATAAGGCTAAGGCCTTACATAAGAAGACTACAAGCAATCCCAATAGGTATGACTTGAAGAGATACAGGTATGTTTGTGAAATCTATTCATGATTAAGTTTATGATATGTTTGTCTTCATATTATTAAGGTTAGTACAATCTTGATTAATCTTAAACTTGTCTCGTCATCCTAGTAAAAGTATGAATGCATGTGAATGATAGAAGACATTCATTGATTAGGGTTATGATGCTTATGATTGTACTAATGCACTGTGGTGTTGTATGAGGTTGATGTTGTCCGCTAACATGAAAGGTACAAATCAAGTTCTAGATCAAGAACATATAACCATGGTGACATGAAGACAAAGACTCATGGATCACATAGAAGCTCTACTTACGAGGTATGTATAATTTGGTTCTACAATGCTTAACCTATGAGTTATGCAGGTTACTAAGCACAAGTCTTTAAAGAGAACAAGAAGACTTTATGCGGGTATGTTAGACATAACTAGCTAACATGATAATCCAGGTATGTTTTTCCTATATCAAGTTAGAATCCTACCTTATGTTAGGATCTTATACTTTTGTATGAATAATAATGATTATTCTTGAAGTTAGAAGTAATCAAGGGTTTATGCATATTATGTTTCTTACTTTGATTGATGATATGACTAACCAAAAGAGTCCTATGGTCAAATAAGAATATGCATGAGTAAAAGAAGTCTTCCCTGAAACCTTGAATACTTACGCATATTACCTGTGTGTGAAATGATCATGACCATACATAAGATTATTTAGGATCATAATGTTTTGATAGTATTGAGATTATACTAATATATGTATGGTTGTGTATGAGATCTTGAGGATAACACAATGATGATACTAATGCACACTTAAGCATGCATAGTGGTCCAGGATGGATATAAGTTCAAGGACAGGTAATTCAGGAAGCAAAGATCAAGAGGGAGCACTCCAGGAAGCAAAGATCAAGAGGGAGTCCACCCAACAACTAAACAAAGATAAGTATTTGAATTGTCATTTATTATATATGCGATGATGTTGTTCATTCATGTACATACTTATATTCCTAGATTTAGGATGTACATTATGCATTAATGAACAAGATACTACTAATATGCAAGTAATGGGTAAGTGGCTTATGGTATTGTACAACATTCCATTGCTACTTATCTAGAATGAAACCTCTTTGCTAATATGTTGGGAGTTGTGCACACTCTTAACATATGTTCTGGTAGAGATGGAAGGCATCTAGAAAGTTACCGTGTGAATACGGGATATGGATAAATGTTGTATTGAAGCATTGGCTAAGATAATTGCATGATTGTATGACATATGTCTTTATGCATAAGAATGTGTTTTTGAAAAATTATGAGATGTTTCTAATCATGCAATTGAACTTGACTTGTAGGAAAGATCGTGTACAATCACCTACAAAAGAAGGACTACAACATTTGTTCCGGCAACAAAGTTTAAAGAAATCTATCTATTGAAGATATTGAAGAATCTGAAGTTCCCAGGATACGGGATGCAGTAATGGAAGAGTACCATGATCAAGGAGTACCAGTCAATCATGAAAAATGATGTTTGGGATGTAGTCCCAAGACCTGAAGGGAAGTCTGTTGTGAGTTCCAAGTGGATCTATAAGATCAAGCATGCTGCAAATGGTAGCATAGAGAAATACAAAGCAAGTGATGAAGTGGAAGATACACCAGATGGATATGGTGTAGTCGAAGAGGAAGTATATGTGGAGTAGCCACTCGGTTTTGAGACACGTGACATGGATTCATGTGTGCAGATTGAATAAATCCTTGTATGGCTTGAAGCAAGCTCCTAGAACTTGGTATGGTAGGATAGACAGCTTTCTATCCAGTTTTGGCTTTACCAAGAGTAAAGCGGATTCCAACCTTTACTACAAGGTTGAGGAAGGCAATCCAGTGATATTACTATTGTATGTGGATGACCTGTTTGTGACAGGTGAGGATATATTGATTGCCGACACAAAGAGGATGCCTACTATCGAGTTCGAGATGAAGGAATTAGGTATGATGCACTGCTTTCTAGGCATGGAGGTATGGCAGAGTGCAGATGGAATCTTCCTTGGACAAGGGAAGTATGCAGTAGAGATCCTGAAGAGGTTTGGGATGATGGACTACAAGGCCATGGCCACACCTATGGCATCGAACCTGAAGCTTCTGTGTGATGCTTCATCTGAGTCAGTTGATGCTATGATGTATCGTCATATTATTGGGTCCTTGATGTGCCTAACGAATACAAGACCAGATATTTGCTTTGCAGTGAACACCTTGAGCCAGTATCTGACAAATCCGAGACATGTTCACCTGATTGATACAAAGCATATTCTGAGGTACCTGAAGGGTACAGTTGACTATGGGCTCAAGTATGATGCGAATCAAATTTTTAACCTAGAGGGTTATGTTGATTCAGATTGGTCAAGCAGTGCCATTGATCGGAAGAGCACTTCGGGGTGTTGCTTCAGTATGGGATCCGGTATGATCTCTTGGTTTAGTAGGAAGCAGTCTTGTGTGGCACTGATTACAGCCGAAGCAGAGTATGTCACAGCTTGTTCGGCTAGTTGTGAGGCAGTATGGATTAGAAAGCTATTGTCTGATTTGTTTGATCTCGAGCTAAGTGCTACTTGTATATATTGCGACAACCAGAGTTGTGTGAAGTTGTCGGAGAACCTAGTGTTCCATGACAAGTCAAAGCACATTGAGATCAAGTTCCACTATATCAAGGATATGGTGCAGAGAGTAGCAGTGAACCTTATGTATGTTGCGACGGACGAGCAGATAGCCGATGTGTTGACCAAGCCACTGGCCAGAGTGAATTTTGAGTACTTCAGAGAGAGGCTCGGTGTACTTCAGATCGAGATTCCTTCCAAGGGGAAGTGATGAGTCCGGATACATATATGCACATGAGCCATTCTCACATGGTGGTAGGTGTGTCCTCCCATGGTGCAGATATAAGGGCTAGGGTCATTCTGACATGGTTGAAGTGTGTCTTCCCATGGTCGTTGATGTAAGAGTTGTGCCATTCGAGCATGGTTGAAGTGGTCTTCCCATGGATGCGATGTAAGTGTTGTTCCATTCGAGCATGGCTTCCCATGGCTGCGATATAAGTGTGTGCCATTCCTAGCATGGTTGAAGTGTGTCTTCCCATGGCTATGGATATAAGTGCGATGCCATTCTCGCATGGTTGAAGTGTGTCTTCCCATGGCATAGATATAAGTGTTGAGCCTTTCACGGATGGTTGATGTAATGCCCCGATTTTGACCCCATTGCATTAAAAATGTAAATGATGTAATATTGTTATAAAATCATGGTGAGGAGCTCAAGGCCAAGGCCCCGCCATCGATTTATTGATGCATATGGTTTACGTACTAGCCAGGCACATTGGAATTGTAAATATGCATTTTAATAAAATACCCACAACTAGCTATGCAATGCAACAAGAGATGGGGGCATGATTTTACAAGGAATTGGGAGGGAAAACATTCAAACCCTTGAGCCAATCAATTCAAGCCAAGTGTCAATGAGAGAACCCATCAAACCCTTAACTACCCATGTTGACTTTTGTACCCAATCATTTATTTCTCCCAAAAGTTGGTTGAGGTAGTTAATGCCTTGGGGAATGAGAGGTATGGCTATCCAAAATTCATGGAAAAATGTGTTTGGATTCCTTGACAAGAAAAGAGCCATGAATTTGCTCCCCAAGCCATAACCCATCAAGGAGTTTTGCCTCTCACGTTTTTGGGCTGCCTGGGTGTTTTCTCTCCACGTTTTTGTGGTTTTTCCTTATTTTTATAGCTGGGAAACAGGGCATTTTTGTGTTGCAGAGTGGCTGGGAATATGGGAGCTTGAATTGGGGTTTCAATGGGGTCGTTTTGGCCATTTAGATGCCCAAGATACCCATGGAAAATCGGATTGGTCCCCTATGGACGATTTTCCTTTTCACATCTCGTTTTTGGTGTGCCCACGATTTGGGAAAGTCCATGGCCATCTTATTTGTAAATCCCATTGCTAAGAATGGGCATCCATGCCCAGTTTGAGTTGTTGTGTGTAAAATAAGGTTGGGGTTGAGATGGGTTTCTATTGCTTTGGTTGTGCATGAGCTGGAATGTTCCCTTTTCCTTGTAAGAATCATGCCCAGCTCGGGGGTGGCAGTTGTGTTGAGAGAATTGATGAACACAACTGGCCTATGGTTGGGTGGAACGTTGCAGCGACATAGCTAGTTGTTTGGGGCCATTTCACCATAAAGATAAGTGTTTATCTGTTTATGCATTTACTTCTGCAAATGTATTAATTTGTTGACTGTGTTAAATTTAATGGCATCATGTAATGTGTGTGGATGATGTTATTCTGCTGTGCATGTTTGCTTTAAATTGCATCTGCACACATTTGATCTTTAATTGCTGTGAATTTAATGAATGGGCTGAGTTTATGTAAAAGCCCCAGATTTTCATCATGTTCCCTTTCAAGAAATCGGCTAGATGGGAGGGTATGTGACAGTTGAGGTGTATCTTCCCATGCCGGTGAGTGTAAGTATTGTGTGATGTGCATCTGGGTTGTGCTCCGTGGACTATGAGGTGATCTGAAGACGATGAGGTGACAGTAGGGTACACAGGTTTTGCATAGGCATGTAATCAGTCCTAAGATGCTCTTGCAGGTTTTGCAGAGGCAGTGTAATCAATCCTGGGAGATCTTGCAGGTTTTGCAAAGGTAGTGTAATCGGTCCTGAGGTGTACCTACTTCATGGCTTGCTCGCAGAGATGATGAAGACCTACATGGAGGCTAGGCCTACATCTAGCATGAAAAAGGGTTGGATCTGTAGAACTTCCTATGACGAGAATAATTATGAGATAGCACCAGTGATCGAGATGTCAAGTGCAGTAGCAGTGACGATGATGATGCTCCGTGATCCAGTGACAATGATCCAGCTCCAAAATTGAATACTTGTGCCTATATGTATTGATGACTTGTGTCAAGAGAATACCTTCCTAGTTAAGAGGGAGTGTTGATGTATTTGAAACTTCGAAAGATATTCACTTGTATATTGTAATTGTACTTTATTGTATCCCCAACGGAGATGTATTATTCCTTTGATTGGAAGTGTCGTCAGTTGTACTTGCATGTGTCGCAAGTTATATTGTAAGTGTCGTAACTTATACTTGATGGGTTATTATACCATCTTAATGGGGTCGGCCATGTATGAGTCATGTGGCTCAAAGGGTTATTAGACCACCCTAGTAGGGGTCGGCCCATTCAGCATTATGTTAAGTGGTTAAGTTGGGGCCGACCTAGTTGAGTAAAGGTTAAGTGAAAGTTAGTGTATAAATAGAGAGTGTGTCTCTCTCATTTTACACATTGTCTCATTCACTCAATTCAAATTAGTGAGAGAAGGGAGGGGTGCGCACAAGTGGAGGAGGAGCATGCTGCTGAAGACATCTATCTCTTGGGTTTGATCATGGTGATCCTTGTTTTGATGCTTATTCTATCTCTGAGGAAGTTGCAGGGTTTTTCACCTTCTTGGTTTTACCTGGTGAAATGTTTTGTGTCTCTTCTCTCTTATGCTTGATATGTTGTACATGTTGTTCTTTCAGTGAAGATCCTAGATCTATTGAATTAAATGATGAAAAACTAACAGGTGCTATAGATCAACAGCTGATAAATTGTTCGCATATATAACTTGCACGAAAAAATCCAATTCGCAGATTTACGAACATTTGGTGGGAGGGTGCAAGTTCGGACGGTCCAGATGTGAGGGAGCTCAGATCTATGGCTCAAAATGAGTTCGCAAATATTACTTGTGCACCAGGCCGACTAGTTTCAAATTTGCGAACATGGTAGGGGCAACGTTTTCCAACATCCTAGATTCAAATAAGGCAGAAATCAACGGTTCCCATTTGATCATGCGATTGAAAGCTGGAAGGAAACTCTACTGACACTAAAATGATGGCCAATAAGGCTAAAGCCACCTCAGTGCCGCCACATATTTTACCCACCTATCCGAAAGACCACGCCAAGCATGTATTACGTCAACTCAAGTGGCAAACATCATTGTTGCTCGATTGGGAGATTCGTTCAAGCCATCATGGCGAAGGTCATCACACGTAGTTGTCGTCATCGTCACGGTCATTATAGGTATGGTCTCTGCATCCCAATTCAGAATCGTTGCAGGAGAAAGGTGGCAAGCTTGGCCACTCAGACATCTTTCAGTTACAATCTGGTTATGGAGGGAGATCAGGGAGCCGAGGTGATTTTTGTACCAGAGCAAGTATGGTCTGAGGTGGAGGAGGAGCATATTCCCTCCTCTCCGCTAGTATTCGACCGCGTGGTCAAATATAAGATCCCCATGTACCTTGTGTCCGAAGCACAACTTCTAATTCGTTGTACTTTGTGTTTTATGATCTGTACAATCTAGGGTTTCTGCCTCTTCCAGATCTCAGTCATAAACAGGTGACCTAGGGAAAAAAGGTCACAACTTGGGCTAGGAAGCTCCAAATGAAATTTCGTAAAATGTGATAGGTAGGAAATGGACTATAGTTTCTCAGGTAAGGTTTTCAAAGGCCGAAGTTGAACCTGTGACACGTGGCACGCCGTACAAGTTCGATCTCCTGTTTTATCCCATAAACAAGTCACGTTGCGACACTTGGCATAAATCTATCTCGGAGAATCCAATTGAGGTCGGACCTGTGGGGTTGGAAATATGACAGGTCGGGCTACCACATATCAAAGTTTTAGACCCTGTGGATTCATAATTTCGTAGTTACACCAGAAACAATCAAGTGCATATTTCTGTCAAAATAGAATTGGATTTTGAGCACCTTCATTCAAGGCTCCGAGAATTAGGGTTTCGGAGAAAGTTGGTAATTTTGTAAATGGAGACCATGGATGAATGCTACTCATCAAATTGAAAATTTAGAGACCAAGATCAAATTTTTTGGTTGGGTAGAAGGTCGGGCTTGATCAAACCCTAGTTCGAGACTTTGATCGAAAAAGTGAAAAATTAGGGCTTCTAAAAAAATGGGAATTTTTGAAATCTGTGACCATAGCTAGAAGCTCCTTGGAAAAATTGAATTTTAGAGCTTTGGATAAAACTATTTGGTTGGGTGAAGCTCCGGGAAAATCAAACCCTAATTCAGGGTCCTCCCTAGTGAATCCAAAAATCTAAAAGGCAATTTTGAGGGGTGAAGCTTTGTAGTTTTCAAATTCTAAGTATACCAGCTTGATCAGCTCATCAAGGTGCATCTTTCTATCCTTTCAAAAGTTTGAAATTTGAAGTTTGAATTTTTAGGGTTTCTCTGACAAACCCTAATCCAGCTCCAGATCCAGTTTCTGCAAATCAAGTGGATTGGGCTAATCCTAGAAGAGAATGGATTGGTCACCTGCATAAGTGAATAAGTTCCTGTTTCAAAGGGAGTTGAGGCTAAGGCCTTACATAAGAAGATTACAAGCAATCTCGACAGGTATGACTTATCCAGGTATGTTTCGAGATCTGTTCATGATTAAGTCTATGGTATGTTTGTCTTCATTAAGGTTAGTACAATCTTGATTAACTTTAGATTTGTTGTATCATCTTAATAAAATTATGAATGCAGATATTCATTGATTAGGGTTTTGACACTTATGATTGTACTAATGTATTGTGGTGTTGTATGAGGTTGATGTTGTCCGCTAACATGAAAGGTACATCAAGAAAGACAAATCATGTTCTATTTCAAGAACATATGACCATGGTGACATGAATACAAAGATTTGCCCATTGGCATGGATCACATAGAAGATCTACTTACGAGGTATGTATAATTTGGTTCTACAATGCTTAACCTATGAGATATGCAGGTTACTAGCACAAGTCATTGAAGAGAACAAGAAGACATTACTAGACATAACTAGCAAATATGATAACCAGGTATGTTTTTCCTATATCAAGTTAGAATCCTACCTTGTGTTAGGATCTTATACTGTTGTATGGTTGATAATGATTATTCATGAAGTTAGAAATGTAAGTAATCAAGGGTTTATACATATTATGTCTCTTACCTTGATTGATGATATGACTAACCAGAAAAGTCCTTTGGTCAAATAAGAATATGTATGAGTAAAAGAAGTATTCCCTGAAACCTTGAATACTAATGTTTATTATCTGTGTTTGAAATGATCATGACTATACATGTTTTTGTGATTATACTAATGAATGTATGTATGCATGAGACCTCGAAGATAACACAATGATGATATTAGTAAGTATGCATAAGTGATCGAGGATGGATATAAGTTCAAGGACAAGTAATCCAGGAAGCAAAGATCAAGGGGGAGCACACTCTAGTAGCTCCTACAAGGAACCAAATATTGAGAGGGAGTCCACCCTACAAACAAATAAAGATAAGTATTTGAATTGTCATTTCTTGTATATTTGATTGTTTAAATAATACTGTTCAATAATGTATATAGTTATGTTCCTAGACTTAGGTTGTAAATTATGCATATTAGAATAATTACATTAATGAACAGTATACTACTAATATGCATTTAATGAGTAAGTGGCCTATGGCACTGTACAACATTCCATTGCTACTTATCTAGAATGAAACCTCTTTGCCGACATGTTGGGAGTTGTGCACACTCTTAACAATGTTCTGGTAGAGATTGGAAGGCAGCTAGAAAGTTACGGGATATGGATAAATGTTGTATTGAAGCATTGACTAAAATAATTGCATGACTGTATGACATATTTCTTTATGTGTAAGAATTTGTTCTGAAAACTATGAGAAGTTTCTAATCATGCAATTTAACTTGTTTTGTAGGAAAGATCGTATACGAGCACCTACAAAAGAAGGACTACAACATTTGTTTCAGCAACAAAGTTATCTATTGAAGATATCAAATATATTGAAGTTCCCATGATTCGGGAAGAATGCCATGATCGATCATGAAGAATGATGTTTGGGATGCAGTCCCAAGACCTGAAGGGAAGTCTGTTGTGACTTCGAAATGGATCTATAAGATCAAGCATGCTGCAGATGGTAGCACGGAGAAATACAAAGCGAGGTTTGTAGCTCGTGGCTTCTCCTAGAAAGAGGGATTGAGTATGAAGAGACTTCTACACCTATAGCCAGGCACACTTCCATCAGATTAGTACTTTCTCTGGCTGCAGTGATGAAATGGAAGATACACCAGATGGATTTCAAGATAGCTTTCTTGAATGGTGTAGTCGAAGAGGAAGTGTATGTGGAGAATCCACTCGGGTTTGAGACACATGACCGAGAGTCACATGTGTGCAAACTGAAGAAAGCCCTGTATGGTTTGAAATAGGAAGCCAAGACCTAGTATGGCAGGATAGATGGCTTTCTATCCAGTTTGGGATTTACCAAGAGTAAAGCTTATTCCAACCTTTACTACAAGGTTGAGGAAGGCAATCCAGTGATACTACTTTTGTATGTGGATGACATGTTTGTTACAGGTGAGGATAGATTGATTGTTGACACGCAGCGGAAGCTTGCTGCCGAGTTCGAGATGAAGAAATTGGATATGATGCACTACTTTCTAGGCATGGAGGTGTGGCAGAGTGCAGATGGAATCTTCCTTGGACAAGGGAAGTATGCAGTAGAGATCCTGAAGAGGTTCGGGATGATGGACTGCAAGGACATGGCCACATTTATGGCATCGAACCTGAAGCTTTTGTGTGATGCTTCATCTGATCCGGTTGATGTCACTGTGTATCGTCAGATGATTGGGTCCTTGATGTACCTGACGAACACGAGACCATATATTTGCTTTGCAGTGAACACATTGAGCCAGTTCCTGACGGATCCCAGAGGTGTTCACCTGGTTGTTGTAAAGCATATTCTGAGGTACTTGAAGGGTAAAATTGATTATGGGCTGAAGTATGATGCGAATCAAAAGTTTACCCTGTAGGGTTATGTTGATTCAAACTGGGCAGGCAGTGCTGCAGATAGGAAGAGCACATCTGGGTGTTGCTTCAGTATGGGATCAGGTGTGATCTCTTGGTTTAGCAGGAAGCAATCCTGCGTAGCACTGAGTACAACTGAGGTTGAGTATGTTGCAGCATGTTCGGCTAGTTGTGAGGCAGTATGGCTCCGGAAGCTACTATCTGAGTTATTTGATTTCCCGCTGGAGGTTACTAGTATCTCTTGTGACAACCAGAGTTGTGTGAAGTTGTCTGAGAACCCGGTGTTCCACGACCGGTCGAAGCACATTGAGATCAAATATCACTATATCAGGGATATGGTGCAGAGAGGAGCAGTGAAGCTCCTGTATGTTGTGACGGATGAGTAGATTGCAGATGTGTTGATGAAACCACTATCCAGAGTGAAGTTTGAGTACTTCAGAGAGAGGCTTGGCGTTCTTTATATTGACGACACTTCAAGGAAGAAGTGATGGACACATTTGCAAGAGCCATTCCAAGCATGGTGAGAGGAGGATCCTTCCCATGGCTATGGATGTAAGCATTAGATGATGAGCATCAGGACGATGCTCCAATTACTGCTCTATATATGCATCATGTTGGATGCTTTTTATGATCGGTTGGATCATGTATATGTATATGCATCATGTTGGATGCTTGGATCATGTATCTGTATATGTATCAGGTGGATACGTTGTATGATCAGGTAGATCATGTATGTTGATATATATCAAATGGATACATTGTAGGATCAGGTGGATCATGTATCTATGTATGTATCAGGTGGATACATTATATGATCAGGTAGATCATGTATGATGATATGTATCAGGTAGATACATGGTATGCATCAGGTAGATGCATTGTATGATCGAGATGATCATGGATGACGAGCTTCGGGATGTTGCTCCAGATGACATGCATCAAGACAATGCAGTGATGATGATCAGGATGATGTATGGTGAGTATTAGGTTGATACTTTATGGTCGTGGAACAGGTTGTGTGGATAATCATATAATCCAGCACTAGGAGGTTTGCAGATAGTCTTTCAAGGTTTTTCCTATGTCATGTAATGTGGCCCTGGGATATCTGGCAAACGCTCTTTCGAGGTTTTGCTTTGGGAGGACATATAATCCAACCTTTGGAGATTTGAATATAGTCTTTTGAGGTCTTTCCTATGGCATGTAATCTGGTCCTGGGATATCTGGCAGATGCTCTTTCGAGCTTTTGTCCTATGGCATATAATCCAGCCCTGGGAGATCCGATAGGTTGAGCTGTGTGCTCGTAATCAGTACTGGGATGCTCTTTCGAGGTTTTTCCATGACCACATGTAATACGCCCTAGAGATCTGGACAAGATGAAAAAGGCCTCAGATGCTCTTTAGAGTTCTTGCTAGTCAAGACACTCTTTAAAGGCTTTGTGGTAGGGGTCACATGTAATAAGTCCTGGAGATCTGGACAGGATGAAAAAGGCCTCAGATGCTCTTTAGAGATATTGCTTGTCAATACACTCTTTTAAGGTTTTGTGACAGTCACATATAATATAGCCCTGGGAGATCCGACAGGTAAAGCCGTGTGCTCGTAACAGCCTGGATGCTCTTGCGAGGTTTTGTGACACACGTAATAAGTACTGAGAATTCCATAGTATGGCCAGTGATAATGAAGACCTGCAGGTAGTGGGCCTACATCCAGTATGAAAAAGTACTGGCTCTGTAGAACTTCCTATGACGAGTAGATCGGAGATTGATTGAGATAGCAGCAGTAGTGACGATGGCGATGATTCGCTAATGATGATCCAGAGAAGAAGACTTGTACTAGCAGATCTGTGTCGATAAATACCTTCCTAGTTAAGAGGGAGTGTTGATGTATATGTAACTTCGGAATGTATTTCACCTATGTATATTGTACTCCTATAGATATGTATTATTCCTCTATACGGAAGTGTCATCATTTGTATTGACAAGTGTCGCAAGTGTTGTAACTTGCCGATGGGTTATTAGACCACCTTGATGGGGTCGGCCCTGTATGAGTCATGTGGGTAAATGGGTTAATAGACCAACAAGTGTGGGGTCGGCCTGGATTAATATAACCATGGGTTATTAGGCTAAGTTAGACAAGTCGGCCCCACTAGTTTATTGGGGAGGACAAGACAAGTATAAATAGAGATCGGGAGATCTCTATTTGATCATCTCATTACTCACTTTTCCATCACTCGGAAAGTAGCGCACATATGAAGAGGAGGATCAACTGCTAGGAGAAGACTATCTCTTGTACTTTGGTTGTATCGTTGTTCTTTCTATCTCTGAGGAAGTTGCGGGGTTTTTCACCTTCTTTGTTTTCCCCGGTGAAACTCTGTGTCTCTTGTGTGCTTGCATTATTGTGTCCATGATTGATATGCTGTAGATATGTTGTACATGTTATTCTCTCAGTTAAGATCCTAGATCAGATTGAAATTTCTGAAAAACTAACACTTTGGAGCAAGATTTTGGTGGAGATGAGTCTTGAGGGAGGTTTGTTATAAGGTTGGAGTTGTAGAAATACTCAATCCCCTTATTCAAAGGAATGTTTAGAGTGATTTTGATCGACTTGTTGTTTCATTTTTTTTTGATCCATAACTAAATTATCCTTAAGGGGTCGAAGAATAACTACTCTAGTGCATAGTGTGTTGTCCACAACTTGAAAGTTGGAGGTGCCTGACAAATGGGAAATTACTAATAAGGAATTTTGGCTATGCATTGCTTCATATGGTGTCATCTTGGTGGAGTGATGATAAGTAGTATTATACCACCACTCGGCTAGAGGATGTCATTGTGCCCAGTGGTGCGACCTATCTGACGCAAAATATCTCAAACATGTTTCCAAACACTTATTGACTACTTCCATATGACCATCCATTTGTGGATGATAGGCAATGTTGAGATTCAATTGGGTAGACTAAAATTTAAACAACTCCTACAAAATATTTCTTGTGAAGGTAGGGTCTTGATCAAATACAATAGAATTTGACATGCCATGTAGTTTAAAAATATGATCCATGAAGACTTATGCCATAAGGGATGGTGTAAAATGGTGTGATAAGGCACAAAAGTGAGCATATTTGGTTGGGCGATCTACTACCACCATAATGAAAAATTATTGCCTGCTTTAGGAAGCCTCATGATAAAATCCATAGAGATGTCCATCCAAATATGGTTAGGAATTGGAAGTGGTTGCAAAGCATCAAGTGACTTCACGATTTTTCCCTTATGTCATTGACAAGTGTCACAAGAGACAACAAAGTTGTGGATATATTTTTCCATTCCTTCCCAAAAGAATGAGTGCTTAATGCATTCATAGGTTTTATGAAAGACCAAGTTGCCTAATGTGGGAAATAAATGTAACTCCTCAAATATTTGTAGTTTGAAGGCTATATCTTAGGTGAGAAAATGTTGCTCCTTATACAACATGGTATTTTGGTTCCATGTATACCTAGGTGGAGGGTTCGGGTCTTCTTGAATCCATGTGATGAGTTGTTGGGCATTGTCTTGGTCCATCCATTCCTGACGTGTTTCGTCGAGCTACCCCATAACTAGTAAGGACAATGCAAAGAAGGAACCCTCCTCCTCAAATTGCCTAGACAAAGCATCAACCATTGCATTCTCATGAACATTTTTATAGATGATCTCATAATCATACCCCAACATCTTAGTGACCCATTTATGCTACTCTAGTGAGTACAATCTTTCTTCCAAGAAGTATTTAAGACTATGATGGCCAGTCTTGATCTATAAATATTTCCTGATTTAATATGGGCGAAATGTCTCAATGATGTGAAGGATGGCGATCATTTTTTTCAAAGGTGGAATTTCCCAAGTTCCTCTCACATAGTTGCTTGATGATTAAGGCTAATGGGAATCCATCTTGCAACAATACCACTCCTAGGTCACGACTAGAGGCATCCCACTCTAAGAGGAAATTCTTAGTGAAATCCGACATGGCAAAAATAGGTGTAGTACACATAGCATCCTTTAGGGTGTACAAGTCCTTTTCCATTGCATCATTCCAATAGAAGGCATTCATTTTTAGCAATAATGTGAGAGGAGCTGCAATCTTACGATAAATTTCATAATATTGTTGTAGTAACTGGTAAGTTTGAGGAACCCTCTCATTCTTTTGAGAGTTTTGGGGCAGGTACTATTCTACATAGATTTCACTTTCTTTGGTTCCACAGGTATGTTGTCCTAACTCACAATATGGCTAAAATATTCAACCTCATTCACCCCAAAAGCACATTTTGATTGTTTCACAAATAATTAGTGATCCCTTAATAATTACAAGGTACAAGCAACATGCTTGAGGTGGCTTTCTAAGGTGGGGTTGTAGACCGAGATATCATCAAAGAAAACCAGGACAAAATGGCTGAGGAATGGGTGGAAAATCTTATTTAGGAATCTTGAAAAGTAAATGGGGTTGAAGGGTATGACTAAGAACTCATAATGACTCTCATCAATGTGGAAATTGGTCTTGGCAATGTTGGCCTCTCTCATGCGGATTTGATGGTATCTTGATCGAAGGCTGAGTTTAGTGAAGAATTTACTTCCATGCATCTTATTATCACTCAAAATAGCACCCACTATAAAGTCACAGATCACGGTGCGATGAGTGGCAAGCACGGGAGAAACTAGAGCCCATTATCTCCACAGCCTAGCTCCTCAACACTTTAGGTCAACTCCTAAGACCAAGGGGAAGTCCCTGTAACTTGGTGAACAATGTTTTTTATTCTCTAAATAATACACAATCACATGTCCCAATAAATATCTTGGATAATATTAGTTCTTTAGGGAGTCAAAACACTGAAGTATAAATATCATTGAAAGAGAGGGAGGAGTTAAAGAAATTTATCATGAATCCCAAGAATTATAACTTCAAATTGTCACTATTGCTATAGGATTGCAATAGTGAATATACCTTAGAAAAATCGATAAAAAACAATCTTAACAATGTCATCCTTACCATATGAAGTGTAGCTTGTATAGTAGGGTAAGGGGGATGAGCAATAGGGAGAAGGAGAATCCTCAAATGTTCTAAAAATAGGATATCATATCAGATATGAGCTCTATAACATCCCTCAAGTAGAGTGTGGTTCTTCTCAACACATTCCCCAATAAACTTACAATCCCCTAGGGTCAATACAGGCCTAGAAACCAACTTTTAAAGCCTTCAAAATTATCAAAAGTCCTTGATTAACCTGTTGTAGCTGCAATGACAGATCTGGAATACAAAATCCTAGTTGGCACAAATAACGAGATATCACTGAATCCAACCACAAGACCAAAACATCCTCAAAGATCTACTATTAATTCAACTAGAGTGCATTTTTCTATCCATGCATAATTTCCAAATTGCAAGTATTTTTTTAGATATAAATTTGTCTAATTTTTAGGGTTTTTTCTGATATTATATTTTTGGGATTTTTGTAATAAATGTACAAGACAATTTTTATAAAAATGAGTGAAAGAGAAGGGATTATGACCATATTATTTTCAACCTTAGGGAAATTAAAGATCGAGGTCAATGTCCCTACTCAATTTGGTTATTCGAGATTTACCAACTAGGGAAAGAGGCTAGTAACCCGATACTAGGTCAAAGTAGTTGTTGGAGCAGGATTTTTGACGAATTTTGGGAACTGCGCACAGGAAGTCGACCATGCGAGAAGTTGTCTAAGGAACAAGTGCGCACAAAAGGCAGAAGGCAGTTAGAAGTTGTTAGGCACTTTTTTTCCAATTGTTGAGCTAAAGCCCCATTGTAAACTGTATAAATATGTAAGGGGTTTTGGGATAGATAGGATGTTTTAAAGTATGCTTAGAGAGAGAGAGTTTTTATGCTTAGTATGATCTGATGTGCTATTTGTAAGGTTTATGGGGTTTATGGAGGTCTGAGACAGAGATCTGATGTATGTGCGCAGTGTGCCTATTTTGTAAGAGATCGTTGGATGATAATAAAGAAGTGAGTCTGTTATGAATGAAATGGTTATGTGTGATGATATGATGAATGTTTTGATTATTGTGCACTTATGATATGTTTTGTTTTATATATTTGTTGTCATGGATTATCCGTTTATGCACACATGCTATGAGGACTAAAATAGAATGATTATGCTATGAATATGGTATCCAATTTCATGAGTGTTATCCAATACTGCATGAATGTTGTCAGTGCTTGGTAGAATAGTTAGAATAAATGCCTATAATCGCTTTATCACTGTGGAAACCTTGTTCCTGTAGTCCCCATAGATGCCTTGGGTGAGACTTCATTTGCTTGTAGGAGATGCCGAAATGGCCCGTATCTAAGGGTTTTGTTGGTGAACTGACGTTGAACCTTGGGTATTCCCACTGCATGCCAACAGTAGCCAAAAACCCTAATTAGGGAAAAATATGAACTCTAATCCCCAATGTGGAGAGATCCTTCAAGAGGAAGGACTCCTCAAGCAAAGTTGACAAGATGGGAATAAAAAATCATAATTTACCTTGCCCAGGTGCAAAGCAACGTCAAACAAGAAAATAGAGATATCTTACCAACATCAACCAAGAAAGAGAGAAACAGAAACCTCTCAAGTCCTTCCTTAGCCACAAGTTATTACAACCATTCTTAGGATTAACCTTTCAATATAACATGAACCCTAGAAAATTCACCATTCATCACAAGCCAAAGAGAGAGGTGTGCAACACTCAAAAGCTCCAATAGACTAGGATAAAAAGAAAAGAAAAAAATATTAGAACCATTTTCCATATTTACAAATGAAAGTTAAAATCCTTATTTATATGAGGCTTCCTTGACTTGACTTAAATTTAGATCCTACCTTACTAAACAGTAAAATAATTTAATTTTAGGTTTTGTCACCCACAAGTCGGGGACTAAACCACAAAAAGACTAAAAAAAATGATAAAATGGTGCAATTAGCTTCATCAAAGTGAAGTGATGAGTCGAGGGAGGGCGTCATGCCCCAACTAATCCCAATAATGTAGAATATACCTCAATTCCTCCCCCCTTTATCAAGGTATATCCCTTTGGATGAGGATGACATCGTCGTGATGTGAGCACATATGTACCAAGAGGAAGGGTCATACAATGGAGAAGAAGGTACAAGTGGGCATAAAGGAGTTCTATCAAACCGGCTATGAAAACCCTTACACATGCAATCACCTTATACTTAGAAAAATATAACCATGGCTAGAATCCCCTAATCCAGGTGTCCTAATGGACCCATCCCAAGAAGCATCGAACACCAACCCAGGGCCCAAATGGCCCAACAAGATGGGGGAATTCCTCCCATCAAGAGGGAATCAACAATGCCACTAAGCCAACATGTCCTAGAATTAAATCCAAGAGAACTTGCCATGACCATACCATAGGTCTTGAGCCCCTATATACCACCAATTTTACATAAACAATCCCATACTTGGCCTTTTACAATGGAAAAATACCCCTTCACTCTTGTATATCTTGGAAAGCATGTTATGGACAATTTGGGGCATAACAATTGGCTCCAACTATGAGACATGTGATTCTCTCGGGAGTGCATAAGAACCTATAAATCATCTGGGACATGTAGACCTACACAAACATCTTACAAGCAATATGTCAAATGCATCGAAGGCAGACACTTCTGTCATGCCTTGTTCAAACCAAAATAACATGCAATAAATAAGTGATATGCATGAGTAAAAGTAAATGTTGAAATCAGATGAAACTACATCTCCTATGCAACCTACCTACTCTACACATGATAAAAAAATAGGTCAAGTAAAATCATACCACTAGTGAAGCCACCTTAACATGTCATTCATGTTAGGGCTTCTTCCCTTATCTTTGGTAATAGTCCAAGACAAAACACATCAACTATGAGCATAGTAGACATCATTACCTTCATGTAAATGGGGTTGGAACATAGGAAGAAATCACTGACTTCGATGCCTTTAAATCTTTGTCAAGAATACATGCCCCTTTCACAAGCCCCCTCTATCCAATCCTGGATAGGGATCAAGTACAAATGACCATAATTGTAAGCCTACTCATTGATCTCTGCTTGCTTCCCCAAGTGACCCTCAAAATGAGCAAGGAACCTTGCATAATGAGGATAAAAAAATTATTCCATGTTGTTCATAAACATGTGCATCTGCTCATTGTCATCAAAAATCTACCAATCCTTAAGGTTATGAGGGACTGGAGGTCTGAAAACTACTTGCACTTTTCCCAATTCTTGGAAAGCCTTGCTGGGTTAAAGAATGGATTCAGATGTTGCTAGGGAATCAATCAGGTGATTATGAACTCTAATAATCACTCGTAAAGATAAGGCACTAAAATTTTCCATGGCCAATCACACAACATCTCTATATCTTTTCAATCTTTGATTTTTAGATGTAAACTTTCCTTCCACTTGCATCACAATTAGGTTAGCGATGCTAATAATGTCTAAAAACTTAATAACGTAATATTTGGTTAACTAAAGGTTGTGCAAGAGAGCTTCATATTCATCCACATTGTTAAAACCTTCAAATTTTAGACATAAAGAGAAACAATGACTATCATCATAAGGGGAATATAATATAATTCTTGCACCCGTACCTAACTGAGACTCAGCCTCGTCGAAGTTCATCGTCTGAAACTTATGATTTACATCAATGATGAAGGTTGTATATGATCCAATATCATTTTGAAAGAAAGCAATTTTATTCCCCAGACCTTCTTTGTCCTCTTCATGATGTCCTATCATGGGAATTGTCTCTTCCACAAGAGGCTCTTCATCTTCTTGTTATCGAAAACTTGCATCAATTCTTGAGAAACATGGTTGAAAGTGTTGGTTGAGATCCACCCTAGGAGAGGGTAAACCTGGTTGCTCAATATATGCAATATAATCCTCCATATGCAACCCTATATTGCCATCAATGGTGAATCAGTGTGGTTGAACCAATCCATAAGGATCCTCACCAAAAATAAGTTTTTCGATGGCTTCAAAATTTACACTACCCTCATTAGAAGAGTGATATATAGGCTTTCCAATAACCTTCAAATAATTCGCATCCATATCATGATCATCATGAGAAAACTTCACTTCCTCATATCCATGGAAATCATCTTCAATAGCAAAGAGATCCTCAAACCTATCATCTTCGAAAGATTCATCATTAATAGCAGAGGAGAGAGGAAGGGTCAACAAACCCTCATCACTACAAGGACAACTAGAAACATCGATCATATCTTCATCAGTCATGTCTTTGACATCCTCTTCAATTGGCAATGCCTCTTTGATGAGAACTCATTAATCGTCTCATGGATTTCTTCAAGAAACAATTCAGCACATATTTCCAAATCTACAACACTCTCTGGTCGAAAACCCTCAAGGGTTTCTTCTTGGGCATGTTCATTTTTCTTGATCTGACTATATTTACCATGGACTTCTTCTAGGTCTTCCTCAAGAGCCTGGCCTTCCACATGATCTTCTTCCTTGAACATAGTCTTCATGTATTCAACATAGGGAACCCATTCTTCATGCTCTTCTAGGCACTGACGACTACAAAATATCTCTATCAATTCTGCAAGAGAAGATATGTTTCCTTTATTTAGGCCCTCCAACCAAGAACGTGCTTTTCCCTCCAATTGAAGCACAAATTATCTCATATAGATATCCTCATTATTAATACCGACGTTTGGAGCTAATACCAAGAATTTGAAGACATGGTCCAAGGGATCGTCATCATGATCACAAAAATCCTCTAAGAATAGCTCTAGCAACTTATTTAAATAACCTGGGATATTCAAGGAATTAAGAGGACCAAACCGCTCATCCATCCCTGAAGGCCATGTCATTTCTCCTTACTTTCAACTTCTTCAAGGATGTCACCAGATTAGATCCTGATATATCATATGTGGAGTCACCAATATGATCTCTTCTTCTTAACTGTCACCTCTACACCCGACAATATCGTCAATAGCTAAGGCTTCTATATCAAAGTGTACTTCTTTGTTTGTATTTTTTTTAGTGGAGTCGCCAGATAATATTTGCAAGGTTAGTCCTTAACAATAATCTCATCAAAGTACCAAAACAAAAACTTACCTCAACTTCCTTATGAAATGTGTCGTTCATGTTGGAATAAATGAACTGAACTTGAGAACACCTCGAATGGAATGTCATCACTTTTCCTTCAAGTCCTCGTAAATGGCGCCAAAAAATGTTACTGCTCAAAATAGCACCAATGATAAAGTCACAGATCATGGTGCGATGAGCGACAAGCATGGGAGAAGCTAGAGCCCATTGTCACCACAACCTAGATCCTCAACACTTTAGGTAAACTCCTAATACCCAGGGGGAGTCCCTAGAACTTGGTGAACAATATTTGCGATTCCTTACACAATACACAAACACATTTCCCAAAAAACCTCTCAACTAAGATCGGTTGCTTATGGAGTCAAAACAAAGAAGTATAAATATCACTGAAAGAGAAGGAGGAGTTAAAGAGCTTTATCATGGATCCCAAGAAATATAACATCAAATTTCTATTGTTGTCATAGGATTTCAGCTGTGAATATACCTCATAAAACTCGATAAAAAAATTTCATAACAATGCCATCCTTACCATATAAAATGTACCTTGTAAAGTAGGTAAGGGGGATGGGAAATATGGTGAAGGAGAGGCCTCAAAATAGTTCTGAAAATAGGATATCATATATGATATGAGCTCTATAACAGCCCTCAAACAGAGTGTGGTCCCACTCAACACATTCCCCAATGAACTTACGACACCCTGAGGTCATTAAAGCCTAGAAACCCACTTTTCAACCTTCAAACTTAGCAAAAGTCCTTGATATATGTGTTGTACCTGCAATAAAATATCTACAATGCAAAACCCTAGATGACACAAATAATGAGATATCACACAATCCAACCGCAAGATCAAAACACCCTCAAAGATCTACCATTAATTCAACTAGAGCACATTTTTCTATCCATATAAAATTTCCAAATTGTGAGTATTTTTTAAGATCTAATTTTTCAAATTTGTAGGGTTTTTTCAATATTATATTTTTGGGGATTTTTGTAAAAAATGTACAAGAGAATTTTGATAAAAATGACTGAAAGAGAAGGGGTTACGACTTTATTCTTTTCAACCCTAGGGCAATTAGGGATTGAGGTCAGTGTCCCTACTAACTAGGGAAAAAGATGAACTCCAAGGCCCACTGTGGAGAGCTCCTTCAAGAGGAAGGTCTCCTCAAACGAATTTGAAAAGATGCAGATAAAAAACCCTAATTTACCTTTCCCAGGGTGCAAAAGCAACGTCAAACAAGAAAATGGAGAAATATTACCAACATCAACCAAGAAAGAGATCAAGAGATACTTCTTAAGTCCTTCCTTAGTCATGAGTTATTACAACCATTCTTAGGATCAACCTTGCAAGATAGCATAAACCCTAGAAAATTCACCATTCACCATTCATCACAAGCCAAAGAGAGGTGTGTATCACTTAAAAGCTCCAATAGACCAAGAAAAAAAGAAAAAAGTACATATTAAGACCCTTTTCCATATTTACAAATAAAAGTCAGAAGCCTCATTTATATGAGGCTTCCTTGACTTAACTTAACTTTACAGCCTACCTTACTAAAAACTAAAATAATTTAATTTTAGGGTTTGTTACCCACAAGACTGGGACTAAAGCATAAAATACTAAAAACAATGATAAAATGGTGCAATTGGCTTCGTTGAAGTGAAATGTTGAGCTAGGGAAGGACAACATGCCCCGACTAACCTCAATGATGTAGAATATCCCTCAACATCGTCCCCTTTGGAAAGGTAGAGCTCTCTGGATGAGGATGACATCATGGTGATGTGAGCACATAAGTACCAAGATGAGGGTTCATACAATGGAGAAGAAGGTCAAGGTGGGCATAAAGGAGGTGTTCTAAACTGGGTATGAGAACCCTTACATGTGCAATCACCTCATACATAGCAAAACATAATCGTGGCTAGGATCCCCTGAGCCATGTGTCCTAATGGACCCATCCCAAGAAGCACTAAACACCAACCCAGGGCCCAATTGGCCCAACAAGACGGGGGACTTCTTCCCATCAAGAGGCAATCAACAATGCCACAAATCCAACACCTCCTGGAATGAAATCCAAGACACTACAACAAAATAGGAGATTAGTGCCATAATTATCATCGATCTGTAGTGTATTTTGTTTTCTAATTTGCGCTCAACAGTCAGAGCTAATGTCGGTGCCATGCTACATTTTCAAATTACTTTGAACTTTGCATCGATTTTGGCACCAACGTTAGCATTGGGTTGAGCTAGATTCAAGTTTAGCGCCAAGGTTGGCACTGAATGGAGATTCCAATTTGGCTTCCAACATTGCTTCTAGTTTCACTTCTAGTTTTTCTTCCTATGTAGCATCCATGTTAACTTCTTTGTTTGTGTTGAGTGTTTCTTCTCTTGTAGCACCGAGTTTTGCTTCCTTTTTCTGTCGAGTTTTTCTTCCTTTTTAACGCCAGGTTTTACTTCCATTTTTGCTTCCAATATGGCTTCCATTATTGCTTCCTTGTTTGCTTCAGTATTGCTTCCCTGATAGATTCCATTTTTGTTTCCATTATCACTTCCATTATAGCTCCCATTTTTACTTCCATGATTGCTTCCTTTTTTGCTTCCTATTTGGCACTAGGTTTTTCTCCTTATTTGGCGCCGAATTTTTATTCCTATTTAGCGTTGGTTTTGCTTCCTTTTTAGTGCAAGGGTTTGCTTCCTTTAGTGCCAAGGGTTTCTTCTTATTTAGCATCGATTTTTTCTTCTTGTTTAGCACCCAATTTAGCTTCCTATTTAGAGCCACAAATAGCACCTAGTATGGATTCAATTTCTGTGCCACGTTTTGCTTCCAGTTTAGCACCACATTTTGGTTCCATTTTAGCATATCATGTTGCTTCCTTTAAAGATTCTACTTTATTCATTTCAATTAAACTAATTAAACATACCATAGCTCTTAAATAATATTTATGATTATAGAAGAATATATATCACACTTCAAATTTATAGCTTAACATTATTAAGGAAATTTTAGGTAATTGGACAACATCCATATAAACTAGCAAAATCATCATACTTATTAAATCTCCATCAATAAAACATATACAACTTCCAATATATATAAATTAAGAAGATAATTATGATAACATCATCACCATGAATAATTAAAACAAGTGAAAGTCAAATATACCAATATTACATCAATATCATGTCATGGACATCATTATAGAAATAGTGAAAACAACAAGTCAATACTAGTATTATAAGAAACAAGATTTTAGCAATTTCAATCAAATAGATGAAATATATCATAATCAATCAAAGAACATATATCTATCTAAAAAAAATAGATATCGCATTTCAAATTTATATCATAATATTTATGAAGATCTAAAATAAACATATCATATCACATTCCAAATGTATATCATAACATTTATGAAGAAGTTTAATTGAAATTGACAACATCCATCCAAAGTAGCAATATTATCGTACATAGTAAATATCCATCAAAAAAACATCGACAACTTCCAATATATATAAATTAACAATATAATATTGATAAGATCATCATCATCTATAACTAAAACAAGTGAAATTCAAATATACGAGTAGATCAATAACATGTCAAAATGATAAAAGTCAATATGATACAAATCAAAATGATACAGGTATCATGATGATATCTTAAAAACAATCCATGATACAGTCAATATGACCAACGTCATTGGCTATCACTAGCAACTACATCACCATGATCATCATCGTCAGCATCATCACCATCCTCGGAATCATCTCCATCATCATCGTCGACATCAACTCCCATATATGATCCAAACTCAACATAATCTGGATCATGATCTGCCATAATTCATATTTGTGTTATATTGTTAATATTACAGCATATGAAACTTAACCATAATCATATTACGTCATATCAAAGTGGACATGCCATATTCAAATATGATATAAGTTACAACTAAGTTGTCATTCCAATTATGTAAAACATTCAACAATTTTAATAAATGTTAGTAAAGATCATAAAAAAATTGTAATACAAGTTAACTATCAACTGGAAAGTGTATTATATAACATTAAGTATCAACCCTCTCGTGTCATTATATAAAAGTACTTTGTTTGTCAACAATGACTTTGCAATATATACAAGTCTACAATCAAATAGAATTATAAATGTCATACTTCAATTGAATAGATGCCATAATTCAATTCTATCTTCCAAGTATATACACACAATTGCTAGACTCCATTACCAAGCGATACTAGTTCATTAACCACTGATATACTTGGGACTATTTTGAGGCATTGGGACTATATAAGTTTTAACCATTCTCATTTTCCACACATAAGGTTTTTGGTTTAAATAGTTCTTATGTACATTGGTTGTTATTTATATTTTATCTCAGTTAACCCTAGCACATGGCTAAACTGAGGTCACTTCCATTCATGGAGGTGGTTATTATGATTAAGAATATGATCCCTTGCACACTTTTCCCTTGGGGGACGAGCTTGGTGGCTTCTTGGAGAAAATGCCCTAACCTATGTTACTATTTTGGGCATTGTTTTGGCCTCCAATAAGGTTGACTCATTCATTTATGGGATTTATCCTATTCTCATGGTACCAAAGACTCCTTGATGCATAGTTCAATGTCTTGCAAAAGGTCATATTATACCATCTCCACAACTAGGGTTTTCCTCAGTAAGGGTGAATGCCAATTTTGCACAAGGGGGTCAATTTTGAATTGAAATCTCTCGAGAAACTATGGGTAGTGTGACCATGTCCACAATGGACAAACACAATTGTGGGAGATGACAAAACCCAGTTATGTTACCTGATTCGGATTTCATGCCCCTGGAGCAAATTCATAAGTTGTCCATGAATGACCCCAAGGGGATACTTGCAGCTGGCCATAGAAAAAAAATTGTAACTTGGATCATGAAACCGTCGATTCCAATGAATTTAGGATGTCAAGTTTCAACTAGGGGAACCCCTCTACCATGTTTCAATTGCCAGGAAATGATCATGGTGTACCATCTCCGAAACTAGGGTTTTGCTTAGTAAGGACCAATGCCAATTTTGCACAAGGGGGTCAATTTTGAATCAAAATATCTTGGGTGACTATGGTGTTAGCACCAAAATTTTGCTAAGTGTCGGGAGGGGTTTAGTCCCATGGAAATAGCAAGAGGATGCTCTGCTCGCATCCCCCCTGACCCAAAGATTGGAAGATCCAAAGATCTGTGCAACGATTTCAATCCATCGTGAAAGCGATTGAGAAGATCCACATTCGAAATGGCGATCAGCATATTAAGAAGTAGGGGAATGCACCCATAGCGCGTAAAAGCACCTTTGGGCGGCTGAGGTAAAAAAGGTGAAGATCTACGGTCGCGGGCGTCCATCGCAAAAAGAGTTGGAGGCGCTATAAGAGCTGGCACAGTGCTAACTGGCATGCGACGTAAAGTATTGATCAATGGTTGGCGTTGTTGATGTATTTGTAACTTCGGAAGATATTCACCTGTATATTGTAATTGTACTTTATTGTATCCCAAACAGAGATGCATTATTCCTCCAATTGGAAGTGTCGCCAGTTGTACTTGCATGTGTCGCAAGTTATATTGTAAGTGTCGTAACTTATACTTGATGGGTTATTATACCACCTTGATGGGGTCGGCCCTGTATGAGTCATGTGGCTCAAAGGGTTATTAGACCACCCTAGCAGGGGTCAGCCCAATCAGCATTATGTTAAGTGGTCAAGTTGGGGCTGACCTAGTTGAGTAAAGGTCAAGTGAAAGTTAGTGTATAAATAGAGAGTGTGTCTCTCTCATTTTACACATTGTCTCATTCACTCAATTCAAATTAGTGAGAGAAGAGAGGGGTGTGCACAAGTGCAGGAGGAGCATGTTGCTGAAGATATATATCTCTTAGGTTTGATCATGGTGATCCTTTTATTGATGCTTATTCTATCTCTGAGGAAGTTGCGGGGTTTTTCACCTTCTTGGTTTTCCCCAGTGAAATGTTTTGTGTCTCTTGTCTCTTATGCTTGATATGCTGTACATGTTGTTCTTTCAGTGAAGATCCTAGATCTATTGAATTAAATGATGAAAAACTAACATGGTATCAGAGCTAGCCTGAAGGAAGGCATGCTATGGCATTTATGAGACTTGTTGCACTTGCGACAAATCGGAACCTAGGGCTTGATATAGAAAAAACCAGTCATCGTGGCACTTTCCCTATAAATCCATTTTGGTGAAGGTTCAGGTTCTATAACTTTTACAGGTCGAAGATAACATCCCCATGTACCTTGTGTCCGAAGCACAACATCTGATTCGTTGTACTTTGTGATTTATGATCTGTACAATCTAGGGTTTCTACCTCTTCCAGATCTTAGTCATAAACAGCTGACCTAGGAAAAAAGGTCACAACTTGGGCTAGGAAGCTCCAAATGAAATTTCATAAAAAGTGACAATAAGAGCAGAGACTGCAGTTTCTCAGGTACATTTTTCAGAATCCTAAATTGAACCAGTGACACGTGTAACTCCATACAAGTTCGCTCTCTTGTTTTATCCCATAAACAGGTCATGTTGCGACACTTGGCATAACTCTCTCTCAGAGAATCCAATTGAGGTCAGACCTATGGGGTTGGAAAGAAGACAGGTCAGGCTACCATAGGCCGAAGTTTCAGACCCTTTGGATTCATAATTTCAGAGATGAACTAGAAACAATAAGGTGCATATTTCTGTCAAAACAGAATTGGATTCTGAGCACCTTCATTCTTGTCTTATCACTGCTACGGGAATTTAGGGCTTCGGAGAAAGTTGGAATTTTTGGAATCGGAGACCACGGCTGAATGATCCTTAGAAAAATCAAAATTTAGAGACCAAGATCGAATTTTTT
The DNA here is from genome assembly GCA_027924585.1 of Larix kaempferi. Taxonomy (NCBI): domain Eukaryota; kingdom Viridiplantae; phylum Streptophyta; class Pinopsida; order Pinales; family Pinaceae; genus Larix; species Larix kaempferi. The sequence goes on from BSBM01000249.1 coordinate 11,435,645, forward strand.
GGTTGGGCAGAAGGTCGGGCTTGATCAAACCCTAGTTCGGGATTTTGATCGGAAAGATGGAAAATTAGGGCTTCTGCAAAAGTTGGAATTTTTTAAGTCTGTGACCACGGCTGGAAGCTCCTCAAAAAATCAAAGTTTAGAGCTTTGGATCCAACCTTTTGGATGGGAAGAAGGGTGGGCTTTATCAAACCCTAGTTCGGGGTCCTGTCCAGTGAATCCGGAAGTTTCAAAGGCAATTTGAGGGGTCAAATTTTGCAGTTTTCAAAATTGAAGTATACCAGCTTGATCAGCTCAGCAAGCCACATCTTTCCATCCATTCAGAAGTTTGAAATTCAAAGTTTGAATTTTTAGGGTTTCTCTAACAAACCCTAATCTAGCTCCAGATCTAGTCTCAACAAATCAAAGTGGATTGGGTTGATCCTAGAAGAGAATGAATTGGACACCTACATAAGTGAAGAAGTTCCAGTTCCAGAGGGAGATAAGGCTAAGGCCTTACATAAGAAGACTACAAGCAATCCCAATAGGTATGACTTGAAGAGATACAGGTATGTTTGTGAAATCTATTCATGATTAAGTTTATGATATGTTTGTCTTCATATTATTAAGGTTAGTACAATCTTGATTAATCTTAAACTTGTCTCGTCATCCTAGTAAAAGTATGAATGCATGTGAATGATAGAAGACATTCATTGATTAGGGTTATGATGCTTATGATTGTACTAATGCACTGTGGTGTTGTATGAGGTTGATGTTGTCCGCTAACATGAAAGGTACAAATCAAGTTCTAGATCAAGAACATATAACCATGGTGACATGAAGACAAAGACTCATGGATCACATAGAAGCTCTACTTACGAGGTATGTATAATTTGGTTCTACAATGCTTAACCTATGAGTTATGCAGGTTACTAAGCACAAGTCTTTAAAGAGAACAAGAAGACTTTATGCGGGTATGTTAGACATAACTAGCTAACATGATAATCCAGGTATGTTTTTCCTATATCAAGTTAGAATCCTACCTTATGTTAGGATCTTATACTTTTGTATGAATAATAATGATTATTCTTGAAGTTAGAAGTAATCAAGGGTTTATGCATATTATGTTTCTTACTTTGATTGATGATATGACTAACCAAAAGAGTCCTATGGTCAAATAAGAATATGCATGAGTAAAAGAAGTCTTCCCTGAAACCTTGAATACTTACGCATATTACCTGTGTGTGAAATGATCATGACCATACATAAGATTATTTAGGATCATAATGTTTTGATAGTATTGAGATTATACTAATATATGTATGGTTGTGTATGAGATCTTGAGGATAACACAATGATGATACTAATGCACACTTAAGCATGCATAGTGGTCCAGGATGGATATAAGTTCAAGGACAGGTAATTCAGGAAGCAAAGATCAAGAGGGAGCACTCCAGGAAGCAAAGATCAAGAGGGAGTCCACCCAACAACTAAACAAAGATAAGTATTTGAATTGTCATTTATTATATATGCGATGATGTTGTTCATTCATGTACATACTTATATTCCTAGATTTAGGATGTACATTATGCATTAATGAACAAGATACTACTAATATGCAAGTAATGGGTAAGTGGCTTATGGTATTGTACAACATTCCATTGCTACTTATCTAGAATGAAACCTCTTTGCTAATATGTTGGGAGTTGTGCACACTCTTAACATATGTTCTGGTAGAGATGGAAGGCATCTAGAAAGTTACCGTGTGAATACGGGATATGGATAAATGTTGTATTGAAGCATTGGCTAAGATAATTGCATGATTGTATGACATATGTCTTTATGCATAAGAATGTGTTTTTGAAAAATTATGAGATGTTTCTAATCATGCAATTGAACTTGACTTGTAGGAAAGATCGTGTACAATCACCTACAAAAGAAGGACTACAACATTTGTTCCGGCAACAAAGTTTAAAGAAATCTATCTATTGAAGATATTGAAGAATCTGAAGTTCCCAGGATACGGGATGCAGTAATGGAAGAGTACCATGATCAAGGAGTACCAGTCAATCATGAAAAATGATGTTTGGGATGTAGTCCCAAGACCTGAAGGGAAGTCTGTTGTGAGTTCCAAGTGGATCTATAAGATCAAGCATGCTGCAAATGGTAGCATAGAGAAATACAAAGCAAGTGATGAAGTGGAAGATACACCAGATGGATATGGTGTAGTCGAAGAGGAAGTATATGTGGAGTAGCCACTCGGTTTTGAGACACGTGACATGGATTCATGTGTGCAGATTGAATAAATCCTTGTATGGCTTGAAGCAAGCTCCTAGAACTTGGTATGGTAGGATAGACAGCTTTCTATCCAGTTTTGGCTTTACCAAGAGTAAAGCGGATTCCAACCTTTACTACAAGGTTGAGGAAGGCAATCCAGTGATATTACTATTGTATGTGGATGACCTGTTTGTGACAGGTGAGGATATATTGATTGCCGACACAAAGAGGATGCCTACTATCGAGTTCGAGATGAAGGAATTAGGTATGATGCACTGCTTTCTAGGCATGGAGGTATGGCAGAGTGCAGATGGAATCTTCCTTGGACAAGGGAAGTATGCAGTAGAGATCCTGAAGAGGTTTGGGATGATGGACTACAAGGCCATGGCCACACCTATGGCATCGAACCTGAAGCTTCTGTGTGATGCTTCATCTGAGTCAGTTGATGCTATGATGTATCGTCATATTATTGGGTCCTTGATGTGCCTAACGAATACAAGACCAGATATTTGCTTTGCAGTGAACACCTTGAGCCAGTATCTGACAAATCCGAGACATGTTCACCTGATTGATACAAAGCATATTCTGAGGTACCTGAAGGGTACAGTTGACTATGGGCTCAAGTATGATGCGAATCAAATTTTTAACCTAGAGGGTTATGTTGATTCAGATTGGTCAAGCAGTGCCATTGATCGGAAGAGCACTTCGGGGTGTTGCTTCAGTATGGGATCCGGTATGATCTCTTGGTTTAGTAGGAAGCAGTCTTGTGTGGCACTGATTACAGCCGAAGCAGAGTATGTCACAGCTTGTTCGGCTAGTTGTGAGGCAGTATGGATTAGAAAGCTATTGTCTGATTTGTTTGATCTCGAGCTAAGTGCTACTTGTATATATTGCGACAACCAGAGTTGTGTGAAGTTGTCGGAGAACCTAGTGTTCCATGACAAGTCAAAGCACATTGAGATCAAGTTCCACTATATCAAGGATATGGTGCAGAGAGTAGCAGTGAACCTTATGTATGTTGCGACGGACGAGCAGATAGCCGATGTGTTGACCAAGCCACTGGCCAGAGTGAATTTTGAGTACTTCAGAGAGAGGCTCGGTGTACTTCAGATCGAGATTCCTTCCAAGGGGAAGTGATGAGTCCGGATACATATATGCACATGAGCCATTCTCACATGGTGGTAGGTGTGTCCTCCCATGGTGCAGATATAAGGGCTAGGGTCATTCTGACATGGTTGAAGTGTGTCTTCCCATGGTCGTTGATGTAAGAGTTGTGCCATTCGAGCATGGTTGAAGTGGTCTTCCCATGGATGCGATGTAAGTGTTGTTCCATTCGAGCATGGCTTCCCATGGCTGCGATATAAGTGTGTGCCATTCCTAGCATGGTTGAAGTGTGTCTTCCCATGGCTATGGATATAAGTGCGATGCCATTCTCGCATGGTTGAAGTGTGTCTTCCCATGGCATAGATATAAGTGTTGAGCCTTTCACGGATGGTTGATGTAATGCCCCGATTTTGACCCCATTGCATTAAAAATGTAAATGATGTAATATTGTTATAAAATCATGGTGAGGAGCTCAAGGCCAAGGCCCCGCCATCGATTTATTGATGCATATGGTTTACGTACTAGCCAGGCACATTGGAATTGTAAATATGCATTTTAATAAAATACCCACAACTAGCTATGCAATGCAACAAGAGATGGGGGCATGATTTTACAAGGAATTGGGAGGGAAAACATTCAAACCCTTGAGCCAATCAATTCAAGCCAAGTGTCAATGAGAGAACCCATCAAACCCTTAACTACCCATGTTGACTTTTGTACCCAATCATTTATTTCTCCCAAAAGTTGGTTGAGGTAGTTAATGCCTTGGGGAATGAGAGGTATGGCTATCCAAAATTCATGGAAAAATGTGTTTGGATTCCTTGACAAGAAAAGAGCCATGAATTTGCTCCCCAAGCCATAACCCATCAAGGAGTTTTGCCTCTCACGTTTTTGGGCTGCCTGGGTGTTTTCTCTCCACGTTTTTGTGGTTTTTCCTTATTTTTATAGCTGGGAAACAGGGCATTTTTGTGTTGCAGAGTGGCTGGGAATATGGGAGCTTGAATTGGGGTTTCAATGGGGTCGTTTTGGCCATTTAGATGCCCAAGATACCCATGGAAAATCGGATTGGTCCCCTATGGACGATTTTCCTTTTCACATCTCGTTTTTGGTGTGCCCACGATTTGGGAAAGTCCATGGCCATCTTATTTGTAAATCCCATTGCTAAGAATGGGCATCCATGCCCAGTTTGAGTTGTTGTGTGTAAAATAAGGTTGGGGTTGAGATGGGTTTCTATTGCTTTGGTTGTGCATGAGCTGGAATGTTCCCTTTTCCTTGTAAGAATCATGCCCAGCTCGGGGGGTGGCAGTTGTGTTGAGAGAATTGATGAACACAACTGGCCTATGGTTGGGTGGAACGTTGCAGCGACATAGCTAGTTGTTTGGGGCCATTTCACCATAAAGATAAGTGTTTATCTGTTTATGCATTTACTTCTGCAAATGTATTAATTTGTTGACTGTGTTAAATTTAATGGCATCATGTAATGTGTGTGGATGATGTTATTCTGCTGTGCATGTTTGCTTTAAATTGCATCTGCACACATTTGATCTTTAATTGCTGTGAATTTAATGAATGGGCTGAGTTTATGTAAAAGCCCCAGATTTTCATCATGTTCCCTTTCAAGAAATCGGCTAGATGGGAGGGTATGTGACAGTTGAGGTGTATCTTCCCATGCCGGTGAGTGTAAGTATTGTGTGATGTGCATCTGGGTTGTGCTCCGTGGACTATGAGGTGATCTGAAGACGATGAGGTGACAGTAGGGTACACAGGTTTTGCATAGGCATGTAATCAGTCCTAAGATGCTCTTGCAGGTTTTGCAGAGGCAGTGTAATCAATCCTGGGAGATCTTGCAGGTTTTGCAAAGGTAGTGTAATCGGTCCTGAGGTGTACCTACTTCATGGCTTGCTCGCAGAGATGATGAAGACCTACATGGAGGCTAGGCCTACATCTAGCATGAAAAAGGGTTGGATCTGTAGAACTTCCTATGACGAGAATAATTATGAGATAGCACCAGTGATCGAGATGTCAAGTGCAGTAGCAGTGACGATGATGATGCTCCGTGATCCAGTGACAATGATCCAGCTCCAAAATTGAATACTTGTGCCTATATGTATTGATGACTTGTGTCAAGAGAATACCTTCCTAGTTAAGAGGGAGTGTTGATGTATTTGAAACTTCGAAAGATATTCACTTGTATATTGTAATTGTACTTTATTGTATCCCCAACGGAGATGTATTATTCCTTTGATTGGAAGTGTCGTCAGTTGTACTTGCATGTGTCGCAAGTTATATTGTAAGTGTCGTAACTTATACTTGATGGGTTATTATACCATCTTAATGGGGTCGGCCATGTATGAGTCATGTGGCTCAAAGGGTTATTAGACCACCCTAGTAGGGGTCGGCCCATTCAGCATTATGTTAAGTGGTTAAGTTGGGGCCGACCTAGTTGAGTAAAGGTTAAGTGAAAGTTAGTGTATAAATAGAGAGTGTGTCTCTCTCATTTTACACATTGTCTCATTCACTCAATTCAAATTAGTGAGAGAAGGGAGGGGTGCGCACAAGTGGAGGAGGAGCATGCTGCTGAAGACATCTATCTCTTGGGTTTGATCATGGTGATCCTTGTTTTGATGCTTATTCTATCTCTGAGGAAGTTGCAGGGTTTTTCACCTTCTTGGTTTTACCTGGTGAAATGTTTTGTGTCTCTTCTCTCTTATGCTTGATATGTTGTACATGTTGTTCTTTCAGTGAAGATCCTAGATCTATTGAATTAAATGATGAAAAACTAACAGGTGCTATAGATCAACAGCTGATAAATTGTTCGCATATATAACTTGCACGAAAAAATCCAATTCGCAGATTTACGAACATTTGGTGGGAGGGTGCAAGTTCGGACGGTCCAGATGTGAGGGAGCTCAGATCTATGGCTCAAAATGAGTTCGCAAATATTACTTGTGCACCAGGCCGACTAGTTTCAAATTTGCGAACATGGTAGGGGCAACGTTTTCCAACATCCTAGATTCAAATAAGGCAGAAATCAACGGTTCCCATTTGATCATGCGATTGAAAGCTGGAAGGAAACTCTACTGACACTAAAATGATGGCCAATAAGGCTAAAGCCACCTCAGTGCCGCCACATATTTTACCCACCTATCCGAAAGACCACGCCAAGCATGTATTACGTCAACTCAAGTGGCAAACATCATTGTTGCTCGATTGGGAGATTCGTTCAAGCCATCATGGCGAAGGTCATCACACGTAGTTGTCGTCATCGTCACGGTCATTATAGGTATGGTCTCTGCATCCCAATTCAGAATCGTTGCAGGAGAAAGGTGGCAAGCTTGGCCACTCAGACATCTTTCAGTTACAATCTGGTTATGGAGGGAGATCAGGGAGCCGAGGTGATTTTTGTACCAGAGCAAGTATGGTCTGAGGTGGAGGAGGAGCATATTCCCTCCTCTCCGCTAGTATTCGACCGCGTGGAAGAGAGTTCGGCCAGCGAGCCTAAGGACCACGAAGGTCGAAAGATACACAGACAAGTTAAACGTCGACCGAAGAAGGCAAGGACCGAAGAAGATAAGTGGGACACCCTTCATGACATGGAGATTATCAAATATTACATCATCCCCACTGAAGAGACGACAAATCCTCCTTTTGCAGAGGAAGCACTGGCGGAAGAGTCCCTGAGGGTAGAATATTTCTTCGAGCAGCAGGTCCAATTGAAGGTTCAAGAATAGGGTAGTGACCTGTTCACGCCGTTTCTTTTTCCCCACCCGGTAAGTTTGTCTTTGGCTAAATGTATAGCTATCTTTTACTCAATTTTTTAGGCCAGTTAGGGTCTGTCGGTTGTTTGAGACTATTGTGGTCTGCACCCTGCAAAGGACACCTGTAGAATCAATTACGGCTGACCCGTCAGCAGTCCTTTTCATTTTTGTAATGCGCTGTCAAGGGTGGCAAACTGGACCCTATAGGTGGCAACATAGTCTTAACCGTTTTCTGATAGTCTATTCAAGGTCGAGAGCCTATAAATAGTTGTGTAATAGAAGTAAAAAAGGTTGGAAAATCATTTGGCAGAGGCCTGGGAGAGCTAAGCTCTGTTTTGAAACATTATCCTTAATAGAAATGCAGTGTTTGAAGCTGGTTGTCTGACAGAGATTCATGTTTCATTTTGCTTACAATCTGTTTTCATCTTCTTCTCATGTGAATGTGCTTCCTGTTATTTCCTTACATTATGTTTTCTTTTTCATATCTGAAATCAGTGTATGATAGTGCAGAATTCTTGTCCACAAGCTTTGGTTATCGTTTCAGATATTCACTGATTGTTTCTTCTAAAGTTGACATCGAACTCATCCTTGCCAGATTCTCATGTCAATGGATTGTTCATTTTTTCTCCTTTTATCACCAGACAATAGCATTCCGACGAGAAGCATGTGGCTACCTTTCCTCTGTTTTGTTATCCCACGTTGTAGCATCGTTATTTGATTTCTGCGTGATATTTTGACTCCATCGCCCAACATTTTCTCTTTTGATTATTCCACCAAACCTTAAACAATTTGTCCCAGCGGAAATCTGACCTTCTGAGTATGCTTTGAATGATTATCTTGAGTAATAAGAATCTTGTATGTTTGTCATTGTCAAATCTATGATTATTTTCAATTTTCTTGAGTTTAAGAGAGATCCCTCTCTAACAGTGTTGGGTCAGTAGCATAAGTCTAAAGTGGTTTTGTGGTTATCCCGAAGTGTCCTCTTACCACAACCCTGGGGTCATTTTGGGTGCTAACATGTGGGAAGTGTTACCACGTCCAAAATGGCCAAATACATCTATGGGAGCTGATGGAACCCAGTTACCCTGCCCGATTTGGATTTCGTGCCCTTCGAGCAAATTCACAAGTTGTCCATGAATGGACCCAAGGGGCTACTTGAAACTGTACATAGAACAAAAAAACATAACTCGGATCATAAAACCATCAATTTCGATGGGTTCAAGATGTCATATTTCAGCTAGGGGAACCCCTCTACCATGTTTAAATTGCCAAGAAATGGTCCTACTATACCATATCTGGAACTAGGGTTTTTCTTAGTAAGGACCAATGCCAATTATGAACAAGGGGTTCAATTTTGAATTGAAATATCTTGGGTGACCATGGGAAGTGTGACCACATCCACGATGTCCAAACACTTCTGTGGGAGCTGATGGAACCCATTTATGATACCTAGTTTGGATTTCATGCCCCTAGAGCAAATTCATAAGTTGTCCCTAAATGGCCCCAAGGGGCTACTTGCAACTGGCCATAGAAAAAAAACCTTAACTTGGATCATGAAACCATCAATTCCTATGGATTCAAGATGTTGAGTTTAAGCTAGGGAAACCCCTCTACCATGTTTCAGTTGCCAAGAAACGGTCATATTATACCATCTTTGAAACTAAGGTTTTGCTCAATAAGGGACGATGCCAATTTTACACAAGGGGGTCAATTTTGAATCGAAATATCCTAGGAAGCCATGGACAGTGTGACCAAACACATCTATGGGAGATGATGAAACTCAATTATGCTTCCTGGTTTGGATTTTGTGCCCCCGAAGCAAATTCACAAGTTGTACATGAATGGCCCGAGGTGACTACTATAACCTGGACATAGAACAAAAACCGTAACTTGGATCGTGAAACTATAAATTCCAATAAATTTAGGATGCCAGGTTCTAGCTAGGGGAACCCCTCTACCATATTTCAATTTCCCAAAAACATTCGTATTTTACCATCTCCAGAACAAAGGTTTTGCTCAGTAACGGCCAATGCCAATTTTGAACAAGGGGATCATTTTGAACTAAAATCTCTCGGAAGACCATGGAAAACATGACCATATCCACAATGGCCAAACACATATGTGGGAGCTGACAAAACCTGGTTATGCTGCCTAGTTTGGATTTCATGCCCCTGGAGTAAATTCACAAGTTGTCCATGAATGGCCCTATGCGGCTACTTACAACTGAACATTGAACAAAAACCATAACTCGGATCATGAAACTATCGATTCCAATGGATTCAAGATGCTGGGTTCCAACTAGGGGAACCCCTCTACCATGTTTCAATTTCCCAGAAATAATCATATTATACAATCTCTGGAACTAGGGTTTTGCTCTATAAGGACCAATGCCAATTTTGCACAAGGGGGTCAAAGTTTGAATTGAAATATCCCAGGAAAGCGTGGGCACGTGACCATGTACACAATGTCCAAACACATATGTAGGAGCTTACATAACCCAATTATGCTGCTCGGTTTAGTTTTTGTGCCCACAGAGCAAATTCACAAGCTGTCCCTAAATGGCCCAAGGGGGATACTTGCAACTAGCCATAGAACAAAAACTCTAACTTAGATCATGAAACAGTTGATTTCGATGGATTCAGAATGTTGTTTCCATCTATGAGAACCCCTCTACTGTGATTCGATTTCTTGGTGTTTTCGTGATAAGATGCAAGGATTTTGTTCTATGTCTATTTGCAACAACTTGCAAGTCTTCGTTGTTACATTTTGGGATTACTCCGAAAGTGTTTTCATCTTGCTCAAAGAATGATATATCTCTTAGCCCCTTGTATATGCTTCATGGACATAGGAATGGCTCAAATTGGGTTGGTGCTTGACCTCATTTAGAGTACTAGCATGTCACCCTTACCTAGGAGGTTGTTACCCTAATAAACATGTTGACTAACCCAATGGCTGCACACTATAGGGGAGCTACTTGATTGATCATGGGAGGTACCTGGTGAGCTCCTAATATGGATGCCTAATGAGGGCAGCTCTACCAAGAGCCTACTTTAAATGTCAACCCGGGGAACGTACAAACTTTAGAGATGCATGCACTATCTGTGCTCTTATAGGATAATCTCTGTCACAGTTGGAGGTCGGTATCGATGTTCTAAAGGTTGTCTACTAAATATGTAAACTGGTTATGCTACGGAATTAAATATTGGAAAGCAATAAATCTAATTAAAAGAATTAAAGTGCTGAAAGCAGTAAACCTGTTCTAAGAAATAAAGATACCAAAAGCAGTAAATCTGTTCTAAGAAATAAAGCAGTAAATCTATCTGAAATAATTAAAATGTTGAAAGTAAAGGGAATGATCTTATAAAATTACTTGATGCAGAATAATAAATCTAAAAATGAACATGCCATAACAGATCTATTCTAAGATTCGGGAAAACAAGGTCTATAGTTATTTTATGCCTAAAACTAGAATTTTGATCTAAACCATTTTAAATCCCAAGACTAAAATTGAAGTGCAATCATTTCAAGCTATCCATCTACTACTAAAGAAATTTATCACGATGAGAAACAGTCAAAAACCTCAGATATAAACCATGATATTGAAAGCAAAGTTGATACACATGCAATCGTTGATTCGAATATGCGTTGAAAGAAAGAACCTACAATACTACTGAAACTGTTATGTTGTACTACAGAATGTATTATAAACCACTACAGAAATAATAAATCATTCAAGCGCTCCCATATGTAATAGAACTGTTCATCAATGTAAAACGCATAATTGAAAGAAATACCTGCAAATAGAGATCTCCTGACCTACGTGTTGGAGGGGCCCTCCCCAACCCATACTCAGGAGAGAATAAAACTTAGAAACGACGGCTAGAATTAATCATCAATCTCTTATTTAAAATATAGAATCCATGTCAAAACAAAGGTCTGTACTTCGCAGTATCGATAGGGCAGAAAACGTTAAAACAATGTTTTTTCTCAAAATAACAGCAGGGGCCTCTCGCTACCCGAGAGGCCCATATTTATAAAATTTAATGCTGATCCTAACTAGTTGTCTAAATGCTGATTCCTTTTGAAAGTGGGAGTGCGTCCTCTATAAATTAGGAAACAGGGCGTCGAGCTTCGTGATCCTTTAATCTTCTACACGTCCATCCTTGAATGACCCTGAACCTGCTCAATCACTCTTGATCTCCATATAATTAGTTTATTTGATATGCATTCTAACATCCAAGAATAATCATAAAACAATTTCATTAAATAATTAAAGTAAAACATTTTCCCCCACAAATGAGCATGTTTCATCACCATTGCTTGAGTTTGGCTGCTGGAAAAAAGGTTATCAAATACCTGAAAACTTGACTCATCATTCTCTCCCACACTTGAAGGATTCACCCATCCTTGGGTGACTTATTCGATTCATCGATGACCTCCCTGATGTCCCATGCTACCACCCTAGGGATCCCTGCCTGTGATACCCAAAGTTCTGATCCTCCCTGGTCCATGTCCTCCTTTCTTCCTCTTCATTTATCTGTTCCTTGATGACTGGGGAAAAAAAGAATGGGGGATTCAGCCTCATCCTGATCCATCTGAGTTGCTTTCTTGCCAGGGATTCTTTGTAGAGTGTGGCTTTGAAAAGGGCATCATCAAGCCTGAGGGGAGAGTGGAGTTCTCTCCTCTTCATATCATTTGCCACTCTACTCCATCTTTCCTTAATAGACTCATTAACTTCCTTCTATGTGCTGTGGAGTGTAGTGTCAAAATGAGTCATGGCCTCCTATTGTTTTGTGAGGAGAATGGGTATCAGTTCCTCGTCCTAAGTGAGGATCCTATGGTTATAGATTATTCCCTCAGGGTGAGTTGGCTCAGGTCTGATCATCAATGGGGTTTCCCATTTGGATGCGACATAGAGATGGTAGTCCTGTGCTCGCTCAATTTCGTGGTTAATCCACGAACATAATGCCCTCAACTGGAAATCGCCTACATATGGGTTTGGTGACCAGCTGGGCGAGCCAGAAACCACGAAGTTATGCAAAAAGAACTCACTTAATTTGTCTTTCTCCAGCTCTGTGGAGTTCAAACATGCATCCATAAACTCCTTGGGGGTGCTTACCTCTATAGGGAGTCCTTGCTTCAACCTCTCGAGCTGGAATTCACCCCATTTCTCCTGCATATAGACTGCATAGATTGTCGACGGGGGTCTGAGGCCGGCAGTAGTGGCCAAAACGTCTTTTAATTTTGTGACCTCCTGGTCCTTTTTTGCCAATTCAGCTTGTGCCTCCGCTAACTTTTCTTGAAGCGCTAAATGCTTCCGCTCGGCCAACCGTAGCTCCTCTACATGGTGCATCTTCAGTGTTTGAGTTTTCTCGGCTAAGAGCGGGGGAGGTGTGGGCTGGCTTCCTAGCCCAATCCTTAATGTCGCCAGCTCGTTTCTGAGCTTCTCCAATTCTGCTCATGCCTCAGCGAGTTGGGTGATGACCTCGAGGTTATCTTGTGCTGGAGGATTTCCCTGGAAATTGCCTTGCTCTCCTAAGTTTTGCTCTTCTCCCTTATCCATTTCTTCTGCTTCTTTATTTATTTCTTCCCCTTCGTCCTGCATTTCTTCATCCTGTTCCTCTTCTGTAGTGGGGTCTTCCTGATCTACCCACTGATCATCGTCCCCATCCGACACATTTTGAACAATGGGACTGGGTTCTCTGCTCTTTTCCTTGTCTGTTCGGATTCGGGCTGTTTGGTTGAAGCTCATACTCCTCCTCCTGGGTTCTTGATTTTTTGCAGGAATTTCTGATTTTTCCCTGGGGGAGTGCTCTCTTAAATTTTTTATTTCCACCAGGGTCTCTAATACATGGTCTAGGTCAATCTTCCTTTTCGCCCTTAATACAAAGGCATCTCCATTCCTTCCTCCAAGTGGTATGCTAGATGTGGGTGTACTTCTCATCCTTTGAACATCTTCTGCGGATACCAGCATGAATTCCTCCCACGAAAGTTCTGGTATCTGGGCCTTCAATTCCTCGCAAACAATTATCTTGATTAGCCCATGATGGGCCAAGGCATCATCTTTACCCTTCACCACCTTCTTGCTCAATTTCGATAGGGATTGGAGCAAGTAGAATGGGATACTAATGTTTTTATTTGAGGGATGATGGGTCCTGTGTCTTATCAGTTCTAGGATCCGAAAATGAAATATGGGAACATAGCTTAACCTACCAGAGCATGTGATGTACCTTAGAACAATTTCAGCTATGTCCTCCCATGGCGCTGGCATGGAGAGTCTTTTGACTCCATTTTTGTCCTCATCATAGACCTCTCCTTGCTCAAAGAATGTTGCTTTTGCTTCTTGGTTTGCCTCCCTGTCATCCCTGCTCCAATACAAACCCCTTTGTAGGCCAGTGAATTTGGCAATTGTCTCCTCGTCCAACTTGATATGTAACCCCTTCACCCGGGTGGCGTACTGTTCATCTTTAATATGCTTGAAATTTCTTGTAAATTCCTGAGTTATCCCTGCATCATGTCCTTTCAGACCCAGGATGAAGGGCATCCATCCTGCACTGCGAACGATCTTCAGGACTCTCATGTTCTGGTATATGATGTTGTGATCCTCTGGTTCACTCTTTTTAAAACCCTTTGTCATTTTGAGAACCTCTCTTATGATCAAACAAAACCAGGGCTTTTGGAATGCATTTTTATACCTTCAACTTGGTCGGGCTCTGTCTACGGGTTCGAGGAATACAAATGGATTCTGCTTCTCGTGAAGTCCGGGTGGTTACTTATATGCGCAATCGTAGAATATTATGCACCCTAATCCGCTGTCTTTCTGCACCTGTTCTTTCCATCATACCTGTACCTGCCCCTTTTAATCCCCTATTTTCCATGATTGATCTCTGTCTTCTCATGATCGACCTCTGTACTGAAGGTTGCGATCATGATTTGATGAGGTGACTGAATTTTAAGTAGCGATCATGACTTTTTAGGGTCATTCCACCATGCCGCCAATTTAGAGTAGAAGTTGTCCTCAGCTGACGAAAATCTCATGTAGCTTGGGATAATGTTTTACTTTAATCATAAAATAAAATCGTGTTAGAGATTACCTTGGTATTTATGCGTACCTGCTTCGATGCTCTGGTGCGATTTTTATGGATGGTGGATTCTGTAGTAGATTTGTGCATGTCAGTAGTTGCGCGTGTGAGCTGCTTTTTCCATTTCTTTTCATTTTGAATTTGCTGCATTGCCTTCTTTTGAAAGTTGTGCCTGTTGAGGATACGAGTCATGCGATGTTTTTTCTTATTGGATGGTTTAATGGTTGTATGTGACTGGCTGTCTTGAATACATGGCAACATCACTCGAATCATTTTGCAAGCTCACTTGAATAGTTGGCAGCCTCTTGTGATGATATTGTAGAGTGTCCGTAGTTGTAGAAATTTTTGCTGGCTCTCTTGAATAGGTGGCACGCTCGCTTGAATTATTTTGCTAGCTCGCTTGAATAGATGGCAGCCTCACTTAAATTGTGGTCGATGCCCTGTAAATTTTCTGTTACCTTTTGTGTTTTGTTTTTTTTTCTTTTTTTCTATTTTCTCTTTTTTTTCTTTTTTTTTATATTTTTTTTTCTCTTTTTTCTTTTTTCTTTTTTTTTCATGATATGCTTTGAACTTCATTGATTTGTAGTATTCTCTATCAGCATCAATTGTTCTTGTAGAGTACTTGTGTAAATTCTTCTTTGGACTGTGGTTTTTTGTATATTTTTAGGCGATGCCCATTCACTATCATGGGGAACTCATCATCATCAATTGTAATAATTCTCACAGCGCCATTGTCATAAATTTTCTGTATAATGTAAGGTCCAAGCCATATAGTGGTTAGCTTTCCTTTGAATGTGTGAAATCTGGAGTCGTAGAGTAGTGCCCAATCACCTTCATTGATTTTCTTATCCTTCAAATGTTGGTCGTGCCATTTCTTTCTTTGTTGTTGGATGATTTCAGTATGTGTAAGTGCTTGTTGGCGGTGTTCATCTAGTTGATTTAGCTATAGCATGCGTTCTTTTTGAATGTCTGATAGGTTCATATTTAGATCGGCTGCAATTCTTAATGTTTTTACTTCAAATTCGATTGGTAGCATGACCTTTTTCCCATAGACCAG
Source organism: Larix kaempferi (assembly GCA_027924585.1). NCBI lineage: Eukaryota > Viridiplantae > Streptophyta > Pinopsida > Pinales > Pinaceae > Larix > Larix kaempferi. The sequence goes on from BSBM01000249.1 coordinate 11,450,899, forward strand.
TTCATAAGGTGTGAATCCTGTTGTTGTTTTCCATGTAGTATTGTAAGCCCAGACTGCTTCACTAAGTCTGTCAGCCCAATCTCTTTTGTGAAGTTGGACAGTTTTTGTCAAGATTCTCTCTAATTCCCTGTTGGTTACCTCAGCGTGACCATTTCCTTGAGGGTGGTAGGAGGATGACTGTCTATGCTTTACATTGTTTCTTTTCATCAAGTCTTCAATTAAATTTGATGTGAATTGTGGTCCTTGATCAGAAACTACTTCTCTTGGCACCCCAAATCTGTGAAAGATCTGCTCAGTAAATAATTTTGCCACACTGGTTTCATTTGCAGCAGCCAGTGCTGCTACCTCTGTCCATTTTGTAAGGTAATCTGTGCATACAAGGATGTAGCTCTTCTAATTGGACTGTGGGTTGAATGGGCCAACAAAATTGAATCCCCACTTATCGAATGCCTCTAAAGAGATTTGTGGATGTAGTGGCATTTCTTGTTTTTGCGTTGGTTTTCCCATTCTCTGGAAATCATCACAATGGGACACATACTCATAAGCATCTATGTGGAGTGTTGGCCAATAATACCCTGTTTGCAAGATCTTGTAGGCTGTCCTTTTTGCAGCGTAGTGTCCTCCACAGGGTTCATTGTGGGTGGCATGCGTTATGTCACGTACCTCATCTTCCCTAATGCACCTTCTAAGTACTTGATCTAGTCCATGTTTAAAAAGCATGCCCTCTATCCATGTATATGTGGCACTTTGTCTTATTACTTTTGTCCTTTCTTTATAACTGTAATGTTCTGGAAACTTCCCAGATACCAAATAGTTTGCTATGTCAGCAAACCATGGGATTTTTATTGATATGGCAAAAAGGTGCTCATCAGGGAAGTTATCTTGGACCAATTCATTATCTTTCCCATGTGTTACTCTTGACAAAAAGTCTGCTACGACATTATGCTTGCCTGGTTTATCTATTATAGTGATGTCGAATTCTTGTAGAATAGCATCCATCGAATAATTCTTGCACTGGTATTAGGCTTGTTCATAAGATATCTGATCGCTGAGTGGTCAGTATGGTTAAAACTTTAGTATCCTGTAATGTAATGCCTGAATTTATTGATTGCATGTATGACTGCCAGAAATTCCTTCTCTGTGACTGTGTAGTTGAGTTCTGCCCCAGCCAAATTTTTGCTTATATTGTATATGGCATAGGGTTTCTTGTCTTGTTCTTGCCCAAGCACAGATCCGATGGCTTTATTTGATGCATCGGTGTGAATGTGAAATGGAATTTCCCAGTTTGGTCCTTGAAGAATTGGTGTTGTGATGGTTTTCTGTTTAAGACTTTCAAAGGCTGACATGCAGTTGCTTGTCCATATGAACTCATTGTCTTTTGTGAGAATTGCGAACATGGGGGCAGCAATTCTGCTATAATTCTCAATAAACCTTCTGTAGTACCCTGTCTATCCAAAGAAGCTTCTCACATCTCTTTGTTTGACAGGTGGGGGTAGTGTTCTGATTACTGAGACTTTGGCTTGATCCACCTCTATACCTCTCTGTGATATATGATGTCCTAGAACAATTCCTTCTTCCATTAACATCCTGCATTTGTCATTACTTAGGCAAAAGCTCATTTCAATACATTTTTTTAATACTAATTCAATATTTTTCAATGCCTGCTCAAAGCTCTGTCCATAAGGTGTGAAATCATCCATGAATACTTCCATTTTGTTATTCAGAAAATCGGAGAAAATACTCAGTATGGCTCTTTGAAATGTTGTTGGGGCGTTACATAGACCAAAGGGTAGGCCCCTATAGGCGTAAGTTCCCCATGGGCATGTGAAGGTCATCTTATCTTGATCAGCTGGGTGTATTAAAATTTGGTTGTACCCACTGAAACCGTCTAAGAATTAAAAGTACTTGTTTCCAGATAATGGATCTAGCACTTGGTCTATAAATGGAAGTGGGAAATGATCTTTCTTTGTTGCTTTATTCAACTCCCTGTAGTCCACACAAATTCTCCATTTGCCTCCTTTTTTGGGCACTATGACTACTGGTGAGACCCATTCACTATCGGATATTGGATAGATGAACCCTGCATCTAATAACTTTTGTAATTCCACTTTGACTATGTCTTTTAGTGCAGGGTTCAGCCTTCTTTGTGGTTGCCTGATGGGAGTAGAACCTTCTTTGATGTAAATGTAGTGTTTGCAGATATCAGGATGTATTCCTTTCATATCTGCATATGTCCATGCAAATGCTTTACTTTGTTGTGTTAGTATCTTCATCAATTTCTCTTCTTGCTCTGGTTCTAAATTGGAATTTATGTTGACTGTTTTTCCAAGGTCAATTTCCACGACTTTTACCTTCTCAATCTGTTCTGGCAGTACTTCTGTCCATAAGTCATCCATGTTCTGTTTTGAACTTTCACCTGTTTATGTAGAAAAAAATTCTTGTATAACATGATTGTTAGGAGATATATTTTGTATAAATCTATCTATATGGCCATTTTCATATACTGCCTTTAAAGATATTGCAGCATCAATTGTTAGGATAGGTCGGAGGTTGTGATTTGGTGTGTTCTGGTAATCATCAGTCCAATTTTGATATTATAACTCTGAAGATTTCATTGCTGGTGGGTAGATAGTGATTTTCTTCCTGGTATGTCCACTGGTGATTGTCATATTTCCTTATCGGCAACCTATGTAAGCACCTGCAGTTGCTAACCAAGGTCTACCCAGGATAATTGGATAGCCACTAAGTTTTCTTTTGATTTTGATTATTATAAAATCAGCTGGGTATTCCCAGGACTCGATATTGATCATAATGTCTTCTAGCATTCCTTCGAGCTTCACAGTGGACGTGTCTGCTAGTTGGAGTACTGTTGTGGTTGGTCTTACCATTGATTGGAGTCCCAGGTATAACATGGTTTCCTTAGTCATGACATTGATCGCAGCTCCTAAATCGATTAAGCTTTTATTTATTTGCTTGTTATTTATGGTGACGTTTACTACAGGACTACCAGGATCAAGATATTTAGGATTTATTATGACACCTAGCATCAAATCGGCCAATTGTCCCACTACATTAATAGTTGTTGGGTCACGCTTCCTCCTTCCTGGCTTCTTTAGGCAATTTTCTCTAATGAATTTGTTGCAGATGGGCACATCCCTTATGGCTTGTAAAATCGGGATTTGGATGTTTAGGTGTTTGAATTCGTTTAAGATTGTATTCTCTTCCTCTTCTTTTGTATTCCGGACAACTTTTTCTGGAAATGGGGGATTTATGTTGCATGGAAGTGGTTGGGTTTTGTCCTCGGGAGGTTCTGGCTCATCAGGATGCTGAACATAGGGTTCTAATGTGTGGTCTTGAGCTTCAGGTACAGGTTGTTGGATGTTGTGTGGGGATGTATTCTGCAACGTTTTTCCAGATCGTAGGTTTATTTCATTTATTTCTATGGTGTCTACAACATAAGTTGGGAATTGTGTGATATCAGTATTATAAGCCTGCTGCTGTTGTGGGGGTCTGTTATTATTAGGATTTGGAATTGGTTGGGATGGAATAGGTGGAGGTCTGGGGGGTGGTTGAGGTTGTGGGGATGGCATAATGAGTGGCTGTTGTAATGGCGCCCTCCAATTTGATGGATGGGGGTACTGGTTTGCATAATTTGTGGTGGATGGAAAAGGTGGGGGGTATTGAGGATAAGACGGTGGATAATATGGTTATTGATAGGATGGTTGATATGCTTGCTAGTTTTGTTTCCATTGGTTTTGATTTGGCTATGCTTGCCATGGATTTGGTGCAGAGTTCCAATTTGGCTGTCCTTGATTATAGTAAGTTTGATTGCTCTGCTGATATGGCCTAAAAAAAATATTCCTCCTTTGATTTATAAAACAAAGCTGTTCTACTGTTCCTTCAGCTGCTGGGTCTTGAATAGCTGCCTTACATGAGGGTAAGAGGGGACATTTATCAGTGGAATGGTCATCGGTGCAGAGACCACATACTTCTATTGTGTTCAAGGTGCACTGCCCCTTCTCATGCTTCTTTCTACAACGAGGACAAAATACTGCCAAGGTTTGGTTAATTTCATCCTGTTTCTTTTTTATTTGAAGAGCATCAAGTTGCATGGCTAGGGATTGCAGTATGTCAGTTTTCATGTCATCCAGCAGGTTTCCTGAATCAGATTTTGTAAGTGTTGGTGTTGAGGATGATGATCCACCAGTGGTTGCATGTGTATCCCTCGTCCCATTCTTAGTTTTCCTAGATCTTGAGTAGTTTTTGAAGATTTGCAAGATCGGGTCAAAAGATTTTTGGAATATATCTCCATCTCCAAGGAGATTTAAGACTTCAAAATTCTCCTCTTTTACACCTCTGAGAAGGACAAGCTTTAGTGATTCAGGATCCAATGTGCAATGGCTGGATCGTTTGTAGCTGAGTTGAAATCTTTGGGCATAATCTTCTAATGACTCTCTATCTCCTTGTTGCATCCTAAAGATTTCATCCCTCGTATCTTTGGCCTTGCAATAGTCCCTATATTATTCTAAGAATGATTGTTTCATTTGATCCCAGCTAAAGATACTATTTCCTTCAAGGCTCATGAACCACCGAAGTGATAGGTCTTTCAGTGTGGAAGGAAAAAGCCTTAGTTTTTGTGCATCAGTAGTGTAATCAAATGATCTGCAAACTACCTCAAATTCAAACAGGAATGTGTCAGGATCTTCTGAAGTCAAACCATGAAAGTTTGGCAGATTATTAAGATTTATGTTCTTCATTCTGGCATCTCCGAGAGGTATGCTAGTGGGAAAAGTGAAAATCTCCCTAGGTTCCTCCTCTTCGTTTTCCATTGAGGTGTTTGAGCTGGAACTGTTAGTGAAGTTTTCTCTGTTTGGGTCGTATGTGTGGTCAATTTCGTCTTCAGAGTGTACCAATTCAAACTGAGAATGGTCAAAACTGTTATTACCGTTGTTGCTCATGGGTTTCTTGGGCAGAAAGCGGCCAAATCCATCCCTTTGTTGACGAGGCATTCATTGGTACAGATATTTATGTTTTTGTTTTTATGTAATTTTTGTTTTCTTTTTGTGGTTTTTAAGTGATGTATCCTAAAAGATTTAGCACCTCCTCGGCAATGGCGCCAAAAAGTGGTGAGTTCCTAATATGGATGCCTAATGAGGGCAGCTATACTAAGAGCCTACTTTAAATGTCAACCCGGGGAAAGTACAAACTTTAGAGATGCATGCACTATCTGTGCTCTTATAGGATAATCTCTGTCACAGTTGGAGGTCGGTATCGATGTTTTAAAGGTTGTCCACTAAATATGTAAACTGGTTATGCTGCGGAATTAAATACTGGAAAGCAATAAATCTAATTAAAAGAATTAAAGTGCTGAAAGCAGTAAACCTGTTCTAAGGAATAAAGATACCAAAAGCAGTAAATCTGTTCTAAGAAATGAAGCAGTAAATCTATCTTAAATAATTAAAATGTTGAAAGTAAAGGGAATGATCTTATGAAATTACTTAATGCAGAATAATAAATCTAAAAATGAACATGCCATAACAGATCTATTCTAAGATTGGGGAAAACAAGGTCTGTAGTTATTTTATGCCTAAAACTAGAATTCTGATCTAAACCATTTTAAATCCCAAGACTAAAATTGAAGTGCAATCGTTTCAAGCTATCCATCTACTACTAAAGAAATTGATCACGATGAGAAACAGTCAAAAACCTCAGATATAAACCATGATATTGAAAGCAAAGCTGATACACATGCAATCGTTGATTCGAATATGCGTTGAAAGAAAGAACCTACAGGACTACTAAAACTGTTCTGCTATACTAAAGAATGTATTATAAACCACTACAGAAATAATAAATCATTCAAGCGCTCCCATATGTAATAGAACTGTTCATCAATGTAAAACGCATAATTGAAAGAAATACCTGCAAATAGAAATATCCTGACCTACGTGTTGGAGGGGCCCTCCCCAACCCGTACTCAAGAGAGAATAAAACTTAGAAACGCCGACTAGAATTAATCATCAATCTCTTATTTAAAATATAGAATCCATGTCAAAACAAAGGTCTGTACTTCACAGTATCGATAGGGCAGAAAACGTTAAAACAATGTTTTTCTCAAAATAACAGCAGGGGCCTCTCGCTACCCGAGAGGCCCATATTTATAAGATTTAATGTTGATCCTAACTAGTTGTCTAAATGTTGATTCCCCTTGAAAGTGGGAGTGCGTCCTCTATAAATCAGGAAACAGGGCGCCGAGCTTGGTGATCCTTTAATCTTCTACACGTCCATCCTTGAATGACCCTGAACCTGCTCAATCACGCTTGATTTCCATATAATTAGTTTATTTGATACGCATTCTAACATCCAAGAATAATGATAAAACAATTTCATTAAATAATTAAAATAAAACATTTTCCCCCACAAATGAGCATGTTTCATCACCATTGCTTGAGTTTGGTTGCTGGAAAAAAGGTTATCAAATACCTGAAAACTTGACTCATCAGTACCTAACTAGGAGGAGGAGCATCAAGCACTTGGAGGGGGGTACTTATCCATTGGAGCTTATGACCGTGTGATATATACCTTAGAGTTTGGACACTTGAATTGAGGACTCTTGGATTCAAGAGCATACTACAAGGAGCTTGGTGATGGACTCAAACACACATGTTGAGGAGCTTTGGATCCTTGTGACCACATTAGCACACATGAGAGTAGCATTGGGCAGTTTAGATAGCATGTGGCACACAGTCAATGGAGGATCACTTGCATGGGGACACTTGGATAGAAAACCACCAAGGAGGTGTTTCGATGACTCATGGGTTTAGGGTTCATTAGGTGGAAGGTAAGCATTTTCGATAACTGATATGTCAAAAAAATCCAAAGTTGGTATGACCTATGCCATAGCAAAACCCTTTTTTCTATCATTGGTTACTATAGAACCAAACCCTTTATGTGTTCGAGAGGGAGTCTTCATAAACTTGTACATATGATTGGATTCACCGCTACATCTTAAGAAAACCACTTTAAAATCATTACTCATGTCCTTTATGACCCATCGGTTTGGCCAAAATTTCACCTTTTATTGGTGTTTGCGAAGTAGTAAATAAAAAGAAGATTCGGTCCATATCCTAGAACATGGAGGAAATCTCTAAAATTGGTAGTGTTGATGATGACATCACCACAACTTAAATCTCATAATGATCAATTATCACCAATAACCACTTTATCTTCATTTTATTATGGTCAATAATTGCAGAAAAGGTACAGATTCCTAGTCATGCCAGGTAACTCTAGAATCATCAATCTATTATTGTAGATAAGAGGACCAATATGTTGAATGCACAACCACATGTGCATTTTTAGAAAGGTCATATTTTCGATGACCTTCCACCTATTGAACCAGCTAGTGCTGCATATGAAGGGTTGTGTTGAGGAATGCCCTCGGAGTCATTTCTTTGAGACAAAGCAAGGCAATCTTCTCAACCAAGATAATTCATAGTGAAAATTGTGATCCTATGGCCACCCATTCCATTATGGGAGATAAGTACTTATTACATTCATTAGTGAATATTCCCACTTACTTGGGATATACACCATTCAATCCATTGATAAGTGTTTGGAAAATTCAAGGAATTTAAATATTTCATGGAAAATCAAATCAAGAAAGAGACTAAGTTTATCAAGATTGATGGTGAGCAAAATATACCAACAATGCTTGCCAATTATTGCTCATTTTTAAATGCATATATTAGCAATGGAATGTTCCTTACACTCTATAGTTGAGTATGTTCCTACACTCCACAGCTAAATGCAGTACCTAAATGGAAGAATAGACGGATATACTTGATGCATGCTTCACTCCAAGAAAACGGCACTTACATTTTGGGGAGAAGCAATTTTCTATGCATCTGACATCATTAATCACCTGCTCGTGTTCTCCATATGATAAATGGTATGGAAAAAACCTTCTAATTCACATTTTAGAATTTTCGAATCAAATGCAGGTCTATACTCCGAGTGAAATGAAAACCATATTAGAACAAAAAAATCACTACTATTGTCTAGTAGGCTACAATGAAGTTTTACATGGATCTGATTTAGCTACAATGAAGTTTTACATGGATCTGTTTTACATGCAAGTTTTACATGGATCTGATTTATGCTACAATGAATTTTTACAACTTCTTGAATGATCGATCAGATTTAGCTACTCTTCCTCAAGCAAGGTCAATGACTACGCCCAATTGGACCATCTCCAAATTGGTAGATGTTGCTAATTTTATTACATCTCCATCAAAGCACCATGAATACCCCCCTCCCTCATGAGATCTTATTTCTATGGTTCATGATACACACATTGAATTGAATTTTTTCCCACCTTTGCCACTCTCAAGTATGGTCTATACTACCAAAGACCCTATCGGAGTCACAAGGGAGAGAAATGACATTCAAGGGAGGTGACATATATCGAATTTTCTATGTGGCCCACATTTAACATATAAGAGGGGATGTAAATATTGTGATGTAAGAACTTTTCTCTGTGACATGTTTTTCAAATTTATGGAGAATGTGAAATTAAGTGTGTAATCTTCACTTAAGATGACAATTGACCTTATATTGTAATATTAATTATATTTGTAATTTTGGATGATGACAACCTAATAAATGTGGGATCATAACCCTTCTTGGGGAAAGTGACATATCCATAGAGTTGTGTATATACTCACCAACTCTCATTTGTATTGATTACTCAAGTGACTCATTCATTCTTTTATAAAAGTGGCATAATACTAGATATTCCCTTGCCTCCAAAATAAACCTATATAGTATGGGTACAAACCACCATCTCTTAATGATTATGTCATCCAAGATGTTAAAGTCCCTGTAACAACTAAGACTATTGAAGAGATGTAGAACATAACATCCTAAAAACACCTGGACATGGAAACCAATAAAATGAAACAAGAAATTGACCACCAATACTCAAAATTGCCACTTTGAATTGCATATTTGGCTTTTATATGCTCACAATACCCCCCAAAATGCAGGGTCATTATGAAAGCATCAAAGGCATGCTAGAAACCCTACTTGGTGAAGAGGTCGCTATTTCAAAAGCAAAATGGTGCTACCATCTTCAAGTTTAATGGGCCAGAAGTCAAGAGACCTTTTCTATGGATATGTTTCTATGGAGTTATCAACATTTTAATACACATATTCTAGTGCACACGATACTATTAATATCCCCATATGCAGTGTTGGTTATGCATCCAACACACTTGTTGGGAATTCTTAATGATGTTTGTTATATATTGGAGAGAGTGCTCACCATGGAAGAGGTTTGATGAGGAGTATTATCCACATAAGAGAAGAATAATTACCACCGTTGTTGGAGTGCCCTAGTTTCAATGAAGTTACATGGCATCCAACAAATCATTCAAAATGGGAATCCAACATTCAAGGAACCTTTGAATGACTCATTATTCCTTAAATTGTGGATATAGAGAGTTTCCATCATTTTATTACATCACTTGAGAAAAAAGGATATGATAACCACTTATTATTGGAAGGTTATTGAGGAGGTTGAAAGGTTTTATCATTTTCCCTCGGATGGAGAGTTTGTTATCCATTGAAGAAATAGCTTGAGGAGAAAGGAATCCACCTTATTAGGGCTAGAGTTTGTTACACTTTGGAGCATATTTGATGGTTTAAAACCCTAGATAAGGAAATTCGTCCCACTCTTGGAGATTCATTTCCACAAATGTCCATTCATTATCAATGAAGGTCCCTTAAGAACAACTTGATGTTGAGAAAATATGAACTTTTGTGACATATGGGTCATCAAAAATTCTTCCTTGATGGATATATTTGGCGTTGGATAGGATTTCCATGGCCTCCATATCTAGGGTTTTGCAAAGCTTGGATATTGTACCATCTTTGAGATGTTGGTACATAGGATAAGATAAGTGGAAATAGAAACATTTTGGATGTCCTTGGAGAGATTGCTCTTGTGTGATGATAGGAATTGCTCTTGTGATGAGTAGGGTTTGTGTTATGCGTGTACATTGTAAAACCTAGAGATGAACATGATGTTAAAGATGATGGTCCTTCTTATGACTCTTATTGTAACACTAAGGTCACTAGCCTAGTAAAATACATGGAGAGTGGAGCTTGTGATGGAGAGTGTGAGCTTGTGACATCGAGGTCTTGGTGCTTGTGATGATGCAAGAGCATAATTACTAGGGTTGGAGGATTCAAACCCTAGGATGACCATCTAGACTTGGATGTTATGAACAAGTTTGATGCAATCAACTATTGTATGACCTATTTTTCCATAATAGTAACACTCAAGCTCATTCATGCCTATCATTCTCTTCCTATATTTTAATTTGAGTATATTGCAAACTCTGGATAAGAATCTCCCTTTGAATATCCTACAATTGTTCTATTGCCTTTACCTAAGAGATATGAAATTATGTCTTCTCGACTTTGTGAAGGCATATAATTGAGAATAAAAATGACATTGTTGTATCTAGAAGGTGGACTATTTAACAAAATAGCTTTGGCATCCTCTTCCTCTATTGTAGCTTGATTTCAAGTAATTTCCTAATTATAGATCTCAGATTGCTTATGTAGCTAGATATAGGGACTGCATCAAGCATATTCAATCTATCAAGGGTTACCTTTAGCTCCCTATAAGTCCAAGATCATGGTCCTCTATAATTACATCCATGAAGGATGTTGTAGTCCAATGGTACATCAATGAGATTAACCTCAATAAGAACTATTTTACCTTGGAGCTCAATGGGAACATTTTTGCAAAGTCCTTCTAGTTGAGAAGGATGGTTATCTTACCAATGAAGGGTGATTGCAAATTGCAATCAAATCAAGGAAAGCAAGTTTGTTCTAAACATTGGTGGAAATTATGCATGTATAAGTTCCCTCACTAATGATACATCAATGGATAGTGATTTGAGATCATGTTAGTGAAACATATAATGAGGGAAACATTTTAAGTCTCTTGATGTAGGGAAACACATAAGGTTGTTTAGGAACAATTGGTCTTGTGATTACCCCAATTGTAAAATGTGTATTACATACGCTATGACATGTTGGAGATCATCATATGCTATGTAGGCTCAATAAACCTCTTGGAGTGTGTACTTTTTTTGTGGGTCAACAACCTCATCTTGAAAGCATGACTCACTTGAGCTGTGTATTAATACAAAACTCAAGTTTTCATTTGTGTCGTCTAATTTCGTGATCATGATCTCAGATACTAAGTATCTCTAATTGTGTAATCTAATTTTGTGATCGTGGTTAACATTTATTTAATAATAAGCTTGCTTTAGTATTGATTAAGTTGGGTTGTCTTTTATTCTATGTAAGTATGAGAGCAATCTCAGAGAAGGACAATGGAGATATGGGAGTTCCCATTACAACTCATAAACATTTTGAACTTTTACTAGTAATGTAGACAAGTGTATAACTAATCACAAATCTTGCATCAATTAGTATAACACATAAGTAACAAAGCAGTAGCTGGAAGAGTCTCACCTCATTTTCCATCTATATAAAAAAATATGTCCATCTTTTGTTTTGCAACATTTCTTTCTCAAGATGTGTTGGATGGCGGCCATATTTCTCCTCCTATCAAAACATGGCTCATGGGAAAATTAACATGCAATGATTATTTTTTCTTGGAAATCAACAAAGATCATTTCACATATTCAATATACTTAAGAATGTGCAAACCAAGTCCTGTAACCCTTTCCGGTCACTACGATGAGTGACACTTCTCTTTGTCAGCCTCGCCTTTGAGGCTTTGTCCCGAAACATAAACTAATTTAATTTAATTATGCACAAATAAAATATCCAAATTTATTAATAAATTTGAAATAATGTTGTGGGAATAATTAAATACCTATGTGCTCTCCTCACTAGACTTTCTCCGTGCATTCGACTTCTCATACGATTTGACCAATTATTTCCATACTTTTAAAGTTACCTCCATTGGCCTTTTTTTTGGCCTTTGATCGGGCGATAGTTATTTAATATTTTTGTCTAGTTGCATCTAAATCTCTTGAAATGATGTGACATATCTAGTTCATCCTCTTAATAGACCAACCTACACCGAATTCCATGTCCATGGCATGAATTAACAATTTTTGTATGTGCAAGGGTATCTTGGAGATGGCAGATGGAGATGGACTTTAAACTGTTGAAGGCAAGATTCCTTCAACTTGTTTACAAATACTTTTCTTGCAACCGACATGTGGATTTCTCCAGAAACCCAGTCATATTCTATATTTATATCATATGTACCAATGCAAGATCCATAAGATGTCATTGTGGAAGATGAGTTTTGTGTCCAGGAGTGGCCAAGAAATTGGAAGTCTTGGTACCATGTTCCTGATTCTTTGAGGTTATGGTTAATGATTTTCTCCTAGATATTTTGCTCGGTCCAAGAGTGGTTGGGGAATCAAATGATTCCCTTGGTAATGGTTCATGTGTTTACAATGGTTCTTTGTTTTTACTTGATCGTTTTTCGACATATCTAGCTAGCATCTTCAAGTTGACATCATTGAGTTTGTTTATTGCCTCTGGCCCAATATTGATGCCAAGGAAGCTTTCTCTAAATATAAAAAGAATGTTTTGTTTTTAAAAATTGGAATGAAAGCAAAAACCTGGAACCTCGAAGACTTACCTCTTTTCGTCCACTACTTGTACCCTTCCCTTTGCTTGACATTTCGTGGTTGGGTGAGCAAATCCCTTTGGTGGAGGCAAGGCAAATCCCTTCGATGCAGGCATGGGGAGTGAATCCATTTTTGGAAGCAGGGTGAATCCTTTGGGTGCAGGCAAGGTGATCAAATCCCATTGGTGGAGGTGAGTGAATCCATTGGTGGAGGATTGAGTGAAGTGGAAAATCATTAGAGGGTGAGCATTGAAGGTATGACTCTTATCCCATTGGAAAATCCTAGAGGCGTTTACTCTCTGCAAATGTTGACAAATGGATCGCTAGACTAGAGCCAGTTTGATTTGTGTTTGATATTTGGAAAATGCCCACACGTGGCATTTTTTTTTAACTATAGTCAGAGATAAAGTCAACACCCTATGGCGTCTACCTTAGCACTGAATTAAGGCACTCCTAATGAAATTCAATTGGTATGCCAGATTTGTTGCAAGTTGCACCCTTTTTTGCATTGGAATTAAGTTTTTGAAGTCTTTTAAGGGCACAATTTCTAGTTTTTAATATTGTGTCAAACCCAAGTGCAAGGAAAAACACTGAAGACTAGGATGATGCCAAACTTAGGTGCAAAGGTAGACTTCAAAAAGATCTAGGGTGAGAACAAAAACAAGACTTGGATACCAAATTATGTGTGTACATATATGTGAATTCAATGGCAAGTGAACCTAGGTGTGCAAACAAACTTTCAAATTAACTACAGTGACATCCAAAACAAGGCATTGATACCAATTTGTGTATATGCATGTAAGTGTAGAGGCCAAGAGATCATATGTAAGAAGTATCCACCATTTTACATATTGTCTACATTATTTCATTGAATGTCAAAATGGATGCAAGCAGACAAATAGCAAGAAAATTATTGTCATTGTTATGTATTACAGGAGCCAGAGGAGGCCATGGACAGTGGACGTGGACGTAGAACTATTACATCACACATAGGAAAGTGGGTGGAAGAGGATGTGACAACAAAATCTGCAGATACAACAAGGTAAGAATACAAAGAAACGTCAATCAAAGGAGGAAGGTCTTCATGAATTCATAAATCATACAGCATAGATGAAAGAAAGTCTAGAATTTCCAAGTTATCAAAATGTAATGCATGAAGAAAAATAGTGCCCAAAGTCATTTTTTCTGTCTTTGAGCAATTTGAGGTCAAATTTATTGGTTGAAAATGCACATGAATGGTGATTAACTGTCATTTTAAATAATTTTATTAATAACATATCCTCATCATCCAATCTAGGATGGGGGGGAAGTTTGTAAATTAGGATGGCCATGTGGGATAGGGATGTTGGATCCTTTTCTTGTTGAAATTTTTTCATGATGTATATACCTTGTATCGTAAAAATATTTGTTTTCACCTCCAAAACATGAAATCGCAATGCCAAATATATGACTAAGTGGAGTTTTGTGTTAGATAGCTTCTTATTTGAAATGATTTAATTGGTGTACTAAAATTATTATCAGTGTTGTCTATTACAGGAGCTAGAGGACACCATGGACATAGATATTGTTATATCAAATGAGGACATAGAACATGATGAGGGACATCAGGTACACAAATTTTGATCGGATGACATTTAGTGCTACATCCATTTTTTCACAATATAAGTACATTTTGTAGTATTATCCAATCTTGGAAAAACTTAATGAAAGTTGTTGATTATTTTAGATGGAAATCAAAGCAAATGCAAAGCATGAGTGTTCTACTAGCAAAATAATAAAATATGTATGTAGTTGTGGACCTAGAACTATTAAATCATGTAGAGGAGAGTGGGTGGAAGAGGATATGACAATAGATCCTACAAACACAACAAATGAGTGCACTTAACAAAAGGTTGGTCAAAACTACACTACATGGGATGAATACTTTAAGAAATTGTTTGTTTGTGCATGTTATGTATGTCATGGAAAGAAACAATTCAAACGAGGAATTGAATAAATACATTACATAAATGATGACCTTCCAGTGGGTAGTATGCCTCCTGCAATCGATTCAAATCCAATAGGAATTGTGGTAAGGAATTTTCAAATTTGATATAATGAATATGTATACATATTTTATTCACAATTTTGTATTATTTGAATAATTAATTTTTTTTATTAATGAATACTTGTAGGATAAATTTCTTAGTTTAAAGTTTCATGGATCACCGACTTCCGGCCTAGAGGGCAATGAGAATTTATCATATGATACATCTAACAATAATATGTGCACATATGCCAGCTTGGAATATGAGGAAGTGATAAAAACAAGTAACATAACAAGAACCAATTTAAAGATGCATAATTTACTTAAAGATAAGGGGAAGGTGGACTACATACCCTATGAGAATGAATGTGATGGAGATGGTGAATTTCCCCTTAATTTGAGATCAATTTACAAATACCCATTTGATCGTCGATTATATTGTGTTTGGCCTAGTGATCAGCAACTACTTAGAGTATATGAGGTGTTTCTATTTTGGGGAGACAACTACATGATACGACCCTCCAATATTCATGGAGTGAATTCGGGCCTCTTTATTGGAAAAAATGTCCATGTGGGATCAAAACATAGAAACACTTCACAACAAACCACTAGGAGATTAATGCCATATTATGGTCTATCATATTACAATGGCGAATGGAAGAGGTTAGCAAAATATAAGCATAGCAGGTTAGCATATTCTCTAAATTAGAATATGTATACAGATCGTCTCCAATTGGAAAGTGGAAAATAAACGAATAGAGGTCATCTAATGTATATAGATGGCCATGCATACACACACAAAAATATTGCAGAATTTATAAATAGTAGTAAGGGAAGGGACCCTAATGTAAGACCGAATTCTTAATTTCTTGAGGTTATAAATTATAAAGATGGATATATGGAAAGACATGTTGATAGATTGATAATGGTTGAGGCTATTATGAACCTTACTATTGGGGATGAGTTATTAGTTAATTCCCCCTTTGCAAAATGCACTCCTACACAAAAGAGAAGAGAAGAACGAGGTCACCCTAAGGATGTTCCTAAGGGAAGAAAACCAAAGAATAATCAATGAGTGCGGCTTGTTTTTTAAACTATGTTGTCAAAAATGTGTTTAATTTAAATTAGTGTATAAAAGTATGTACTTTAGAATATGTTCCATGATTCGAGATGTATATATATAATTTACATACATTTTATATTTCTTTGTTAAGTATTTGATTATATTTCTTTGAAATGGTTAGATTAATGTTGTATCCAATTGTTGGCTACCATTAAATAATGCATCCATTTATTGATAGGTTGAAGATATTGATGATACACCTACTAATACTCAAGTTCCAACTGGGTTATTAATATTTGGATGGGGTGATCCAAACCATCCTTTAAACCATACTAGGGTGTAAAGAGAAGCATTGAAGAGAACACTACCATGTGATAAATTTGAAGAACCGATTAGATTAGTATACATTGTTGACATGCCACCTAGCCTTCATGATGATGATGATGGTGAAAATGCAATGCATGAAGAAGGATTGAATGAAATGCTCACAGGTTTCTTTATGGATGGAAACAATTATGAGGATAATGATCCTATGGTCAACATTAATGATTATAGAGAGGGAAATTACCACCAACGTAATCTTGATGGTAATAACATTAATGACTCAATCAAGCAAGCAACAAAGACACCTGTGTTCAGATTGGGTGCAAGCAGAAAATCAAAACTTGCATGCACATTAATATTATTAGAAACCCAGTCATTATTTGGTTGGTTAGACAAAGGCTTCACTACCCTACTAAAATGAGTTGAATTATATTTCTTAATTTTCATTGTCAATCAGTGTACCTAATTCGTAAATATTCATCAACTTCATTTATATTTCTTTAAGTGTATTTTATAACCATATATTGTATATAAACAATTCTAGTATAAAATTACATATCAAACATGTTCATCATAAGTCAAACATTCGACTGATTTAATGTCTAACAATCTTACAGGGCACTGAAAACTAAAATATTCCCTAAAGAGAATGTGTTGCCATCAACTTGTAGTGAAGCACGTCAATTGTTGGTCAATTTGGGGATTGAATATAAGCAAATTAATTCATGTAAAAATGATTTCATTTTATACAGAGAAGAATATCAAAACAAGGTAGAATGCCCTATATGCAAAGAGAAGAGATATCGTACAGATGTACAAGGTCCTACAGTTCCAAATAAGGTTTTACGACACATGCTAATTATACCTAGACCCTAACAAATGTTTTGGTGCAAGTCACTTGCACAATTGATGGGTTGGCATGCAAAGAATAGGAGTAAATATGGATTCATGTGAATTTCAGCAGACTCCAAAGCAATGAAACACATAGAGGAAAAATGGCCAGAAAAATTCAAAGATGAACCTCGTAGTATTAGGTTTGGCCTTGCAAAGGATGGAGTGTGCCCATTCTCTTTTATAAGCTCAAATTGCAGTGTTTGGCCAGTCAGAATGATAGCATACAATATTCCCATGGAGTGTTAGAAAGGAACACCTTATGTTGACTCTCATTGTTAAAGGAAATCATCAAGTAAAAAAATGGATGTTTATATTGCACCTTTATTGATAAGATGCATTTTTTATGGAAAGGCATAAGAAGTTATGACATATCACGCCCTCCATCAAATAGGTCCTTAATGTTTTATGGTGTACTATGTTGGAGTATTTATGATTTCCTAGGACTTGGTGTTTGTTCAGGTAAGAAAAAATATTTACACATCATACTTTTTTTTCGGCTCAACTTTCATAAAATTATTATACTATTATTTTGGTGTTATTAACATTACTTATTGGATTGTAGGGATTCAAACAAAGGGAATATTTGCATGTTCAAGATGCACAGAACAATTTGAGGGGCGGTATTCTAAAGATCTGCATAAAATTATTTACGCAAACAACTGGGTTTTTCTAACACCAGATCATAAGTTTAGAAATCGCCTCAAGAATCAATTTGAAGGAAAAAATGAAAATAGAGGCCCTCCCAAGGTTATGGGTCCAAGTGATCATCTTAAGAAGTATGAAGATGTTGAATCAAAATCTTGGGAGGATTTTTTTTATCGAGGTGCTTCAATTGAAGAACTAGATTTAGTTGTAGTTAATATGCCACAAGGAATGGAAAGGAAATCCGTATTTTATGAGCTCCCTTACTATAAGGATCTATTAATATCTCATCTATTAGATCCTATGCACATCTTCCAAAATGTTCCAGATTCTATTTTTCAACATATATCAAGCAAAGATAAGGACAACATGTCTTCAAGGAGAGATATTTATCTTTCGTGTACCAAATTTGATAGAAGACATTTGTGGCCAAACAAGGAAAATGAAACATATGTAGAAGCTCCGTGGATTTTGAAGAAGAAAGAGCTAGACCAACTAAAAAGTGATATCCATTCAATAAGGACACCTCCTAGATATGGGTCATCATTGAATAAAGCTTTTATGGTTGATAAACATATCACAGGATTTAAAACACATGATTTCCATAATTTTATGAAGGTATTATCGTCATTTCATTCTTATTGTTATCATTTAACTACTAAATAGATTTTGATATTCTATTATGTGAAAAAAAAATACTAATGGGATTTGATAAATTTGTTTGATAGCATATCATGCCATTGGACATTAAGGGGGGATTCATGTTTTACCATTGACTTAAGGAGTGTCATAAGTCGATTGTCAGCATTTACACGGTATGTGGTTTGAAATGTTCATGTGTAAGAGACATAGACATATTATATTGCATTTTAATTGTGACTAAAAGGTTCATATTAATTTAGTATTATTATATTAGGTGGGTGACCTCCAAAGAGATCCACGAATGTGAAGTGCCGAGATGGAAGAAGGAAATTGCAGAAATTGTATGTGTATTTGAGAAGAAGTTCCCTACACGTCCATTTACTTATACACCTAGTCGATGACATTGAATTGGCGGGTGTTGTATCAACGAGGTAGATGTTTTTCTTTGAGAGGTGTATGAAAACTCTAAAAAAATATGTCCTGCAAAAGTCACATCCAAAGGATTGCATTACTGAAGGGTGTGTATTGAATGAAGCATTTTCCTTCCTATGTGAATCCCTTGATAAAGATTTTGAAGATGGGACACATTTCTGGGATGAAGAACATGCATTAGATATTATAGATGGAGAAAAACCGCAATCTAATGGTGTTCAAGTAAAACTTGGTAAGTAAATTCATTATCATTGTAGCTATTTTTACAATCATTTACTCTATAAAAAAAATTGGTCAAATTAAAAGCAAGACATTTGGAGTTTGAAATATACATGTTGATATTTAATAGTTGTAGACTAAAGTGTTATGCTCGACAAGTTCGTTCTATACCACATGGACTGTATGAGCAAATGGATTGATTTGTATGATAAAAAAAGAGAAGAAGTGCAAGGAGACAACTTAAGATATTGAACCCAATGAATACTCCACTTCCCACTAATCTGATTGGGGAACCGACGCAAAGATTGCACACTACAATGGGTTAGTGAACAAATTCAAAATTGAATAGATGATGCAGGTATATAAGCAAACATAACATAAGATGATATTAGCATGTCTAGAGGATGTGAAAAAAGGTACATTTGGAATTTTACAAAATAAAGTTTCAATACAGCTTTGACACTAATAACTATTTAAATAAGCATAATTATAATTATTTTCATTGAAATAAATGGTCTTTCATGGGCAATGAAATATCCTGCAATGTGAGCATATGGTCAACATTTTCGTGTAGAAAGTGTAGATCTAAAGAGATGATCCTTTGATTGTGGCATCATGGTTGATTTCAAGCAATACAATCGAACAAGTTCAAAAGATAGGAATATTATTGAAGGGAATCTTCAATATGTTGGGAAAATCAAAGAAAATATTGAGTTGGATTACCGCTCTTTCAAATGTTGTATTTTTAAGTGTATATGGTATGAGTCATTTGAGAGGACACGAAGACATGATACCCACAATGGATTGTTTTCTATAGATTCCTCAAAGTTCCTACCGGAGGATAAGAAGCCTTATGTTCTACCAATTCATTGTGAGTAGGTATTTCTTTAACTCAAACAAGAAGCAGTAATGATCAATAATCTATTAATTCATAGTTTATTATGAATATGTGTGTGTGTGTGCATGCGCGCATGCATGCATGCATGTGTGCATGCGCGCATGCATGCATGCATGTGTGTTTATTAATCAATAACAATGTTATATCATAGGTCTAATATATGTATGTGGTTCATGTACAGGTATTTTTCTAGAAGATATTTTGGACCCGAAATGGATATTTGTCATACATTATGATCCAATATTAAGGCATGTATTTGATGATGCCTCGATGAATACGGAGTAGAACAATTATGGCCTACAAAATGTGAATGAGGGATTAGGGAACATAGAATAATTTAACATCCATGATGATGTTGAAGATGAATATGTTGAGGTACAAGAATGTGTAGTTGATAATGATGAGAATGTTACTTTAGCAATATGGAGAAGTAGGTTCAGAGGTGCATCATCACATAAGATCAGTTAGATGACACCATCCATCATGACAATCAACAAAATTCATATTTAGATGATCTTATAGAAGACAAAAATATGGATGATATAGAAAATGATGATCCAAATACATCTAGTAACAATATAGATGGCCCACAAACAAATTTCATTGATGTTGATGATGATGAAGGTGAATACAACAATGATAATAATACTATGTTAGCGGGATGGTGTAGCAAGAATAATATTAAATACTTGCAAGAACATATGAACATTGACAAGGATACAATGGATGAAATTGTTGCAGATAATAATGTAAATGAAGACTTCTAAATTTACAGAATTTGTAATCCATGTTTAAAAAATGATGATTTTTATGGCCCAAACTTTGAAATGCTTCATTATTATTTGTCTCCATACAAATTACCTACTGTAATCTCCTTAAATTGTTCAATCTTGAATATGAATTGTTGGCCAAAAAATTAGGATAAGTTGGATAAGATTTAGCATGGTTAGTTATGAGGATTATTATAGATGTTGTTATGAGGATTCAACAAATTTTTTGAATATAATTGTCAGTTTAATTACATATTAATGTTAATGATTCATTGAAATGTAATACATATAAGTGTGCAGGTTTGGTTATAGATTAATGTTAATGATTGCATTGTTACAAGATAGTTTCCTAAAATGATGTGTCATTTTCCCACAATGAATCTGCCAATATGGTAGTTTTTCAAACAACTTATGCTCAGAGTCAAGTTATGAACTACATAGTAAAATGCACGACACATTATGTACATTGGTCAATAATTGAAAGTGAAAGCACGAGCCTAAAGCTAATTACATTGTTCACAAAAACCTCTTTCATATTCCTAAAATGATGGGTCATTTGCTCACATTGAATCTACCAAGATGACAGTTTTACAAGCAACTTATGCTCAGAGTCAATATATGAACTGCTTAGTAAAATGCATGCCACAATATATACATATGTCAATAATTTAAAGTAAAACAATAGGCCTGGATCTAGTTACATTATTCAATAAACCCTCTTTCAAATTCCTAAAATGATGGGTTATTTCCCCGCGATGAATCTACTAGGATGGCAGTTTTTCAAACAACTTATACTCTTAGTGAAGCTATGAACCACTTAGTAAAATGCAAGCCATAGTTTGTACATTGGTCAATAATTGAAAGTAAAACCGCAAGCCTGAAGCTAGATACATTTTTCACAAAACCCTATTTCATATTCCTAAAATTGTGGTCATTTTCCCACAATGAATCTACCAAGATGGCAATTTTTCAAACAACTTATGCTTAGAGTCAAGCTATGAAATACTTAGTAAAATGTGCACCACAGTCTGTACATTGGTCAATAATTGGAACTAAAACCATAAGCCTGAAGCTAGATACATTTTTCACAAAAACCTCTTTCATATTACTAAAATGATGGGTCATTTTCCCACAACGAATCTGCCAAGATGGCAGTTTTACAAACAACTTATGCTTAAAGTCAGGCTATGAACTAATTAGTAAAATGCACACCAAAGTTTGTACATTGGTCAATAATTGAAGTTAAAACCACAAGCCTAATGATAGATACATTTTTCACAAAAAGATCTTTCAGATTCCTAAAATTATGGGTCATTTTCCCGTAATGAATCTACCAAGATGGTAGTTTTTCAAATAACTTATGATCATAGTCAAGCTATGAAATGCTTAGTAAAATGAATGCCACGGTATTTACATTGGTTAATAATTGAAATTAAAACCATGGGCCTGAAGCTAGATACACTTTTCACAAAAACCTCTTTCACATTCCTAAAATGATGGGTCATTTTCCCACAATGATTCTTCCAAGATGGTAGTTTTTCAAACAACTTATGCCCAAAGTCAACATATGAATTGCTTAATAAAATGCACACCATAGCTTGTACATTGGTCAATAATTGAAATTAAAACCACATGCTTGAAGCTAGTTACATTGTTCACAAAAACCACTTTCATTTTCCTAAAATGATAGGTCATTTCCCACATCGAATATGCCAAGATGGAAATTTTTCAAACAATTTATGCTAAGAGTCGACCTATGAATTGCTTAGTAAAATGCACACCACATTCTGTAAATTGGTCAATAATTGAAAGTAAAACCACAGGCTTGAAGCTAGGTACATTTTTCACAAAATACCTCTTTCATATTCCTAAAATGATGGGCCATTTGCCCACAATGAATCTGCCAAAATGACAGCTTTTCAAAGAACTTATGCTTAGAGTCAAGCTATGAACTGTTTAGTAAAATGCACAACACAGTCTATATATTGGTCAATAATTGAAAGTAAAACCACAAGCCTGAAGATAGTTACATTATTCACAAAAACTTCTTCTAGATTCCTAAAATGATGGGTCATTTGCCCGCAATGAATCTGCTAAGATGGCATTTTTTCAAACTTATGCTCAGATTCAAGCTATGAAATGCTTAGTAAAATGCATGCCACAATCTGTACATTGGTCAATAATTGAAATTAAAACCACAAGCCTAAAGCTAGCTACAGTTTTCACAAAATTTCATTCAGATTCCTAAAATGATGGGGCATTTTATGGCGATGAATCTGCCAAGATGGTAGTTTTTCAAACAACTTATGCTTAGAGTCAAGCTATGAAATGATTAGTAAAATGTACACCACAATTTGTACATTGGTCAATAATTGAAATTAAAACCATATTCCTGAAGCTAGATAAAATTTTCACAAAACCTCTTTTAGATTCCTAAAATGATGGGTCATTTTCCCACAATGAATCTACCAAGATGGCAGTATTTCAAACAACTTATGCTTAGAGTTAAACTATGAACTTCTTAGTAAAATGCACTCCAAAGTCCATACATTGGTCAATAATTGAAATTAAAACCATGGGCCTAAAGCTAGACACATTTTTCACAAAAACCTCTTTCAGATTCCTAAAATGATGGGTCAATTGCCCATAATGATTCTGTGAAGATGGTATTTTTTCAAACAACCTATGCTTGGAGTGAACCTATGAAATGCTTAGTAAAATGCACACCACATCCTATATATTGGTCAATAAGTGAAAGTAAAACCACATGACTAAAGCTAGTTACATTGTTCACAAAAACCTCTTTAGGTTTCATAAAACGATGGGTCATTTTCACACAATGAATCTGCCAAGATGCTAGTTTTTCAAACAACTTATGCTAAGAGTCAACCTATGATCCAAGAGGATTTAGGGTCACTTAATATCTAAAAAATTTCAATGATGGTGAAAGTGGAATCATCGTGAGGGGCTCGATGAGAGCTTTCTGACAACGTTCATTTAGCCTCAAATGGAATCCATGCGGTTAAGTTATTAAGTTCTGAAGTCTTGGCAAAACATAGGAAAAATGGTAAAAACGGGTGCCACATGGCACCACTAGAAGGGTGACATCTGGCCTTATGGAACTAACATGTAAACCCCACATGATTCCACATGGTAGGTTGGAATGACATGGAATACCAGTCATAGGTCGTATTGCATGGCTGGAAATGATGTGGACCTATCATCGTTCGACATGTGGCAATATGGATTGGTCACATGAAGTTATGTTTACCAAAAAAATTATGGTTCCACATGAATCAAACCCACAACCTCCAATTTTCAAGTCCAACAACCTTATCATTGCACCACATGTGTTCCATGTTATGTGATATGGCAGAAATACTATTTAAGGTTGAATGTGTTTCAAATTGGAAAAAGGGCAGGACCAGAGGGCCAAGCCCCGGTCCATAGCATACAATGACAACATGTAATCCCCATAACCAATCCCGTGGGTATACCATACTTAGTGGCGCTTGGAAACACTTAGTGACCTTTGATTATTGGTTGTTAACCAACTCACAAGATAATCTTATGTTTAGGCGCTAACACATATTTGGTGATGGTTTCATGTTGATCCACCTTTGGGTTTGGTATTATGCCACCATTGGAAGTATTTTCCAAGAGAAGTAGTGGTAGTTACCCCCACCCTTATTCTATATAAGTGCTCCACTCATTGAGCCGTAGGTCATTCAATGTGAAGTGATGAACACAAGGAACTGGATCTAGAGACACGAGGCATGGCATTGAGCCATCGAGGCTAGAGTTGAAGCTATGAGAACAAGCCGAGGATAAAGGATTCGAGTGCATGTCGTGGCATGAGTAAAAGACTTTGGAACATGATTGAAGAACCTTGGTAAGAGACCTATCATGCCTTCTAAATGCACCCTTTTTTAAATTCTATTAATATGGGTATTTGAATATAGTTTGAAAACTATTGTAACCCATTTTAAAGTGCTTTATTGTATGGGTCTTTTTTATTATAGTTTTCATTAAACTATTGAAACCCAATTATGTTGAATGGTACCAATTCTTAAATGTTGTAAGCCATGAATATATGTAAGGCATGGGGTCATATGCCTTTTAGTTTGGCATGTGTTGAGCTTGGTAATTGTTCACAACAACAAGAATCCTATGAGCTCTACCCAAATCACCAACAGTGATATGGCTCTACCCCCTTATAGATCCACTCACTATATGTGAACACTCTCTCTGAAAGTGAATCCCTCCACATGATTATTTAAATGATAAGTGTCTCAAATGATCCAAATAATCTAGGTAAGGATCATCCCAATCAACTTTTCTGCAACAAAGGGGCACTTCTAACTCATGAATAGGGACCTTTAAACGAATCAGTTCCTGGTGAAAATGGAAGATATAGGGGTTATCCACATTCTACAACCTCTTGGTAAACATGGCCTCTTTAATTAGCAATCATTAATCCTAGAAGGGCAGGAGGACACACTTAACACCTCCGACACAAGGCTCATTATCTAAGTCTTGTTAAATTATATGGTTTGGGTACCATGCTGAATGTTGGCATGTGCACTTTTTTTTATAGTGAAGTGAGACCATAGAGTCCACTACTTATGCACTCTTATGCCATTGTAAAACAAGAGAATTGGTCAGGTGCACATTGTTGTAGTGGTTTTAAATACCATTGAAGTCTACCACTAGTGCACGTCTTAACTGCGGTATGACTTGAAGAGATGGCTGGCATGATGTAATGGGCTTGTAACCACTTCTTGTGAGAGGCATTATTTTTCCTGAATACTACATTTGTAAACTTGTCTGAGTTTCAAAATCTCTTTGGGACATGTTGAAGCAAGTATGAACTTGCTTGAATCCTACAGTCTTGTGATCATGTGATTACCAGCTACAACTATGCACATTAGTACAAGTCTCGGCTTTCGACATTCTTCATCCGAAGAACAAAGGTGGAGGACTTGAAGGATATTGTGGCTTTTCAGAGATAGTTGTTGTGTAGCGGAAGCAGCTACATGATACATTCTTGGCCTGAAGAAAAAGGGTGAAGGATCTTCAAGAGAATGTGGTCTTACAAAGACACTTATTATGCAGTCCAGGCAAAGAGCAGTTGGTAAAGACTTCTTGCAAGTCAAATCCATTTGTATTTTAATTAGTTTTATGCATTTTATTCATCATATTATTGGATCGGTTCGCAATTGAAGCAAGGTTGGAGATGTAGCCAACATAGTCTAGTGAACTCCATTATCACATGGGTGTTCATTTATGCGCTTGAATTTCTATTTCATTTTTGTATGGTTGGTTTTGTTTAAAGATGCACAATGATAATTGCTCATGTTCACATGCACTATAATCGTCAGTAAAAGGTCCTTTGTCGAAGATTTTTGTTTAAGTTCTCACAAAAGTTTTCGGATCAACCTATGAACTTCTTATTAGAATGCATGCCATAGTTTGTACATTGGTCAATAATTGAAAGTAAAACCATAGGCCCGAAACTAGGTACATTTTTCACAAAAACCTCTTTAAGATTCCTAAAATGATGGGTCATTTGCCCGCAATGAATCTCCCAAGACGGTAGTTTTTAAAACAACTTATGCTCAGAGTCAAGCTATGAACTACTTAGTAAAATGCACGCCACACTTTGTACATTGGTCAATAATTGAAAGTAAAACTGTTGGCCCAAAGCTAGTTACATTGTTCATAAAAAACTCTTCCAATTTCCTAGATGGGTCATTTGTCTGCAATGAATCTAACAAGATGGCAAGTTTTCAAGCAACTTATGCTCGGATTCAAGCTATGAATTGATTAGTAAAATGCATGCCACAGTTTGTATATTGGTCAATAATTGAAAGCAAAACCACATTCCTAAAGCTGGATCCATTTTTCACAAAAACCTCTTTCAGATTCTTAAGATGATGGGTGGTTTGCCTGCAATGAATCTACCAAGATGATAGTTTTTCAAACAACCTATGCTCTTAGTCAAGCTATGAATTTCTTAGTAGAATGCATGCCACATTTTATACATTGGTCAACAATTGAAAGTAAAACGATAAGTCTACAACTAGTTACATTGTTCAGATTCCTAAAATGATGGGTCATTTGCCCGTAATGAATCTACCAAGATGACATTTTTTCAAACAAATTATGCTCAGAGTCAAGCTATGAACTACTTAGTAAAACGCACGCCATAGTTTGTACATTGATCAATAATTAAAACTAAAACCATAGGCCTAAAGCTAGTTATATTTTTCACAAAAACCTCTTTTAGATTTCTAAAATGATTTGTTATCTTTGGTTTTTCTCTCATCCAAGTACACCATAAGATCCTCATCCATCATCATCCTGCTTCACCATCCCCATGCTCATTATCACCATCACCATCATGCTTCATCAACACCATACATCTCAAATTGTGCCACTCCCACTACTTGCCAATCAAAATATCATTTGTTTCTATAATGGTTCAAATTTTCATATTCATAAACAACTTGATAAATTGCATAAGTTTCATCATGGAATTTTTGTATTTGTTTTTTGCTCTCATCCAAGTACACCATAAGATCCTCATCAATCATCACCATCATGGTTCATCATCCTCATACACATGTTCTCACCATCACCATCCACATCCTTATCATCCTCATCAGCATCATGTGCAATGTCACCATCACCATGCCCATTGTCACCATGACCATTATCTTCCATTCAAAAAAATTACAATAGGGGAAAATTATATATGTTGAAATATTGATATAAAATCAATTAAAGAACTATTACCTTTTTGGAAAACATGAATTTATTTTTATTTTTATTTTTTTGCCTTGAAAAATGCACCTAATTTAACATAAATTCTTTACATTTATTATATCATATGCTAACCTAACATATATAAACTAAACCTAGAATTTCCTACCCCACTAGAAAACCCTAATCTAGCATAAACTACCCCAACCTCAGTAACTACCTTAACCTCACCTACAAACCTAGAAACCTAACCTAGCCCTAGAAACTCTAGAAATATAATCTAGCCCTATAAACAATAATCTAGCCCTATAAACCTAATCTATCCCTATAAACACTAATATAGCCTTATAAACCTAATATAGCCCTAGAAACACTGATATGACCTTAGAAACCTAATCTAGAAACCTAGAAACGTAATCTAGAAATGTAGAATCCTAGAAACCTAACAACCTAATCATTTCCATTATCATCCTCATCTTCATTGTTTTTGGCATTGGCATCATCATCATCATCATCCTCATCGACCTCATCATAATCATCATCTCCATCATCATCGTCATCCTCATTGCTATTGGCATTGGCATCCTCTTGTTGTAGGGATGCATTTTATTCAGTCGGACAGGACACTGGGGTTTTTCTCAGTTGAACACATGGCAATTCTTGCACTGGGGGGTCAAAATCCAAAATGGGAAACATAATTGGGTTCAGTTAGCTCCACTACCGTGTTTGGCTCTTATGGGCATGGTCACACTACCCACAGTCCCCCGAGATATTTCAATTCAAAACTGACCCCCTTGTGCAACATTGGCATTGGGCTTTACTGAGCAAAATGCTAGTTTCGAATATGGTCTAATATCACCATTTTTGGGCAATTGAATCATATTATAGGGGTTCCCTTGGATGAAATGTGGCATCCTAAATCCATTGGAATCAACGGTTTCACGATCTGAGTTACAGTTTGTGTTCTATGGCCAATTTCAACTTGCCCCCGGGGCGATTTAAGGACAATTTGTGAATTTGCTCTAAGGGGACGAAATCCAATCCGAGAAACATAATTGGGTTTCGTCAGCTCCCACATATGTGTTTGGCCATTATGGACGTGATCACACTTGTTGGGTGTGTGAGCTATCTCAAAGAAAACACCTAATATTTAATTATCGACCGAGGTTGGTAATCTTAGAGTTGAGTCAAAGTATATGCTAAGGTATGATGATACCTAAATTTCGGCTTGTCAGACCTTAAAAGATTAGATAAAGAGAAGATCGAAAAGATCTTTCAAAATGAAAAACGAAGTCAAACTTCAGAAAGACAACAAAGAAACTAACTGAACCTATCTAAACTACTAGATCAAAATAATGTCAAACAATACTACTCTATTCTATGATTAAACAATAGAGAAGACAAAAACAAATTACTCTTTGTAAGAATGGAAACTACTTAATTAATTCTCAAATTCTAATCTAAGAATTAGAAGAAAGTAAAGACCTACCTATGGAATAACTCAATCATATGAACAGGAAACTAAGTTAAAGCAAATTATAAAGTATTAATGATTTCAACAACTATTCAAAACTACTAAAGCATCTAATTCCATTCTCCTTGGGGATCCTGAGGAAGTGTACCAAATGTGATGGGAATAGGGGTGAATGTATCGAAGTGGCTTTCAAATGTAACAAGAAAACAAAATGGAATTAAATCTAATTTAACTTCTACAAATAAATGCAAGCTAAAGATTATCCAACTACAATTAACTTTGAACATAATGACCTATCTCCTATTTATAAACGAGGGACTTGAACTGAAGAAGTCTAGAAGCAAGTAGAAAACTTGATAAAGATATTGTACTTCTGAACTAAATCGTATTCCATGAATCTATTATTAGCATGAGAAGAATAATCCAAGACTGAAATTATTTGGAGAATGAAATTACTAAACTTAACCTAATATTGATGTTATTAACATACAATAGACTGCATTGAAAATGAAACTAATAAATTATGTAACTATAAAGCATTGATAAATCAAACATAAGGAAAAGATAACTTGTAAACAACTAAAGCAAGGTTTAAAGGAAAGAGAAAATGACAACTAAAGAGGACGACAAAATTTGATCGAAACTTCATATGAAATACAACAAAGTCTTAATGACTCGTAAGAATACTAATTAAGGGTGAAAGAGATTATAATTTGAAGAAAACCTAAAAACTGAATTCTAATTAAGTAAAACGATGCAGGAAGTATGAAGGTCCGAATGTCGGTCCGGATGACTATCTGAATGACAGTCCGAATGGAGGAAAACAACTTAAACTAAAGGGAAGAGAAGATGGGATGATCTTACCAGCCAGCTGGCTGATGCATATGATTCTACAATACAAGGGAAGCAATGAAGAAGCTAGTTAAGGGCTAGAGTAAGGAGAAGCTATCTATGGTTAAGCATAATTCAGGAAACTAACTATTTCTATGAGATTTGAGATGTAACTTAAGCTAATCTTCT
Organism: Larix kaempferi; assembly: GCA_027924585.1. Taxonomy (NCBI): domain Eukaryota; kingdom Viridiplantae; phylum Streptophyta; class Pinopsida; order Pinales; family Pinaceae; genus Larix; species Larix kaempferi. Next base: position 11,480,759 of record BSBM01000249.1, read on the forward strand.
GCTACTGGGAAGAAACTACAGAACTTTAGTCTATGAGCAGATCTAAGAGGTGAAACTAACTAGACTCTAAGTTAACTAAGCAAACTAAATCTTTTAAATAAAACTATTTAAGCAACTAAATGAACTAAATGCAATCTAAACTACTTCAGCAAATAAAATAAACTAAATGTGACTTAAGCTACTAAAGCAACTAAATGAACCTAAGTGTGACATAATCTGTAAAGCAAGCTTAAATGAACCTAAGTGTGACCGGTCACCATTTAACTTCTGGAAACATTGATATAAACAGCAGAAAAATATACATAACATAAATAGAAACATCATTTACATAAACAACACAGCATCATTTTATATCACAGAACAGAAACATCATATACATAGTAGATACATAAATGAAATAATGACATGGTTTATCTACAATAGGCAAAGACAATTTATATACACTGATGAAGACCACTGGTCGTTGAGGGGCTCGTCTCAACAAACAGAGGCTAAGCCTTAATCAGTCAATCACCACACATGTTGATAAATTTCCATAAAACTGGGAGAGAAATGTATTAATAAAAAGACAAAGTTACAGTGCTTTGGTATCCATTTGCAGCTGAAAAGATAGGAAAGTCTAAAGATAAAAGGACTGACTGACTAATGACTAACTCGTCTCTGCTATAGGGACGTCTATTGATACAGCGTTACAATAAAGAAAGCAAGTCGCCCCTTTAGTGGTCAACTGCTTAATAACATACTATCTTGAATGCCCAAAAACGGCTCTGTTTAATAGCTCGTGACACGCATAAGCCAAGGGACAGCTCTGCTTAATCATTTCGTGATAGCTCATGGCCAAAGAACAACCTCATAAAGTTCATGACAGCACACAAAGCTTTGTTCCAAATTCCGCGGCATTGATCCTTCACGCAGTTGTTGAAGCGTCAGTGCTCCTTTGACGTGGGAAGAGATGGATGTGATGTCGAGCTGAGCGCGCGGGAGAAAGGATCTTCCAGAACATTAGCTCACGTACCATCAGGGCCACATCCCAAACAGAATCCACGCGCCAGTTTACTCTCTAACCGCCCGAGCATACCTCAACCATCGATCTCGCGGGTCGAATGCGGGTCTAAACGGCGGGCTGAATGCAGCTGATCGTCCACAACTTCAATACACATCCAATTGAAGATTTGTTTGAGAGCCAGAACCTGTAAAACAAAATGTAGTTACTAAACAAGACAAATAAACATCAATAAACCATAATATAACAATTTTTACCCAAAATTCATGTGATGTGTGAATAAACGCATACCTGCTCCATTTGACGGTCTGAATGGCAAGGAGAGTGACTTATTACATCAAAAATGGTGAAAGTAATTCCAATCAGAGTGTATTTGATATTCAAAAATGGTGACAAAATGGACACCAACAACACTACCCACAGTTTCCCAAGATATTTCAATTCAAAATTAACCCCCTTGTGCAAAATTGGCATGGGACAATAACAAAAGGATGTACACTTTCTCACCATCCTACTATCCTTTGTATCCATGGTTGGTGTATCCCTACCCAAGAACACCTACAGGAGCTGATAGAACTCAATTTTGTTGCCCAGTTCGAATTTTATGCCCTGAGATCGGATTCACCATGTGTCCTTAAAAGGATTTACGCTGCAAGTTGAAATTGGCCATAGAATGATGACCGTGGCTTGGATTGGTGAACCATCAAATCCATTGGATTCATGATATCAGAATAGTACTAGGGGTGCCTCTCCTCTATGGGTTCATGGCCCAGAACTTGTCTTGTTCGACAATTCTATAAGCTAGGGTTTTCGTCAGTAAGAGGTAATGCAATTTCTACAGTAAGGGGGCAACTTGGGAAATAACGTGATTGGGAGCTTGTGGGATGCGTGCCCACATGGGACCTGCCCAAACACACCTACAGGAGCTAACATAACTTAGTTCTGCTGCCTGGTTCGAATTCTATGCCTCGAGCTTAGATTCACTATGTGTCTTTGAAAGGATTTAGGCTACGACTTGCAACTGGCCATAGAATGATGATCGTGGCTTGGATCGATGAACCATCGACTCTGTTGGATTCATGACATCATAATAGTGCTAGGGGTGCCTCTCCCCCATGGGTCCATGGCCCAGAACTTCTCTTGTTCGACTATTCCAAAGGCTAGGGTTTTGGTCAGTGAGAGTCAATCCATTTTCTGCACTAAGGGTCAACTTGGGAAATGAATTGCACTTGATATTAGTCATTGGTCAATGATAGCACTCAAAGCTACAAATTAGGGTTTCTCGGATTTAGAATACAAACTAGGGTTTCTAGTGTTAAGGATACAAACTGGGGTTTAGAATACAAACTAAGTCTTCCACTTAACAAGGCATTTGATAATAGTTATTGCTCAATGATGACATTGACAAATTATACATCATACCTATAAAAAATCTTTTTCAGTGTATAAAATTAAGACAAGTGGGATATCATTATTAAGGGGCCCTCATGTGCTTATGAAGGTCCATAAAACCTATGCACACAAAAGGGAAATAGTTGTTCTTGGTGCCTTGAATGAGCCTGTAGATCAACTATGTTTCCTAGGTACATGAAATGGTAAAAGGCACCCCAATCCACACAACTCTCTCATTCCCTCCAAGCTTCTAGGAAACCTCGTGTTCTCCTTATATCTTCTCCCTAGTGAGCAGGTCTAATAATAATCCAAACAACAAGACTGGAATGGCTTACATTATTAGAACAAGGTGAAGGAACAAAGGGAGTGGCCATGGATGTGACTACTACTAGAGAACTAGACAAATCATGAATCATTGCTAACCATCCTTTGCACTCCCTTCTATATCGTCCTCTATCTTGAATGTTTCCAAATTAGTACAACCAATTTTCTTCTTGTTTCTATCATGTTGCATTAAAATACGAAAAAAGATAACAAATCTTGATTAAACATTGCAAGTTCAATCAAATGAAACCATTCCCCATAAAAACTAAATTATATAGATTTAAATTAGCATGCATTATTATCTCATCTTTCTTATTTTTATGGTGTTCAAAAACACCTGATACCCCATTACTGATCTCACAAGCACATGTTAGTAAATTTGTGTGATTGGAAAAAAATTGATGATGAAGATGGTGATGAGGATGAAAATAATGATGAATATGATGATGGAAAGGACGACATGAATGATGAGAATGAAGATAACGACGGCAATGGTGATGATGATGAAGATGATGATGACAATGGGAATGAAGATGATGGTTACAATGATGATGAAAATGGAATTAATGATGACATTGATGATGGTGGTGGTGGTGGTACTATTTATATATTTAGGGGCGGTCTTTTTACAACCCCCCCCCCCCCCCACAAAAAAAAAAGTCTTGAGAAATAGACTTTTAGGGGCAATTTTTTGAAAACCGCCCCCAAAAGTCCAATTCTCATGACTTGGGGAGGTTCTAACACGACTGCCTATAAATGTATTTTTGAGGGCGTATTTTTGACAAAAACATCTTTCATATTCCTAAAATTTTGTTTTATTTGTCCATAGCCAATTTGACAAACTGACACTTTTTTCTATTTTGAACCTAGCTTTACCCAGTTCAGAAAAATGCCCACCATGCCCTCATTGTTGGCTCCTTTTTAGTGAATTCAACTGAAAATGGTGTGATTTACTATTTTCCACCTTACTCTACATCTATTTTTCCACCTTAGTATCAGAAGCATAGTTATTGATATTTTAGGGGCTTCTTAGCAATCCCTATTACGAGAAAATTTGACACACGATTCGAAGAGGGTCCAAGAATTGCTCCAAGGAATTCTACAGAACGGCGGTGAGGGTTTTTGAATTATGCAGGCATTAACTGAGCTCGTACAGAGCTCCCTCTCCATGAATCGGGTTCGGAGGACCTTTGCATGCGTGAGAGGATGTGTGGGGAATCTCTGATGTGCTGAGCGATTTTTGGTTTGGTAGTGGGCACCTATTTTGGCTGAGAGCTCCTTTTGAGATAACGATTTTTTGACCCGAGATATGATGGGCTCCAAGAAATCCAAGAAATGCACCAAGAACTGCTACAGAATGGCTGTGAGGGTTTTAGAATTGTGCAGGCATTAACTGAGCTCGTACAGAGCTCCCTATCCTTGAATCAGGCTCGGTGGACCTTTGCGCGCGCAAGAGGGTGTGTGGGGAATCTCTTGGATGTGCTGAGCGATTTTTGGTATGGTAGTGGGCACCTATTTTGGCTGAGAGCTCCATTTTTTCAGAATTCTGACATCAGGAGATCAGACTTCCTGTATATTGGGATATGGTGGAGCGGAAGACGCGGGCTATATACTTTCAATTTTAACACCCATTTTCATATTGGTGGATTCGGGTTATGAGATACCCTGGCTTGGATCTCGTTGCCAACATCCATTGGAATCGATACAGGATTACAATTGATCATACGAATCCTGACCTGTAGGTGCCACCATGCTGCCACATGGACATTTGATCTGCTGCTGTGAGTTACTGAGTACTGGTTTTTGGGGCCGTATGGAGTAATAGCTGGGGATTGATGGTGGACGATCGATGGGGATTGAATCCTCTTTGGAGGAGTTCGTGGTGTAGATAGCTGTTGGAGTGTTTTGTGGCATGGGGATCGATCTACTTTTGATTCTTGATTTTATATTCTGAGATACTGTTCTGTCCGAGCTGAGGTTGATTGTCTGGGTCCAGGGATTGCTGATATCTGGCTGTTTTTGGTGCCTGGAATTGGTGAACCGGCAGTACTGAGGGAACGTCTGGGGTGGGGTGATGGAGGATGTGGCTTACACCTCTGCTGGGGTACATGTCAGTGGGAATGTTGCTGCTGGAATTGACTATGCGATGGCAGATGGATTAGGGGCTCTGACTGGACTCTCCATGAATGGTGGGGGGGCAGTGGTCTTTTCTGGGCCTGAGGTAGCGCGGGATAGGGTTGGACATCTTTTTGAATCACCTAACTCTGCCAGGGAGACTTTTCATCGATCCGGGGTTCCTGCGAAGGCCATATCTCATAGATTTTATACGAAGCGGGTTAAAGATCGAATGAGACCGGATAAGTTGGTGCTGGGGGTGGATGTCACGATGGAAGAGGCGGAGGATTTCACACACACCGCAGTGGTTGGACATGTTCGGGGCAGAAGAATTGGATGTGGTTTCCTTCAGCGTTGGGCGGCTGAGCAGTGGAAGGATTTGGTGTCTTCTGCTCCTGAGATACGGGTGTTGATGAAGGGTTGGTTCTCTTTTATACTACCGAACCAGGGGGAGGTTGATAAAGTCTTAAGACGACATTGGTCGATGATGGGAGTCCCTATCATCCTGAAAAGCTGGACTCCCTTTTTCGACTCTAAATCGGAGAAAATCGATGCAGAACCGCTGTGGGTGAAGCTTCCTGGATTCCCCATGCATCTATGGAATGAAACTCGGTTTGCTGAGATTGGAAATTTTCTTGGTGATTATGTGTGTACGGATTACTCCCACCATGAGACTGGAAATTATAAGGTGGCTAAGATTTTGGTAAAAATCAACCTTCGGCAGGGGCTCTCTGCTGAGATTAACATACAATCCAAGGATGGGGACTTTGTTCAACTTCTGGATTATGTGGGGGTGCCGTTTAGGTGCCACCGCTGCCACGATCATGGACATTTGGTAGCCAGCTGCCCCTTAACGTTTCCGGCATGTAAGCCATTGGTCGGGGAAGGAGCTGCTGATCGTGTTGATCCTTTGTTGAAGGTGAATTCTCAGCAAGTGAGGGTTTATGGACGTGGGCCTGCGCTTGCTCGTGGAAAGCACTCTGCTACTGGGGTATCATCTGATCGTGGGATTCCTGGTGCTGGGGAAACCCTGCCTCCATCAGAGAACATTGAATTGGAGACTATTGGATCTGCTGATTCAGATGTTGTGGGGGCCACTATTACTGCAACCTCTTTGACTCGGGCCTACACCAGCGAACAAAGGGAGATGTCCATTTTACGAGGGGGAACATCTGCGAACCCCCGGGGTATGTCTCACATCATTTCACCTGTTGATTCCATTTTATTTGTCTCTGATGATTTGGGGGGGGGTAGTCATGGGCCCCCTCCACTCGCATGTACCGATTTACATAGTCCAGTTGCTACTTGTTTGATGTCTGATGCGGAATATACATCCACACCGTCCATGGCATCCACCAAACACTCCAGCTGTTCTGTTGGACGTAGTATCCGCTACGCCCTCAGAAATAGGGAGATTGCTGCTGACGGTTCGGGGGGGAGGGGACTTCCTGATTTGGCTCTTAGTATTGGGGGTAAGGGTCAGGGACGAAAATCCCTCTTGTCAAAGGCACAGGATCGGGCTAAGGTTGACTTAGTGATGGGCACACAATCTTCCATTGAGTGGGCACTTAGAGCAGAGAAAGCCCTGGATGGGGGTCTCTAATGAAAATTATGTCCTTTAACTGTCGCGGGTTGGCGAGTCCCATTAAAAAATCGTCTCTTAGGAGGTTGGTGGACTTAAATCAACCAGATATATTACTGTTGCAGGAAACTTTGGGTGGCAGTGTGGATGTTGTTCGGACATTAGAATCTTTGCTTCCAGGATGGAAGTTTGTAGGAGTGGATGCTCGGGGGCGTTCTGGAGAGCTGGCCTCGGGGTGGAAGGTGAAGAGCTGTAGATATGACTATTCTTGGGGTATCCCTTCTGGTATTGGTTTGGAAGTTTGGGATGCTGAGATTGGTAGGTTGATCACGGTCCTCAATATCTACGAGCCATATTCAAATAGGGATGGATTCTGGGATTCCTTGTTAAGTATGAATATTTTTGAAGGCAGGGATGTGATTCTGGGAGGGGATTTAAATCTCTCGCTGGGGTCTTCTGAAGTGTGGGGGCCTCAGGCTGCACCGGATACATTGGCAAATTTTTTCATTCAAGCCTTCGCCAGGAAGGATCTACTAGACATAATACCTACAAAGTTAACTCCAACTTGGTGTAATAAGCGAGCTGGGGACCATAGGGTAGCTAAAATACTGGATAGGTTTTTGGTGGCTGATGTATTAGTACTGGGGGTTGATGTTGTCCGTCAATGGGTAGGGTTGGGTGGGGTATCTGATCACTGCCCCATATTTCTGGAGTTAAGAGGCAGAAGTAAAAAAACCCCAAGTCCTTTCAAATTCAATCCTAGCTGGCTGAAGGAGGAGGATTTTCATAACATGATTAAGAATCTGTGGGTTCATCGACCTATTGATTCATTAGAGTACGCGGGTGCACACTTTCAGCATAATCTACAGCGCATAAAAGAGGCCACTATCCTTTGGGCACATGATAAACGGGTTCGTGATGAGCAGAATCTGCAGACTGCTGAGATGAATATCGATAAACTGATTCATTGCCCGGGCATGGGCTTTATGGATGATCAGCAGAAAGGTGAGTTGATGGAATGGGAGAAACGCAGAAATGAGATTCTGTGTGAGCGACAAGAGATGTGGAGAATGAAAAGTAGGGCGATCTGGCTACAGTGCGGTGATGAGAACACAAAATTTTTTCAAGCATATGCACAAGGGAGAAAATCGACTAACTCTATCTAGGAACTATCTTCTGCTGAAGGGGAACGGGTCTCCAGTTTTGATGGATTGGCGGAGTTGGGTGTTAGACACTTTGGAGATTTATTCACTGCACAACCCGGGGCCTCTATTGCTGAGGTAATTCATGTGACTCAGCTTTTCCCTCGTTTTGTGGGGGAGGAAGAAAATCGATTGTTGATGGAGGAAGTGTTGCCGAATGAGCTGTTGCAGGTAATGCATTCCTTTCAGAAAGATAAAAGCCCTGGGCCAAATGGCTGGCCTATCGAATTCTTCTTGGGATTCTATGACCTCTTTGGGGAAGAATTATTGAATGTGGTGGAAGAATCGCGGAAGGCTGGGTTTGTACATGGTCCATTTAATTCGACTTTTATTGCTCTTATACCAAAATCGGACAAGCCCGAATACTTTGATGAATTCAGACCTATCTCTCTCTGCAATTGTATCTATAAGATCATCTCTAAGGTTATGGCGAGGAGACTCAAGAATATTTTGTCTCAGCATATCTCTTGTGAACAATTTGGTTTCTTGGAAGGTCGACAAATTCATGAGGCCATCGGTGTTGCCCAGGAAGGATTACACACTCTGAAAGTGCAGAAACAGAAGGGTGCTGTGATCAAGATTGATCTTTCAAAATCATTTGACAGAGTTAGTTGGCTCTATCTCCGGATGCTCCTTACTCACCTGGGTTTTTGTTATGAATTTATCCGATGGATTATGGCCTGCATCACTACGGTGAGCTTTGTTGTATTGATCAATGGCTCTGCGAGTCCATTCTTCCATGCGGGAAGGGGCCTTAGACAGGGATGCCCACTTTCTCCGCTGATGTTCCTCCTTGTTGCTGAAGGACTCAGTCGTTTTATACTAAAAGCTAAAGATGATGGTTCCTTTCGTGGAATATCCATTTCTCAGGTACTGTATATCTCTCATCTCCTATTTGTTGATGACATTCTGATTTTTTGTAATGGCACCCGACCAGATATTGATAAGGTGGTTGAAGGTCTCAATTTAGTGCAAATAGCTGCGGGTATGTTAGTGAACATTGACAAGTCATCAATCACTTGTTCGCATTTAATCGAGCAGGAGATTCACTATTTGGCACTTAGACTATCTTACAGGACATTGGATATCGATGATGGCTTAAAGTACCTTGGCTTTCACTTGAAACCAAATGCATATCAGAAGGCTGATTGGTACTGGTTATTAGCTAAATTAGAACAGCGACTACTTGGATGGAGTCATAGATGGCTCTCACGGGATGGGAGGCTGGTTCTGATTAAATCAATTTTGGAAGCAATCCCGTTGTATTGGCTGTCTCTAGCTTGGATTCCCAAAGGAGTATTGGAACAGCTACGACGGTTGTGTTTTGCTTTTCTTTGGAAGGGTAAGTGTGACAAACGAGCGTTGGTGTGGGTCATATGGGAAAAACTTGCGGTCCCAAAATCCCTGGGAGGATGGGGGTTAAAGAATATATTTATGTTCGCAAAAGCCTTGGGGGCCAAGGTGTCGTGGCGACTTATTCACACACAGAGCCTCTGGACTAGAGTGGTATATCATAAGTATATTGCCCCACTTACTCTACTTGAATGGATCAGGCTGGGCAATAAGACGAGGGCAAATTGCTTTGTGGTTTGGAAAGCGGTGGTGCAGAATTTTCATTTGGTAGGATCTGGATTAGTGTGGCGGGTTGGAAATGGGAGACTTATTCGTATAGGACTGGACCCTTGGGTTGGCTGTAGGGGTGGCCATGTCCTTCATGTGGATTTGAGGAATATATTGGCAGAAAGGGGTTGTCATTTCTTGGCCGATATTGCGGATCCGAGAACATCTACACTTTGGCATCAGGGATGGAACACTGCACAAAGACTGGAGATCCCTGGTGATATGCATGGGGCTTGGGCGGATTATCTTCAGCACTTAAGACTATCGTATATACGACTGACAAATAGGACTGATGAACTAATTTGGGACCATCATCCCTCTGGAATATACTCCCCTAAGAATGGATATATTCAGTTGAATGTGGATGTACATAACAGGGGATTGGTGTGGTGGTGGAAACATCTATGGAAGCTAAAGTGTCCAGGTAAAACAAAACTACTCTTCTGGGCAATTCTGGAGCAACGGGCCCCAACCTGGGACATTCTACAAAGACGATTCATTCAGGGGCCGGGGTTCTGTCCACTTTGTAGGGATGCTGAAGAGACTAGTTCTCATCTCTTTGTACATTGTAGGTATTCTCAGGCAGTTTGGGTTGATGCCTGCATATTACTGGATCTCAATGTGGGGTGGCAGGGTGCGAGTGCTCATGAGGCATTCCAACTGTGGTGGATATCACATAAGACATCAACCATCCGGGCTTTCCCTTGTATATATGCCTGGGGCATCTGGATTACCCGGAATATGATTATTTTTCAAGATTGCAGGGTTCCAATGGTGAGTGTAGTGGCACAAATCATGGCTATTACCCTACACTTCAAGGCACCTGTCCCTGTGGTTCGAACGTGACCTGTGTGTGTGGAGTTGATTGACAAAACCATGCCGTGGGCTTTTTTTGATGGTGCTTCAATAGACCATCAATCGGAGTGTGGTGGGGGGGGATTACTATACAAAACTGAGTCTCATTACTATCATCTGGTGGCTGGATTGGGAAGGGGATCCAATAATTTTGCTGAACTTATGTCTCTCAGGCTGCTGATGTTATTCGCCATTGAACAAGGATGTCTATCTCTACAGGTTTTTGGCGACTCCATGTTAGTTATCAACTGGGCAAAGGAGATCACTCACTGCAATGTGATGATACTCTTACCTATACTGGAGGAGGTGATCCTGTTAAAGCAGTCATTTTATCATATTTCATTTACACATGTCTACAGGGAGAGGAATGAGAGTGATGATATGCTCTCCAAGGAAGCGACATAGCAGCACTATCCATTTGGCACTTGGAAGATCATAAATCACACACCCGAGGGCACCAACAACTATTACCACCGACCTTTTCACGAAGCTAATGAGGCACAGAATTGAGCCATAGCTCAGATATAGGTGACAAGCGCGGGGTCTGCAATGACCGGCGATGGACAATAGCTGCGAGGAGCAAACGCAGTCTTTGATCGAACCAGCGAGGGACAATATAGTTTTATATATAAAATTTGGATATATGTGGGCTGTAGGGACAGACGTTTACACAGATTTGTAAACCAGCGAACAAGCAAGTGTTTCACTGTTAATTGTAATCGGGATATTAGTGGATTGTATGGACAGACGTACTGTATGATGATCGGGACATCTGTTATGATGTTGATATGGGACAGAAATATGTGACAATGTAGGGATCTTAGTGATTCTATTACATGTGCAGAATGTAATTTTGTTCATTTTATGAAATAAAATTACTGACTTTTTCCAAGGAAAAAAAATAAAATCAGAAGCATAGTTATTATTGAAATCCTGGTTAAAATTCTAAGCGTTCTAGAAAATAGTACATGAAAAAAAAATTAAAATAAGAGGGATACAAAAATGTAGGCCATAGGTTGCAAAAATAGACAACCTCTAAACTAAGGCCAAGTCATTAATTGAAATTAATGATTAAAAACCTAAATTTTCTTTGTTAAATCAAAATTGGAGACTAAAATTTTAGGTTGTTATGTAACAATCAGTGTAAATATTCAAAAATGGACTTAGAAAAATGCACGCCACTGTCTGTACAAATGTCATTAAATGAAAATACGACAATGGGGTTGAGGCTAGATATAATTTTGACAAATACCTCTTTTATATTCCTAAAAATATGTTTCATCTTCCCACGGTGAATTTGACAAATTGGCACCTTTTATGTTTTGAACCCAGTTTACCCAGTTCAAAAAAATGCCCACCAAGTACTCATTGTTGGGTCCTTTTTAGCAATTTCAGTTGGAAATTGTGTGATTTGATATTGTCCACCTTCTTATACATCTATTTTTTCCTCCTTAGTATGAGAAGCATAGTTATTATTGAAGTCCTAGTTAAAAAACTAAGCATTATGGAAAATAATACAATAAAAATTAGAAATAAGAGGGATGCAAAAATGTAGGCCATAGGTTGCAAAAATAGACAACCTTTAAACTAAGACTAAGTAATTAATCGAAATTAATGACTAAGATCCTAATTATTTTTGGTCATAATAAAAATTTGAGAATAAAATCTTAGGTTGTCATGTAAAAATTAGTGTAAATATTTGAAAATGGGCTTAGAAAAATGCATGCCACAGTCCGTGCAATTGCCTTTAATTGAAAATAAGACCATGGGGTTGGAGCTAGATATATTTTTGACAAAAACCTATTTCATGTTCCTAAAATTATGTTTCATTTTCCCACAGTAAATTTAACAAACTCACACCTTTTTCTGTTTTGAACCTAGTTTTACCTAGTTCAGAAAAATGCCCGTGAGGCCCTCATTATTGGTTATTTTTTAGTGATTTCAGTTGAAAATGGTGTAATTTGCTATTGTACACCTTCTTATACATCTATTTTTTCCACCTTAGTATGATCAATATAGTCATCATTACAATGGAGTACTTGACACAATGGGCATATCTTGCATTCACAAAAGATGGTACTTTCAAAAAACAATACATGATTCATCTTTGAGAATATAGGTGATGAGATTTGGATGCTCAAAATGTTGATGAGAATCCAAGGTATGCATTTAATATATTCCACAATTGATCTTTGAAGCAATAATTTATGATATATCACTAGAAAAATACTCATCACCCACAAGTGAATGGGATTGTTCAAGAATTTAATAAGATTTTAGAACTTGGACTGATAAAGATCTATGATATTGGAAGAGAATACTGGGATCAGACAAAATCTATAGTCACACGGGCCTACCTAACAACATGCAAAAGATAGATAAAGAAGCCAACATTCCAGCTAGTTTATGGGAAGGAAGTAGTAATGCTAACCCCTAAACCCCTAAATCCTTAACCCTTAACCCCTTAAACCATAAACCCTGTCCGTTAATCCATAATCCCTTGACCCCTAAAACCCTAATCCCTAAATCCCATATCCCCTTAACTCCTAATACCTTAACCCCTTAAGGCCTTAATTGACCCTAATCTTATATCCCCCTAACCTTTAAACTGTTAGATGCCTTAGCCCTTATCCCCTATACCCCTAACCCCTAATACCCTAATCCCTAAACCCTTAACCCCTAACTCAAAATCCATTGACCCTTATTCCCATAATCCCTAATCCCTAATTCCTTAAGACCAAATCTCTTAACCCCCAAATCCCTAACCCCTAACGCATAAGCCCTTAATCCTTAATCCCTTAACCCATAATCCCTATTCCATTAACCATTAAACGACCTAACCCCTAAGCCCCTAAGCCCCTAACCCCTAATCCCATTACCCCTTATCCCTTTACCCATAATCCCTTAACCCCTAATCCCTAATCCCTTATCCCATAATCCCTAAACCCCTAATCCCTAATCCCTTAACCCATAATCTATGAATCCCCTAATCCATTGACCCTTAATCCCTTGAGTCTTAATCCCTAATCCCTTAACCCAAAATCCTTTAACACCTAAACCCCTGACCCCTGGCCCCTAATACCTTAAACCTTATGTGATTAACCCATAATCCCTAAGCCATTAACCTTTAAACCCCCTAATCCCTTGACCCTTGATCCCTTAACCCCTAATCCCTAACCCCTTAACCCTTAATCCCTAAACCCCTAATCCCTAATCCCTCAACCCATAAGCCCTAAACCCCTAATCCCTAAATCATTAATCCCTTGACAAGGGATAATACTTAACCCCCTAACTCATAAGTCCTTAAACCCTAACCCTTAACCTTGACCCCTAAACCACTAACCCCTAACCCCTAATCCATTCAACCTTAAGCACTTAACCCATAAGCCATAAGCCCACGATGCCTAATGCTTTCACCCATAAACCTTAAATCCCCTAACTCCTAAGCACTTGACCTTTAATCCCTTAATCCATAATTCCTAAACCCTTAACCCATAAATCCCTAACCCCTTATCCCTAAGCTCTTAAAACTAAAACCCTTAACACATAAACCCTGATCCAATAACCTTTAAATGTCCTAACCCCTAAGCCCTTAACCTCTAATCCCTTAACCCATAAGCCATAAACCCCTAATGGGTTAATCCTTAACCCATCAGTCTTAAACCCCTAATCCCTAATGCCTTAACCCTTAAACCATGAATCCCCTAACCCCTAGACCATTGACCCTTATTCCCTTGGGCCCTAATCCCTTAACCTCTAATATGTTAAACCCTAAACCCCTAATCCCTAACCCTTAAGCCCTTAAACATTAATCCCTTAAACCATAATCCTTAAGCCATTAACCATTAAACTACCTAACTCCTAAGCCCCTAACCCCTTAGCCCTTGAAATTTACTCCCTTAACCCCTAAAATCCCTCAATCCATTATTCCCTTATCCCCCTAAATCTTAAACCCCAAACTCTTAAGTCCTTAATCCTTAACCCCTCAACCCATGACCGCTAAACCACTAAGCACTTAACCTTGTAACCCATAAATCCCCTAACCCCTAATCGCTTAACCGCCTAACCACTAAATGCCTTAACCCCTAAGTCCTTAACCCTTGTCTCTTGAACCCCCTAGGCCCTGATCCCCTAGTTCCTAAAACCTATCCCCTTAACTGTTAATCCCCAAGACCTTAACCCATAAACCCTTAACTCTAACCCATAACTCCTTAAACCATAACCCCATAAGCCACTAACCCCTGAAGACCCTAATCTATAAACCCCATACCCTTGATCCCTTAACCCCTAAACCCCCTAACCCCTAAGCCCTTGAACTTTAATCCATTAACCCCTAATCCCTAATCCCTTAATTCATAATCCCTAAACCCCTAATCCGTAATCCCTTAACCCATAATCCCTTAATCCCCTAACCCCTAATCCCTTGACCCTTAATCCCTTAAACCCTAATCCCTCATCCTTAACCCATAATCCCTTAACACCTAAAGCCCTAACTCCTAATACCTTAAACCTTGTGCCCTTAACCCATAATCCCTAAACCATTAACCTTTAAACCCCCTAATTGTTAGATTTCATACATTCATAGCATAAAACATAAATGCATAACCAAGATCACTAGAAGCAAGACAAAGCACAAAACAACAACACAAAGTTTGACCTGGGAAACCCAAATGGGAGAAAACCCAGCAACCTTCGTAGAGAGAAGACAATTCTGAGATCAGAGTACAAATAAGAAAAGAGAAAGAATGTGAAAGTGTCTTCCACAAGTATATGCCTCAAATAAGCTTAAAGTGATGCGAAATCAGCCTCCTCCAAGTGATCCACACTTGCTAAGTGTGAGAAAATGAGATAATGAGGTGCACTAGCCTCCTATTTATACAAGTGCAAAAACCAGAAATTCCCTAACTGGGCCGACTTCACTTGGGGCAATAAATAATTTATTTTTAATAACTTTCTTTTATTTATTTGCACCCCAAGGTTTACATTGACTCTTTCATGTGATTACATAAATAATTACATCCAATTCATCTCCCTTAGGAGGTACAATCAAGTACAATAAAATATAATGAATAATATCTTCCGAAGTTGCACAAAATCCAACACTCCTTCTCAACGAGGAAGGTATTCTTCGGTCTTCATCAGCATCACGATCATCTGGGTTTCATCTTGTACTCTACACTGTCTCCATCATCTCTATGCATACTGAAGGTTGTCCACACAGTCTCAGTGTATCATCTTCACCAATCCTTCGGCGAGTCCAGGAGAATCACTCGATCCTGGATTTCAAGAGAATCTCTCAATCCTGAATATCTGTGACATCCTCACCAGTCCTTCGATGAGTCCAGGAGAATCACTCGATCCTGGATCCAGGAGAATCACTCAATCCTGGGTATTTGAGATAATCAATTGTGCCATCTCTACTATACCATTTGTTACCCGTCTGTCTCATCTATCGAAAAGTTCCGCCCATATCAGGCTGAGATCTCAGACGAGCAAATGGGCATGACCATCTATTGACTGTCCGACTCATCTTCCTATGGGATTTCTCCCATATCTGGCTGAGTACTAAGACTGTAGAGGCACCCGTGCAATCACACGACCAACTGCTGACTGTCCTACTCATCTGCCTATGGGATTTCTCCCATATCTGGCTGAGTAACCGAACTGCAGAGGCACCTGTGTGAACCCGACCAACTGTTGACTATCCTACTCATCTTCCTATGGGATTTCTCCCATATCCGGCTGAGTAACTGGACTATAGAAGGTACCTGGGTGAGCCCGACCAACTACTGACTATCCTACTAATATCCCTATGGGATTTCTCCCATATTTGGCTAAGTAACTGGACTGCAAAAGGCACTAGGGAAAAACAGGGCAAGCATTTCAATGTCATCTTTCCCTCTCAAGGAGGGATACGTTCTCTTTGACTCCAAGTCTTCCGCGAAAGTATTCGAACTTCACCCTGGGAAGAGCCTTGGTGAGAACATCTACAATCTGGTCATCTGTCGGCACGTACTGTAACTTGACCTCACCTTTCTACACTATATCACAAATGAAGTGATATCGAATCTTGATATGCTTCAACCTATCATGAAATACAGGATTCACTGACATCTGCACACAGCTCTGGTTATCACAGTGAATCATAGTCGGCTCTGGAATCTAGTCGAACAATCCTGCCAGGAGTTTAGGAAGCCAAACTGCTTCTTGAGCTGTTGTGCTAGCAGCAATGTACTCGGCCTCTGCAGTACTGAGTGCTACCGAGTTCTGCTTCCTGCTGCACCAAGAAATAACTGCAGAACCCAAACTAAAGCAACATCCAGAAGTACTCTTCTGATATGCAACACATCCGACCCAATATGAGTATGTAAACCCCTGTAATACCAGGTCACCATCTGAAGCATACTTCAATCCATATCCCACAGTGCCACATAAGTATCTGAGCACATGTTTTGCAGCAATCCAGTGAATCTGCCTCCGTTTGCACATGAACTGACTGAGGGAATTCACAGCAAAACATATATCTGGTCTAGTGTTGGTCAGATACATCAATGAACCAATCAACTGGCGATAAATGGTGAGATCAAACAAATCAGAATCTGAAGTCGAATCTCTCAACTTCGTCCAATTCGCATCCATCGGAGTAGCCATGGACTTGCAGTCCAACATTCTGAATCTCTTCAATATATCAATGGTGTATTTTCCTTGTCTTAGGAAAATCTCTTTTTGCCTCTACCATACTTCTAATCCCAAGAAGTAGTGCATCAATCCAAGATCTTTCATTTCAAACTCTGAGGCGAGATTTTTCTTACACCATACAATGAGTTTCTCATTTCCTGTGAGAAACAAGCCATCAACATACAATACCAAATTCAGTGGCTCATCATCTGCAACCTTGAAACAAAGGTTGGGGTCTGCATCATTCTGATGCACCTTCCATCTCATAGCTTAAGCAATAGCAATGATCGAGCTGATGGAAGTATCTCGAGCCATAGGAGCAAATGTATCATCATAATCGACTCCCTCTTTCTGATAGAATCTTCTGGCAACAAATCTGGCCTTGTATTTCCCATATGCTCCATGCTAAGTCTTGTTGTGCCCATCTAGGTCTTTTTCGACCTACTACAACATTTATGGGGATATCAACTGGATCAATGGAATCGATAGGTTCATCCTTTTCTACTAAATCCATCTTGAACTAGAGGAGGAGATTATCTCATCTCCTTTGGTTCTATCATTTCATCATCGATTTCCATGTCTGATCCTCTGCCTTTCTTAACAGCTAATTCTTCTTCAAAGGTCACATCCCTACTGACTTCAATCTGTCTGGACCCTGGGATGTAGATTTTCTAAGTCTTTGAACACTCACTATATCCCACAAAGGTTCCCTTCTTGCCTGAAGGTTCCAACTTGTGCACATGTATAAAGACTGGACAACCAAATAACTGAAGGTGGCTTACTTCGGGTTTCACTTTTGTGAAAGCTTCCTTCGAGGTCATCCTTCTAGGATGAGAGTCATATTCCAAGAAGCTTCTTGCTGAACATCAACGGGATTCATATGTCCATCGGAACAAGTCTTCTCTTGTAGGCCAAATCACATGGTCTTTTCCCTACAAGTCAAATCCTGACTGATGATCAATGACATTTTATAATCAAATGCAAAAAAACAAATAGTTTGCACAGGCATCTTAGCTAATACTTTATCACAACAATCATGAACATCTCTATCAAACACTTATGGGAAGTATCTAAATGTTTGTTATCTCCACTAGAACATGCCATCAAGAGTGTGCACTACCCTAAGCATGTAGAAAGGAGATATCATCCATACTAACTTCATGTAATGTTGTGTAGCTCATATGCATAATATAACAGGGTAAACTATATCAACTGCTCAACACATTAGACCTGCAAAAAAAAATATAAGACAAAAACAAATCTATGTAAGCAAGAAAACAAAATACTTATCTCTTATTGTTTTGGTGTGTGGGCCCCCACTGCCTTCTTGTGAGAACCAGAAGAGATCTATGTTCTTGCATTCTGGATCTTCTAGAAGAGGAACTCCAAACGATCATCATCCCTTTGCTTCTTACGATGATGATCCTCTTCTACATCAACAGTTGAGGCTTCATGCTTCCTTTTACTTGAGCTTCAACAGCTATTTGCGTAGTGTCCATATTTTTTGCACCTATAGCATTGAACTTGAGATATGTCCTTCTCATCCTTTTGATCTGGATGAGGACTTGGTCTCCTATATTGGTGCTTGTGTTTATGGAATTTCTTTCCTTTTCCCTTACCATTTTTGGTATGAGAAACAAATGCTTGAGTCTCTTCAGTTTGATTGCCATGGAGTCTTTGACGTGATGCGATCCTTGTCTCCTCCTGAGAGCAATCTACCCAAAGCTTGTCAAACTTTGGTAGTTTAGATCTACCACTTATGCTTTCGATAAAGGACTCCCATTATGGTGGAAGACCATTTAAGGTGTGGAGGACAAGCTCCTTATCGCCAATAGGATCTCCACTGGTGCTAAGCTTGTCTCTGAGTTCTGTGATCCTCATAAAGTATGAGGCAATGGATTCTGACTTCGCTATCTTCATATTTGAGAGTTGATTTCTCAAAGTCATGGATACATTTAGACTAGTGTGTTCAAACAACTTCATAATGGTCTTGAACATTTTCCTAGCACTCTTCTTACCTGAGATCTGAGGAACCAAATGGTCTCTCACGGAATCCACAAGAATCCTTCTTGCTTTAGCATCATTCTTCCTCCATCGAGATTTATCTTCTTCGGCTTCTAGTTCGGGGACCTTCTCATTTACATATAGTAAGAGATCATTTTCTTCTAGGAGTAGAAGAACCCTAGACTTCCAAGATATAAAGTTGGAGGCTCCTTCCAACCGATATTCAACCTTCATCCCAATCATCTTGATTTGCAGATCTGGATCAGAAACCCTAGCAGGAGCTAGGTCAGAAATGAAAGTTCTTGGAATTGAATTTCGTCTTCACCAATGGATTAGTCTAGCCAAAAGCAAAATTCCTATGGCACTTTTTCTCCAAAATAATGGGTGAAGACTTCACAAGATGAAACCCTAATTCCAGTAGGGTTCCGACAATGCTTCGGCAATGGCTTCTTCTAGAATGGATCTGATACCATGTTAGATTTCATACATTCATAGCATAAAACATAAATGCATAACCAAGATCACTAGAAGTAAGACAAAGCACAAAACAACAACACAGAGTTTGACCTGGGAAACCCAAATGGGAGAAAACCCAGCAACCTTCGCGGAGAGATGACAATTCTGAGATCAGAGTACAAATAAGAAAAGAGAAAGAATGTGAAAGTGTCCTCCACAAGTAGATGCCTCAAATAAGCTTCCTCCTTCAAGTGATGCGAAATCAGCCTCCCCCAAGTGATGCACACTTGCTAAGTGTGAGAAAATGAGATAATGAGGTGCACTAGCCTACTATTTATACAAGTGCAAAAACCATAAATTCCTTAACTGGGCCGACTTCACTTGGGAGCAATAAATAATTTATTTTTAATAATTTTCTTTTACTTATTTGCACCCCAAGGTTTACATTGACTCTTTCATGTGATTACATAAATAATTACATCCAGTCCATCTCCCTTAGGAGGTACAATCAAGTACAATAAAATATAATGAATAATATCTTCCGAAGTTGCACAAAATCCAACACTAATACCCTAACACCTAAGCCCTTGACCCTTAATCCCTTAACCCCTAATCCCTAATCTCGTAACCCTTAATCCTTAATACCTTAACCTTTAAGCCCTAAACCACTAATCCCTAAATTCCATAATCCCTAACGCCCCTATCCCCTTAACCCCCAATACCTCAACAACTTAACTATTTAGGTACAATAGGAGTTAAATTCGAAGTTAAATAGGACGAAAAACAAGAAGCTACGAAGGAAGGTAAAAAGGACCGAAAAAATGAACTTAAAAAGGAATCTCAACTGGAAGCTATACAGGAAGCTACACAACAAGCTAAAACTGAAGCTAAACAAGGTGTTAATTAGTGTCAGGTAGTCATACACGGTGCAAATAACGCCAGAAATAGGGCAAACCCGATGAATAGCGCTGATGTTTTCTAGAAAATGGAGAAAAATACATTAAAATAGTGAGTGGAAGCAAAAAAGAAAGATAAACAAGAAGCTAATCATAGGGTTTTGTAGTGAGAGGACCTATCATGACCAGACCATCGGTCTTGAGCCCTACTATACCACCACTTTTACATAAACAAGCCCATACTTTTCCTTTTACAATGGCAAAAGACCCCTTCACTCTAGTATATCCTGTAAAGCATGCTGCAGGCAATTTGGGGCGTAACACATCTCATCTAAGAGATCATGGATGATAGGAAGGGGAAATTTTCCATTAATGGTTAACTTATTGAGAGCCCAAAAATATAGACACATGTGGCAAATGCCTTCCTTTTTTAGTACCATGAGAATCAATGATGAATAGGGACTTGTAATGTGACAACTGATGCTAACCTCCAACAATTTATTAATAATTTTAATTTCATTATTTTGGGAAAAAGGGTGGCAATAAGGGTGTACATTGGGAGGTTGACTACTCATAATTAGTGGAATACCATGGTCATGCTCCCCACTGGGTGCTTTTAAGCCCTTGGTTGCCTCAAAAACCTGAAGATATTGCGAGGGGACCTGTTGCAAGTTAGGGTGAATGTCATATGTGTATGTTTCCATGACTTGGTTGGCATTGAATCAAGCAACTGGAGTGGTCTTTCTTCAATACTTTCTGCATACGGTGGGATGGGATAATTTTAGGAGAACTGGAAGTAATCCTTTTGACATGATGTGTGTGCCCATCCTTAACAAAGCTGAGAGAGAGTGTTGTAAAATCCATGGGGACTTGGGCTAAAGTTCAGATCCATTCTACCCCGATAACAATATCACAACCACCCATGTCAATGGCGAACATGTGTATTTTGAGATGGTAATCACCCATTAGGAGTTTGATATTTTACAACAATTGCTACATTTCATCATGCCCCGTTTGCTATCATAATTTGGAAATTGGAGATAGGGAGGATATAAAAATAGATTTCTTCATCCACTCGTTTATTAATGAAATTATGGGTATTTCCAATGTCAATTAATACGGTGACTTTACAGTGTTTGATGTAGTCGATCAACTTCAATATTTGAGGTGTGGAAAACCTGATAAAACGTGGAGTGAGATTTGGAGTTGGTCCTTAGGAACTGGTATATCAGTAGCATCTTCCATGGGTTTCATAGTATCATCCACGTCGGGTTTTGGTGAATCCTCCATGTCATTTTCATCGATGGGATCATGTGGTGATGCCTCTCTTTGGAATAATTTATGCTCTTTGCATTTATGGCCTTATAAATATGTTTCATCACAGTTATAACAAACTCCAAGGCACTAACATTCAACCATGGCATCTAGGGTCAACTTTTGGATTCTCAAGGGTAGGGTGGTGGAAGTATTAGAAGTAGTATCTAGGGAATACACTATGCGGGTGGGAAAGTAAGGGTGTTTAGGTTGGGCATTGGTCAACAATTCGAATTCTCTAGCTCTATCATAAGCTTCCAACCATGAGGACGTTTGTTGCATAATTACATGGGTGTGAATTGTGTCCTTGGGGCCACTAATGAAGCATCAAGCATTTCCCCCCAAAAAATAGAGAGGCCCTTTATGTAGATTGCCATTTTCTCAAAGGTTGTAATATAGTCCATAACAATGCCATTCCAGAATAATTTGGTCAATCGAACTAGGTAGTGAGTGTCACGGTCAAAATGATCATAAATGGTCTTCACAAATTGGCTCCAAGGGATATAACAACACCAATATTTATGATACCATTTCCACAATTGCCAACATCTGGAGTCTAAATATAAAACCCAATTTTTTAACCTCTTAAAATCATCCTCAATGCCAAGGAGAAAAAAATAATGTTCCATTTGGGTAATCCAACTTTAGGGGTCGAAGCCATCAAATATCCACATGTCAATCTTCGGGAAGCAATGCCATGAATGTTTATCTTCAAAGAAATGAGGCTGGTTTTATGGGAAAAGAGTGTGACATCCATTCTCTTCAGTGACAGTTGTTTTAGTGGTTGGTTCATCGAATTTTGGAGCGAATACCACGTGTTGAACCATAACATTCATCACATGTTGACGGTTAGTCAGCTACTTGTTGTTTTCCTCCACTATGAGTTTGAGCTAATCCACTGATTGCTTCAAGGATAGGACCATGAATGTCAGTTCTTTAATGTCTTGGGGATGATCCTAGTTGGATGCCTCCATGTGGATTTAGTTGTTGGTATGTACCATGGGAGTTGAAAAGTATGAACGCCAGTGGGAGAATTGTTGGGCCCATGCAAAAAGGGTCGTGGGAGATGTAGATCAATACAGTCAACATGATGCAACGATTCTATTGAGGTAGGTATCCAACAAGGGTGTCACATATCCACCCAAAAATGCTTATTTTATATATATAATAATTAATGTGATGTAAGGATTCTTTTGAGATTAGTCACAAATAAGGGATTATGGGAGCCCCATACCTTTTTTTTAACTCTAATAAGAGTATTAATCCCCGTTGAATATTACTACACTAATGAAATTTCCAAATTCCCTCTAGATACAAAGATGTAGGTTTTTTATTTGCTACCCACAAAGAATATGGTTACTACATTGACTGCTATGATAAAATGACCAAATTCCTTATGGATGCAAAGATGTAGGAATTTCATTGGAGGGTTACAGAGATGAGGCTTTCCAAGGTCTTGAGGATAAGGGATTGTCAAGTGTTATGGCTCTTTGATATATGCGTGGGATACAATAGTAGTACTCAGGCCAATCTTTCAGGGTGATAATTAAGGAGGCTCAATTGTGCCCTTAGTTGTACAAGTCGACTACCTAGGTACACAAGAGTAATCTTCCCGATTGTTGTGCTTAGTGCCACTATAGCAACAAGATGGTTGATCAAATTACCTACAATTGGTTTCAGGTTTCCTATAGGACTTTCGATATACCCAAGAGTATGTGGAAGTGAGATTCTACATGCAGATGTTGTCTGGCACGGTACTACCCAAAGGGGTACCAACACATGTTATGACGGTGTCCAACAAATGTGAATAAGTACCAATTGTATTCTCTGCGAGTATGTTTACTCAACCACGGTTTTACCCATAAAACAACAAATCTCTGTGGTTATTTAAAGATGTAGGAACATGTCTCTAGCCTAAAATAAATTCTATGAAAATTTGGAGGCGTTTTGTCTCAAGAAAGAAATTGTAAAACCACTTGTGGTGCACTTTACCCTGCAAGTTACAGAAAAAGCAAGATAAACAGAGATAAATAGTTGACATAAACTTAATATCATAGAGCATAAAAATTGAGCAAGAGAATAAGCAAGAGGAATGCAACATAATTGACTCTTGTATTATGAAAAGAAAATATGGAAACACAGTTGACATGCCTCTTCATGTTGAGCAACCTTTCACTCGAGCAGGTGTCAAATACAATAATTCTCGACAAAGCAATTCATAGCCTTCTATCTCTTTAAATAGGCTTCCAAGATCCAAAACCTTGACTACTTAACATAGTCAAATAAATAGTACGTACCAACTTCCTATGGGCCTTAATTAATAGAGAGACCCTTTTTACATTGATTGTTGGCTATCAACTACTCAGCCTTATTCAATTGAGATGGTCGTATACATTGCTTGACTAACTCCTAAAGTAAGGATGTTAGGGTAGGACCCTAACATTGTTGTGGTACATACTTCATAGGTTTTGTCACTAGGATAATGCCCTCCTAAAGTCATAAAGATTTACCTTCCTTCATACAGGTTTGCAGAATAATCAATTAAGTCCTCCTAGGCTCCATTCACCCCCCTAAAAGTCCCTAATAATATATTATTACATCATAACATATGTTTATTATTGAAATAATGTAGTTATATTACTATATTTTGTCCTTATTGAGGGGTTTAACGCATTCAGATAATATATAATATATTCTTTCTTTTTCTCAAGGAAAACCTCGTGAAAAACCCTCCAAGTACTTCCCCGTGATCTAAGGATGGTAAATGGGGTAAACCACCAACCCTTATTACAGGGCCTAATCCCGAAGGGATCAAGAGAGTTGAACTTGTGACTTCCCCAACTTTGGGAGAGAGATATCATGTTTGACTCATCACTGCTTGAGATAACCCTTGGGCTTTATATAATATAGTCTTATGTCATATGACATATGTTCATGGAGTAAGTTAATAAGAGAAAATATGTTTATTGAAACAAGGTACACTATAAAAGCAAAACTATTATCTCAATTTAAAAAACAGATTTGAATCACTTAAAAATGAAAAAACATAAATGCAAGCAATAAATAAAGGTATTAGAGCCACAGTATAGCCTTTAACACCAAAAATATATCTCGATTGTTTCCCCAACAACAAACCTCGAACAGAAAATCAACACCCATAATGTAAACATAACCCTCGCTTATAATGATATCAACATTGAATGGTCCAGTAATAACATACAAGCAGCTTAGTAGTGGTTATGGAGGCAAACATAAAGCAATTGTTGGTAAATATTTATAATAATAAAACTCTTTATAAGAAGATTTGGGATGTAGAGAACTTAGAAAGAAGCAGGTTCCATCAAAGTATCTGCCCTTGAAAGAAGGTATCTCAGGAAATCTTAGATCGAATGGTGGACTTGAAGGGGGATCTAGATACAATAGGGTATTGAAGGGTGTTTTTTCCAAGAAAAGTGTCATCTTAAGTCACAAAAGGTTAATAATGCGAAGTCCATGCATTTTCTTGGAAAGGGCATCACAATGGAAAGCATTCTAGGTCTTTCGACTAGAGCTTCGTTGGGTCATTTGGAATACATCTCAATGACCCATCTATAAATCTTCATTGGGTCATTTGGAGAAGACGAAGCATCGTCATTTCTGGGTTTTTTTTTCCACGTTTTCCACCACATTGTGATCCTTGGAGACATTTATGGGTGTGGCTAATTCCATTCGTCGATTTATCATGATGGAGGAAGATACCCTCATTTCGATTGACAAGAATATGTCAAGGGTTTATGTTGACATGTATATGGAAGAAGGTCTGTTACAGGAATTCAAGATTTCATGATCTGATGGTTCCTTCACCCAGCGATTAGATTATTGGCGGGTTCTTTTTAAATGACTCATTTGTAGGGAGATGGGAAATCTAAAGGATCATTGTCCGCGTTCTTGTGGTCCTGAGAGGTATGCCTCTTTGGATTCTGCAAGGAAATTAGTGGTGGAGGATTCATATATTCGTCTTCCATTACACTTGGGCAAGGATTCGGCTTCTGTATTCTTGGGTAAGTTGGCACACTTCTTCTGTCTCCTTCTAAAATTTATTCCTTTGGATGAGGTAAAGGAGTTCCTTAATTTTAGTGAACCTAAAGGAGAATATGGATCTAAGCCTTCTCCATTGACTGGGAGTCATTCTAATACCCTTAATTCAAGTTCGGATCCTATTGGTTAGCAAATACATTAGATGTGACTCCGGTTGATTCTGCATAGTCACCCAAAGATGGGATTATCCCTGTTTCTCTTGGGCCATAAATGCCTCCTGAGGGGTTTGTGGTTCTATATAGGATGGGTGAATTTGGGGTTGTTTTGAAGTCTGCATCCTTTTCTCATAGGATATGGCGTAAGGAACTTGTTTTTTCTCAATATGCCACCCATACTCTGGGTTCTGCTTTGGTTAATCTGGGGGATCCAATGCTTTTAAACTTTGATGTTTCAACTGACTCCATTCCAGTTAATCCATTTACTACATCCTCTAACTATTTGGATTTTCTGCCTCTTCCCACTAAATCTCCTTCTTATTATCCTATTACCATTTCCTTGTCTCCTCTGTCTAAGAATCAGGGGGGTCAATATTTCCGCTCTCCTGCTTCAATTTATGTTATAGAGGCTATTCCCATTTTTTCAAGTAAATCATTGGAAAAAATAGGAAGAAGAAGACATCATTCCTTTAGCCTCTATCCATTGTCCTAATGTTACCACCCAAAAAGGGGAAAAAGTGAAGGGGGATCTTGTCTCATCAGGAGTCCAACCTGATTGTCACCCAAAATGTGTACATACTTTAGTTTCCTCCGTTACTTCGATTGGTAAGGCATTGGAATGTAAGAGTCCATCATCCTCACAAATTGGGGCTCTTAGAGCAGGGTCACCCTAGACCCTAGTTTATTAATGATCCTATGAAATTTCAATATCAGAGGGGTTGGCAGACCACCCAAAAGTGTTTCCCTAAAACTCCTTTTTGAGGTGGTTAAACATGATATCTTATTGTTAAGAGATAATGGCTTTGTGTGTTAAGGTTGTGGATTTTTTTCTTAAATTGTTTCCTTCATGGGAATGTTGTGGTATGGATGAAAATGAGAAGTCAGACGGTCTCTTGGTGCTGTGGAATCCTACAGAGGCTTATTTTAAGCCTTTCTCAACATGTGTTAGATTACTTATTGAGGGAAAGATCCAGGGGATGGAGAGGTTGATCCATATTTTAAATTGTTATGTTCCATACATTCATGGGAAGGATTTTTTGGACAAGGTCATGTCTGTAGAGTTACTGGATAATCCATCCTTAATTATGGCATGCGATCTTAATTTTACTTTATCTTCAAATGAAGTTTGGGGGTCTGGGAATGTGTTGGATCCTTTAACATAGTACTTCATAAATATCTTTGATGAGGAAAATCTTCAGGATGTGAGTCCGAGTGTCTTATCTCCTACATGGACTAATGGTAGGACTAGTAAGGCTAGTATTGCAAAGAGATTAGATAGATTTATGATGTTTGAAGGTATCAAAGATGTTTTTGGTCGTTCAAAACTTGGTATGTGGCTTCTGGGGTCTTTGACCAATAACCTGTGGGACTTCAGCTGGATCTGGGAAAGTCTTCCTTAAATGTTCATTTCAAGTTTAATGAAATTTGGTTGGAGGATCTAGGGTTCAGTGATTTGGTTAAGAATATATGGTCTTCATCGATGCATTAAAAAATGAAGTTTCTAGATGGGAAAGGGACAAAAAGGAGGCAAATAAGAAGGGACTAATCTCCATTAAAGATGAGATCTCAGCCCTAATGACCTATGTTGATGCTGATTTTTTCTCACTTTCTAGGAAAGAGCATTTGGTTAGCCTGGAGACTAAGAGATCTAAACTTCTAATGCAAATTGAAGAAACATCAAGGTTAAAGAGTCGAGCCACCTGGCTAGCTCAAGGGGACACTAACACTAATTAATTTCATATTTGCGCTAACTAGAGAATAATTAATAATTCAATATGGGATTTAAAGAATGAGGAGGGTGACATTATCTCCAATAAGCATTCTCTAGTAGATGCAGTAGTCAAATATTTTCAAGGGATTTACAAACAAAATGATGTTGTCTCTCTTGAGGCTCAAATGAAGGTGCTAAAACTCAATCCGATGTTTTTTTCCAGTGAAGAAGGATCCAAGGTGGGAGAGGTAGTTTCTATAGAGGAGATTCATGCAATCCTAAACAAATTTGCCAAGGCAAAAATCCCCAGTCCCGATGGTTGCTGCGTGGAGTTTTTTCTGCAGTTTTTTTATCTTCTTGGTAAAGACTTATTGGAGGTTGTTGAGGATTCGAAAGTTTATGGTTTTGTGCCTAGTAAGGCTACATTTATAACACTAATTCCAAAAAAAGATACACCAAAATATTTCTCAAATTAGAGACCTATTTCATTATGCAATTTTATCTATAAATTTATGATGAAGGTAATTTCTAATCACATCAAACCAACCCTTGCAAATTATACGTCTAAGGAGTAGTTTGGCTTTATCTCAAATAAGCAACTTCTTGACACAATAGGTGTGGCCCAAGAAAGTCTCTATTCCATCAAGACTAAAGGTTTGAAGGATTTCATTCTGAAAATGGATCTTATAAAAGCATATTATCGTGTGGAGTGGACTTGCTTACGTTTGTTGCTCCTTCAAATTGGTCTTCTACTAGAGGTAACAAATTGGATAATGGCTTGCATAACTTCTACTAATTTTTCCATCTTGTTTAATGGTTCTCCCTCTCCTTTTTTCAAAGGAAATTGAGGACTTATACATGGTTGTCCTTTATCGCCTCTCTTATTTCTATTGATCATTGAAGGATTGAGCAGACTGATTGATGATGCAAAGAAGACAACAAAAACACAAGGTATCAAAATCTCTGCAAATATTTTTATATCTCATATACTTTTTGCAGGCGACGTCCTTATCTTCGGGACAGGTTCTGTGACAGAATGGAGGGAGTACTTGTTATTATCAAACTCTTATGTGTAGATTCTGGTATGGCTATCAGCAACCAGAAGTCAATATTCCTCTATAATCTCTTTGAAAGATGTCTATGTAAACAAATTCACCAGCTTTTTCCGTGTAATATGAAAGAATTAGATTGTGGCTTCAAATATTTAGGATATTACCTGAAACCAAATTGTTATAGAATTGAGGATTTGAACTGGTTGATTCATAAAGTGGAAAAAGGGATTGGCAATTGGTATTTTAGATGGTTGTCTCTAGGTCGAAGGCTCACCTTGGCCAAAGTGATTCTTGAGAGTATTCCAGTCTATTGGTTATTGCTCTCCAAGATACCAGTGACTATCATTAACAAGATCAGGAAGAGAATGTTCAACTTTCTTTGGGCGGGCAATCTGGCCTCAAACAAATTTCATCTTACTTCTTGGGAAATTTTGTATCTCCCTAAAAAACTTGGCGGCTGTGGCTTTAAAAAATTGGATTGGTTTGGATCAGTGCTAAGTCTCAAGAGTTTATGGAGAGGGTTATTTGGGGATGGTCTTTGGAGTAGTGCGATTAAGGCAAAATACTTGAAAAAAAACTCTATAATTTAGTGGATCAAAATCCCTCAAAAAACCTCTTCCAATGCTTATATAATTAAGAGAGGCCTTACCAAATCTTACCAAAATTTGGGAGAAATACTGACTTGGAAGGTTGGGAATGGGGATCAGGTTCTCGTTGGTATTGATCCCTTTGTTGGATGAGAGGAGAGTTATAAATTATTGGAAAATATGCTTGTTGTTCTGCATAACCGACATATCATGTTTCTGGCTCATATTAGAAATGGTAATGAGACCCCTATGAAATCTCATTACTGGTACTTAGCTAGTGATTTGGATGTGATTGTTCCAGAAGTAGAGGAATGGAATTCATATGCGATGGCTTTATTGAGAGTTGGGATTTGTATTTATGAGAAGGAGGACACCCTAGTTTGGGATTGGAATGGAGCAAATGGAATTCTCTCGGCTAAAAATCCTATGAAGCTATCGCGGAAGCAAATATCTATATTCCCTAAAATGGTGGTACAAGGGGTTGTGGAAATGGAGAATCCCATTGAAATTAAAATATTTCATGTGGCTTTGTATTAAAAACAAGATTTTAACTTGGGAAAATATAATAAAGGAGGATTTACAGGTCCAGGTCTTTGCTTTCTCTGCATAAAGAATGAAGAAAATATATCACATATTTTTATTCATTGTTCTTTCTATAAAAATGTTTGGGATGCAGTCAATAATGCCTTAACACTTGTCGGTAAATGGGAAGGTTCAAAATTTTAGGAATGTATGTTTGATTAGTTTACCAAGAGGGTTAATTTCAAGGAAGTTCATCTCTTTATGGTGTGAGAAGTTTGGAGAGCCATAAATAAATTTATCTTTGAGGATATCCAAACTTCTATATTCTCGGTCAGTTCAAAAATATTTTTTCTCTTCCATGAATTTTATAAAGAGAATAAACATAAATCCATAAAGATTCGTATTCCTCCTCTGATTGATTATCATATTTCAAATGGATATTTTGATGGGGTTTCTATGAAAAGTGTGTGTGGTGCTGGTATGATTCTAAATGTTAAAGTGAATTATTCTTTCCACTTATGGATGCGGGTTGGTTGCGACACAAACACAAAGACTGAGCTTCTTGCTCTTTGGGGTTTACTATGGTTTGCAAAGCATAAAGGTATCTTTAGGCTTCAAGTGATAGGTGTTTCAAAGATTATAATAGATTGGAATGCCAATATTTCCAAGTTACAGGGACTCTCGTTGGAGCAATGGACCAACCAAGTTCTGGATATTATGGCTTGCTTCTCGTCAGTTTCTTTTTCTTGTTGCTATAAGGAGTTAAATGAGGTGGTGGACAGCCTTTCCAAAAATGCAGTTGGCATTATGGATGGATACATACATTATGAAGAATACTTTAATGGAATCCAGGTTAAGTTGGAAGATGTTACATCTTCTAGTTTTGACTTTTTTTTTGTTTATCTTATAGACAAGTATTGTTGTTCTATTTATTTTTATTTTTTTTGTCTAGAATTGCATCTCACATGATATAGAATTTCGAGATCATAGATTCTAAAAAAATTATGTAAAGAATGTTAGATATGATGGGTAGGAAAAGACAAGCAGTGTTTTGCTACATCAGTTTACTAAAAAAATTCCATAAAGATGTTATAACTTTGATTCTCCTATGTATGAATAACAAGTTATAGTTTTTTCTATGTGAGTAATGAATAGCTAAAGGGTAAATGTTTAAAATACATGTCTATTTAAGTGTGTGACCACTCACTGTATATTTATACACAACATCACAATCTACTATAAAATATCTCATATTTATGATATTATATTTGTATTATTGTTTATATGGATTCCTTTATATTATCCTATCTATTTTGGATATTTAGTATTTGAACCAGATTGGTTCATAACATTGATATCATAGTGGTTTCATTTCGTTGGCCTATGGACAAATTTATTTTTGCTAGTGGCAAATAATGTTAGGGCTTATGGCCTAAAACTGTGGATAGAAATTTAAAAGAAGAGGAAAGAAAAAGAAGGACAAGAAGAAGAAATGAGGGTATTAAAAAAAATTACTCTAGGCTTGTGGCCAAATCTTTATTATGATAATAAGAAAAATATCATGAATAAAAATATTCTATATTGGGCATAAATAAAGTGAAAATCCAATAAAAAGGAAATGTTTCAATTTTTATAAAGTGCACACAAAAAGGAAAGATTCTCTATTGAAATAAAAAATAAAGCTAAAAGCAATTTACATAAGAGTAAATAAATGAAAATATTAGTAACTTGAATAACAAGAAAGCTCTAATTGAAAATGTGAAAAAGAAGTAACTAAAAAGCAATTCACTTAAAAGTTATATGTTTTCCAGTTAAAAGTATACAAAGTAAAGACATTGTTAAAAGTTTTAATTTCAAAGTTAGAAGGACATTAAAGTTTATAGACGGTTTTTAAGTTCCATTTCAAATTATTTTACCCTCTCACACACATACCATAAATATTTATAAAGAATAATAATAATAGTATACTACGTATAAGGTTTCATAGATGAAGTGAGACATCATATCAAGGGATAACACACATATCCATAGATATTTATAAAAAATAATAATAATAGTATAGTACATATAAGGTTCCATAGACGAAGTGAGACATTATATCAAGTTATAAGAAACTTGAGACTATGAATTCCACAAATAATTCTACTTTTTTGGTAAAATGACATTCTTGTACTAAGGAATTTAAATGTGGAGCATTTTTTAAGAATTGTGATAGAAGATGCTCAAATTGTGGAAGATGATTTACTCTAATGGATTATCAAAGTGAAAATTCACAAATAAAAAAATTAGGGGATGCATTGGCATCAAGAGTACATAAAAAAAATTACAAACTAAGATGACTACATCTAAAACAAAATAAAACATATAAAAGGAAGATAATTTTCGCTTGAGGAATTGTAGTCAAGAGTTGTTTACTAAATTGAAGGAATTAAAAGAGGATAAACAATGCAAACAACAAGAAGTTCAAGATCTCAAGAAAAAAATTGACAAGAACTTAGTGGAAAACAATGAAGAAATTTATCGCCAAAAAAATCATAGTAAATAACTTCTTGTGCAAATAAAAAAGTCAAAGGATAATAAGTCAGAACCAAGAGATTGAGGATAAATTTTTGGAAAAAAATGAAGAAAACTCTCATTAAAGGAACATTAATCAAAGGTTTTAGAACAAATTAAAGGTTAAAGGATGAGAAGCCAGAGAATTAGAAACCTAAAAAAATTGACAAATCAAAAAATGATGAAGAAATTTCACGCTTAAGGAAGCATAATCAATAAAAAAAAATTAACAAGAATGGCTAAAGAGATTTATTTAAAAAAAAGAGGGTTTGCAGGGTTTCCCCATGTAGGAGAATTACAGAGGATGCTCGAAGGCCAAAATTCCAGTATGATATGGCATTATTTGGTCTAAGCTTCCATCAACCACTAACCTTGAGTCTAAAGATCTTCACAGATACATTTTGCTGGTAAAATATAGATTTTTTTATCCTATCTTCCTTCCTTTACGAAAGATCAAAATTGTAGCTTGCAGAGGTTTGATGGTCCGAGGGCATTACATCCAAAATACAACATTTTCTATAATGGGACTTAGCTAAACCACAACTAACGTGCATACTACAAACAAACAAAACTAAGACTAGATATTGAGATCATTAGTCCTTAGCGAAACCTTATAACTACCGATTATTGGGCCACAAACTCAGACTTTGGTTGGGTGTAGTCTACAGCCTCAATCCTGGAATCGATGTCCTGCAGCGGGTTGGAACGAAGGAAGTCGACAGATGTTGGGTTGATGCCCATTTCCAGAGTTTCGATATAGTGCTGCAGATATACTAAGTGAGCTTCTAGAGTGCTGAGTTTTTCCTCTAGTTTGGCATTCTTTTCCTTTTCTTGGGCCAAGTCTGCTATTAGGTTCAACTCCCTCTACCGAATTTCCTCATTTTTTTGCATTCTGATATCTTCTTCTTGCTCCAGACGGAGCTCTAAAATGCCCAATTTCTGGTCGAATTCATGAGCATTCCTTCTAATTGACCTTTTATTCTCTCTATTTTCATCTTCCATCCTTGGGTGATAATGGCAGATGTAGGTGCCTCGACATCATCTTTCCTCAATTCTAGGTAGGGTGATGATATTCTCTTCTCCTCCCTTCACTTTTTGTTCGTGAACAATCCTTTTAACAGTATTCGGGGTGATGAAGGAGTGAATACCAAGGGAACTAAAAGTTGTTTGAATCCATCGTCTTTTCTACCACGATGCTCCATAAAGGCCCATGTTTTTTCCTTGTATGGGGATGTACATCAACGCACCCTCCCTGGACCTTTCCTGTGTATAATATTGCAATGCCAATCTAGTTGGCAAGATTCTGCTAATGCAAATTTTATTTCCATTTATGTTCATTATCAACTGCACAATTCCTTTAGGTGAGAGGTGATGCAATGCATCATTGTGCATGAGATGGAATGTCCATGCGTCGTAGTTGTTTTGTTCTGGGATTATGGGATCAGGTCCCACCCAAAGTCTTACTTATTCAAAATTAATTGTTGCTCCTTTAGTCCGACTGTGGAGTTGGATTCCAAGTCTTCTTTGTTGTTTAGTTTGGGGAGTATATGCCACCATCAAACACAAGCTCATGTTTTTGGCTTGCATTTTGAGCACAAAGTATATGATTAAGAAGGTTGAATCTCCAAGGGTTTTTAAGGAGTTAATATATGCTTTATGGCCTTGCCTAAATCCTTGCAGCAATGCATAAGCTTTGGCTTCATTATTCGACTTTCTGCCTAGGCCCTAAGAAAACCTTAGAACCACTTGTCCCTCATGGCCATAGATCACCCCTCCCACACCTCTCGTCCTTGGGTTACCTTCTGATGCTCCGTCGAATTGCAGGCAATGTTGTCCTTGATATTTCCTTCATCTTTATATCTCCGTCTTTTTTAATCATAAGTTTCCAATTTTGGTTTACCTGCTTCCATGATGGGTGGCGCTAGTGATGAGGCATCCCCATTTAACCATTCATGTTCTTATATTAAGAGGTTTGATTCCATGGGGGTGGTGGATAAATGAAGACATTCTTTTAAGATCTGCTTTGCTTTGAATGTTGCTTGTTGAGGAGAACAAGGGAGGTTTTGGAATATAAGCTTGTTTCTTGTAAGCCACACATTCCATAGAGTAAATTTTGGAAGAGTCAACCAAGCTTGGATGAGGAAAGGTTTCTTTTTTAATTTTTTTACAGCATATTTGGCCCATTTGGAGAAAATTCCTTTGAGGGAGGTGTTGTTCAGGAAATCTACCCTATAGCGAGGAGATGGACACTACCAACTTTTGGGGTGACAGGTAAATGCATAGATCATACCACATAGGCTTCTAAAAAAGGAAAGATATCAAGGTTTATGAAGGCATACCTTATTAACGATGTTCGATCCTAGCTTTCGCTTGCTCCTTCGATCGATCCTCCACTTGATCTTCCACTTGACGAACCTGCAATACAAAGATACCTTCCTCAATGTATCTTGACTAATATAACAATGATGAAATTGAAATATAATTTAGACATCAAATACAACCAAGCATTTAATCCAAACAAAGATACAATCCAGTAGACATTTGATTGGGACGGGAAGGGCATTTCAACCTTTATTGTCAAAAGCAAATAATCAATACAATTTATACCTGATCATTCAGAGTGCTTATGCAACCGAATCCTGGGCTCCTGCTCTTCACACTAACTTTGGAATTCCTCCAGCGTAACAACCCTTAATGCATAGTTTCTCCTCCCCTCTCTCATCTATCCCCCTTGTATTTATGGGACAAGGTAGGCAATTTGGATCGAGAGGTAGTTTGATTGGGAAGTTGGGGAAGTTGCAAAACCAACTTCAACTAATCCCAATTCGTCAAATTAATATATTTTTTATTACTTTTTAAGGTGTACGCTACTTTTCGCAAGTGGAGTAGCGTTCAATATGCAACTTTCCTGCTTTACAACCAGCGTTTGCAAGATTTCTGAGGCTATACGCTACTCTATTGAAGCAAAGTAGAGTATTTCTAAGGGAAAACGCTACTTTAATGAAGTGGAGTAGAGTATTTATGGAGGCAAACGCTACTATCATGCTTGTAGGGTAGCGTTTTTCCCTAAAAGCAAGTAAAAAGAGAGTTTTGTCAGCTGCAGAGGGGTAAGTCTAGTCCATTCATCATCTAGGGTCATCATGCTCTTCAATCCAAGTTGTCCTTTTGTGTGATCAACAGCTAGATGTGATCACAAACGGAGAAGTGCAAATTTGACCTATAACAAATGCCCCCTAATGTGTGAGGTCAGAGGGAAGCGATTGCTGAAATACATTATAATTCCAAGTCAGCAGAGGGGCAGGAAACCACAGAACCAAGTCACAAAAGTACCTGAAATAATAATCAAGGTCAGCGAGCAATTACAATCTTGACATCATATAGATGTGTAGCATGATACAACATGATCTTCGATACATAACTAGGAGATGTATATATAGCATGGCCACTGAAATACAAGCGTGGATCCATGTTAGAATGAGAGATCATAGCCATAACAACAAACTGGATCTATGTCTCATGAAGAGCCAAAAATGATTGAGGCTCAGTCTTGCGCAGCTTGGGTGATATCATAATGAGGTAATGCTATCAAAATCCCAAGGTCTTCATCCAAGCAACCCAAGGTACAAACCTAACCATGTGAATAAATGAGCTAAAAGTCGAACATGGGGGGTATCATTTGATTACCGGTCATTGATGTATACCGTTAACAAATGCGAGGGCTTCCACCGATAATGATAATGGGGCCCAAGGTACCTAGTACGATCTAATAAGTGTGAATAAGTGGACTTGACGTCGAACACTTGAGGAACCTGTCAAATAAGAGACATTGATGTATTCTCATAATTCAACAACGAGGGAAATTGCTACTGGTGACTGCAATCCCCAAGGTACTAACCAAAACTCTTAACTTCATTCCCAAAGCAAAATGAGTTGAAGTCAATGGGAAGAAGTCCGTTGGAAGGGAGGCTTTAAGGCATCCTCCATCATCCAACACGAGGAACACTCAAATGGTATGAGCTAATGTGGAGTAGTACAAGTAAAAAGACTGACACTAGGATGGCCGACACATGAGGTCAAGGTAAACTGCAGAATGGCCAACACAGGTTGTATCCTTGAACGACACAAACTGACTTAGGCAGTTTTCAATATGATGGGGAAATGATATAAGCCTGCAATGTAGGAGACATTAGCAAACCCTCCATATGGTTGAAAGAATAACCAACCAGGGAAGTAAACAACTCGGAGATCAGGTTCACCCTAAGGTCAAAAACTAAACCCAAATGAAATGATAGACTCAAATAGGTGTTGTGCTCAAGGATAGGACTGACTGAACTGCCTTTGAAACTGTAAGATGTGATATACCCTTATTATCCCTTATTCTTTTTAGATAAAAGAATACCTTTCTTGTTGTTTTAATGAGTCCAAGAAAGAATGAAAACTCAATAGATCCAACCATGTAAAGTGTTTAACAAGCCCATGGGAGGAAGACTCAGGACCTTCTTCATTGTTTACAAAGTTCGAAGAAGAGATAAAAGATTACTCTATAGTATTGATCTCTGGATTTTAATATCAAGCCAAGATCTGTTCTTGCTCGCCGGTGTTTTCAATTTTAAGGAGTCTGAAAAACTTAAACAATAACTCCATTCACCTACTCGTGGATTTTAATATCGAGCCCAAGTAGGTTAATGCTCGCCGGTGTTTTCCTGTTTATAGAGTCTGAAAAAATTAAACAATCCTCTATACACCCTCTCGTGGATTTCACATCGAGCCCGAGTAGGTTAGTGCTCGCTTGGTGTTTTCATATCTCGAGAGTCTGAAAACCCTAAAGAAGGCTCCAAAAGGTCATTTTTCGTAAAGTTAGTCTCCTCCCCCGAAAAAGTGTAGAACAATGGAAGAAGAACTCTTCTAGCCATGGATAACTAGAGTATTCCTTTTTCGTAACTAATCTGCAAAAGTCCAAAAAAGGGTTAAACTTATACTTAAGCGGATGAGCCTTCAATTCCTTTAACGAACTTGAAGAGGACAAGTTTGCTCGGCAATCTTGTTTAGGTTTCAATAGTCCAAACAAGGGCTTTAAATGACTTAAATGACAACTACTAGGATCATAACTCATGACCTGCCAAAGACTAGGATCTCAACAACCATGTTAGTATTAATGACAAAAAAACTTCAATGACATAAAATTTCAACCATAAAGTACTTAATGTGGTCTGTCAATAAAGAAATTAAGTCATAATAGATTGATGCCACGAAAATCTAGCGAAAATTTGAGAAACATAGGTTAAATTCATCTCATCAACATTTATAGGTATTAATGATTAATAGAACCCTTTTTTATGAAATTTGAAACTATAGACTTTTCAAAAAAGTGGGTAAAAAATCAAATTCAAATTCATATATGTAATTTCATGTTGAAAACTCAAACATCAAATTTGGAATTGTAGGGCAAGTTTTGGAGCAAACCCCTGCTATTCATCCGTTCATAGCGATCAAATCGGGCCACCATTCAACTTCATTCTTCTTCCAAGTAAGTTATTTTCATCCCAACTTGCATTTTGATGGTTCATTTGTCAATTTTCATGCTTAAAATCACTTTTCTAACCATGTTCAACTCGTGATTTTCGTGTACGCTACTGTATAAGGGTAAAGTAGGGTATTTTTTAAGATGAACGCTACTGTTCCTCAAGGACAGTAGCGTCCAAACGTGACTGTGCAGTTAAAGAGTAACGTTTTTTCCTGAAAATGTCTAGAAAATGGTCAAAAACTAAAAATTGACCCTTCTTTTGACAGGATGGCACTTATTTGGAGGGAGAAGGAGCATGAAGAGATGGATAGGGTGGCTATGCAAGATCCTACCACTCTCCATGCGCTTAGAAGATGTGGTTTGTGTAAATTCTATCGAACCGTAAACATGAGGGCACTCAACCGCTTACTTCAAAGATTCATTCAGTGTTGGGATGCCGATGCAAATGTGTTTAATATCCGAGGAGAGGCCTTGGAGCTCATTGTTGACGACATATACTTCATTACAGGGCTCTCTAGGAGGGGAGATCCTGTAAACCTGAAAGGGACTTCACGTAATTTGGGTGCCATGTCCGTACAAGATTATGTGAATGCTTATTGTGTGGAAGGTACTGAGAAATGTAGAAGTCAAATTCTCATTTCTACTCTTGCAAGCTTCCCTCTGAAGGTTATTATCAATATGTTGAACCGAATGGGAGGGAGTGCCGCACAACACTTAGCCTCAAAGCACTACATGTACATTGGTATCGAATGCTTGCAAGGTCATATTTATGATTGGTGCACAAGTCTCTTAGCAAACATGAAGCTTCAACTCTCGGGGTGTAAGACCAGGAGAATGAAGAACTTTGGATATGGCAGCATCCTTTGTACCTTCTTCTTCGAGAGGGTA
Source organism: Larix kaempferi (assembly GCA_027924585.1). Lineage (NCBI taxonomy): Eukaryota > Viridiplantae > Streptophyta > Pinopsida > Pinales > Pinaceae > Larix > Larix kaempferi. Next base: position 11,519,269 of record BSBM01000249.1, read on the forward strand.
CCTGTTCTTAGCTTGGGCATGCCTTTGCCCCCATTCAATCCTCGTGAGCCGAGATTGGGCCATTGGGGTGACATCTTTCTCCGCCAGGGTGGTGGTGAAAGCCATTTCTGCTATCACACCGATGATTTGTGGGGATGGTGGGAGAGACAGGTACCGGCATTTGAGCAGTTTCTGTATGCTGGTTTAGACTTCTATTATGATCTGGAGCTGGTAGTTCCTCCATGTGGTGCCTGGGGAGATATAGGTATGTTTTTGTTTTGAAAATTATTTAATTTTTTCAATTTAAAGTATACTATTTTTATGGTGAGTTCGAAAATACTAGAACAAAGTGTCATATGCAGATGTTGGACCAGTTCGTCCTAAGGGACATCCTACTACTTTCGTGAGGCCCGTCGATGTGGGTGCATCTGATGCCACGCTAGGGGATATAGAGAGGAAGATGAGTCGTTTGACTCATGTCATTCCTACATATCGCATTGAGCGGATGCCCATTGACATGCAGGAGGATGTAGTTGGTGTGCCCCTAGCCTGGATTAGGTTGCTGCGGAAGGTATCCAGGCTGGTCATATGCTACCGCGAGGTAGTGGATGCTGATCAGGGCCCACCTTCTCCATTGGAGAAGGATAGTTTATGTATATTCTGAGGCCATTAAGCCCAATTTTGTATCTTATAACATGACTTTGTGATAGACCTGTGTTCCAAACTCATACTATTTTTTGATACAGTATCGGATATATATACAGTATCGACTTATATTTACATGTGTGTGTTTAACTTTATGTGCAAATGTTTATTTATGGACGTGTATGATACAAATTCCAATCTAAAACATAATTTGCAAATGAATCAACTAATGCATTCAAATTTCTTGGAATATGTTGATATATGATGGAATCAAACTGTCTTTCCACTAATTTAACTAGCAAAAACTGTCGTAGCAAAATAGGATCTCTAATTTGATAAACACCCGTTAACGAAAATACAACTAGTTGTGAATCAAGTCTTACCTCCAAATGTGAAATGCCCTCGACAAGAGCATCCCAGAGAAGTTATATGACTGCACTATACTCGGCTATGTTATTCGTTGTGGGACCCAAACAAAACCCCCTCGAAGAAACTAGTTGGCCAGTCGGTGAGTAAATGACCCAAGCTGCTGAAGCCAACTGTCGGGTGTGGCGACTGGCGCCATCGGAAAATCCTAAAAAGTGTTCAATCAACATCTGAAACACGAAGCGAAAAAACACACATAAGGTCAACTAACGATCATAAGCAAAAACTAGTTCTACAAAATGTACAACTATAATGCATGAAAAAGCACAAATGCTTAAGCGTAGTACTTCTTCAGGTAGAGCCCATTTCTAGGCTTGGGCAGCTTATTACCCTCATAGTCCGTTAGCTCATAAGCACCTTTCTTCAGTACCTTCGAGATTATGTAAGGACCGAGCCACATGGACTTGAACTTACCAACTCCTAAAGGTTCCTTGCCCTGATCCCAAAGTAGAACAAGGTCTCCTTTGAGAAAAACCCTAGGTCTGACAGACTTATCATACTGTCCTTTGACTTATTTCTTATGAGTTTCGTTTGTTGTGGGTGCATCACGGCGTTGCTCGTCTAGATGCTCTAAATGTAGCAAACGTTCTTCTAGTACTTAAGTTTCAGGTAACAGTTGGACAACCAACTTCAAAGAGGGAATTTCGCACTCAATCGGAACGACTGCTTCTATCCCATGCACAAGTTGGAAAGGAGAGAACCCGGTAGCAGTCTTTGCATTTGCCCGGTAAGCCCAAAGAGCAGGATACAGCATCATGTGCCAGTTATTACGACTGGCATTAACTGTTCTTTGTAGAATTGTCTTCAAATTTTTGTTAACCGCTTCGACTTGACCATTCGCCTGTGGATAGAATGAGGACGAATGCTCCTGACGAAAACCTAGCATTGTATAAAGCTCGGTCATCATACTATTCTGAAAATGACGACCATGATCAGACACGATCACTTTGGGTATGCCGAACCTTGCGATAATCTGATTGAATACGAATAAGGGGTGGTTTCTCCATCCTCTCTAACAGTAGGCATTGCCTTGTCCCACTTAGTGAAGTAGTCGACGGCAACGATGATATATCGATTGCCTCCAACCGAAACTGGATTACAAGTCATATGATCAACCCCCCATTTTGTGAAGGGACCTGCTATGATCACAAGATGAAGAGGAGCTGGATGTGCTCTCATTTTCCTGGTGAAAAACTGACACGGATGACAGCGTTTCACAGCTTCTACGCAATCTTTAAAGATTGTAGGCCAAAAATACCTGGCATGCAGTATTTTCTGGGTTGTTCCCAACCCAGAAAGATGACCCCCACAAGCTCCACTATGAGCATCATTCAATACTAATTATGCTTCTTCTAAAGTCAAACAACGTCGTAAGATGGAGTCTATCCCACGTATGTACAAAGTATCAGAGATGATGAGATAGTTTTTCGAATGGCTTTTCAGTTTGCATCGTTCTTCACTATAAAAAGTGGTAGGACATCTCAAAGTCTGGAGATATACTAAAATATCCCCATACCATGGGTCGGAGGAGGCAATAAGAAAGATATGTTCATCTAGGAATGATGACTCTTCCTCAATATGCACTAAGTCACTCGAAAATTCTGAAATTAATTCAGCGAACACTAGTGATTTCTTTAACTTGGCAGACTGAAAAACCAAATCAAACTCTTGCAGAATTACAATCCATTTATTGTATTTCCCACCGATGATGCGTCGAGTGAGAACATATTGAAAAGGATTGACCTCCGCGATCACAGTAGTGGTTCGTGTGAGAATCCTCACAGCAGATCTAAGAGACAAGATAATGATTATGATTAAGCAAGAAAATAGAAGAAGAGTGGTCAATACAGTATAATGAGCAACAGAATAATATGGTATAGTAGAACTCGGATAGAAGCAATAATACTTCACACACACTTGTTAATTAATCACAATATGGACAAATAAATAGTACAATGCATGAGGAATTCTAATGCCTAAGGTGGCAATTCAAATTAGCCTTCATGGCGTGATCAAAAGATCACTGGAGTGTCATCGGAGCACAACTGGTGTCATCGGAGAACAACTGGAAGTCTTCATCATCATTAGTGGAGTCATCAATGCTCAAGTAACTGTCAACCATCAGTCAAATTGAGTTTGGTAGGTGTAACTGAGTGTAACTAAGTGTAACTAAGTGTAACTAAGTGTAACTGAGTGTAAACTGAAGACAACCGGACTGGTAGGTGAAGAAGGGCGAGTTGCTTCCTAAAATCAAGGAAGAAGGGTGCATTAAGCAACTGGAGGGCTAAAACTGAAAAGTGAGAAGCTCCTGGGGGCTGGCTAACTGAGGGCTAGGTGTTGGACTGATGACTGGGATGCATGCAAAATGCATGCAAACCCTAGAATGCATGCAAAATGCATGCAAACCCTAGAATGCATGCAAACCCTAAAAGTGCATGCATGACTAAAAATGTAAATGATCAAAATATTGGTGGGACTAGGATGGAGTATAGGAATATCCTAACAGTTCATAAAAGGATGTAGTGACGAAGCCTTTGTACCGCATAGACCGCAACTAGTGCTAATTTCTCAATGTGCGAATACTTGATCTCAGGAGTTATAAATGCGTGCGAGAGATAATAAACGACATGATATTAGAGCGTATCATCCTCTTGAACTAATACTATGCCAATTGTGTATACAGACGCCGCCAGATATAAGAGGAAATCCTTTGTATAATCAGGCGGGCTTAACAAGGGGGTTGACAGTAATGCTTTTTCAAGGCCTCAAACGATGCTTGAGCAGCCTCATCCCACAAGAAGTAGGTATCTTGTTTAAGCAGCCTCATGAAACCTTTAGTAATTTTAGCATAGTTTATGATAAAGTGTCGCAATAAGTTAGACATGCCTTGTAGACTTTCGAGTTGTCTCAAGGTGTGAGGAGGAGGCAGATTTACAATCGCCTCAACTTTTAACGGGTCTACCATTATCCCACGACTGGATACAATAAAACCCAGTAGTAGTCCAGACTCGACGCAGAACACACACTTGTTAGGATTCAATTGAATCTTGTACTGTCTGCACCGTTCAAACACAAGTCTCAAATGAGCTGGATGATCCCGTCTCTTGCGAGATCGCGCCGGGAGGTCATCCAAGTAAGGTTCAACTATGTGTCTAATGTTGTGAAAAGCGAAATTCATTGCTCGCTGGAAAGTAGCTCCAGCATTCTTTAAGCCAAACGACATCTTCCGATAAGTGAAGGTTCCCCACGGGAAAATAAAAGTTGTTTTATGTTGATCTTCGGGTTTGATTTGAATTTGATTATATCTCGAAAATCCGTCCATGAAAGAAAACATCTCGTGTCCTGCACACGCATCTATGATTTGATCGATAAATGGTGTGGGGTAGTTATCTTTCGGACAAGCTTTGTTCAGATCCCAGAAGTCCATACAGACTCGAATGGTAACTTGTTTTTTATCAACCGGAACAGGATTCGAAACCCATTCTGTCATGTCGATCGGATAGATAAATCCAGCTTTAAGCAATTTTTCAACCTCTGCCTTAATGGCAACCGCTTTTCGAGGATTCACTAGATGGAGCTTTTGTCTCATAGGTTTCGCGTTAGGATACGTTGTGATGACATGCTCTATGATGGCAGGATCAATGCCTGGCATCTCCTCATAAGACCAGGCAAAGATATCGCGAAATTCTTTAAACAGTTTGGTATACAAAGCGATCTCCTCCGGAGAACAATCTGCTCCAGTAAAAATATTTTCCACGACCCCAGGTTTGGTGGTAATGTTAATCGGGATGGTTCTCGATATATTAGCCATATTCCCTTCAGTGTAAATAGCACTTGAAGTGGAAGGGATAGAGGACAAATCAACATTCCCACCGAGTCTCATAGAAAACTCTCCTCTCTCTATCCTGTCTAGATTTGGAAGCAGGTAAGACCTATGGTGCATGTGTTCCCAAGGCTGGTCCAGGCCCGTCATGGCTTCCAAAATGGCTTCGTCAGAAGGCAAAACCGTGTCTAAACAGTCAAAAGAGTGGGTAGAGACTATCAACCATGCAGGAGCATAGTCCATATCCGACTCAGCAGAGACTGGAAGAGTCACGATATGTTCCGTTGTAGCATGTTGTGCTTCCATGTATGCTACTTCTGCAATGGATAAGGGCACTAAAGGTTCTGATACAGTAGGAAGGATCCACGGATCAGTCCTTAAACCGACCATGAAAGTTTCAGTAGATATACCTTCGTCAAAACGCATGAAAATAATGGGAGCGGGTAGGTCAAAAGTGCCCATTAATGACCCATAAAGTCATGCTCCTAAACTCTCACTTGCTGGGGCAGATTGATCAACTAAAGGAATTGTGGATTCCGATGAAGTTTGGTTGTTTTGCCGAGAGAACGAAAGTTGATCGACCGTAACGATCTTGCCTTCGTGCGGAAACATTACAACTCGAAAAATTGCCGATGGAATAGCTCGCATGGCATATGTCCTGCCTAACAAAATATTGTAATCAAGCGGAGCATCCAGAACTTCAACCTCTACAACAACTGTCTTACCGGCAAGTGTACAGTCAAATGATGGCAAGACTCCGTGTGGACGAAAAGTTCTGCCATGAAATGCAGTAAGCAGTGTGTTAGAGGGGGCTAACTCGGGAGAACCCAAGGCTTTCCAACAAGAAATTGACATTACGCATGTAGACGCGCCCTCATCTACAACGGCTCGTCTAATGGTCTTAGGACCGTGACTCACCTCTATCTGGAGAGCAACGTGATACGGCAACCGATATTTGATATCATTCATATCAAATCGAGCAGTCATGTTGAATGACTCCATACATCCAATCGCTGCCAGAAGTGCATTTCATTGCAATGGACAACTTTACAAAACTTCTAAGGTGGACATGGCACAAGGGGTCTGGGCTAGATCTTCAACCACATTGTAGTTGGCAGCAGCCCGTGCGTTGGGATTGTGCGAAGCCCATTTCAAGACACCTTTCAGGATCTTGGGCAATGAATCCACAGGTATGTGGAGAGGAGTGGAAGATTCGGGAATATATTTATCCTTATATTGCGTATCCGGAGTATAATTTCTTGCCTGCGTTTGTAAGAGAGCGTCCGAGTTAACCATATTAATAAAAGTTTGATCAACTAAAGCATGGGTGGTGCCCCCGGCATTGGAGGTGCCAGAAGCTAAGCCCTGCCCTTTGGGAAATGGATCCTTCAGGACAGCAGGTTTCTTTTCTTGAAGCAGCTTTTGGGCTTCTTCGATCAAAGGGCATTGATGAGTGAGGTGATCCTGCTTGCAAAGTTTGCAAGGGAACTTAACCTTCTTCTTTTCTCTGTTACCCTCCTCAACATTTTCTTTGTTTATGGGATTTGGTTGGTTCCCCTCTCCTTTCTTGCCCTTCTTTTTGTTGTTGGGCTGCCGAGGGCCCTTTTGATTAGTCTGAACCTGCTGTACAGATTCAGTAGTAAAGGGAGAGTTTGTGACGGAAGTCACTTCTGCAGTTGATTGTTTGACTGATAAGGCATGAACCTGTTTAGTCAATGCTTCGAAAGCTATAGAATCAACTGAACCTACAATGTCGTCACCATGTGGTCTAGGTTTCGGTCTACCTAGATCAGTGTTTGATCGCGATGCGTTAGGTATAATCTCATAAAGGAGCTCAGACTGAGCATAAACTAAGTCTAGTTGTTGGGTCCTTAGAATGGTTTATTCTTCCGATGACACCCTAGAAGTAGCTACTTCCTTAGAAATGTAAGGAATGAGTGATTTCAGATACCACTCTAATAAGAATTATGGGGGGATATTGGCCTTAATGAGCCTCTTCCGTCTTTGCCACTCCTGAATATGATCAGATAAATGGGTGGCTTTGTTTTGTCTAAAAGTAGACAAAAGATCTATCCTGGCATCGTACCGAACAGGAAGCTGGAAGTGGTTCAAAAAGACAATCGTGATATCCCGAAAGTTAAAAAAGGTGGTCGTAGGTAACTCAATGTACCATTTGGCAGCAGCACCGGTCAGAGTTCTTTGAAAAAGTCTCAACTTGACGGAATCTTCGTTCAACGAATTCGAAGAACACCAAAGATGAAAAGTGGTGACATGATCACCAGGATCCTCACCAGTTTTACCATCGAATTTTGGAATGCCCGAAGGTAGTTTAGTGGGAACTGGTGGCCATGTAACGTTATGGCACACCGGATCGTTCGACAACTTGGAAAGGTCTGGCAAATTCAGAGTTGCCAGAAATGGTAAACAAGGTCTATAAGATGGCATTTGGTAAGCTAGAGTCATAAAGGGGGAACCTCCCATAGTCTGACCCATGAACTGTTGGTTGGGGTTTCCCCCAGCCATTTGCTGGTAGGGGTTGCCCCCACCCATCTGCTGGTAGGGGTTGCCCCCGGCCATCTGCTGGTAGGGGTTGCACCCTGCTATTTGTTGTTGTGTGAAAGTGTTATTGAAATTCGCCCATCCAAATGAAAGTGGGTTGCTACCCTGTGTATTTGTCCACTGTGGCTGGGTGTTAGCCCCGCCATACTGTTGGTTTAAAATGTTACCCCCTCCTCCAGAAAACAAAGAAAAGGGGATGTTTCTTGCAGGTACATTATTTTGATTCATATTGTAACCTGCAAAGGTGTTGAAAACAGGGGTAATCGAGGTGGACGGTGTCGTCATGGTACTCATGACGGGCCTAGTTGCAGAGGGATTTGGCCCAACATTGGGTGTGCAAATCCAATTGCTAGGTATATGGTATGACTGTTGAGTTACAGGAGGTGGAGTGGAATTCACTGCATTGTTGGGTCCAAAAGTAGGGGTGGTAACTGAGGCGGATGTCGAAGCTACTAAGCTTGGCATGCCTAAAGTGCCTGCGTTGAAACTAAAGGACGGAGTTGAAGCAGAGGCTGTCTGCGATGAACTCGGTGTAACAATGGAAGAAGGATTTACAATCCTTGTATTCATACCCATTGTGGGAGTCTGTGGGACTCCCTGTTTGTCTCTTGAGTTAGTCATAATATGCCCAGGTGTGAAAAAATATGCACTATACTTGGGTTGTTGGAAACCAACAGGTACCAGAATCAGATCGTTAAGTCCGGTCAGAGGAGGGTTAAAAGGAGTGTTAAACGCACCATAAGTGATATCCTCAACATCGACAGTATTAAAGACTTGTTGATCCGGGGTTCTTGGTTGTGGTTCACCAGGAACCTCTATTTCACCAGTAAGTCCAAAAAGACCACTGGAGTCTATCCTCCGTCGTGGTGGTGGCGGTAGTGGCTCCACACTGAGTGGGGGAAGGTTTTGCAACCTCCGAGACCTACGAAGTTGTTGGTCTTCCACAATTATATAAAAATAAAACTAAGTAAAAACCTAGTGGACACTAAGACTAAGGGACAAACAACATACCACTATAAAAATCCTAAGTAATCAAACCAATCAAATGGATAGCAAATACTCTCAGAAGTAATTCTGGGATGATTAGGGCCTAGAACAAACTAACAGAGTACTGATGGTCAATTTTGTGGCATCCACCAGAGGTCCACTGGGTGCAAGCGCTTGAATCACCAAACCGCTTTCCCGAGATTACTGCCAGGGGTTACCTTCCACGCCTGTCCGAGGTGAAGTGGGAATAACCGCCCACTCTACCTGTGTTGGATCCTAAAGGTCTGATACTAAGGCTACCATACATACGAAATATCCTGGGGGGACAGTCGCCAGCCTAGTTAAAACGCATGGATAGGGTAGCAAAGCTCGAAGTCCGAAAGGACCCCCGTACACAAATCAACTCTGGTTTATGGTCAAAAGGAAAGTGAGGGGATATCCTCAACAATTCCAGTCTCCCACGGCCTCGTGCTTAACTCTAGTTTGAGTAGACAATCCCAGGGTTATTTGATATATATGGGTTTACGTATATGAAAGTCTTACTACGATTGTTGGGTAATGAAACTAGTTCCGAGTAGTTTAAGGTGTTTTAAGCTCAAAAATCTAGCCTAAGCTAGTTGGTGTCGTGTATCCCTAAAAAGAAAATTGTTTCTAATTGATTTTATTAAAAAATCTTTTTAAGGTTACTTTTTTACTCAACGGGGTAGTGCATTGTGTGGTGTGGTTGCAACATAAAGTAAAGTGCACGAAATGAAACAACTTTCAACAACAAAAAGACTCTTTTTCTTTTTCCGTTTATGCTCTTTCCAAAATGAATACTAAGCAAAACTAAAACAAGCTTCTTTTTTCTTTTCTTTTCAAATTCAAAACAAAGTAAACTACGCTACTTCGAAATGAAAATAAGCCTTACTACTTTAAACTAGCAAACTTACTTTTTGCTTTTTCAACATATGTAAAAGAAAAATGACTCGAAAGTGGAAGTAAGTAACACCTAAAAGAGCAATGTAAGTAAAGAAAAGCAACTCTAAGGCTCACAACAATCAACTTGATGTCTTAACAAAGACTTGTCCTACAAAGTTTTTTAAAGAGAAAAAACCTTGGGCTTGGAAGACAAAGTGGAAAGAAAAGAAGGATAAGAGACGCTTTAAAATGGAAAGGCAAACTTCAAAGGTTGCTCCAAAGCATCAAGAACCCTAAAAAGCACTAAGCTAAGAAAACGGTAAGTAAGCGAACCAAATATGACCTTACAAACGCAAAGACTCAAATGGAAGCAAACTAAAGTACTTCAACTTACTTGAAACGGAAACTGACAAAGCAATCAAGAAGTGTCTGGACTCAAAAACTTTTGAAAACACCCTAAGGGCTCAACTTGGGGTCAAAACCTTAATCAAAGGACAAGACACTGTTGGACTGTACTAGTGTTTGCAGCAAACAACAAATGTCGTAAATAAAGGTTTGTATACCTGCAACAAGTAACTAAGGTACGAACGTGCAACTATGTTCAACAAGAAACAAGGCACGGTTTTCAAAAAGAGTCATAAGCAAGCCAGACACCTCAAAAAGTACTCAAGCAAGCAACAAATGACCTAAGGGACTTAGGAGAGGCAAAAAAGACTCAACAAAGGCATAAAGACTTCAAGGATCAATTAGGAAGACAAGGCAAGAGGCTGGAAATCAAACCAAACAAGTGGAAATCCAATCCCAAAAGCAAACAGAGACTTACAGGAAAATACTCTACTGTGTAGTGTATGAACCTGCGTTTTTCAGGGGGTGTACTCTACTATGCAATAGGCAAACAAACATTTTTCAGGAGGTGTACCCTACTGTACAATAACTAAACCAACGTTTTTCAGGAGGTGAACGCTACTGTGTGCAAGAGACACCAACGTTTTTGCCAAAAAGGGTTTGAAACAAGCTCTAAAACTTCAAACTGTCATGAATCAAGCAAAGACAACAAGATACAGTAACCTACAGAGCCTCTCAGAGGATCAAAAAGTACTGGAAGGAAAGTTAAATGAGTCTCCTAGAACAAAAAACAATCGGTCCCCAGTGGAGTCGCCAGTCTGTTGTTCGAGAAATCTACCCTATAGCGAGGAGATGGACACTACCAACTTCTGGGGTGACAGGTAAATGCATAGATCATACCACATAGGCTTCTACAAAAGGAAAGAGATAAGGGTTTATGAAGGCATACCTTCTTAACGATGTTCGATCCTAGCTTTCGCTTGCTCCTTCGATTGATCCTCCACTTGATCTTCCACTTGACGAACCTGCAATACAAAGATACCTTCCTCAGCGTATCTTGACTGATATAACAATGATGAAATTGAAATACAATTTAGACATCAAATACAATCAAGCATTTAATCCAAACAAACATACAATCCATTAGACATTTGATTGGGACGGGAAGGGAATTTCAACCTTTATTGTCAAAAGCATATAATCAATACAATTTATACCTGATCATTCATAGTGCTTGTGCAACTGGATCCTGGGCTCCTGCTCTTCACATTAACTTTGGAATTCCTCCAGCGTAACAACCCTTAATGCATAGTTTCTCCTCCCCTCTCTCATCTATCTCCCTTGTATTTATGGGACAAGGTAGGCAGTTTGGATCGAGAGGTAGTTTGATTGGGAAGCTGGGGAAGTTGCAAAACCAACTTCAACTAATCCCAATCCGTCAAATTAATATATTTTTGATTACTTTTTAAGGTGTACGCTACTTTTCTTAAGTGGAGTAGCATTCAATATGCAACTTTCCTACTTTACAACCAGCGTTTGCAAGATTTCTGAGGCTGTACGCTACTCTATTGAAGCAAAGTATAGTATTTCTGAGGGAAAACGCTACTTTAATGAAGTGGAGTAGAGTATTTATGGAGGCAAATGTTACTATCATGCTTGTAGGCTAGCGTTTTTCCCTAAAAGTAGGTAAAAAGAGAGTTTTGTCAGTTGCAGAGGGGCAAGTCTAGTCCATTCATCATCTAAGGTCATCATGCTCTTTAATCCAAGTTGTCCTTTTGTGTGATCAATAGCTAGATGTGATCACGGACGGAGAAGTGCAGATTTGACCTATAACAGGAGGAGGATGTGTTGTCTTTCTCACCAAGCTTGCCCATGATTAGTCACCATACTTCCTTCACAAAGTTGTTGTGGAGAAAGAGGTGTTCCATTGTTTCTTCTACAATATTACACATGGGGCATCTAGAGGGCCCTTGGAGACCTTTTTTCTTTAGATTTTCTCCAGTGAGAACTCTCCCATGAGCAACAGTCCAACAAAAGAAATTGATCTTTGGAGGGCTCGCGATTTTCCATATTTTCCCACATTTTGGACCTAGTTGGAGCCTCTCAAGTGGCAGCTAGGGCACTGCATCCTTGCAAGACGGTGAATTTTCCTTGAAATCCCAAACCTCTGGAATCCTTCAGATTTTTATTTATTGGGGCAACGTCGACGAGAAGGGATTTGGGTTGGCCAAAACTCACTTGAAGGGGAGCTGGGATATTTAGATCTTTCCAGCCAACCTAGTTACCATTTCCCTCCTCCCAAGTGCATAAGTCTCTAAATTTTTTGTTGCCTTTTGTGTCTAGCCAATCTTTTAGTTCCACTAATTCCTCATGAGTAGAGAGAGGAGCCCAATTCAGGATATTTTCTTTCCAGATATTTATGTACTTTCCATTTCTTGGGATCTAATATAGCTCATTCGAAATGAAGCGCAAGGATTTTCAGCATAGTTTCCATATGTGGGTGCTCAAGATCTCTCTGGGCTACTTGTTGAGGCAACGTAGAATTTGGTGTCTTAGGTACTTTGCTCTTAGGGCCTGTTGAACCCATTTTTTTTTATTGGCAACCAGGCTCTAGAGGATTTTGACCCCTATGGAGAGATTGGAAAGACTTAGGTCTCTTATATTCATGCCTCCAACATTTATGGGGTTCTTGATTAATTTCCAACTTATTAAATGGTACTTCTTTTCGTTATTCACCCCCCCATTCCAGAGACATTTTCACATTAGTTTGGATAGTTGATCCAGGACCCATTCGAGGCCAAGGAGATTTCCATCTGAAATAGGGGGTAGGGTTGAAAGGACCGACTTAATTAAGACTGTCTTTCCTGTCGAGTTTAACCAAAACATTCCCTAGTTGAGAAGTTTTCCTTTGACTTTTTCGATGATTGATTGGCATGCTTGTTTGGACTGTGAGGTGAAAATGATGGGGAGGCCCAGATATTTGAATTCCTACAATGAGGGGGGGGGGACTAAAATCCCCAATTTCCCCGCGATTAGAAGTGTTTCATTGTTTGTTACATTCCATTGTGTCTATTATCCTTTTGATCTTGTTGATCTCTCCTCTTGAAGCATCGCGGAAGGCAGATAATATAGCTTCAAATCTTTGTCCTATGATCAAAGAAGCGCCTCCATGTAGCAGAGTTCCATTCACAATTTGGGAGTGATTTATGTCTTTAACTCCTAAGGAAATTCTGATTCCTGGGATGTTGCCATTTCTCCTTTCTTCTTCCAATTTCCTGCTTAAGACATCCACAATGAGGATGGATAGAAATGGCGACAGGGGCCAGCCCTGCCTTAGTCCCCTACTTAGTTATTAAAACTCCACTGGTCTGCCATTAACAAGAGGTGCCACCCAGGGTCCAGCAATGCATGCGTTTACCCAAAAGATCAAATTGTCTTCAAAACCAAATTTTTTCATTACCTTGAAGAGGAATTCATGATCAACTCTATCAAATGCATTTGCCATCTCAAGCTTGATGATCACTCCTTTTTCTTTCCTTCGCTTGCTTAAGTGTATTGCTTCTTGGATGAGGATGACGTTATTAGTCAACTACCTCTTCTCAACAAAACCTCGTTGATTTTCAGAGATAATTTGTGGCATGGTCCTATTCAACCTATTGGCAAGGATTTTGGTAATAATTTTGTAGGAAACGTTACAAAGAGAAATGGGCTTGAACCAGGAGAAGGATGAAGGAGATGCTTATGTAATATACGTGTAACCCTCATTACTATTTTGAGGAAATGGGGTATAAAATTTCTCCTTTCAAAATAATATGTTAGCCTTATAAATACTAATCATCATAGTTAAACATACATATAGACCCGTCTCAATTGCTGCTTCATCATATAATGGTTATTCTCCCAATTTAATAATTTATCTTGCTCCAATAAACACCTACTCATTGTCATAAGATTACATGAATCTCCAACCATATTTATAAAAGCATGATATTCACATTCATGTAAGTAAAGTTCATTGATAACATGATGTAAAAGAATAATCAACTTGCATATCAAACCCTCAAGGAATATAGGAGTAACATCCACATGCGTTCATCAATTATATTTTAGGATCTATAAGATTCAACATATACTTTTCAATAACTACTTAATCTCAATTTACCAATCCTACTTACCATGCAAAGTCTAACTAAGAATTTAAGACTTTAACATAGAAACAACACAACTCTTTATTAGCAAAGACCACTTATTTTAGTCGTCTATCTGTATGTGTGATAGTTGTTCTAGAATGTGCATGCAACTCAATTATTGGATCATATAGTGTAGTATTATAAAAAATGATCATTCTTATGCCATGAGACATATCACTTGCTACCACCTTAACTTCTACATAACATTGGTCAGCCCAAGATACTACTCCTTTTTATCTATACACATTTCCTCTACGTGTATTTCAACATTCATTTAATTATAAATGTACAACACGTACACTATCATTGTGTCAATATCATCAATCAACTAGATATAAATGTACATATTTTATAAGTAAAACACACACATTAACATTATGCTAATATCATAAGGCAACAAAATACAAATGTGCTCCCATCAACATACATTATTATTACAATCAATATATCATAACATCTACACATGTAAATGCAATCAATTAACAAGACAACACATGATGAATATGTATATTCATAAACTTGACATCTTATAAAGTAATACAACAATGAAAGTACTTATTTGGTCGAATAGACTCATGCGACTGAAGGTTTGGATGCAACTTTCCTCCCAACCATTTGGCTCTATGTTCGATATATATTACTGCCACTGAGAGGCCACCCCCGAGTTGGGAAATAATCCACTAGGATAGAGGACCTTAACTCATACCAAGCACATATATCTTACATAGGTATTTCATAGTCTATCTTACTTTAATACACTGGTACTAGGGTATTCCTTCACCCCATCTATACATATTATGCACACCCTTTTTGTTATCATTGCAAGGTATTCGACCTACACTCTTTAGTCATCTTGCACCCATGTATTGTATATTTACTTCAAAATATAAATAATGAATATAAGGAAGAACTTCCAACCAAGGGCTACGCCCTTTCTGACTCACTCCAAGCTTTTATACAATATTGAAGAGTATAATTAAAGATGCAACAAAGCAATGAGCCTAGGGTTGCGCCTTCACTGGCTCCAAATCTATACATAAATAAATAAAATGTAAACATGAATTAAACCGAGGGTTTTTACCCTCTCTTCATAATCCACCATGAAGAAACGCAAACATAAAATGGTAAATAAATTACCACAGTACCCAAGAGGGTTGCACCTCTTCTCTTTACTCATGGGAGCAAGAAGACTTAAAGAGCACACATGAAAAAAATAGTCACCATCTTAATAGAAGGAGATGCTCCCTGCATACTTGTCTAAACAAGAAAACACAACTATCCAACATTGCAACTACCGAGCATACAGTGAGGCAGTCCACACATCATCAACCCATATCTATAGATTTAGAGGAGTAGTACATGGCTTTCTTGAAGAGAGGCACTCTTAGTTATCGATCCAGAAGATTGGGTAGACCAATTTCAATGCAACGAGATATATTTATATATGTATATATTATAGAAAAGACAGTGAGTAGAGAGGTCTTGCTCTCCTCCACGGAGGCCTCCTGCTTCCAAATTCTGCGACGGGCTATCCTTATGTATATTAACTGAACGACACATTAATATATAAATAATTGGAACAAGAGAAATCATTCCCCCTCCCTTATTGCAAGGAATAACGCACAGCTAAAGAAGAATTGGGCTTTGGGATCTCTACAGCTAGAGGCCATGCCTCTTTCTTTACCACAAATACAGACAACACTTCATTGAGGTGAGGATTGACCCTCCTTTGGAGAGGTCGTCCTCCCTTCTAACGTTGCTCACTACCCAAAAACATAACTAAAAGGCATCTAGTATCAAATTGGAAATGCATACCTTTATTTTCTTAATTGTAGTGGCACAATGATCTGTGAGAATGAGTCGCATATACCCTTTTCTATCTTCTATCCCTCATGCAGAGGTCCCTCACAAGGTCGCTCCTCTCTACAGAGATAAATGAGTGGAGAGGTCGTCTCCATTTATAACGCAGAGATTGCTCTCATCCATAATGCAAAAATCAATACCAGAGAGATTAGATAATATATAGAACACCGCTCCGAAAAGGCAACGCAACCCACAACAGATCCTTCTCCGTGGGAGTTTTCTCCTTCCCCTTCCTGCGATCATAAATAAATACTAAAGGTTTTCTTGCTCACTTGTGAAATTTTCCTTGAGAGATAAGCCTAAGATCCTGGGTGACAAATGGTACTCCAAAGGGATTCAGAGTTGATGCCATCCTCCAGCAAGAAGACAAGCGAGTGGTGTTTAGTTGGCGCTCCACTCCAATAAGGGGATAACCCGAGAAAATGAGGAAAGTGGGAGGCTCGATTCTCCAATGAGGCCGCTGCCCTCCTTAACAATCTACAGCTCCCCTCATATGAAGAAGAGACATCTAGTACCGACAAAGAACAATCATCTCGCCAAAGTCACAGCCTCCCTTTGTTCTCATGAGACCACAAGATAACAGGTTTAAAAAAAAATCCAGATACAAGAGAAAGAGTCTGGCTCTTCTCTTCTTCCAATAGACCAACCCCCTTTTGATAGGATCGAGTCCCCTTGAGAAGAACTCTAATGGTTCTAAAGAAAACTACCCTCTTTCCTTTGAAAGCACATCGGATTTTCTTAAACTACCAAATCTTATCCAAGATTTATGACACTTATTTTAATATAAAACCATATCTTAATTCACTTAAGAAGATGGATGCGTAACCATGAATTTGCCATAGAAAACGTAGTTCTCTCTCTCTCTCTCTCTCTCTCTCTCCATACATGCACATATATATAATTGTATATTTATATCAAAGTCTTTAGCTTCTTACTTGCATCATTTGTCGAAGTTAGGATAATAATAATACACAAAGTGATCTCTTAGTTTTACTTAGGACCATAA
The DNA here is from genome assembly GCA_027924585.1 of Larix kaempferi. Taxonomy (NCBI): domain Eukaryota; kingdom Viridiplantae; phylum Streptophyta; class Pinopsida; order Pinales; family Pinaceae; genus Larix; species Larix kaempferi. The sequence continues at coordinate 11,535,992 of BSBM01000249.1, forward strand.
TAATATCTTACGATGGTGGGTAGGCCCTATGAGTTCACTACTAGCTTGTAACAAGTAGTTACTTCGCTCAATCTTAAGATGACACTTAAGAATTTTAGGGAAATCACATAAATTGTGACTTTTCTTCAAGTGCCTATTGGAACCAAGATGACATTCGTCATCAAAGTCCTAGATTTTCATGGCTTCCTAGCCAATTGATCTCTCTCCCTTGGTGGATTATGTTGCCCTGTCATTTTAGTTGCGTCATAACCTTCAATCTCCTAGTTCTATAATCAACCATTGCAACTTAGGAAATAAAGAGAAAAACTTACAAGGTTTATTGGTGGGGCCTTGGCCTTGAGCTCCTCACTAGAAAGAAGTACATAGTTACATATTAATTTACAAATAAATAGGGCAAAAAGAGGGATGTTACATATTCTTTGCGGATAAGGGCTAGGAATGATGAATTTATCCCACCTCCGAGCTTAGGTTTATGCCGAGGTTTCCTTACCATATTCCAGAGATTAATTTTTATTGTGGTCCAGCATGCCTTGTATAATTGCATGGAGAATCTACCTAGTCCTGTGGCTTTATCCGGTTTCAAGTCCCAGATAACTTGGGTGATCTCCTTTTTCGTGATCCCTTTTTTTAGTTATGCACTTTCTTCCCGTGAGATTAGGTTCGGGATTTAAGCGAGGAGTTCTTCTTCTTCTATTGTGCCAAGAGTTCTCTCCTTCTCTGTGTACAATCTTTTGAAATGATGATGTTCTTCTTTTTTTATTTGCTCGAAATCTCGTATTTTTTCTCCCTCCCCACTAGTAATTGTTGTCACATTATTTGTTTTGCTTCCTTGTCTATGCATGTTTATGGAAGTAGGAAGTGTTTCTATTGCCTCCTTTCAGCCATAGGCTTCTGGATTTAATCCTCCAGTATTCTTCCTCCTCTTTAGAGGATTTATTGAGTGCTTCCTGGAGGCACTTTTCCTTGTTGAGCTATTCCTCTATGATTTGTATGCTTCCCATTTTCTCTCGTTGCTCAACCAACATCTGTTGTTTTACCTATATTTCATGTATGGGAGTTGTGACACACTGCTTGGACCAACTCATTAGGGATTTTTTTGTCCTTCTCATCTTCTACTCCCATACATAGGAGGAGGAGCCTATCACTGGTCGATCCCATGCTAAATGCACTGTTTTTTGGAAATATGGCTTTGCGATCAAGAGGGGGCTAAATATGAAGGGAATTGGCCCCAAATATTGTTCCTCTTCTATCAGCAGAGAGATATGATTATGGTCAGAGGCCCCAAAGGGGATGATAAAGGAGGAGAATGTCATCCCCAAGAGCAGAAGAGAGGAGTGAATGAGGAATCTATCTGGCTAGACGACAATGTGCCCTAACCCATTTCTTTTATTTTTCCATGTGTATTTTCCTTTTTCTAGTTTTATATCAGTCAGTTCCCAATCCTGGATCAAATATTCTACCTGCTCTCGGAATGGATCCTTGACAATTGAGCCTCACCTCTTCTCCCCTCCAGAGAGGGTAAGGTTCAAATCTCCAACCAAGATGAGGTCATGTCCCTGTGTTCTTTCTAGGGATTTTATAGAGAGCCAACATGCTTGCTTTTCAGAGTAGATAACCTGGACATATACATTGAGAATATGTACCTAGTTGTTTGATGGAATATGCTGTAAATTTATGAAAAGCCATGATTGGTTGGATTCGATTGAGTTCAGTTCGAACTTGGAGTCATCCCATAGGGTCAAAATTCCTCTTGGGGTTCCAGTTGAGCTAATTGCTGGTCATGAGCTTGATTTCCATACTTTCTTTTCAATCTCGAGGCTTGCCTTTTCCTTGAGCTTTGTATCCTAGATTAGGAGGATGTCATGCTTCTCTATCTTAGATAAGCTTCTCATTGCTTCATGTTTACTCTGGCTTCCCATCCCCCTACATTTATGGGAGAAAATATTCATTACTTAACTATGGCATGAGAGGAGGGGCCCTTGGTGGGTCCCTCATGGGTTTTCGATTTCCCTCCTCTACTTTTTCCAGTTCTTCCCATTGCTTTTTCTATGATGAGGTATTGTCCTAGGACTTTCTCCTTTTCTGCTTGTTTCTCTCTATCCTCCTTGTTCGTCTGCCTACCCTTTCTTGTTGTTTTATCTGGGGATGGTTCTTCCTCTTCCTGGGAAAAAGATTCATGTTCATGGGGGGATTCTTGGGAGGGTTGGAGCTCCCCCTCTTCTAGGTCTGGTTGTGTTTTGGCTTGCATCTCATTCTCCCCATTTGCATTTTCTAGGTCTCCCACTGCTTCTACATTGTCTCCCATTGGGGGTGGATCCGAGGTCACTTCTTCTTTGGGAAGAGAGGAGAAAGGGTTCGAATTCTGAAGGGGGAGGCATTTCCAGCCCTAGGGCTAGAAGGGAGAGTCAAAGGGTTGTCAAGGGGGGATTTCTGGAGGGTCCCGAGCTTTTCCCTTATGACTGATTCCTAGGGTTTGAGCCTTTTTTGACCTAAGTCGAGCCCTCCTCCAAGGTTATTTTAGGTTGTTCCTTTTGGGCTTGTTTGTAGCCTTTAACGAAGTGTCCATATTCATGACATATTCGACACTTAAAAGGAAATTGCTCGTAATCAAGCCGCGGAATGTGGGACTAGTCATCCACTGTTAATTTGATTGCTTCTAGTAGCCCTGCTTCCATATCTACATCGACACATATTCAGGCACACACGAATTGATCTTTTGGCTTAGCTTGATCTATGTATTTACCTAACAAGTTTCTGATAGCCCTCATGGATTCATCATTGCAATAATGGATGTGTATATGGGGCATATTAACCCAGACTCGAACGACGGATGGAATATCTACAGTGGGATCAAAATTTGGGCTCCATTTATTCAAGTATAACCCTTGAGGCCCCATAAAATACAACCCATTTCCGAATATTAGATCTTTATCTGATTTATGCTCAAATTGAAAAATTAAATAGCCCTTACCGACATAGTAGCACGAGATTTGAGCTAAGAGTAATGACGCCCAGTTCTTTTGGAACCAAATGTTGATGGAATTTGGCGAGGGCCAGAGGCCCATGAATTGCTTTACAAGTGCTCTTTCTGCCATTGCAAGGGTAACCCTCCTTGGGGCAGCCAAAGGGAGAGCAACTTCTGGGATTTCTTCTGCTTGCTTAACAAATCTGGAGTTTCCTTTTTTAGAGGGTTTCTTCCCCATATTCGTGATCAAACTCTTGAAAAGCTTCGACTTTGGGGGAAGGGGAGGATCCCCCTCCCAGCTCCACGACAACATCTCTTGGGCACAAAGCATAGACCTACCACAATGAATGAGAACCCTATCCAAACCCTTCTCTTAGATTGTTTCCTGACAACTCTCGCAAAACCTTAGAGGATTTTTACATTACAAATTGTTTCACCTCTCAGTGTTCAAGTATGTAAATTGAAGCATAATCAATAATTACTTACACAAATTAAGAAAATTTAAAATGTTAAGAAGTTAATACAAGAAAAGCTAGTACAACTTACCAACAAGGAACCAAGGGTCGATAAGGAAACAATGGCTGACCCAGTTGCAATAGATGAGTCATTAGACATTCAAATCCAAACATAAAAAATGAATGAATATAGATCCATTTGACGTCCCAATTCTAAAAGATGTTCATATTGAAATAGTGTTGACCAATAAATTAAATAAGTTTGAAAAGACGAATGTTTCAAGAATAAAGTTTGAAATACAAGGGTGGTTTATCGTCATCCAAATCATACGAGTTGTCATGACCAACGACAAAATCAACATGAATATAAAAAACAATCTTCATACATACAAAAGAATCATGATGTCAAAGAAGGGCATAAGTGACACAATGTTTGGAAGCATAAAACAAGAAGTTTTGTCCAGATAGCTATGATGTAGAACAAAATCAAGATAAAAACATAAGGGAAGATGCTACTATGTTAAAGAGAATCTTAAAAGTAAAATCTTATAAATGTCCAAGTTATAGAGGTCATCACCATGTAGTATTGCAAAAAATTGAGTTAGGGTGTTTAGACCCTCTTACAATTTGACAGTTGTGTTTAACACTTCAGAGATCATATTGTCTTGTATTGCCAACTTCAAGAACAATGAATTACGACAAAGCATTGCAGTCTAGAATGAGGATACAGTTCTTTCTATAAATGCTTTGATAACACATAATCTTAAATGGGTAGACAATGTTGTGAACACAAATATATATCAATAATCATAAATATCCATAATAATATACTAACAATAATAATAATCATAAATACATATTATAATAAATAATAATAAATATTTATAAATATAATAATAATAACAAATAACTAAAGGGTACATATCTATTCAAATGTATGACCATTCATTGTATATTTATACACAACAACACATGTAAAATATTTCATATTTCTCATATTATATTTACATTCTTATATGTATGGATTCATTTATATTATCTTATCTATTTTTTATATTTAGTATTTTAACCACATTAGTTTATACCAACATTTTGGGCCAACCAAATGTCCCCAGCAATTATGAGAGGTGGAGCCATAAACAAACATTTTCTCACCATGTCTTAAGGGCTTCTTTAATGGATAGACCCTTCAAATAACTTTCAATCCCATAATGTTTTCCACCTCTTGTCAAACTTGGACAGTGTAAGAACAAGTCACAATAAGATGGTAGTTGGATTCATCATTTACCTTGCAAAGGAGGCACCTACCAAGATCATGTTTCATTATTTTTTGGAGATTATCTTAGGTTAGAGTTTTGTTTTTTTGTAACTAAGGAAATCTGCAATTGGGGATGGGCTTGTACTCATGTGACATAGGGTTGATTATGGCCTGGTAGGGTTGATTCCGGTCTGTTACCACTACACCCCTAGAATTACCAATGTTGCCCCACGCATGACACACATGGCTAGTCGAGGTATGAAGCCACAATGTCACAATGAGTGTCTTAATAGTACACCCTATCACCAATGAGAGCTCATGTTAGAGCCTTGTTATTTAGCACAAGCCATATGAATATTTAAAAAGAAGTTAATGTTTTAAAAAAAAATGGAAAATAACATACTTATCCACAAAGTTTCAATGGTTAAAATATCTAGCATGGCAAAGAATTTGGATTTGACATGGTTTAAAGGTAAGAAAATTATACAAAGTTTATGTTTACACTTTCAAATAATTTTACCTAAAAAAATATTTTGAAGAGATTTTAGTTTTCATAATTATTCTAACCATGCATAAAAATATAAATTCATAGAAAATTAAGTGGAATCATTTTTCTTTTATTTGAACTTTGTAGTGTAAAAACTATTCACTAGTATTTTATATACACTTTACTCTCTAAAATAAAATGAACTAATGTAAAGCGAAAGCATTTTTACTTGTAAATGAAAAGTATATTACCTACTTTGGCATGTACAAATAGGGTTGAGGACAAAGCCATAAAACGAGGGAACATAATGAAACATTTAAAATCATAAAACAAGGAAACATAATGAAATGGAGTTGTCTAAAAATTCAACGATTTGACTTAGATGGGGACTTTTCACTGGAATCCGACGTTTTTTATTTGCAAAATCATAATTTAACTATGTTTTAATAGCAATTTTGATGGTAGAAACGTATTCAACATCATCAAAAAATTGTGGGGCACCCAAAATTTCAGAGATTGCGGATTGTAACCAGTGTTTTAAAAAAAATTTGTTGGATTTTTTCAAAATTATGCTGGAAAAATCAAAAATTTCCTTTTGAAATTGTAGAACTTTTAAACTACGCGTGATGAGACATTTAAAATTAGGTCGAGAAAATGACACATAGTAGATAGTGTTACGAATAGGGTTGAGGACAAAGCCATAAAATGAGGGAACATAATGAAACATTTAAAATCATAAAACAAGGGAACATAATGAAACATTTAAAATCACAAAACAAGGGAACATAATGAAACATAAAAAACTAGTTATATATGTATATATATCCTTATCACAAGAAAATGACACATAGTAGATAGTTTTATAATCCATGTTTTCGGGGACTAAAGGTTTAGACAATAATATATTCATTAAAACTTCGACAAGCCACTTACAAGAATTGACTCTGGATATAAAGGATAACACTCATCCCAACTGTGTGGACTAGACCCAATCGAGAAAAAATCTAGATAATCTATATATACCCATTTCAAAAACCCATCAACTTCAATTTTTTTTTCTCATTTTTTCAAAGATGGCAAAACTATCAATAACCGAGTTGTCAAATGGGCAGCGAGGACAACCATCAATGGCTAGTATCCACGTCACTTAAAATAATTTGCTGGTGGTCCATAAAGGGGCAAACTTCCATTCTTGCCTTTTTTTTCCAAAAGAAAAAGAGTTCCTTGCTATTCATAAGTGAATCAAGGAAACTACCCGAGCTCCTTCATAAAGATGATTACATATAAAACTGGTCCACCATTTATCCAGTAGCTAGTCTTTCCAATACAGAGACAGATCAGAAAGTCTCTAAAAGTATGAGCACCTAAAACAATTCATCTACTCTACTATAATCTTTATACAAAATACATGCCTCTATAAAGCAGATACTCCATTGTCTTATAGAAGAAAAGCAAAATCTTCAAATATCTCGATAATACTACCGATAGCAAAAAACAAAAATGAGGACAATAAGTAAATAATGAAGTGCTTTTCTTCTAAAAGCTGGCTTCCACAAAAAATCCTCAAATTGGCACTGCCCGCTTCTAGCTAAAGACCCATCTTGGATAGTTGATCAGCCTTCTGATTGTAGACTCTCATCACATGACAAAAAGAAATATCATCAAAATGTTGAACAAACGCCAAAACCTTTGATTTCCATGTATCAAGAGCTGGGATCTAAAGTTTATGATGCAAAGCAACCCAATCTACAATCACTCTGGAGTCACCTAATATATCAATAGTTTTAATATCCAGAGTCAGAGCCAAATGTAGAGTACCCCAAAGACCTATAAGTTCTGATATGGTATTACTACCCAAGCCGCATCCAAAGCATAAAGCTGCCCACCTGTCCTTATCCCACTTGATGTAACAACCAGCACCACAACGCTCCCCCTGGGCCGTGCCATCAAAAAAGCCTATCAGTTTATTATGCCCAAACACCGGTGCTTCCATAACATCATTCCTCAGAGATTCAGATTTCCACACCATCCCAGCCATGAAGCATTTAATGTAGGCCACCGAACTAGTAAAGGAGTAGGACTTGCGGTCGAAAAGAATAGAGTTTCTCAGCCTCCAAATTCCCTAGATGAAGCTAATCGGGAAAAGCATATGTAAGTTATAAACCTCATGCCAGCCTTGCAAACAGTCTGCCAGATTTCCACCACTCCATGGCCCGTAATGCCCAAAATGCATTGTTATCTCCTCCCACACTTGTAAAGTAAATGGACATGTAGCGAAGAGATGGTCACAGGTTTCCTCCGCTCCAATACACAATAAACTAACAGTAGGGCCAAAACCCCCATGAAGCCAATACCTGTCCCCAGTATAAATACGATAGTTTAATGCAAGCCAAGCAAAAAGTTTTAATCTCACCGGTATATTCCACTTCCAAAGTCGATTTTTCCACCACACAGCATTTGTATCCACCATCTCAGAAGCCAGAGCCGAGTAAGCCTATGAAGTAGTCACCGAGCCATCTCCAATGCCGAAATCCCAGCATAGATTGTCCAATTCAGTAGTAAGACTAATGCCAGCATGTCTCAGACCCGAAATATATAAATCCCAATCTTCAACCACCATACCCCTTAGACCAAGCCACGTGGCACTCAACCACTCCCCACTGTCATCATTTAATGCCCGACGAACGTAAATCTGATTTAAAAACATAAGACCCATATTCTGAAGCTGCATAATAGTATCCATAGCTAAAATAGAATGTGGATGTCCCATAATATTATCACAGCCAATATGAATTTGACAGCCATTGTCGACCCGCCAAAATAACCAACGCTGTAACATAGGGACCAATTTTACCAAACCATCCAAACCACCGATGAGTTTTGTTTCAGCAAATTTCCAGAACGCAGCCAATCAGGGATAGTGTCTAGACAGATGTACTTATCACGGATCAGTTTACCCCATAAGCCTCCATCGTGAAGACCACACCACAGAGACTTCAAGTGCAGAGCTTGGTAGACCCAATATAAATTCCTAATGCCCCATCCACCATTTTGCTTTGGTTTAGAAATGATTTCCCACAATACCAAATGGCACCCCCGATAATTAGACTGCCCCTTCCAGAGGAAATTAAAGAGCAATTTTCGAATCATATGTAGAATCGTCCTGGGAACAACAGCCAAGCTAAACCAGTAAATTGGCATAGCAGTCAAAATAGAGTTAAAAAGAACCAACCTGCCACCCAAAGTGAGCCACCTATTTTGCCAGCAATGAATCCGATTCTCCACCTTTTCGACCAGCCATAACCAGTCATTCACTAAGTAAGCATTAGGCTTTAAGAAGTACCCCATATAAGTCAAACCCCGTCGCAAATCATTAATCTCAAAAGGAAAAAGGCACTCCATGGCTCGACCTACATCAACATCCAGATTTATAGCAAACAAACGAGACTTCACAGTACTAATCTGCATCCCCGCCGCCTTAAAGAAAGTATCCAAAATATACTTGAAATGTAACCATTCCTGTTCCCTACCAAGTCCAAAGATGAGGATATCATCTACAAACAACAAATGCGTGATATCCAAGTGGGAAGAGACCCTAATACCAGTAAAATGTCCCTCCTCATTTGCTTGAAGTATGAGTCTACTGAGGCCTTCAATGACAAGGATAAAAAGAAGAGGCGATAATGGGAAACCCTGTCGCAGGCCCCGAGATGATTTAAAGAAGGAAGTGGGACAACCATTTACTAGAATAGCAAAATTAGTAGAATTTACACAACCCATGGTCCACTGAGTTATCCGATAATCCAATCCAGCATTTAAGAGGAGTAGCTTGAGGAAGGTCCAGTCAACAAGATCATATGCCTTAATAAAATCAAGCTTCAAGGCCAATGCCCCCAATTTTTTATACTTGATAGTATGTAAAACCTCCTGAGCCGTCCCCACAGCATAAAAAATCAACCTCTTATTCAAGAAGCCAAACTGTTCTGCAGAAATACCACTTGACAAACCTCCCTTTATCCTTTGAGCAATAGTCTTGGATATCAGTTTATAAATTTGATTACATAGAGATATAGGACGGAAATCTTGAAAAGAGGAGGGGTTTGAAACCTTTGGAATTAATGAGATGAAAGTGGCATTCACATCTCCAGGAATTCTGCCCGTAATCCTAGCCTCTTCGACTAAACAAACCAATTCCGACCCCATGATATCAAAGAACTGAATAAAAAATTCACAGGTCCAGCCATCCAGCCCATGAATTTTATCTTTTTCCATATCTTTTAAGATAAATTCAATCTCCTGTAGTGTAACCGGAGCATAGATCCTATGACAGTCCTCATCTGAAAACATACGAGGCATAACCTGTAAAATCTGCATATGTTCCTGCAAATTATTAGTCCCAGGATGCTTATAAATATTAGAGAAGTAGTGTACTGCTTCCCTTGCAATGCCAAGCCCATCCGTAACTGTATTTCCAAAAGAATCCTTTATTTCCCAGATAGTTTTCTTCTTCCTCCGACCTTTAGCATAAGCATGGAAATACTTAGTATTTTGGTCACCATTTGCGAGCCAAAGGGCTCTACTTCTCAATCTCCAGAGCGCCTCCTCCGATGCAAGTAATGTAGCCTTCTGCTTTTCCAATGAAACAATCTCAACCATAAAAATAGGATCAGTAGTCTCCACATAAGGGCAGTCCATCATAGTCGTGATGGCCAGTTTCACTTTCCTTAGGTCCTGAGTCAATAGTGCCTTCTTATCGCGGAGCTAGGGAGCAACTTTGGTTTTTAATAGACGAAGAAAGCTAGGAAGGCGAATCATAGCAGAAGTAGTAGTATCCAACAAAATAGTATCCCATAAGGTTCTCACTAGCACAATAAAGTGCTCATGGAGAGACCAAATGCCACTCACTAGCACTTCCACTCTTGCCACATGCCTCTATATCTTGGATAGTTAATTTGTTTCCTTACATACAAAAAAAAAAATTCTAAACCAATGAGAAAACTCACCAACATTTCTTTATCTATATCATTTACTTATTTATTATTATTAAAATTGTAGAAATACATTGTCCAAAAACCCACCAAACTTGAACATTCCTTTGTCTTTGTCTATATTGTCTACCTACCTATTAATTCACTTGTTTATTATTATTAAAATTACATAAATACATTGTCAAACACTTCTATTTTACCTAAAAGTTACGGTATACACCCGAATATGATTTACCTTGTTTAACCTGCTCACTGAAGTGCCACGGTAACCTATACGTTGCAACACTGACTTTAGCCACATCAAAACTTGCTTGTTGCTATAAAATATTCAAATGCCCATTATACTTTTTTCTAAATTGCTCTTCTCTGTTCACGCAGACCAATAAAAACTTCAAATAACTATATGCCTTTTTAGCGCCTGGACCTTTCAGTCGAAGCCAGTAAAATTGGTGGGAAAGCCCTGAAAGCCTCTTCGATAGAAGAAGAAATACTCGGCGATTGTGAACAATTCCGAAGCTGTCGCCGATATTGAGAGGTATCCTCGAGCCATGAAAGACAGGATACCCTTTCTTTAAATTTTGAATAAAGATAAAATAGGATTAGGAAAATGGATTCACCTCAGAGGAATGACATTGAGGGCCTCGAAGACTGTTACTTGGATGGCAAAATTGACAGAACCAAGAGGTTATTGGAGTCATCACGCATCACCGCACTATCTGATAACGGTATAAAACTCAAACTATTTCTGCAGAGATTATTGGCCGAGAGAGAGCGGAGGAACCAGTCACCGCGGCAAAAGGTATGGCAAAAGAATGCAAAGTGCTGTTAAATATTGAACTGTAATGCTGTGCAGTTCTTTATCTTTGCTGGATTAGTTTCCCTGAACCTTGAATTTATCATCTTGCAAGTTAGGGAAGAGGCATTAATGCAATCCAAACTGTGACAGGATGCATAGTGCGTTCGTTATTTTAACCCTGGTCTAAGTGTAATAATTCCTTCACCTGCATAATACCTACGGTGTATGCTATTTTTCCTGAGGTAAAATGATCAGGAAAAGTTTAAGATGTTAAAAAAAACAGAGATATACTGTAATTCTTCTGAATGATAGGAAAGTTTAAAATGCTAAAAAGCAGAGATATCCGCCCCCATACCATGTTGCAGCTTCTTACTTAAAAGCAGATTAAATCCTCCCTTTGTTCTATATATTAGCATTTATGAGGGATAGAGAAAAAATAATAGTTCATTAGGTTGTATTAAGTGAAAATATCAAACAACATTGTTGATAAGCTCTAATCAAGTGAAATTATTTAATAATATTGTTTCTAAACATATAAATATTTTAGGGTTTTTGAATCTCCATATTTTTTGTGATTTTCGTGTATTGGGTGGATTTCTGGCTTTTCTGAAGTCACAGGTCGATTCAGAGACACTCAAAACCCTCGAAGCATGGTGAACCCATGAGCAGAACGTAGTTCCCGGTGGAACCATTATCCATCGCCTGATTTCAGTCAGAATTGTGCTGGAATCATGCCCTGAAATTGCTGTGTTTTGTATGCTGTTTAGCCTATGCCACAAAGTCTATGGTGTAGACTTTCTTTCTCATATTTATATTTATATATTTTCAACTCCTTGCATATTAATATTATTCCTTTTCAAGTCTTTTTTTTTTCAAATTCCAAATATTCATGACCTTGTTTCTGTCTTCCAAGTACATATCAGCTCCCTTTGAACATATCTTCCCCAAGTTCAGAAACTCGACACCAATGCCCATGCAAATCCACCTGCAACACTGGGACAGGCACCTAACACCCTTGCAAGTCCACCTACATTGCCGGGACAGACACTTGAGATCCATGCAAGTCCACCTGCGACGTTAGTCAGATCATCTTGCTAGTTGATTTTAGGTATATACAGCACTAAATTTTCAATATGCTGACGGCATTTGCAACTATACATAGAAGACAGTAACAAAACATGACATGGGTTGCCACTGCCCCTCTATTCTAATTACACGTGACCACAGTGAAAAGTGACAAGAACAACAATATCTCACTCAAATAACTTAGAAATGCGTGGCTTCTGGGTCTCTATTTGTGGATACTATCCTTGTAGAACTTTTTTGCAGATATCATCCTTTTTTGAATACCTTTTGTTGTCAATTCTCTCCTTTGTGCAATTGTCCCTTTGTGGGTTGATCGTCTCTTTGCGTATTTGCATAATTCCAGTAACATGTGTTGCAGGTTGCAAATATTCAGCTATTTTTCTGCAGGTCACCTTCCATGTTCACTAATTTCTACTTGCATGTCTGTGCATTCACCCTGGAGGACTCCAATTTATTTTCATCTCTGCCTCATGCTGGCCACTTTGTAGCTAACTTGCAATCAACTACAAGAAAATTACTGGACGCCAATTAAAGTATATAGCATCAATAATTGAAAAACATAAAGAAGACTGAAACATACTTGGTGGTTTCTCTTGGAATGACCTCAATCATCTTAACCTTGGAGCTGTGATACCATATTAAAAAAATCAGAGATACACACTCCCATACCTTATGAGTCATGACAGTATCTTACAAATAGTGGCAATACACAAGCCAAATGAACACATTCACACCACGTAATGAACACATCTGGAGGATGACCAAGACAAATTGTATGAAACCAGTACACCCTTCAGTGGGTACAAAGAGTGAAATCTACCCACGAAGGGGTCTCCTTGTCTCAATCCTCCCCTCTGTTACATTGCATCCGCATTCCTATTATGCATTTCCTACGCCTCTATGTTAGTTACATCACAAGTAATCCTCGATAACAGACATTCCATATAACTGCCTTTCATGCAGCATAACAGCTTTATATTTAACAGTGGATTTAATTGTATTGCAATTCAAGGGTTTGCAAAACAAATAGGTTGCGGCAAGGGTTTTCTTCTCACAGTGCAGATTTGGCCGTGCACTCTGCATATAGCTCCTCCTCTTCTTTGCACAATTGAGTAGCTAAACGGAATAATAGAGCTATTACGGAAATCGCTTGATGCATGTTTGACTCCAAGCAAATGGAGCAATTTTGGGGAGAAGTGGTTGTTGCCCACATCATCAATCAGACACCTACTCTTGTTGTTCAAGGTATGACTTCATTTGAGAAATGGTATGGAAACAAACTGTCAGTGTCACATTTCATAATTTTTGGATAAAGTCCATGGGTCCTTATTGTGAAACAAATTGGAACCTAAAAAGAACTGCTACATTCTGGTGGGATACAACAGAGTTTTCCATGGCATATTGTCTATATGAGCCTTCCACTCACAAGGTGATTGAACGTAGAGATGCTATCTTTGATGAAAAAGCTTCTCACAATCCGCTTGCATCTTTCCCACTTCTTCTTACAGGTCATTCCTGGCATGTCTCAGTGGATCTTTCTCCTTCACATTATGATGTTGGTCATCCTCTTAACCCTACGAGTGTTTCCTCAGGTACTCTTCCAGTTCCTACAGTGACTTGGCAAACAGATAAAATGAGGACCTTATTTATGACTCGTCTGGCTCCAATCCTGCGGAAGTTCCTTTTCCTATACTGAATGCTTCTTCCAACACTCCTATAGTAGCTGAGCAGTTCAATGATGATTAAGAAGACTTCTAAATTGATCCTTCTGGTCCAGCTCCGCTTCTTCTGGCAGAGAACTGATGATGGATGATGAACATTTTGCAAGTTCAGCTGTTTCTGAGATTGTTGCTTGCTGGAATTCTGGAAATGAAATAAAAGCTATATATGCATGGTATATATGGCTGATTTTACATAACATATAGCTGAATTGGTTAAGTGATTTCACACTTATCTTGAGGATAAAGGAGAATAGTTACCGTCTGCTGTAGTAAGAGAAATCAGATCTATTATACGCCTTGAAAAGTGTGCCCTATGTGCTGTAGCATTGTGGCATTGAAGTACATTTGTTCTGTATTGATTTTCTTGGGCTTCCTGGTGAATTGGGTTAGACAGAAGTGAATTATTAGTTGCTTTAATTTCATATTTAAGATTAAGCCTTAAGGCTGAAAGTAAACAGGAAATAGATCCAGGAAACCTCAAGTCAATTAGGTTAAATTTCATAATTTGCATTAAAAGACAGATATCTGAAATTTCAACATGGTATAAGAGTTGATTGGACTGAGATTGCCTTCTTCCTGATTTGAAGGCTGGATATTTCAGTTGTTGTACTTGGGAGAGGTTGTTGTGGTGAGACCCTTATGTGTTTGAGTTTCCCTAATGTGTTTGAGTTTAGCACTTGCACCCATGAGGGGTTTGATTTTTTGACTTAAAACACATGGAAAGCCACATTCTTGGGGCTACAGTTTGTCAGATGGAAGTTATTTTAAGCTTTCTATACCAGAAGTAATCACATATGCTTGAAGGAACATAAATTGTGAGCACAATACAATTGTATACAATACAATACAAGTATTGTTAGATCTAATGGGTCACTTCTTATCTATAAGTACATTTGGATCAGTAATTTACTATTTAGAAAACCTTTCTTGATATTGTTGCATCTCTGACTTTGGCTTGCGTGTTTTGAAAATTTACAGAACATGTTTTCCTGTTTTGCACATGCTGTGCTTTCTTCTATTGATCCTAACAGATTGCATTTCTCTTGCAACAATGCAAATGTGCAAAACATGGACTTTTAGGTGAATCTACTTGTCTAATTTAGTTCTGCAGTCTAGGTATTTGCAAATGTTCTTTTCAATTTCTAACTTGAGATTTAAAACAAAATTGTTGTCCCTTTTTCTTGCCCATAAATGATTTTGAACCTGGGCATTCATTCTAGGTCACGTCCGCACATATCATTTACCTTTCTACATTGCCTCTCCCATTCATTTGCCCTTTTAGTTTTTTTCACCTGCTTGTATTAATTTCTCTAGCAATTGGCTTGTCATGGATTTTAGATTGAAAGTTGAAGCGCAAAAGAAGCCAAATTACATTGCAATATCTCAGCTTTATTTTTTCCCATTGTTTGCTTCAAAATAGCATTTTGGTTCTTCTTTATTTGCCTGCATGTCCCTTATTTTTTCAATCTTTTACACTCCAAGCAAGATGTAAATTTAGTTGGACTTTGCTTCCACAAAATGTTGTTGACATACATCATTTATGTTTGCAGGTTGAGAATGACAAAGCTGCTACTGGTCAAAGATCTGAGATGACTGGTAATATTTTAAGTTATCTTATTCCTTTTACACCAGACTATTAAAATTTAACTATACTCGGCGATAACTTCATCAATGTTGCCCACTAAATTAAAACACTGTGTGGGGCCTTTGTTTTTCTCATTTTTTCATTAAGGTTATTGAGTTGTAAAAAATCTTCTGATTGCTTGTTATTTACTTGTGCATAGATGCTTTCACCAACATTTGCACGTGCAGGAAAGACTTACAAATGTACTATATCTTATACAATGTTGCTAAGCATTGTTCATGGTAGGCATTAAAAGTATACATAAACTGCTGCATTTATCTTAATTGATTAGGTATAATTTGTGCACAACATGATCTTTGAGAAGAAAACATTACCCTAAATTAGAATTGGTTGGGTGGGCCTTTTGTTAACTCAAGAGCCATATAGTCAAGACCTACTGTACCTTATCTTTTGTTTGGGACCACTAGAATTCACAACTGGGTTGACTTCTATTTTGGACACTTGTCAAGCTTGGAATAGCCTGCCGAGTTTCCTTGGCTCTATTACTATTTGAAGATTGAAATTTGTGAAGGACAACCCATGTCATGTTGTGACTTCCTATTGAACAAATAGAAGTAAATAGAATCATCACGTGAAGACCAACTTGAGAAGGTGCCATGACTCATAGAAAGTAGATAAGAGGAAAAATGAGAACAATTATATGATGATGCCCACATTGTAAGAATAAGTGAAAGAAATCATTGCTAATGAGAGATACACATTTCACAACATGGAAAATACAAACCTAGATAATGAAAGACAAATTAGAAGAGACAAACTCAATTGGTGTTCAAAGGTGATCAAAAGTTGTCAATGGTATTGGGAAGTGCAGTCGAGGTAAAATAATACGTGATTGCATAAGGCATATTTAAAGTTATTAACAAGGATTGACAAAGAAAATTGTTTCACACTATAGATCAATCATACACTTTGATGTTTTTGAAACTTTTTTCCTAAGGAAAACCTCGTGGGATCCTCCCCTCTTCCCTTGAATATTTGGAGCGAGGTAAATTAACTGCAAAAGACAATATTAACAAGTAACATCGAGGGACTTGACCAGATTTGAAAATGTGTGATCTATAGCTTCCTCGTTGACATCCTTGGGCATATGGTTCAATCAATCGAGCTATCCCTTAGGGCTTGCTGTTTCAAAACTTAACATAGTTTCCAAGGTTTAATCTGACAGGCAAAAACATATGAGATATTATATCTTATTGGGGATATTATGACCCTATGATTAGACAAGGAAGATGTACAACAAAATGAAAAATGCCCATGGCCTTCATAAAACAAAATTAAATTATATCCATATCATCTTTTGTTCCTATTTTTAAACCTTCTAGATTTATTTCTTGTTTGTTGTCATTTTTTGTTTCTATGTTTTGGTAACAAAGATGACAATAGCCACTTGGAGGCCCAAATCCATACAATTATGATAGGCGTTTATGACTATAAAATCTTTGATAACCAATCTTGAAATAGTCCATTGCCATAAGACAATGATGTACAAAGTCGGGAATTTTAGAAATTCCTCTTAGATGCATGAGATGAGGTGTTATTTCTAACTTCCCTACTTGATGCTATTATCAAAGAAGTGAGAAAATTAGAGATGCATTTCTTATAGGAATTTTTTGGTGTGTTTTTGATGGACCTCTTTGTATGTTTATGGATGGAATGGAATTTTTATATAACCATCCTACTTTATAGGCAACGTAGCTAGATTTGAATTAATTCATAACATCCTTTTCTATGATTATGAGGGGGAATTAATTAATGGATTCATAAGATGTCCACCAAATTAAGTAGAAAACCAATGGTTGATGAGATTGCTTATGATGTATCTGGATCTCTATGGTAGTTGATGAGATTTCTTATGATGTATCAGGATCTCTATGGTAGTTGATAAGATTTCTTATGATGTATCGAGATATCTATGGCAGTTGATGAGATTGCTTATGATTGCTTCCTCGCTCCTGAGATTTTAAAAAGGGGGTCTACAACGTTGCCAAGGCAGACATAAGGTCATGTGAAGTAATTCCTTATGTGCTCAGGTCTGGTTGTCGTCCTTTTGGTGATGACAATTTGTGGGTTGTGTTGTGTGCAAGAGAATGATGATGAGAAATTACAGTTGCTAGAAAGCTTGGTTCTCGAGAGTAATTCGTGAGCTCTTCTCAAATATTTGATCCTAATGCCAGCATGTGGATTATCCTTTCGAAGATTAGGGAGGTCTTGTGGTTCAAAGCAATGTTGCATATATCGTCTCAGGGAAAGTATCGGCAAGGGTCAGAAATATAACTTCTCGGTGGTATCGACGAAAAATATCGGAAAATCTCAGAAAATGTCGCAAGGCCTAAAAAAATGCAAAAATACTCATTTTTTTCAAATTTTTAAACATCTAAAGCAACAACAACATCAAAGATACACATTGCTACATAAATACGATGATATAACTAATAAAAAAGATACATAAGATGTCAAGTGGTCACATATCATTACTAAACTGAAAATTCTGAAACATGTTCCTGATAGGATGATACAAAATCACATAAAATGCTCAAAATAAATGTATCTCATGAGATGAATCATCATGAGGCATCTATAAACTAAATAGCACATAAACAATGAAAATGGTAGATCAAAGGAATCCAAATCATCGATTCCCTCTTCCCTTTTATGGGTAAAGGGCACCACTCTTCCTCTGGAATCAATTGGTGGTTGTGGAGGTACTCGGGGTGAGCTTGAAGTGGAAGCTCCAGCTGAATCCATGTATTCATTGCACCACCATAGCAAAATCATCAAACACTAGTAACCACTAACTACGATATAATAAAGAAGGGTTTGAGTGTAGGTCTAGAGCCACAATTCTAAACACAGATTATTGACCATAAAAAGAGTCATGGGAGTCATGGAAGGTACTTGCCAAATTTCTTAGGGTTTGTTCCTCTTGAGTCTTATTCAATGGTTTTGTTTGTCGATTTAGCATTGGTGGTTATCTATTTTGATGGATACACTACAACATGCTGCCATTGTTGTAATATTCCCTGTATCTCTCCATTACAACAGTCACAGTTTCCAATCAAGCCATAATTTGATTGAATTACATAGGAAGCATAGTATTCAAAGATTAAATTAAATAAAATTCCAAATGATTGCCTTCAAATTTGTGGGTCGCTCTCTCTATTAACCACCGTCGAGGGTATTTCTCTAGCTCTCTCACTTTTGAAATCAAACAATGAACCCCAAAAACTTAACCCGCAGACTGAAGACACAATTCTGGGCAACTTTTTTGCAATTTCGGTCAACAGTTTGATATATATCTTTAACTCACGATTTTTTTGAATATATCGGAAATCTTGGGATTGTGTCGCGATACATTCAATATATCAGAAATGTCACGATATTTTCAATCCAATATATCAAACAAGGGAAAATCTCGGTGATATATTCGATATTTTCGATATATCGTTGATATGTGCAACACTGGTTCACAAAGAGGGCTTTGAGGATTATTGTCGATCGTTGTATCATCAAGATCGTAATGATAGCTCATGCTTTGAGTATGTGGATTTGGCCTTCAAAGATTTGGATAGTGAGTTGAATCCCACATTCCTCAGTGCCTTCGATCCGTTGGCTTCTTGGAGAAAGAACTAGATCTCGTTCCTCTCTTTGGGTATTGAGACAAAAGGGCAAGTACAATAGATGATTTGTTGTGGTCATAGCAGTTATATAGTAGTTGCTTGTACTTTTGGGAGTAACAAACTTAGGAGATGTTTAGGCGACTTGGTTGAATTTTGTATACCACAATGAATGGACCTATTGCCATGGATGTAGTTGAGTAATTTATGCAAGTGTCTGAAGATCATAAGTTTAACGAAGGAATTGATACCATCAAATTATCAAGAACATTATTAAGGGAAGAGCAAAAGGTTACAACAAATGACAACGCTTTGAGGGTGAAGCATCTTAAAAAAGGCAACAATGTTATGTATATAAAATAACATTGTCAATAATATATATATATATATATATATATATATATATATATATATAGGACTTGAGACTTTAATGTATTAAAAGGTGCATTTGTAAATACACAACCTTACATGAATGGTCACCACAAGGCCATTCTTCATTGTAAAACATTGTTCATTATTTCTGTACATTCAATATTTATAATTCTTGGTATATCCAATTGAAACTTTAAATCAAATTATAATGAATGATGTCTTACAATGAAAAATGGCTAAATATCGAGACCCACTTGAAGATTCCTTCTATTTTCTTACTTACCTTCCACTTAAATCAAAGGATTGCTGAACCTTGAGTGGGTCTCTATATTTAAATGATGAATGCCATCTTACAATGAAGAATGGCCTTGTATTTATTGAACCTTGAGAGGGTTTCTATATTTAAATGATGAATGCCGTTTTACAATGAAGAATGGCGTTGTATTTATAGGCCCCGTGGTGACCATGCATGTAAAGGTATGTAAAACATCATTATTCATTGTAAAATATGATCATTCACAAGGCTAAAAGAATGACATAAAAAACATCATCATTCATTGGGCTAAATATGGAGAGCCACTTGAGGTTCAACCATCCTTTGATTTAAGTGGAAGGTAAGTAAAAAATAGAAGTAATCTTGGAGTAGAAGGCACTCTATGCACAAGCCAAAAGTCAAAACAAATGCAAGATGCAACATGCATCTAATTGAATTTCGATTAAAGAGCAAATGAAGAAGATTGACATAAAATGAGATTAAACATGAGATGATATGGGGAGTAGTCCGTTGACTAAAACATATGAAAAATTAGGGAATTATGAGTAACCAAGAACAATCCATGAGTCATTGAGAGTATTATTGAAAGCACGGCCGAAAAATCAATAGCCTAGGGAAAAATCCTAGTTTTTTCAGGATATCGATTTTTTGTCCCAAAAACATTGCGATTTCTTCCCAATTTTTTTTCCACTAAAAAATAGCCTAGACCGTGGGTTGAATGACTTAAAGTTTTTATTTTTTATTTTTTTAGAAGTCATTTTTCTTTGTAGGTGTTGGAAAATGAGAAAGAGGAGGTTTACAATCATCAAGCAGGTTTAGGAAGGCCAAGTCCTTGTTTTCATGACCATCATTTTCTTTTTAATCGGAGGATGGATCAATTGCTTGCTGCCTACAATGTTGGTGATTTATAATCCTAGGTATTTCTTCAAATCCACCCACTTACCTTATTTGTTCCTAGATTTTTGTAGGGTTTTCAAAGTTCATGTTTGCTTGCCTCTTATCATTGTTTTCCATGGCTCAAAAAAATAATTTAGAGGTTTGTTTTTTCTTTAACAACAAAGCTATTTTTTCTTGCATTGTTTGATGTTAGTTTTTTTCCCATTTTTTTTTGCCTCAATGTTCAAGTTGGAGGTTTAATATTGCCTTGTGAATGTGCCAAAGGCTTTGGATCCAATGTAGTAGTATGGTGAACCTAAGGATGGGACAAACCATCAAAGTTAGTCGTGTAAACTATGTGGCCAACCTATGACAGGAGGGATTAGTCGATTGAAGTATCACTTGGCTTATATCTCAAGGTATGATATTTTGATTTGTATTAAATCAACCTCGAAGATTATGCGGATGGCCCAGGATGCTATTTATGATAAGGACATAAAGAAGGTAGATGCAATTGCTAACAAAGCTGAAGGTATGGCTGGTGGAGTGGCTAGATTCTCAAGAACCACAAGTAGATCTAGCACATAGGGTAGTGAGAGGGACTCCATTGATTCACCTTCCAGGAGGACCTCACCTTTCTTTGTTCCAAGAACTGGAGATGAGGCTCAACCTTCCATCTGATCAATGTTTAAAAGAAAGGAGAAGCAAGAAGGAGATAGGGTTATGGGGAGGATGATTTCTTGGAGCAATTTACCTTCAAGCATCATAAAGACCAATCGATTTTTATAGCCAGTGTGTGATGTTATTACGGTTGTTGGCCCAAGCTATAAGGTCCCTACCTACAAGGAGTTGTAGGGGCCAATTCTGCAAGCATAAAAGAATGATATCAATACTGAGATTGGAGTAGCTAAATAAGTCATGGGACTCCACTGGATGCATAATGATGTTCGATTAATTTGAGAATTTGATGCCTCTCGACACATCACCGTGCATCTAGTGGACTATTTGGCTAACGAACTATTTGGATATGTTGATGCTTTCATCGAAAGAAGTATTTTGATGCCATGTAAGACACTAGAGTTTAAAATTTTAATTATGTGTTCTATTTGAAAGTTGAATTATGTTTTGATGAAATGTGGTTTAAGTCTTTTTTTTTTCTTATTTGTTGTAGATGTTTGGTGGGGAAATTACGATGCAAGAGCATCAAAATAACGAAATTGCTCCATTTGGGTCCTCAACCAAACATGCACCGTTTTAGGATGTGAGCACAATTGGAGCGTGTTTGAAAAATTATACTTGAAAAATGCAACAAGTTAGAACTTCAACTAAGCAATTGCAATTATTATAATCTATTATCCTCTGATGTTTATGACTCTCAAGACTCGTTAAATTTATTTATGACCCTCTTACAGGTTTGATTTCCTGTGTCTCAATGATTTGGTATATGTCCACTACAATATTTGACTTGTATGAGGCTGTTGGAGAAGATACTTGATGTGGAAGCCATTTCCTTGGACAATATCTATTATCAACATATTGTTTGAGTGGAGGGTGGAGTACGAGGCCCCTATTATGGAGGAGGCCCTTGCATGGCTGAAGGAGGAGGAGCAATGACAGGCATAGGGGGTACGGGAGGAGCAGCAAGAGTGGGGTGTAGAGGAGGACTTTGACATCATGGAGGGTGATGTGAAAACATTAACACCACCTTCTACACAGGTTGATACAACTACACTCTCTAGTTGGCATCAGATAGATGATGCAGGGCCCTCTAGTGGCAAACAAGCCATGACCTTTACCCCTAAAAGGGGGAGAGTTTATTGATTCTCCAGGATATATTAGCTGCTAGAATTGTCACTGTACATGACTATAATGATAAGATACATCTATATATTTGATTTCATTTTGAATTGGTTATCCACTTTTGTGTCCTTGATTGGATAGCTATTAGGGTTTAGGATTTAGTATTGATTTTGATGTATCATTTTTTGATTTGGCATCCACTACATCATATATATTAGCATTTTACCTATATTTATGTGCCAATGTGTTTATTTGATGTTGTTGTTGGTTTATGTTTTAAAAATTGAAAAATGAATTTATTTTGTATTTTTTAATGCTTGCCACGGTTTGTCGATTTTTTCCCTAATGTTCTCGAAAAGTTGTATTCTGGACCACCTGTCGATTTTTTGCCGATGTTGATGTTTTCAACAATGGTTGAGAGACACCTTGCTTCATTTCAATTGTTATCAAAAGATAAGTAAGATTAGGCATTGCAATCAACATATTAGTCCACAAGTTAAAGGCCTACTCTTATTAGCATCAAGTGTTGAAATTTGTACCAAGGAAGTGTTCCCCTAGTGACTTTTGCCCAAGTCACTAAAAAGGGGACAAAGTACATAACCCTTGCATTAATTGTTTGAGAAAAGTAATTAATGTCACTTTAGAGTTATAAAGTGACTTTTCAATTTATTTAAGTTGTGGTTGAGAGAGAAATAATTTAATGGAGAGAAAAGTGATTTTTCTCATCCATTGATGAGAAAACACTAGATTAAATGTGGACCGTTGATCTAGTGTCCTTTCAGCTACCCCAGGAAGGTGAAATGAAAAGACAAGGGAAAAACAATAAATAAGGCACCCCATTCCTCATTTACCCACTCAACCAAGAGAATTGGAGAGGAGGTCGAGTTCATGAGAGGTGAAGTTGAGTTTGAGAGAGGGAGATAACACGAATTCCAAGAGTTGAGATAGTTGGCACAATTCCCAAGATAGTTTAGTACAATAGTTAATGGTGGCATGATTTTCTAGAAAGATTCTGGAATTGAAATCGAGGCAAATGCAGCAACACTAAAATCGTGGAGTTGCACAGAGTTTGAGGAGAAAAGTTGGCACAAATTTCGAGGAGGCTGACTACACTTTAATTATAGTCCTTACATCATTAATTGAGCATGTCGTATAGTGTTTTCTATGGTTGAGATAGCACAAAAATCGAGGCAGATTTTTTTGTTGGTTCAATGGGCACAATAATTGAGGTAACCAGACCGTACAACAACACTTTTTTCAAGGTGAATTCTGTACTGTACTGGTAGTTTCGTACTATACTGTTTAGCACATAAATCGAGACAGTTTATGCACATAAATCAAGTCTGTTCTGGCAATGTTTTTGAG
The DNA here is from genome assembly GCA_027924585.1 of Larix kaempferi. NCBI lineage: Eukaryota > Viridiplantae > Streptophyta > Pinopsida > Pinales > Pinaceae > Larix > Larix kaempferi. Next base: position 11,559,694 of record BSBM01000249.1, read on the forward strand.
GTTGGAAAGTTGTCATCTGGTTGAGATAAGTTTGGCTTACTGAGTTTAATAATTGTTGTACTTCTTTACTGCTGTACTATTTCGAGAAGAAATAATAAAGAACATCTCTCTCATAGGTTTTCCCGCTGTACTATTGATCTTCTACACTATGCTATTTGTCCTTAGTGGATATGCTATATATAGGTCCATTTGGTGTTTCACAAGGATCTTGTCTTTCCCTTGTGTCATCTTGGATTCTATTGGATGTGCTTTCAATGGTTGTTTCAGTCTCATCGACAAATTGTGCTCCATAGTTCTCCTTTAGTTGACCAAGATACTTCAATGTCTCCTTTGGACAAGTTCACTAATAGTTATTAGAGGCCTGTAGGTTACTTCGATTTGCGGTAATCTCTTTGAACTACTTCTCCTACCTTTAGCGCTTTCAAGTTTCAAGTGTTCTCTAGACTCCCTAGGGCACAGAGTGACCTCTAAATTAGGCCTGGATAGGGTATTCAGAGAGGACATAAACATACAATATGTTTAGGCCACTTGGATCATATCAGTTAAGGCTATTGGCTTTAATGTGGCTTTTATTTTGAGTGCTTTTTGCAATTGAGAGATGACTTGATTGTTAGACCTATGTACACTCACAAACATCAGATGGGCAACCTCAAGATCCTCCATTGGTCTATTCTGAATTGGCACTCATCAACCTTGGGTTGAGATTGATCACCACCTTCCTTGGTTGAATTGATCTGTTAGGCTTCATCTTTGCCACATTCAGGAGACCAAGTGTAAGGATCACCTCATCTTTAGGTGTCCTACTTATTATGATATTAGAGGGAGGTTCTTTTGGCTTACCTAGACATAGATGGCTCCTTTTGTACATTTTTGGTCACCCAAAGTAGAGATGCTTAACTCTTTTTTAATGAGATTCTCGAGTAAAGGTAGTAGTCCTTGTGCGGTCCTCTCTCTATCCATAGCCCCTGTTTAGGAGCATCACTTTATTCCTTGTTGTTCGATTAGCTTAGGGCAACAAGCAATAGACAGAGGGTCATGCTTCTTTCGAAATCAAAACAATGAAATCCTAGATGTCTTCTAGAAACCATCGTCCCACCCTTAGATGGGTTATTCCATGAGAATTTTGAGGATGGGTTGCTTTACTTCCATGAGAATGTCGAGGAGCTCTTGTCTTAAACCTTGGCTATGTTGAGAATGTAGCTTGGACAGGAACTTGCACATATGTTTAGTGTGAATGCGTTATAAGTATTTCAAGTTAATTCTATTTTGAAATTCACTTTATGAGTAAAGTGAAAGTCTTGTATTTAGCTGTTGAGTCTAATAAAGTGTATTTTTATACATATCGATTTAGACTAATCTCAACAGTACATCTCATTGAGAGATCAGGGATTCAGCTCAGGTATAAAGGTAGGTCAAGATAAAGAGTTTCTTACACAATTCTGTTTGACAGGGACATTGATTGAAGAAAGAGCATCAGTCAACAACCGATGCAGTTTGTATAGCTAGGTTGTATAGTATAGCCCGTACAATAGATCCACACACTCGTACAGATCCATACAATAGGCCGTACACCAAATTTGTACAACCGTATGGACTGGTATAGTAGTAGGTTGTACTGTAGTGCTGCTCCTTGATTTTTTGCAGGCATAAATTCTTCAGGAGGTCATAAACCTAAGGTTTGAGGTGAATTTGTTTATTGTACAATTGCTAGTTTTTAACATCTGTGGTGGTTGCCTCGTAAGCTTTGATTAAGTTAATGATAAGCTGATTTGAAGGAGAAAATTCCTACGCGTGCAAAACTGTTTATGCTCTCGCTATTAATTTCTAGCTATATGTGTGATTGTTGCTTTCTGAAGGATTTAATTTTCTGCAATTAAATAACAACCTTGTTTAGTTTAGAGCATAACGACAAAATTCACCTAGGGTTTAGAATTTTCACATTGTATCAGAGCTTCTTTGATTGAGAGCATATAAAGTATAAGACTATATATCAAGTCCTTGAAACAATATTAAAACCAACTACAAAGAGCTAGGACCAACAATTATATGGTTTTAGAGGTAGTGCTTATCATGTTTGGGAGTTTTTGTGTTAGAGCTCAGAGATAGCATTAGCTAGCCTCAAGTTCGAGGATTAATGAGGCTAGCTAATGCAAGAGTAAGGTAAGGAGTAAGGTAAGGAGTAAGGTAAGGAGTGAGGAGTCAATAGTTAGGGAAGAAGGACTTGAGTAAAATCAAGTGCTTTATCAAACAAAGAAAGGTAGAGGTAAAGGACCCACCAAGAGTAAGGTAAGGAGTGAGGAGTCAATCGTTAGGGAAGAAGGACTTGAGTAAAATCAAGTGCTTTGTATGTCATAAGCACGACCATTATGCATCATAGTGTTTGGACAAAGAAGAAGGGTAAAGGGAAGAAGTGGCAGAGTCAGGTAGCAGCATTAGCTGAAACTTAAATGAATGAGTTTGCCTCCGAATTTGAGAAAGATTTCTTGATGATATGTTGCCTTTTTGCTAACATGGTTTCAAGGAATGCTTGGTTGCGAGCAATGGAGCATCTAGGCATATGACATTAGCTTGGGAGGTATTTCTAAGCCTAAAAACATGCGTTAAGAGTTTAGGTTGAGCTTGGTGATGATGCCAAGTATCCAACAGGAGTTGGTGACATTCCTTTCCAACTCTAGTTAGGTAACAATTTAGACTTTGAAGATGTATTGTTTGTTCTAGATCTCATGAAGAATTTGCTTTTGGTTTCAATTATGGAAGATAAGGGCTTTGCAGTAGAGTTCAAGAATCAACAAGTCCTTATTAGACACAAGGATTCTAGCCTAGAATCAACTCTGGTGATTAGGGTTAGGGAAGGAAACTTATACAGGTTATAGGGTTAACCCGTTGAGCTCCGATTCATATCATAGACAACTTGTACTAGTTATGGTAAAAGAGGATAAGGCACTTGCATCATAGTGTGCTGCATTTTCAAAGGGAGATGGTCACATGTCTTTCAGAGTTTAACATTGAGCAACGATGAGTATGCAAAGGATGTGCGCTTAGCAAGAATGCCAATGTTGCTTTCCCAATTAGCGAGCATAGGTCTAAGGGCATTCTAGACCTAGTGCACTCAGATATATGTGGAGCAAGGCCAACATCATTAATCATAGGAAGCATGTTGAGTCCAATGTTTGTTACCTTCGTTGATGAGTCCCATGTTTGTAAGTTGAAAATGGCCTTGTATGGACTCAAGTAGGCACTGGGAGCATGGTATTCCAGGATGGATGGATACCTGCAGATTATGGGCTTCACCAAAAGTGAAGTAGATTCCAACTTATATTTTATATTTGTTGAGTCTTATATGCTTGTTTTGATATTGTAAGTAGATTCTCGTTTCTTACAAATTCATAGAAGCTCATTGTAGGGTGCAAGGCGGATATGGAAGTCGAATTTGAGATGGAGGACATTGGCATGATGCATTACTTCTTTGTGTTGGAGGTTTGGTAGAGACCAAGGAAGATTTTCCTTGTGCAGGGTAAGTATGTAGTTGAGATCTTGAAGAGATTTTTGATTGAGGACTGCAAACCTATAGCCACGTCTATGATCACTAGTTTGAAGAAGGTAACAACTTGAGGTTTATATATGGTGTATATAATGTTGTATAGGCAGTTGGTAGGTTCCTTGGTGTATCTGGTGAACACTAGGCTTGATATATTTTTTGTAACGCACACCTGGAGTCAATCCATGGTGGAGTTGAGGTAGGAGCATTGGGTGCAGAGAATCATGTGCTTAGATTCTTGAGGGGCATAGTGGAGTATGGTTAGATATATCTTGAATACGGAGAGGTGAAGTTGTAGGGGTATATAGTCTTATTAGATGGGGCAGGAATGCATCGGATAGGAAGAGCACCTAAGGATGCTGCTTTAGCTTGTGATCTCCTGGTTTAGCTAGAAGATGACTTCCGTGGCACTCAATTCAACAGAGGTAGAGTATATAGTAGTTGATATTGACTAATTGTGAGGTCAATTGTCTTCACAAGTTGCTTGCAGGATTATTTGATTAACAGTTGGGTTACAGGGTGTTTTTTGTGATAATCAGAGTTCTATCAGACTCTATAAGAATCCAGTGTTTCATGATTGTCTAAGCACGTTGAGATCATATATCACTTCATTTGAGATAGGATTCAAAAAGCATTATGTACCCAAAGTTAGTAGGTTGTTAATATTTTGACCAAACCCTTAGCAAAAATGAAGTTTGAAATATTCAAAGACAAACTTGGATTGGTGTAGAATTCCTTCCTTGCTAAGTGGGAGTGTTGAAAAAAGTAGCTTGGACAGGAACTTTTGCTTATGTTCAATGTGAATGTGTTTGGAAGTAGTTCAAGTTAATTCCATTTTGTAGTTCACTTTATGAATAAAGTGAAAGTCTTATATTTAGCTGTTGTATCTAATAATAAAGTGTGTTTTTATACATTAGTGATTTAGGCTAATCTCAACTGTATTTCTCACTAGGAAATTAGGGTTTTATCTCAAGTATAAAGGCATGTCAAGATAGAGTGTTTCAGACATAGTTTTGTCTAATGGGGACAACGGAAGAAAGAGCATAATGCACCAGTTAGGGAGCAAAGAACAGTAGAAGCAGTTTGTACAACTAGGATGTACAATATAGTCTGTATAGTTTTGTCTAATGGGGACAACAACGGAAGAGAGAGCATAATGCACCAGTCAGGGAGCAAAGAACAGTAGAAGCAGTTTGTACAACTAGGATGTACAATATAGTTTGTACATCATATCCGTATAGCCGTATCTATTGGTATAGCAGCAGGCTATACTGCAGTGTCTTTCCTTGATTTTTGCGTAATTTCTTCAGGGGGTGGTAAGCCACAGGTTTGAGACAAATTTGTTTACCATACAGCGGTTGGTTTTTAGTAGTTGTTGAGCTTGCCTTGTAAGCTTTGATTATGTTAATGATAAGCTGATTATGTGGAGGTAGAAATTCTTTAGTAGGCCATAAACCTCAGGTTTGAGGTGAATTTGTTTTCCATACAGTTGCTGGTTATTAGCAACTGTGGAGATTGCCTTGTAAGCTTTGATTAAGTTGATGATAAGCCGATTTGAAGGAGAAAATCTCTGTGCATGTGTGAAATTATTTACGTTTCAACTAATTATTTTCCAGCTATATGTGTGATTGTTGTTATGTGAAGAATTTAATTTTCTGCAATTAAATAACAATCTTGTTTAGTTGAGAACACAAGGGCAACAATTGCCTAGGGTTTGGAATTTTCATAGGCTAGGCTTCACTTGATAGATAGTCAAAGCAGTTTAAGGAGGCTTCACTTGATAGATAGTCTGGTGGTTGTAAGGTAGATAAGGCTTCCCACAAGCTGTCAGTGCTTGGTCACATCCTTGAATTCTTTTCCTTCAATTGATGTGAGCTTCAAATTTTGTTCCATTGGAGTTGAGAGAGGGTTGCATTCTATCATGCGAAATCTGTTCAACAATTCTCCAACATACTTCTTTTGGGAGATGAATATGTACTTAGGATGTTGAGTCACTTCAATTCCCAAGTAGTAGTGAAGGTGTCCCAGATATCAATCATTTCAAAGCTCTTATTCAAATCTTTCTTTATGGATGCAATATAACTTTCATTGTTCCATGTCATCAAAAGGTCATCTACATACACCACAAGAAACACAACAATTCTTCCAACTTTCTTTACAAACAATGTTGCGTCATCAAGATTATAATGTTTGAAATTTAGCTTTAGAAGATGCTTGGTTAGCTTTTCATACCTTGCTTGAGGTGCTTGTTTTAGGCCATACAAGGACTTGACGCGCTTACATATCTTGTGTTCTTGCCCTTTCACAACAAAGCCTTATCGCTGAGACATGAAGGCATTCTCTTTCAAATCTCCATTCAAGAAAGCTGTTTTTACATCCATCTAGTGGACTTGCCACACATTTAGTGCAACCAAAGACAATAAGGTGCAGATGGTAGCCCATTTTGCTATGGGGGAGAACGTCTCTTCATAGTCAATTCCATCCTTTTCTGCATAGCCTTTCACCACAAGCCTCGCTTTGTGCTTGTCAAGTGAGCCATTTGATCTGTATTTGTTCTTGTATACCCACTTGCAACCAATTGGTTTGGTTCCAATTGGAGGGTCAATTAGCTTCCAGGTTCCATTCTTCATGAGCGCATCATACTTATTCTGCATGGCTTCTTTCCACTCTTCATGAGTAGCAACCTCTTCAAAGGAAGTTGGTTCAAAGTTAGTAGATAAATTGATTGCACAATCAAATGAGACATCCATGTCATCACGTGAGTTATCTGCATCTCCTCCATCTTCTTGTTTGGTTGAACTCCTTGTTCCTGTCTTTCCAACTTCATATGGATGGACACTTTCAAGTGTCTTTGTGGCCTATTTCGAAACTTTCCATGATCGCCTAGATTGATCAATTGGTGGTGCTTCATTTTCTTCATGGTTCAATCTTCCAATCCTCAATCACATCATCTATTTGAGTCTCTAGTTCAGGTGAAATGGCCAAAAATTCTTCTTCGTGAGTTTCTTCATGAGGGGGTGTTGGTGTTTCAAAAGGAAATTCTAGAGATTGATTGAAGATAGGGATCCCCCCTTCAAGATGTGGAATTTCATTATCAACCTCATAATATGTCTTTAGATGGGCAAATTTCTCCACACGATCAAGCTATCTATTAATAGACTCGTCATTTTTATTAGTTTCAAGAAAAATGACATCTTTGGAAACAACAAACTTCTTGTTTACATCATCATAAAGATGATATGCCTTGGAGGTGTCTGAATACTTGAAGAAAATGCATATTCAGCTTCTAGCACCAAGCTTGTCTCTTTGCTCCTTTGGTATCAAGGCATAGCAGGTGGAACCAAAATCCCTGAGATGCCTCACCGATGGCATCTGGCCATACCGCATTTCATGCAGAGTCTTGTTTTCAAGAGCATGCGATGGACTTCGATTTCTCAAATAGGCTGCACACAACACTGCATCACCCCAAAACATTAGTTTTACATTCTTGAAAAACATCATTGAGTGTACCATATTCATTATGGTTCTTTTCTTTCTTTCTGCCACACTATTTTGTTGAAGGTTGTAAGGAACTGAAGTTTGATGTGCAATCCCATGTTGACGAAGATGTCTTCAAAAGCATTAGAAGTGTAATCTTTTCCATTATCAGTACGAAGTGTGCCGATATGAGATTGTGCTTGATTTTCTATCGATGCATGAAAATTTTTGAATGTTTGAAATGCTTCATATTTTGTCTTTAACAAGTATACCCAACACATTCTGGTGTAGTTATCAATAAAGGTCATGAGATATCTATTACCATTGGCAGATGAACAAGCATGGGGTCACATAAGTTAGAGTGAACCAGCTCTAACTTTCTACATGCTCTGAATTTTGACTCTTGAAATGGCTGCTTACCATGTTTGCCTAATATGTATACATCACATTTGGTCATGTTCTTAGGAATGGTGGGCAAACCAAAGACACTTCTTTTTCAACAAGCGGAGACTGTTATAATTTAGATGACCATATCTAGCATGCCATAACAAACTGGATGACAAATTACCTTCTCCATTCTGAGAGAGGTAGGCAAAGTTCTGAACTCTTGCAGATAAGCCTTTCAACTTCAACAACTTTCCATCTTCATATCTGGTCATAATGACCTGGTTGTCAGAGGACTTATCTCTACAACCCACATCTAACATGTGGGTGGAATGGCCTTGCTGTCGAATCTACACCAAGAGCAGCAGGCTTTTCTACAACTCTTGAAGATAGAGAACATTCTGCAACAAAAAGTTAGGGAATCTAGGCAGTTTGAGCCTGATGGAACCAATTCTCTTTGGTTCGAGGCTGGATTTGTCTGCTAAATATACTATGCCATCTACTTTGTCATTTAATTCTTCAAAACAGTCTTTTGTAAAGGTCATGTGGGATGTTGCACCAGTATCAAGCAACCAACAGTCTTTATAAGATGAAAAAGCTGTGATTTTATTTATTCTAAGATTACAATGTGCAACAATACAATGAGCAGAATTAGGAGCTTTATCAGTCTCTTGGCTCTTACTTTTGTCTTCTTTCTTATGATTATGTCTTTCTTTGATGGACTCCTAAGGGGCCCAGCATTGATATGCTTCATGTCCATTTCCCTCACAGCGCTTAGACTTCAAATCTGGTCTTTTGCTTGACTTGTTTATGCCTCCCCTGCCTCTGAAATTTCTTCTTCCTCGTCCTCTTTTTCTGCTCTCTCCCTTGGATGAGTCTTTTGACTGGTTCTGAGCAAGACAAAGTGTCTTTACTGCTCCAACTGTAGATGCAAAAGCATGCATCTTTTGATATTGTCACCTCTGTCACCTGCAAATAAATCGTGTTTGGGAAGCAAAGAAGAAAAGGTGCAGGTCTAAGTCTCTGCCACCTTATTTACAAAAAATAGTACAAAAGATGATAATCTCTTCTTCCATAAACTTTCTGTAGGTCTAGGTCTCTGCAATAGTTTGTGATACTTTCAAACAAAAATGATAAGCTCTACTGTCATTGACATCATATGGAATAGTTGTGACTGTCTTCAAAACACCAAGATACAGGCGTAGCCTCCTAATCTCTTGTCGCAGTCATATTTTTTATTACAGACAACACTTACAAAACCAAGTTTGAATCCTCTACAAAACTATATTGTATTTCTCCTCATTAATGGATCAGGATATATATAGAGACACACTTAAAAATTTGAAAGCCCATGCAATAACTTGCCTCAACGCAGCAACAAAAGACAATCCATTGACTTGGAGAGAGCCCACGCACTTGGAGAGAAGTGAATTTCAACTCTATGCAAGAGCGTTTACCATCAAAATACAAGCGAGAGCGTTTATGCTCAAACAAGTTCAAATCGCAGCTAGGGTTCACACTTCAAATCTCAGCAACAACGTACCAGCAAGATAAATTCCACACCACCGAGAGATCATGATGAGAGAAACCGTACTTCAGAAGGAGGGGTGTACCACAAAGAGGTGAGAGACATCGGTCTTTATGCACTTCAGAAGGGGTGCACCACGAGAGAAATTGCAGCCAGCTCTGATACCACTTGTCACAGATAACTCCCGAATTTGTATTTTCATCGAAGCTGAATAGTTATTTATATACAAGAGGATGTCTCTTTGGATTCACCTGCCAAGAGATCTGTTGAAGTTTGTTGGGCTTCACCTTCTTATTAATTTATTATTTACATCATTTGCATAATAATTGGTGGAAACATAATCCCGTAGGATTAGGTTTCCAACAGTTTATAAGGTCACATTTTTAGATTATTACTAATTTGCCTTGCAACTATATTGTATTTTCTTAGTTTCTTTGTTTGCTTTAGTATCATTGATTGACCAACAATTTGCTTTGTGCATCGTGATTCGCATGAGTGAAATATTTAGACCAATGAAAAGTTGTGTAACGATATCATAATAAGGATTGGTAGTGTTTAGTTGATAGGATTGCAGTCAGGTTGCTTCTGCTAGCACTGGATGTAACAGAGAGTGTCTCTTGCTTTATATAACAGAGAGGGTCTCTTGGTTTATGTTGTCTGACTCATCCCCCAGAAGAGTACATATTTTCTTTTTCGCAATTGTCTCATGTGACCTAACGTTTGGTCCTCATCTTGGTTTGGTCTTCCACATGTAGCATACTAACACAGGGACAAATGCTTTGGCTATACATTCTTGCAAACGCATGAATTCTGTTGAAATGTGCTGTTAAATCTTATTTGGTTTACTAGTGTCATGTTTAACATGAAAATTAATATTTTGGTAACCATTTTGTTTCTTGTTTGTGTTCTACACAATTAATCACCAGGGAACATTAGCTTCTAATAAACAAATCTAATAATCATGTTGCTTTTTACCAAATCTATATCTGTTATTTGGAAGATGTCATGTTCATTTTCTGCTGGAAGTAGAACGTTTCAATTATTTATTAGTGTCAAAATAGAAGAGTTCATTGTTCAATTTTGTACAGATTATAAGGACAAATCTCAGTCAGTTCACCAGGTGGGTAAATTTGAATCAAACAGTTGTGGTTTAGCGGCTATACGTAAATCTCAAGTTGAAGGTAATATGCCTTGTTTTATTATACTTCAGTATCTTTGATATGTGGTCAATGCAACTAATTTCTTGTTACTTGAGAAGTTTTATTGTGAAAATCACACTGAACTTGTTTTGTCAGTCAGATAACAAAAGTACCAAGGACGGTTCAGCCTCTACCTCTGATGACAAGCCAGAGTATTTCAGTCATACAAATAACCATTTCAATACAAATAAAAGACATGCCAACGATCATGTCTTTTCTCGTGGGCTCAAGGTTTCTTCTGGGAGGGCAAATAACAATAGCAATTCAGATGGTCTGGCGAATGTTTCTCGAGATGAGCTTGGTTATATGAGTCATGCAAGGCAAAATAAATTTAAAAAAAATGATAACCACTCTTCTGTTGCTCGCAACAGAACCAAAGATCATGTGTTTTTGTCAGGGCATGAGGATTCTTCTTGCAGACCTAAGACTTGCTTAGTCCCTAAAGGCAAACAGGGGAAGTTTCTTAGCGATAAGATGTCAGAACAGCCTAAATTTTCTGATCTGCTTGGAGAAGAAAAGGACTGCAGGCAGTTGGCTACTGGAAAGTGAGTTGACTTGCCAATTGCTTCCCATTTCTTTGATTATAACTTTATTCTGTTGTTATGCTATAACCTGTGGTAAGTTGGTCATTGTTCTTGGTTTGTGGGAAATTGTTCCAAGAATTGAAATCTGGAAAAATCAAAATCTGCAGAGAATTGAATCTTTCAACTATTCAAACACAATGAATACATCAACAATTCAGTGCCAAAAATGAATAAAAAAATATGCAAAATAAAATTGCAAATATAAAGTGGTTGAACAGTTACTTGGGAACTTAACTTAACATTACACATTTCACATCTTAAACAAGTTGATCTATTTCCTTTAGCTCTCCTCAAATCCTAGATCCAATCAACCCATTGGGAAGCCTCACTTGGCCTTGAAAGCTGGCCTAAAAGAGTGAAGTCAAGCACTAAGGTGATAGTGGTGCATTTCTTACGTGCTAAATCGAGCTATAACATTTTTTCATTGGCTATTGTGGGTCCTCCACATGATATCCCCTAGGAGTGTCACGGTGTAAAGTAACATAACCACTGTTGTTATAATGGTTTGACCATGTGGTTAGGAGTTTCTAATATTTATCCCCAAGGGGGCTTGGACCAAACTTATCGATTAATGCACAAGGCACTCATGAAAACAAGTAAGGCCCTTCCAATTGCTTCAAATGTGAGTTCTCCAATAAAACAGATCTAGGTTAACCAATTCTCCTTGAGGTCGACTTCATTTTGTTGGGGTCCATAACCAATTCCACGAAATATCAACTTTTGTGTCATTACTTGGAAAAAAACGTATCCAACAACCTGCAGTTGGTGTGGGCTGCCCATACAAAGACCCATGTGCCAGTCTATTCCCCAAAGCGCGAGCCATATGAGTCACAAGATACCTGTGATCCTCCATAGAGGTGTGTAAAACAACATTGCTTCCAATCCAACCGCACAAGGAATCAAGACGGGGATTGAATTGATGCCTTTAGTTCTACATTCTCTGTTGCCAAAACAAGGTTGAAAATCCCATTGATGCACATAATGAAGACCACAATAGGCTGCATCTCAACTGAACACATGCATGTTTAATTATTGAGTATGCTCTAGGGTTGGACCTGCTCCGATTTCTGAGTGAAATTCTTCCTGCAAAAGTGGAACAATATGGGTCCTCTGAGTGAACCTCTGATCAACATCGAAAATACTCTCCGAACTACCAGGAACATACTTTTAATGCAGTTCCAGATTAATACTCGCAAATTGGATTTGACGTTCGTTTTGTGAAGCTGCCCTGAATGTACAGGCTTCAAATATATTTCTTCAGTTTTATAATGCTCAGTAATGCCCGTAAGGGTGTCTCTGTGGTAACACGAGTTCATAAACTGAGAAGAAAGTTCAACATCATTCTACTCTACACTACAAATACCTGTTACTAAGCATTCACCTTGCTCTGACTTGCCTTATTCTTGACTTGCACACCTTGGAATCACATTGATCACTTTGCTAGAGTCCAAAGCATATGAAATGTTAAAACATAGAACAAAATCCTGTTTTAAAAATCAGTCCACTCAGACTGGGACTTGGACTCCGCCAAGCTGACCTTGAACCAAGCCAAGTCGGCTTGCAAATCGTATTGGGGACCAGTTCGATATCGAACTGGTTGAAGCGGTGTCCAACTCGGCCAGTTCGCTACCTAACTGGTTAACTCGGCTAAGTTCTGACCTGAACCGGTTGAGTTGCATGTGTCGGCACATGTTGGTCTGCGGACTCAAAAAAATTATTAATTTTGTTTTTAATAAAGATTTCCTAATCTAACCCTAACCCTAAATGGTAACACTGAATCTAATCTAATCTGCTATGTTTAGTAGTATTTGGTAATACTAAATGGTAATATTAAATTCTTAAAGTTAAAGGATAGAAAAAGTGACAATCATTTTACTTAAATTTTTAACATTACCATTAATTGTTTCGGGATGTTTGGGAGTGGTTCCAACCTCAACGGGCTTCATATGCAAAAAGTAGAATTTTAGATCCCATTCAGAATTCAACTGACTTAATATTTTTTTGGATATCAAGATTTCAAAGTTTCCACCAAATTTTATCATGTATGAGGGTATGGGATTGGCATGTAATCAAGCACATCAACCTGTCTATATACCTTGATGTTGGTGGTGTTGAATCTTGATTGTTGAACTCCTCTGTCATGACCTTAATAAAAATAAAAAATGTACTCTTCACTCAAACAAAATCAATTATTAACTTTACTACTTGAATGTTGGTGGTTTCTTTTTTGCGCCGAGAGGTGCTCTACAGCCCAGTACGAGGGAGATCTTGTAACGTTTGTCCATGTGTCCATGTTTGTCCATATTATTGTTGGCCTTTAATAAAAAGCTAGGTTACCAGGATACGGATACGGATTCGGCATATTTTTGAAAAGCCAGGATCCGGATACGGCCAGGATACGTCAAGTACAAAAAATATAATAATATTTTTAAAAATTTTAAAAATATATTCAATGTGTATAGTCAAAACCATTCACGAGTCACATCACTAGAACTGATATTATATATAAATATTAACACTGAAACAGACAGTGAAAACTGAAATGATACTTGCCTCATAGAAAATTGAAAAGGATGATAGTTACAAAAATGAGTGATCAATGATCACTCGACTAATATGATAATGTAAAGTATATCTAACTACATATCATGAAATGGATCTATATCCTCATCTGCATATTGAATCTCTACATCATGAATAGATACTGGGGTGTTGGGAATGTTGTAAGCTGTAGAAGAAGTATGAACTGGTGGTGTAATCTCCTCAAGTAGGTTGAGGTGAGTCATGGCATTCAGTGTCATGTTTAAATTAGAAATCTCGGGCTCCACATCCCACATCCTGCTCGGACCTTTCTTATACTCTGGACAAGGATGTGATAGAAGGTGGAGGTTGGAATGAACATACACAAGATCCTCGGCCTTTGCTGCTCCCAATCTGTTTCGCTTCACTGAATGGATGAAGCCATATGTACTCCAATTCCTCTCAGCTGATGAGGAACTGGCAACCTGTGATAACAACCTAGTGGCCAAGGTCGAGAGATGAATGCTATCCCCACCATGGAAGCCCCACCAAGTAATAGGATCAAGATTCCCCCGATCATCCATGGCTTGTGGATCTGAAAAGTTACCAGTGGATTGTACAAATGCTCCAAATTCCTCACGCACTTCCAATGCAATGCCCACATCCATATATATCTTCCTCAAAGCTGTCTTATATCCCTGTACCACTTCAGAATCCTTGTTTGGGGCTGTCCTACCAGGTAAAGACAAAATTTTGCAATGATAATATTTGGGGTGGAGTGCATAGGCCAAATGGTGTAATGGTGTGGTCATTTTGTTCCACCTTTTGGTAACTATGTCCTTTATTTCATTGTAAAATACTTCAAAAGTGTCACTTTCACTTGCCTTGATAATTTCCCTTATTCTCTCTAGCATACTGTCTATGTTTTCATAGACCTCCCCCAAGCAAGGCATATCTGTATCAAATGCCCTGATCATGGTCAAGATTGGTTCTGTAAACCGCAGAAGGTATTGGACCTTGTCCCACCATACATCATCAAGAATGATAGACTTGATTTTTTGCCCCCTATCAGAAGTGGAGGTCCTCCACGATTCCCAGAGAGGGTCAATGACCATTGCTTGCAATGCTTGTCTGACTTCCACAAGCCTCTTTATGACTAGCGTGTGGGAGGCAAAACGAGTTTCAGCGACCTACATAAGTTTTGAAAAGTCAAATCTCAAATTAGAAATGATAAATCATATACGATTAAAATTCATAATTCATAATACAAATTGTCAAATAATACTAATTAAAAATGGAGTACCTTCAATAGCTCCAACTTTGCAAAACCCCTATATATGGCTTGGGACATTGAATGATTGGTTATGAACATTTGGATCTCCTTCGATGCTACATATATTTCGTTGATCCACTCAATCTCGCCAATCTTGGCAAGCATAAGGTTCAACGAATGCACTGCACATGGAGTCTAAAAGATGTGATCATATCGACCCTCCACAATCAACCCCGCGGCTCTACATACCTGTGCATTGTCCGTGATGACTTGGACAACATTTTGTGGCCCCACACTTTCTATTGCATCAATAAGAATATTGGAGATGAATGTTGCATCTTTCTCCACTCCACTGCAATCAATAGCCTTCAAAAACATTGCCCCTTGGGGGCATATTGCAATAACATTGATTAAAGGGAGGTTTCTTTGATCCCTCCATCCATTAGAAACTATAGACACACCTGTTTCTGCCCATGTATCCCGGATTGACTGTAACTGTCTATCCACATATTGTCTTTCTGATGTCAACAATGTGGTACGGACCTTTTCATACCCTGGGCTCTTGTACCCTTTCGGTGCTTCATTGACCGCTTTAATCATCTCATGTCAATATGGGGAGCGCACCAAATTGAATGCTAGCCCATTTGCATAGATGCAACGAGCTACATGCTCATCAACGACTTCTCTGCCCTGGTTATTGAATGCTGCTTCAATAGGTCCCAAAGTAGGGCTTTTATTACTTGTGGTAATAGGTCTAGATGGCAATGGGGGCATAATTGCAGTATTTTGCATAGGGAGTTTTCCTTTATTAGCATGTCTCCTATCAGCAGCCTCTTGCAAAGATGCATAGAATGCAAGTTTTGCGAGACTCAAACCTGGTCCAGGTTGGCCATTTGGACCGTTTGGACCAGTGCATATCAACACCCCTGTGTTAGTTTGCCCAGTGAGATGGCCCTTCACCCTAGTGTATGAGCCATTTCGGATGCCATTGCATTCACCGCATTTCCATTTATATGAACCGCCCCTAGGATTTTTGCCAATAATTTCTACATACTGCCATAATGGAGACCTTGGGTCTTTATTCAGAATGGATTCTGCTGGTATGTTTACCCCTTGACTTTGCTGCTGCGATGCCATGCCTTAACTTTTACAACACTGTATAAAATCAGAGATAAAAATTACAACTTAAAAAAAGAGAGGACTGTGTATTCTAATTTGAAATTTCTAAACAAGCAAATGGCAAAAACTAATGAATCATGATAGAGGACTTTGACTGTCACATGAGTGTGACTGTGACTGTGAGTCACTATGGCTGTATAATTAGGATAAAAGTTAAATTTTTAAATTTTTTATTCTTAAATTTATGAATTAATTTATGGAAATGCAGTGAATTAATTTGCATTAAAAAATGGAAATTAAATTTTGTTGTTGCATGTAGACTGTTATAAATTAATTAATTAATTTTCATATATAATAATTATAAACAGAGATAATAATTCATAATTGTATTAACTATAAACATACATAATTGTAATTATAAATTTTAATAAAAAATAAAAAATTATCTAAAAAATATTTAATAAATTATTAAAATAATTTCAACAGACATTATATTAAAGTTTTAATTTTTAAACATAATTTTAAAGTTTTAATTTTTGTGGATAATTAATAAACTTTAAAGTTTTGTTTAATATGTTTAAAAAATAAAACTTTAAAATTAAAACTTCAAAACTTTAATGTTTAAAACTTTTATATTATATATAACTGTAATAAATAACGTTTTTAATTTTTGTAAATAATTTATATATAATATTAAAGTTTTAAACACTGATATTTAATTTAAATATAAAATAACCAAACTAACCCTGCGATTCTGCAAACTAACCAAACTAACCTATCGTGTTCGCTGTGGTAACGTGCTGGTCGTGGTCCGTTGGTGTTCTGGTCGTGGTCCGTTGGTGTTCTGGTCGTGCTGTGGTTGGCCACTAAAATCCTTTGCTGGTCGTGCTGTGGTCCGTTGGTGTTCTGGTCGTGCTGTGGTTGGCCACTAAAATCCTTTGCTGGTCGTGCTGTGGTCCACTAAACTCCAAATCTGCTCTGTCGCTGCTCAGTCGCTGCTCAGTGCCCTGTCGCTGTTTCAAGTTCGTTGTCGCTGTTCTCTTGTCGTTGGAAGTGGGGTAGGGCAGAAATGAAGCGGACAACTTCCTGAAACAATGCGTAACCCTAAAACCAATGCGGTGGGGCCTTCCTGGTGGCGGATCCGTTCGATAAAAGCTGCGCCCTTTTCATTTTCCGTGGGATCCGTTTCCGGCAAGGGTCATACGGTTCCAACGATTTGGGATCCGGCGCTCTCCCGGTTCTATCGCGGATCCAGATCCGGATCCGGTTCGGAACCTCGGATATGTGGATCCTTGAGTTGCCCCCGACGGATCCGGTAACGTAGATAAAAAGTAAAAAAGTAATAATATGAGAGAGATCTTGTAACGTTTGTCCATGTTTGTCTATATTATTGTTGGCCATTAATAAAATGTAATAATAAAATGTAAAAAGTAATAATATGAGGGAGATGTTGTAACGTTTGTCCATGTTTGTCCATATTATTGTCGGCCATTAATAAAATGTAATAATAAAAAGTAAAAAGTAATAATATGAGAGAGATCTTGCGATGTTTGTCCATGTTTGTCCATATTATTGTCGGCCATTAATAAAATGTAATAATAAAAAGTAAAAAGTAATAATATGAGGGAGATTTGATCCCTCTCGGCGCTTGATAGAGCCTAGGATTTGGATCTAGGCTGGTCTACTTTATTTTACCGATTGGATTAGGAACTTTCATTAAAATTGGAGGGTGTTGAGTCATTGACTAATGTCCTTGGAGGATCAACTTTGAGATTCAAGGTAGAGGCAACGGCTAGAGCCTACAGGAGAGAGGCATAGGGTGCTATTTATGAACCTGTTTCCCCATTTCATGCAACTTAGAATCTAACCCTAACCCTAAAGCTATAAGATGAACCCTAACCTCGTGCTTCTAAGCTTTCATCTAGTACTATTACTGCAGTTGTAGATGACCTTGAGGAGTCCAAGCTTGAGTGAGTTGATGATGCCATTGGCTATGCCATTGCTAGTCCTGATTCTAGTTCTACTTCTAGTTCTAGCAGTGGTGATGATTTTGATGATTGATCATGTTGATCAATGGCGTGCATGCTGTATGATGCATGATGTAGTGGCGCGTCATAGCATGTTGTTTTTTGGACTCTATAGGCCATTTAGGCCTCATTGATTATGTATTTTGTTCCATCTATGAATTGCACAGTACACTTCGTGCCATTTCATATATTCACCCTATATGGTATGTACATGAGCAGGTTTTGGATATTTTGTCTCTAATGCTTTGGATTCATGGCTTAGAATCTTTATATTATTGTTTTTCTTTAAAAAATAAATATTTTATGTATTTTTGAGTAATTTGAGTCATTAAATTCAAATTGGCCAAGTCATTGCCGATTTTGAGTCCGAGTCTGAGATGACCCTCGACCAATTCCAAGTGCGAGTCCGAGCTTTAAAACATCGGTACAATACTCTCAGATTTCCAATGCATATGCTATTTTATATGCACAGAATTGATTTTCATGACTGTTTACTACTACTTAAAGTTCTGAAACAGGCCTTAATTTTTGACCTAATATGCCCAGGTTTGTCCTCAAACCAGAAGTCATAAACTCTTAACAATTTCCAAAATTCCTGTATCTCTCAAAGGCTGAATTTGGTTTCATAAAGATCTATGATACTGCTACAGAACACTGTACAAAATTAACCCTCTACTGATAGCCTGCAAAATGGTAAGGAATGGCATAGACGGTGATCAAAATCAACTCAAGAAGAAGCAGCAGTAATAGTGCCCCTTTGTTTGCTTCACTTCAAACTGAGTCCTCTCTTTAATAAACCATCTCCATGAAAGTTTGTAGACATATGTTCTGAGCTAGGGCACTTTTCTTGCTGTCAAGTAATCAGACATAATTCTTTGTTTCAGATCTGATAGTAATTTTTCTGGACCCAGCACTGCTGATGATATTCCTTACTGCTATTTCTTTAGCTGTTTTATGGCTGTGTTTATGCCCAGAATGACAGTACAGCTTGTTGACTGCTGTTCTTCATCTACTGAACCAACCCAGAATACTCAGGTACTTTTAAGTTTGAGTTTAATACTCGTTCTTTTAGTCACAGGGCTGCTGCCACTCATACAGATGTGCCCAGAAAACTCAATAATGAGCCCATATTCGTCCTGAAATGACCCAGACTTGGAATGCTTGAGATTATTGGAGGGTGGACCATGCCCAAATGACCAGGAATGTGCCCAGAACTGATGATAAGGGTTCTATTGGAATCTGCCCTGCAATCTTTCTTCATAATTTCCTGAACATATCAGAACTGTAGTCTCATGAAAACCTAACTGAACACTATGCAAATAGATGGAAGAAAGACAATGCTTTCTCATTAATTAAACTACTCTCAAAGAATAATGTTGTGCACAAAATCTGCAGAGAATTGAATCTATGAACTATCTAAATACAATGAATGCCGAAAGCTCACTACATCAACAACTCACTACTAAAAATCAAGAAAACAATTTGAAAAACAAAACAAGCCAACTCATTGGTTTCTGTTGGTGATCAAAATATGGAGATAAAACTTTCTTTCTAGAAGGGTTTAAGGGTTTGGTTTGTTTCATGTTGTTGTGGTTAAAGATATTGACATTAGCAATGCAAATTTTTTTCAAAATGGAAACAAAATGATGTTTTCTGTGAGATTTTCAAGATTTTTTTTTTGAAAATTGGAAATGTGACCCTCTTCATTGCCCCCAACCCCCCCGGTTATTTCATAAGTATCTTATTAGCTTTAGACCAATGATACTAGTAAGCAGAAGATATTCCAACACTGTCATTTACCCCATTTTCTTTTTCTTTGTTATGAGATTTATCTTATACTTAATGCTTGGAATATCAGCTAAGATGCTAATTAGCACATCGTAGTTTCCTTTTTTCAAATTTAGAATTGAAGTAGTTTATTATGACTAATTAGTTTTCTTTTTCAACTTGGAATACTTAATATTCCTATTACAGAAGAAAGGAGGCATTATCTCTCACTCAACAAGGTCAAACAAAGAAAAAGGTATTGTTAAGGGTGCTTCTTTTAAAGTTATCCATTTTTTTTCTAAATATCTTTATGGCATAAATTCTATAAACATTTTCTTAATGATTTAGACCTCAAGTATGCAAAAATCTAAGTAACAGAGCCTACGCTGGCAAAGACATTGCTTGATTTTTCTCAAAATTGAAAATATTCTCTTTATTGTGCCTTCACTTACGATGTCCAGCCATGCTGTTACTTTTGATTATACTTACATCAAGCCCACTACATTTTATTGCTATCAAGGAGGCCATTATTATCATTGAAATAAGTAAAGCTATTAAAGAAAATTTCTGTTTTAGCACTATTCTTTCTTTTCTTCCCAAAGCTGGAAAACAATGCCCAATAACAACAAAAAAGCTCAAAAGGAACTCTTTTATTGAGAACACGAAAATAAAAGGAGATAGCAGATGGGGAGTACCTTGCATTCCCCAGAAGTAAAAACTGGAAGTACATTAATGTCCACAAATTGGCAATCTTGTCAATGGGTCTCGAAAGTACAAGTAGCATTGTCCCACCTCATATTGCTTGAGGCTATTTCATCATGATCCAGTGGTACATGGCATACATTTCTTGATGACACTGATGGGTTAGCCTATAGATGTAAGTGTTTATTATCGACGGACACACTTTCCCTGGCATTGCTAAGTTGCTAACCACTGCCTCAACAGTGGGTGTGCAATGTCTAGAGGAGAGTGGTTAGTCTAGATAAGATAAGATAATTTTATTAATTTCCAACAAATGACCGCAAAAGTAGCTCAATGGGACTGTGAGGTACCATGATGTCAATACAAAGTGGGAGCATTAAGGCGGCTTATGCCCCTAGAGCTTAGCAGGATTCCATTGGTTGATTATTGTTGTGCACCATTGATATTGTGATACATTTCAGCATTATGGTGATATGTTGGGACATGATTTATATGTGGAGGTGGTACAGATTTCCTACAAGATGAGTCCCTTGGCATTTTGGGTTCATTTTGTATGATGGTGACACACTTAAATGTTCTGTATCACTTAGTTGTGAACTGCCTAGCATATATATATATATATATATATATATTTTTTACATGGTCCTAAGTCCTAACATGATTTTGGATTGTATTTTCTATGGTTGAGCTTCCTACCAATGTTGCAAATATTGTGTCGGGGAATATATCGCCAAGGGTCTGGAAAGAAACTTATCGGAAATATCGAGGAAAATATCAGGAATTATCCAAAAATATTGACAAAAATAATCTTAGACCTGAAGAGTTATGAAAATATCAGACAAATCGGCAACACAAAAAACTCAGGAGAAATTGGAAATATCGATAGAAATCGGAGATATTTGTAACCTTGCTTCCTACTGTGAGCGCCCTAGGAGATATTAATATGTTTCACTTTATTATGACATGTACTATGACCCTTTGTGGAGTGCTTAACTTGGGCACATGTGGAGGATGATTACAATGTTTTTATTGTTGAGTTGACTCTCTTTTGACTTGATTATGGGCTTGCACATGGAGCATACTTGCTTGCTTGACTGGGTTTCACATGTAGAGATGTTCTTTGTCGTGGTTGGACCTTGATTAGGTGGAGTGCTCATCCTAGTGGCGGACAAGTTGAGGCACGTGGCATATTTTATTGATATTTTGTTTTAGTGGATGGGTAGTTTTCTTGCTTTATGGTGTTAGTTATTTACTTGCATATGGATTCACGATTTTATTTATGGTTTGACTCCTTACATTTGGGGATATAATTGTTGCCATCCTATTGGAGGAGTGGTTACACCTTGGATGTTAGATTTTTAATGATATAGCAATATAATTTTAATCTCCTTCAACTTTAATTACACAATCATGCACAGAAACACAAGAGACACAATAGTTTACCATGGGAAAACCCAAACTCGGGAAAAACCCAGCAATCCTTTCTTATTCAGAGCTTCAGTACAAAATACAAATACAACCAGATATAGAAGTGATCTTGAACAAGATAGATCACATAAAAGAAGATGCCAAATAAAGAACCGCAGAAATAGCAATCTTCAGTCTTCGACAACCCTTGAGAGAATTTCTCCTTGCTTGAGCGAACTTGCTTGAGTAGTGCAAATGAGGAGGGCGTCATCTCTATTTATACTTGATTTTTGGTTGACTTTTCCAATCGGGGCCGACTTGTCTTCTTCAACTGGGCCGACTTAGCTAGTGAGGATACCTCACGTAGCTACTAACATCAACATTGGAGACCACGACATGTATTATTTTATGCTTATCTTGATGGGATGTGCCACTTTGAGGGTCCACATATGCCACTTGGGAGTTATTTTACTTGTCTTTTCATGCTATCCCTTTCATCTTCAATGGGATGTCCATCTTGGAGAGCTTACCCACCGCTTGGAGTAATTCACTGGCATATTTTTGGAGAATTTAGTTGGTGGAGCAACTTGCATTGAGGAGATGTAGGAGGACGTTCAAGTAGTTTGTGAAGATTCATCCCACCTTATTGAGCTTTCATGTAGTGAGATTTTTATATGTGGCATGGACACTAGTATTTTATCATTTGTTTGACACTTTGACCTGTCCACTAAGTTAGTCAAGTAACTATTGCTAGTTTATGCATTTCTAGAGTACATTTAGGGTTTTTGCTTAGATATTACTATTTTATGTTGGCGGTTTTGAGCCTAAAACATATAAAAGCAGGTCTCCTCCATTTGTAAATTGTAATGGTTGTTGGAAGTTTGAGTATTGAACTATTAGAACTCTTGCTTAGTATTTTTCATTGAAGCTATTGGATGGATGAATAAAGCACTTTTATGGACGAGGAAGTCTTCCATGCATTAATACTATCTCAATACTATCTTATGTTGCTGAAATCTTCTTGGCTTATGGTTATTAAACATTGAATTGGCAAGAATACCCCTTTCTCTGTTGTATTTATCATTGGGTTTTTCTCTATAGATGCATGTTTCTCTATGCTTGGTTGTGTGCACTTGTAACATCATTGATAAGTATAACCCTCATAACCATTGGAGTTCATTTACACTAGTGATCTCCCTTGATAGATTTCTGAAATTTGGGAGAGCAAGGATAGGGTTAATTAAGCTTGTACTTTGCAGCCATATTTTCCCTCTTCTCATCAATAGGATAGCTTCCCATAAGCATTGTTTGACCTGATATACCCGATGCATTATATCAGGCACTAGAATCTTCACCAGCTCAATAAATCAGGAAATTAGATTTATCCGACTTACAATTCCATGCTACAAATCTGCAATATCATACTTAAGAAATAATAGGATACAGATTAATGACAAGTCCATAATCCCTTCATCCATCTACATACATATTCCTAATGTATTTTCAGTCAGGAAACAAGCAAGAATTATTATTATTATTTTTTCCCTGAATGCTTATTGCTGTAAATTTTTTCCCTGAATTCTTTAAATGTGTTATTAGCCTCTTTAAAGTTTAAACGACTAGAAAACTCATAAAATTTCAGATTTCAAGCCTAGAATTTTCAATGATCATTTCCATCATATAAAACCTCTAAAATATACAAAAATGAAATCTACTTGGGGCCATTTTAGTTCTGTTTTTTCTGCAGTAAATCAGCTAGCTTAGAATAGAAATAATAGTGAATTTCAAGCCTAGGAAAATAATATTAAATCAGAAAATTATCTAGGCAAAAATTTGGGAAAATTGTAATAATTTTATCTTTTGATTTATGTGATTTTCTCCCTTAAACAAAATTAAAATTAAAAAGAAAAATATTTTTTGTTTTTTTGGTTGTGGAGTTAGAGATCTTTAGACTAGTTCCTTCAAACCCTTGAGCAAATGAAGTCCTAGGATGTCCTTGAAAACCTTGGGTGTATGTGGTTGATTGGAACCTATGCAAGAGCTTGCCAAATTCCTATCCCAAACAATTCTAGGCTACTTGCAAATTTTACCAAGGGTAGCATCTAAGCTTACACCTTCAACCTATCTATCTAGCTCATCCTTAGCCTATGCAAGATGATGGGTAGCCCTCCTACGGATGCCCATTATCTCAATCAACCTACAAAACTAAAGTATGTTAAACCAATGGAGTAATCACAACCCATCTTATGGACTAGATAAATAAGTTCTTTAAATGCCAAAATAAACAATCTTACCTCAAATTAGAGTGCCACCAAGTTGAAATTCATGTGAAGAAAACCCCAAGAGAACGAGAACAAAGAGTGCAAAGATTACAGTATTATTCTCCAATCACAACAGCAAGATACAATGAGGAACAACAAGATACACTGAGGAGTAAAAAATAAGCTCAACAACTAACTAAATCCCTAAGAGAGGGGGGTGCACCACCCAGTGTTATCAGACTCGTGTGAGACTTGTCGAGGCTGTCGAGTTTGGCTGAGTCACATGCCAGCTAAGACTTGGCCCGTAGACTTGAGAATTGCCCAAACTTATCCAAACTTGCCTGGTCGCTCAGATTTCCTTAGACTCAACTCACCAAGTGTGGCCTCTGTCTTGTCCACACGTGTGGGTTGACTTTGACCCACGGATTTCACTTTGGAAGGGAATTTTTGGAGGGAAATGGAGGTCATTCAGTCTTAGAACCTTTTTCTTCTCCAAATTTAGCATGTGGGGCAGGTCTAGAAGCTAATTTGACTCTCCTTACATGCCTAACTTGATCTCCTGTGCATTTTGAAAGGGACCCAAGGTCGCTTTGGTTTCCATATTTAGTGTTTGTGTGGATTTAGCTTAGCAAAAGTCCTAGTTCGGCCTTATCCTTTTTCTGTGCTGATATTCTTAAAACTATTTCCTTCACCTTTATTAGCATGAGAGCTATTGTTAACACCTGCCTTTAAGGGGAATTGGTAGTATGAATGTTTGGGTTCGTATTTTGGTAGAGAAGGTATGTACATGACAGGGATTAACAGATATATGGATGATGACAACATCATTTCAGGATTTACAAATATGGAAATAATGTTTAAAATAACAGAGATCAGTGCATTAGATACAGGAAGAGCAGCGGGTTTCTACACAGGAACAATGCTGTGCATATTTGACAGTATTTGTAGCAGCAATGTGATGTGGAGGTTGCTTTCAAGCGAAATTATTTATGACAGGAGCCATGATAGTCACAAGTTGCAATGGATCATAATCAATGAAGTTATTTACTTTGTTTAACACTAGGGTTCTGGAAAAGGAATCCATTTTCCTCTTTGGATTATTGTAGACTTGTCACAAAACTTTGGTATTAGTAGGAAAAGTCCCCGTGGAGTCTGGACACTCAAATTGACACAGATTGCTCATACTTTCGACATGTGCATGCCGCTGGAAATTTTGAACTATGATGAGAAATAAGTGACAGATGTCTAAGCTTCACCAATTGTGACAAGGTTTGGATTAGAAATGTCATTAATATATTTTTTGTGCATAAAATTTACTATATTTTGATTTTTTTTCTCTTTGTTGAGTCTTATCTGAGTCGTTGAGTCGGCTGAGTCCCAAGTCAGTCAAGTCTTTGCCAAGTTTGAGCCTGACAACATTGGCACCACCTATCATGGTCAAAAATACATGGAAATGGTACAATACAATGAATACATCCTCAAAGGGAGGGACGCTCCTCTAGAATCGTCCAAGAATTAACCATGCATATCCAACAAGGCCCAAAACCTAGGGTGCTCTCCTAAAAAAGATGAATGCTCTTCATGAAAGGGTCCAAAATGGTGTGCGACAAAATTATAGTGCGACACTTTAAATGGCAGTTCTGGATTTTCCAACTTTCTCAATATTTATCAGATAACCTATTCATGGTCAAAGATACATGGAAATGGTACAGTCCATCCTCAAAGGGAGGGATGCTCCTCTAGAATGGTCCAAGAATTGACCATGCATATCCAACAAGGCCCAAAACCTAGTGTGCTCTCCTAAAAAAGATGAACGCTCTTCATGAAAGGGTCCAAAACAGTGTGTGCGACACTTTAAATGGCAGTTCTGGATTTTCCCACTTTCTCAATATTTATCGGATTTTCTATTATAGCCACTTTTCAAAAATCCGATTGCCATTCTACATTTAATTGTGTTGGGATGGCACAATTCTGGGCACTCTGCTAAAAGATAATTGCCCCTGAAGTTAGGACACCCTTCCAAAACGTCCCATAAAATATGGCCTCCACATGTGTGCCAACGGTAGGGCTCCATAGGAAAGTGCTTAATAATCACAAAACATACCATATTAAGTCATAGTGTATTTGTAAATAAAATAATTCTAGTGAATAAAATTTACCCATCATTAAAACTTAGGAATTATTAATCTAATATGACAATAATACACAAGATATACATTACAAATACATCTTTTTTAACAACTCAATGATTTATAAATTTTGCCCCATTTAGTCTAACATTACTGTAATGCTTAGAACCCTTTTACATGTTAGAGTCTTAAATCAATATGCGCAGCTTAGCGACTTAAGTCAAGGGAGGGTACATGAAGTGAATTACATACATAGGGAAGAAGGGGGCCTTTGTGAAATAACCATCATAGTAACATAAGTGTGTTGGTCTATCCTTAACTTTCAAGAATTATGATTTTTTAGATGTTTCTTCCACTTGTGTGCCTAGGGAAGTGTTGCAATGTATGGGTCATCTATCCTTGTGCCTTCATATTGTGATCCCATTATTTTATTTTTCCTTTGATATTTCATTCATTTACACTTCATTTAACCTATTGGCTTAGTCCCTTTTGCTTTAGATTTCAAAGGTATTTCATTCATTTGCAGTTCATTTAGCCCTTTCATTGGCTTAGTCCCTTTTGCTTTAGATTTTACTTTGATAACTTGGGGCAAGGGGACTTGCCTTTCTCAAGGGAAGTATCTCCCATAATTTTCCATCTTCTTTTTACATTTAATTTATCAACAAATCCCTTTTTTGAAGAGTACAAGAGTCTTTTAGCTTTATTTGAGGCATTCATACATTGGAATCGTAATGAGCCCATATGTTATTATTAATGATAGATCATTCACAAAGGGGAAAGTGAAGGGGATGGGTGAATTGGTTAGCGAAATAAACAATGGCTAGGTAAACTGTGTAAAATGGATGAAATGACCTGACTTAGTTCACCAAGGTGCAAATCAACCTTCGCACCAATGTTAGAGTTTGTAGCTCGGACATGTACTTCTACATTGGCTTGGTATCTAGCATGTAGAAGTGTCCGAGACAAGGAACTCTCTACATTGGCTTGGTATCTAGCATGTAGAAGTGTGCGAGACAAGGAAATCTCTAGACAAACTTTGTAAAAGTGACCTTTATAATACTTTTTGTAAAAGGTCAATTAGCCCATGGTATTAGAGGGCCCATGGTATTGATCCCATGGTCTTTGCATAAAGTGAATGTTATAAAAGAGTCTATGGAGAGTTGTAGAAATGAAACCATTGTCAGTGTGTGAGATCATTTGATAGTGAGTGATTAGATCTAAGGGATGGATTCTCTTAGAGGCTTAGGATAGAGGGATTCTCTCAAGCTGAGATTATCTGAGAGTGTGATTAGTGAGTGATCAGATCTAAGAGGGATTCTCTTAGAGGCTTTGGAGAGAGTGATTATTTCAAGTTGGGTTTGTCTTTACTGTTGAGGGTTTGGGTAGAGTTTACGGTGGGTGAGTCAAGAGTCCAAGTGTAGAGTGGATTTAGGGACATCCTGGACCTAGGAATCTACAGGGGGTAAGTTAAGGTTGTATTGACTTAGATTTGGTGTGTTATATCTAGGAACCCGAAAATGTAAGTGTTGTTACAAATTTGCAATAAAAAGACAAACTGTTTGCTTGTTTTCCCCAGGGATTGAGTTTTCCACTGTAAAATATCTTGTGCAAATCAGTGTATTGCTATTTTTGATTCAGTTTTATGTGTTAAATTAAGACTGGGTATAAAAACCAATGATTAAATATCAATTAGATTTGGTGTATGAAAAATTAACATGGTATTAGAGTAGGGACTTTGAAAATAACCACAGTGAAATAACACAAGTTTACTGTAGGATTCTCGTGAAGTTTAGTGTAGGTTTGCAGATTAGCAGATAAGTGTTTCGTATGGAACCCTCATGGTCCACATATCTAGTTTTTTGTGGGCCATGAGGGTTCCATACAGTTTCGTATGTACGACCGTACAAAAGGATAATCCTAAGCGTTGGCTAGGCGTAGGTCTTATTTGACAACGCCTAGGTCTCAGGAATCACGTGGAGGTGATTTGGTGACATTTGGCCGACTTACGAAGCTTTTTTTCGTAAGATTGGGTTACAGGTTCTACAAGGATTGCAGAGAGTTCTTTCTTCTAAATGGCATCCAGTATTAGGTATGAGGATAGATTGGAGGGGCTCTCCAACTACCTGTAGTGGAAAGTGAGAATAGCAGCTGTTCTCAAGGAGAACAAGCTGTGGAATTTCGTGAATACCACAATGCTAGTGCCTATGTCAGATCCCATTGACCTAGACCTCCATGAGGTGAAAGAATCCAGGGTGCAGAGGATTATTCTCGATGGGGTAAAAGACCATCTGATACCACATTTGGTTGAGAAGAAGACAACCAAGGATATGTTTGATGCACTAGTTACCAAAGTTGCAACTAGAACTGGAAGATGGTGTTAAGGAACAAGCTTCACAACACGAGGATGGCCAAAGGAGAGAGTGTGACCTCCTATCTCACAAGGGTCACACAAGTGAGGGATGAGATGGCAGCTATTGGAGAGATTGTTCCAGAGTCATAGTTGGTGTGTATAGCCCTGAGAGGCTTCACCAAGCAGTGGGACGTGTTTGTGAAGTGCGCTGTGGGTCGAGAGAACTTTCCCTCTTGGGAGAGACTGTGGGATGAATTTACTCAGGAGGAGACCTTGGAGGGGTCTTATAGTACAGATTAGGAGAAGGAAGATGAAGAGGAAGAGAACTTTGCCCTAGCATCCAAGAGCAAGGGAACGTCAAAGAAGGGCTCTATTGCAAAAGACATCTTTGAGGGCAGCTAGAGAAAGCAAGACTCCGGCAGGGTGAAGTGCTTTGCATGCCACCATCTAGGACATTATTCTAGCCAATGCCTTAACAAGAAGAAGGGAAAGCATAAGAAGCATGTGGTTGCTACAATTGAGATGGATGAGCTTGCAACTAGGTTCAAGGATGAGTTTTCACTCATTGCATGTCTCTCTATCTTAATGGCCATTGATATGTGGTACATTGATAGCAGTGCTTCATGTCACATGATTGGAGTACGAGACTATTTCACTAGTCTAGAGGAGCACAACTCAGACTTCCACATTGAACTTGTTGACAACGCCAAGTACAATCCAACAGGCACAAGGACTGTGAAGTTTCAGAGGGAGTCCGAGAAGCTATTACTGGTGGAGGACATGATGTAAGTTCCAGTGATGAGTGTTAGTTTGCTCTCAGTATCAACCTTGGAGGACGTGGGCTATGTTGTGTTGTTCCAAGATGGACATGTCTTCATACTTTCGAAGGGAGCAGGTACTCAGGATGCAACTGTGAGGCTTGCATTAGGGAGGGTGCATTGTACAGGTTGTCGGTACATTATGTAGTAAAGTCCAAGGGGAGCTTGGAGCATGGATCAGTGTCAGTGACAGAGGGATAGCGTGAGGCTTCTCTCAGCAGGCATGCTTGGTAGATGACACTGATGGATGAGGAGAACAAATTTCCAGATCAGAGTCCAGCACAGGTAGCAAGAGGATCTTCCAGTTCAGAGGGAGCAGCTACAACAACATAGGATGTGATTTATCCTGGAGGAGGTTCTTTCAAAAGTACCTTCCTCGCTAAGAGGGAGTGTTAGGGTTTGTAGCTCAGACAGGTACTTCTACATTGGCTAGGTGTCTAGCATGTAGAAGTGGTAGAGACAAGGAACTCTCTAGATAGACCTTGTAAAAGTGACCTTTATAATACTTCATGTAAAAGGTTAATTAGCCCATGGTATTGAGCCCATGGTATTTGCATAAAGTGAATGCTATAAAAGAGTCTATGGAGAGTTGTAGAAATGAAACCATTGTAAGTGTGTGTGAGATCATTGATAGTGAGTGATTAGATCTTGGAAATTCGAATTTGGAGATGTCTCCTTGAATTAGTGGTAGGTACAACTCCCCTTGGGCTCACTCTACCCTCATGTGCCTTCCCTGGGCTATATTTAGCAGATGGCTTGTCATAAATTGTCATAGAATCTGTCATAGTTGTCATAGATTGTCATAGATTTGCTATTTTTAGCCTGGGGAGTTACAACCCATGATATACCTCCATGATAACTTGTAAGATTCCTTCCACCTTGGATGGGAGTTATACCTCATGGGGGACCCGCTTACCCTCTAAGGCGCCTTCCTTGGCCATATTCTCTCAAAATAATAATAAAATAGATTTTTAGGAGAGAATGATTCCTTACTTCAGAAATTTTCCTTGGACCTTGGTTTTGCCCTAATGCCTCATGTCCCAAAATCATCACTTTAAAATTCTTTTTTAATTTTTCCAAGTGACTTTAGAGCATTGAATTCCTTAGTCCATGGAGTGGTCATAGTAAAATTCAGGGGATAGGACTTCGAATGGCAACATTGTACTATTAGTGATTGTAGTCTATCAAGTTCGAGGACTTTGGCTAGAGGTGTGCAAGATGGTGGAATTTATGGGTTGCTCATTGATCTTGTGACACTTGTGCATAACAATGGGACACTGGGTGAGCCTTCTAGTTTTAAGAAGGCAATATTAGCGCATGTTTGGTAGGATGCCATTGAGATTGTTTCAAAAAGTAATATGGATTCAATGATTGATTTAAAGCTTGTAGTTGATGGGAGTGTTATAGAGAAACATGATAGGGTTGTTTGATTCTCCTAGAAATAGGGAGTCGACCTCGATTAGACTCTTGGTCCAATTATTAAAGGATTCTCTTGGAAAGGATCTTACCTCTTTGAGGGTTTTGCTTCAATTGACAAAGGTTTTGAGTTGCATGGGTGAGATACCCATGCTTACAATTTGTTTAATGTGTGCGTTATTGTTTGCACTATGAGCTTAAGTTTGGTATTTTAAGTTGGATGAGATTTTTGCAATCTTTTATCTTTGTGTATTTGAGAGATATAATCCACTCATCTTTCTATTGTATGGAGATGTGATAATGTTTGTAGGATGCCTTGTACAATTCATGATTTGGTGTTTGAAGATTTTGGCTTAAGATGTTGACTTGAGGGATGATGGAGTTTGGTAGGTTGCTGATAATCTAGGGTTATGTTTTTTCAAATTCACAAGTGCTTACTATTCTTTGGAAGTTCGAGATGTCGTAGTATCTTGTTTTGGTGGATATAGGGAGACTTCTATATCTTACATGATCTACCTTCTTTCTTTGTGGAAGACCATGGTGAGCCAAGATGTGAAGTTTGGTGAGCTCCTCTAGTTCACAAGTATCTCCTTTAGTGGTTGAAGGAAGTGAGGAGGTAGATTTTCCAAAGGTTGATTCAAAGGTTAGGGCAGAATTAGATCCAGGGGTGAATGAGGTGAGATTGGGATGGATATGCATTCATCCTCTACTATAGCACGGAGAAAGGCGAGATGGCTTACTTAGACATTACATATGCTAACCATATTGCACTGGCTACATACATTTGTGAGACTTCTAGTTGTCCCGAGGAGGTGAGGTGTGATGCCTTGATGGATGAGTGTAATGTTTGGGGGATAGTTTCTTTCCAAGAGTGAGTGGTTGATTATGAGATTATAGTAGGTTTAGATTTGTAGATGGTAGGTTTGATTGAGGTGCATAGGGACCAAACTAGTGGTGGTGAAAACATTTTCCTCATAGAGAGGGAGTGTTAGGTTGTTATCTTTTGAAGTTACTTTGAAAGTGTTTACATCGTGCTTGAGGATGCTTCATGTGATGTGGGGTGCATGTTGTGCTGATTACCCTTGATTGTTTGGTGATCGATATGCACATTCTAGATAGCTTACTCTTGGATTGCTTGCCCTGACTAGATGCTTGTGTGGCACACTTCCTTAGTGCATTAGAGACCTATGTGTCTTAGTGGCTTTATTGATGGGGATCACACTAGGAGGTTGTTTTCTTGCTTGGGAAGAACACTTATCTTGGATGAGGAACTTTGGGCATTTTGGAGAAGCGTGTTGAGCTCCAAATGGTATGCGGACATTTGGTTGCTTGCATAGATTGTACTTGACTTGACGACCTTTGCATTGAGAAGTGTTCATTCAGGTGTGGTGGACCTATAGATATACATGGTGTATGAGGGAACTTTGGAGCATTGTGGGCCTTAGGAGGAGGAGCGTTAGACTCATCTCATGGAGTGTTTAGCTTTGGATCTGAGCTTTTGGGATGTATTCACCTTGGAGCTTGACATGTGTCACTTGGAGTGGGAGCAGTCCAAATGTGGTCCTATCTTGTGTAGAGTTAGGTTGCTTGTAGTGGACTAGATCTACTTTGTATTGTTGGCCACCACCTTTCATATAAATAAATGAAGGATAGAGTCTTTTCATCACTTGTAGTTGTTCATTTATGTTATCAAAGACTTGTGTTAAAGATGTGAGAGTTAAGGCAAACTTGTTTTTCTTGTACTATTGTTCACGTATATTTGTTCACTTTGTTTTGAGCAATAGGGTTCTTGAAAATTCAAGGGAAAGCTAGAGTTAGGGTTTCACTCTAAGGAGTCAAGGAAGACTAGGGTTTGGGATAAACCCTAGAGAAGCAAGGGTATCATTTTATCTTGTAGCTCAGAGAAGACTAGGAATTTTTGGTATTTGGAGACCCATAATACTACACGCTGTGTTTGTTGTTAAGGAGGAGATGTCCTTGTACACTTGTGGGATGTGAGTATATGTGCCAAGGAGGACTTGCTGGTGTTGATGCTACCTTGGTGAAGATCTTTGGTTGGAGTAACCAGTTTTGATTAAAGTGATTACTAGATAGGAGCAGTTGGTGGCTAGGGTTTTCTTATGGTTTTCCTAACTAGGGTTTGAAGAGTTTGACTTGTATCAGCTTGTAATAAGCTGCCGCTATGTATATGCACTTCATCCTTTATATATATATATGAAGTGATCCAGCTGTCACTTCATCCTTTATATATATATATGAAGTGATCCAGCTGTCCAATTTTTTTGTACTAGCAGATTTGAATCTAAGCTGATGGTATATTAATAATTGGGTAGATTATAGTGCTGGTTGTTCATGCTGACTTGACATAACATAGAGTTGAATTGGTTAAGTGATTCAACACATCTTGAAGATCAGAGGGCATAATTACTGCTGTTATAATTTGCTGTAATAAAGACATTTCAGATCTGTTATATGTTTGGAAAGTGTCCCCTTTAAGGGCTGTAGCTTTGTGGTAATGAAATACATTTCAATGTTTTTTTTTACCATAGCTAATTTGTAAGGCTCTCACTTGTGTATTACGTGCGTTGTTCTCAACATAATGGCCTTCGTGAGTGCTGCATAAATGAGTACTTCAAGCCTGATAGTATGTTCCAAATGTTATGTCAGAGTAGGTATGAACTGGTTTGTGTTCCTTATATTTATGTGTAAGCTTTTCACACCTTATGAACTATAGAAACATTTTGTGCATGTCTTTAGGTGATAAGTGTTTTGAAACATGGTAGCTTTGACAACTTACCATCTTACTATTTCGTTGGGAAAAATAATGTCAAGTTGGTCATCCTCATGATCAATGCCGAGATAAATTGATAGAACTGAAGCTGAATGTTTGCAATGGATTTATGTTTGACTGTAACATGGATTCCGCTTTGACATGGTCTAAAAATTTGAGATTCTCGTCTGTTTGTATTTTATGATTGTAAGTAAGCTATAATCTGATGAATGCAGATTTTTGTAAAGAAAAAATAATGTTTACTTATAAAAGACTAATATGGCATCTCCACATTGCTGTTTCCATGAGCGGAAACATAAATGCGATTTTCTGTTGATGCACAGGTTACTAGCTTGATTGTTTTGGATGAAGAAGATCACGAGCAACCAAAAGAACAACAAACTCATAGAATGTCTAAAAGATGGTAAATCTTGGATAGTGCATTTTAGTTTATATGTGATCACTATCCTTAGATTCCTGGAGTTACTAATGTGTATGGAATCTACTATAGATTGAAATGGTATGAACTGAGCATATACATATTTATGCTTTACTCTTTTTATCATAAGTGCAAAAAAGTTCTCGAGTTTAGCCTGTGTTTCTGGATAAAGGATTTTAAAGTTTACTGTTCTGCATGGTATAAGTTCTGACACACACACACACATGTATGTATATGCTTTATTGTTTAATCTAAAACGGTAAAAAATTATCTGTTTGATTTTTGTGGTGTTTCAGGACAAAGAATATATTGAAGGATTTGAAAGTTTACTATCCTGCAAGGTATATGTTCTGGCATGGATCCTTCAAAAGATAATCTGGCCTAATTTGCAACACTTTTTCAAATGGCTTTCAGTTGGTATGATTTAAATTTTTTAAGTTAGTGGCTCTATTTAGTTAACTTCTTTTGCTGAATTGCATCTGTAATTTATAGGGATGATCCAGAATCTGTTGAAATTTGCTATTTTGATATGGAATGCCTAGCTCCTTTCTCGTATTTGTCTTCACCAATCATGAATTTCTACATCCGGTAAGAAAAATATTTATTCCACTTATTTATATTCTATTGTTCTTGTCAATATGAGCATCTTTGATTCCAATAATGTCATATTAGAAGACCATATTGAGAGGAGAAAACTACTGGAGTGAAGAAAATGCATATATCGGAATTGATTTTATTAGTGGGAGAAACCGAGACTATAAAGTTGCACCTTATTGCAGGTTGTTCTTATTGTTAGTTCTGCCATAAATATGATAATTTTTTTTATAACAGCTTCTGTTGCACACCATCTGCTGTAGGTGACCTTCTTATCAGAGGCAATGTGGCTATGACAAGTGGGTGACCAATATAATCCTTTTAATAGTCTGCTCAATATCAGTTAGGGCTGTGTCCTGGTTTGGGTCCAGGGTGAGAAATTCCCAACTCACTTAGTTTTAACTTTTAGGGCTAGTGAAGATGATCTGGCTTGAGGAGATGTAGCCAAAATAATACTCTCTGTGGGGTGTCTTCAATTCTCGTTTTTGTTACAATCTTGGGTTTGCCCAATTGTATCTTGGGGAAGAATAACTAATGTGAATGAAGTGAATTGCTATCCATCAGTCTTTGACATATTGTTCCAAATATTATTTGCAGGGTAGTTTCTGAGTCATTGTATTGATTTTTCATTGGTGGGCTTCTTCTACATTCTTGCTTGTCTTGTCAAAGCAACTTGAATTGTTGCAAAGCTGAGAACAATTAGAACATAAGATAATTATATTAATGTCCAAACAAATTACCACAAAAGTAGGTCAATGGGACTGTGTGGTGCTATGATGTCGATACAGTGGGAGCGCTAAGATGGCTCCTATAAAAGCAAAAAGCATGACTCTAACCTAAAAACCAAGTCAAAATGTGCTAGCTCCTCAGATGGGGAGCCGATCCAAAAGAGAGATAGACAAAGAGATCCGATCCAGAAGAAAAATGAGTGGATGTGAAAGTTGTGAGACAAAAATGGTGAATCTGTCATGGAGTGCTGGAAGCATCTCTGCTACCATCTGAGGCCAATTGGACGAATCCTAGAAGAGTACATTTGTCTAGAAGAAGTGGAAGAGGAGCTGCACTGGGTAGTACGTCGCTGTCTGGAGTGGGGAGCTTGTTGTGGTGACCTGGGTGGAGCAGTCTGGCAATTGGGATAGGGTTGAGATTGGCCACGTCATAGGTGTTGGGTGGAAGCAGAGGTGGTCACTCATGTCCTAACTGAGCTGCGGTCCTGTTGTGCCACACTTTGTGGAGCACCCCTACAAACCTATTTTTGCAAAATTCAACAACTTATGATAACATAAAGATCATGATCACTACAATGCACGCACTCCAACACAATTTCTTTTTCTTGCTCCTCTCCTCGCTTTCTTTTGTTCGTGATTTTTGTTTTGTTGACCTCCAGAGCCCTTAGTTGAGTTTTTGGTTCTACAATCTCTTCCTTCAAATTGTCGTCAAACTTCGGAGAATCTGATTGGGATTGCTGTACTTTCTCATAAGAAACATATCTACTAATAATAATTTGTGTTATTAGGATCACACAAGTTATAGGCATTTGATTGAGTGTTGTTTCCAATAAAGATGCATTTTTTTTCATTTCCTGTCAAGCTTTTGTCTTGTATTATCAAAACATGAGAATATGTAGTGCAAGCAAAATCTTTGGAATTTTTACTTGTGGTTGTATGGACCAATATTAAGCCTCTTATATTTTTTGACTTGTGGTTGTATGGGCCAAGCTTACTTTGGAGTAATGCTGCTTATATTTTTTGTGGGATTTTGGAGAGATTATGATTTGCATTATTTTTGCCAATAATTGGTTTTCTGAATACTGGCCTTTCAATGTACAATGAACCATGGGGAGGTCCTAGCACTTCCTAATCTCTCAAAGTTCCCATGAAAACCATTTCACCACTTGCTTCTAAGCTTCTCAAATGCACATAAATGAAAGCCCACTTTTTTTAATCTTTAAGAGGAGAGTTTCAATGTTGTCACAAAGAAAATTGTCCTCGGATACGGTCATTATCGGCGGAATGAAGAATCCTGTCAGTAACAAGGATTCTGAATGAGGCATCAACTTCAAGGCTCCTAATTGCCCACTTAGCTGCCAATTTTTTTTCTAGAGTGAGAATATCAATAACTACTTGACCAACCTCCTCCTATTTTGGCATGGTGCAGAAGTGCCAAAGGACTATTGGTAGTCCCTTCTGTCCTCCATACTTAACCCACAAACAAGCCTCAATATGTTATCCAATTTTATGCATCGAGACATGAACACCCCTCTTAAATCTTATAAATAATGGCTAACTTACCAACAAATTGACAATCATTATGATACCATTTTTGTGCATTTGATTGTGGTTTTCCCAAGGACCATTCCCACATCATTGAAGGAGAGAGGTCATCGCCATCTATTTCACTAGGCCTCATTGTCTTCCAACGTTGGGAAATCCAGTGAGGTGGTGCCTCATCAATTCCATTTAGCCATAGCTCAAACTTGTGATCATTTACAAGTTACAATTGCACTCAAGACTACACAAGAGTTGTTTAGTTAACCCATAGTCCCATTCATTGTTACAGGTTCTAGGCATAAGAAAAATATAGAATTTTAATGAAAATGGATATTTAGAACCTCTTGTCTTCACGGATTTGTATTCGTTAAATCCTCCCTTGCATTTGTGTGCTTCTAAAAGATATACAAGTGCATTAGTATCCAGAACATACAATTACAAAGCAAAAGGGTACCCTTAATGGATCTAAGGAGTTGGATGTGGTTTGTTAGAGTGCCATTAACTGCACCAAAAGCATAAGCATCTGAGGAAAAGGTACACAGCATGCCTATGAATCTAGACCAGATACCAAGCCACTGTAACATATCCAAAATGAAACTCTACTAAACTCTATGATAAGCATTGTCAAAATCAAGGTTCAAAACGAGAATTTTGTTTGCTGTCTCCAGCACACACGATGCATTCATCAGATTTAATGATTGTTTCTAATATAAATCTTCCATGCATGAAACCGGTGTGTTTGTCTCATAATTTGTGATGTCATTCTCTAGATTCTCTAGGTGAAGGGCTTAGTTATCATTTAGGAATCTAGTGTTGATGTTTGTAGCACCAGAGAGGGACTTCCATGTGGTTATATGTGTAACAGGTGGAAGCTGTCACTAATAGCCCTCAGACTTAAGGAGATTCATTTTAATTAAGTGGATTATTAAAGTGAATGCCTTTTTAGATTAATTGAGAGATTAATTATGGTGGCTAAATTTTAGGCACTAATGACTAAGTTAATTAAGTGAATCTTAGCCATTGATCTCAAGTAATTGAGATCTATTCTCAATGGAGATAGGGTTTTGGTTCATCTCAAGACTATAAAAGGCAGACTAAGCGAGAGGAGATACACACTCAGAGTGAGATAGGGAGATCTAATTGTATTGGTTGGAGAAGGACTTTCATCGAAGAGTGTAGGGGGGTTCGAGGAAAGGAGCAAGGGCAAGCCAAGGAGTAGTAGCTAAGTGTGATAGGTAGGCTATTTTGCTGTATTGTATTATTCCTTAGTTGGGCCGTTCTCCTAGGACAGGAGACCAAATTTTATCCTAATAAAATCATTGAATGCTTGTTTTGCCCCATTGGGGTTTTTATGGTAAACACTTGTGTCAATGTGATTGATTTCTTATTTTATTTCCACAAAATTATTGGTTAAGGATATCAGTGTATTTCTGTTTATAATTTTAGTAGTAAGTTATAACAACTATTTCTAGGTATAAAAATTGTTGAAAACATAAATCAAATTTGGTATTGAGAAATTAACATGGTATCAGAGCGAAGTTAAACACTGAAAAGGCGAAATCGATTTGGAAAGAGTTTACGGTAAATTAAAAAAAAGGACATACGACCGCCGTTCAGACGTACGTGCTGCAGGACAACCACACGTGAGCAGCAGAGGAGTCAGCTGTGGGATAATTTCCCAGCAGTTCGCCAATAGCAGAGTAGTGGCAGTCACCAGTTGAGAGGAGCACCAACAGGAAAGGAGGAGGTAGCCTGGAGGATGTGCCGAAGCTTAGTAGGTAGCAGGAGGTGGAGAGGAGCTGCAGATGTGGAGCTACGGGTGAATGGGTCGAAGCTGTGCGAGCCGGGAACAACAGCCGCAAGTTGCATGCCTACTGGGGCAAAGTAGGTGGTGGTGGGCGGAGGCAACGATGGGAGGATCCGCAAGTGCAACCAACAACAAGCACCATTCGTGTAGTCAATAGAGAGACGTACGAGTAGCAACCAGAGCCACCATAGAGTTGAGTGCAGGGAAGAGGTGCAACCCCCAGCCTCAATCGCAGAGATTGGGTGACGACACGAGCATCAGGAGAAGGTGATATGTGGGAAAAACAGGCAATGTGGAGGGGGTGAAGGAGCTGGGAGGTGGAGGGAGATGACAATAGAGGAAGGTTCAAGCAAGACGAACGAGTGACTAGTCGACAGCTAGAGATGCCAAGGTGTCAATAGTAGAGCCGCCACAGTAGATCTGGGTGCGTGCCAATTATCGAAAAGAGGATTTTCCAGCATCGTGGGTACAATCACCAGGAAACAACCGACAACAGAGATGTCGAATAGTTGAGCTGTCTCCAGGTAGTTGCAGACAGGTCAGGCGAGTTGTGGGCAGGCCAAACAGAGCCATCGAGCAACCTAGAAAAATAGTTGGCCAGTCACCAGAAAGCTCGAGCAGCCCCAAATAGATTCTGGGTAGCAGCAGAAGGCTGCGGGCAGCCTCGGGTAGAAGGTTTGGGCAACGTGCAAAAATTCGGGCAGCGGTTAGAAATCCAGGCAACAATTCAACAGTTTTGATTTTTTATTTGGTGATGGCCACAACTGGTTTGAGGTTTGCCACAATTAGTTTGAGGTTTGATGTCTGGTTGGAGGGTGCATTCAACTGTAGTCCTTGGAAGGCGAGGGTCACATTGGTTCTCATGGAGGTTGGGTTGTGGGATTTTGCTAACACAAGGTGACCCCACTAATAGATCCAAAGGACTTGTCCGATCATATTTTGAAGGATGTGAATGCGAGGAGGATCATCTTAGATGTGGTGAAGGACATTTGATCCCTCACATATCTCAGAAGAAGTCAACTAGGGAAATGTGGGAGGCTATGATGAAGTTATATTAGGATGACAACCATAATAGGCCAATGGTGCCAAGGGAGGAACTTAGGAGCACCAGGATGCCCAGATCAAATATAGTAGCTTCTTATCTTACCAAGATCATATAGGTTTGTGATAAGTTGGCAGGAACTGGGGGGACAATGGAAGATCCAAAGTTGGTAAGGATAGCTTTGAATGGCTTCACCAAGCCATGTGCGCCCTTTGTCAAAGTGATTGTTGCACAAGAGAATCTTCATAACTGGTAGAGGTTGTGGGATGACTTCATCCAAAAGGATATTAAAGAGGAATCTCTATATGGAGGCCAACGAAAGGGTGATGATGAGTAGAATGTTGCTCTTGCTAGTCATGCAAAGAAGAGTCAGGAAAATACATTTGGAGAGTTAATTTCACAAGTGGGAAAGAAAAAGAAAAATCTGAGCAAAGATCAACATTCAACGTTAATTAGTCATTTCCAGATTTGCAATAGGTTTACACTCAGAGTTATAATCATACAGAAACTACTTAAAAAAATGTACAGAAAATGGGTGTTTGACAAAGAACTTTAACTCAAAAGAACAAACCGATATATGAACAAAATCAGATATTAACCTTACTAACTCGAGTTTTGGTTTTGTGTGTAGAGAAGGATGGGAAAAGAGCCAATACACAGCGTCTGCAATGTTTATTACAGATCTGTGTTTTAGCTAAAGGAGAGGGATCGGATGGCAGTGTAGGGAAAAGGAGAAGGATAAGAACTAGGAAGGAGGGATGGAAAGGAAGTGGGGTAGATGGAAAATGGAGAAGGGTTGCGGACTGTAGAAGAAGGGAGTAGCAGAACTGCAGGTCCGAACTACAGAAAAGGGGGCAGCTAACAAGTGGAGCAGAGCAGCAGTGAGGGCTCAAAAGGGGAGGCCAAGGGTATGGCTGGGTAGATAAAGGGAGGCCAAATTAGATGGTGAGGAGGGCGAACCTAGGAGATGGAGAGTGAGGGAGTCGTGGGGTTTTGAAGGTTTGCAGTTTAGGGTTTTGGCAGGGAAAAAAACAGAGTTAGGGCTTTAGTTTAGGGTTTTTGGAATTAGTTTTAACACTAATATTTAGGGGTTTTAGCATGTAAAATAACAACTAACTCAGAAAATTAAGAAATTAACCTAATCTTTATCTAACATAATATTTACAAAGTAAAACTCAGAAAATTAGGGTTAGATGAATAAATGAGCAACTTAGGGTTTTATTAAAGACATTCACCTAACCCTAGAGCATCAAAGAGGATATCCCTCCTCTTGAGATGGTGCTTGCGAAGTTTTGAAAGCTAGGGCTTCTACAACAACTTCAAGAGTTGGTTGATGATGGCCTAACTAAGACAAACTTCGGAGATGTAAAAAATCAAGTTTACAATGCTTGGGTAACTAAAGGTTAGAAAATGACTTATTCTAGGGCAAAATGCAACTCCAATGGATACCATTCAACCTTTAAACAAGCATACATCCAATATTTAACAAAACGACATCAAGAGAAAGACTTAGATATCTTTTTGTGCATGTGTCAAAGTAAACAACTTTTAGCATCACCTTAGCAAAGAAACAAGATCAAAGCCTTCAAAGATTTTTCCCCAAATTAGCAAGCATGATCATCCTCAAGAGGTGCACATCACTCAAAGAGCCCTAGTTAGGGCAAAAAACAGAAATAAAAGTGTAATCCCATAAAGTTTATGTCTAAAAATGAAGCGAGGAAAAATTATTTATACTTTTCACAGTCACTTTTACAAAAATAATTAAAATCCAGGCTGACATGCCTTTTTAAAATGTCAATTTGAAATTATAAATGTCAACTTAAAATTAAAACAAAAATAATATAAAATAATGATAAGAGTGGGTAAATTGGGCTGTTTTCCGCAGATTTGACCCAAACATGAGCAAAATGGCTGAACAAGGCCATATTAGATTGAACTGAAGGCCAGACTGCGTAAGGGGGGTCGTCATGCCCCAACTAACCCCAACACAGATGAAAACCCTCAACTACCCCCACCTTTAGCAAGCATACAGTCTGCCAAGAAGGATGATGCCATCCTCTACAAAGGGGTCCAGAGAGAGGGCGCTAGGGAGCTGGAGGGCCAGGAGGATGATGGAGATGCTTTGAAGGATAAGCATGCGTGTCAGTGCTGAAGAAATTGTCGCTGGAGTGATAAAACAAGGTCGGGGTCATGTGACCCAGTGATCCATCCCTGGAAGCCCCGGATACCAACCTCAGGGTTTCAAACTCTTTCATGAGGTAGTCAGCGATGCCACTAAGCCATAGTACTTCGAAAGGAGAAACCAGAGGGTCTGGCCATACCCCTACCTCAGAATAAGCTGGTTAAACACCCCTTCTGGTAAAAACAAGACACCCTCTCCCTGGGGCAACTCTGTAGGTAAGTTGGTGCTGGTACCATCGTAACACCTAGGAGGAGGAGGAGGCTCCTAGTAGCACATTGAGGGAGAGCAAGCCTTTGATGAAGTTCCCAAACTCCATGGCACTAATATGTAGTGTCATTGATTCTGTGACTTCCAGTGATCAGAGAGTAGTTGACCAGCAGGGTTGGAGGGACGCTAGTGTGTAGGATGATGTGTGCGACATTGTTCTAGGGTTAGAGGGAGAACCAGGTCCAAGTGGCTCTTCGAGAAATACCTACCTTGCTAAGAGGGATTGTTGATGTTGGTAGCATCGGACAAGTACTTCCACATGGTTGTGTCTAACATGTGGAAGTCGTTACTAATACCTCTCATACTAAAGAGATTCACTTTAATTAAGTGGATTATTAGAGTGATGCCTTTTAGATTAATTGAGAGATTAATTAAGTAAAGTGCCTAAGTTTTAGGCACTAATGCCTTAAGTTAATTAAGTGAATCTTAGCCATTGATCTCAAGTAGATGAGATTTAATCTCAGCTGTTGGAGATAGGGTTTTGGTTCATCTCAAGATTATAAAAGGAAACCTAAGTGAGAGGAAGAAACACACATTAGAGTGAGATAGGGAGATCTCATTGTATTGGTTGGAGAAGGACTTTCATCCAAGAGTGCAGGGGCAAGGTTCATGGAAAGGAGCAAGGTGCAACAAAGGAGTAGAAGCCAAGTGTGATAGGATAGGCTATTTTGCTGTATTGTTTTATTCCTATTTGGGCCATTATCCCAGGACAGGAGCTCAGATTTTATCTTAATAAAATCATTGAATGCTGGTTTTTGCCCATTGGGGTTTTCCATGGTAAACACTTGTGTCAAGTGTGATTGATTTCATATTTTATTTCTGCAGAATTATTGGTTAAGGATATCAGTGTATTTCTATTTATAATTTCAGCAGTAAGTTACAACAATAACTATTTCTGGGTATAAAAATTATTGAGAACAGAAATCAGATCTGGTATCAAGAAATTAACATCTAGGAGTGTAGTAAGCCTCCACCCATTGATGGAGTCTGGGGCCTCATATTTGAGATTGAGGTTAAAGAACTTGTTGTAATGTTATAATTGTTGGGCTTCAATCTACTAATGCAGATCAAACCTTAAGTTTATGTCAATCCGGGTTGGTAGACTTAGAGGCATATCCAAGTATAAGGACTCAAAGCTAGACTTGTCTTGGAAATCTGGTTATCTATGAAATAAACCTATTTAAAAAATTAAGTTACTGTGATTTGAAAACACAAAAATTCCCTTACAGGAACAGCTTCATTTGATATTTCATTTACACAGCAATTTATATGTGAAAGCAATTTGTATGTGAAACTTCTGAGATAATAAAAACAATTATAAATTAATCTTAACCCTAAAATATGGACTATAAGACTTTGTCTATTATCCCAGCACTGAATAAACAATCAAACATTAATTCCCTTTACAGGAAAGCATTCGTAATGTGTAATTGTTCTCAATACTCCATCGTTGAACAGTTAAGCAATGCACAGTAAGGTGAGATAGTAGTCTACACCATTCTCCAGTGTATAATCAATGAGATAACAGAGCTTTATAAAACTGATTGAAAACTAGTTTAACTCGTTCTGCAATAATGAAATTGAATCCTACAGGAATTAAAACATACCACTGGCAACAATCAAATCGTTTGCAGCGATTCAAATCGTTCACTGGCAAATAAAGGGGTGTGCAGACTCGACAGAGGGGGCCCTCCAATGCCTCGTTCACACACGCAATTGAAGAATCACAGAGCTTAAACTTTAAATATATTCACCATAAAATCGATCATACACAGTAATAGAACAACGTAGTCTAGAACAGCATGCGTTTTCAGTCTCAAATTGTGATGGATTTCTCCTCTATCTTATGGAGTATTTATACAAACTTAAAAGAAAACTAGAAATGCTATTAATATGGAAACTAATTAATGAAACATAGTCCTCGAGATCCTCTATCAGATCTGTGAAAATCAACAAAATCGGAACTGCCCTGCTTTTGTGCTGAGTGGTAGCACAGGTGGTCACCTTTGACCGTCATTGACTTGACACCTGTGAGAGCCACATCATCTATCCGTTGGAAGTTTATCCCTCCTTGGACACTGAGGATCTTTTCTCCATCTTTCAGTTTACGCCTAGCTGGCC
This sequence comes from Larix kaempferi, assembly GCA_027924585.1. Taxonomy (NCBI): domain Eukaryota; kingdom Viridiplantae; phylum Streptophyta; class Pinopsida; order Pinales; family Pinaceae; genus Larix; species Larix kaempferi. The sequence goes on from BSBM01000249.1 coordinate 11,603,685, forward strand.
TGCAAGTGCTCAACCTTGGAGACATTACGGGAAGTTAGCACATCCTGTAATCCTGAATAAAAACCTTAGTTTAAATGCTTTAAAAACCTCAAAATTCAATTTATTAAAAAGCAATGACATTTATACCTTTGAACCAAAGTTTGTGGGTGAATTTAAAGCTTTATAAATCAGTATGAAGGTTTTATGGAGGAAAATGGAAGATATTTAGATAACAAAAAGAGGTCAAAATGGTGCCCAACAATAATGTTCACTTGTTAACCTATTAATGCTAGGAGATTTTCCACTCTATTCTGGAAAGAGTTTAGAAAAACCCCTCTTCTGATATCTCTCGATTTAATATTTCTTGTTCAAAGGCATTGACCTTGGTGGGTACCATATTACTGTGTTCCCTTTTGGTTTCTAATACTTCTCTCAAAAGAGGTTAGGGAGCAAAAACATTCTGAAAATGTAAGCCAAACATATTCATGATATCATTTAAATCCTCTTTAACCACTTTACCAAGCCTTCCTAGGCCCACGATAGTTTTAGAAGATTTTTGCCTTTCGAAGGTGTTCATAGTAAAATTTGGAAGGCTCATCACCCTTATTGATACATTGCAGTCTTGCCTTCATTCACAAACCCCTTTTCTACTACTTGCTTGCTAATGTAATAATTTGCTCCAACTAGGGCACTTCTTGTTGTATTTAAGAATTTCAAATATTCTTCTCCAACATTGTTCTTACAGTTTCTAGGTCTTGTCCTTCTTGTTTTACATGTTGTCTTCTTTCCTTAATGAGTGTTCTACAAATTGTGGCTTCCCACCATAAGATCCAGCCCCAATTCCCACAGGGCCATGGTACTAGGTTCCAAACACTTGATCCGAGGATTTCGTGTCTTCAAATGCTAAATGAAAAACATTGGAAAGGCATTACCTGTGGATCATCTCATGTTGGTCAAATCAAGGAGGAGGAAACAATACATAGATGATGAAAGTCCATGGCCCGCATGTGTAGATCAATGGTTTTGCCTTGAGTTCTTGCAAAATCCAATCTATCTTGGGGCTCATATAACCTTTCCGGCCTGTCTTGTACTTATCCATCGCCTTGCCTCATCCTAGACCAAGTGTACCCCCACATAGTCTTGAGAATTTGTTTCCAACTGGGGTAGAAGACTTGATGCATGGCCTTGCACCTGTATTAGACTTCATATTCATTATTGGACAAAGAAGTGTAATTTCCTGCTTCATTGTCTGCTGTCCATTTTCCATGTTCAAATCAACACCAAAGACTGCCAATAACTTATCTTATTTTGGGCCATGTTCACTGGATTGATAGAACAAACCGCAAACATACTTCTCATGAGCAAAAAGGTAGCCCATACACATTTGTGCAACAAATCCGATGCATGGTTTAGCAAACACTGAGCAACAAACAGATCATCACCATCGCTTCCTAATGATCATACAACAAAAAGTGGCCTTGTGAATAAAAGTTCATCCTTGACCTGAGCTGAAAAGTAAACAACTTTACCTATTGAAGGAAGGTAATGTCATGTTTAATTCTATGCAAAACACTTCTCATGTACATCTCCGTTATTCTTGTACTCGGCTTTGGCTTCATACGGGGGTGGTGGATTAAGGAGCAAGCTGGCCTGCCCTTTCCCCCAGTTGTTTCCATACGCTCCAGGATCGATTAATATAGGTTCTACCCGGAAATCCATTTTATGGTATTGTGCACCAGAAAAAAATTCGTTCATGGAATCATTTGCGTAAGGTTCTTGTTGGGGATTGACTTCCCTCTTAACATTCGAGGACATCAAGGGCAACTTCATTGTAATGAATTTGCATCAAAGAGGATGCCGAAATGATTATTAATCACCAAATGTGCCAAGACAATGATTGGGTGAGCACATGTTTTTCTTGCAGCTTGCCTGTATATTTTGGGATGGGTTGAGAATCCACTCCTTTGTTAGCTATTTTGGTACGGTTGAGTTTGATATCTTTTCTCTTTCTTGACTGCATGATATACGGACATTCCTCCATATTGTGGGGCTGATTTAAGGTAAGATGAGTCAATTTGATGTTGGATGAGCCCTCATCATTTGAAAGCTTGGTTAGGAGAGTAGGAGTTGCTCCCAACATGCTTTTTGGGAAGTTTCCGTCATCTGTGCAGAACTAATGGTAGAACAATGAGACGGATAAGATAGTGATGCACAGGCTTTAGGTTGGCCAAGATGAGGCTTTTTATCACAACAATTCCTAATTTGCTCCTCTCAGGATTAACATGCAAAACATGTGTTCAGAAGATTAGGAAACTTGGCCTTTTACATGTGCAGGCCATCAATGTAAAATATTTTGGGGAAAGCTTTTTATTCAAGTCCACATCAACCAAGACTCTTGGATTCAATTGAAAGGAATTTCTGTTTCCATCATTGGTCAGCACCATACAAAACCTTTAAGAAAACACGTCAGCAAAGCATATCATATCCACTTCGACATTAGGAATGTTTGTCCAAGGGGGGATGTTGTTCATGAATAACAACTCTCTGATTGGTATAGTGCCTCCAAGACTAGACAAAGGCCAAAGATTTGGTGGTCGTTCAGATTCCAAATTGAAATACATATAGGGTTGCCACCTCAAAGCTAAAAAGGTGGGCAAATATATCTGGGACCAATTCCTCAGTCTGAGTTGAGGGAGATCCCTCACCCCTCAGGGTTTATATCGGATATTTATTGAAGGTTTCCTCATCCAACGTTCGATGCAGAATATATAGAATAGATCCTTTTACTTTAGGTTTTTCTGCTGCTCTGAATATTATTCGTCGTCCTTGAAGAAATAATTAAAATTCATTATCCTTCGTATGGTCTGACCCTTTTGAGTCCGTACTATCCATTTTAAATTGAGGTTTTTAAACTCTTTTGTCGATTCTTTCATTTGAGAGGGAAACCATCTGTAATTTTAGTAGCGTTATGATCCTAATTATTTTTGGCTTCTTAATTCTTATCAACAATCTCTGTTGTTATTGAATCTGTTTTCATTAAATTGTTGTGTGTCTAACCTATTGGGTTAAGTCTATCCCCAAACCTAACATATATAAAACTATTTGCAGGCTAGACCCTGCTTCTATGTTGCACGAAACGGGGAAACGTTGGAAACGTGACCCACCCCAAATTTTGGAAATGGGGAAACGCAATATATCTAATAATAATAATAATATATATATATATAGATATATGAGCAAGGACAAAATTATTATAAAACATAAACCAGAAATTATTAATTACATTTAGCTGCAAGCAACATTGCCAAGTGATAAATGTTAAATGATACAGATAAAATTTAAATCATACATGTAACATCACATTTTACTCATGAATCCAAGTCTATATCATTTCATTCATGCAAGTAGTAATATCCAAAAGCAACCTTTATAAACGAGACTATATACTATATATCCAAAATTAGCCTTTATGTATGAGGCTACAAGTACAATGTATCAAACTGTGAACAATGAACATACTAACATAGAAATAAAAAAGCATGAGCTCATACTAATTGTCATCCTCATCTTCATAGTCTTCCTCAAAAATAGAACAAGAAGCACGATCAGCAGCAGAATGTATAGTGGAAGAAGTATTTCCAGTTCCACTTCTAGGTTCCTCAATTCTAACTCGACATCTTAATATGCACAAGGTCCATTGCTGTACTCCGGGCCTTGAGTGCTCAAGTTGCTTGTGTGAGGAGAGAATGAAGTGATGTTCTCTTTATAGTTTTCTTCAACCTAATTAGAAGCATCTAGAATTAAATTTAATGTATTAACCCTTAATTACTTAAATCCGTGGGTGGAAAGAGACTTTACAGGCTGGTTTCTTAAGTGATAGACTTTTATTTGACAGCAAACGCACCGTACAAGAGAGGAAACGTGACGGAAACACGTTTCCGTCCGTACAGATGCGTTTCCCATACAGAAAACGTGTTTCGTATGGATGGAAACGAGTTTCTGTCAAGTAACATATGGGTTTCCGAGTTTCAGCGAGTTTCAGAGGGTGAAACGGGTGCTATACCTGAGTTTCCTGCAACTTAGCCCTGCTTCAAGTTGAAATGGTGACTTTGCAATGGTTGGCATAGGATCCTATTTGTTGTGTAAAACCAGACAACCCATGTGTAGGCAGAGCGCTTGGGGATGACGGCATTGCATTCTTAAGATCTGATTCAGATTGTTGTAGGCTAGCTGTGTTTTCAGATAGGGTTCTTTGGGGAGGGGAAGAACCTGCAGTAGAGGCAATTCACTATTGTGTGGAATCCAGTTAATTTTTTTTATATCTCAGATTCTTGTTTGGCATACATAATCAGGGCCACAATGATTAGAAATATAGACATCTAAAGGAATCACGACATTGGGCATTGATTTTATCAGAGGCACTTCCATTTGATGACTGAATTAGGATGAAATTAGCGAGTCCATCATGTATGTGCAATTTCTCCCATTGAGTATACACCTCCATCACCATTTCTCTAGTAATTAAGACTGGGTTCATGTGCGTATGCCCATGACCAAGCCCAAGTCCAGAAATTAGTGACCCCAGGCTACTAGCAATGATGGGAGATCCAGAAGTTACATGGTTCATTTCAACTATGTGGTTTTCATAGGTTCTCCAGTGTTTGGCATTTTGGAACTTGTAATTGGTCTAAATTTCATGAAGCCCATCAGGGATGCCTTCCCTTCTCGTGCTATCTCCTGAGTCCTTTTGTAGTAGATGCATCTTTCACCTCTATTATAATTATTGATGATTTAGCTAATTTAAAATGCATTTGTGCCTTGGATATTTTCATTTCTTTCCTATGAATTAATTCTTGAATTCTCTACGGTTGGTTCATATAATTTTTTTGAGATTGGTCTTATTTTCATAGTCATAATTACTGGAATTGATTTTCTCCATTGTCCTATGTAATTGGTTTGAGGGGGTACGAACTTATGTCTGCAACTAATTCTAAATTTTCTTTAGAGGGGGTCAATTATTAATCCTCTCCATAGAAGTGGGATCTAACAAATAGTGTTCTGGATTTTCTTTTTTAATATATATAGATTTTCTTAAAGAAAAGGCTATATTAAAATATTAAGGAACAATATGTTTTCAGATATATGTTATTGAATGTTGCTAGGATAATGTTCTTCTGCTCTTATGTGTAATTTCTTTTCATATGGGAAATGCTTTTAGTTGTTATCAAAAATATTTTTGCGGTATCTTGAAGACTATGTTACTATGTATTATATTGTTAAATGTATTAGGTATGCCCTATTGTTTCTACCCTTTTTCAAAGGAAAATCTCTTGGGGAAACTCCTGGGCAATTCATCACATTTGCAGATGGTATCCAGTGCAAACCTATTGACACTGATTATGCCACCTGACCCAGCAGGGACTTTGAGTGAGATAAGCAACAAAGGCAGGCAACTTGGGACATTGACCTCGAGACCTCCTGCATGAATCTCAAAGCATTTAACCACTTGAACTAGCCCAACGGGCTGCTATTGTTTCTACTTTATATTTTTGTTTTAGAACATAATTTTTGCCTAATAATTGTGGATTATGTAGAGAAGCTTTATTGGTCTTTAATTTTGATGTTTATATCATAGAATTTTAATGTCAAGCAACAATTAAAAGAAAATTGTAACATGTTGCTTATTTTGTAATTTTGCTAAAGTAATAAATTACATGATTGACAGGTACCTTCAAAGTCCCGAATCAATAACATCAAAACAATGCACTGACTATCATTTCTTCAATACATACTTTTACAATAAACTTGATGAAGCATTAGAAAACCATGTAAGTTCTTATATCCTTGAAATAATTTCTTTTCATTCGAACATGCTTTGACTGTCATTTCTTCAATACATAATTTTACAATAAACTTGATGAGGCATTATAAAGCCATGTAAGTTTATATATCCCTGAAATAATTTGTTTTGGTTCGAACATGTTTTGCAGAAGCATAATATAAAGAATTATAGTTCTTCAAGAAGGAAGTGAAAGATATTATAATTCTACATTATAGGATTGCAGAGTTTTTCGAATAAACTTATATATTGTCAAATTCAATCTGCTAAACTTTTACATGTACTTCATACTTTTGCTTTAAAATTTTCTATAATCAAGTACGTTCAATTACATTTTTATGTTAGAAGACAATGTTTGTTTTGTATGCTCACTTTGCATTATAAATGAGTAAAGTACTTACATTTGGTTATTACAGGTGGTGTGGAGAGATATAGTTATGCCAAGTTTTGAACTATAGTTTTATAATCATGCGTGTGTGTTAAATGATGTATACCATGGGTGCACTTGTGTTCTGCCTCACATTTTTCTTTTGTGTTATTAGAGCAAGGATAGAGGGAGAATGGATGGAATACCCTCATTTGTATATGTGAAGCATAAATACAGCTATTGAGTAGAAGATTCAAAGTCTCTTATATGAGGCGTTGAGAGATCCAAATGGATAGCATTTCCTCTAGAATCAGACTTTTGAATGGTAAGGGAAATAGATATTGTATTTGTGATAATTGGATTCTTCTTTTGATTACGAAGACATCATAGATGCTGAGGATCCATCTAGACTTGCCATTTTTGCAGGTTAGATCCTGTGTAGTTAGAGAATTACTAATTTGGAGAATACAAATTGTGCACCGATGCATCTAATAAATCAAGGCTGTGGATGCAAGAAGCGTATGGAATTGATAAATGAAGTGCATGAATTGTTGTGGTGGTCACATCTAATAATCTCTGATGTTGTGTGTTACCACTCAAACTAGCACGTCTTTGCAAATCAAGGCTATGTAGTTCTAGTGCTAGTGACGGTAAACTCGGGAGAGAGTTAAGCTCAATGTCACCACAGTCAAAGCTCTCAATGCTTCGGGAAATCCAAAACTCACGGGGAGACCCTAATCAATGAAAGATACGTGTAACCGCCAACAAACCACAAATACCTTCCATGAAACCTTAATAGCTATGATCGGACCTTATCGGAGTCAAACAACATCAAATCAAGACACAATAATCATGCAATAATGGAGTTATTCACTTTATCACAAATTCTAAACAATAGCACGCCTTTTGAGGCAATTTCACGTTGCCCAAGGCAATATCACACTACCCAAGGCAGCCATTCCAAAAGTGTGTGCCCTCAAGGGTAAGAGGACAATTGGACTAGGGTGAAGCTAGATGGTAAGCCAGAAATATCACACCCTCTAATTCATGAATTTCGAGTGTTTCATGGATCCCAATGCAGTTCCTTAAAAGAGGATGCCCTCAAGGGATTGCGGATAAAACCCTGGGGAGAAATTTTAGTGTGGACCGAAAAACTAAACCAGCATAGATCCATCTTAAACCCGAATCTATCAAACACCGAGAGGGATCCAATTTTTTGAGGTGTAGTTTTTATTTTATTTTTTATCTTAAACTCAAGAAATTTGATTCCTCTCTTGCTCGATAGATCCGGGTTTAAGTTTAATTTTTTTTTATTTTGGACATGGATTTTTTTATTTACTTTTCATAATTTTTTTTTATGAGCCAACATGGATTTTTTTAATTACTTTTCATAATTTTTTATTTTATGAGCCGACATGATTTTTTTTTATAATTATGGTAACGTTATGTTACGTTACAACATCTACCCCCCATATTGGCCTATAGAGCACCTCGCTCCTCTTGGTGCAATCACAATTATTTTTGGAAATTTTGAATTTATTTAGATTTTTAGGGCTTTTTCTAGTAGTAAAATATTTCAGTGCATAAAATAAAATAAAAAACATGTAACATTCGATAAGAAAGGATTGACAGATAGGGTATTAGATTCTTGTCTCAAACCCTATGACCATGAGAGATCGAGGCTAACGTCCCTCCTCTTGAGATGGTATGCTATACTTGCAACTAGGGCTAAGCTAGCAACCTCAAGGGTTACGTAGCGAAACCCACGAAACCCTAATTAGGGCAATTAGAGAAGTCTAAGGCCCAAAAAAACAATGGATAGCTCCTTGATAGGAAGGTCCCCTCAAGCAAGTTGATAAAATGCTGGCAAACAAACCCTAACTCAGTCCAAAGCACTTCAAGAGAAATGTTAACTAGTGTTAGGAGATAAATTTACCAACATTAATTAAGAATGAGCAAGGAGATGTACCTTAGGTCACCCTTGAGCATGAGTTATTACAAATGTTGTTAGCATCAACTTAGCATGTGCAAAACCAAACCCTTGAACATCATCCATTCATCCTTCAAGCAAATAGACATCCAAGAGAGAGGTGCGCCTAGATTCAAATGCTCCAATAAACTAGGAAAAGAAAAGAAGACATAATTTGAACCCTTGTACATGATTTAAAAATTAGGTGAGGATGTCTTATTTATATGAGACAACCCTTAACCTTTCTCAAATTTGAGCCTACAAGTTATTGACAAATTATAAAATTTAAGGTTAGTGCACCCACAAAATGTGGACTAAACCATACAATGACATAAATAAGAATAAAAACATGCAATTTGGCTCCACCAAGTGCATGGTGAGCCAAAAGGAGGGCATCATGCCCCAACTAACCCCATCATATGCTTGTTCCACAACGTTGTCCTCTTTATCAATTTAGGCTTCTTCTTTAAGGAATGATGTCATGGGTCTGGAGACCAGGAGGAGGGGTTTTGTCAAAATAAAATGTCCAAGTGGGTGAAATGAGGTGTGCAAAATTGGGTATGGCAACCCTTACATGTACAATCACCTCTACAAAGCAAAATATGAGTGCAGCCTTGTGTCCTAACGGACCCATCTCAAGAAGCACCAGACACCAACACATGGCCCAAATGGCCCAACAAGATGGAGGACTTCTTCTCATCAAGAGGTAGTAAGCAATGCCACTAAGCCAACACTTCCTGAAATGAATAACAAGGGGACTTGCCATGACTTGATCAATGGTATTTAGTGCCAAAATCAACACTCTAGATAATATAGTCCCAATAACATGGCCTTTACAAAAGAAAAAGAAACCCCTCTCTTGCACATCTGGAAGGAACGCTTTTGACATTTTGAGTCATAACAATTGGTTGCAACTGTGGGACATGCACTCTTCTCGAGAGTGTATGAGAAACCCCTAGAATATCCTTGGTACTTCTGGACCTACACACACATCTAACAACAAAGACATTAAATGCATTAGGGGTAGACACTTTCGTCTTGCCTTGTTCAAAATGAAATGCAATGAAAATCAAATGACACAATAAATGCAATGCAGGGGTAAAAGTAGATATTGAAATCAAATGAAACTATACCTACCTACCTTAATTATGATAAAAAAGAAGGGTCAAGTGAAATCATACCACCAATGCAACCACCTGAGCATATTATTCATGCCAAGGTTTCTTCCTTTGTCTTTGGAAACAATCAAAGGAAAAACCACATCAATGATGAGCTGAATAGATGGTACTACCTCTATTGGAATGGGGCTTGAAAGATGGACAATATCGAGAACCTATGATCCTCGAAACTCTGGCCATGGGGAAAGATCACCTTCACAAGCCTTTTCTTTCTGTGCCTGAACTGGGCCCAAGTAGAAATTGGATCCAAGTGGTATATGGTCTCTATACACTAAGTGCATGAAGTGTTGATGCCTCTTGTTGCCGCCTGAATACGCACCTCGGGAATGTTAGCATGGCAGAAATCTTCATGCCAATGGGTGCGTCCTTGTGGGAAAGTGTTGAGTCAAGTGCTGCCACCTAATACTTGACTCCTTCGTTTAGGCCAACTCCTAGAGAAGCCAAGGGATGTGGTCCCTAAGAAAAGAACACTATGGCCTTTAAGCTAAGTTACGAGAATGGAATTAATTCTAGGAGTTTGAAACGATTATTGAAGCAAGAAAGCAACAATACATGAATTAAGATAGCATCATGTGAGATAGTTTAATCCATGACACAATTGTTTTAAGCAAAAATGATTGTGAAGTAGGCCAATGCCAAAATAGTTAAGTGATTGCTGCTTAAACGAAAATGTTGTGCAAATGCTTCTTCGTCAGTTTTAATTATTATGGATGAGTTGATTGAGAGGAAGGGGGTTCCAATATACTAGGAGGTACAAGGAACACTGTCCGGATTTGCCGAATGTGGTTTCACTCAAGAAGAAAGGTTAGATTGAAGTCGCGGGGGGATGTCCAACACTGACACCAAACAAGGGTGTAGCCTGACATGTCCCCACGATCACTACCTAGTTGTTCCCTTTTCTTCGTGAAATTTGCCCACATGAGACAAAGGCAAGATGTTGGATTTTTGTCGTTAAGGGGAATTACTTTTAATTAAACGTGAGTTTTTTAATTAAATGTGGATATTTATTGAGTGCAACGAATCTCGTTTCTGCTTGTTCCAAAGCTTATGCAAGCTTGCCTTGGACAAGCACATACGCGGAGATTGTGCAAAATATTCATTCAAATTATTTACAAAATAAAAAGGCAACTTGCAAAAGCAATACAAAAGTTCTGCTAATTACTAAATGCTAAGAATCTCTTTTCCGAGTACCACCTACTCAAGGCAAGCCTTTTTCAGTGATACCGTACTTCGAGAATGTAAAGCTAGGCTCATTACTTGAAAGGAAACTAACAAAGAAAAGAAACTGAACCTAATCTAAGGTTAGCAAATCCACACACAAAAAAGAAAGCAGAAAGGAAAAATAATCATGCCATGAAAATGACACAAGACCCCCTCGGGGGGATGGAGTATAGGCGATGGGTAGCCCACTTGCTTTTCTTATTAATTTTTACAGTATTTAAAGGTGGTTGCCTTTGGCCCTTATAAATTTTGATCCAAAGGCTTACACGGCTTTATGAAATGAAACAAGAAAGAGGTATGATGCTCCGGGAGGTCTTAGATGGCCTGGATCTTCGATTTTCCAGCAGCACCTCCTCTTACTTGTTCGTTAAAAGTGAAAAACCAGCCACCTAAAAGTACTCAAATTGTTAGATAAGACATTTAAAAGCATAAAAAATTACTAATCTTAAGTACCGAAAGATGAGGCAATCTAATAAACACAGGTACTAATTAGAGAGCTAGATCTATTGTGAGAGTAATGCTTTAAAAATTAGATCTAGTTAAGAGAATGCAAACTTATTGAAATAGACACTGATATTCTTTAAAATAAAACTACTTGCAGTAAGAATGCATAAAGGTAACCAAATAAAGTATTTAAATTTAAATGTGAAAGAAAGAGGGAAGAAGATGTTGAGAGCCCGGGAGCTTTGGGCAATGGAATCTATTGGTGGAGAGTGGAGGGACTGTGTTCTTTTGAAATTGCTTGAACGACGGGGGAGTCAAACAAGATTAACCGATCCTTCAAGCTAGACATCTTGTACAACGAAAGCTACTTGTAACAAGAGGATCAAATCCGATGCTTCTTATGACAAAGACCAGAAGAGTATGCATATGAACAAGTAAAATGTACAAATTCTATATTGCGGTACATAAGCAAGAAATAAATGAAATCAAACTGGAATAATTTATCCGACTGACTGGTATCGGTCTTTCAAAGGCCAGATAAAGGACAAATGGAACAAGTAAACAAGCTACACTATAACTACCTCATAAACCATTGACATTGCATCCACACACATAGAGCCATACACCAAAGGTTTGCCTCCAAAGCCTTTTTTATTCCAAGAGATGATATGAATTACAGCAGAGCTTCAACAGCCCTTCTGTCCTCTGACCGTGAGAAAATGAGAGCCTAGAGCTTGCATAAATAGGAAAACCAGAGATGGGGGGAGGGGATTAGCTAAGAGGGAGGCATCTAAAGATGAGAGGGTGAGTTGCAAAGATAAATGAGGGATTGATTTGTGAGTTAACTCAAGACATAGCCACCACCTCTCATAAGGTAGGTGCCCACTCCGTTGGGATCTCTTCCCATCCATTGCCAAGATGCTAGCCTTTAGTTAACCCAAATATGATTGCAGATTGATTTGCCACCACTCCGGTCTAACTAAAACATGTCTGAGACAAGTTTCCCTAAATCAAGGGGGCTGATTTTTGTTAGGATATTTAGACACTTAGGAGTTAGTTAAGATCAACGTGTGTAATATATCCGTTAGGTAAAGTGTGTTTCTTTAGTATGCATTAGTATGCATTTGTAAATATTTATCCGACCATCATAATATGTTCTAGACATAGAGTGATCCGACGGCTCAACTTCTCTTAGATCATACCTACCCTTGATCCGTGGCTTAACACTCGATTGGTCCATGATCTCTATTTAAAGAGCATGGAGGGTCATTGTCTAGTTGATCGATTATGAGAAGCTCATTTGTAACTTTTTTTCTTTTGCATAATAAACTGCTCCGTAGAAGTTATTTGGTCGAGGCCGTGGAGTGTTTCCCTCTCGAGGGGGTTTAAACCACGTCAAAACATCGTGTGTCGATCTGTGATCTGTTTGTGTGAAGTGGTTGCTCTAGGTGTTCGGTCTTTTGGGAGTACCCTGTGTACCCGAACATGGTATCAGAGCTTTTATGAAGAGTCGCTTCCGGTTATGATCTAGATTTTGAACTGGTGTTGCTGAAACTTGAAAGGGTTTCTGGTTCTAGAATTTCTGTGCATTTCTGGGCTGTGGGAGGTGTTCCATTGCGTCCGAAGCGCAGGAAATAGCTTTCGTTTGATCGAAAACTATTTCCGGTTGCTTCAGAAATGCGTATTTCATCAGATGTGAAGGTATAATGTTACAGTGACGTTTTTTAATTTTTAAAAAAAAATCTCATATTTTATTATTAGATTTTTTTTAGTTTCGGATTGTTGCTTTCCCTATCTGCGTATGCTCTTTGCCGTGCACCTTGTGCGATCTCGACAAATCAGAAACAAAAAGGGAAAGGGTTTTTCTCGGCTGCGTATGCTCTTTGCAGTGCACCTTGAGCAATCACGGCAAATTAAAAATAGAGAGAAAACGTAGACTTTCCAGGAAAGCTAACGAGATCTAACCCCAAAAGTGTGGAATTTTTGTTTGTTTGTTTTTGTTTGTGGTGTGATTTGCAGGAAAAGAGGCAAGCATGGAAACCGAGAGAGAAGAGTTGAAAAAAAAAGCCCCCTTCCTCCTTCCCTTCTTTTACGTACCTTTTAACATTAGCTCACTTGGTTCAAAGTTGTTTTATTCCATAATAGGTCTTGAGTTCAAGTCTTATTAAGTTACTTTTAAACAAAAGTGCATGCAATTTATATTTTTAAGTTACTTTATTGTTAAAGTGCATCTCACTTAAGTTCCTTTTTGTTGCACTATTTAAAGTAACATCATTGTAAAAGTGAAAATCACTTATTTTACAAAAGTGATTCACTTAAGGCAACTTTCTTGTAAAGTGATTTTGAAAGGTTCATCTTGGGAAGAGGGGGGTTCTTTTTTTTAACTGGTCACTCTCTATCTGCCATGTCACTATTGGGGACATCTTCAACATTTTCTTTGATCAAGCATAACTTCATCATACGGAGTCTGTTTTCAGTGCCGTCTTTTTTGAAACCGCCTGTTTTTTCGAGCTCTTCGCATCCAGACTATTGGTTTCTATTTTTACAGCCATTAATTTGCAATATGGCCACCCCTTGTGATATTCTACTTACTAGTTCCAAGTATTTTTCATGGAAATCTCGTATGGAGGATGTTCTACGAAGTAGGGGACATTTCAGAATTACCTCAGGGAAAGAAACAGAACCCACTGATGATGATAAGAAAATAAATTGGGCAAATAGATGTGATGAAGCTCGTGGATTGTTTGGGATGTGAATTTCTATTGATTTGTGATTCCACATATCTGGAATTGATGAACCTGATACTGCTTGGGACAAGTTGGAAGCTGTGTTTGGTAAACACAATGAAATTCGAGGTCATCAACTCGAAAATGAATTGATTTCTTTAAATCCAAGTGATTTTTCATGCATTCAAGATTATTTATCTAAGTACACAACTCTTATATTGAAGAATGCAAGATTAAGAGGGAAGACAAACAATGCATTTATCATATTCTTTCAAAACATGGACCTGCATATTCTGTTTTTGTATCTACATTTTACTCCATGAAAGAATCCTTGAATGCAGCTAGCTATCAAGAGCCTAGTGTTGAATCCTTTTGTGATTCCTTGATTAGAGAGCAAGATAAGCTCATCCATCTTGGAATGATCAACAATGCAGATACATCTGGGATAGCCTTATTGTCCCAACAAAAAGACAAGTCCAAGCCTCCCAAGAAACAAAATTTTTGCAATAATAAGTCAAACAAAGGTCCCAAACCCTCTCAGTCAGCTCCTTCTTTAAAACATGACAAAGGATCCAAGCCAAAAGGAAAGAAGACTGAGCGTCATTGCAACTATTGCGGGAAAGATAATCATGATGAATCTAAGTGTTTCAAGAAGATGGCAGCCTTGGAAGCAGCAATGAAGAAGCACCACATCAGCCTAGATTCGCCTTCAGAATCTAACTTTCACGGACATGCACTTTGTGGTTCTGGTTATTCTTATACTGCATCTTCATCTTTTACTTCAAATGAATGGCTCATTGATTCTGGAGCATCTTATTATATGGCTAATGATCAAGCCATCTTTTCTACTATGCATGAATGTAACACCAAACAAATATTTGTTGGTGATGATAGATCTCTAAGTGTTGTAGGATCTGGAACAGTTCCAGTAGATAATGGTCATTTTAGTGATGTACTATGTGTTCCAAGAATTTCCTGCAATTTGTTATCAGTCTATCAAATCACTCATTCTGGTGAAGGTAAAACTGTGACGTTTACACCTCACCAGGTTGTAATCAAGGATTTTAAAGATCCTCAACATGTCCTAGCTACGAGAATTGTTGATGATATTACCAGGTTGTACAAATTTAACAACTTTGGGTCATCACCTTTTCCTTCAGTTTTTGTTGCTCATAGTGATAACTTGAGCAAACATTGGCACGAGCGATTTGGTCACTTAAATTATCGCTCATTGCAACAACTATGTAAAGACAATATGGTGACAGGTCTTCCGATGGTATCTTGTAGGGATGGTGTTTGTTTCGGTTGTGTACTCGGAAAACATCATTGAGACAGTTTTGACAAACGTGCCTCTTGGCATGCCTCGGTTCCCTTGGAGCTTGTGCATAGTGACTTGTGTGGTCCTTTTCCATCTGCTTTCTTTTCTGGTTTCAAATATTTCTTAACTTTCATTGATGATTACTCCAGACGCACTTGTGCTTATTTCCTAAAACTTAAGAGCAAAGTATTTAACATGTTCTTGGCCTACAATGCCCTTGTTGAAAAACAATCTGGTCATCAAATTATTAAGTGAAGATTCGACAATGGAGGAGAATATGTCAACAAAAAGTTCACTACTTTCTGCACTGAACAAGGAATCCAACAACAACACATTGTTCCATATACATCACAACAAAATGGTGTAGCTGAACGGAATAACCACACTTTAAAAGAAATGGCTAATTGTATGATCCAATCTAAGGGACTAAGTCTTCAATTTTGGGCTGAAGCCATAAATTGTGCAAATTACATAGTTAATCACTCCCCCACTAAAGCTTTACAAGGTATCACACTGGAAGAAGCATGGAGTAAAACTAAACCCGATGTAAGTCACTTCCGTGTGTTTGGTAGTGAAGCATGGGCTCACATTCCGGATGAAAAACGGAAAGCATTGCAGCCTAAAAGTGAAAAGTGCATATTTGTTGGATATTCTGAAGATGTAAAAGGTTATAGACTTCTTCAACCACATTCTCATGATATAATCATTAGAAGAGATGTTAAATTTGATTAAAATCTCTTGGCCTGCGAGCCTAACTAAGCAATTGTGCCATCTTTGGCCTGCGAGCCTAACTCAGCGACTGTGCCATCTTTGGCCTGTGAGCCTGATTCGGCGATTGTGCCTTCTACTTCCTCTTTGATAGATTTCCAACTCCAGTTTTTGATGATGACAGTGAGGATGAAAATCCACCTCCGCCTGCTCATGTTCCTCCAGTTGCACCAACACAAGTGCTTCCTCGATGGGTCCGTTCAACATGTGAAGCAGCTGGTGATCTTGTCGGTGATCCTAGAGATCAACGTCGAACACGTTCTCAGTTTCAGCGAGCCTCTTCTCTTTTGGCTCAAGTTTCCGAGAATCATGATCCATAAATTTTTGTAGTAGCTTTAGGAAATCCAGATTGGGATGCAGCTATGGATGAAGAATATCGTTCCTTAATGGCGAATGATACTTGGGATCTTGTACCTCTTCCAAAAGGAAGAAAACTTGTCAGATGTAAATGGGTCTATAGAACTAAGTATGCATCAGATGGAAGTTTTGAATGACTTAAGGCAAGGTTAGTTGCCAAAGGTTTTTCACAAGTTGAAGGGATTGACTACAATGAAACCTTTTCTCTTGTCGCAAAAAAGAACTCCATCCGCCTTGTTCTTTCCCTTGCAGCCTTACATAACTGGGAAGTCCATCAAATGGATGTCAAGTCTGCATTCTTACATGGTGATTTACAGGAGGAAATTTACATGGAACAACCTCTTGGCTATGTTCAAAATAACTCTAGCTTTGTCTGTCGCCTTAAGAAATCCTTATATGGCCTTAAGCAAGCTCCTAAAGCTTGGTATGCCAAAATGGATAGCTTTCTCCTTGACACTGGTTTTTCTAGATGCCATTCTGACCCCAATTTCTATACCAAGAAAGTAGGAAACCATTTCATCATACTTGTTCTATATGTTGATGACCTTATTCTTACTGGTAGTGATCCTAAGCTTTTAACCCATGTGAAATCCAGTCTTAAGCAAAATTTTGAAATGTCAGACTTAGGACATTTGCATTATTTTCGTGATCTCCAAGTACTGCAAACCAAAGAAGGAATCTTTCATTCTCAGTCTAAGTATGCTTGTGACCTTCTTCGTCACTTTCACATGGAAGATTGTACACCAGCCCTTTCTCCCTTCCAGTTTGGAGTCAAACTTTCTGCCACTTGTACTTCACCTGAAGTAGATGCTACCTTGTATCGTCAGCTTGTTCGTAGTCTCTTATACTTGACTCATTCCCGTCCTGACCTTTCCTTTGTCGTTGGTCGTGTTGACCGTTATATGCAAACACCACATGAAAGTCATTGGAAAGCAGCTAAAAGAATACTTTGATATATTCGAGGTACAATTCAGTTTGGGATTCATTACAGTACAGGGGGAAACCTTTGTTGGTTGGTTTCATTGATTCAGATTGGGCCGGCAATCCTGATGATCGAAAGTCTACTACAGGTTATGTTTTCAGTCTGGGATCTGGACCTATCAGTTGGGCTTGTAGGAAACAACAAGTTCTTGCCCTTTCTTTAGCAGAGGCAGAATATCGAGCCGCAGTTAATGCCAGTTAGGAAGCTTTTTAGCTTCGACAGATGCTTTCAGAGTTTGGATTCGAGCAGCAGCAACATACTCCACTTTGGTGCGACAATCAAAGTGCCATCAAGCTCGCCGAAGATCCAGTTCTACATCAACGTAGCAAACACATTGAGCTACATATGCACTTCATCAGAAATCTTGTTCATGATCGTTTTCTTGAAGTGCTCTTTTGCCCTACAGATGATCAAGTTGCCGACATCTTCACCAAGTCTCTTACAAAAGCGAAGTTTTCTAAACTTCGATATATGTTAGGAGTTCAGGAATTTGTCATTAAGGGAGGATATGCTCTAATGCCTCCTTCCTTCTCCTAATAGTGTCACTTTTGTAAATCCTTCAATCCTATCCCAAGTTGTTCTTAAGGGGGGATGTTAGGATATTTAGACACTTAGGAGTTAGTTAAGATCAACTTGTGTAATATATCCATTAGGTAAAGCGTGTTTCTTTAGTATGCATTAGTATGCATTTGTAAATATTTAATCCGACGGTCACGATATGTTCTAGACATAGAGTACCCTGTGCACCCGAACAATTTTTTCCTTTATTTTCTGTTTTTTGGCTTTTTTATTCATTTTTCGAGAGAAATGATATTAAGTAATTAATAATTACTAATCTCACTCTCAAAGTGGGTTTAGGGGTATAATGGGTGCTTCAGGTTAGAAAATGAGCATCCCATGGCAAATTCCACCTCCTAACCACGATTTTTTGCGTTTTTTGATTTTCATAATTAAAACATTAAAAAATTGAATTGTTTTACAGGAAAAAAATTTATTTGAGAAAAATAAAATAAACCTAGGGGGACCTAGTACATGTTCATATGACTGAATATTAATGACTAGCATTGTAATATACAAACACCTAGACTTTAATAATCTCCTAAGGTTTAGCCACCAAGGTGTGACTGAAAAAATCGAAAATTATACGTCGCTGAAAAGCAACATATGATTAACAAGGAAAAAACACGCTGGAGTAACGAATTGATGATTAAGTCCTAGGAAAGCCAAGTCTTTTACAAAAAGTCATCATGCTACATCAACTTATTACAATTTCCCTAAGGGGTATGAACATGCAAAATTTGAAAAAGGACCAGAGTTTATGTTATACAAGTAAGTTAATGACAAAAATCATGTCCCTTGGGAACATGAAAGAAAACCACTTTCAAATATAAGAAATAATGCATAGCAATTGGAAACGAATAATGGCGTTATAGACTTAAAGCAACAAAGTACACATGGTGATTAATACTGAGAAATGGTAAATATGATTTTTTTTAATTGATTGCATATGCATTCTTAGATATGATCATTCATAATTTTTCACTGATGACCATCTGCAAACCTTTACTTGGATGCAATTCAATGTAATGGTATTACACATGAACTTGGCGATGGTGAAAAATACGATTTGATGTAGATAGCACCTTTGACTCTGTTAATAACTTGATGGAATAAACAATGATATTCAAGTTTAATGGAACAAATATATGTTCATGTACATCAAGTAAATACAATCAATTAGCCACCAAATATGAAACTTTGCTAATTTATATTGCACCTAAGGGTGAGAATTGGCAAAATTACATTGAGATACATAAATCATAAGTTTGAAGATCCATAAAATTGAAGTTCCAATATGGAATACACATACAATGAGGCTATAAATGTCCTCCAGTGTCCACAAATCAACAATCTATGATCTAACAAGTACATAATATGTCATTAATCATGATTCATGGCACATCCAGATGATTGAAATAATCAACATAGGGCCTGAATTGTAAGGCATGTTCTCTAGATCAGCCTATGTATTTGTTGTATTTGTCTGTAAAGGTTTCAAACCCTTGTTACCCATCTTGGGTAGGTTAAGTGGATCCAAGTTCTTCCAGTCAAAGTCATCCACTGCAAAATTTTTTAGTTGACTCTCCATGACCCAAAGTGAGGAGGGGTCATTCTCCTCCAAGACTATGTACTTCACGATAGATGTGTTGGTCAGTTTGTTGCACCTCCAGTGCAAATTTTACTACACGAAGACCAAATCACTCAACTATTATTGCAAATGGTTTCTTTTCTTTGTGTGAATGCATCCAAACACTCTAAGGTTGCGTTCACATGTAGGAGTGCCTCATGTTTGGTCGAGGATCTGATCTGCAAACCTTTGCATCGTAGGTCAATGGATTCAAATTGGTTCCTTCAATATGTTTCTATAAGGAAAATTTTGAAAGATCAATCAACAATAAATTTTAGATTTAAAGTTTGAGATTCTAGAATCTAGAAGAATTAAATATATCACTTGAAAAATTAAAATTGTACACTTGTTTGTCGTTTTCTCTTTATTGAATGACAAGTCTCTACGACAGGTACCAACACTTTCACTATACTAAAAAAATCCGAGCTTGTAACTTTTGTCGTTATGTAGCACTAGGGACCACACATTCTATGTTTTGCATTAGTCCATATTTGACCTCTCCCATGTATTGAAAAGTTTATTGCTTCCGGACACTTTGGGTGAAAGAAAAATCTAGTGACATGTAGATTCCAGTGTTCTAAAAACCAGTCAACTCAGATCCTGAACTAATCAAGTTGACCGGTGTAACCACTTGGGAGATTCAACCGCTAAAAAAACAGATATGGGGGTCGGTTCAGTATTGAAACAATTGACTAGGTGCCTGAACGGGTCGGTTCGGTTTGAATTGGTCTGAACTGGTCTGGCCTGATAAAAATCGACCATGTTGCTCTGATAAAAGCAGGTTATCATGCTTTCAAAACCCTGATTGCTGTAACTGTGGTTGAGGTTGTTCACTGCTTGGGTTATTATTTTGCATTGGTCGTAACATGAATTCATGAAGCTGTCCCCTCCAACCATTAGTATGGATTGAATTTTGTACGTAAAACATCCTTTGGATCATTATCTTCGCTGGATTGAACGTAGTTCCCAGGCCATTTTGTGTCTCATTAGCATATGTAGAAGAATTTTACCTGGAATGGGTCATTTTTCAAAAATATAATTGAACCATTACATTTAAAAGTTCTCTAAGATCCAAATTTTGAATAAAAATATTTGCTTGTTTAAATCTAATCAAATATATCAATAATATTAAACTTGGCTCTTATTATTTTTTCATGGGTTCACAAGCTTTGATCCTTTCTTCTTAGTGTTTGCAATTATAGCCATGGGAAAGATATTGCTCTAATCTGAGAATTGAGATTGCCTCATTGATATTGTATTTTGTTTCAGAATTTGAGATATGTTCTACGAGACTTGACCATGTACTATGTAGTGCACTTGGTGCCATTTTGTGGCCCATACATGGTTTATGGTATATATATATATATAAGTAGACTTTGCATATTTTGTCTCTAATGGTTTGAAATCATAGCTTGGAATGTTAAATATATTTTTTCATTTAAAATTGTAATTTTATTTGTATTTTTGAATAATCCGGTTCATTGAAATCAAACTGCTCCTGTTCATTATCTGTTTCGGATCCAGTGAGTCGACCCTCGACCGGTTCGACTCCTGGTTCTGGTTTTTAATAATTCTCCAAATGGGAATATAATTGTTTTTTCGTTGTAGGTTGTCTTTGTTTCCTTTCTAGCTTGATATTTGACCTCATAAATTCAACCCATTTCAGGATTCTCCCTATCCACCATTTAAGAGAACGGGAGGAGTAATGACCTTTATGATGTCTTGTGCTTTGTCCAAAAAGTAGTGTTGTAAACCATGCGAGAGTGCTCAAAACTTTTGCTTGGGGCTCCATTGTAATGAATCCCATTCATCAACACAAAACATTTACCTTGAATTGTTTTGTTCGCCAATAACAGATTGCAACATAATAAAGTTCATTGCAATGTTTTAAAACTTGGACTTGGACTCGGAATCGGCTTAGGGTCAACTTGACTCGAATTCTGACTCGGGCATGACTTGGATCAGTTTGTGAATTCAGTGACTTGGTTCACAAAAAAATACTTAAAATTTTAAGGGAAAAATATTTTTAAAGATTCCAAACCATTAGAGGCAAAATATGCAAAGTATGCTCATGTATATATTATATACCATGTAAAGGTGAATATATCAAAATGGCAGCAAGTGGAATCATACTTGAAAAAATCGCCGAAAAATCGCGACTTTTTGTAAAAGTCGCGAGGTGAAGGCCCTGCCGAAAAATCGGCGCTTAAAAATCGCGATTTTTTAAAAAATCGGCGCTTAAAAATCGCGATTTTTTAAAAAATCGGCGCTTAAAAATCGCAATTTTTTAAAAAATCGGCGATTTTTTCGAGATTTTTTCGAAAAAATCGCGAGTTGAAGGAAAAAATTGCCCAGGCTTTTCCAGAGTTTTAAAAAGTCGGGTTTTTTTTTTTATAAATTTGCTGAGTTTTGTACATGTAACATTGATGTCAACAGTACTAAATGGTAATGTTAAAGTAAAAGTGACATTCTCTTTATCTTTCATTTTCCATCCTTTTACTTAAATTTGTAACATTACCATTAATTGTTTCAGGATGTTTGAGAGTGGTTCCAACCTCATCAGACTTCATATGCAAAAAGTAGGATTTTAGATCCCATTTAGAATTCAACAGACTTAATGGTTTTCAGGATTTCAGGATTCCAACGTTTCTAGTGGATTCTATCATGTATGTGGGTAAGGGATTGGAATTTAATGAAGTACATCAAACTCTCTATGTACCTTGATGTTGGTGGTGTCGATGCCTGATTGTTAAAGTTGTTTGAATTCCACTGTCATGACCTTAATAAAAAAAATGTACCCTTCAGTCAAGCAAAATCACTTATTAAGCATGGGAAGCTCTTTCTACCTTATTTTAACGCTTGGATTAAGAAGTTTGAACAAAATTGTAGGGTGTTAATTGATGTCCTTGGAGGATCAACTTCGAGATTGGAAGCAGAGGCAAAGTCTAGAGCCTAGAGGTGGGGGAACATGGTGCTATTGATGAATATGATCTCGACATAGACAATGATTTTGATGATTATGTTTTTTCAATTTTGATTTAGATATGTATTGCGCTTGGTGCCATTTTGATAATATTTTGTCTCTAATGGTTTGGAATCATAGCTTGGAATCTTTAATATATATTTTTTTCATTAAAATTGTAAAATTTTATGTATTTTTTAACAGTCTGAGTCATTGAAATCAAACCACTCCAAGTGATTTGCATCCACTACATCTATATATTAGTGCTTTCTACATATTTATGTTCCAATGTGTTTATCTGATGTTATTGTTGCTTTATATGTTTAAAATTCTGAAAAAAATGAATGTATTTTGTATTTTTTAATGTTTGCCGACTTTTTCCGATTTTTTCCGATTTTTTCGCCGATGTTGCCGAGAAATTGTTTTCGGGACCCTTGCCGACTTTTTGCCGAGTCCGACTTTTTCAAGTATGAGTGGAATACATATCTGAAAAAATACATAAGAACAACACCTACAAGATTACTATGATCAATCATCAAACTCCCTACCACTGTAACGAATGAGATCCTCAACATCACGATCTGGCTTAAGACTCCTCAGAGTCCTCATCCTCTTCATACTATTCTTGGACATCTACAAGAGCAACATTAATAGTAGAAGCACGTCTACGTTGGCTAGTGCCTACCATGCCTGGATCTATGGCTGCATCACCTACCACTGGCATTGCTAAATCCAAATCCAAATCAACTGACCTCAAGTCTTTTGCATCAGAATCATGATCAAGATCAAACTTTGCCAAGTGAGACTCCTCTACCCATTACGAGGTTGGATCAATATCAACCAACACAATGGGATTTGTATTAGGTCTTTTGTTCAGTAATTGTTCGCTCTTTAGTCATAGGTTGTGCTGCACAAAGACGAGATCATTTAACCGTTTTTGTGCCAAACGTTTTCTGTTGTTCGTGTGATTCTACTGAAAGATAGACCAATTGCGCTCACACTCGGATCCGACATGAATTGCAAACTTTTGCAATTGAGGACATTGGTTACCAAATGACTCCCACCAATGTGTTGCAAAGACAAAGTTAGTTCAAGAAATTAGATTATGAATTTGGCCAAAAATTCAAGAATTTAAATACTAATCATTAAACAATTGAACTTAATAAAATAAATCTTTGGAACTGTTTAGCTAGTTGGTCCACATTTCTTTGAATCTTTTCTAGTTTTTTTCCTGAGGTACCCGTGGCTCTAGTGAAAGCACTGATCCGCCTGTGTATCTCTAGCTGCTCACTGTCATTAGGGACCACATGCTCTGGGCACTCGTACCATCCATCTTTGAGCTCCCTTGTTTGATCTTCTCCCTACTAAGCTTTATAATGATATCTCAGGCTCAAGATATACCCAGTTGCATGCATAGGGTGATGGCATTGATTGTTCCATCTGTTATCAATGATCTCCTAGATAGGCCCATACTTAACTACTCTATCCTTGGAAGTTTCCCTTATTTGCTCCTTTGCTTTATCCATAGCCTCATATATGTAACCCATGGCCAATTTTTCTCCATCCACCAACTACAACACCTTAAGAAGGGGCTCAACAATTTTGACATCTGTTGCTTTTTTCCAAAATGTGGTCTCATTAACCTACTTTTTGGTGTCTTTTCCATCTTGTTTGTGTTAAAATTTATGAAATTTGATAGCAGTAACAGACTGTAAATAAAGATAGTGCAGAGATAGCTAACAGTAAATACACATAAAAATTGGACACAGTGTTTTTCACGGGGAAACCTTTCAAGGACAAAAACCCCAAAGCAATATTAATAATAATTTATCTCCAAAATGAGATGACTGAGTTTTTAAAACAGCAGGCTAAGAACAAGCCTCTCCAACAATTAGAATTTGTTTCACTGACCAAGAAGAACCCTGTTCACTGTCTGCTGATTCTTATCTGTCACTGAATTACTGTAGCTGATGCTAGATGCCTGAAGCAGTTTCAAACTTGCACAATCAACCTGTACATGCCTGTAGATGTCACTGTTCACTGGTCTATACCCTACTGAGGGTGCCGTGACCTGTTCAAGCCCTTTCCAAGGGCTGCTGTAACCTGCAAGTGTCTTATAAGGGCTGCCAAACTCAAGGACAGACCCTGAACAAAACTGGGGTGCACTGATAGTTTCCCTAGCAGGGCTCGGGTGCACTGATAATTGCCCTAGCAGGGCTCGGGTGCATACAGCAGAAAGTTTCAATGGAATTTGGATAGCAAACCCTAACTGAGTTAGGACAACTTTAAACCAGCAGTAAAAAGAGTGAGAACAAGAGCATGAAGCTGTGACTTCTTCAAGGAGTAAGGACTAGCAATGTGAAGAGAGAATCTAGCAGAAAAGTCACCCACGAACTGACCTTTGGAGCAGACAAAGATACCCACAAAACTGTCCTCAAAGACACCACGAACTGTCTCTTAAAATGTTGAGTTTGCTTTCTTATTTATAGTGGAACAAGTGGCAAAAATAATTCCACTAATTGAGGCCGACTTGAGCTTTGATATATAATTTTTTTTATTTCTTTTAATAAAGAGCTGAGCTCTTAAATGAGGCCGACCCATATAAAAATATATATATTTATTTATTTTTCTTTAAATGATGGGTTCATGGACCAAGCCAAGCTATGCTTGGGTTTTATTTATCTTCAACAAGTCATCCAGGTGTTCTTCAAGGTCTTCATGTCCACTCCAAGTACATCATCATAAGGAGATAAATTAATTGCTTTACTTCACCCTCCTGTTGCCACCAAGACCAAGTGCCAGGTATTTCAACAAGGGTTGATTAATCCCTTGAGAAGGTCCCATAGCCCATAGATCAAGGGGAGGAGTAAACCACTACTTGCCTAGACCCGGTCTAGGGCTTAAAGTGAAGTCTTGGTAACTGACCAGGTGCCTCCATTCTCCCAGAGAATGGCTCTTAGCCCCAGGTTGAACTTCCAGTCCCAGACTGGATCAATATCCTGGTAACTGACCAGGCGCCTCTCTTCTCCCAGAGAATGGCCCTCAGCCCCAGGCTGAGCTTCCAGTCCCAGACTGGGTCAATATCCTGGTAACTGACCAGGTGCCTCCATTCTCCCAGAGAATGGCACTCGATGCTGCTCAGAAAATCAACACTCCCTCTCAGCGAGAGGGTCATTCTCTGCAATACCAAGCTTGTCACGAAAGTGCACAAGCTTTGTCAACGAAAGAGGCTTGGTCAATATGTCTGCAACCTGTTCATCTGTACGGATGTACTGGAGCTTCATGGCACCTCGCTGTACCATATCTCTGATGAAGTGATACTTCATCTCAATCTGCTTTGACCCGTCGTGAAATACAGGGTTCTCTGAAAGCTTAATGCAACTTTGATTATCGCAATGGATAATAGTTGGTTCAAGCTTTCCACCAAACAGGTGAGAGAGAAGCTTTCTAAGCCAAACCGCTTCTTTGCAGGAATCATTGGTAGCAATATACTCAGCTTCAACTGTGCTCTGAGCTATGGAACCCTGTTTTTTCCTGGACCATGAGATCATGGCTGATCCCAAACTGAAACAGTACCCTGATGTGCTTTTTCGGTCCACCGCACTGCCAGCCCAATCGGAGTCAGCATATCCAAGTAGCATTACTCCACGGTTGGAGGTATATCTGAGCTCGTAAGTAATAGTACCTCGCAAATATCTGAGCACATGTTTGGCAGCTATCCAGTGTATGTGCTTCCGCTCGGACATGAACTGACTCAATGCACTCACTACATAACAGATATCTGGTCTCGTATGCACTAGATACATCAACGATCCAATAAGTTGTCGATACTGAGTAGGATCCATTGCCTGTGAAGAAGTAGCTGAGTCACGTAACTTCTTCAAATTTGATGTCATGGGTGCACTCATGGGTTTGCAGTCATGCATCCCAAACCTCTGCAAGATATCAACTGTATACTTCCCTTGAGACAGGAAGATCTCATCTGGCTTCTGCCAGACCTCTAAACCAAGACAATAGTGCATGAGTCCCAGATCCTTCATTTCAAATTCTGAAGTAAGCTCCCTCTTGCATTGAGCTATTAGTTGCTCCTCTCCAATAAGGAACATGTCATCCACATATAGGACTAGGATCAAGACATGGTTCTGAACAACCTTAAAGTAAAGGTTGGAATCAACAGTGCTTTTGGAGAATCCTAAACTGTGAAGGTAACCATCAATCCTAGCATACCAGACCCTTGGAGCTTGTTTGAGTCCATACAAAGCTTTCTTTAGCTTGCACACATGAGACTGCATTTCATGAGTCACAAAACCTTCAAGTTGTTCATTGTAGATCTCTTCTTCAACTTCTCCATTAAGAAAAGCTGTCTTTACATCCATTTGATGGAGTTTCCATCCAAAGATAACAGTGAGGGAGATAATGGTCCTGATGGTGGTATACCTGGCAACAGGGGCAAATGTTTAATCATAGTCTATGCCTTCCTTTTGTGAGAAACCACGTGCCACAAATCTTGCTTTATATTTCTCAATGTTGCCATCAGCAACATGCTTGATTTCGTAGAGCCATTTGGAAGTCACCACAGACTTCCCTTTTGGTCTAGGAACAATTTCCCACACATCATTTTTCATAATGGAATTATATTCTTCTGTCATGGCATCAATCCATACCTGATGAGTTTCTGCTTCTTTGAATGTAGAAGGCTCTGCATCAATGAGCTTACTCATAAGACCTGAGTATTTTTGGGGCTTTTTGCTTTCTCTGAATGTCCCAGAAGGAGCTTTATGCTTCTTTGCTTCTTGCAATATTTCTCTAGCCCAAGCAGGTCTTCTCTTGGAAGGAGGAGCTTCAAGTAGTTCTTCAGCTGGTCTTTCTGGTTTTGAGGAAGTATCTGGAATTCAAGGCTCATCTTCTTCCTCCCTCCGATTTTCTAAATGAGGAGAGTTTGGAATGTCGGAAAGAGATTCTTCTGTATCTTTTGGAAGCTCTTTGGAGTGGCGGAAAACAGCTTCCTCATGAAATATCACATCTCTGCTGACTTCAATGTATCTTTGGCTAGGAACATAGATATGGTAGGCTTTTGAATTTTCACTGTACCCAACAAATGTGCCTTTCTTTTCGGAGGGCTCCAGCTTTAATCTCTTTTCTTTTGGCACATGGATGTAGACTGGAGTGCCAAAGATCCTCATGTGGTCAACTGCAGGTTTCTTACCTGTAAAGACTTCTTCTGGAGTCTTTTCTCCCAAAATGGCATGAGGACTTCTGTTTTGAATATAGACAGCAGCACCAGCAGCCTCAGCCCATAGAGACAAAGGAAGATCTAGATCGCACAACATGGCTTTAGCAGCCTCACAGACTGTTCTGTTCTTCCTTTCTGCAACCCCATTTTGTTGGGGGTTGTAAGGTATAGTCAACTCTCTCTTAATTCCTGCTTCGTGGCAAAAGTCATCAAAATCATTAGATTCAAACTCACCTCCATTGTCTGAGCTTAAGATATTGATGTGTCTTCCTGTTTGATTTTCAATCAGCGCCTTGAACTCCTTGAACTCATCAAAAGTTTCACTTTTAGCCTTTAGAAAGTAAATCCAAGATTTACGAGAGTAATCATCAATGAACAATACATAGTATAAACCACCACTTAAGGAAGATGAAGACATGGGTCCACAAATGTCAGAGTGAATCAAATCCAAAATCCCTTTTGATCTGTTGTTACTTTTGGAATAAGACTTCTTGGTATTTTTACCAAGGGCACAACCTTTGCAAATACCACTATGTTCATTAGAAAATTCAGGCATACCTGTAACCATCTTTTGAAGACCAGGGAGAGCTACATAATGAAGGTGCCCAAACCTTCGGTGCCATAACACACAAGGGTTGGTTTTATTGTGAGCCAATGCTTGAGTAGAATGCCCAGATGCCTTGTAAAGGCCACCCTCTCAAACCCCAATCAATTTTGCTGCACTCAACCTTTCATTCTTTGACCACAGCAGAACCTTTTTGTCCACGAATATAACTCTGTAGCCTTTATCTTCTAAGCCAGCAACAGAAAGGAGATTTTTGTTCAAGCCTGGAACATACAGTATGTCTTCAATGTGCAACATGGTCCCTGAATCAAGTTGAAATGAAACTGAACCCACTCCCTCAATTTTGTAGGTGGAGTCATCTCCAAGTTCTGCTTGAGTGGCAAACTTCTTCTTTCTGTAACTTGTAAGAGCTTCACGAGAACCTGTCATATGTTTTGATGCTCCACTGTCCACCAACCAAGAATTTGAATTGTTGGTGATGGATCCTGCTAGCGCAGAAATCAAGTAGTATTCTTTTCTTGATTCTTCTTGCTTGGAAGACCTTGCATTTTTCTTCTTCTTTGGTTCTTCTTCTTCAGCTGTAGATGCTTCGAACTTTCTTTTGAACCTTCTCTGTGGCTGCCTGCAGTCTCTAGCATAATGTCCCCTTTTGTGACAGTTAAAACATTCAATTTGTGACATATTAATTTGCTTACCTTGTGGCTTGTTCTCTTTCTTCTTAGGAGGGAAGGGTTTCTTGAACTGTTTCTTAGTTTTAGTTGTTAGTGCAAGATTCCCTTAGGACCCGTTATCACATATATAGTAGTCGGGCTACCATACATTATTTTTCTGATTCCAGTACACTATTCAGCCAGTTCCCCTACATTTGAGATGCTAAGATGAGCATCTATATTGGATCACTATCAGATTGTGGACAGCAGTTGTATTCCCCATGCCATGACTGAGTCTCGGGACACTCGGAGAGATGATCGATATAGCCATTATACCATTGGTACAGAGCAGTCAGTAGTGCCCAGAGTTGCAGCAGCAGTTTCAGAGGACAGATGATGGTACAGGTTGATGAGCTTTCAGGTATATGACTCAGCAGGTATATCATGGTGTTATGGTTAGATTGCTTTTATACTTCTTATAGCATGTCTTAGCACTTAGTGTCATGATCTGGCGATCATATAGATATGTGGACCTGGTTGATCTATTATATATATTATTGTCCCTACTCAGACTTAGAAGTTCACTATTCATACTCATTGGTTTTACCCTCCTTAGGGAGAATAGAGGTGATCATTCCACCATACCTTGGCTTGCTAGTGTTGGCTCCATTATTCATTATCTCCGTCCATCCATGGCCTACCTTTTAGATTATCACCCTGACTTACTACTTGACTAGTGGCATGGAGGACTTTTCCCCACTGTAGCCTCTGTATTGAATGAGCTTCCCTGTTTATTGTGTCTCGGCTCTGAGTTGGTGACAAAACTTACCTATGGTGAGTTGGAGTTCCTTGGAATTCCCCCTAGTCACTAAAGTTGTGTTGGCTAAACCTGAAACTTTTGTGCTGCCATGAATACAAAATCTGGAAAAAATGAAATGCTATATCTTGTATGAAAAGCCCATTCATGCAATGTGTTTCTAAACACACATGAATGAAAGGCATGTCAAATGAAAATGGCCATGAAAATAAAATGTTATATCTTTTGGAAATGTAAATACCTAGGTAAACAAGCTGTCCATGACACACCTAGAAGTGCTCAGGTAAACAAGTGCCTTAAAAACACACCTGCAGCAGGAAGCCTAAAATAAATGTAAATCTATGCAATGTGTTTATAAACACACATAGATCAAGGCTATGGAAACTTCAGGCCCAAAAAGCAATGGAACTTAAATGCTATATCAAAACAATTGCTAGCCTTATTTGTATTATGGATTGTGCGCATTTGTGAAGGTGAATAAACCCTCTTTGAACAACTCATCCATTTGCGAGACACTGCCATTCCTTGTGTTGTTGCTCATTCAGTATATACTATGGTGTGTATTCCCTTTCCCTTGCCAAAGTGTCACAAAGTTAAGTCAGTCAAGTCATCCCTTAGCCTAGCCAATTATTTCAGCCTTCACCCTTCACTAGCAAATTGATCACAGCTATGAAGTGAGTATGATCCTGAAAGTCTAGTCTGAGTAATAATAATAATTAACGACACTATATATTTGGATTTAGATCGCCAGTTATGATTACTCTGTGTTATAATTGTTATTTGAATAAGTTGTAGAGCATGTATTAACCTTGACACTTTGCAGTAGCTTTGGATGATGGTCTGAGTTATATTTGGTCTTGGTTAGACCCAGTTTGACCATGGAGGACCATGGGACATGAGATGTTAGACCTTATGATGATATGGATAGATGATATATGGTCTATGTATACATACATGATGATTCTATGCAGCAGCTACAGGGTTATGATGATGATTCTTAGGTTACAGCAGTGTTTGGTCATTTACAGATCATTATTATTGGCCTTGTTTCGGTATATTGGATATTTATTTTGATCATGCAAAGACTCATATGGTGTATGAGTACATATCTTGTATGGATTTGGACCTTCTGAGTCCAATGGGACAGTTTGTTTTTAGTTCCGGGCATTTACAATGATGATTGAGTCTCAGTAGGCTGTCCCAGTGCAGTTTTGGTCTGTCGGAGGCCTTGTTAGAGCAGATGTGATTTTTATCCGGTTGACCTAGGGCGCTGATGATGGAGGGGGTGGTCCAGCCACTTGTTTTTACCATATTACCCCCCTCCCGGACACACTGGTGCCCTCACCTTGACAACGCAGGCACTCCAGGAGGCTGTTTTGGGCAGTTTCACGCTTCCTGAGGCATTTCAGGATTGGTAGAAATGGCTGTCGAGGAAATCGATTTGGGCTAATGAGGCAAAGTTATGGCATGGGATGATCAGTGATGATAGATCGGGGTCTTCCACACCTTCTCCAGCAGTTTCAGCTTCATCGGGGCCCGCATCCATCACTTATGGCACTTTCTGTGGATTTCTGAGGCCTTTTTGAGGCCTACGATTTGACTATGGTGGCACGATTTGGTACATTCATGATTATTTTATGATTATTGTGCTATGGGGATTGACCAAGGAGGGATAAAATTACCCCTTGGACCCACCATAAGCCTTTTATGATATTTTGTCATCATGATTTGGTGGGATTCCCCTCTTCTAGGGCGATTTTGTCCACTTACATAATATTTTATTAGTGATCCATGTATTTTATTGTTGAGCTCATCTCAACCATTGATTAGACATTTGTATCTTTTAATCTTAGCCACTCATTCAAAAAGTGGTTAGGATTTTGATGCCTCTCCTTCCTATTTAAAGGAGAGAGCTCCTCATTGTAAAGGGGACTTTTGGCTCTGGATTATTGGAATAGAAAATTATTATTGCATCTATCTCCAGTGTTGTGGTGAATGTTTTTGGTGTTCGTTCGTTGGTTCTTCCTTTGCACTGAGTTATTGGAGATTTTGTTTGCCATATCTTTTGTACCACGATTTTGCATCTACAGGTGGAGGCCGATTTGTTTTGAGGAGGAGGTATTGGTAGGGGAAGACTCTCCCTACTTCTTCTTTGGAGCTCTTCGTTGGTAACAGGGAGTATTACTGTCCTAGGACCTTCTATTTCATGTTACTATTGCATTTCTCTTGTATTTCTTCCATGCTTGATCTTACTGATTGAATCGCTATTCCTTGGTTTGACAGGTAGAGGAAGGCGCACTTGTGGGCTAGGGCATCAAATTGGCAAGCAAATCAACAATTTCTCATTTGATCTCTGCGGGAATCTTCCTCAACATCAAGACATCTCATTCACATCACTCAGGTATGATCTCAAGGTAAGTTCTATCTCCATGATCTATCCAATTTTCTAAAATATTTAAAAACCCTAAATATTTCAAAACCCCATTTTGCATTTTCTCAGATCTACTTAGATCTAGTGGGTTGTTGGGCGTAATATTGAAAACCCACCTCTATAGCCTCCACGGCATCCCGGATCTATAGTTTGGTGAGGATTGGCTTCCGTTTGACCCCCTTCCCAAGCCAACTTAGCTTCTCCCAAGCAAGGTGCACTTCCTAGCTTGAGCAAGTTGACCTAGATCTAGTACGTGGGTAGTTGAGATCTCACTTGATTCGTAATCTCCACATCCAATAACCTACCCCTAGATCATCACTTTTTTGATTTTCACCTTGTGGGCCCTATTCCACATTTTGAGGGATTTAATCCCCTTTTTGGACCACTTGGTGCATTCAATCTCAGATCTAGTAAGATCTAGCCATCGGATTGCCGTAAAATTATAGATCCACACTCCTACTTGATTGACCTACCCGGATCTAGAGTTTGGATGCCATCTGACTTGTCTTGACCTACCTAACCCATATTTTTAGCCTCCTTGGGTGAAGTCGCACCACCTTGGAGAAGTGAGTTAACTCACTTCTAGGACGTGGGTACTTGAGATTCTTGCGGATTTGGAACGGGAATAATTCAAAACCTAGGTCTAGAGTGTCACTTTGTAAAATCTTGCCTTGGGATAGCATTCCTTGTTTTAAGGGATTGTGGTCCACTTGGGTCAAACCTAGATCTAGACACATTCATCTATCAAGACCTCTATTGCCCACTTGTCCCATGTACTAGGAGTCCTAAACCACAAGTCAACCTTACTTTGACTCCACTTCCCAATTCCCAAGGCACTGGTTTCTCTCCAAGTCAATTCGACTTTCCTAGATTATTGGATTGACTTGTGGGTTGACCTATGCATGGTGAACTACACCTTTGAAGCCATCCTAAATCATGGTCAAGCTTGTCATATGTACTAGTTAGCCCCAATCTAACCCTCAAACCACCTTGCATGGGACACGGGTCCCAAGGCAGTGTATTTCTCAAGCATTGAACTAGTACCTTAATCCCGGATCTTATATCTAATCATTGTAAGTCACTCTCACCCTAAACATGAACCAAAGCTATACCCATTGAACCCCATACTTGGCTTGTGACTTCATCGTAAGGTCTAGGATAAACCATACACCTTACTTCACTTAGAAATAACCTGATTTGGTGTCTTGGTTTTGATCTCTCCTGTCGGGAGTAGATCGGGTCTCCCCCTTTGTTATCTAGGCTAGATAACATAAAGCGAAGGTTGCCTCGACTGGCGTGACAACCATATACTGGAGGTCGAGGTGATCGTGGTTGCACCTTTTGAGTTTCCCTTCCCTATTGCCGTCCATGACTGGATACATCCATGGGGGTAACTACAGTTTAGGTGATAACAGGACCCTTAGTTCTGCTTTGAACTCTGCCTTCTTCTTCCAAACACTCATGCGAAAGTCTCTCAAAATCTGGCTGAGTCTCATGTCCACTCACAAAAGCCAAGAAAGTTTCCCAAGAGTTTGGAAGGCCATAAAAAACAATTTGTACAAGGTCATCATCATCTACTGTAACCCCAATAGCAGAAAGTTGATCTCTTACCTGAGCAATGTTTGTGAAGAAGGAGGCCACTCCTTCATCTTTTTCCATCTTCAATGTACGAAGTCTGTTTTTCAAGACTCTCTTTTGACTGGGTGCTTTCTTCTCGTATAGATTTGTCAAGGTGTCAAAACATTCCTTAGCTGTCTTCAGTGGTGTTATGGCAGGCATTATATTTTCCTTGACTAAGTCATAGATAATCCTCCTAGCCTTGGCTTTCTTCCTTTTGAACGTTGCCCTTCCTGTATTTGACGTGGGTTCTTCTACAACATTGATGACCAAGTCATCAAAGTCATTCTCTTCCAAGGTGGCCATAAGCCTTGCTTTCCATGAATTAAAATTTGCTGAACCCTCAAGCCTGTCCTCTGGTCTGAAAGAGGCAGAAGAAGCCATCTCTGGTCTGTCTGTACTGTCCCAAGGTCTATGTAAGGCACAGTCACCTGCTCAAATGCTGTGTGCTTTACAAGCAGAGCTTTGATACCATGTTAAAATTTATGAAATTAGATAGCAGTAACAGACTGTAAATAAAGATAGTGCAGAGATAGCTAACAGTAAATACACATAATAAAGATAGTGCAGAGATAGCTAATAGTAAATACACATAAAAATTGGACACAATATTTTTCACGGGGAAACCTTTCAAGGACAAAAACCCTAAAGCAATATTAATAATAATTTATCTCCATAATGAGATGACTGAGTTTTTACAACAGCAGGCTAAGAACAAGCCTCTCCAACAATTAGAATTTGTTTCACTGACCAAGAAGAACCCTGTTCACTGTCTGCTGATCCTTATCTGTCACTGAATTACTGTAGTTGATGCTAGATGCCTGAAGAAGTTTCAAACTTGCACAATCAACCTGTACATGCCTGTAGATGTCACTGTTCACTGGTGTATACCCTACTGAGGGTGCCTTGACCTGTTCAAGCCCTTTCCAAGGGTTGCTGTAACCTGTAGGTGTCTTATAAGGGTTGCCAAACTCAAGGACAGACCCTGAACAAAACTCGGGTGCACTGATAGTTGCCCTTGCAGGGCTCGGGTGCACTGATAATTGCCCTAGCAGGGCTCGGGTGCATACAGCAGAAAGTTTCAATGGAATTTGGACAGCAAACCCTAACTGAGTTAGGACAACTTTAAACCAGCAGTGAAAAGAGTGAGAACAAGAGCATGAAGCTGTGACTTCTTCAAGGAGTAAGGACCAGCAATGTGAAGAGAGAATCTAGCAGAAAAGTCACCCACGAACTGACCTTTGGAGCAGACAAAGATACCCACGAATTGTACCCACGAACTGTCCTCAAAGACACCACGAACTGTCTCTTAAAATGTTGAGTTTGCTTTCTTATTTATAGTGGAACGAGTGGTAAAAATAATTCCACTAATTGATGCCGACTTGAGCTTTGATATATAATTTTTTTTTTTTCTTTTAATAAAGAGCTGAGCTCTTAAATGAGGCCGACCCATATAAAAAATATATATTTATTTATTTTTCTTTAAATGATGGGTTCATGGACCAAGCCAAGCTATGCTTGGGTTTCATTTATCTTCAACAAGTCATCCAGGTGTTCTTCAAGGTCTTCATGTCCACTCCAAGTACATCATCATAAGGAGATAAATTAATTGCTTTACTTCACCCTCCTGTTACCACCAAGATCAAGTGCCAGGTATTTCAACAAGGGTTGATCAGTCCTTTGAGAAGGTCCCATAGCCCATAGATCAAGGGGAGGAGTACACCACTTGCCTAGACCCAGTCTAGGGCTTACAGTGAAATCCTGGTAACTGACCAGGTGCCTCCATTCTCCTAGAGAATGGCTCTCAGCCCCAGGCTGAGCTTCCAGTCCTTGACTGGATCAATATCCTGGTAACTGACCAGGTGCCTCCATTCTCCCAGAGAATGGCCCTTAGTCCCAGGCTGAGCTTCCAGTCCCAGACTGGGTCAATATCCTAGCAACTGACCAGGTGCCTCCATTCTCCCAGAGAATGGCACTCGATGCTACTCAAAAAATCAACAGTTTGCAATCCCACTGAGATGCATTCCATTCATCACATGAAAACATCTTTTGCAAGTTTTTTGCTTGAGAAAGAAGAGGTTGTAACGTGAGGAAGTGTGTTGCAAATCTTGTGATGGCAGGCCTAGCAAGTTCCTTGCCCTAGTGTTTTTTCTCATTAGGTTCAATACCCATGAGTGGTTGTAGTTGTATTTTGTAATGCTCTTAGCATGCTCTACAATATTCTTGATCCAATCCTATTTGCGTATATCCTCAAGCATGATGTCTATGCAATGTGCAACACATGGGGTCCAAAATATTGTTGTGTATTTGCTCTCTAACATCTTATAAGCAAGAATATAGTTAGAGGCATTATTTGTGATGATCTAAACAACATTTGTCACCTCCACTTCCACAATAGCCTCATCCAAAAGCTGATATAACAAGTTTGCATATTACAACTTATTGGATAAATCAAGTGATTTCAAGAACATGGTTCCCTGTGGGCAAGAGACAAGGAACTTTGGTATAGTACTTATCCATGGCTCTTTAAAGTCCTTCAAGTATTCTTGTATGGACAAAACTTCTTTGTGCAATAGAGATACCCTAAGGTCATGCATACTGGGGTCTTTGAAGCTCTTACCAACAAAAATAATGGAATCCCACATAGGATGGTAAGAAGGTAAGAGAGCAACTTTGAAGGGGATATCTACATAATACCACTATCTAGCTATGTATTCATAACCAACTTCTTTGTAATGCTTCTTCCAATGGTTATTGAAGGTGGCTGGAGTATGACGTGGTTGAGAGGCACTAACAAAGGTGGGGAAAGGTGTAGGAAAATAACTTTGATTGGTTTTCTTCTATTTTTAGGCAATTTATCATGATTATGAGTGGGAGGAATTGGAACATAATGAAAGGGGTCCCTAACCTTGGAAGAAGAGATAAAGGAAAAATCTTCAAAATCAAAGCTCAAATTTGAATGGGATGTCATCATCATGGCAAGAGACCTCTTCCTCCCTACTTCAACATTTATTTCATCCCGTTTATCCTTCTCTTCTTCAAAATTTTCAAATTGTTGTAGCAGTTTTACTCTTATTGCACCAATCTCTTCTCGTAATGTATGTAGTCGCCTCTTTTAACCAGTGAGACCACGTGGCACTCAAAGTCCATAATGAATTTGACATTCATCCCAATTCTCGTTTTTATCCCAAATCATTCATTTTCACAGTGGAAGATAAATGAATATGGTGGCCTAGGTAATCTTATGCATTCATTATAATTTACAGGCAACACAAACATGAACACACATGCCATTCCAGCCAAATTCCATGCATTTCAACATCCATAAAAAGTAAATTAAATAGCATGGAAACACAAAATTAAACCATGGCATTTATAATCAGAGAGATACTTATCTTTCAAATCAAGTCTGGCTGCATGTGAAGGACGTTCCTCCAAGCCATAGGCACTGTCAAGCCAAGTCTCACTTTGACAGGCAACCCTCGAGCTGGGGCTATCAATCGACAAGGAAAAAGCTCTCCCCCAATCCCAATTTACTCAGCTACATCTCTCATGCAATCCACTGGTGCCTAAACCCCTTCCACATCTGTACGAATCCTCAATTCTCCTTCCCCATAAACTTGCACAACGCTAGGAACAAGCTCCCTTCTTTGAGTTAACAGTCCCTCATGTAGCCTCTAGTTCCCTTTTGGTGCTCTAGCACAGGCTGGACAAGAAGTCTATGAATTTTGGACTCCATGGTACAAGCTACAGGTCAGGTTTCTCCCATAGCAGTCTACTCGAGTTAATGGCATGCATAATTCATGTTCAGGCATGGAATCTTCATTCTCTGTTACAGTATCAAGCTATGGCTTCCAAAGGTGATGGCTAAGGAGTGAAATTCAAAATGGTGGAGGAATAATGAGGAACCGAACGCCTCTCTGGCTTGAAAAAAACTTTTATAGGCATGATTTAGCTTGACATGTGGCCACTCCACATGGAACCACTTTTCCCCCCTTAATCCCGTCCTTAAGCTAATGAAATAAGGCTTAGTCAAAGTATGGCTCTTAATCATAGTTTAATAACTTGGTTTAATAAGGCTAGGGAGATAAAACAAGGCACACTATCACTTCCCCACTTGTGGATTGATACCCCCCCATCTCTCCTTCGTGCTTCCGATGAAGCCATTTAGATATTTTTATATTAATATACATAGTCTTGGTCGTCTCAAGCATTGTTTTTCAACTTTTAGCCTTTTACATCAATATTTACAAGTTTACATTGTGGGGTCAAATTGGGGTATTACATTTCTTGTGGTGCAACATAGGGGGCAATTTGGCCTCTTATATCAGCCAAATGTTGCTTCAGCCTATGGATTCTCCCCCCCTTGCTACATTTCTTGTAAAATTTACAATACATCCTGTTGTCAACATCATCAACATGGATCCATGCAGGGTCTTTCTCTTTTGGAGGCATGGTAAATGCAAAGGTTAACTAATATGCAAAATTCAATTGCAAAATGTGCAAACCCTATCTTAGTTTTTTTTACAACAAAGCTTTAAACAATTACTAAATACTAAAAGGCAGATTTCAGGTCTGTTTTACATTTTTTAAGAGGAAAAACTTAAAAAGTAGGGAAAGATTGTTGTTAACATACTTGTACAGTGGCGAACAACTCAATGGGAACAATAAAATGGACAACAATTCCTCCAAGCTTGAAGATGGCAAACGACCAAAGAAGACTACCCAACAAGATGCAAAAACTCGAAATGTTGACAGTGATCGGTTTGCTCCTAAAGCTCTAGATGCTCACAATTGCTCAAGAAGATGGTATGAGGGAAATGGAGGTTAGGGGGTTTATATTTCATTGGGTTAAAGTTTTAGAGTGTTAGGGTTCTAGTATTAAGTTTTTTTTTGTTTTTTTTTAAACAAGCATTTTTGGCCATCTGTGTGCCAGATGGGTCCCACATCGACTTAGCCGGGTTGGCACGAACTCGGTTGAGTTGGTCAGTTTGGTATCGGACCAGTCAAGTCATACCCTGACAAGGTTGGTCCAGTACCAAACTAGCCACCTGAATCGAGTCATAGGCCGAGTAAACTCAGTCAAGCAGTGACTCGGCTAAGTCAGAGTTCGAGTCACCCGAGTTTTAAAACCCTCGTTCATTGTAAGGTGAGTAATAATAATCTCAAATATGAACTAATCTTAAAAATATGATTCCTTGTGGGTAAGAAACTCTTATGTATATAAAATAAGATAAAGCTAATATAATAATATATCAATAAATAAAAAAATAAAAAATAAGGATATAAATAAACAATAGTAATAAATATAATAAAAAGCAAGGTGAGTAATAATAATCTCAAATATGAACTAATCTTAAAAATATGATTCCTTGTGGGTAAGAAACTCTTATGTATATAAAGTAAGATAAAGCTAATATAATAATACCAATAAATAAAAAAATAAAAAATAAGGATATAAATAAACAATAGTAATAAATATAATACAAAGCTCGTATAGATCTCCTTATACGAGTAGAGGATGTGTAGATCTCCTTCTACGAGTAATAAATATAATAAAAAGTATTTATACAAGCCATTTCAAATGTAAAACACATCATTCATTATTTTATACATTCAATATTTACATTTTTTGGTAATTCCCTATTGAAAATTTTAAATCAATTTTATCTTCTACAACTTTTGTATCAGAGCCCAAATCTTTGGCCAATTCGCAAATTAAAGCACCATCCACTATCATATTTCTTAAATGGAGGAAATATACAAGAAGAAATTCAAGATTTGGTAAAACAATCAGCAAGGGGTTTTGGCATATTGACAAAGGACAAAATCAACCCCAAAAATGAAGAAGATAGTCATGAAGAGAGAGAAAAGTGAAATTGTTACGAAAGAAGAGTGTTTTGAACTGATTGAACTTGTAGGGTCTGACATCAAGTTTGACGAATTTCATTCAAAGGGGGCGACATGCTTAAAGATTGGGCTTGATGGGGTTTCCAACACGGAAGTGGCCACATGCAGTTTCAGGATGGTGATTGATAAGGAATTTAACAACTGAACAAATCAAGAGACTAAATTTAAGGGAAGGCTTGATGACTTTAAACATGACTTGATAGTATTTGTGGAGACTGTTGGAAAAGCTGATGAAAATACTTTCAGAAGGTCAATGGAACATAATTGTCTTGATACTGGAGTTATGGAAAAGAGAAAAGGACCACATTTGACGATAAAAAATAAAGAAGGTGATAATCCTGGAGGGAATGTTAACATGCATGATGCGATGGTAAGTGAGAAATTCATGTTAAGGTATGATGAAATAAAATGAGGCTTGAAAAGAATGTTGCAGAAGAGACAACAGTTCATGAAGCTCACAATGGGAGCTTAAGTAATATTCAAGTGCGATATATGGGAAAGATTGAAGATGGAAACAAGTTTTCATGGGAAATAAATGATTTGGTGCTAGAGGACAATTTCAAGCATGTGAGCCACTCATCCTATTTTAGGGACAAATGAGGGCTTCTTTTGGAGGAGGATGATAAACACAAGCAACATTGTATGTTTACCTCTTGAGGTAGTGATAAAATTCAAGAGCATGAAGCAGGTCATCACAAATCCAATTATGGGGACAATAAAAGAAGGCATTTATGTTCTCGTTCAAATGATAGTGAGACAGATTGTAGTGCAAACAAGGTCATTCTAGTCACTTCTAAAAATTCAAACGAGGGGCAACATATAAAATAACATTTACAAACACCTGTCAAAGATACTGATGAAAGGAAGAGGCATTCCACACAAGGTTTTTCACTATCTCCTTAAAAAAAAGATTGGAAGAGAGAGGCATCATAGGATTGGACAACAAATCCATATGGTTGAAGAAAATTCAAAATGCTACACCAGATCATAGTCTTATTGTGTCGAAGAAATATTGGAGTGCAAGGCATCCGAAATTGAAGATGATACTGGAGAGAAGCATGGGAATGGTTGGTGCAATGATTGTGAAAATGAATGATATTGAGAAAGTTAGAATTCTATGTCTGGAGACATTAAGAAAGATGGCCATCTAATATAAACAACGTTCTTGATATTTTGAGGGATAATTTTTGTCGCAAGGGTAGATCTCCTTCTGGAGATAGGGATTTCAATAGAAAACAATCAAAATATAAAGAAATGAGGGAGCACCCTTCTCATTCACAAGATAGAACCCAGGCTCAATATGATTCGGAATGGAGATCAAGAGCCCATGAAAGGGAGATGAGGTATTGGAAAGACAATTTTGATCATAGAACACGAGTCATGTGTTCTATTGCAAGAGATGTATCAAGAGGTGGTCAAATTAAAGACTACAATGAATGATTGTAAAGTAGACATAATTGATATGAGCATCAAGGAGAATCAAATAGAGATAGACCAAGAGACAGGAAGTCTAATTGGTTGTATGGAACTAGTAGATAAATTATGGGACCCAAATGCTTCTAAATCCAAGAACAATGGAAGTAATGTGTTGTTGTGTTCTAAATCTCAAAGGATAGAGAAGATTGAGAAGATTCCATATGTAATGGTGTTGAAGCAATTGGAACCAAGTCTAAACCATCAAAGATCTAATCAAATGAGTCCCTACAAAGATGAGGGAAAACTAATAACAACACTTTGAGGACAAAGTATCTTAAAGGAGGAGGCAATGCTATGTATATAAAATAAGATAAAAGGTAGCTAATACAATAATATGGCAATAAACAAAAATTAAAAAATAAAGATATAAAGTAAATAAACAATAATACTAAATATAATAAAAAAGATACTAATATAGAAACCTTTTCATAAAAAAGGCACAAAGGCTCTTCAAATTGTAATTATATGGGCCATAAAAAAGGCACAAAGGCTCTTCAAATTGTAATTATATCAGCCATTCGAATGTAAAGTACTTCATTATTTTATACATTCGATATTTATATTTCATGGTATTCCAAATTGAAAATTTGAAATCAATTTTAGCTTCCTCTATAGAAACAAGTCAATATATGATGTTGTGTGATTTTCATTGTCGTATGACTCAACTTGGCAAAGACTTTGTTGGGCTAGGGTCAACCAAAATTGACAACTTTGGAAAACTTAGTTAATACTTTGCAAAACTTGACAAATAGAAAAAACACAAAATATAGTGAATTTTGTGGAGAAAAAAGTATATTAATGAGATTTCCAATCCATACAGCCTAGAAGATTAAAGTTTATCAAATAGTCTTGTACAATATATTCATAGAAAATTCAACACTATTTATTTACAATATAATCAAATGCTTGCAATTTGATCCACGGCTAGGTTTGACATGTGTTTGGTGAGTCCGAGTGTAGTCTTGGCGAGTCTCGAGTTTACTCGATGAGTTTGGGCCAAGTACTCATTTCAAAGGTGACTTGTTTCATACTTGGAAGACTTGACGAGTCATACACGAGTTGAGCAACATTGGTGATTTTCCCTTGGTCCATCCCTCTTCTTTTGCGAAACACAATAATGGGATATACCCCTTCTTCGCTAAACGGTTCCTCAGGCATACTAGAAGGAATTTCCCTTCCTGCTCCACGATTCCCTCAGGAAATCCTCCTCCTCTAATGGTCTGTAGGTGTTGGCAAGAAGGTTATAGCCCAAGACATTGAAACAAGTGAGAAGACCATTGAACACTTGTGTAGCACTATAGCATTTCCATATCCAACCACACTATGGCCTTACCCATGACTATTTCACATGGCATTGACTACCACAACAGGGCCATAAGTCCTCACTTGCCTTGGTTATTAAACTCATAACCAACATACACACATGGCATGATATTCTTTCATATTATTGCATTCGAAATTCTAGTTAATTAGATGGTATAAGGGTCCTTTCCTTTACTACCCCATACATCACCATACCTGGTGGGATATCATTCACTTAAATGTGTTTAATATCACATGCATACCAAATCATGATGATTAAAATATGCTTGAAAGGGATTCTTACCCAATTCCCTTTTTAGCACTTAAGCAATCAACATAAACAAAGAATTACCTGCATGGATACCATCAACATTTTTTATGCTCCTTGATTAGTTGGTCTCTTACAAAGGATTACACCATCCTTCTACCAACCTCTTGGTTGCGTCGAGAGGCGCTCTACAACCCAGTATGAGGGAGATCTTGTGAGTCGAGTGTTTGTCGATATTGTCGGCCATAAATAAAATGTAATAATTAAAAGTAAAAAGTAATAATAGGGAGATCTTGTCAGTCGAGTGTTTGTCGATATTGTTGGCCAAAAATAAAATGTAATAATAATAAGTAAAAAGTAATAATATGAGGGAGATCTTGTGAGTCGAGTGTTTGTCGATATTGCAGGCCATAAATAAAACGTAATAATAAAAAGTAAAAAGTAATAATATGAGGGAGATCTTGTGAGTCGAGTGTTTGTCGATAATGTCGGCCATAAATAAAATGTAATAATAAAAAGTAAAAAGTAATAATATGAGGGAGATCTTGTAAAAGCTCCTTGAGTGCAATACCTGAAAAGAGGTTTGCACCTCGGGAGATTTGATCCCTCTCGGCGCTTGATAGAGCCTAGGATTTGGATCTAGGCTGGTCACAGATTCATTGCCTCGTCCTTTTTTCACAAGGCTATTGGTCACATGCAACAACATCATCAACATCTTCAGCCATGCTTGAACTATCTCTCGTCAGAGAATCATCATCAATTGCAATGATTGTCATTAGTGGCTCAGTGCATATGTAAAACTATACTACTTTTACCAATATGCAATATCATATGCATGCACACACATCTTCACATCCACTATGCATTATCTCTTAGTATGCCCACTAGTGCTTATGCATTTAAGCTATTTGGTCCCTTGTATTTCCAACATTCCTATGCCAAATTTGTTTGTATATAATACTTAGAAAATATAAATATAACAACAAGAGAAGAGTCAAGGAATTCTACTTCCACATCATAGCTGATCCAATTCATGGTCTTTACTCCAAGCACACAAGGGACCATTAGCTATGATTTTCCAACCAAGTAGCAATTCAATACATATACACATGTATAACATTTATACTTGCTACTTTCCAACCATGCCATTTTTATGCTACAAACAAAAATAGTTTAAGGTGAGAAATTTTCCTCTTTATGGAGATCATTCTCCAATTTGTCTTACAATCATCTATCAGCCTTTTATAGCTTTTCTTGCTGTTACAACATCTCTCATTGTAGTCTGTGAAAATCTTGTTCCCACCAAGATCTACTCAAGCAATTACACACTCTCACAAATTGCCTTGCAAGAACTAGTCATTGAACACATAAAACAATCATGAATATGATGCAATTAGTATAACTCTATTGAATAAGTCTACATCAGCCAAACTTAGGCAATGTAATGGCTGTCCAAATATATAATTACATCAGAGATTTGAAAGCCAAAGAAGGCATTCAAAATCCTCACAAAAGTAGGCTTATTGAAAAGATGAAAAACCCCCTTAGGTGCAAAAAGTGCTTTCCAAATCACCTCTAAGGATCACCAATATGTAAAATCAGAGTTGGATGGTGATGTATGGTGGAAAAGTATCCTAAGTGCAACTTTTAGAAAGAGGAAAATCATGGAGGCGAG
The DNA here is from genome assembly GCA_027924585.1 of Larix kaempferi. Taxonomy (NCBI): domain Eukaryota; kingdom Viridiplantae; phylum Streptophyta; class Pinopsida; order Pinales; family Pinaceae; genus Larix; species Larix kaempferi. The sequence continues at coordinate 11,647,927 of BSBM01000249.1, forward strand.
TTTGCCAAAAAATTGCTAAAGCCAAGTCAACTAGCTTTTTCCTTTTCACCAAAATTAGTGAAGACCAGTAAAAAGCAGGATAGTGCCCTTCTAATCCCGGAATGGAAGAAAATCTCACGAAATCTTATCCCAGATCTCGAGAAATGTGCCCTAGTGACTCAGGATGACTTATGGTCCCATAAAAGACAAAATAATGGCCAACTACTTAGTCAACACCTAGGAATTAATAAAAAATGACTAATAATCTATCTCCTATGTATGGAATGAGTATGAATGGGTTTTGAATATTCTAACACGCCCCCTTAAGCCTGACTTTATGTGTAAAATCAGAAATAGATAGAGCCCAACAACTTGGCATGGTCACCCTTTTTACATACTGCCTTGTCCTCAAAACAAGGAAAGAAGGAAAATCTCATGGGAAAAACCTTCCCTCAAACATGGACATGAACAAAATTGAAGAATTGATGATCGATCCTGCGCTTCAGCACATGTTCACCCATCCCATGCAGTGATCTAAGATGGCTGAAAGGCTTCTCTGAAAAAGCTTTGGTGAAGATGTTTGCAACTTGCTCAGATGATGGGAAAAAATATAGATGAATGATGTGATCATGCACTAGATTCCTGATGTAGTGCATATGAATCTCAAAATGGTTAGTTCTTTGCCTCTGTACTGGATCAATTGAGATCCTTATAGCACTTTGATTGTCACAAAAGATGACTGTGGGAGTGCTAAAGGAAATCCCAAACTCAGAAAATATATCTTGCAACCACACACACTGAGTTGCAACATTCACTGCTCCTCTGTATTCGGCCTCTTGGCTATTGCCTGCCCAATCTGAATCAGAAAAACTAAGAAGATCTAGGCTCGAATCTGCAACATAGTGAATCCCATCAGACTTGGTGCCTTGCACATAATGCAAGATTCTTTTTGCAACCCTCCGATGAAGCTCATGTGGCTGCTCCATGTATCTTGAGGCCACACACACAGCATAAACAATATTAGGTCGAGTATGAGTCAAGTACAACAAGCTACCAACTAGTTGCCTATATAAGATGCTGTTCACCAACGGTGTAGAATCTGTTTTTTCAAGTCTTACTCTTGAAAGGAAGGGAGTCTTTGTAGGCTTGCATTCAGCCATCTTGAACTTCTTTAGCAGGTCTGGAGCATACTTTGATTGAGATACTTTAATTCCAAAGCTAGATTGTGAAATCTCAATCCCCAAAAATTGTTTAAGTATTCCCAAGTCAGTGATGGAAAAAGCTTGATGCAAGGTCTTCAATGAAGCTATTTGATCAATGGAGCTACCTGTGATTAGTAGGTCATCAACATATAACACAATACTCAAAATGGAATCATCAATCAACTTCATGTACACATTCAGATCAGACTTGCATCTACAAAAAGATTTTGACAAGAGAAAGTTGTCGATCTTGGCATACCAAGCTCTAGGAGCTTGCTTAAGCCCATACAAGGACTTCTTCAACCTGCACACAAGATTAGGATCTAAAATATAGCTCTATGGCTACTGCATACAGATCTCTTCCTTAATATCTCCATGGAGTAAAGCACTCTTGACATCCATGTGATGCACTTCCCAGTGCTTGGATGCAGAAATTGCCAGGACTAGTCTTATCGAATCCATCTTTGCAACTGGTGCAAAGGTCTCATTGTAGTCAAGGCCATGGACTTGGGAGAAGCCTTTTGCCACAAGCCTTGCCTTATACTTCACTGCTGCACCATCAACAACAAACTTGGTCTTGAAGATTCACTTACACCTTACCAATTTTCTGCCCGGTGGTAGCTTGACTAGCTCCCATGTTCCATTCTTTTGCAGTGAATGAAACTCCTCATCCATGGCTTCCTGCCATCTTGGGTCATGTGAGGCTTCTTCATATGACTGAGGGTCTGAATCAACCATCAAAAAACATTTCTCAGAAAGGTAAGGATCATTCACTGAAAGAGCATCCTCAAATTGTGATCTAGTCCTCCTAGTATCCTGAGGATCCCCCACAAGTTCACTAGCTGCTTCAAGAGTTGTAGCAACGCACTTAGGCCTTGTAGGTGAACTTGGATCTGCAATAAGATGGTCTTCATCATCAGAAATATCAGAATCAGAACTATCATGAGAAACTTGACTTACTCCCACAGGTGGTGGTGCAGAAGATTCTCCAACTTCGACTGATTGCAAGGGTTCTTCTTTTAATTGAACACTCCTCTCAATGAATGCCTTTTGAGTGGTCAAGTTCAACAACTTATAACCCTTGGAATCTTCTAAATAACCAACAAAGAGACATGGTTGGCTTTGGGGCTGCAAGGCCCTCCTCTTCTCAAGTGGAATTCTAGCCCAAGCCTTGGAGCTAAAAATCCTGGAATGAGAGACATCAGGTTTATGCCCAATCCAAGCTTCAAAAGGAGTGATTCCTTTCAATGCTTTATGAGGCACTTTGTTCTTTATGTAGGTTGCACAATTAATAGCTTTAGCCCAAATTCCTTGAGACAAAGATTTAGACTCAAGCATGCATTTAGCCATCTCTTTGAGAGATCTGTTCTTCCTCTCAGCAACACCATTCTGTTGAGGTGTGTAGGGAACAGTGTGTTGCATCTGAATTGCAGCAGAAGCACATGATTGTTGAAAATCAGATTTGATGTACTCTCCACCATTATTAGATATGAGGACCTCGATATATCCTCTAGACTGGTTCTCAACCGAGGCTTTGAAAAGCTTGAAACAACTTCAAACTTCAAACTTTAATTGGAGAAAAAAGACCCAAAAGTATCTGGAAAAGTCATCTATGAAGGTTAGGATGTATTTTGCATTGTTCAAAGACACATGGGGAAGTGTACTTGATTTATCATTGTGAATGAACTCAAGGGGTGTAGAGGTTTGCTCAGACTTGGCTCTCTCAAACATATGCTCAAGGTGTTTTCCTTGGATACAACTTTAACGAACTCCTTTAGAAAACTTGATGTTGGGCAGTCCTATGGCCATATTCTTCTAATGGAGTTGAGAATGGTATTTGTAATTAAGGTGTCCATATCTCTCATGCCATAATTTGCTTGACTCATTAACATAAGTGAGGAGAGCAGAGGGTGATGAGAAAGGCACAAAGTGTGAAACCTATAGACTTTTGAGATATGATCAACAATACCTATGGCAACAATTCTTCCTGTGGAAAGCTCAGATATTTCGACATCATTAGGTGTGAAGACAACCTTCTTGGGAGACCCAGTGTGAGTCATCTGATAGAATGACAAGAGGTTTGCAACAAGACCTGGACATACAACACATTAGTGAAAGAACCATACTCAAGATCAATACTGCCTTTACCTTTGCAAGTAGTTTCAGAGTCATCACCCAACACAGTTGTTGGACCACCAGAAGAATCAAGAGAGGAAAAGGTCCCTCTTTTGGACACCATATGCCTTGAAGCTCATAATCAATGATGAAAGAGGTAGACTTGGATGTGCTTGCCATCAAAGCATGTACTCTCTCCTTGACTTCAGAAATGGATCCTCCTTCCTTCTTTCTTCCGCCATCTAGAAGAGGGATGTTGGCTTGCTCAAGGGGTTGAGCCATTTGGTCAATGGTCTTCTTCATGCATGATCTCTCAGGATGAAAGCCCCTATTGCAGTATGCGCACTTAGACTTCTCTTTCTTCTTTTGAGGATTCTTTTTGGAATTGGGGGAGTCTTCTTGCCATTTGGTCAATGGTCTTCTTCATGCATGAGCTCTCAGGATGAAAGCCCCTATTGCAGTATGCGCACTTAGATTTCTCTTTCTTCTTTTGAGGATTCTTTTTGGAATTGGGGGAGTCTTCTTAAGCTCTTTGCTTGTCTTTCTTATGTTCTGGTGGCTTTTTGGGATTGACATTCTTCTTGCTTTTTGAATTCTTTGAATCTCCAGCAACCAAAACATGGTCCTTTGATGGATTCTTGATTGTACCCATCAAGACCAACTTGTCTTGCTCTTGAGTTAGTGGTTCCATGAATTCTGCAAGTGAAGGCATCTTCCAATTTCGAACAATGAGTTTTGTAGCATGGAAGCTTGAAATAAAGATTGAGTAATCAGGGCCAAGCTTTGAGAGGATGGCCAAGATCAATTGCTCATCTTTATTATCAATTCCACATTGCTTCAATTGAAGAACAAGAGCTTTAAACTTGGAGAAAAAGTCTTCTAGGGTATCGAAATTGCTTGGACTCAGTGAAACTAGTTCATTCTCCAGTTGGTGGCCGCTCAATTCATTAGTCTTGCCAAATAAAGTTTGGAGCTTGACCCTAACCTCATTGGGAGTGGTAAGAGCATCTAGATGGAAAAGATCCCTGGAAGTGTTGAGACACAAGAGATCATAAGCCTCATCTCTTCTGTCATGCAACTTTGCCTTTTCAATGAGAGCAGTAGGCTCAGTTACAGTTTCCATAGTCACCCTGTAGAGGCCTTTACTCCTCAACAAGATCTCCATTTGTGCCTTCTAGTCAAGATAATTGAATGGAGTGAGCATGATTTGTTGTGACTGATCGATGGCAGCTCTAAATTGCGACCCTGAGATGTTTGGTTGTGTGCTTGAGATGCAGAATTGCGCCATTTGGGAGACCGAATTGCGTCCTCTAAAAGACTGGTTCGATCCTGCAAGACAAAAGAAGGAGAATAGAACAACTTGATAGCTCTGATACCATGTGAAAGTCTTGTTCACAACAAGATTTACTCAAGCAATCACAAACTATCACAAATTGCCTTGCAAAAACTAGTCATTGAACACATAAAGCAATCATGAATATGATGCCAAACTGTATAACTCTATTGAATAGGTCTACATCAACCAAACTTAGGCAATGTAATGATTGTCCAAATATATAATTACATGAGAGATTTGAAATCCAAAGAAGGCATTCAAAATCCTCACAAAAGCAGGCTTACTAAAAAGATGAAAAACCCCCTTAGATGCAAAAAGTGCTTTCCAAATCACCTCTAAGGCTCGCGAATTGGTAAAATTAGAGTTGGATGGTGTTGTATGGTGGAAAAGCATCCTAAGTACAACTTTTAGAAAGAGGAAACATCATGGAGGGTGAGATGGCCAAAAACCTGCTAAAGCCAAGTCAACTAGCTTTTACCTTTTCACCAAAATCAATGAAAATCAATAAAAAGTAGTATAACGCCCTTCTAATCCAGGAATGGAATAAAATCTCACAAAATATCAGGAAATCATATCTAGGATCTCCAGAAATGCGCCCTAGTGACTCATGATTGCTTGTGGTCCCATAAAAGACAAAATAATGGCTAACTACCTACTCAACACCTAGGAATTAATAAAAAATAACTAATAATCTATCTCCTAAGTATGGAATGGGTATGAATTGGTTTTTAATATTCTAACAGTCTTTTCACAATGTCTTGCTAGTTTAATCACTATGAGCAACTCTAGGCCTGGAGAGATGCCATGTTGGAAGAGTATGCTTCCATCATGAAGAATGATGTCTGGGAAGTGGTACCTAGACCAGAAGGAAAATCAGTAGTCACCTCCAGATGGCTCTATAAGATTAAGTATGCAGCAGATGGCAGCATTGAGAAATACAAAGCTAGGTTTGTGGCTAGAGGGTTCTCACAGATAGAGGGAGTTGACTATGAGGAGACGTTTGCTCCTGTGGCCAGGAATTCTTCCATTTGGACAGTGATTTCAGTTGCAACATAAATGGGATGGAAGATTCATCAGATGGATGTCAAGACAACTTTCCTCAATGGACTCATAGAGGAGGAGGTTCACATTGAGCAGCCTGAGGGCTTCGAGGTACTTGAGAGAGAGTCTCATGTATGTAGATTGAAGAAAGCTCTATTAGCCTAAAACAGGCACCCAGAGCTTGGTATTCTAGGATAGATACCTATTTGCAGTAGCTAGGGTTTCAGAAGAGTGAAGCAGATCCAAATCTCTACTTCATCAGAGTGAAAGGGGATCCACTCATCCTTGTGCTTTATGTAGATGATCTGTTTATTACAGGGGCGGAAAAATTCATCAGTGATTGCAAGACAGACCTTGCATCTGAATTTGAGATGAAGGATATAGGACTGATGCATTACTTCCTAGGGATGGAAGTCTGGCAGGAGGATGAGCATATCTTTCTCAGTCAAGGCAAGTATGCAATGGACATTCTGAAGAGGTTTCAAATGCAGGATTGCAAGCCTATGACTACCCCTATGACGACCAACTGAAAGAAGCAAGTGGCTTCTGAGAGTAAGTTGGCCGATTCCACTAAGTATCGACAACTCATCGGTTCCTTGATGCATTTGGTCAACACCAGACCAGATTTGAGCTTTGCAGTCAACACCTTGAGTCAGTACATGGCAGAACCCAAAGATGTGCTCTGGGTGGTAGCAAAGCATGTTTTGAGATACATTAGTGGAACAATAGAGTATGGACTGAATTATGTGAGGCAGGGAGAAGTCCAACTTGCAGGGTTCACAGATTCAGACCGGGTAGGAAATGTAGGTGATAGGAAAAGCACCTCCGGGTGTTGCTTCAGCTTAGGTTCGACAGTTGTGTCATGGTTCAGCATGAAGCAGAAGTCCGTTGCATTGAGCTCTGTTGAGGCAGAATATATGGCGGCTAGCTTAGCCAGTTGTGAAGCCGTCTGGCTTCGCAAGATGTTGGTAAGTCTATTTGATCAGTAGTTGGGCCTACGGTGATTCACTGTGACAATCAAAGCTGCATCAAACTCTCCGAGAATCCAGTGTATCATGATCAATCCAAACACATTGAGATCAGATATCACTTCCTTCGTGATCATGTTCAGAAGGGAGCAGATGAGCTCCAGTACATTTCCACAGATAAGCAGGTTGCAGACATTCTGACAAAGTCCTTGATGAAAAATAAGTTTGAGTACTTCAGGGAGAAGATGGGAGTGATACAGAATCCTTTCCTAGTTAAGAGGGAGTGTTAAAATATTAACCAGGAAAATGTTTTGCATGCTAGGGTTTGCATGCATGCATGCAAAAGTGAGTTTTGCATGCACCATCTTTTAGGTTTTTAGTAAACCTAATTTTCCAGTGAGATGTTATAAGGAGACAGAAGGAGTTTGTCTTAGGAACATAAATGATTGATTTGAGATAGATCAATTGAGAGGAGGACGACTTTCCTAAGAGAAGGAGGGCACATTCCCAAAGGAGGAAGAAGCTCGTACCGCATCCGGTTGAGCGATTGAGTGTCTGTAACTTGCAGAGTATCTTCGCCTCAGTGATTGAGGAAGATTAGTGACGATCAAAGCTCAGATCTGCTGAGATCTGATTTAGCACGAGTCATTCTTTGTTTGAGGGAGGGCGCACTTGTGCATGCAAAAGAGGACGTTTTCAGCAACAGGCTTCTTCAGTTGTAGAGCAGATCAGAGCAGAGGATAGAGAGAGGTAGATCAGGCAGAGGTGCTTGTAGGGATACTCAGATCCAGTTTTCCAGTTAGGGCACATTCTTCCAGTGCATGCATCAACTGGATGCATGCAAATTCTAGAATTTGCTTGAGTTACTTCTGAGGTAACCCTGTATTGTACTTGTCTCTTTTCCTATATGCTCTGGGCTCGAGAAAGAAGATAGCCCCACAGATCGGTGGTTTCTCTCGAAAGGGTTTCAGGGTATATCAGTTGTTATGTGTATGATTGTATGTGTGTTAAAGTGGTAAAGAGATCTAGTTGATAAGTTTATGTTTGTATGAGTATTTACTTACATCAAGACTCAAAGTGCTTGAGATCTCAGGGTGATCCAGAGGGAGTAGTGATCTCGGGATCTAATATTTACACAATCACCAATGGAGCAAAACTTACCTACATTCATGAAGAAAGACCATGCATGAGTTAAAAGCATCCAACAATTCAAAGCATCCACCATGCATGAGTTAAAACCCTAGTGAGCATCCAAATTTGTCCATAAGCCAAAGAGAAAAACCCTCCAAGAGGTGCGCATCACTTTGAACAAGCCTATCTTGGGTAAAAGAGCCACATAATGTAATTTATCCCTTGTGTTATGATTTACAAATGAGTGAGGAGAGACTTATTTCTAGCCTTCTCAACTCACTTTTAGAAAATAACCAAGCCAACAAGCCAATATAATGTCAATGTAAAAATATAACAAAAAATAATATAAAATAATCTCAAAAGTGGGTAACTCAGGGTATTTTCCCCCAGGTGACCAAAGACTAATAAAAATAGCTATAATTGAACAAATGGCTTCACCTCGAAAGATGGAGTGAGCAGGGGGTATCGTCATGCCCCATCTAACCCCAACCGTGTTGAAAAACACTCAACGTCCCCCCTCTACAAGCCTGTAGGCCCGGTGGCTAAGGATGGCGTCATCACCGAGAAGGCACCAAGGAGAGAGGGCGTTATGCTGAAGAGAGGCCAGGATGGGTGCAAAGGGTGATTAGAAGAGGAGGAAAGTGTCTCTGAACTGGAACACTGCCACCCGTGTGGAAATCAAGTAGGGGGGTCATGTGACCCAGTGACCTACCCCTAGGAGACCCAGACACCAACCTCAGGGCTACAAGCCCCAGAATGAGGTATTCAGCATTGCCACTAAGCCATAGTACTCCTACAGGAAGAATCAAGGGGTTCGACCGGGTTCGATTATAACCAACCCTCAAAACTGTAGATAATACTCCCATCTCGACCCTGAAAAAAACGACCCCTCTCCATGAGAAGATATCTGAAAGTGAGCAGGTACTGGTACCGCGTAACACCCTGCAACTTCTCTTAGTATGCATGCACTTGCCCACAAGGATGCTCCACCTATCACCCTTACAAGTTGCATGTCTTTTACTTGTTGTCCTATTCCATACATTGCTGAGCATTCTTTAATGGAATACAATATCCATATCCAATAATTAAGAGCGCCCATGGATTTTCCTTGCAATTCAAATTGCACATATTAGTCCCAATAACACCTTGGATGCATCCTTATCCAAGGCACCAAGGTCCATTTTTGGTCTCTTTTATTCTTTCTTGATTATACATGGTTGTCACTCAATAATGCGTATGACAACCAATTCTTCTCATTAATGGTTTTCCACAACCCCTCTATGTAGTTCACATTGCACATTTTGCACATCGAGAATGCATTACATACATTCTGCCTTAGGAACATCAATTCATGTTAGTTCCTTTTTTTCCATCATGAGTGTTTATAAAATACGATCGGCAAGAGTGTATTCTTATCCATTTAACATGCTTCCTCACTGGTTGACATAAATTACCATAATACTATCACTTGAATATCCCTGATCATGAACAAAATTATCATTTTACCAAGCATCCAACTTTACTAGGTTTAACTCTTCACACTGCTAGCTAACAAGCAATTTTACCATGCTTGCTTTCCCAACTGTGCCTTCACTTTATTGTGAGAGCACCATTACCATGATGTGGGTATCATTATATTTACTCATTTTGAGTCACTTTCATCTGGTACATTCCTATTCCATTATACAAAACTTTTCTAAATTTTGGATTACTTTGGATGTCACCCACATTGAGAATTTATCGTTCAATCAAGCCCAAAGGCTTTGTTCTACCTGCTATTTCAAACAACTAGAAACATTTTTAAAAAATAAGAACCTTTTGTTTGATTCTCCTATAGTTTAGCTTTCCAATGACTAAAACAAAGCTCATTTTTGATCTCAAAGCTAAAAGTTAGAGCCTTTCAAAATTCCTAATTTTGTCCAATTCTTCACTTTTCCTGTAGATGCAATTAGCTTTAGAGATCAACTTCAACCACATGCAAAAGAAAATGTAGGGAGAACTCGATTTTTTTTTCTATTGGGCATTGATAATACACATAACAAGGATCACTCATCAACTTTCATATCCTTGATTAGATGCCCCAGTCAATCTCTATAAATTTATGGAATTGACTACTTTTAACTTTTGCATATTTTCCAAACTTCGAATTTTTAGCAAAACTGACTATCTCACAAACTAAGCATTTTTGGAAAAACTTCCTCTAACCAAAGTTGTCTGTTTTGATGAGTATCTCCTCAATCAGACTTGTCATATCGGAACTATTCTCGATAACTCTGATGGCCTAACTTCGATGGTTGATAGCCGATATCACATCAGAACTCCCCATCAGACTTCTAATATCGGACTTTCCCGTGAATTCCATCGTGTTAAACCTCGAAATGGTATCCTCGTTATAGTATCAGACCTTCTCCATCGGACTTTCTTTCGATACACTTTTAGACTTTCCTTTGATGCACTTTCCGATTTTCCTCCGATGCACTTTTGCACTTTCCTCCGATGTACTTTCAGACTTTCCTCCGATCACTTTTGGACCTTCCTTTGATCCTCTGGGTTGGTTTTCCGACAACGGTTTGTCAATGGGGCTCCTCCCATTGAATGGTTGTGATTGCGTCCAAGATCTCATTGGACAGTTGTGATTCCTTCCTTCATTAAATCAATGGATGAAATCCTACATCCCACATACATGCTATCTGATAGAATTCTTGGACCTTAGATGTTGGGCTACCTGCACATTCATTCGATGTGGCTAGTCCATGTCATACACTTTCCCACATGGCATGGGTGGGGTCCATCTCAAATTTCCCAATTTTTTCACATTTCCATAAAAAAAACATAATTTTTATTTCCTCCATTCCGAAATTACCTCTATTGCATAACAAAACTGGAATACCTCACTGATAGCTCTGTGAATTCCAAAACTAAACCCTTGATTTTTATAAAAATCGTTTGTCAACACTTCTTGTGCAACTCTAATTTTTCTGCATGTGACTATGGATTTTGGCCCATGCTCACCTAGAACCATTTCTTTTTCCCTTAAATCTGTTGCTCTGTTTCCCAGTTTGAATTTCAGGGTATGGACCAATGTTCCACCAAGTTTCTGGGACACGGGAGCGCGGGAGCAGGGAAACGCACATTGGGGACGTGTAGAGACACCCCCAAATTTTGGGGGCGGGGGGGGAGGGGCGTCGGGGTCCCTAACATAGGGGGCCATGTCTCTAAAATAATAACATTATTAAAAAATTAAAAAATATGAATCCCAACATACTAACATATCAATTCCTCATCCCATCACCATTTACATACTAAATTGAAATTCATTAGTGTGTAATGTAAACATGATTTTCAATTCATAATTGCTATTTTAATTTTTTAATACATGCATGTCTTCCATTATAGGTTATAACTTTGAAATTTGAATCATAGGCATAAACATTAGATAAATTTAAAATGATAAATCATAAATTTGAATTATAGACATGTCAGATAAACACCTACAAATAAAGAGTGATGAGTCAAAGACTCAAGCTGAGTTCATCAATGATAGTAAATAAAATTATAAAACTAAAAGTAGCAAAAAGAAATCATCAAAAGAGCATCAAGGAGATAGTTCCATGGATTGGTCCTGCTGATGCATCTGCTGCATGAAGTCACCATCTATGGGAGTGTCACCATCTAAGTTAGAGTCACTCTCAGTCTCGGCCTCGAGACTGATTTATTTTTTAGGTTTTTTCTTCTGGTTTTTCATAAAAAAATTAAAAATTCAGGAGGGGGGAGCACCTAGGCATCCCCCATTTTTGGGAGGGGGCGTCTACAAGCCCCCTTCTGCAGGAAACTCCTCCTAGTGCGTTTCCCCAAGTTCGGCAGAAAAGGGGGCGCTGGGAAACGTTTCCCATGGAGCCTCCCAGCTCTCGGGGCGTGGGAAGCGCAGGGGGTGATCCCCCGACCCTGGGAGACGCATCCCCGTGGAACACGGGTATGGATAGTTTGATAATGGGTGATGGCAATGGTATGAACAATAGTAACAACAATTTTGTGTGTAAAATCTGTTGGTAAAAATATGCATAATGAAAAATGGATAATCGAATCCAAAAGAGATGAGAGGATGGTGGAAAGATAGCTGACATAACTTCTGAACATAGAAGAGAGGACTCTTAAAACAGTCATTCAAGTATATTCATCCCATGCTTCTATAACTACATGGGAAGAATTTCCTCACCGACCTCACACAGTGATTTAATGATTGGATAAAAAGTAAAAATGAAGTAATTGGCTCATTTAAGGGAAATGGAAGCAACTGGATAAGTTTGACACTTTGCAATAGAGGATTTAATCTACCATAGGCCCCCTTTCCTCTTCCCCTCTTGTGGAATCATAGCTCCTTTAGTGCTCTTTAGGAAACCATCTTGGACCATAAATATTATTTTCCAACATAATAGTTACCTAGATTTTACGTCATCATGACATGCCAACCACATGGTCCATATAGTGATGTTTATATCATACATGTCTAGCCATTCACTAGTCGGGCCTTGGCCTCGAGCTCTGCACTAGGGAATCCATACTAGCACATTTACATCATTTACATAATCTAATTCAATACATTACAAGTGTCAAATTGGCGTATTACATTTGGTATGCAAGAATGTTGGGTAGGGAAGAACTAAGAATGAGGTCAATGGAATGCTGTATGTTCCGATAGGGATGTAAACTTTTGGGTTCTCCAAACGCATTGTGTATGAATCAATGATGTGTTGTATATCAGAGGGATGTAACCTCCATATGTTGTTTTCCTTTACTTTTTAGACAGTGCCTAACGGAAATAATTTTTTGTAAGTGATGTTTAACAATTAGTCTCTGAAAATATCATGTAGGACAATAGAAAGAGAAATGTAGGTGATTTTTTATGCTTTACTATCCTTGTGCAACTTTTAGATGTTGTAGTAGGATTCATATTGTGATCCTGATAGAATTCTTTGTTGCACCTACAATCAACTCAGAGCAATTAAGAGGAGTGACATTAGATTCCTCTATATCAAATAAGGGTCCAATAGAAAAGGTGACAAGACATTAGAAGTAATGAGCGTAGGCTGTTCAAACATGTTACCCATCCAAGCTAATATGCTGTGCAATGAGATGTTGTTAGTAGCTTTAGGTTTGCAACCAAGTGTTGGGATGCTAGATTTTTTCGGATGCCTTTGTGCGTAATGATGGAGACTAACTATTTCATGATTTGGCAATTTTGAGTACTCTGAGCATCTTCATCATCACTCGTGCAACACATGGCCATCAACACTAAATGTAGAGTTGTTGAGGTGGGGCTGGCCACCCCTACATCTTTATCTCATATAATTTGTTCAACAAGAAGGGCTTGTGCCCTTTTAGCGATCTTAGCCTGGAGAATCTTGCACTTGTCATTAGAATGGCCATGCTTTTTGTGGTAGGAGCACCACTTTGTTGGACACAATGGCAACCTGAGAGGGGGGGGGGGTGAATCAATGTGTTAGCAACTCCAACAATTTTCACTTCTTAATAATGTTAGGCAGAGTTCAGCATTTGCATTATGCTACCAAGTACATCATCATTCATCAACTAATCAACACATGTCATATATCTACATAAGCATGTCATCAACATAGATCAGAACAAGAGACACATCACAAGACAAGTATAGTAAACTTTATTGATAATTTTATATGATGTACAATGGAAGACTTCAATCTTCGCGATTACATCAACACCAATTGACTAAAGAGCACCAACTCCTATTCCAAGACCCAGCTTAGTTTTCTTAGCTCCAACTAAGAAGAAGTGAGGTATCCAAACCTCAAATGTAAGACTTAGCTTGCCATCCAATCTGTTACTATCTCATTGATTTGTCAACTGCCATCTCACATCAATCACTGTCATGTACATGTCATCACTTTGTCACTGTCATGCCACTTCAACCAAGACTAGTGTCACTTCTTGACTGTCTTCAGATAACAACTTGGTGCTTGGTTCTTCATAGTTCATGCATGAACATACCTGATACTTTCAGGTAGAAACATCTTCAAACTTCGTTACTTTCACAGGCTCATCAAGAAGCTCATCTACATATTCAAAACCTCCATCTACTTGTACAAGAGTCCTTGGCTGTCAGGATCAGAACTTTAAGAAGGTATTTCAACAATCTTCAAAATCAGAGTTTTAGAGTATCTTCAATTGTCACCTTCGGACACCTCAACTAATGTTTGCCTGTGACATATCTTTCAAAAGGTGATTTGTCTACAGCTGCAAGTATATCTTCAGATGTCAAACTTAGATATTGTATGCACAAGATAAATGTCTTCAACCAAGAGTTCACAGTGCTGTAGCAATCCTTAAAAGAGGGGCTAAAACTTCTTCACAAACAAATCACCAGGACTTCCTTTCTTGAGTGCAAATGCGGATGCTAGAGTGACCAAGAAAATGTACAGTATATACAATATGTACAGAGATCAAACCCAAAAATTTCGGATGGCTGTGCTTGTGCTAGATCAGATATTATATGCCTGAAATCAGTGCTAAAATAGAGCACCTTCGAATGTCTTTCCTTCAGAGGTCAAGCTTGTATATCGTGAAAAAATGCAGGTTGAGGTAGTATATATATGTGTGTGTGTGTCTTCTGCTGCCCAAAACAATTCAACCCTGCGGCCTGTCTTAGTCTTCTTCCACTGTTCCCGAAGTCAGAGAGGAAAACAAACTTGAAACTTTGTTAGGACTTCTGCGGATCTTGATCTCTGCAGCTTCCTCAGTCCAATACTAACCCGAATTTCAGAGCACATAAGATCAAGGCTTTTAACTTGTATCTTTTTGAGTGTCGACTAGGGTATTTATACACATTTTTGTGGATAAAAAATATATCTGGCTGACCTTAGATTTGATTTTTATTCAAGTTTTGACTGGGCCGACATACGTTATTTTTCATTGATTATATTAAACAATTCTCTTTGAAAAGGTGACTGGGCCGACTTGATCATATTAGAAATGACATGTCAGGGTAACTTAACATTCTCTTTACCCTTCTTGCTATGTTAGAATGCCGGGCCAACTTCTTTCATCAAAGGATTAATAAAATTTATGCTAATGTTTACTTATATCTTCAATATGGTAAATGACCACAATATGGGTTCCAAGACCCAAGTCTCCATTGTGCAACCATGATCATCGAGTCATCAAGCAATAGGCGTTCCAAGAGATTATCCACATCATCAAACATGTCATGTCATACTCATCTTGCACCAAACTCACCATGTCATCATGTCCTTGGCTTGTCCTTTGTCATTAATGACCTCCTTTGACATCAATGACAATCATGCTCAACACACTTCATCTTCTTTTGTGTCCTAGTAGAGTGCGTTGCGCTTGGAGGTTCCATATTTTGTCCACTACTGTTGGGTTGGATGCTGGAAGTGTGAAGGAGTTGAGAAGAAGAAACTAACTTCTTTTGTTGGTAGGATTGGTTTGAAGTAACTTAATCTTTGTTTTGGAAGCAAGTAAACTATGAAAATCTTAGAACAATTTTGCTCAAGAAAGGGAGGCTGCTTATTGAGGATGTTTTAAGACCTATCCAAAGCTCATGGAGCAACTCAGGGGTGTCCATTATTTTAGATGGATGGTCTGATACACAACATAGGCCATTGATCAACATCATTGCATCGTCACCTGTAGGAACAATGTTTTTGAGAGCTAAGGACTGTTATGGTGAGGTAAAAGATAGTCACTTTATTGCTGATGTTTAATTTTTGCTATTAAGCAAGTAGTACCAGATAAAGTGGTGCATGTTATCAAAGATAATGCACCAGTTGCAAAGCTGTAGGATTGATTGTTGAGAGTAGGTACAATCATATTTATTGGACTCCTTGCATTGTGCATAATATAAATATGATTTTAGAAGAGATTGAGCATAAAGCTGCATGGATTAAGGAGGTCACAAGGAAGGCAAGAGAGATCATAAAATTCATCACCAACCATCACCTATCTCAAGCAGTATATCGAGAATACTCCAAACTGGAGTTGCTCAAAGTTGTTGAGATTAGATATGCGTCAAACATCATCATGTTGCGTCGCCTTGTTGAGGTCAAAACTGCATTGATGACTATGGTGGTGGGGCCAACGTGCGTTGAGTGGAGATATGTAGAATCAGAGAGGGGAAGTATGGTGCGTGGGGTGTTGATGGATGAGGATTGGTGGATGTTGATTTTGCACAGGTGAGGTGCATCATTGTTAGGAGGTGGAATTGCTTTAACACTCCATTACACACTTTGGCACATGCTCTTAAGCCATGCTTTTATGATAATGAACTCATTGCTCGAAGCAATGGGAAGAGGAAGGCCCTGCATCAAGACAAGGAGGTGGTAGTTGGGGTGAAGAAAGCTTTCCAGAGGCTATTTGTGGCCTCTTTACAAATTGAAGTGAGGGAAGAATTTGTTTGTTTTGCTTTTGGATTGGAGGATTTTGGAGACATGTTAACTTCAGACGAGAGGTGCAACATGGACCCGATTAAATGGTGGACTTGCCATGCGACAAATGGTGTGCATTTGCAAAGCCTTGCCATTTGTATTGTATCACAAGTGGCAAGCTCTTTAGCAACATAAAGGAATTGGAGCACTTATGGTTTCATTCATTATGTGAAACGAAACATGTTGGGATTACGGAAGGTTGAGGATCTTGTATATGTGCATTCAAACCAGTACTGCAAACATCGGCCTAGAAATCGTGTTGCGCCGAGAAATCACGATTTTTTGAGGTTGTCGATTTTTTCTCAAAAAATCACCGAAACAATTGGGCGATTTTTTGTCGATTTCTCGTCGAAAAAAGCGTGAATCGATTGAAAAAATTGCCGCTTTGAGATGTAGGACCGAAATATGGGTTTAAGGCCGCGTTTTACACTGTTTTGGGCCCCATTTGCACACTATAGCGACCGAGACAAGAGCTAAGGAGACTAGGATCACTTCAGATCTACCCAAGAACGATTTTCATCTTCATTTCATTTGCCATCAAGGATCGGTTTTAAAGATTGGACCTTGCCATTTGGAGTTTTTTTCCATAGTTGTCATAGATGAAGGTATGTAAAAAAAAACTGCCCATCATTTCTCATTTTTCCAAGAGGGATTTGTGTTGGTTTGCATTAGTAATGACTTCTCCATCTTCATAACTGATTTTTAAAGTCTCTTAAACAATTTTTTTGAACTTGTTATGTTATTTGTAGCAGTTATGCATGCCCAAAAACATTTTTATTTTTTATTTTTTTCTTGCCCTAGGTCATTAGAAATCCTCACAAAAATGTCCAATTATTTTCCCTCATCAAATCAAAGTTTGAATGCTCAAATCAAAGTTTGAATGCTCAATGTATCTTTGATTTCTTGTTGTTTTTTACATTTCCATCAATCATATATGCTAAAAAACATTTTTTTTCTTGCCCTTGGTTCAAAATTGATTTTTTCCCTATACAAGATGTCGAATACTTTGGATCCATTTTGGGAGTGGGGCACACATATTGACCCACTTAGTTGGTAGATTCTCACTTGCAACCTATGTAGGAAGAGAATGATAGGTGGGATAAGGAGGTTGAAATACCACTTTGCACAATGACATGGCATGATGTGGGTCCTTGTAACCAAACAACCCCAGAACTCATTGTTAAGGCCACACAAGCAATTGAGGGAACTGGGCTAAAGAAACAATACAAGGAGGTCGTGGGAAACCAAATTGCTTTAAGATCTGGGTACGCAGCCGGAGTGGGGGCTAGTGGGATGAGTCTGGATACCTACTCCACATGTCAGTCCACAGTGCCTTCACCGTCAGCAACATCGCCTTTCTTTGTGCCAAGATGCACATCTGGTGCTCAACCTTCTCTAAGGTACATGGTGAAACTAAAGGAGAAATCAAAGGCAAACAAACTTGTGTGTCAATGCTTGCTATGGAGTGATATTTCATTCAACTTTGCCAAGAACCCATTTTATGTTGTCCATGTTTGAGGTGGCTGTTATTGCTGGATCGAGGTATAAGCCTCCCACTTATGAGGAGTTGAGAGGGCCCATCCTTCAAGATGGAAAGTCCATTTGCGCTTGCAGGTTGGAAGAGCTTCTAAAATCATGGGAGATAACAAGATGCACTTTGATGTCAGATGGTTGTCCAAGGGGACTATGTTTGTGAAATCCGTGAATGCATCCACACATGTCAAAGATGCAGCTTTACTATGTATCCTTTTGGATGAGTTCATCCAAGAGATTGGCCCACAACATGTTGTCCAAGTCATAACAGACAATGCTGCGAATTATGTGGTTGTTGGTAGGGTGCTTATGGCAAGGTATCCCACACTATTTTCGACAACTTGTGCCGTCCATTTCCTTGATTTGATGTTAGAATATATAGGGAAGATTGATTGGATCAAGGATACCATTAATTCAATGCAGAGCATTACAAAATTGATATACAATCATGCAGTGGTGCTTAGCTTGAGAGAAAGTTAATAGATGGGAAAGAGTTGGTGCATCCTACCATCACATACTTTGCCACTAGCTTTATTTCTCTTAAGTCTCTCTTGAGTTCTATGTGGGACTTGTAGGTGATGTTATTTTCACCTGAGTGGTGTGCATTATCATTTAGCACTAGACCAGAGGGGCAAGCCACATTCAGGCTAGTTACATATGAGGATAGCTTTTGGGATGTGGTGAAGGAGGTGTGCACCTTCATCGAACCTTTGGTAAAGGTTCTCCGCTTGGTTGATGGAGAGAAGCCCGCAATGGGCTACTACCTATATGAGGCCATGGATAGGGCCAAAGAATCCATCCGTGCCTATTATGAGGACAAGGGAGATCAGGGGCAGGAGAGACAACAGATGATATGGGGGGTGATTGATGCGCGATGGAACCACACACTCCATCGCCCCATTTCATGCTGTAGGGTTATACCTCAACCTTGTGTTTGCTTAATCCTGTGGCTTTAGATTTGATGGAGAGATTTTGTTTGGATTCTACCAGTGTGTCTAGAGGATGGTGCGTGGTGTAGCTTAGCGTAGATAGCTTTCCCAAGGGTTGGACGTGTCTAAGAGAGCCATGAGATTATTTGGGTTTGATATAGTAATAAATGATAAGACGAACCTGATGCCACGTAAGTTTCACCTTGTTCAACTTTCAACTTTTATTTTATTTTCTAATTCTTTGTTTTAAATTTCATTATCTTTTCCTATGTTTCTTTAATTCGTTGTAAATACCTGGTGGGAGAACTATGGCAATTGAGTACCTATTGTATAGAGGCTTGCCATTCGAGTGCTCAGCCATACATGTAGCTCTTCCGGTGTAAGTGTAGTGTATTTGAAAAAGTACACTCCAAGAAGCGCAACTGGTTAGAGAATTTTAAATTCATCATAAATTTTTAAATTGTAATTTATAATTTTATGCCCCTTTACCTTCTAATTTATGTATTATAAATTTATAATTTAATATTTTTATGACCCTCCTACAGGTTGGATACTCAACGCCTTAATAATTTGGTCTACGTCCATTACAATCTCAGGTTGTGGGTGAAGCAATATCAGAGAAAAGTTGACGCGATAGGCATTTCATTGGATGGGATTGACACCACTGCTGCATGGAGGGTGGAGTGTGAGGAGCCTATTTTGGAGGCAACCCTTGATGGCTAGAGCATGATCATGATGTTGATACATAGGCTCTGGATGAGGATGTTCCATTTTCAGAGAAGTTTCACACCGAGCCTGGGAGTGTGCATCGTCAGAGCCACAGTTAGAGTTAGAGGGAGATAGACCCGATGGTAGCACTAGTATTGGTGGAGGAGTAGCTTTACCTCCTTGACCTTGTTCTTCTTGAGGACATCGGTTTGAGCCACCTTCTTCGGTTTCTAGAGGACATCATTTTGCAGTGTCTTCTTCTATAGGACGTTAGAGTCCAGTACGAGGCCCACAAGCCTCATGGGCACCTAGTTCTAGTTGTAGAGGAAGGGCCATTTCCAAAGTGATTAACTTTTCTCGTAAAATGGGTAGAGGGAATTGATAAATTATTTACTTTATTTCATTGTAGATGACTCATGAGTCATGATGATGATGATCATGAGATACATTTGTTATATTTTTGATGACTCAGAATTCAGGACATGATCCATTTTTGATGTGTGCTGTATTTCTAGACATTTTATATTTATTATATATCAATTTTGTTTCCATATTCATGTGGCAATGTGTTTATTTGATGTTATTGTTGCTTTAGATGTTTAAAAAATTGAAAAAAATGAATATTTTTGTATTTTTTAAGTTTGCCGATGTTTGACGAAGTGTTGTCGAGATATTCCGAAACGATGTTTCCTAGACCTTGCCGATTTTTTCGCCGCGTTGATGTTTGCAACATTCATTCAAACCTGCGCCTTGTGTCTCATAGGGGTGAAGAATATATATGTGGGCCTCATAAGGAATGGGATGTGGAGGCAAAAAACCTAGACTTGGAGTTTTCTCTTGCTGCGCTTGATATTCATGCTGGTATTGGTGGTGCAAGCGAAAGTGGAATTGCCTCTTCTTCAAATCCACATTATAGTGCTATAGAACAAGTATCTTATTCTATTTTTGAGGATGATGATAAGGATTATATGTAATTGATTATGTCTTTACCTTATGTTTTATTTCATTTCTAGCACACATAGCCTTATGTATAAAGGCTAATTTTGGATGTAAAGCCTCATCTATAAAGGTTGTTTTTGAATGTAAAGCCTGCTATTATAAAGGTTGAGTTAATAAAGATGTGCTTTTCCTTCTAAATTATTGTTTGTGTGTCTCATTCTTATTTTTTTACAAAACAATGAGGCATTTTAGAATTATATATATATATGACTTTCGTATATATGAATTTTCCATCGATGTAGCCACTTTGGGAGGGTCACGTTTCTGGGCGTCCCTGTTTCAGAAACTTAGAAACTTTTCCACGTTTCATGCAACTTAGTTTTGAATTGCTTCTTTTACAAACCCCACATGCATGTTATCGATGTATTTTGGTCGTCCTAATCAATTTGCATGCCTGGATCAATGGACAATGTGACCAGCATGATGGAATCTTGTTGGATCTTAATCCTCCAGTAGTGTAGCCACAACTAGGGGGTTAACAGAATGGAAACTCTAGTTGTAGTAGAAAAATAAAAAGGTCAAGGAGAGCTCTCCGAGTCTTGAAATAGGAAGTAGTATATCCCTTTAATCTCATACTATTGTGGGTATTGAAAAATGAGATGTTCGTTCGTCCTGGGTTGCTATAATTGGCATAAGTTGCAAACATTCCATCCCATGTGATCTAGTACTGGTTGCGGTAGAAAAATGAAAAGTTGAAAGAGAGTTTGAGTCTTGAAATAGGAAGTAGTATATCCCTTTAATCTCATAGTATTGGGAGCATTGAAAAATGAGATGTTCCTTCGTCTTGGGTTGCTATAATTGGCATAACTAGAAAACGTTTCATACCATGTGATGTAGTGGTTTGTCTGAATCTAGAGTATGTGGGAACCTGCTTGAAATTAACTAGGGATGTGTTAAGGGCATGTATCTAGTCTTTGCTTGTGTATGAAGGCTGAATGATAAGGCCATTTCTCAACTGCATCATAGTAGAAGGCCATCTTTTCCATCTTCGAGTCAAGACCCTTGAGAGCTAAGTTGCAGTAAATGTGTACAAGTTTCGGAAATGGGAACACTTGGAAACGTGACCCCCCAATAATGGATACGTCAAGGGAAACATTGTATATATATATATTTATATATATAGTTTTTTTTAATGACACATTATTTCTCAATAAAATAAGAATGAGAGGTTAATTTGAAGGTATGTTTAGGAATGCTTTAGAGGTTAATTTGTTTTCGTTTTCCATAAACCAAGGTTTTTTAGATTTTCTATGGGTCCTAAGCTGCTCATGGGCCCTTGGACATTTCCTAGAAGTTCCCGAGAAGTTTACAAGTTTCTGTAAGTTTTCAGCAGCGGTACATGGGCACTTTAGGAGTTTCGTGCAATGTACCTTTAGAGGAACTATCAAGGGGACTTGGATATACTGTACAATCCTGGTCCTACTTAAATAATAATAAATAATTTGATGCTTTGGGAAAGTATTTGAAGGGGGGAATGTGGTTTGGACTCTAGAGAGATGGCCACACATTGATGTGAATGAGAGACCTTTTTGAACAAATATGAGGTGCACCTCGGGGGTTGGTCAAGGAAATGGTCTTCGAAGGACAAAGTGCTAAATAGAGATATCGATCCATCTCGAAGGTTGAGCCACCCAAAATTGCAATTTGTGAAGGAACAAACTAGTCGGAAAATGGCCTCAAGCGAAAGAGGTTGTGCCCCGAACTCCACCTAAATTCTTGGTTGGGGAATAACTCTCTTGCATGGGTTCATTCCCTAAGGAGGGGGATTTGCATTGATCTGAAGCAAACTAGGTCCTTGTATCTCAATACCATTAAGGATCGTTGGCGTGATGATCTTGTGTAAGTTGTATTGTTCTCAATTCACCGGGAGGGTTGATAAGAATTTCAATCCCTTATAGCTTATGAGTTTACTGTTGTGCTTTCATTTGCACTTATGGATTATGAACAAGAGAAGCGACAAAAAGCCATTATTTTTGTTGACAATATAGCATATATGCAAGTTTCCAAAAAGACATTGTTCTCAAGATTGAAATAAAATAGAAAGTTCAATAAGCTAAAGATAGTTTCGAACCGTATTTTATGTTAGTTATAACGTTTGGTACCATTCACAGTAGCGTGTTCCAACAACATTTTAGGTTAGTTACAAAGTTCGGTGGCTTTTACATCGACAATGGTTTAGGAATAAATAACATCAGAAACTAAAGCCTATTGCAGATGGTCCTATTCTATTTTCCATGCTATTGGACTCTATGCCATCGTCGATTTACTGATACGACATGGTACTCCCTAAGTAGTCAATGTTGAGAATCTTAAATTAGATTGGCGGCCACATTTGGAAGAGGAGATATATAGCTTCTATAGTCATTAAGTATCCTAGACTCTTAACCTCCAGTTATAAGATAAGATACAATAAGATGAGATAATTTTGTTAATGTCCAATAAATGACAGCAAAGTTGGTCAATGTGAGTAAAAAGTAAATACACGGTGGGAGTCATCACTCCCTCTGAAAGCAGAGTAAGAGCTAACTAACGAGTGAGGAGAAATAACAAAAATAGCAGTGACACCAAGATGTAGTCTGTAACAAAGAAAACATTCGCTATACACCTTGTTGGCCAAAGAGGATACTTTCCATCCCAAGCAATTCCATTTCACAGTCCACCGTTGACTATCACTTTCCTTAAAATAGAAATCAGGGGCATTTTATTCATATGTAGGGAATATATAATTAGAATTTCAAAACATATTCATATTCCCTAACAGTATATGAGCTCAGGATATTTACCATAGGCTTTCTTCTGACATGCTATCATAGTTAGTCTATCTTTTTGCATGTAAAGCATTATTAGTGATAATTTGTCTCTTTGCACGTAACCTTATTATCACATTAGAAGTTATAATTGGCATTCTTGAATATAAATACTTTTAAGTTTACTCTTCTTTCTCCTTTTCATTGCCTTGTTTATCTTATGCTTTTCCCTTCAATGTATCACTCCTTTATCTTGAAAATTTATGAAAGTGGAGCAAAAATTATGATATAACCATCATGATTTATTGTACGATGGATGGAAAAATGAATGCAATCAACAAGTGCTGTTACCCCCTTTAGCATACCCTAGGGTAAAGTATGTTGCCCCATAAGGAAATTTGTGTATAGTAACACAACCATATTGTCAAAAGGGTTAAAGAATAACTAGATATTGCATGAAAGAATGAAAAGTATTACAAAGAGTGAAAGAATGGACAAAGCATGTAGGTAGGGCTTGTAGTTTCATTTTACGTGGTCGTGGCCAACTAAATTGGCTTGTTGCAACCTTGCGTAAGCAGAAGGCATAAATGATGGCAATTAACGTTTCTTTTTGCATTTCAATTTTTTATGTCTGCTGGTAAATCAGAAAATCAGTTTGGGATGATTACCTGTTCTTTTTACCATTTTAGGGGTGCTTTCCTGTTGAGTTGGAGGAAACCTTCTTTCCTAGTTTCCTAAGATACGTTCTAGTAATAGTTGTAGATATGGAAAGTAATGCTAACATTGAACATATTTTAATCATTCTCTGTAACTCTATGCTTTTCAGGTTATGGATTTTGTTAGATTGAGTTTTCTTTTTTAACTGAGAATAAATAAGGTCACAAGAACTGCAAAATAATCCTATTTCTAATGCATATTTATCTTATATTTCTCTTACATAATGCTGTACATTGTCTTTTAACATTAAGTTAATCAATATGTTGTGTGGTTCTTTTACATAACTTCAGAGTTGAATTTTGAATTTGTAGTTTTGTGGTCATTTTCACAGAGAAGACAACAAGTTGGTGATTGCCTTGCAAAACTTCGGAGGTGGTTGAAAGGAGTGAATATTTTTGAGAAGGCATATACCTTTGTACCTATATATTATAGGTAAGGTTCTTCCATGTATTATTTTGGATAAGGCTTGTATTGTTTTGAGATTCCATCATACAATCTTACGGTTTTGTAAAGTGTGTTCCTTTGAGGAATCAAGTGTTCGATTACTGCATTAGATATTCTTATCAACATCTAGCAATTTTGTTACAATGGAGTTAATATATGGTAGGGTAATACTCAGCCATATTCCACTTAAGATGTCCTGTATCAAGAAATGCAATTGAGCAGACTGGCTGGTTAATTGCTGGTTGGAATGGGTTGTTATGCCATCTTGTTTGAATATTGAGACCAACTGTGTTAATAGTTGAAAACTTGAAGTTTGTCTTGAGGCCAATTTTGTACCATCTTTAAATGCATTTTTTGCAACTTGTTGATTAGAATTGGCTTTAGGACTTGGTTTGTTTGAGAGAAGTGATTGCAATGGCTGGTGTTAAGGAGTTATGATATTGGAAACAGAATTTAAAGAGGTGAAATTATGCTGCCTTGAAATTCAAGTCAAATCCATTCCTCTTCGAGAACACTATGAATTTGGTTGTGGTTTGGAATGATGTCCCACTGAATTCGAACAACAAGAAGGATTTGATAATAGAGATTGTGAGGCTCTGATGATGTGAACTTTATGTTCAAGATCAGAATGAGCACCTGCTTCTTGGAAAAATTAAGAACCTTGCATGCCACAACTAAGGACACTAGAATCCTGAACTTAAAAATATCTTTTCTAGTATGAGGATGGCTGAAGTTGCATGAAACATGGAAACATGTACCAGTTTCCAAAACGGGAATTCCTAGGATTGTGATCCCCACAAAATGGGTAGGGGGGAACATGGTGTGTGTATATATATAGTTTTTTATTTATATCACATTATCTTGCAAAGAAATAAGACTGATACACATGAATGACATTTTAGAAGGAAACCCATGTCTATATTATAGATGATTACATGATGCAAAATCCCATAGCTTGGTGGATTTAACTAATGCCAATCCCATACCCTCATACATGATAGAATCCAATGTAAATGCTAAAATCTTGCCAACCTTGAAATCCTGGAAATTTTTAAGTCTGCTGAATTTTGAATGGGATGTGAAATTATACTATCTCTATAGATGTTTGATGAGGTTGAAACCACTCTCAAACATCCTGAAAAAACTAATGGTAATGTTAAAAATTTAAGTAAAAGTTGACATCCTCCTTTATCTTACCTTTTCTATCTTTCTACTTTAAGAATTTAATATTACCAATAATTACCAAGGTGACAAACTCCTCAAAGCTCAATTTCTGATCTCTTTTTTTGTCTTAGAGGGCCATTGGCGCAGGCAAGGCGATATTATCCTATGGGTCACACGCCCCTCATGGGCACCTTGGTGGGTCCATAAACTTCCAAGAAACCACCTAAAACATCACTAGAAATCGTTGAAATGTCTTGGAAACCTTGCCGATCATACCATACGTAGTTTCTAGATTGGGAAACGTCATATAGTCTCTAGAAATGCCATATAGTTCAGTTGATGACATTTCATACCCCTTTGCGCATTCCGGGTATTTCAGTTATTGAGATGTCTCCATATTAGGGTTTTCTACACAAATTAGCTGGCAACACTACCAATGAAAATATAGAAGAGACCAAGTTATAGTGGGTAGCTGGAACGAACATTAAAAACGATGAATTAGCCGGTATGACATAATAAAAATTTGATATTTATTATATATTGAAATATAGCAATGAATGCTTGATATCATTACA
Organism: Larix kaempferi; assembly: GCA_027924585.1. Lineage (NCBI taxonomy): Eukaryota > Viridiplantae > Streptophyta > Pinopsida > Pinales > Pinaceae > Larix > Larix kaempferi. The sequence goes on from BSBM01000249.1 coordinate 11,673,995, forward strand.
TATATTTTGAACTAAAGCCCTCACTTATATAAGCCTCAAGAAATTTGTGAATTTTGTTGTCTTTTGTAGTAAAAAGACAATTTGTATGGAATTTTTCCAAAATTTTTACTTCCATTTAATAGGAAAGTTTTGTTTGAATTATATGTTTATACTTGCACTTTTTTGGAAAAGTTAACAAGACAAATTTCTTCTCTTGTTTACATAAATTGCGAAAATAGAGATAATGGTGGAAGAGTAAACACCCTTGAGTATCCCAAATATTTTTGCTAACTTTTTGGTTGTGTAAGTTTTAAGATACATGTTGCAAAATTTATCTTTCTTATGATTGCAAGGAAAATTGATTGCTAAAATCAGCAAAACTAAGAGATCTACCCCTAAGTGGCACCCCTAAGTGTCACACAGGTAGGCCTCTTTCTCGTTAGGTCTTGTTTATGCACAACCTAGCGGTAAATGGATAGGCAAGAGATCGACTACTAAACCAGCGCAACAATTGACCTCCTTCTCAACGTGTCACTATAAGGAGTTCCTCTTTTAGGTGTAATGTTCCCTTTTTAACAAACGTAGGAATTGATGGAGGGTTGATACCATTTAGAACAAAACAAGATCTCAATCATGGTTATTAGATCATTAGTAGATAAAAAAGGGCCAGAGGGCCACATGAACTAGGGGCCACTTGCATGCATTACATGAGGGACATATTTCATGATGCATGCACAAAAACACCTTAATTAATCCTGCATGCACACAGAAAGCAATGTATGCAACTCAACTGGAAAATAGAAGAGAAAAGCGACTTAGGTATGCAAAAGTTAGGGCATGCAATGCCAAATTTATAAAAGAAGGATAAAGTGAATGATTAGTTCTACTTAATGATTATTGATTTGAGAATTCGATTTGGAGAGCTCAGAGAGCCAAGTTAGGGTTGAGGGCACAGTACTCAACCAACAAGTGTATTTCGGCAGCAGAATCTATCTGCCGTAATCACTTCAAGGGTAGATCATTCAGGTTTACCATCTGTATTTCAAAGATTACCATTGACTCAGTACACACAAGAAGATCAGTTTATGCACAACAATACATCAATTTGAGCTCGTGATTACTCTTCCAGCACCGAGAGTGCAACCATCCTTCATCCAATCATTGTCCACGCATTATTCTAGAGCTTGGAGCATTAGTATTTAGCAGTAGATCATTACTCTTGACCTCTTATCATTCTATAGATCTTGCACACAGTTATTGGCCTCATTATTCGTTGATTTATACTCAGAGGAGTTCGCAGAATTGCATGGGTGACTTGTGAGCCTTGAGACCCATTCGCTATAGCACATATACTCAGTTTTAGGCTTGCATATTATTTCCCATCTACTGTGAGGGTCATTCGGGACCATATTGGTGAGTTATAGGACCTACCACACTCATATAAAGGAGTTCTCATCAATTCCTCTTCAAGCAAGACGCAACTCTCTTGCATGTGCATCAATCTCTCTCAGGGCAAGTCATATTATGATCTAGAGTGACTCAAACTTTTGCATGTCACTTGCAATCACTTCATAAGGGCATTGTTAGCCTAATACCTATTGCCAACTAAGTTGTACTTGGTTGGATTATCAAGCGAGCGGGCAGAGTTGAACATGTTACATTTTCATTTTTGATGATTTGATGTCCAGCAGGCCTTTTAAAGGCCCCCTTTTTTATTTTTATTTTTCACATGTCCATGGCCCTGCGGGGTTTGTAATAAATGTACTAGCATGGTGTTTTGTAAAGGACTTGGTTCCCTAGGACTTTCTGACTAAGTCAGGTATTCCAAAGAGTTTTTTCACCTATTAATTATGTCTTGCATTAGTGCATAACATAATTTTTGGGCTTTTCTCCTGCTTCTCCGAAGCTGGAATGCCTGGTGAGGTTAATGGGCCTTAGGGGATTGTTAAATTCCATGGGTCAATGTATATGAACATGCTAGACATTGTTTTTGAGTCATATGGACATGTACTAAGTCCCCCTAGGTTGTTTTTTATTTTTCGGCGAAGTTTTTTTTAGTCCGTAAATTGGGCCATTTTTTAATGGTTCATTTAAAAATATTGTAAATGACATAAAAATGTCATCTAGGGGTCTTTTTTGCCTTAGGGGTGCTCGTTTTGTAACTCAGAGCATCCCCCTAACCCCTAAACCCACTTTTTATAATGTTTGGGTGTTTAATTTTTCACTTATGCTCAAAAAATCCAAAAAAGTGAAAAAAATCATAAAAAATTGGAAAAATTAAAAAATCTAATTTTGGAGAAATGGAAAGTTATAATTGGATCAACATGAATTTAGGAGCATGCTAGGCTGATTTTTCAGTCTTATGGGCATCCCAAAACATGGGATTAAATCTTCCATTTCTTGCTGGTCGCTTTCCTTTGTTGGGTGCATTTCCCAAGGAAGGGGCTCTCCCAATTCGTGCTGATTTGCAGCATGTATTATGGCTGCTGTTGTGTTGCGTTTTGGGCAGCTAGGGATGGGGAATGGCAGCCCTATTCACTCCCCCATCTCCTCCACCATTCCCCTACTCTCTCCTTTAGCAAGTGTGCCCTCCCTTGCTCATCTTTTCTATAAATTGAGGGTGCTCCCTCCCATTTTTCTCTAGTTGGAGAGTGAGCAAGATTACATTGTAAGCTTATGCTATTTTGCTATTTGAATAAAAGACTTTGGAGGTCCATATGTGGTATGCCTTGTGAGTGGTTTCATGATCTCTTTGTATGAGGTGATTTGTAGTTGAAACAATCTTTGTGCAAGTAAATTTTCAGCCATCAACTAGCTCGCTTGAAGGATTGGTAACGGTTTTGTGAGGATAACTAATTATTCTTGTTTGATTTAATTAGTCTTCTATTTGTCATATTGTTAGATATCTGAAATTGTATATGCATCATTTGTTTATGTGCATGTTTATTTTGATTTATGATCTTATGCATTTCTAGTTGATGGGTGCTTTGTAAGTGTTTTTGTTAGCTACAGGTTGGCAGGTTGAAGAAAAGATAGCTTGTTTGCTCTCATTTTCCTCACCTGTGCATGCTTTGGTGGATTTTACCCTCGGTGTTCCACTTCCAAGCCTTCAAAGTCTCCAGTTTTGAGGGCCATTCTGCTTCCTTCATCCTTCTCAGCAAATTTTGAAAATTCTACAAAACTTTTCCGGTTACTTTGGTTTGCAATTCTCAAATCTTGTTTTTCTTTTAATACCTTAAGTAGATCTGATTTATGTGTTAGATCTTATGTATTTTCAAAGTTACATCTAATCTAAATCTAATACTAGCCTACTTCTTGTCAAAGTTAGAAATTTTTATGCATATTTTATACAACTTGAACAAGTAGTATTTTATGCTTTCAATGATGTTTACCTGGCTGTCCAAGAGCATATAATTTGCAGCTCATAAAGCTTGCAAAGACCCCAAGTAAACAAGCATCACTGCTTGCTTTACTTGGTTAACATTTTGCATTTTTAACTAGTTTTAACACTTAGATTTTTTTGGGTTTTTAGTAGGTGACCCAAACACACTCTTAAAGTGTTTTGGGCCGTCTTCTACTAATAATTGCTTGCTAGTTTGCAGTAGATGCTGATCAGACAAGGGGAGATGCTGTCCCAAAATTGAAGATCGCGCCATCCGAAGCTAAAATTTTTCAAAACCGGATATCTTTTCTCTCTATATTTTGTAAGCCACGAAGTCATAAAAAGACTGGGGCACTTCTATTATATTGTAAAAGCATATCAAATGAGAGCAAGTGGGCTAACCAAGCACCCACACCCCATCCCCCTAGGGGGGGAAACCGTGTCGACTCAATTTTCGTGGTTTGCAATTTTTTAGGTTTAGATTTCATTTTCCGCATTTAATAAAATTAACTAGGATTAAAATTTACCTCGTTGGTCCATTCCATTGGCGGGCCACGAGTTCACTCGGGACTTAGATTTTTCTCATTTTTTTTTACAATTTCAAAAACGCCCCCTTGCTTTCCCGAAGTAGGGTTTCAGGACAAGGGCTTGCCCCAGTACTGGCCTGAAAAGAGACTCTTGGGGTTCTAAAAGATAAAATTTTGGTTCATAAAAAACTTAAAAATTTCGAATGTCTTCTCCCGTATGTTCTGTGGCCAACTTCCAGCTCAGTCTGATCATGTTGGTATGCATCAGAAAAGGGAAGATGACTAGTAATAGGTTTTAACACACCCGAATAAACAAATCTTCTTGTGAAAATCCTGCACCAAAGCGAATATTCTTTTGTTGTGGGGAAATTTTTCAAAGGGCTCGGGATAAAACTGGATAGTGACATCTTGGAAACCGTTAGGCTTGCCCTCGTTGGTATAGCATCTGAACACCTCCTCGAGACTCCGATTCAACCCAAGTCTGAGTGAAAAACCACACATAAGAATTCCGAACATGTTTCCTATACCTTTGCGTATATCGGGAATCCACTAGCCCTAATAAAAAGATCATTACCTTAATAAAATAAAATAAACCAAGAACACATCGCACAACATTTTCCTTTCAGTTTTCAAGCATCTTTTTTTGACTCCATTTAATGGCACTGGTTTATATTGTTATATCTCAAGTTATTGGTGAATGCTTTAAATGATTATGAAAATGATGGATGTTTGCAAATGAAATGTTGATGAGGGACTTTTGCTTTACACATGTATACATATGTTGCATTGTCTTGGTTTAGCAAAAAATATTCTATTTCCTAGATTAGATGCTTTCTTTTTTATAGATTAGATGCCATAGTTTGTTTTCATTTCCTAGGGTCCACCCCCCTTGGCTTCGCTAGGAAAGCCTAGACGGAGGAGTTGAGTCTCAGGTGACAGCACTTGACTCTGACTTGCCCCCAAGGCCACACCAGCAACTTGAAGACTTTTGCTGCGTTTTCCCAAGTGTGGAACCAGGCGGCAACAATACCTATCACTGGGGATTATACTCATCAATCTGAAGCATATCATATTGATCTCAAGCCTAAGGGAATGTAGTTGTTTGCATGGGAAACTTTTATATGGCAACAGCGTAATATATGCAACATTATTCAGTGCATGCCTTGCAAGAGTATTAATCTAGATTCTGGGCAGTTAATCTTCAGCATATGACTGTCTCAATCTTGGCATCATTCCAATTATTGGCAGCAACTGTCATCACTCTCAAACAATCCACTTTCAACAACATTTAAGGTCAGTTTTTCTCATTTAATTACATAGGACTGATATTTAATAACTGTCATAATTGTTGGATCAGATTAATGGGTTGATGGTTTAACATGGCATCCATTGAACCTTGGGTTAAATAAACATCGGAAGAACTACCTTATTCAAAATCAAAATAGTACATGAACTAGTGATTGTGAACACTTTGCAAAGACAACCATTGGAAGTGGTAAACAAAGTGAGAAAAATCCTGGAAAAAGGGCAATATTCCTTACTCGGGATATTGTATTGGTATCAGAGCATGTTCTTCGCCAGCTGTGGGAGCATGCAGTTATAAACAGCTAGATGAATACAGAGGAATGTCAATGGATGACAGTACATGTCAATTTTGGTGAAGTGTAATGTTATCGTACCCAGACCGGAATTGGTAAAACCGGTCGGTTCGACCGGTTCACAGGCCCAACCAGTCCGGTGAGGTGCCTGAACCGGAAAACCTGCAAAATTGATTTGGACCGGTTGTGAACCGATTGTGAACCGATCGGTTTTGGCTGGTTCTGTACGGAATTGGCCAGTCCATACTCTGCTTATTTTTTGGACTCCAGGGGTCATTTAGAGCCTTTTTATTAGTGTATTTTGGTTCAATACGTTCGAGATGTATTGCACTTGATGTTATGTTTTTATTTGCACCCGTACTTGTTATATATATGAGAAACTTTGCATATTTGTGTATTAATGGTTTGGATTCATATATATGCACGTGAATATATATTTTTTTTCACAAAATATGATTAGTTTATATATTTTTTGGTCAACCATTTTTTTCCCCGTTTTTTATTCGGTTTCAGTCCGGTTCAAATTTTGGGCTTTGCTGGTTCGATCACTGGTCTGGTTCTGATAACATTGGTGAAGTGCATGCTTGAAAGCACAGGTTTCTTGCCATCCAGTGAGATCATGAAGACATTGAGAAGGATGTTGGCTTGAAAATTGGGGAGGTTAGCAACACTTCGACACTTGCCTCGATATTAGAAATATCTAGCCTTGGGGAATGAGGTATGTGTAGCATTGTCCTTTCAAGACTATTACTCCATCCAGTTCAGGAGGCAGCCCAAGTATTTGGACGAGTATCTCCTTAAAAGCATAGTTGGGGGAGTAGAGAAAGATGAGCATGATGTACATGTTGATGGTGAACTTGATATGGAGTTGATAGTACATGAGGAGGATAGTACATATGATGCAGTTATCCGATCATCCAACGTCAAGGATTCATCATCTCACCTTAGTAGTGGTGATTGTGAGGATCAAGGGGTGTTAGCACCTAGATGCGACATGGATTCGATATTGAGGGATTTGGGCGTACAAGACATTAAATAGGAAGACGTGCTCACCTATGAGCCTATGGTTACTAGAGATTCCTTAAACAACACTTAGATGGCTCTTCAGGAATCTAATATGCATGTAGACAGGCTGTGTGATGAGTTGGAGTTGGTACACTCTTCATCATCTACAACAAGAGTCGATACATTCATGACAGACGAGATCCATGAGGAGAGACATGACTTAGGAATGGTTTAATCTATACATATAGGGCAGTATGGAGGTTATAAGTCACTTATTGTGGAGGGGCCATTAATGGTTCCGGTTGTAGTTACAGATGTATTGGCGGGAGACACACTCCAGGGACAAGTTGATAGTGACATGGACGCATTCCATATTTTTCAGAATGGGTATAGTATTGATGTGTGGGATCCAGGTTCATGTGACACCAGTAGAGTGAGAGCACAGGAAGATACCGTAGCACACACATGATACAGGACAACTGTAAAAGATGAGGGCGTGAGTGGCACCTAGGCTTTGAGGGGAGAGCATCCGGTGATGGTTCTGCATGAGGAGCAGTCAGAGTTGTAGGTGACTGAGGTGAGATTTGACATAGAGGGTTTACAACTTTAAAACTCAGAAATTAGACTCATGAATTTTTGACCAATCTTGGTTCAGGATAAAACCTTAGAAGGGAAAACGTGATGAGAGAGAAATTTATTTCCAAAGATAAAATTAATTACAGCAGTACTTATCTCAACTTTTCCATCTCGAAAAGTGTGCCAGACTTCATCTTTAAATTCTGTACTTTACTGCCTTGATTTTAGTGCTTGTAACAATAATTCTTCTCGAATTTTGTGCCCAATCACAGCAGAATCTTCCTCGATTTTTGTGCAGTAGAATCTTCCTCGCTTTCTGTGCCTGCACAGACAGAATTAAATGATGTTAGTTGAAATCTTGACAAAAAACTCAGAATTTTAGTGCACCTAACAGCCAACTGAGAAAGATGTCAAATCTGAGCTAGACTCAGCCCAACCACTTAGCACAACTCTGATATCAGTCTTCTAAAGGCATGAAAAACAACCACATTTCACTGACATGCATTTTCATGAACAAGAAGCTGATATACAGTACTAAGTATACTTTTAGCAGCGGAAATAAATTAAAAACAGCAGACTGTAATACATATTTTAACACAGGATTTCGGTCAAAGTTGACCCTGGAAAAACCCCCGTCAACCCTTGGGGAAAACCAGCATGCAAGAGAATATTTTATTATTGAGCTTTCTCAAGAAAATTTCAGAGATACAACTTGTACTAACAGCAGCAATAAATTTCTGTATACAGCTTTGAAAATCGTGCCACACAGCACCTTAACTTCTATGCTCCCCTTGACTGTACGGACTGTCAGCCTGTACAACTGTACGGACTGCTACAGTCAACTCAAACAGCAGTCAAAACAGAAAACAAATGTGCACTGTACGATTTTACCTCAGCCTCGATTTTGTGCCTGTTATTCAGCCTTGAAAACACGCCCAGTTAGCAGCAAAAACAGGCTGTAAAGACAGTGTACAAACAGTAGTACAACTGTACGGACTGCTACAGTCAACTCAAACAGCAGTCAAAACAGAAAACAAATGTGCACTGTACGATTTTACCTCAGCCTCGATTTTGTGCCTGTTATTCAGCCTTGAAAACACGCCCAGTTAGCAGCAAAAACAGGCTGTAAAGACAGTGTACAAACAGTAGTAAGTTTCAGCAGTCTCCCTCCTCGAAAACTGAACCAATCTACTTCTGAATGTATGCCCTAGAAGCCTTCTCGAAATTTGTGCCAACACTCTTGATTTCTGTGCAGCAGTGCCTCCTCGAACTGCGTGCCCTTCAATGATTACTTTGCTGCTGTAGCAAACAGCCCTCACTCTTCTCTGAAACTCGTGCCCACTCCAACAATGGACTGCGCCCTCCTGTTGTATCAGACTTGGAGTGCGTGCTGCCTCTTCCACTCTCCCTATCTCAGCTCACTCTTCACATTCTCTTGCATAAAGTGCTTCTCACACTGCCCACCAAGCTCCTCTCTTGGAAATCGAGCCACCCAAGAAATCTCTCTTGAAAAATGTGTGCCAAACTGAAGTCTCAATCAACTTTTATTTACCCTATTAGGGTTTTTCTCATGACTTTTCACTTCAATGGACGAGATTAGATCTTGGCCAAGAGATCTATGGCTGGGATCTAATCTCTCGTTCACTTAAATCTCCTAAGTGAACTTTAGACCAAATTTTCCTTTTTGAAAAGTCACTTAAACCTAAATATTAAAAAGTACAACTTTATGACTTAAAGTCACTTTAAAAACATATTAAAGTACAACTCACTTTAAAAACATAAAGTCACATCAAAAAGGTACTTTAATAAAAGAACACATTATTAAAGTCACTTTAGGAATATAACTGAGACTTCAAGTTATTGACCCTTGCACCTAGGCACCTGATGCAGGAGTGCCACCGAGCTATCAAATGCTAACAATGTACGGTCAGTGTTGAAAATCGTGCCACTTACAGCAGTAATCTCCTCGATTTCTGTGCATTTACGGACTGTCTTTAATACTGTACGGTCCTCCTAGAAATTTGTGCCAATCATAGCAGAAATCTTCTTGATTTCAGAGCCTGTAAGGACTGCAATAAATGCAGTACAGTCTGCCATGGAATTTGAGCCTGTATGGTCTGTCTTGATTGCTGTACAGGACTGTTGGAAATTTACCTTGGAAATGTTGTTCACTTTGTGGACATAAAAAAATTAAATGAGGTCCCTAGTACTTTATAAAGTGAGATGTACTTTATTTTTTATAAAGTCACTTTATAAAGTGAGTTTGAGATTATAATTTTAATTTGAAGGTGTCACTTTATAAGGTGAGGTGAGATGTACTTTAATTTGAAGGTGTCACTTTATAAGGTGAGTTTGAGTTAGCCATACAAATCCTTCAATTTCTTCAAAGCACCATAAGAATATGTAATGGATATGATATGATGGCTCACCTCTTCACTCATTGTAGCGATAATCAATGCATAGGATTTTTTGTCTGTTGCAGGTTTTGTAGGTTCATCGCCATCCTCTTCTTCACAAATGCCGCCCCACATATCATTGAAAATAAGTGTGCTTCATCTTCCTCGACCCTTTTGGATAGTTATCTTTGTCACTGAGCACCACACTGACAATAGAGGTAAGTGATTACATATTTACAAATAGTATATAAGCAATACCACTTCCTTCCCTGCGATCTCTACAATGCAATAACAATAACGCTCCCTTGAATGGCCTTCACTCATTGTGCAATGGCACTCTTTAACCGTATCAATTGACGAAGAATATTAGACTTCTGTATTTATTGGGCTTAGTCCTTGAAGTTTCTTATCGTAGTTTTACTACAATGATTGTTGACATAAGTGGGCTAGAAGGGAAGAGTGGGATGTTGTTATGGTGAGATAGAATGGTCCAATGGAATGGCATTTCGTGTGAAGAAGGCTTGAAGACTTAATCTAGTGAGATATATATCACATAGTTCGTGGGATCATCTCCCAGAGAAAACCTTGTAGAATTCAAATACCCAGTTGCACTAGATAATGGTAATACAAATTATGGTATGCAGAGGTTGCACGTAGATATCATGTAAAATAACATGAGTTAGGGTTTTCTTAATGTATAAAAGCCCATGTCGTGGTAGAGAGTGTTAATGTTTTCACTTTAATTTAATTATGTTAGATCTTTAATCTGAAAGATAGACAAGCACAACAATACACAAGAACACAAGAATTTTCTTAAGGGAAACCATAAAGGAGAAAACCCCACAACTTCTTCAATAATAGATTGGTCTCTTAGTACTATATCAAACCAAGATAGAAAAAACAAAGATAAGATGATTTCTGTAGCTTCCTTCTTCTTCTTCAACGAACTTGTCTTTTCTCTTCCGTGGAGCGAACTTGCTTGTTTGTGTGTATCCAAGTGAGGGAGAGCACCTCCCTATTTATACTTAATGTGTGACTAATCTAAATCCTCAAGGGGGCCGACTTCCTTAACTGACTGGGGTGACCTCTCCTAGGGAGACTCAAAAATACATTTTATATTTAACCTTTTGGGGACTATTGCCCCGACTTACAATGGAGGATTTTACCTCGATATTCTTACATGACCAAATACAATAATGACATCCCCGAACGAAGGAAAAACATCTACGACGGAGGTACAATAATAATATACAAAAGAATATCTTCCGATGTTACATTTACAACAACAGAGAGCAGACCTAGCGAGATCAACAAGTAGATTGAGCATAAGTTGTAGGTATGCAAAGGTAAGAATGAGACAATACGCTTGTTTAACTGACTTAGGAAAAATGAATGCTTGGAGCAACCTCACATGTAATCATAGAGTTATATCAATTCCAGGGCTTCGATTGCAAGGGTAAGTTTGGGTTAGTTCCAATGATCAGATGATTTGCACAATGAAGAATGACCTTTGGTTTTCATCTTCCAAGAGTTCCTTGGGACTTCATGGTGACTTCAAATTATTTCTAGGGAACTGAAAATATGTACAATATACCATAATCCCTAAGGATCATGTTTCTAACAACAATCAAATGACCAATAAGCATAACCAATCATGTAATTCACTTAATGAATAATGTTCATATGCATGTCGATCTATTGAACAAAGGACACATGTTGTTACTTGTAATTCACAATGATACGCTAATAAGAAAATGGAGAATTTATGGAACCGAAGCCCCTTTTGTGTTGATTGAAGAAATAGATTCTCAATCACCAGTCACAATGATCAACATAGTACTAGCAATACGCAAATTCAAAATACAATTTAGAGACAAGATTTGAAGGTGTGATCATTACCAATTCCTCTTGCGGGTTTTGAAGAAAACAACAATGCTTATCACCTTCTCATTAAGTGAAGAAATAGATTCTCAATCACCAGTCATAATGATCAACATAGTACTAGCAATACCCAAATTCAAAATACAATTTAGAGACAAGATTTGAAGGTGTGATCATTACCAATTCCTCTTGCGGGTTTTGAAGAAAACAACAATGCTTATCACCTTCTCATTAATATGAATGGCATCCACATTTTCTTGATCAATGAGACCTTGTATTTTTTTTGGCTCCTATCGGTAGGTCAATTGACCTCCTGAGACGTTCGACGAGCTCAAGTTCTTGATGTTGGGACAAACCCTACCAATACGACATGCACAACAACTCTTGGAGGTCCCACAACCAAACTCACTTTGCATACAATATAGTTCTTGATTTATTTTCGAGTGGTTAGTCTTACATTTTGATATTCTTCCCCATGATGTTGGATGTTAGGAGGGATGGACATCTTTGATCGAGGGCTCCTTTGAGTGTTCTCTAGGTGACATCATCAAAGAGTTCTCTAGTCCCTTTTTGGTGATTGATGAGTTTGATTGGGGTCCCTCTTGTTCTTCTTCTCTCTCCCTGCATTTTTTTTCCAAGGCTTTTTTATGTCTGCATTTAATGCTCGACATGGTTTTGTAAGTGTACTAGTTTTCATTTCTATCAGGCTAAGTTGCACGAAATGGGGAAATGGGGACGAAACGGGGAAACTTTGAAATGGGGGAAACGTGACCGTGTCCGTGTTCGTGTCAGACAGGGACACGATGCAAACACGTGTTTTGGTCGTGTCCTAAATTAGGACACGACCAAAACACGTGTCGAACACGGTTTTGCATCATGTCCCGATTCCAGGACATGAAAAAGGCAGAAATGAGGGCCCATGGAGTTTAAAACTGATTGTGAAATGTGTAATGTGTCTCATTGTGATTTGTGATAAGGATATGGTTCTTTTTCTTACTGGCAATTTGATCTATATGACATTGAAGTAGCTGCTCCTGAGTCCATATCTCTACTTGCCATTCCTTTCCCAGCATTTTTTACTGCTCCCATTTCTGCTTTTTAAAAGTTTCAGTTTTGGAGACCATGGAAAATTTCTATAAAATATGTAGAGAGAAGTATAGTTTGTATTCAAAGCTAGATCAATCATGTCTAGGATTGATTCTGTATTCTAGTATTCTGTGATAAATGTTCTAAGGGTTTGTTGATGCATCTTCTTTATAAATCTGATTTGTTGAAATTTTGCTTGAAGCATCAAAGTCATTTTCATCTCTGGGCTCTGGTGAAATGCAAGCCAGCAGTGGAAGTGAAAAGCAACACATTTCAGAAGTAGAGCAACCATATAAAGATAATTCATCTTTGAATAATGTGGGATCAAGATCTGCTGATTTCAGTGTGTGTCATTGTGATTTGTGATTTGTGAAGTGTAATGTGTATTGATTCTAATTTCTATTGAATATTTGTAAATGTTCTAGTTTCTAAAAAAATTTGGATTTATATGTCTATATTTTTATTATATTTTTAATATATATATATAACATGTCCTCCATGTCCTGATTCCGGTGGTCACCGTATCCGTCTCCTGATTCCGGGGTCCTCGTGTCAGGTGACTTAGCTTTCAGCACATTTAATACAGGGTAGTAGGTACTTATCTCAAGATTACCCACTGAAATCCTCCTAGATAACAGTGCCCAGCATTGAATGTCATGCCCACTTGACTGTACTGGCAGTACAGCCCCTTCTACAACATTTTCTTCACGAACTTAGTGCACAGAAACACACCAACAGTTTGCTGTACTGCACAGGCACTCTGTACAGTCACCTACAACAGCAGCGACCTCGAAAATCAGCAGCAATCTTTTGCGTCGAACTCTGTTCCACTTTCAGCTGTACGCCCCCTTCAATATCTACACTGTACAACTGCCATAAATGCTGTACAGACATGCATCAAGTGCTGAAACATGTCTTGTCATGAAATAATAAAAAGTACAACTTGACTTTATATAGTACAACTCAATTTAACTTTATAAAGTCACTTTATAAAAACATATCATAAAGTCACTTTATGTCACTTAATTGAGACACCTTGCTCGGACCCCTGCACCTAGGCGCATAAGTGTAGAAGTACCTCCAAGCTACAAAATCCAACAATAGTCAGGCCCCTTGAACACTTAAGGAGCTCTATTAATTGCCCTCTGCATATCTTGCCAAGAAGGTGTTGATGTTCTCCATGATTCCAGTATTGGGCAAACATTATGTAGATCATTCTCTTGGATGGGTTAGCGACCTAGAGAGAATGGCTCCGTTGTAGCCCTTGTTTGTGGCTCGGATGCTTAGCCTCGTTCAATCATATGTGGATTGGACTATAGGGGGCTAGAGGTCACATTTAGTACTCCATGTGGGTGTGCTCCGTAGCGGGAGTGATCCATTCTTGTTGAGTGAGAGGACTTGTCTATGTTACAAGGAGATCTTATCTGTTTGTATATTAGACAAAGTCTAATCTAATGTTGAATTTGACAATTGGCTCTAAGAAGTGTCCGAGACTTCGTAGAGTATGGTCAAATCAACATTAGAGCTCTACTGAAGGGAATGTGACAGCATGTGAGGAGATATCAACCAGGGAGAACTTTTCTATGATGAAAAAATAACGAAGCAGTCGAGACAATCCATTGAAGAAGTCCCAGAGAAAGTGGAAGGCAAGAAAGAGCACAACTGCCCTAGCAAAATGGGTAAATTGACCTTAGAAGACAAAGTGACAAGTTGGCTTGAAAGATAAATGAAGAATAAAATAAAAGTACAAGCTGACCTAATTGTGGAAGTTTCTAGTCAACTGAAGAATATAAATCGAAGTGTTCTCACACTTCATTTCTCACATTCACTTCACATCTTCTCTCAACTGGTGCGCACTTCTCAAGGAGGACTGGCAAAAGTCACATGAAGTAATATTGGGGTTTTCTCTTATTCTCTTATTCTCTTGGAAGATATCTACCCTTGCTAGGGTTTCTTGTGGAAGAAGGGCACAATCTTGTGCTAGGGCTTAATGTTCATGATTGGTATTGTTCTTGTATAGGATTGATTTTTCTTCTAAGAAAGGTTTGCTGGGTTTTCTCCCGAGTTCGGGTTTCGCAGGATAAATCTTTGTGTCTCTTTTGCATGGTTATTCCTTTAGTGATCCTTGTTTTATTTTCCGCTGCAAATGAATGATGTTATAATTGTGGGATGAAATGAATTATAAAATTAATGTTGAAAGAGATGAAAACTATACTTCTGTGTTAAAATTCTAACAGAAGGAGACTGAACAATGTTAAGACTTAAAAAGGATACCGGAAGCATAGATGGTCCTTGCCACTCTTGTTTCAACATCTTCTCTCCCTTGAACATTCACCCTTTTTGCTATTTTGGTTTCTTGAATTGCAAATGATGGACCTTTAGAATTCGTTGATGTATGTAGTAGGTGTTATTGCGTTGACAGGTCGAAATGTCCTAGGTCAACAATAGGGGTTCACCTCGCTGAGAAGTCCCAAATAGACTCCTCACCATTTGTTGTAGGGAATCCATTTGGATTTTGGCTTGCCAACCATTACAAATTAGGGTTTTACTCATTGTTGCCTGATTGTAGCAAAAATAAATATAAATATCAAAATATTAATAAAATAATAAATATTAATATTAAATATGCTAAATGAAAAGTCAAAAAACACACCTCTTATCTCGTGACCAGTCTGTGTATAAGAGAATACAATAAACCCCGTGCCTTATCATGTCGTTTTCACTTATAAGAAGCAACCACTATACAGAGTAATATCAAATGCACTTAAAACACACTTTTTATTTCAAAACTTGAATTCCCTCCTTAATTATCTACCTTCCAAGGTTGTTGCACCACCTGCACATTATTTTATTCAGTATAGGCACATTTTGCTTTTAGTACCTTCCATTTTATTGTGTAGCACCGTGTATTTTATTTTTAACCTTATGTTACTCAGAAAATTTAACCATAGTCCCCTCAGTTCTCAACCCAACTCACTTACCACTTTTCTCGTAGGGAACTTCCTTAGCGATAGGGAGATCAGCATGGAATCAGCTCGGAAAAATAGTGACATATTTCTAATGTGTATAAGTACACTGTCACGAGGCTCATTGCAATCCCATCATATCAATTCATATCATCATAGCATGTTCCAGCACATGATAAGTTGATAACTCAATACAATGTTGATGATGTTGAAGAGGGGTGAGATAAGGTTCTGGACATTGACATGGCAACCCTTCATCAAATTGAAAAAACTCTTCCAAGTGCTTCTCCAAAGGCTGATCTGTGCACGGCAAACATAATTAAGTTATTAACACATTCAAGAAGTAAAGGTGTAGGCTACTCGAACATTCAATGTCTTCAAATAAGTATGGGGATGAAGTATAAGATGAATTTTCAAATCTTGTAATTAATTTGTGTACAATTTAATGGCTGGAAATGATTGTCATAGCCTCTGAATTTAATACACTGCTGCCCCATATAATTTACAGCCCCATATACATGCTCTAATGCTGTGTTTTTATCTATGAAATTATAAAGATCTGAAAGTAAACATGTAAATTTCTGTAAGATATGTCTGAAAATTTTCTTAGTTTTCATCCTCACAAAGTTTCCCCACAATTTGAAAAAATTCTGCATTTTTTACCATGAAAGAAGTTCAGAAATTTCTACAAGCTTTGACAATCTGAAGAGCATGCTGCCCAAAACAAAATTTAGCCCCCAAATCGGTGGACTTGGGTGGTGCAAATCAGTGGACTTGCGTGGTTGTTGAGGCTTGAACATGTTGCTTAGGTGCTTTCCTTTTCCTTGTTTCATGCACAATACTTGGTTTGATGTTAGAGCTTGGTAATAGCATTAGCAAGTTGTTAATGTCTTCTTTTAAGCCTATCAGCCTATTTCCACTCTCATACTTCCTCTTCTCTGCTAGGTCACTTGTTTTTGGGCAACAATCAACTGTTTACTGAATCTTGCAAGAAATGTGGCTTTACTCTTGGGTAAGAGCCCTTATATGGGCTATTATAGATAATGTACTGGCATTCTCACAAACCACCACCTGGAATTCTTGCAATCTGTGTAACATGCCTCCAAAGATTCCTCTTGTTGGGCTTAGGCAGTGGAGGAAGAGAAGTAGTTTGGTTGGAAGCCATTCCGCTGCTGCAAAGAATAAAAAACAGATTTGCAATAAATAAAATGGATAGCATAAGCATATACTCTAAAAAATCCCAAATAACTAGGAAAAAACTTCAAGAAAGCTTGCTGCTCTCCTAAACACACGAGAAATGACTGCTGAAGTGCCCAAAATGCCACAAGATGCTTGCTGTAGCTGAAGCTTCCCAAAACAATACACATTTATGGCTTTAGCTGTCCAGAAACAACACAAAACAACACACAATGATAGCTGTAGCTACCCAAAAGACCACTTAAATCCTTTTTGCTCACTGTAATAGCCTAAAAGATTGCAGTCCCTCTTGAAACACCCTTGCTCAAGCTGCCTTTGAAATCGCCCTTGTTCAAAGCATGTGAGGAAAAATGAGAGTGAAATCCTTTTTATATTTTTTTTTTCTTGAGGTTTCTAGAATGCTGATTAATTACCATTTAACCTCGAATTAGGGTTTAATTTAAAAGATGTGGCTCCCAGCAATGAAAGAAGAGGTAAATCAGCTGAATTAGAGCAGGAAACACATTGTACAGATGGTGATATGTCCTGGAAACCTGTTTCAAACACGTGGAATGTGTCCATATGGCAGGAAACATTTTTCCTGTCCATACCACGTGTTTCAGTGTTTCCTGGCCGTATCACATACGTTTCAGTGTTTCTGTACTGAAACATGCCTGGTACAACCTCTAAGGTGGGATTACTTTCAGCATAGACTTATATACTTTTACCACTTGGGTCTCTCATACCATATTGAGATGAATACAATGTAGGTGGGAGATGTGAAATATAAACTTTATTGAGATGGAGGTATATGATAGAATGAGGGTATGCTTCAGTTTTTAAGGATTTGTGCTAGCTAATTGACATAACCACATTATTAACTAATGACTACTTCTATCTGATGACTGTTTCTTGAATTTAACTAATGACAACTTTTATCTGATGACTCTTTCTTGAATTGACAAATACATACTGGGACTTTATTACATTGGACATTAATATTGGAGTGTTAATGCTACAACAAAAGTTGTTGGATGAGAGTTTCCATCATATCTGTTGAATAATGATAAAATGCTTATCTTTTAGTTTTGAGTCTTGACAATGTCAGCAGACTGCTGTTTTGAGGTGATGATTAATGGATGCATTTGTCTGTTGATGGTTTATTGTTCTTGAGTAGAATCTGAAGGAATTGTGCTGAACTAGAATTAAATAGTTTCAGGATAGATCCGTACTTCTTTTCATGTAAGATATATAGCTGCTAACACAGTTACATCTTGTCAACTGTTTTGCTAGCATTCAAGTCTTATCATACTTAATAAGCTGTGTTTTCTCTACTTTTGTGTATTGTAGGATCCTTATGTAACTAAATTGGCATTACCTTCCAATATAGCACAAACCCATCTCTGTTTGAATTTCTGGTTTGATTGTCTTCTGTGATTTTGACGAATCTCCTTGAAGGAAATTTTTTCGAATTTATTACATCAAAGAATTCTTCATTTTTCTATTCGATTTGAACTGAATCTTTGTTTTATTGTGTTCAGAAAGGAGTAAAACTGATTTTATTTCTTGAATTTTCGTGTTATGACCTCAGACTGCACTGGAGTTTGGCAGTAATCTGTATCCCTGCAAGAGAAGAGAAAATTGGTCCTATTATTCTTCACCTGGATTCACTGGGCCTTCATACAAGTAATACTATATTTCAGAATATTCGAAGGTGCGTCAGCATGAGTTTCTGCAGTTGCCATCACTATAATTTTAGAGATGATATAATTACAAGCATATCATTATGCATGTTAGATATTGACATAAAAAATTGTGATAGTTCTATAGATTGGATATTGAAAACTAGAAATGAGTAGTGTACTAGAAAATCGGTTATTGTGAAGTTAAGGTCGGCTTGATATGGTAAAAGAAATTAGTAGTTATTTAATAGAGGTGACAAAAGAATTAAGAAAAAATGTGGAAATAATTAGTAAGGGTTTTGAATTACTTGTCTTCAGAGAAAATGTTCTTTAGTTATTATGTGCAATTTTAGCAGTTAATCCTTGACAATGTTGCAATGTTGCAAATATTGTGTTGTGAAAGAAAGAAAGTACATTTCATGAATATGAACATAGTATTGATTTTATAAAAGATCTGAAAGTTCTTATAACAGATGTGATTTTATATAGCAAATCCAAAAAAATAATGTCTTGTTTTAATTTATTGCAGATCTAGATTTTCATCATTAGTAAACTGAAGGCATCAACTGATAATATGAAGAATAACATCAGCAAATAACAGATCTGATCATCCACCATGAAAACACATATTTTTACCCTGGGGAAACCTTTTCAGGAATAAAACCCCAGCAACAAGATCTTCCTTAATATATTGATAGCCTGAAATTTACAATGAACATGTATATCAGATTTTACATCAGGGATCAAATGCCCTTAGGGCAAACACATACCAAGAAGAAACTGCTGAAGGCTGTTAACTAAACCCTGAAATACCAGTGTGCAACCCTGCGGCGCCTGATCTGCCTGCAACCTGCAATGTGGGGCCTCCTCAGCCCTCAAACTGCTAATGTCAGCCCTCGGCCATCTAATGTCAGCCCTCTGCCTGCTTAATGTGAGCTTGATCTGGCTTGGCATCCCCCGATTTACTAGCAGGGCCTTCAATCTGCTGAGTGGAGGCATGGATCTGTCAACGTGGGGCATGTGCAGCCTGAGTATGCCCACGGATCAGCAATATAAGCCCTGTGGAGGCCTAATATGCCTATGAGCAGCTAGTGTGGGGCTTGTACAGCCCTAAAATGACTGTGGCCTGCTTGAGGGGCCCTCTCTTGCCCTGATCTTCTCTCAGCCTGATACCCTTGGTCTCCAACCAGTCAACACTGAAAACCTAAGACTGAATTTAGTGAACCCTGATAATTTGAATAATGTGCTTGAGTAGTAGAGAGAGATTCACACGATCATATGTTTGACATTAGCATGATGCTCCTCTTTTTTTTTCTTCATTGAGTAAATACAATAGGCAAATACTTAGGGCCACCAAATACTTAGGACATTATTGTGCAATAGTATTCCTCTTTTAATATCTTATTAAGACTTAGGCAAGCTTGTTTAGGCAAGTCTTCTTAGGCTTAGCGCTAGCCCCTCTTGGTTCATATGGTTCACATGTGCCAGCTCATAGCTCATTAAATATATAAGGAAGATCTTACGATGATGTGATCATCTTGTTCTCATGGTCATACGTTAGAATAATTCTTACTAGGGGTGGCCAGGCCCTAGTGAAAGTCTTCTAACTTAACCACCTAGATGAACATCATAGATCATCTTTGCCTCGACATGCAAGGCACTGCTTCGACACACGAAGCCTAGTCTCGACACACGAGACTATATAGCAGCATTTCCCTTGACACACAAGGCATGCTTCGACACACGAAGCTTAGTCTCGACACATGAGATTCTTCTCCGAGTTTCCCGAGACTAACTCAGGACAACCTCGACACTCAAGGCATTGCTTCAACACACGGAGCCTACTTGGAGAATGACTCATGATGCTGCAAACTTCAACACTCCCTCTCAGCGAGGGAAGTATTCTCTGCCACACCAAGCTTGTTTCAAAAGTATGTAAACTTTGTCAAGGATAGAGGCTTGGTCAGCACATCTGCAATCTGTCATTGGTCACAATGTTGATAAGGTGTCCTTGTAACCTGATTTTTCTTTTTCATATTTGTAATGCTCTCTTGATTCATCTTTTGTAGTATGTCTTCTTTGCACACTTGTGTCACCTTGTTGATTATGAAATGCTTATTGGTGGAGATATTTGGAATTCCAGTTGCTTGTAACTTGATCCTTGAAGATATCCATACTTCCATTGGATTTGCTTCAGTATTGGTTCTGCTCTCCAGCATCTCAATTTTTATATTTGATGACTTGTATATTTCAATGAGGTCAGTCATTGCTTCTTTATCAATTAGTGATTCCTTGATGGTAAGTTGCTCAAACTTGTTCCGTAGTACCTCTTATCATTCTTTATCTTATTGATTTGGGTAAGTAAACTTCGATTATGAATGTTTAAGCGTAGAAGTTCGAAGTGGAAAACAACAGGCTCCGTTCAGAGGTAAACACCCTTTCTGCTAGAGTCTCAGCGGTAGAAGGAGACAATTTATCCCTCAGGGAGATAACACACGAGAGCAAAGAGAAGGAAACTCTTCTCCCCTTGAATGATGTATTACACGCATAAATTCTTGACCTCAAGGCCAAGCAGGAAAAAATCAGATCCCAACAGGCCTCCTTCAAACAAGAAACGAAATCACACATCAATTCATGGGCACAGGTGGTTCGGGGGAAGGACAAAAGTCCTCCGCCTCATAGCAGTTGAGGAGGTGGTGCAAGCCAAACTCGTGGAAGAACGGACTAGACAGGCAAGGGAATTGAATCTTAAGTTGAGAGGTCTCCCTTTACCTCACCCTTCCTCGGATCTTATGGAGGTAGGAATCAGGTTCCTCCGGGATACTCTTGACATACCCGGCATAAATCTAGACAGAGCCTGGTTGGGTCACAACTCCACTCTCTTCCTCAGATTCCGAAATGCAATGGATCGGCTCTGTGCCCTCAGGGATAAATGAAAGTTGTTCTCCCTCCCCAACAAGATATTCCTAGACTAGGACCTCACTAAGGCACATATTACAGAGCTTAAATAGTCTAGAGAACAGGTCGCAGCAGCAAGGCAAGTAGGGAAATGGGCAATTATCAGGAATCTTCGGGTAGTAATTCGAGACTCCTTCCCTCCTAGGTGGGCACCTCGATTTGGTAGCTCCAAATGATGGCCCTGATTGGGAAGACGACAAGGTACAAGTATCTCTGTCCGTTGCTGGAATGGGAATGGATCCTTCTGGTCACCACCAGGACTTCTGTTTGACGCTCTTGCCTCAACATATATCCTTGTGACCGAGACTCATGCGAGCCTTGTTCGATCTCTCCCAGATATTACAGGTTACGATTGGTTTTCAGTTTGTAGGCAGGAAACAAGGAGTTCAAGCGGGGTCAGAGGATCAGGTGGAGTTGCTTGTTTGGTTAGGGACTCTCTCCGGAACAGGGTTTCTTTGGTAGCTGCAGATGAGTATGCCAGGTTTATGTCGATTCGGGTTAGAGCTAGGGTCTCCCCCTGTTGTGGCCACAACAGATCCCATGCTTAGCTAAAGCACGGGAGCCCCATTTTTAATAAATTCGAAGGTATATGGGTAAGTTTCCCTTTGTGAATATGAGTTTTCGGTTTAGATGTCTTTAAGTCCAATGCCCATACCTTCTTGCTCCTTTTTCTGCTTGATTTGGATTATTTCTAAGTGTTTGGTTTACAGAAATCTTTAAATTTTGAGTATTTTAACTTTTTCTCTACCAACCTGAAACCCGACACTTGGACAACACGAAACCCAAAAGTTTCGGGTGCGGGAAATTGGTGTTCTCATTTTTTTTGGATTTTCGTCATCCCGAAACCTGCAACCCAAAAGTTGCGGGTGCAGGATTTCATTTTTTCGAAGTCAAGTTTTAATAAACCCGAAACCCGACAATGTCGCGTTTCGGGATTCAGAAATGACCTTTTTAACTTTCCGTTGGATTGCGTCTTGAAACCCGCAACTGTCGGGTTGCGGCTTTCGGGAACCTGGTTTTGATTTGTTTATATTTTGAAACCCAAAACCTGCCAGTGTCGGTTTTCAGCTTTCGAGAATGGTAAATAAAATCTTTAATTGTGTCTCTGAACCCGATCCCGCATCTTGCGTCAGTTAATCTTAGCCGTTCGTTATTCTCAATCCTACAGTCGCGATTTAACTTGGGTAAATTGATAAATATAGGGTTTTTTCTATTTTTCGTTATCATTTTTACTCGCTGAAAATTACCACGCAGGGCAGATTCTCCTGTGAATTTGGTTGCTAAAGGTCGCTTTTGCTGGTTTTTCAGTTATTTTAGGTTGAGTTGTTTCCATTGCTGCGTTCTGTGTTCAGTAATTTGGTTATTTTGGGATTCAGTAATGGCCTTTTTTCTTATTTGATTCAACTCTTTAAGGCTTTGTAGATTATAACTTTTCAGTCTCTGCAGTGTAGCTCTAGTCTTTCTGTTAAATCAACAATCTGGATATGGTTTCACGAGTGAAATCAGGCCGCCAGTTGGTGTTTTGAAATTCCTGTCTTATCCATTTCGCAGTCATCTCTTTCACCGTAACTCTCATTTTATCTCAAATCTGAGGTCATGATTGTTGATGTGAACAGATTTGCAATGACCAGCTTTCATATGTTTTTTTTTTAGTCATGCAAGTCTCGATTGGATTTGTACTTTTGCGTGGATCCAGATCCGGTTAACTCACATTATGGCTCGTTTCGTTGCAGTTGGGATGGTTGTAGTGTCCTAATGATAATGATTTAACCATTATGACTGGCTCTGTTCAATCATTACCATCCTATCAGTTGGCTTTAAATTGGCAACAAACACGAAGCCTTCGGTACGTCCTTTGCATTCTTTAAGGGGAAATTTTTTCTGTATGATAATCTTGTGAGCTTCCTTCTGAATGTATTTGATAGAGGTAGTATGCAGACAGGTCATGAATCTCCCAATGCTCACTTCAAAGATGGAGAACTCTATCCTTTACTTTATCAAGAACCTATGTCACCACCTTTTGATGCAGGTGTTCCTGATTTTAGCAGCGATAGTGGTGAAGAAGATTCTGATGCTCCCTCTGTTTGCATGCAAATTCTTGGCAAGAAAGACAAGAAAGTTTCGAAGGAATTGGCTGACCGTGACGACGATATTATACGAGATTATATAATCAATGAAGAACCTGATATTCCGTCGACTCCTTCTGAGGTGGACCATTTGACAAATTTCTCTGTTTTTGAGAACTTAGTTTCTCATCCAGAAGTTCTTGCGGTAAATTCTCTACAAGCTGAATCATCTGATGCTGATAATGAGCAGGTTGGAGCGGAATTCTTGTTGTGATATGAAGATCCTTCCAATTAAAGAATATATCTTTAAGAATCCCTTTGGAAAGGTGAAAGAAATCATGTAGTCCGAGAAATGGCAAGATTTCCTGGATCAATAGTTGAATCCGATTTTGTAATTTCTATTTCCTAGGATTCTCCTATTGTACTCGGTGGTTATATTTTTTATTTATGGAAGAATACCTCTCTGGGAGAAAGGTTGGAATTTTTCGAATTGTAATTCAGCAGAAGATAAGACTGGGGATACTCTGTGGCCAAAGTCATTGTAATTTTGGTACAAGACATCTTAATACAGTAATGTTATCTTTGGATCCATCTTCTGGTTGTTACTCAAATTTCTTTGAGAATTTCTGATTTTATATTCCAGATTATCATCTGCTATATATATGATCTCTTGTTAGATATTTAATGAATGCATAAATCTATTGTATTGATTTTTCTGTATAACTGATGTATGTATGAAAATATTTGATTGAATTTCTTTAATTAAATACTTTCTTTATCGATTTCTGCAATTGATCGCATATACATTCAATCATTGTTTATTTTTCAATCAACAAAGAGATAACAGGTTATATCTTGATGGTCCTTAAACTTGAATTATCATTGTTTGATTTTCATTAAGTAATCATAATTTAAGTTAACAAATATCTCATCTGAAGGCATTTCTGTTAAGGGTGACAAACTATTTGTTTTTTACACCTTAGGGTTGATCTGCACAAACTACAAGCTTTTCATCTTAGAATAGGTCTGACTTAAGATTAGATCCTTATTTCTAGATAGGTTAAGTTAGAATTGTTTACTGTTTTCCATATCTTTGTTTTCCTTAATTGGGAAACTGATCTAATAGATCGCACCACTTACTCTTAGAGTGCCAACGGAGGCCGAATATCCGTGGGTGATTCCCACACCAAACAACTCGAGGATAGAATTGCCCTTGCGTAGGGTCTTTTGAAGCCTTTGGCTGGGTTTTCATCCCCTGTTGTGTGCCTTGGAACCCTTTCCAACACTTCGCAGTAACCTGCACACCCAAGGCATCAACACTCCCCCGAGGGACATCTACATCACAATTTGCTACTTTCCCCCAGCTTCTTCACCATTTGCCATCCATAATGGCTCAAATGGGGATCCCTTTATAGACTTGTACACTGACATCACCAAGTAGTTCGCTGACAGGGAGGTTGTCCTTATGGGGGACTTCAATGCTCGTACCAGAAATCTTCAGATCCCTCTCCACGACCGCCCGGAGGATGTGTTCTGTGCCCAAGGGATTGACCCAGTCTCGTTTGGTCTTCATTGGATTATAGAGGATTCCTTGGGGCTCACTACAACTTATGGTAAACATCTCCTGCAGTTAGGGGAATCTCATGAGTTGCTAATTTTAAATGGCCTTCCTTGCTTTCCAAACTCTCGCTTCTTCACCTACCGGCCACATGGAGGAGGTGTTAGTGTGGTGGATTATGTTCTTGCTAGCCAGAACTTGCTCCCCTTTATCTGAAACCTTTCAATCTCCCCCATCTCCCTTGTTGATCACAGACTTCTCTCACTTGCTCTCCAGTTTGACTCCCCCCTGCCAACCCATCCCTCCCCTCAGAGCCCATCTCGGACCACCTTTTGATTCGACGAAGGAAACCCTGACATCTTCTCATCTACTCTTCGCCAGATACTTGCATCTGAGACCCAATTCTCCTCACTTGGCTCTGCCTTTGCTAAATACCAATGCCTTTCATCTGCAATTTGGGAGGCTGCACTCAAATCCTTCCCCCACTCCACTTGTACCACCTCTATCTCCCTTGTTATCACTCCAAGAAATTACTCCTTGACTGTAGAAGGGTGTAAGCTTGGTAACTTAATATTCAATAGTGTGAAGGAAAAAGGATCAAGTCGGATGACGTTGTAAACTCACCTCCATTTAGAAATATATAAATCCACTTGAAAGACCAAGGCTTTCAACTATGCTGCTCAGAAGGTTTTAATCAATGTGTGGAAACATGGAGAAGACTCATTATGATAGCATAAACATATACACAATAGAATATGTGAATGGCTAGTAATGATAGGTCGAACGCTCTTCATACCAGCAGAAACATATATAAGATTGCATATAATATATGGCCGGACATAACAGGTAAATACTTGCAGCTTTAGCTTATGAATGCACTGAGCATTAAGACAAATATCAGAAGCAATGTATAAAGTTTAATATACCAACGAAGAGATGGGATAACAGCCTTCTGTCATTGAATATATATAAACCTCGAAAGAAAGAAGATGAAAACTGAACAAACAACTTGAAAGAAGCTCGATGTCAAGATGTATTCATGAACATCTGCAAAGGATGAAATGCAGTTACAAGTCTTCAAGAATAGAACCACAGTCCTCAGACTGTATTTTTCCCCCCACTACAATGATT
Source organism: Larix kaempferi (assembly GCA_027924585.1). Taxonomy (NCBI): domain Eukaryota; kingdom Viridiplantae; phylum Streptophyta; class Pinopsida; order Pinales; family Pinaceae; genus Larix; species Larix kaempferi. Next base: position 11,699,962 of record BSBM01000249.1, read on the forward strand.
CTTCAATGAGCTTAAATAAGCTTTACAAATTAGTTTCAAGATCTTCAAAAGATGGATCTGATAACCTCTTTTCCTATCTCAAATTCGAATTTGTGAGGTGGCTAGAAAATGCAGAAATTTCTGGAAATATGCTGCTCAGAGATTGACCTATATCTCTCAAATAAAAACAGATTTTAGAAAACCGAGAGAGGTTTTTGAAGATGAGCTCGTGCTGGTAAACAACCTCTCTCACTCTCCAAAAATACCTTTCCATATGATCAGAATCTGTATCCAAAGAAAGTGACTAAAACAGGAAAAACCAGATTTCCAAATCCAGTCATATTCCTACATTTTAGGATTTGATCCCTAGAATGTTTCCAATGATGAAATGAAGTGCCACCTGCACCCATAGATGAGATTTGATAATATCTTTGAGCAATAGTCATCATCTGCTCTTAAATACACTTTAGCCAAGTCGAATTTTGACTTTTTGACTAAAATCTGTGCATTATTTCCCAAAAATAGAAAGGCCACTTAGTCTTCTTACCTTATCATCTACCTCAAAAACTGGAAAGGGATGATGATCTGTATCCCTTTAATTATTATCTTTCATTAAAAACCATCCCCACATGATTTGGAAACAAAAATAATCGATCTGAGCAAAAAGAAGAGCAATCTGCAATTTTCAGAGCTTTCGGTGGCTAAGGAGCCAAATTGAGCCAGACTGCTGAAAAACTGGGGCTCAGAGATGGATTCTGTTCTCCACATCTGTGACACCTGTGTATAAACCGAAAGAGGTTATTGTTCATTGACATGTTAGGCACAAAAGCCTCCGACCGTTTCTCAAAATGATCCTCCAGTTGCTCAGGATCATCTTTTGAAAATGATGACTCAACACAATAGAAATGCCACATTTTTGAAAACGCTGCCTCTTCTTGTGGGAGACTTTTGACTGCCTTCCTGAGCTTTAAATGCAGATCTGAAAGTACCATTGGAAAGCTTAGGATGTCTACTTGTCAATCGATTATTTGAGCGTGTAAAACGACCTCTCCACGACTGAGAAAATTGAGTTTTCCCAAGGCAGTTTATCGTTTGAAAAACCTGCGATTTCGGTGGTTTAGAGCGCCCTGAAAATGCGTTTTAGCCACCGAAAGCAAGTGCTTTGACATTTTTTATAAGCAAAGCAATTTCTCAAGAGTTATTATCAAATACAACTTCAGAGCTCTTTAAAAAGACTCTTAGAAGATTAAAAAATGTTTGATCTAATGACTTTACTATCACCTAATGAAAATAAATTTGACCAATTTATTTGAGGAGATAACATCTGGCTCCTACTCTGGGATGGAATCCTCCCTGTGAGGTTCCAAGAACCTAGTAGTTCCAGTCGCCTTATCTGTTGGGCTATGGAGTCATATGGCTTGTGAAACCAATCTCTAAAAACTCTCAAGACCTGTGCAACTGATCTTTGTACACCTGTAGCATGCTCTGCTTATTCCACAAACCAACAACTGAAATAAACTATTTGCTCATAAAACGAGCTTATTCTCCTACTCCTACTCTAACCAGATTTGCATTTGGGTTAGCTAAAGGCTGATTTCCATAACAGCCATCCAAGCAATTTTAATACTGAAGAAATTTCAACTTTATTAGTAATCAACAAATGATGTTTGACATGTAACAACAGTGATAAGAAGTCTTTCAAGAAACCATACTTACCCGGAAACACTGGTAAGCTAAGGAAATCTGAAATTTTCAAGTTCTCTGAAATGTATGATTCCATGAAGGCTGCCACCAGGTGTTTGAAACCAAGATAAAAAATACGTTGACTCTCGTGAAACAACTGCATATTTATGGCAGGCTCTTGCTCAACCATGACTGTTCCTCTAATGGAAGATTGATGACCTTCTTGTTTTCTTGTGATCAGAGATTGATCATCAATCATTGTAACTTCCTCCTCATACAAATGCCCAAAAGAATAGAACCGGTTTTACATCATATGAATTTTGATCAACTAAAAACATGTAGTTGCCTATACAATCATTGGTTACCATAGGCTCTTCTTGATTTGCAAACTGGTCATAAAATTTAGATTCATACCTGTCCCTGGAGTACTCGACACATACTGAAGAATCTGACTTTGAATCTGAAATATACTCACCTTCAGGCTGTTGTTCGACATTTGTTTCATACTCACTGCTTTCTTGCTCTGAATCTGAAATGTACTGACAGTCTTTTTGCTCTTGTGCATGCAAGTCTTCAAAGTCAATCTGCTCTCGGATCTTTCTGGAAGCATGGATGTTCTCCTCCACCTCTTGAGCATCTTCAAACAAGCTCCTTAGAGATGAAGACCTTCTTTCTAGCAGAAGAAGGGCAAGTTCTGAATGCAAACTCATAACATAATATATCAGGGCAGCTGTCTTTGTAGTCCGGATCTCCAAAGGCATGTCATGATAGCTGCTGTAAAACCTTCGATTGAAAACAGACAAAGCTTCGTCCTCTTTCTCTGCAAAGCATAAAAGTCCTTGAGATACAAATCAAAAGATTTGTTCTCACCCCAATGCTTCAAAAAGGCATTTGACAACTCGATCCAAGAGCCAATAGAATCAGCTCTCAGACCCTTAAACCATGCAACAACATCTTTGATTAGAGATTTGGAGAAAAATCTCATGATCACATCTTCATGAACAATCTGAAATCGGTCAACAAAATCCTCAAAGGATTCCAATTGCCTCTCAGCTGAAACTTGGTTCTCTCCAGAAAACCAGGGAAGATATTCTAAGCAGTCAAGTGGATAAGGATTAAGAAGAAAGGGCAGCCTTAGAGGTTTGAATATCTTCATTTTGATTTTAATTTGAAAAGCAGAGGACTGATCATGAATGTTAGTGAGTTGATGACAAGGTTTAGCAGTAATGCCCAAAGGTGCTGAAGTCTAGACAGGGTTTGAATCAATTCTAATCTCTGTAAAGTTACATGGCTGATCAGATTGAAGGGAGATTTGAATACAATGATCATCTTTATGAACGGGCTGAGGTATAGGTACTGAATCAACATCTACAATATCAGCAGTATGCATATCTTCTTCTTCTAAAGACGGATATACACAAGATGGATGATGATTTTTTGAATATACAAAGCAGAAGATGATTCTCTTTACATGAATAGGGAACAGCATGAAAGAGTTAATAAAGAACAACAACAGTTCATGAAGCAAACTAATGAACGGATACCTGGATTTGAAATTCAGCCTCTTCATCTTCTGTTAACCGGATCCTCCCCAGTGGAGTCTTTAATCGTGGAGTCGCCAGGCAGATGATACAGTCAATTCTGTGTCCTTTTGTCTGCCATCAAAAGTCAGATCTATGTTGTTCTTCCCAGGGAAACTAGCTTTACTTCCGTTCCCCGGCAACGGCGCCAATTTGTTATCACTCCAAGAAATTACTCCTTGACTGTAGAAGGGTGTAAGCTTGGTAACTTAATATTCAATAGTGTGAAGGAAAAAGGATCAAGTTGGATGACGTTGTAAACTCACATCCATTTAGAAATATATAAATCCACTTGAAAGACCAAGGCTTTCATCTATGCTGCTCAGAAGGTTTTAATCAATGTGTGGAAACATGGAGAAGACTCATTATGCTAGCGGAAACATCTACACAATAGAATATGTGAATGGCTAGTAATGATAGGTCGAACGCTCTTCATACCAGTAGAAACATATATAAGATTGCATATAATATATGGCCGGACATAACAGGTAAATACTTGCAGCTTTAGCTTATGAATGCACTGAGCATTAAGACAAACATCATAAGCAATGTATAAAGTTTAATATACCAACGAAGAGATGGGATGACAGCCTTCTGTCATTGAATATATATAAACCTGGAAAGAAAGAAGATGAAAACTGAACAAACAACTTGAAAGAAGCTCGATGTCGAGATGTATTCATGAACATCTCCAAAGGATGAAATGTAGTTACAAGTCTTCAAGAATAGAACCACAGTCCTTAGACTATATTTTCCCCCCCCACTACAATGATTCTTCAATGAGCTTAAATAAGCTTTACAAATTAGTTTCAAGATCCTCAAAAGATGGATGTGATAACCTCTTTTCCTATCTCAAATTCAAATTTGTGAGGTGGCTGGAAAATGCAGAAATTTCTGGAAATATGCTGCTCAGAGATTGACCTATATCTCTCAAATAAAAACAGATTTTGGAAAACTGAGAGAGGTTTTTGAAGAGGAGCTCGTGTTGGTAAACAACCTCTCTCACTTTCCAAAAATACCTTTCCATATGATCAGAATCTATATCCAAAGAAAGTGACTAAAACAGGAAAAACTAGATTTCCAAATCTAGTCATATTCTTACATTTTAGGATTTGATCCCTAGAATGTTTTCAATGATGAAATGAAGAGCCACCTGCACCCATAGATGAGATTTGATAATATCTTCGAGCAATAGGCATCATCTGCTCATAAATACACTTTAGCTAAGTCGAATTTTGACTTTTTGACTAAAATTTGTGCATTATTTCCCAAAGATAGAAAGGCCACTTAGTCTTCTTACCTTATCATCTACCTCAAAAACTGGAAAGGGATGATGATCTGTATCCCTTTAATTATTATCTTTCATTAAAAACCATCCCCACATGGTTTGGAAACAAAAATAATCGATCTGAGGAAAAAGAAGAGTAATCTGCAATTTTCAGAGCTTTCGGTGGCGAAGGAGCCAAATTGGGCCAGACTGCTAAAAAACTGGGGCTTAAAGATGGATTTTGTTCTCCACATCTGTGATACCTGTATATAAAGCGAAAGAGGTTATTGTTCTTCGACATGTTAGGCAAAAAAGCCTCCGACCGTTTCTCAAAATGATCCTCCAGTCGCTCAGGATCATCTTTTGAAAATGATGACTCAACACAATAGAAACGTCACATTTTTGAAAACGCTGCCTCTTCATCAAATCAGGATCCACCTCTGATCCTAATAACTACAGAACGATCATGGTGGGCCACACGTTCTCGAAATTATATGCCACCGTTCTTCATAGGAAGCTGTCCAACAATCTTAAGCAAAGAAACCTTAGAGCTAGGGGCCAGGCAGGATTTCGGCCAGCTCATCAAACTGTTGACCATATCTTTACCCTCTGCGTTGTGATTTAGGAGGCACGCCACCGTTCCTTGAAAGTTTATTGCTGCTTCGTGGATTTCTGGAAAGCCTTTGACTCGGTCCCGAGAGAAGACCTACTGCAACAACTCAGAGGTATTGGCATCTCGTTGACCCCACTGACAGCTATTATGTGCCTATATAAGTCTGTCCTTGGTCCCCTTCGCATAGCTTGCGGAATGCCTAAGTTATTCAGAAGCACTATTAGAGTTAAACCTGGCTGCCCTTTGTCTGCCACCCTTTTTGGGATTTATATTGATGAGTTGGAAGCCTTTCTTCACAAGCATATCCAGGACTCAGATGGCTGCTTTCTTCACCAGGTTCTGATATTTATTTTACTCTTTGCTGATGATGTAGTACTCCTCTCGTCCTTCCCAGAAGGACTACAGAGACAACTAGATGCCTTAGCTCTATTTTGTGACCTCCGACAGTTGACGGTGAATTTGGGTAAAACCAAGGTTATGATCTTCAATGGGGTGAAGAAAACTTTAGACTTCCGCTTCCTATTCAAGGGGGAGGAAGTCGAGATTACCGACACCTATACTTACTTGGGGGTGTAGTTCTCAGGCCCTCGCTTCCGTCTGCGACCAACTCTTCAGCCTTGAATCAACAAAGGATATGGATCCTTAGCCCTTCTTGAGAGACAATGTTTTTGTTATCATTTCCAGCACATCTTGTCCAAGATGAGCCTTATGGACACCTTGATCCATTCCACTGTTCTCTATGGATAAGAGATTTGGGGACCCTCTTTACTCGAGTTAGATTGGGCCTTAGTTGAGCCAGTCCAGATCCTTCTTCTTCGTCACATCATTAGATGCAAACAGACAATACCGCAACACATTATCCTGGCTGAGTTTTGGGCTCAACCGTTCCGCCTTGAGACGACCTTCAGATTGGTTTCCTTTTTGCATCGTGTTCGGGGCTTTGCAGACTCGTTAAAGGGTCGGTATAGGTATTCATACTTGGCATATTGCTCTTCTAATGCCATTTCCCGTGCTACTCACTCAGGCAGAGCCAAATGTTGGTTCACAGGGGTTTTTGATCTTCTCGAATCATTAGGGATTCAGTTAGATAGTCTCCCTCTGTTCCAGTACTCTCTAGATGCTCCCGACCACCTTCTACCTACCCGACAAGAGTTAAACAAGATCATCGGGGAGGATATTTATAGGTAGTTTGTCCAGGTTACTTGGGTCAATCCTCCGGGAGGGATGCGCCCAAAGCTGGCCTTTTACGTTGAGCACTTCCTGGAGATAAGAGATAGGCTCATTGTCCGACCCCAGTACACGTCCTGTCACTGGATGCATGCTCTTCGCATCCCTCTGGGGCAGTTTAGAGTAAGATCCCATAGACTTTGGGTAGAGACAGACCACCAGATTGATAGACCGGACAGGATTTGCCAAGTATGTCATCTACCGGAAGTTGAAAACGAGTTGCACTTTATCTTCACATGCCCCATATATTACGAGATCAGAGGACGATTCCTTTGCTTGTTCAGATGCTCTCAGATCCTAGCCGACTTTTTCAGGTATCTTGACCAGAGATGCTTAACACTATATACAGGAGGCTCTCAGGTTTCGAGCACAGATTCTTCAGCCCCCCACCAGACCAGATACCACACAGAAGATAACAACATTCTTCAATGTGCTACCACCATCCAGGGGCACCAAGAGACCAATCGACTTGGATACCGAGCCAGTTTCTAGATCAGTGAGGATCCGTGGAACTGTATCTCGACCCACGAGATCTCAGCAGTAGGTCCGTACCAAGTCTCTTTTTGAGAGACAGACTAGGTCCTCCAGACCTCAACATCATACAACCTCTTCCCGACAACATCTTAGTAGATGACCCACATCCTCTTCGTGCCAGCAAACGTTATTGAACTTCCCTCAGTTTTCTTCATTCAACCTCGGATGTTAGGAGTATTGGACCTTCCTCGGTCTTTTTCGCTCCGGGATCCTCTCCACCAGAGCATCTCCGTCCCATTGTGGGGTTCTGGAGTTGTGTCTGCGGCTGGAGCTCTCTCATACTTCAGCCCAACTCGCATTGTTCACTATTACTTTCTGCATTGTATTTCCCTTTTTAAAGGAGACCGTTTGGTCCTCCCGCATTGTATGGGCATCATTGTAACCAACAGTCTCGTTGACCTACTTTGTGGTCATTAGTTGGACATAAATAAAATTATCTTATCTTATCTTATCATCATGGTAAGTTGCTCAAGCTTGTTCCGTAGTACTTCTTGTCATACATTAGCTTATTGATTTGGGCAAGTAAACTTCGATTATGAACGTTTAAGCGTAGAAGTTCTTAATCATTTTTTGCTTTTCGTCCTTGTCCTTTTAAGGTCCTTGTTTTTTGATTGCTCCTGTTTTAATCTTTTGATTTGCTGAAGCAACCTCTAAATAAGGTTCCTTAGGCTAGAAGCTTCTTCACCTTTTTTCTGATAACTTCTTGTTGAATTTGTTAGAGATAGTGGAATTTGTTAGAGATCGTGGTATCTCAGGATGTCCTCCATGATTCAGATGCCTTTCAAGGAGGTAAATTTGCAGTATAAGCATCGGGATGGAGTAGAGGGTGATATGCACTCTTCTCAGTGGCATGAATCCATCAGTGGATGCATGTAGACCTTTCGGGGTGATCTACCTCATGCATGCAAAGTTTTGCATGTACAACTGTTAATTAAAAAGCATGCAAAAGTGAGATTTTTGCATGCACTGACTTTAGGATTGTGGCAATCCTATTTGGACAATGAGTTATTATAAGGAGGCAGAAGGTCACCGTTAGAGGTTACTCAACAGACTTATCATACAGAGATCAGTTTGAGAGAGGGGGCGACTAGTGTAAGTAGAGGGTGACTTTTTGAGAGAGAGAGGTGCATCTACAAAGGAAGAGAGTGAGGGACCTCAGACAGATCGGACCTCACTTGATCATAGGCACCTGTCTACCATTAACAGTGGGCTGAGAGAGCCTTTTTAGTGGAGTTTCTATAGAGTTCAGAGAGAGGGCGACTTACTGAAGAAGGGGAGCACACTTCCCGAGGAGAGGACGTTTTGGATCCAGATTGAGGCTAGAGTAGTTGAGCTTTACAAGGTAGATCATCTTTAGTGTTTGAAGATCTTTGACGATCTCAGATCATATTGGCAGAGATTTGAGCTAGGGCGAGTTTCCAGTCTTAGAGAGAGGGACCCACTTTTCCATGCAAAGCTACATGGGGTGCATTCTACATTGAGCAGTAACAGGCTTTCAATCCAGACAGAGCAGTTCAGGGCTATGGAGAATAAGAAGAGGAGGTACATCCTGAGATGAGCTAAGGCAAATCTTCAGAGAGTTCAGATCCAAATTGACAGTAGGGGCGCATTTCCCAAGAGCAGTTGTTGTAATTGTTGTAGATATCGGCTTTTCTAACTCGTTAGGTTTGGTCATTTGTTTCTGAAGAGTTGTATGTACCAATGTTACAGAACTTGGCCGAGTTCTCGCGAGTTTCCGAGAACTCGCGAGAAAAAAAGGGAAAGTGGGGTTTAAGGCCGTGGATTGGCCATTTTGGTCTCATTTTTGACATTGCAGCGATGGAGAGAGGAGTTAAGGAGCAGGGGATCATTTCACCTAAGCCGAAGGAGGATTTTAGCCATCATTTCATTCGCCATCAAGGATCAAATTTGAAGATTGGAGCTTGCAATTTGGAGATTTTTCCACTGTTATCACAACTGAAAGTAAGTAAAAATATTTTCCATAAATTCTCATTTTTCCAGGAGGGATTCTTGTTGGTTTGATTTGGCAATGACTTCCATGGCTTCATAATTGATTTTTAAAGGCTCTTGAACAATTTCTTTGAACTTGTTATGTTATTTGCAATAATGTGCATGCCAAAAAAACGTTTTTGTCTTTTTTTCTTACCCTAGGTTCTTGAAAATCCTCACAAAAATGTCCTTTTTTTTCTTCTCTCATCAAATCAATGTTTAAATGCTCAATAAATCTTTGATTTCTTGGTGTTTTTTACATTTCCATCAAATAGGTGCTAAAAAACGTTTTTTTTTACCCTAGGTTCAAACTTCAATTTTCCATATACAACCTGCCAAAAGCTTTGGATCCATTTTGGGAGTGGGGTACACCTGTTGACCCACACAATCGACAGGTTCTCACTTGCAATCTATGTGGGAAGAAAATGACGGGTGGTATAAACAGGTTGAAATACCACCTTGCACAAATAGCAGGGCATGATATAGGTCCTTGCAACCAAACAACCTTGGAACACATTCTTAGGGCCACACAAGTGATAGAGTCAGTTGGGCTAAAAAAAAAATATAAGGAGGTCGTGAGAAATCAAATTGCTTCAAGAACAAGGTCCGCAATATGAGTGGGGGCTAGTGGGACAAGTACGGATACCCACTCAACACAACAGTCCAATGTGCCTTCACCTTCGACAACATCACCTTTTTTGTGCCTAGATGCACACCTGGTGCACAACCTTCTTTGAAGTCCATGGTGAAAGTAAAGAAGATATCAGAAGAAGACAAACTTGTGGGTCGATGCTTGTTGTGGAGTGATATTCCATTGAACATTGCCAGCAACCCATTTTATGTGTCCATGTTTGAGGTGGAAGCTATTGTTGTACCGAGTATAAGCCCCCCACTTATGAGGAGTTGAGAGGGCCAATCCTCCAGGATGAAAAGGCCGATTGCACTCATAGATTGGCAAAGCTTCGAAAATAATGGGACTTAACAGGATGCACTATTATGTTAGATGGTTGGACCAATATGAAGGTTAGGACCCTTCTCAACTTCTTGGTCCATTGTCCCAGGGAGACCATGTTTATGAAATCCGTGGATGCATCCGCACATATCAAAGATGCAGGTTTATTATGTAGTTTGTTGGATGAGTTCATCCAAGAGATTGGCCCGCAACATGTTATGCAACTCATAACGGACAATGATGCAAATTATGTGGCTGCTGGTAGGATGCTTATGGCGAGGTATCCTACAGTATTTTGGACTCCTTGTGTTGCCCATTGCATTGATTCGATCCTAGAGGATTCATGCAAGATTGATTGGATCAAGAATACCATTGATTCAGTACGGGGCATCACCAGACTCATATACAATCATGCAAGGGTGCTTAGCTTGATGAGAAAGTTCACAGATGACAAAGAGTTGGTGCAGCCTGCCATCACACGCTTTGCTATGAGCTTTTTTACTCTTTAGTCTCTCTTGAGTTATATGTGGGAATTGCAGGAAATGTTGTTTTCAACTGATTGGCGTGCTTTATCATTTAGCACTAAACCAGAGGGGCAAGCCACATTCAAGTTAGTTACATATGATGAGAGTTTTTGGGCTATGGTGAAGGATGTGTGCACTATCGCCGAACCTTTGGTAAAGGTTCTATGCTTGGTTGATGGAGAGAAGCCCACAATGGGCTACCTATATGAGGCCATGTCCATGGCCAAAGATTCAATTCGTGCCTATTATGAGGACAAGGGAGATCAGGGGTAGGAGAGACAACAAATGATATGGGGGGTGATCGATGCGCGATGGAACGACACACCCCATCGCCCCATTCATGCTGCAGGGTTGTACCTCAACCCTGCATTTTCTTAGTCATATGCCTTTAGATTTGATGGAGAGGTTATGTCTGGATTCTACGAGTGTGTCTAGAGGATGGTTCCTAGTGCAGATGATCGTACACAACTCTCCCAAGAGTTGAAAGAGTATAAAAGAGGCACATGATTATTTGGGTTTGATATAGCAGTAAATGACAGGACCAACTTGATGTTAAGTAAGCTTCACCTTCTTTCAACTTTCAAATTTCATTCTCTTTCCAATACTTTGTTTTAAATTTCATTGTCTTAATGTTTGACTTTTTTTAAATCGTTGTAGATACTTGGTGGGAGAACTATGGTAGTTGTGTACCTATTCTATATAGGCTTTCTATTCGGGTGCTCAGCCAGACATGTAGCTCTTCCGGTTGCGAGCGCAACTAGAGTGTATTTGAAAAAGTACACTCCAAAAAGCACAACAGGTTAGAGAATTTCAAAATTCAAATTCATTATATATTAATAAATTCTAATTTATAATTTTATGCCCCTTTACCTTCTAACTTATGTATTAAATTATTAATATGTTGTAAATTTATAATTTAATTATAATATGTTTGATCCTCCTACAGGTTGGATACTCGATGCCTAAATGATTTGGTTTACGTCCACTACAATCTCAGGTTGTGGGTGAAGCAGTTTGATATAAGAGATGATGCGAAGGCCATCTCATTGGATGGGATTGACACCAATCCTGCATGGAGGGCGGAGTGTGAGGAGCCTGTTATGGAGGCAGCCCCTGATTGGCTAGAAGATGATCATGATAGTGATGATGATAATGATAAAGAGGCTCCAAATGAGGATTTTCCAATTCCAGAGGAGTTTTAGGTTGAGTTTGGGAGTGTGCCACGGTCGGCGATAGGTGTGTATCAAAACATCTCGTCATGATCGACTCCCTCTCTCTGAGAGAAACCATGAACCTTGCCTTGTACTTTTGTAGTATGCTTGATTTTGTAAATTTGCTTGAACCTTCATGACTTGTTCCAAAGAACAAGTCTTATCATCTTTCTCTTGTAGGTCATATCACACAATCTTTCCTACAAGTCCAATTTAGTCATATGATTAGTAACATTCCATGTAATGCCAACTTCTTATGCATAATGCACATAGTCATGTAACCAATGCATCTTAGCGATTGGTTCAGCAGAACACTCCTCCATATCCTGTATACACACGGTAACTATCTAGATGCCTTCCATCTCTACCAGAACATACTATTAAGAGCGTGCACTGCTCTCAATATGTTAGCAAAGAGGTTTCATCCTATACTAGCTCCATCAAGGGCTCATGGGATGTTGTGTAGCATTATAGGCCACTTACCTATAACATGCACTACATGAGCTTACAACCTAAGCCATAGGGTTCGCCGAACCTAAAAAATTAAAAAAAATCCGTTCAGGTTCGGCGAACCTGATAGCCGAACCTAATGCCGAACCTGAACGCGGTTCGATTCGTTCAGGTTCGGCGAACCTGATAGCCGAACCGAACCGCGTTCAGTTTCGGCTATCAGGTTCGCCGAACCTGAACGAATTTTTTTAAATTTTTTAGGTTCGTCGAAGTCCGAACCTGGAGGTTCAGGTTCGGCGAACCCTATGGCTTAGGTTGTAAGCTCATGTAGTTGGCGGCTTTTTAATGAGCTTATTGGCGGCTTTTTAATGTTTTTGCGGGTTGTTTTGGTGGGCTATTAAACTTTTTCGAGGGTTTTTTCGTGGGCCTTTTTCTTGACGGACACTCCAACAACAATCTCCAAGGTGAAGCTCCACACTCGCGATCTCCATTGGCATCCAGTGCTGTCGGCCCATCGATCTGCTGCGGCGTTGCCCACGACCCACCGTCGACCGATTTGCTGCGTGACTGCTCGGAGCTCCAGCCTCGAGACTCCACCGGTCTAACTCTACTGCTGTTTGCATGCGTAGCCTGTTAGTGCTGCCGCGCTGCTACTCCACCGGTCTACTGCCAGGGTTCCACTTTCGAAGTTTCGGGCCTCGGCTTCCACTCTCCATTGCACGGGCCACTAGTTCCAAGCTGCACAACGTATAGACTCCAGAGAACCAATCGGCCGTCAGCAAGGTATGCAATACATTGTTACATATTTCATTATACAGTAATACTAATAGTTAATTTTTTTAAATTTCACTTTTTTTGTTTGTTTTACTTTTAACTTTTAAATTTAATTTTTTGTGTATTAAATTCGTTTTTTTCTTGTCTTTTGTTTGTTTTAAATTTTAGTTTTTTGGTTTTATGTTTGTTTTAATTTTTATTATATTACGAAACAGTCTATTGGCTAGCAGAGAGCAGGTTTTTTTTTGCCCACAAAATGATCAATTTTGATAATTTGTTTTAGACAGTAGTGAAAAATTTCAAAATTTGTAGACAGTAGTGAAATTTGTTAAAATTTGCAGACAGTAGTGAAAAAGTATATTTTATGATTTATAGTGTGCAATTTTGAACTACATGATGGATGAAATAAACAATGCAGAAGCCTTTGCCATGGCACCTTGGAGATCAATAGCAGAAGGATGGAAATACATAGATAAACTTGATGGGTCTCTTGGGAGACATCTGAAATGCAAATTATGCAATGCGGAATCTGTTGGGTCTTTGACAAGAGTGATGGATCATTTGTTGTCAATTAGTGCTGGCAAAGGAGGTGGTGTTGAAGGATGTCTAGGTGTGTCTTTAGAACTAAAGGAAACACTCCAAAAAGACTATGACATGATTAAAAAAACCCAGCAAGCAAATGATAACAAAAGACAATGCATTCAGGCAGAGTTGGGAATGAATTACAATAGCTCATCACCATTTTCTTCAAGCACTGTTGGAGATGGAAGTTCATCTCAGCTTCTACCAACAAGAGAAAGAGAGACCAAGATCCTTTTGGAAACCTGTACAAAAGCAGGAAGTTGATGATGATTTGGCAGATATGTTTTACGAATCCGCTAGCCCTTTTAATTTGGCTAGAAGTCCTTATTTTATCAATGCATGTGCTAAGATTGCAGAATCTGGGAAAGGGTATGTACCTCTTAGTTCCGAGGCAATAAGGACCACTCTTCTCAAGAGGTCAAAGGAAAGGGTAACAAACAAATTGTCAAAGATCAAGGAGTCATGGAAAGAAACAGGTTGCACAATTTTATTAGATGGTTGGTCAAATATGAATAATAGGCCACTCATTAATGTGTTGGTTTACAGTCCTAAAGGGGTATTATTTTTGAAGGTGATTGATGCTTCAGGACACAAGAAGACTTAGAATATATTTTCAAGATTCTACATGAAGCCATTCTTGAAATTTGGGAAAAAAATGTGGTTCAAGTCGTCACAGATAGTGCCTCAAATTGTTGGGAGCAGGTAAGATGATAATGGATAAATGCAAAACAATTTTTTGGACCCCTTGTGCTGCTCATTTCCTAGACTTGCTATTGCATGATTTAGCAAAGTTTCCATGGATTAATGATGCAGTTTGAAAGGGAAAACAAATTTCCAACTTCATTTGTAACCATCACCTTACATTGAGTTTGTATAGGAGGCAAGCATCCAAAGAGTTGCTAAGGCCTTGTGATACTAGATTTGCCACATATTATATTACTCTCAAAAGAGTGGTTGAGGAAAAGATAAGTGTGACAGGTGTTATTTGCGGCAATGAGTGGGAAAGCTCTCACCTTTCAAAAGAACCCAAAGGAAAGGAGTTGGAACAGATCATCTTAGGCAATGCTTTTTGGGAAAGTGCTTTGAAGGTTTTAAAAGTATGTGAACCAATTGTTTACATGCTTCGGATGGTTGATAGCGACACTCCTTCTACGGGTTTTGTTTATGAGGGCATGGACCGTTGTAAAGAATCCATTGCAAAATCCTTTAACAATGTGGAAAGTGAGTACTTGGAAATATGGGAAGTGATAGATAGAAGGTGGAAGATGTTGCATAGTCCTTTGCATGCAGTAGCTTGTTATTTGGACCCCAGGTTGTTTGGGATACAGAGAAATAATGATGCTGAAGTAATGAATGGCCTTTATGATGCAATTGAGCGGTTGGTTCAAAATTCAGAAGAAGCTAGCAGGCTTAGAGACCAACTTCGGGCATACAGGATGGAAGAAGGAACATTTGGAAGGAAGGCTTCCATAGAGGATAGGATCAAAATTCCTCCAAGAAGATGGTGGCAGTTTTATGTAGCAGAGACACCTGAGTTGCAACGTTTTGCAATTCGCGTTTTGAGCCAAGGATGTACTGCCTCTCCTTATGAAAGGAATTGGAGTAGCTTTAATCACATCCAAACCAAGAAAATAAACAGGTTATTAACTTCAAGGTTGGAAGACTTGGTTTATGTGCGCAGAATTTTGCAATTGGCCTTAAGTAGCTTGGGCAAAGATTCATCTAGCTCCTATCGTCCATGGTTTGATCCTACTCCTAGTGTAGAAGAAGACCTTGGCATTGATGGTGGCAATGAAGATGAACCTCATGATGATGGAGTTCCATATATTGATGACTATGAGGATGACAATTCTAGCACCTTCGCTACCCCATGTGCTCTTGATGATTTAGAGCTTTATGATGTTACTAGTAGGCCACAACAATAGATTTTTGATCATATTCTAAATTTTGTGAAACAATTTTAGGGCAGATAACTATTTAACATTATGGATTTCCTTAAATTTTGAAACTTGAAGACTATTTATATTTCATTTTGCAATCTGCAATTTCATATTGCAAGTTATGTTTATAATTTGATCATGTGCAAGTGTTTATGGTATGGTATAAAATGTTTAGATCTAGATGTTTTAAATTTTTTGATTTTACAAGTATTTGAAAAATGACATAATAGACATCTTTTAAGTTTTGAATTTTGAAGAATAGGTTATGCTTCTGTTTGAAATTTGGAATTCCATTGTATTTTTAATTTTAAGAGCATTGATGATCGGATCTTATCATGATTAAGCAACTTCTCGACCTTTAAAGGTTCATTGCTATTTATTTTTAAATGTTTTATGTTATAATTCATAATATAGTATATATATATTATTTTTTTTGAAAAATGTATATAGATGAACCTATGCCGAACCCCATCCGAACCTCATCCGAAAATTCGAACCCGAATCGAACCTAAAGGTTGCCAAACCCGAACCTTGTGACATAGCCTACAACTAGTCAATCTCAGTCATATATAAATGCATAGAAGAAAACTGTATCACAGATCTACATGTAACTGTTATGAGCAATATCTTTAAAAAATACTTAGGAATTCAAATGGTAGTAAATACTTATCTTTCATGTGTTTTGTAGGCTCCCTCTTGGTTTCTTCCTCCTTGCAGAAATTATTGGAGTTTCTGAAAGCATACTCTGCTTCATCATCTAATTCTGAAGTCCTTGATCTTCTTTTTCGTCTAGTCTGGAACTTTCCAAAGTCTTTTTTTCTTGGACACATGTACTGGATTCATGATCTCCTTTTGCTTAGAAACGTATTCTTCTCATCCTTTACATACACCAACATGTTTTGATTGGATCTCGGGTAGACCCGTCACCATTTTGGTAAAGCCTTGTAGTGTATATATATATGCAAACCTTTTGTGTCATAGTTCACTTGGTTCCATAGTGTTATAAACCAATGGTTGATTTGGTTGGCCTTAAAATTTGAGCAAGCCTCCCTCTTGCTCTTCAATTACTACTGTATCATCAAAAGTTCAAGACATATTCTTCATCAATTGAGTAATCTTCCCTTGCTCTCTTCTTAATCGGTTCATCATCTTCTGCAACATGAGCATTATGCCTCTTCTTCTTTCCTTTCTTGTTGTTGCCTTTGTTTTTGGGGCAATCTCTCGCAAGGTGTCCCTTTTCATCACAAGTGTAACATTTGTAGTTTAAGTAGTCCTTATGAGGTCTATGATTCTTTTGGAAGATTCTAGGCTTCTTGTAAGAGTGTTCTTCTTTCTCGCTCTTTTCCTTCTTTGTATGAGTGGCTAAGGCCTGATTGTCATCTTGATCCATCTTCTCTTCTCTTGCTTCAATTCTGGCTTCCTCTTGTGTACAATTTTCCCATAGCCTACTGAATTTGGGTTAGCTTCCTTCTAGAACAAATTCATTGAATGAATGATTCCCATGATCTTAGGAGACCATTCAATGTAGTTGTGACCAATTTTACTTCTTCAACATGTTCTCCAATAGCTTCTAATTGTTTTTTGATTTGGGAGACGCTTGTCAAATAGGATAGGATACTTTCTGAGTTCTGCATCTTCACACCCTTGAGTTGAGTTCTCAAGGACATCTTCCCATTAATGTTCTTTCCTTCATATAGTCTCTTCAATGCATTGAACATCTCTTTAGGAGTCTTCAAAGATTAGATGTGGGGGATCAAGTGATCATTGATGGAGCCAATAATGATCCTCTTGGCCTTAACTAAGTTCTTCTTGTGTTCAACTTTGTCTTCATCTCTCTCTGGCTCCGTAACTTCTTCTTTGACATAGTTGTCCAACTCATACTCTTCTAGAATGAGCATCACTCTATACTTCTAGGCACAAAAGTTATTTGCTCCTTCAAGCTTATCCTCAAGCTTGGTTTTGTTTGTCATCTTGAAAAAATGAGAACCTCAGATGGAAATAAAGATAATAGGACTTACCAAATGAGATGCTCCAATCAAGTGCTTGCTTCAATGTCTTCTGAGATCTGACTTCTGGATGCCCTAGGGTTTGTTAGAGAAACGCTAATTTTTCAACTTTAGATTCTTGAAAAACTGAATGGAGAGAGAGTTGCACCTCCCTCAGGCAAGTTGAGCAAAGGTCCTTTTCTTCCAAATCTGTGGACACGACTACCAAAAACTTGATGCCCTAGTTTTCCCGAGTAGTAGTGATAGGCCAAAACTGAAAATTATCCGATCTAAGTTCTACCTTCACAGAAAGATGCGCCTTCCTAGGGCGAGTTGCTTTGACCTCCTTTTTAGGCCAAACTATGGAGAAAAGCTTCCGGAATGAGAAACACTAGTTTTCACTTCCGGTAGTTTCTGCTGCACAAAGTTTTCTTTCAGGCCAACTCTGATACCATGTTTGAATTTTGATACTTCTAGGATGGTTATGTTATATCTTCAAACAATTTGCATTATTATCACAATAACCATAAACAATAGGATCACTGAAAGATAGACAAGCACAACATAACAAGGGAACACACAGATTTACCGTGGGAAAACCCTCTCATGGGAAAAAACCAACAAAACTTCTTCAATATAGATTCGTCATAAAGTACAATGTCAATCTCGTACAATAACCCGAGAACAAGATAAAATAGAAGCCTCAAGAAAAGATGTCTTCAATGTAGCTACTCTTTCTCCCAAGCGAACTTGTCCTTTTTTCCTCTACTCATGCCAACTTGCTGGAGTGAGACGATGCACCAAATGAGCTAGGTGCCACTCTATTTATACTAGTTACAAACTTGCCTTTTTACTTAACTGGGTCGACTTACTCTCCCTAAATGGGTCGACCTGACTGGGGCAGTTTTCCTTTGTTTTGGGCAGATTGCCCATTGTTTGGGGCAGTTTACCCACTGGGATGACTTGTCTATTTTACATGATTTGTTTTAGGGTTTTACACGATCAATTACAATATGAATATTTCCCGAAGGAAGTACAATAAGAATACAATAAGCATATCTTCTGAAGTTACATTCTTCAACACAAGGTACCAATATATAGTAAATCAACAAATGAAATGACCACCTATTTACCTTAGAAGCATTATAGGAGGTAGTCGAGGAGAAGGATCCAAATAGGAAATGGGAATTATTAAAGGGATCCCTAAGAGGAATAATGTTGTCATGGTATCACAAAGCAGAAAAGCAAGGATCTTTTAACTAGTTGAGTGATGTGTCAAAGAATTTCCAAGAAGTATATGGTTATCTCGATGAAAAACAATCAACATTTGCATGACTAAAGGAGATAAGGCAACTCAAAGGGAAATGTATAGTCGCCTATGATGTTAAATTAAAAAACTAGTTTGACAACATGGGTATAAAGTACTTGAACTGAGAAGGATAGAGTGGTTCATATCATGACACCATTTTGGTATTAGGAAAAATGTTTGGACAACTAAATCAAAGTGTGATTGAGAGGTTGTATGAGTAGTGATAGAAAAGGAGGGTGAAATTTGTACCAACTAACAACAGAAGAAAAAGAAAAAGGAGGAACATGATCAAAGGTTCCAAAGGATAGAAACCGATGTAAAAAAACTATTAGAGGGAAAAGGCATATACCTAAAGTAAAGAAAAATTGTAGGTCAACAGATAATCAAGGTGTACATGATGTAGAATTCAAGGAACCATGGGGGACTAATTGATTGAATTTTTCGGATCATTGCTTGAACGACATACGCAAAACATTAAGAAATAAAGGATGATATTTTAAGGGTAGATGGCCTTGAGGAGGTAGTCAGAGGCCATTTAAAAGTTTAGAAGTAATCAAGAGAATCATATTGTATTTAAAGATCAAGCTTAAATAATAGCAATATCATCCAGACTGTACCAGAATTGAGGCAAACCTGCTTGCGTTTTGCATGTTGTATCTAGGGTCATACCTTGTTTTCACCATTTTGGTAGTGCGTGTTTGCTTATTAGGTGGACAAAGTGATCATTACAAGCCCAAGATCGCAACATTAAAGGTGATTTACAAAAATAATTGGAAGATGTTTCAGGTATCAAGAAAAACAAAAGACTTTGTTGCAACCAAGCAAAAGATCAGATGGATATAGAAAAAGCCAAAGCATCAATGATGATATGGACATTGCATTTTAAAAGGAGATCTATGAAGAAGCTTCCAAAGAAATTTCGAATGGAATTAAACAAGAAATAAAGAGACCTTAGGGGGGCAAGATCAACAGAGATTTGATCTAAATAGATTTAATGGGTAGGAAGGTAAAATAACTTATGGACCAACTTCAACACTTGTCTTTAGACAAACAATGCCTGAAGAAAATTAATGGATTCGTTGAAGGTTTAAAAAATGGTAAGGAGAATGAAGATAATTATTTAAATTTTGTATGAGTACGTAAAATTAACACATACTTTAGTAACAAGTTACACATTCATGCATTATTTATTAGTTATCCACGGGGACGCATCCTGCAGGGTCGGGGACGCGTTTCTGCATTTCCTCGCGTCTCGAAGACAACGAAACTCCATGCAAAATGTTTCAGGACGTTTCTCTTTGGGTGAAACTCGGTGAAACTCCATGCGAAACGTTTCGGTCTGTGGCGAAACTCGTTTCTCCATGATGAAACTTGGGGGGGACTTCTTGGCGTCCCGCACGAAAATCCGAAACTCCGGCGAACCTTCTGGGCGTCCTGCACGAAACTCCGAACCTCCAACGAACCTTCTAGGTGTCCGGATAATCATATATAATCATGATGAATCATGTAATGTGTTTGCATTATTTATTTATCAGATTCTAAACTACATTGCATGATTGCTCAATGGTGAATGTAGTATTTAGTAATTTACTAATTTTCATGGGATGAATTGTTATTGTTGGGATTTATATTTTTCATATTTTTTATATGTTTAGAATTTTTATGACCCGACGTCCCCTCGTCCCCTTCGAATTTTCCTAAAATTTGGGGGTGGTCTCCACGCGTCCCGAATGTGCGTCTCCCCGCTCCCGCGTCCCGCCGTCCCGAACCTTGGGGGAACATTGTTATTTATGAGTAAAGGAGTTTTTTGATTTAGTAGTAGACTAGGAGGAAAAATGAATATAATCTCTTCAATTTTTTTAAGAAGTGTTGGGTAAACCACCTTTAAATTATAGTGATGTTTGTTAGAGATAATGGTCATATTAGACCTTAAACTTATAGTAAAGTCTTACTAATAAAATGATGTTGTGATGGGCCATTTAACTTAGTGGTTAATAGTTAGGTATTGGGATGTACGTAATGTACTTCTCTTCTACTATATAATGCGACATTGCCTTATCTAATTATATGAATGCATCCACTCTTTGTTATTCTAATTTGTATTCATGTCCACGCTTGTGCATTTAAAAATGGCATTAAACCAACGGTGAAGAGAAGAAGTCAAGGAAGGAGTGAGTGAAGAAGTTGAGGTATTGCTATCAGAGAAAGGGAAGACACAACAAAAAAAATGGAAGAGCTATGACAAGAAACCTTATGGTGAATAGGAAGACTTAGCTTTAGAAAAACAATATTTTGTAGCAAAGCAAAATAAGGTGATGGAAGATCGAGACTAGTGCCTATCCGATATAGGGCAAATGGAGTCAAGATGCCAAACTAAGAGAGTTGTTTATAAATGTTTAAGATAGATAGAGTTATAATACATGCCATAGTAAGCCTTAACTACTTGTTAATTAATGTTGAAATGTACTTGGAAGCCCCTAAAGATGCTCCACTCAAAACAATGATATGAGGGTTTGTCCCAATGTTGCAAACATCTGTGTGCCGAAAAAAGCGACAGGGCTTAGGAAACATCGTTTTGGAATATCTCATTAGCACATCGGCAAACATCGACAATAAATTGGCAAACTTAAAAATACAAAATATTCATTTTTTTTCAATTTTTTAAACATCTAAAACAACAATAACATCAAATAAACACATTGCCCCATGAATATGGAACGAAAACCGATATATAAGATATATAAGATGTCTAGAGATACATCACACAAAAATGGATTGTGTCCTGAATCCTAAGTCATAAAAATATACCAAATATATCTCATTATCATCATCATGGGTCATGAGTCATCTATAATGACATAAAGTAAATAAACTATTGATTCCCTCTACCCCTTTTATGGGAAAAGGTAATCGCTGTGGAAATGGCCCTTCCTCTAGAACTAGAAGTAGGTGCCTTTGAAATTTTTGGGCCTTGTATTGGACTTTGACATCCTCTAGAAGAAGACCCTGCAAAATGATGTTCTCTAGAAACTGGAGAAGGTGGTTGAAACTGATGTCCTAAAGAAGAAGGTTGAGGAGGTATAGCTACTCCTCTATCTGTACTAGTGCTACCTTCGGGTCTATCTCCCTCTAACTTTGACTGTGGCTCTGAGCGTGGCACACTTCTAGACACAATGTGAAACTCCTCTGGATTCCTCATCCAAAGCCTCTGTATCATCATCATGATCACTATCATGATCATCCTCTAGTCAATCAGGGGCTTTCTACATAATAGGCTACTCATACTCCATCCTCCATGCAACAGTGGTGTTAATCCCATCAATGAAATGGTTGTCGCGTCAACTTTTCTCTCATATTGCTTCACCCACAACTTGAGATTGTAGTGGACGTAGACCAAGTCATTAAGGTGCTGAGTATCCAACCTATAGGAGGATCATAAATATAAAATTTATAATTTATAATACATAAATTAGAAGGTAAAGGGGCATAAAATTATAAATTAGAATTTAATAATTTATAATGAAATTGAAATTCTCTAACCTGTTGTGCTTTTTGGAGTTTACTTTTTCAAATACACTCCAATTGCGCTCACAACCGAAAGAGCTACATCTCTGGTTGAGCACTCGAATGGCAAGCCTTTGTAGAATAGGTATGCAACCACCATAGTTCTCTCACCAGGTATCTACAAAGAATTAAAGAAACATAAGAAAAGACAATGAAATTTAAAACAAAGAATTAGAAAGAGGAAATGAAATTTGAAAAATGAAATTTGAAAAATGAAATTTGAAACTTGAAAGTGGAAACAAGGTGAAGCTTACTTGGCGTTAGGTTGGTCCTATCATTTATTGCTATATCAAACCCAAATAATCTCATGGCTCTCTTATACACTTCCAACTCTTTGGAAAGCTGTGTACGCTCAGCTGCACTAGGAAGCGTCCTCTGGACACACTCGTAGAATCAATGAAATAACCTTTCCATCAAATCTAAATCCATGGGAGTAAGCAAATGTAGGGTTGAGGTATTACCTTGCAGCATGAATGGCCCTGCAGCATGAATGGGGCAATGGAGTGTGTAGTTCCATCGTGCGTCAATCACCCCCCATATCATCTATTGTCTCTCTTTCCCCGAATCTCCCTTGTCCTCATAATAGGCACATATGGATTCTTTGGCCCTATCAATGACCTCATATAGGTAGCCCATTGCGGGCTTCTCTCCATCAACCATGCAAAGAACCTTTACCAAAGGTTTGGTGATGGTGCACACCTCCTTCACTACATCCCAAAAGCTCTCCTCATATGTAACTAGCCCAAATGTGGCTTGCCCCTCTAGTCTATTGGTAAATGATAAAGGACGCCACTTAGGTGAAAGGGACATCTCCTGCAAGTCCCACTTAGAACTTAAGAGAGACTGAAGAGAAATAAAGCTACTGGCAAAGCATGTGATGGAAGGATGCACCAACTCTTTGTCACTTGTGACCTTTCTCGTCAAGCTAAGCACCGTTGCATGATTGTATTTGAATTTTGTGATGCTCCACACTGAATCAATGGTATCCTTGATCCAATCAATCTTCCCTATATCCTCTAACATCAAATCAAGGCAATGGGTGGCATAAGGAGTCCATAACAATGTAGGATACTTGGCCATAAGCATCCTACCAGTAGCCACATAGTTCACAACGTTGTCCATTATGACTTGGACAACATGCTGCGGGCCAATCTATTGGATGGACTCATCCAACTAGCTACATAGTAAATCCGCATCTTTGACATGTGCGGATGTATCCACAAATTTCATAAACATAGTTGCCACTGGGACAATGACCCAAGAAGTTGGGAAAGGTCTTACCCTTCATATCAATCCAACCATCTGGCATCACAGTGTATCCTCCAACCTGCGAGTGCAATTGGCCTTTTGATCCTGATGGATGGGCATTCTCAACTTGTCATAAGTGGGAGGCTTATACCTCGGTCCAACAATAGCAGTCGCCTCAAACATGGACACATAAAATTGGTTCTTGGCAAAGTTGAATGGAATATCACTCGATAGCAAGCATCAACCTACAAGTTTGTCTACTTCTGATTTCTCCTTTACTTTCACCATGGACCTTAGAGAAGGTTGTGCACCAGGTGTGCATCTTGACACAAAGAAAGGTGATGTTTCCGAAGGTGAAGGCATTGTGAACTGCTGTGTGGAGTAGGTATCCAGACTCGTCCCACTAGCCTCCACTCCCACCGCGGACCCCGATCTTCAAGCGATTTGATTTCTCGCGGCCTCCTTGTACTGTTTCTTTAGCCCAGTTCCCTCAATTGCTTGTGTGGCCTTAAATATGAGTTCTGGGATTGTTTGGTTGCAAGGACCCACATCATGCCCTGCTATTTGTGCAAGGTGGTATTTCAACCTGTTTATCCTACCTTCCATTCTCTTCCCACATAGATTGCAAGTGAGAATCTGTGATTAAGTGGGTCAATAGGTGTGCCCCATTCCCAAAATGGATGCAAAGCCTTCAACATCTTGTATGTGGAAAAAATGAAGTTTGAACCTAGGGCAAGAAAAAAACAGTTTTTAACAGATGTGATTGATGGAAATGTAAAAAACAAGAAGAAATCGAAGATACATTGAGCATTGAAACTTTGACTTGATGAGGGAAAATGAATGGACATTTTTGTGAGGATTTTTAAGGACCTAGGGCACGGAAAAATGAAAAAACTTTTTTCGGCATGCAGAACCGCTGCAAATAACATAACAGGTGCAAAAAATTGTTTAAGAGCCTTTAAAAATCAGTTATGAAGATGGAGAAGTCATTGCTAATGCAAACTAACAAGAATCCCTCTTGAAAAAATGAGAAATGTTGGACAATTTTTTTTACATACCTTCAGTTGTGATAACTGTGGAAAAAATTCCAAATGGCAAGGTCCAATCTTCAAAACCGATCCTTGATTGCGAATGAAATGAAGATGAAAATCATCCTTGGGCAGATGTGAAGTGATCCTAGTCTCTTTGGCTCTCCTCTCGGTCGCTATAGTATGGAATTGAGGCCCAAAACAGTGAAAAACCTGGACTTAAACCCTTGTTCTGGCCCTTTATCTCCACGGAGTGATTTTTCGATCGACTCATGCTTTTTTCGGCGAGGAATCGGCTATAAATCAGCAAAAAATCGGCTCAATTTTTTCGGTGATTTTTTGAGGGAAAATGATTGACCTCAAAAAATCATGATTTCTTGGCATGGCACGATTTCTCGGCCGATGTTTGCTACATTGGTTTGTCCTACAATGAAGTATTAAGTTAGCAACAAATGTTGGATAGAAGCACGTAAATACATTCTAAAAAGCAACAAAGGGAAATAAGAGGAGAAGATGCCTCACATTAAACCCTTCCAAATTGGTAGACATACCCCTCCTTCTTGGCCTGTCATGCATGCTCTTTGCAAAAAACTTCTAGCATACACCAACAACAATCAGAATTGAAACCATAGGCTTATTAATATATACTAATCTAGAACACTTAAAGCTCTCATTATGTCTTCGAAAGGATACACAATAAAGCTCCAAGTGGAGAACTTCTTACAAATCCTGCCATAACAAATAATGGAGAGTGATACATTTTAAGTAGTGTTGAGCTCCATCTACTTCCCAAGAAAAAACAATATAATAATCTTGAGTCTTCTAGTTGCATGCTTTTCTCATAGAAAGGCAATACAATAATGCTCTCTCACATAACCAACTCATGTGACAAGTCAAACTATTATAAAATAATGAGAGTGGTTATGGCATTTGTCTTCTCCAAAGTGGTTGAGTGTGTCAACAAGCTCCAACATATCCTCAATCCTTTCCAAAAGAAGTTTTTCCATTAATAATCCTCAATAAATGTGCTGTAACCACCTCGAAGTGGCATGTGTTACTCCACAATAAGGTGGTCCAAGTAAAACCTCCTCAAAATACTTTATCGAAAATTAAAACTTGGGAGATGGTGTCACTTCCAGCATGTAAAAAATTGATTGGTTAAAATTAGGTGAATAAAACTAAATATACTTTAGATGCACAAGTTGACAAATATCAAGCAAGATTAGTTGCCAAGTGTTTCTTACAAAAAGATTGAATTGTCTATAAAGAAATATTTGCTTCAGTTGCAAAAGTGAACACCATAGGAAAAATATTTTTGTTAGAAGCTTGTTTAAAATGACAACTTCATTAAATGGATATTAAAAATTTATTGTTAAGTGGTGATCTTCATGATGAAATTTATATGCAGCAACCACCTCATTTTATTGTTTAGCAAAATCCTAAGTATGTTTGCAAGTTGAAAAAATCCTTATATGGTTTGAAATAGGCACCTAGATCATGGAATGATAAAATTGATAAGCACTGTTTGAAGGTTGATTGAGGAAATAGAACAGATTACAGCCTTTATATAAAGAGGGAAATTGGTGAAATCTTGGTTGTGATTTGGTTTAAACATGCAATAATGATGGCATGAGAAATGATTTGAAGCTTAACTTGAAAAGATTATTTTATATGATTGATCTTGGTTTAGTTCATGTTTTTCTTGGGATGGGAATATGACAACTTGATGATGGCATTTTGTCCTAAATATCGTTTTGAGGTACTTGAGGCATTTTAATGAGTGACTGTAAAAGTGCCCCCGCATCTTTTTTTGTGCGGTGTGAAGTTATCAACAGATTTTGAAGGAATTTGATCCTACTTTGTATAGACAACTTGCCAGAATTTTGTTTCATTTGACTCATTATAGACTATATATATATATAGACTGACATTTTTCTTGGCATAGATTTCAGCAAGTTTGGTTTCCTCATGCAACATGAGATTTCTTGGAGAGTGGTGAACATCAACATTAATGATTCATTGTCTAATTTGAGATCAACATTTTACAAATGGCAATAGATGTTCATATATTTTTGCTTCTTGGAAGTAGCTACAATGTCTTGTAGGATACACATTATAGCATGTACTATTTCTCATGCTTCCTTTGAAGCAATGGCTATCTATCATTGTTTGTGCAATTATCTCATGTATACCTTATGGAGCTTCAATCGTAAACCTTTACGAAACTATTTATGCTTTATGAGGCATATTATGCCTTTATTTATTAAGTGATCATTCTATCACCTATGCAGTAGGTTGATTTTCTCTCTCTTTATTCTTGGAGTAGCAAGAATAACAGTAGAAAAATATATAGTTTCATCTATGTTTTTTCTTATCCCAGTTTGGATGGGTGTTTGCTATTTCATTGTAAGTATTTTAGCAATGGCATATGGCAATTGATGAGGCCATTCAGTCTTCTATTGTGATTTTGTTCCTTATTTTATGAAATTTTTTACCTTTCAAATCACAAGAGGAATTTTCTTCGCACCAAATAAAGAACATGCATTGATGTTTGAAGGATACAACACTAAACATAAACGTCTTTACTTGACTTTAAATCTTTTCCTTCTCTAATTTTAATCAAGGTTTTGATATGCATTACAGCTTTTTGAAAGCTGAATGGGAGCATTTAAATCAGGCAGGGGTCCCAACTCATATTCCAATTGAAGAAAGTGTATGGAAGACGCTAATTAAAAAAGTTGAGACTAGAAGGATCCAGGTACTCTACTTCTTGCAGCTGTCTTGATTTCGTGATCGCTTGAGTTGATGAGCTCAATGTTGTTTGGAAATGAATTTTTGGATCTCTTTTTTTTTATATTGAAATATGCTTTCAACTATCTATTGAATATGAAATAAGTACAACGCATAATAATAATAATAAAAATGATAATGATAATGATATATTTTTAGGTCATGGCCGAGCCGGACTCCAATTGGTGTATGAGATCCTCTTGTTTGAGGGACAAGGTACCTCCTCCGCAGAGTGATTTGACTACTGAAGTCTATGGAGGTGTATGTACCCTACCCCCTATCTGGATTCGAACTTGTGACCTTCTAGGAGAAAACACATGTTCTTTACTGTTAGGCCTGTTACCTCACAAATTAGCACCCTTCTGATTAGGTCACGTGGGTCGGTGCTAAGATTGACAAATTTGTCAACTTTTCAGGAGATGCACCCATTGTCACCACAATGCAGTCTCCTCTCTCTTTAGGCCTGCTCCTTTGGCCACCGCCGGGGGATTGCTAAATGTGGGCAGAAATAGCCCTGTAATATATGCAACAAGAACAATACTATCTAGTATCTCTAACGAGACCTGCCTGTTAGATTAGTAGATCAGTGCCTCAATGGAGTCAACAAGATATTCAATCAATTCTGAATGACTAGGAAGATTTAGGAGCAATGTAACTGGGTACTGTTTGATTAGCAAGATGAATCAATTCTCTGTAGTAAGAACCAGCACCTTAAGTTGTGTAAAATCTTGGAATTAACCAGTGGAAAAGTTATTAAAAGTACCTCCCTCTCACCACTCACCAATCAACGAGGAGCCTATCCCCCCTAGGGATCACTTAGTTTGACAAATGATTGTTGTAGTTTGGGACTGTTTACACCTTTTAGATCTGTAGCAGCTGCATAAATTGATGAATACCTTTTTTAACTACTTCAAAACTCCCTAGGGTCAATCACCAAGGATTGGAGATGAAGTAAGAGCCCTTCTCAACTGTTAGGGTTTGATTTCTTGTCAAGAGTAGACCTCCAAAACACTTATACCAGATCTGAACTAGGGCTGCAGCCAACCCTAAGGCTGACGCCACCCTAAATTAAGCCTTATTTGAGTTGCAAAACAACCTTTTATGGAGTTTTTTCACCTTTTCATGGTTTTTTGCATAATATAAACAATTTAGAAAATTATACCAACAGTTACTTATCTGGAATTTTGCTAGTAAATTCAATACTAAACAAATATAACGGTTAAAAATAAATATTTTTGGGTTTTTTTGAAAAATATTTAATTTTTAGGTTTTTTGTATTTTTCCCAATATAATAATACTAGGAATTTTGTAAAATTGATTTGGTGAAGATGAGTGAATTAGAACTAGGTCTTATTTCTTCCGGGCACTAAGAAATGGATGTTCACGTTTCTCCCAAGAGTTGACAATTCAATATTTGAAAGAATTAGGGCAAGGCAAAGAAACTTCAGGTTGTGTTACCCTTTGACCTAGTTAGGGAAAAGAAAGATGCCAAGGCCCAAACAAGAGAGACCCTTCAAGAGGGTGCATCACTAGCAAGACTAGACTATTATGCATAAAACCCTAAATTACTCCTACCATGGATACCTTCGACAGTGCAAGACAAGAGATTTAATACCTTCCCAATAGCTGAGAAGAAAAGAAGAAGGGAATGACACCTCTAGAGTCCTTTCACCTTAGAATAGCCTTGAAAGATAGTAAAGAAACCTCAAACAACAACTTTGATCCTTGAAAACCATATAATTTGCCAAGAAAGGAGGTGCGCACCACTCAATAGCTCATGTACATAAGAAGAAATAAAATTTCACTCATGTTTGATCCCATGATCTAATTCTACCTTATTTTAACGCTTGGTTTAGGAAGTTTCATCAAAATTATTGGGTGTTGAGTAATGTCCTTTGAGGATCAACTTCGAGATTCAAGGTAGAGGCAAGAGCTAAGAGCCTAGAGGCACTGGTTGTTGGACACATTGAGCACGCTGAGAGGGGGGGGGGGGGGTGAACAGTGTGTTTAGCTTTTATAACTTTTTCAACTTTAACAATCATCAACAACTTATTCAATATTATACAAAGTATGTTATTATCATTATATCAACAATTATAGATCATCATCACATATCATCATATAGAAAGCACAGTAAAACACAGTACAAAATATTTTTACGTGGAAACCCAAGTACTAGGGAAAACCATGGAAGCTTTTATAATAATAGTCCTCTAGCAATAAATGGAAGGAGGCAACAACCCCCTTGTTACAATGACTTCAATTCTCCAGCTTCAACTGGAAGGAGGCTACAACCCCTTGGTTTACAGGCTACAACCTGAAGGAATCCCTAGTTCCCTAGTTTTCCTTGCCCCGTCCTACCACCCTAATATGAAGATAGAACAATTAAACCACAACCGCACTGGTCCTGCAGACTTGCTGACCAACACCTGTACCACACTGCACAACAACTGTCATTGCTGGCCACTGCTCATTAATTGTCACTGCTGACCATTGCTCATTAACTGCCACTATTGATCATTGACTACTCAACTGTCACTGTTGACCAGTGCTCAACAACTGCCACTGTTGATCACTGACTACTGCTCATCAACTGTCACTGCTTGTCAACATATACAATCAACCTGTCCAATCTGGCTATATCAATCAAGTTGTACCAATCATTCGACTCATTCAATCTGAGTCTAACCAACTCCTCATACAACTCAGCCAATCTGAGTTAAAGAATTTGCTCATGTAACTGATGCAGGAGCATCGGGGCCTAGGTAGATCAGTCGAAGTTGATTGACATGAGGAGATTGACCAGAGGGAGTGTCGACGACCACTGGTGCGGATGAGCAGGTTGGTTGTCGAAGTCAACTAGTCGAGCGAAAGTTGTTGAGGTGCTTCGACAGGAGGAAAGAGGTCGAGAGTCGACATGTCAATGGTTGACAGTTGTAGTCGACATGCGAATGTCAATAGGCGACAAGTTGCCGCAGAGTCGTAGTAAGGTCGACATGTTATCGGACCTCGACATCAACAGGTTGGGCATGAGCCAAGCGAGGAGGAAGGGGCGGATTGGCGAAGCCTAAGCAGAGAGTGAAGCCGACAAGTGAGTCAAAGCTGATAGATGACAGTATGGTTGATAAGACAGATTACTATAGCTTGTCAGAAGGACGCATAGAAGTCAAGGAGAGTACTTGGCAACAGTTCGAGGTTGCTAAGGAAGTTAATGGCAGTTATTGCAGGTGGGTGAAGACATGACAGATGTCATCACAGTTAGAGGTTGTACAGCACGACAGGGGTGCTGACAGTTGTAGGTTTGCAGGATCATGGAAGGATCGGCTGACAGAGGATGCGTGTCTCGGGGATTGCAGTGGTCTCGGGAACAACAGCAACAATGTAGAAGACCGGGGAGGAAGATTAGTGGAAGGATTCCGTAGTAGAGGCAGTTAGTGGAGAAGTTCTGTAGATTGGAGTGAACAGTCACACAGCTTCCGAACGTAGGGAAGATCGAGCCATAGCTCAGAGTTCTGCAGTGAACCCGGAGAGGGTGAGGTCGACACACTGAGAGAGCACACAATTACTTCTATGTTGTAACGGCTAAGGCCGACAGTAGTTAGTTATTTCATTTCTTTGCAGATTGCATTGTAACCGATTCGGAGAAGTAATATGAGCCAGCTTCTAGCATGTTGTTTGCATCTTGTCTATGTGAACGTGTGTGTGGTGTGTTATTGTTAAGCAAGAACCTTATTGAATAAGGCGCCTTGCGTTAGTAACCTACTTGTCTGAATCAATGTACTCGTTGCTCATTACCACTGGTCATCAGTTCGTCATTGTCATCTATATATCACTGCATACATCACTGAGCATATATAATCCTGTGTTCGTTATATAGCATCAGATATCACCGAGTGTCATACATTACTGAGCGTCATTACTAAGTTTCATACACTACTGAGCATTATTACTAAGTGTCGTACACTACTGAGTATTATAACCATTACTGAGCATCTAAATCACTGATCACTGTGTAAGCATTATCAAACATATCTAGCACATCATATCACTGAGCATAGGTGTATCATCGAACTAACACATCATATCATTGTGTAATCACTATGTAATGCTGGTTACACCATGCTCTCACTATGTAAACAATGCTTATTTTACTGTGTAAATATTATTGCATCATCAAGCATGACTAGCATATCAAACATTCCACTGAGCATACCAATTGTCATGTATACCTGGGCAGAGATGGTTTAAAACCTTGTGTCTTTACTGAAAATCAAGCTGTACAAGTGTAAAAAGAAACCACCAGATATTTGTACTTTTAACACAGTGCTTGTGCCTTTAGAGATGCCCTAATGCATAAACTTGAGACTGTCGTCTTTCTTCTAACAAAATTCAGATTGTGTCTATACATACCAGAAATTCAACCTTGTGACTGTTTCTTTACCCAAAATTCGGACTGTGTATCACTGAGTTGGCTGTGTAAAATTCAGACTGTGATCTTGTTTTCCAGCTCGGAGCTGTGTTCTTCTACCTCGGGACCGTGTTATCAGATATTTAGGGCTGTGATAAAAACGTCTTGCAAACACCAGATATTTCGGAGTAAGTCATGGACTGTGATGAAAACTCGTGGACTGTGTTCCAATCACCAAAACTCAGATGTCACCAGAACTCAAACTGTGTAGAAGTATTACTATGTCATCATCTTCCAGATTGTGGACTATGGGGTTCTTCTTTGGATTGGTTGATAAAACCGTCTTAGAACCTCTTGAGTTATTTACTAGCTGCTCGAAAAATAGGAATAGAGAGAGAGTCCCTCAATGCTTGTCAAAATTCTTCCCTAGTTCACTGCGGATTCCTCATAGATGATGGAATTTTTAGACCAAGATGGATAAAGTGAAGTGCTACAATCTCGCTCAATGGAGAGGCAAAACCTTTATATATATAGCCATCTCGTGGAGTTAAAATTATCCTGGTCGACCTTGCTTGGGGTTTTAAACAATTATGAATTGCAATTTTTAAGTTTTATTTTAAAAAAATTGTTGCTGTTCCAGCTTCTCCTTCAATATTAAATATCATTTTTAATGTGTCTTTTTAAGTATCAAGGGTTTTATTTCAAGTTTTTGCAAGGGTTGCAACACTTGTGCAAAGGGTTCATGTTCTTCATCAAGGGTTCCAGCATCTATAAGAGCTTCAAGCATCATAATGTCATGGCCAAGGGTGTAATGATGACTTCTTCACCATGGGCTCCACCAAGTGTTCATCAATAAATCAACCACATCATCACAGCAAGAAGGGTTTTAAAAAGGTTGTATCATGTTTTCATAAGATAGGGGTACTAAAGATTATATTATCAATTCTAAGAAGCATGTCATCAACAAACAAGTTCAAGGATCTAGGTCTCCTTAAGCAAGGGAACCATCAAGTGTTAGGGTTAACATTTCAAGAATACTCACAAAGGTACTAGGGTTTAAGGGCACCATTATTTTGACCAAGGAATTCATCAACAGGGGTGTGGTATCCATGACTCAAACCGTATTCAAAGGTTCATGACCCCACCAAGCCACAAATGACCACAGAATGGGTTATTTGGACCACCTAGTGCTCCAAAGCACACACTAATTGTGAATGGACTCCTAGGACTATGCTTCTATATCATCCATCAAACAAGAGGACCACTACAGGTGCAATAGACTCAGAGATCATCAACTGGATTTAGATGGGACTAAGATACAACTTAGAGGTACTCAACAAAGTCAATGGGTAGTTCTTGTAGTTCGGTAGTTCTATCTTCATATCAGGGTGGTAGGACGGGGCAAGGAAATCTAGGGAGCTAGGGCTTCCTTCAGGTTGTATCCTGTAAACCAGGGGGTTGTAGCCTCCTTCCAGTTGTAGCTAGAGAATTACAATCATTGTAACAAGGGGGTTGTTGCCTCCTTGCCAGTTGTTGCTGGAGAACTATTATTATAAAGGCTTCCGTGGTTTTTCCAGTACACTATTCAGCCAGTTCCCTTACATTTGAGATGCTGAGATGAGCGTCAATATTGGACCACTATCAGATTTTGGACAGCAGTTGTATTCCCCATGCCATGACTGAGTCTCAGGACACTCAGAGAGATGACCGATGTAGCCATTATACCACTTGTACAGAGCAGTCAGTAGTGCCCAGAGTTGCAGTAGCAGTTTCAGAGGACAGGTGATGGTTCAGATGATGAGCATTCAGGTATATGACTCAGCAGGTATATCATTGTGTTATGGTTATATTGCATTTATACTTATCCTTATAGCATGTCCTAGCACTTAGTGTCATGATCTGGCGATCATATAGATATGTGGACCTGGTTGATCTTATTATATATACTATATTGTCCCTACTCAGACTTAGAAGTTCACTATTCATACTCATTGGTTTTACCCTCCTTAGGGAGAATAGAGGTGACCATTCCACGATACCTTGGCTTGCTAGTGTTGGCTCCATTATTCATTTTCTTCATCCATCCATTGCTTACCTTTTAGTTTATCACCCTGACTTACTACTTGACTAGTGGCATGGAGGACTTTTCCCCACTGTAGCCTCTGTATTGGATGAGCTTCCCTATTTATTGTGTCTCGGCTCTGAGTTGGTGACAAAACTTACCTTTGGTGAGTTGGATTGTAGGCCTAAATCATTCTGGTTGGTTGTCCCGATGTTTGGCATTGGCTCGAACTCTCCCTAGTCACTTGAGATGTTGTTGGCTAAAACTGAAAGCTCATGTACTATTTATGGAAACTGATAAATTCGCCCATGGAAATTAAAAAGGGCAAGAGCGATGAACTGCTGAAAGATACTCCTCGAAGAGTATAAGAAAGGTCCAAAAAGCAATGATTCTTAAAAGCTATATCTAAACAATTGCTGACCTTATATATGTATGAAAAACATGCCCTGGATGCAAGCTGCAACTAGTTGTGCTTATCAGCACACCTGAGATCCGAAGGGTTATGTAGGCCCAAAAGGCCATGAAATGAAATTGAATGATCCTAATGAACCTGGATCAACTTGATATAGACATGATGCTTAAGTTGAATAAGCACTCTCTAAACAACTTATCCATTTGTGAGACACCGCCATTCCCTGTGTTGTTGCTCATTCAGTATATACTATGGTGTGTATTCCCTTTCCCTTTGCCAAAGTGTCACAAAGTTAAGTCAGTTAAGTCATCCCTTAGCCTAGCCAGTTATTTTAGCCTTCACCCTTCACTAGCAAATTGATCACAGCTATGAAGTGAGTATGGTCTTGAAAGTCTAGTCTGAGTAATAATAATAATTAATGACAGTATATATTTGGATTTAGATCGCCAGTAATGATTACTTTGTGTTATAATTGTTATTTGAATAAGTTGTAGAGCATGCATTAACCTTTGACACTTTGCAGCAGCTTCTGATGATGGTCTGAGTTATATTTGGTCATGTTGACTTGGTCAAACCTAGTTTGACCAAGGTCAACCATAGGACATGAGATGGTTGGACCTTGTGATGATATGGATAGATGATATATGGTCTATGTACATGTACATGATAATTCTATGCAGCAGATACAGGGTTATGATGATGATTCATGGTTTACAACATTATTTGATCATTTACAGATTATTATTATTTCACCTGTTCCAGTATATTGGATATATTTTATGATCATGCAGAGACTCATATGGTGTATGAGTACACATCTTGGATGGATTTGGACCTTCCGAGTCCAATGAGATAGTCTGTTTTCAGTTCCGGGCACTTACAGTGATGATTGAGCCTCAGTAGGCTATCCCAGTGCAGTTTTGGTTTGTCGGAGACCCTGTCAGAGTAGATGTGATTTTTATCCCGTTGACCTAGGGCGCTGTGCTTGGAGGGGGTGGTCCAGCCACTTGTTTTTACCATATTACCCCCCTCCCGGACACACTGGTGCCCTCACCTTGACAGCGCAGGCACTCCAGGAGGCAGTTTGGGGCAGTTTCACGCTTCTCGAGGCATTTCAGGATTGGTAGAAATGGCTATTGAGGAATTCAATTTGGGCTACTGAGGCAATGTTTTGGCATGGGATGATCAATGATGATGGATTGATGTCCTCCACACCCCCTCCAGCAGTTTCAGCTTCATCGGGGCCCACATCCATCACTTATGGCACTTTCTGATGATTTCTGAGGTCTTTTGAGGCCTACGATTTGACCATAGAGGCACGATTTGGTATATTGATGACTATTTTATTATTATTGTGCTATGGGGATTGACCAAGGGTGTCTAAAATTACCCCTTGGACCCACCATAAGCTTCTTATTATATTTTGTCATCATGATTTGGTGGGATTCCCCTCTTCTAGGGCGATTTTGTCCACTTATATTATATTTTATGAGTGATCCATGTATTTTATTATTGAGCTCATCTCAACCATTGATTAGACATTTGTATCTTTTAATCTTAGCCACTCATTCAAAAAGTGGTTCGGATTTTGATGCCTCTCCTTCCTATTTAAAGGAGAGAGCTTCTCATTGTAAGGGGTCTTTGGCTCTTGGATTATTGGTATAGAAAAACTTTCTTGTGGAAATTCTTGTGGTCTCCTTTGCATCTGGTGTTCTTAGATGGTGATTGGAAAGTCTATTGCAACCTAGCATTTGAAATTTGTGGTAAGATCTATCTATTTTGGAAATCATTGTCTTGTCTAGAGGAGGGCGACTTCAACAAGGGTGATTTTGCAAGGCTTCTTCAAATTGACTTTCTTGGCATTTGCTTGTATCAGGGGGTTATCATTAGTATCATTGCGATCTATGCTATCTTTCTGTTACTTCTCTTGTGGCATTAGTCTTATCTCTTGATTACATCAAATCTGATATTGTTGACGTTTGTTGTGCAGGAGAGAGGGCGCATTGGCTTCTTGGACTAAATCGATTGCATAGAAAACTACCTCAAAGCTTCTCAAATTGATCGGGTTTGCATAGATCATCATCATCAAGGCATCTACAAGGTTACCCAGGTAAGATCCACAGGTTTGTTTCTCTTATCTTGATCCAATCCATTGACATAGCTCATAAATTGATAAAACCCTTATTTCTTCAAACCCTGATTTTTACATTTTTTCAGATCTACTAAGATCTAGTGGCTTCTTGGGTAAGATATTTAAAACCCACCTCTATAGTATCTACGTCATCCCGGATCTATAGTTTGGTGAGGATTGGCCTCCATTGGACCCTCTTCCCAAGGCATTTAGCCTCTCCAAGCAAGGGCGCACTTCCTAGTTTGGTGGGTTGACCTAGATCTAGTATGTGGGTAGTTGAGATCCCGCTTGATTCATGATCTACACATCCAATAACCTACCCCCAGATTGTCACTTTTCTGATTTCTACCTTGTGGGCCCTATTCCACATTTTAAGGGATTTAATCCCCATTTTGGACCACTTGGTATCTTTAAACTCAGATCTAGTAAGATCTAGCCATTGGATTGCCATGAAATTATAGATCCACACTCTCACTTGCTTAAACCACTTGGATCTAAAGTTTGGATGCCATTGGACTTGTCTTGAGTCACTTATCCCACTTTTTAGCCTCCTTGGGTAAAGTCGCACCACCTTGGAGAAGTGAGTTGGTCCACTTCTAGGACATGGGTACATGAGATCTTTGTGGATTTGGAACGGGCATAATTCAAAACCTAGGTCTAGTAGGTCACCTTGTCAAACCTTGCCTTGGGGATAGCATTCCTTGTTTTAAGGGATTGTGGTCCACTTAGGTCAAACATCAAATCTCTAGATCTAGACCTATTCATCCATCAAGACATTAATTGCCCACTTGTCTCATGCAATAGGAGTCCTTAACCACAAGTTAACCTTACTTTGACTCCATTATCCCAATTCCCAAGGCACTGGTTTCTCTCCAAGTCAATTCGACTTTCCTAGATTGTTGGATTAACTTGTGGTTTGACCTTTGTGTGGTGAACTAAACCCTTTGATGTCATCATGTATCATGATCAAGCTTGTCACTTGTACTAGTTAGCCCCAATTCAACCCCTAAACTACCCTGCATTGGACACGATTCCCAAGGCAGTGGATTTTCTCACATTGAACTAGTACTTTAATCCTGGATCCTATTTCACAAATCATAAGTCACTATCACATCAATAATGCATCAAAGCTATACTCATTGAACCCCTCACTTGTCTTGTGACTTCATCCTAAGGTCTAGGATAAACCATACATCTTACTTCACTTAGAATTAACTTGATTTGGTGTCTTGGTTTTGATCTCTCCTGTCGGGAGTAGATCGGGTCTCCCTCTTTGTTGTCTGGGCTAGATAACATAGAGCGAAGGTTGCCTCGACTAGCGTGACAACCATCTATGGGAGGTCGAGGTGATCGTGGTTGCACCTTTTGAGTTGCCCTTCCCTATTGCCATCCATGAGTGGATACATCCATAGGGGTAACTACAGTTTAGGTGATAACACAACTGTATACTAGACTCAGTCCACCTGAGTCAAACAACCTACTCATACAACCCAACCAATCTGAGTCAAGGAATCTGCTCATGTAACCTACTCGTCTGAATCAATGTACTCGTTGCTCATTACCATTGGTCATCATTTCATCATTGTCATCTATATATCACTGCATACCAATGTTATCGGAATCGGACCGGTCATCGAACCGACGAAGCCCAAAATGTGAACCAGACCGTAACTAGAAAAAAACCGGTCGACTAAAAATTACATAAAATATTCATATTTTGTAAAAAACATATATATTCATGTGCATACATATGAATACAAACCATTAATACACAAATACGCAAAGCTTCTCATATATATAGCAAGTATGGGTGCAAATAACCAAAACAACACCTAGTGCAATACATCTATGAGGTTCTGAACCAAAGTACATCAACAAAGAGGCTCGAAATGGAAACCATAGTACTAATAAATAACAATAAACTGATCATAGAAGCATAGAAAACATTTTTTGTGTTCTAAAAAAAAAAATCAGTTTCGTGGGTCCACTGTCCGCGGCCGTATGTTACTGTACGGATCAGCCGATTCGGGCCGGTTTTGATCGGTTCCGGTCGGTTCGGCCGGTTTTGACTGGTTTCGGCCGGTTCGGTACCTGGTTTAGACAAAAATCCGGTTCAACCGGTTTTGGTCCCTGACCGGACTGGTTACCTCTGTAAACCAGTCAGATCGGCCGGTTCTTTTGGTTCCGGTCCGGTTCCAATAAAACTGCTGCATACATCACTGAGCATATATAATCCTGTGTTCATTATACAGCATCACATATCATTGAGTGTCATACATTATTGTGCGTCATTACTAAGTCTCATACACTACTGAGCATTATTACTATGTGTCAGACACTACTAAGCATTATAACCATTACTGAGCATCTAAATCATTGATCAATGTGTAAGCATCATCAAACATATCTAGCACATCATATCACTGTGTAATCATTTAGCATAGGTGTATCATCAAACTAGCACATCATATCAGTGTGTAATCACTAAGTAATGCTGGTTACACCATACACTCACTATGTAAACAGTGCTTTTTTCATTGTGTAAATATTATTGCTTCATTAAGCATGACTAGAATATCAAACATCACTAAGGATATATTGTTATCATCATCATTCCACTGAGCATACCAACTGTCATGCATACTTGGGCAGAGATGGCTTAAAACCTTGTGTCTTTATTGAAAATCAAGTTGTACAAGGGTAAAAAGAAACCACCAGATATTTGTACTTTTAAACACAATGCATGTGCCTTTAGAGATGCCCTAATGCATATACTTGAGACTGTCCTCTTTCTTCCAACAAAATTTAGACTGTCTATACATACCAGAAATTCAACCTTGTGACTGTTTCTTTACCCAAAATTCAGACTGTGTATCACTGAGCTGGTTGTGTAAAATTCGAACTGTGATCTTGTTTTGCAGCTCGGAGTTGTGTTCTACGTCAGGACTATGTTATCAGATATTTAGGGCTGTGATAAAAACGTCTTGCAAACACTGGATATTTCGGAGAAAGTCATGGACTGGGATGAAAAATTGTGCACTGTGTTCCAATCACCAAAACTCAGATGTCACCAAAAAAAACTCAGATGTCACCAGAACTCAGACTGTGTAGAAGTATTACTGTGTCATCATCTTCCAAATTGTGGTCTATGGTGTTCTTTGGATTGCTTGATAAAACCGTCTCAGAATCTCTTGAGTTATTTACTGGCTACTCGAAAAATAGGAATAGAGATAGAGTCCTCGGATGCTTGTCAAACTTATGGCCTAGTTCACTGCGGATTCCTCATAGATGATTGAATTTTTAGACCAAGATGGATAAAGTGAAGTGCTACAATCTCACTCAATGGAGAGGCAAAACCTTTATATATATAGCCATCTCGTGGAGTTAAAATTATCCTGGTTGAC
The DNA here is from genome assembly GCA_027924585.1 of Larix kaempferi. NCBI lineage: Eukaryota > Viridiplantae > Streptophyta > Pinopsida > Pinales > Pinaceae > Larix > Larix kaempferi. Next base: position 11,739,608 of record BSBM01000249.1, read on the forward strand.
CTTGCTTGGGGTTTTAAACCAGGGTTGTCAAAGCGTCCCCCCCCACGGTTCGAGCACCAAATCCGTGCTCTGAGCGAAAGCGCTGCCGAAGCATTTTTGGAAGCTCGCTTCGGATTTTTGGAAGCTGGCTTCAGGCAGGAAAAAAACGGTTCCTGCCACTGTGCGAATCTTTTGCGCTTCTAAGAGCTCCGAGTGTCGACCTCCTCGCTTCGACCTCACTCTGACCTCGCTTCCGACCTTGCTTCCTGAGTGCTTCCTGGGCGCTTCTGCAGACAGCAGGAAGCTTCCTGTTTTTTTTTGTTTTTTTGCTCTTTGGATGGGGCCTAGGGCATTTTTAGGGTTAAAGAGGGGAGATAAGGCATGAATTATGGAATTTTTTTGCTCTTTGGATGGGGCCTAGGGCATTTTTAAGGTTAGAGAGGGGAGATAAGGCATGAATTATGGAATTTAGATGGCATGATAAGGCATGTTTATAATGGAATCATGAATTATGGAATTTAGATGGTATTTCATATATTGGAAGTAGCACAGACATACATGTTTCATAAATTTTGCATCTAGTTTGGCATTCTAATTGTTTAAAACAAGGTTGCAAGAGCGTGGGAGCAAAGCGGGAGCACGGGTGCGCATTTTTCAAAAAATGGTAAGAAGCAAAGCGTCTCGGGAGTGTTTATATATATAGAATGGGCTCCTAGGACTATGCTACTACATCCCCCATCAAACAAGAGGACCACTACAGGTGCAATAGACCCAAAGATCATCAACTAGATTTAAATGGGACGAAGATACAACTTAGGGGTACTCAACAAAGTCAATGGGTAACCAGGGCTTTTTCCATTGTCACAAGGCCTCCAAGGGCTTGGACAAGGTCAAAAGGTCTCCTCTAACATAGACAACCACAAACTAAACACTAACCCTCAAGGACTCCACAAGTGCCACCAAGACTCAACTGTTGGCATCAATGACAACTTAATCAACAATCTTCCCCTTTATCATTGATGACAACACTCAATCTCCCCCTTAGAACAGGCTCCCCCTATTCACAACTTCTCTCCCCCTTTGGCATCAATGTCAAAGGTTACTTCTTTTGACAATACTGCTCCCCCTCATGGCATGCTCCCCCTGTCATCAACTTCTCTTTCTTTTTCAACTTTTCTTCTTGTTTGCATTAATGGCAACACGAACTTCCTTTGTCAATATGACTCCTTTTACACATTCTTTGTACTTCAAATTACTAATTGATAGTCTTCAAAATGGTATTAGGTTCTTCCCAAAAGGTTCATCATTTTTGTCTTACTCAATGGGGCAATCCACTAACTTTATTCTCCATAAAGTACAAAACATCACTTTATTTACGTAAATGTCACTTTATTACATAAATACACAAAGGACAAAACCTTTTGGTCCCCCTCATCACACCCACACCAAAAATATGGGAGGATCTTTAGAGTTATCTTTTTCAATAAGGATGACATCACGTCATTAGAAAAAAAGGAGGCCGATGTCGGCTTGTGTGGGGTCGGTGATGGTCGTATTGGCCACTCCCTGACCAGATTGGTTAGGTTGGATATCATTAGATCTATCATGGTTTGTTTTCCCGGATAAACCTTCGTTGTTCACTGTGTGCTTGTTTAGTGCTTGTTTTAATGTGCTCTTAGTTCTAACATTGGTATCCAAGCAAAAGGTTAGAAGGCCTGGGCCAAATAAATCTATAGCGCAAATGGAGCGTGTGAAGTTGACATTGCGAGTGCTGTTGAATTGCTCTAAGGGTGAACTATGAGCTGAGAGGCATGACAGTAAAGCCTCGGATAGATGTAGACTGGCTTGGTCTTGAAGTTACAACCTTGTTTGAAGGAAATGAAGCTACATTGTTTAGCAGCCTATTGTGTGAATTGTTGCCATGGATCTGCTCAGATCTTCCTGTTGTTGAGGTGGAGAAAAGCGCATAGTGCTATCGCTAGTGATTGGAGCCGCTTGTGTGAAGAAGCCAAACCTTGGTAAGCAGCAGCGTGAAGGTAGACGAAACCCTAGCCATGTTCGTTGAAGAAATCTACCGCGCAGAAGTAATAAACCTAGGCACATGTGTGAAGAAGCCATCCGATAAGAGAAATCTGCCACAATTAATCAAGTGGAAATCGTACATCTGCACAAGGAAATCTCTATGCATGAATTGAAATTGTTGGTGTCGGTCCTGTCTTTGGTGGAAGACTTGGCTAGCATTTATCGTAGGATTTGATGTGCATGAATTCCAAAACCCTGTGAGTTGCTTCCTATAGAAGGAGACCCACAAGTTTGAAACCGTAGTGTAGAGTGGATCGTGCATTTGAGTGAGGGGCGCAGAGCACTCTTGCATAAGACAAGAGTCTGATCTAATGGAAAGTTGCATGAGGGGCATCATATAAGAGTCCATTTTGGTGGAATAAAGAAGAGGGTTTACCTAAGTTGCATTTTTTTTTTTGAGGAGGTAAATCAGTGTGAAGAGGTCATGTACGTAGAGGCATGTTGTACCTAGTGCCCATTTAGTATTTCTTGTTGCACTGCCTGCAAGTTGGGGCACACTGAAACAGGAAAAACTCCAGAGTCTTCGACAGATGAAACCATTTGTGAAGTTGTGAACAAACCTCCTTAACTGAAACCAAAATAGCTTAGCCGGATTCGCTATTGAAGAAAAGGTATTTGTTGCATTAAAGAATCCGTCGTGTGAAGAAGATAAAGCAGTGAAAATCTACGCATGTTAAGAGAATCGTTGTCGTGAAGATAGAAGCTTCTACTCTTCTGCATGAGAATCTGTTCGTGGGAGTCGTGAATGCTATATGTTGTCAACCAAGATAAGAATGCTCCCAAGTGAAATTGCTAGAAGAGAAGCCATGGTCAGTTCAAATAAGTTGAAGGTATTTAATTCAAATAAGTTATTTTATAAAAGGATGACATCACATCATTACAAAAAAAAGGAGATATAAATATTTGTTTTTTATCCATGCACTGAAAGAAAACAAAAGTTGTTTAAGTTATGAATGTTTTTATGAAAAGGGCTTATTGATTATTTACTTTTTTTAATAGTGAGGTTATTTTTTTTACGAAAGAGGAGTGAAGGTTTCATGGTAGATCGAAGTATTGGTAATTTGGAGCGATGATAATGATCAAGATGGAGGTAGTGGCATGGGTTACATGAATCCATATAGTAATTTTCAGATATGCTCATATTGATGAAGTTTGTGTTTGCAAAGGCTGAGAAGCACTAAGTGGGTTAATGAAAGAGGCACATGGTAAGAAGAAGAAGCACATGGAATCAGGCAAAGAAGAAGTGATGGGGTATAATCTAGGCACTTGTATGAGGGTTGGGTTTAGCCATAATGTAAATGGGCATATGGCTGTAAGATTGTTGAGGCATGCGTATCCCAAGTTGGTGAGTCACCTATGTAGATTTAGGTAGACAAAGGAAGTGGGCATGTTGTATTTTGATTCAAGGTTAAAAAATTGAGTGGGTTCTCAATCAATGTTGCATATATCGTCTCAGGGAAAGTATCGATGAGGGTCTGGAATATAACTTCTCGGCGAAAAATAATGGAAAATGTCGAAAGGCCACAAAAAAAAAACAAAAATACTCTTTTTTCAAGTTTTAAAACATATAAAGCAACAACAACATAAAATAGACACATTGTTAAATAAATATGATGATACAAGTAATAAATAAGATAAGATGTCAAGTGGTCACATATATTCACTAAACTGAAAATGTTGAAACATGTTCCCGGTAGGATGATTCAAAGTCACATCAAAAGCTCAAAATAAATGTATCTCATGAGATGAATCATCACGAGGCATCTAGATACTAAATAGTTCATAATAAAATCAAAATGATAGATCATAGGCATCCCAATCATCGTTTCCCTCTACCCCTTTTACGGGTAAAGGGAACCACTCTTCCTCTGGAAGCAGTAGGTGGTCGTGGAGGTACTTGGGATGAGGTTGGAGTGGAAGATCCAGAGCCTTCAACTACTCCAGCTGAGGCAGAAGATAAAGTGGGTTGTTTCCTCCCAACCCAACTCCAACTACAGGTCTCTGTGGTGGTGGTAGTGGTGGCATTGGCTGCACCGGAAGATCAATCTCCTCCTGAACATCTGTATACACTGGAAGTGGATCATACTCCTGCTCCTCCCGACCCTCCCCCTCCACTGTGGTCTCCTCCCCCAAATCATCTGCATGATCCTCCCCCTCCTCCAACCACTCGGGTGCCTCCTCCATCTCAAGCTCCTCCAACTCCACCCTCCACTGAGTAGTGGTGTCAATGGCATCCAAATTTATGGCCTCTATGTCAGGTTCTTTGTCAAGTTGCTTCACCCATAGCCTTAGATTGTAGTAGACATACACCATGTTATTAAGGCGTTGGGTACCTAACCTGTATGAACCTATGTCACAGGGTTCGGCGAATTTCTTCCATGAAGTTCGAAATTCGTCGAAGTTAAAACAAAACCGAAATTCATTTAGGTTCGCCGAATTTCAAAGGAAAACTCCAAGTCGAACTCGAACCTAACTGGAACTTAGCCGAACTCGAACTGAATCGAATCGAATTCGAACTGAACTTGAACCCGAAATTAATTTTTTTGATGGGGTTCGTGTTGAATTTCGCCGGATTGCAAGTTGACTTTATTTTTTTTAAATAATAATTTTTGTTTTTTACATAGGTTTGTCGCTGACAATTATTTTCCCAAGCCCGCATTCCTTTCATTCCTGTGTTTGCCGTTGTTTTTATTCCCGTGTTCCCTTACCATTTCTGCGTCCACCGCATACCTTGTTCACCGTGCTGAGTTTCGACTCCCCTGCTCGAGCATCCAGAGTCCACGCCCCTGTGTTCACTGTGTTAAGCTGCAGCATTGTGCACGCAACTTCCGTCTGTGGAGTCGATTGCGTGCATGACAGTAGCCTTATGATGCAAGAGGATAGCCCTGAATATGTCCACAATCGACGACTTTACCACACAAGTGAAGCAGGAGCTTCTGTCTGTGGAAGCTATTTTGTAGTTCAAGGCTCATTGTATCGGGGCGAGATAATCATAGTGTCGGGGGCCTGTTGGCGCCCTATTTTCAAGTTTTGAAGACTTGTGTGTAGTTAAGTCTTTGCATGCCCTGTTTTGTGATGCACACTTAGTTTTAGTCTGCACACCCAATTTGATGTCGCGTGCCTAGTTTTCCATTGCACGCCAAATATTAAGAATGTAATTAGATTTATCCAAAGATATCTTAAACATTTAGCTATAATTATTAATGATAAATATGTTATATTTTTTGTTTTCATGCTTTTATATTCTTTTATGTTTTGATATGTTTCATTTTACTCAAGTATACAATGTACATGCTGATGCATCATGCAGCATTGTGCATAATGATAAAATTTTATATATTTTTTTGGTTTGTTTATTGTTAGTTATTTTAGATTATTGGATTATATATGTATATATATATATATATATGGAAAATTATTATATTGGCGAACATAATGCCGAACTTCATCCCGAACCTCAAAAAAAAATTCGAATTCGAACCGAATTTCAAAGTCGCCGAACTCGAATTTGAACCGAACCATGTGACATAGGTATGAACATTGAGGGCCATAGTTAGTAATGGTAAATTGTAGTAAATTAAAATTAAAAATTAAAAAATATAAACAATTTAAATTTTCATTGTTGCATTTTTGAACATTTCTAACCTGTTGCGCTTCTTGGAGTGTCTTTTCAAAGACACTCCAATTGCGCTCACACACTGAAGAATTGGAAGTTTGGCTAAGCACCCGAACGACAAGTTTCTCAAACTCTGGGAGCTTTCCACCATAGTGTTTCCACCATACATATACAATTAATAAAATGAAAGGATTCGATGGAAGACAACAAAATATATTTCTATCAAGTAATAAATGTCAAATATACTTGAAGCAAAAAACAAAATTTGAAATTGAAGCTCACCTAGCATCTTTGCGATCCTATCTAGGATAGCCATCTCATAACCCAAAACCCCCACTGCCATCCTATATATCTCTATATGTCTAGAAATGTCTAAGCGTTTTGCTGGAGTGTGCACCATCCTCTGAACACACTAGAAAAAACCATCCATGACCTCACCATCAAAATTAAATCCACAAGCATAAGCGAATGCAGGGTTGAGGAAGAGCCCTGCTGCATGAATGGGACGATGGAGAGTGTTATTCCATCGTTCATGAATCACACCCCAAATCTGAGCTCTCTTGGTGAGTCCTTCCTCACCCTTGTCATCATAGTACCAATAGATAGCTTCCTTGGCCCCATCCATGGCCTCATTCAAGTAGCCCATTTTGGGCTTGTCACTATCAACCAATCGAAGAACCTTTACCAAAGGTTCACTAACGGTACATACGTCACCTATTGTACTCCAGAATCTCTAGTCATGTCGCACAAGTTGGGCTATGGCTTGCCCATCTTGTTTGGTGCTACAGACACAAGTAGCCCACTCATTAGAAAGAAACATCCTCTGTAACTCCAACATACTCTTGAGGAGCGACTGAAGTGAAATGAAGCTGGTGGCGAAACGTGTGATCGCGGGACGAATCAACTCTCTGTTCGCCATGAACTGTCTCATGAGTGAAAGAACATATGTGTGATTATATATGTATTTGTCACACTCCGAGTTGAATCAATGGTTCCCTTGATCCAAGGAATTTTTCCCATGTCCTCTAGCATCAATTTAATGCAATGGGCTGCACAAGGACTCCAGTACAAGGCTGGATACCTCTCCATGAGCAACCTCCCAGCAGCAACATAATTAGCAGCATTGTTTGTGACGACTTGGAAAACATATTGCGAGCCTATCTCTCGGATAAAGCCATCCATCAACTCACATAATAATTGTGCATCTTTTGTATATGCACTTGCATCAACACTTTTGATAAACATTGCCCCCCTGGGATAACTAACCAAGAAATTTAGAATTGACCTGCCCTTTGTATCAGTCCACCCATCCGACATCACCATGCATCCGATGGTCTCCCATGATTCCCTGAGCCTAGCTAATCTTTGCGTGCAATCAACCTTTTCCCCTTGAAGAAGATGCCCTCTCAAATCATTATAGGAAGGCTCCCTATACCTCGGGCCAACAATAGCAGCAACTTCAAACATGGCATGGTAGAAGCGGTTCTTGGCAATGTTAAATGGTATATCACTCCAAAGAAAACATTTTGTCACAATCTTGTCAGCCTCCTCTTTCTCCTTTGTTTTAACCAATGCCCGAATAGAAGGTTGCCCCCTCAGTGTTGACCTCCCCACAAAGAAAGGTGAGGTTGATGAGGGCATTCGAGAAGTTGTGGGCCATGTGGATGAGGAGTGGGATTGTGGTCCTACTCCTCCCATTGAGGCACTTGTTCCAGTGGTAGCACTTGTAAGTTCATTTTTGCGAGTCTCCTTCGCATCCCTCTTATTAGCAATATCAATGATGGATTGGTTTACCATGCGGATAATTTCCGGGGTAGTTTTGTCACAAACATCAACATCAAACACGGTGAGTTTGGGAAGGTGGTATTTCAAGCGACTAATTCCTCCATAAATTTTTTTGCCACAAAGATTGCATGTCAATATTTGTTTGTTGGGAAGCTCTACTTCCACATTGGATCCAATGCCTTTGGCATTTTGTTGAGGAGAAAATCTTAACCCTATGGCACAAAAAAAACCAAAATAAACACATGATAATGCAAACTTACAAAGCTTAAAATTTAAATAGTGAGGGTTAGATGAATGTGGAAATGGAATGGTTGAATCTTCCATTCAAAAGCATGAAGAAGAGGCACATTGCAAATGCAAACCCTAGCCTAAGTCTAGAAAAACAAACAAATGAACTTGAAGCCAAATGTTTTAAAAATTTATACATACCTAGAAATCTTGAATCTTGATGGTGAATCCCCACACCACGATCTCTTCTCTATTGGCAACAATATCCTTGGTTTTCTCCTTTGATGGATGCACAATGCTCTCCCACACTCTAGCTCTCTCACACACTTGGAAAGAAAGAATGAAGACAAAAAAACTAACCCGAGGACTTAAAACATCCCCACAGCTGGAAATTCTATTTTTTTTGCCAACAGCCCGATATATCCCATCGACACGCGATAAATAAGGAATATATCGTGATATATGCAATGTATTGCGATATATTCAATATATCGGATTTATCATGATATATTGAATCCGATATATCGGACCTCGGAAAATATTAGCGATAAATCCGATGTATCCGATATATCGGCGATACGTGCAACACTGTTCTCAATTACCCCAAAGTAAAGTTTAAAAGGGGGATTGTTAGGTAAACTTGACTTGGTTAAAGAGTCAAATGTACATCTACAATTCATGGTTTTTGGGCCCATGGTATTGGGCCATTGTATTGCTTGTGAAGAAACCTACTTAAAGGCTTAGACAACTCCATTGTAAGATGCCTAAGGGGGTCGGTGATGGCCGTATTGGCCATTCCCTGACCAGATTGGTTAGGACAGATATCAATAGATCTATTATGGTTGGTTTTCGCAAGATTAGGTTTCTAGGATAAACCTTCGTGTTCATTGTGTGCTTGTTTAATGCTTGTGTAGGACGAAAGCTTGATTCCACTACAACATTTGTATATGTTGTTGGCTAATTTATACAGACGTGAAATCAGTTTGGGAACTGATTTAAACACATGGATTGGCACCAACTACATATACTACGATGTTGACTACGTGATGAAGTTTGACAGAGTTATAAGTAGGCTTAGGTTTCTCATCTTAGTTATGCTAAAGTTGAGGGCCAAAGAAGCAAATGTACGTCATAATACGATGTTGCATTAATAATGCTAATGAGTTCACTCATTTCATGCACCTAAGCAGTGATCAAATTTGAAGGGTGGGTCTTAATTTTTATTGCAAGGGCATTTGTTTTTGGAGCCCTTCAAAGATGAAGAGCAATTTAAATAATTGTACTTCAATTGACAAGTATAAATTAACTAAACCCTTCCCCCAAAAAATACAAAAAACAAATATTGCTCATCCAAATTTTTACAATCTTAAACAATTGAGAACTCCTTAATATCTACAAGATAAAATGATATCTTTTCAATAAAATTGAATTTGAACACATCAATTTGACATATATGTAACATTAATTTTACAGTTCATTAAAATAACAACTATTTTGTTGTATTTTTCTCGGTTAGACCACACTTCATTATACAAAAAACTACTTAGACTATGCAATAACCATATTGGGGCATCTGCATGATCTTATGCATAGTGCAAGACATTGTAACTAGATATAGTCTTAAAATAAAACTAGGACAATGAGAAAATTACTTACTATCTAAGTAACATGACACTTCAAAAGAGGGCTCGTGTCGCGTATTCCACTTGTCGGACACGACACGTGCCCTAATACGTGTCCGACACAAAAATTTACGTGTCCAAAAATCGTGACACTATCTGGCACGTGTCACATACGTGCCATGATCGTGTCACGATTTCTGGACACGTGTCTTGTCAAAAGTTCACTCCTGCAGGTTAAAACATGGACTTTCTTCTTTTCGGGCCCCTTCTTTGTTGACGATTTAAGAGAGTTGTCGTGCCCATGGAGAATAGAGCTCGTGGTTGCAGAGATCGTGACTGTTTCCGACTCGTGGTTGCTTGCTGAGAGCTTGCCAGTGGAGTGGAGAAGTGAGGTTGTGAGGTTGTGAGGGTGTACCATGTAACCGCCCATTTGTTGAAGCCATGCAGCAGCTACAATAGTTGTTGTAGAAACAAATAGCTCGTGAATCGGGGCAAAGGCACATTAGGGCAGAGCCCCATGAATAGAGCAGTCTAGGGAAGAGGCACGTGAATAGAGCACAGTGCACACGCAGCAGCTGCACCCATGGCCCTATGTAGCAACAACGAACAAACATTTGAGAACAATACATTTTGATTTTGATGGTTTAATATGAAATATGCAGTTTATGGTTCAAACTCAAAGTTCATGATTCAATGTTATTGTTCATTGTTCATTCATGATTTTATTATTGATTTATCATTGTCAAATTTCAATTGAATGATATTATGATTTAGATTGATGTATAGAATTTTAGTTTTTTTAAAATGTGGATCTTTATGTATTTTTTTAATATATATATATAAAACGTGTCCCCTGTGTCCTATGTTCGGGGTCGTCGTGTCCCGTCTCGAATACTCGTATTTTTGTGTCCTCCGTGTCCCGTGTCCTCATGTCATGTGACTTAGCTTACTATTAACTATGTACAAAAAGAAGCCACTAAGCAAAACGAGTCTATAATAAACCTACAACTAAAATATACATATAAAACCAACCAAAACCTTAATTCAAACCGGAGAGAGGGCAATCATCCAATCTTGAGAGGTGTAAGAATGATGGACATTAGGCGCCTAAGAAAAAACAATACATAGCTCAAAAAAACATTAAAAAAAAATCCTCCATACCAAGCAAGTTAGCAACGCTAGCATCATAGGGGCTTGGGCATCAAATTTTGTTGTTCAACACTTGCCGCGACAACATACAGGTATGGGATGGAGGGGCATGCTTGAGTCTCGGAAATCTAACTTTTAAATTGAACCAGAACAACAAAAGAAGTTTGTTAATGGCTCGATTTGTGAAAATTCTAGATACATGAGTAATTAAGAGCTCGAGGCTCTAAATTTCATGTGTTTTTTACCAATCCACAATTCGGTGAATTCATAGTCATTGGCATGAAATTTAAGTTATTTAATGAAAGAATTAATGTATCTATCTCTATGTCGAAACTGTTTTCCATGCTGATGTGGGCCACTGCCCTCCTTATTGTCTTACCAAAAGGCATGAGAATGAGGAAGAAGACTTAAAATTATGGACTTCACCATCAAAAGAAGCCTTACAATCACATTGGTAAGGAGTGATAAGAAGATCACAACAATCCAACGTGTCAAATATCTCAGATGATAGTGTCAATTAAAGACTTATATGGTAAATTTAATATAAGACTTACTTATAGTTGTCTCTTACTCTTTGCGTCTTGACACATTTGATAATTTATGGCTTTCTATGCGCCTTGACCCAATTTATGTTATAAGATGAGGATGTGCATGCATAATAATCCTTATTTATGACTATGCGATGAGGATTTAAATGGAAGAGGATGTAAAGACATGTTATTTTTATAGGTATTTTGGTGGCGAGTGTCGAAGAGAAACGTGGTGAGAAATCACATATGTTTGGAAGGACAGAGGGAGATTACATGATCATGATCATGCCACGCATCAAATTGAAGACAATTCCTGAGCCAAAAATTGTTTTTTTAAATTTTATTAATAACCATTGTGTTACTTTGGTCCAAATGTTTTTTCTAACTCATTGTTTCTCCATATTGTGTGCCTAGTGCCACCTCTCTATATCAATTCATAGATCAACCTCTGCTTGGTTTGTGGTTCTAGTTGCATGCCATTGATTGTTGTTTAGAGTTGTCATGAGTCTGTGACATTCATGCAATAAATGAAGTCTTGTAGAAGAGGACTCATCAAAGCGGCAATTTGAATTTCATTTTGATGACAAACAAGTGGACATTGGTAGCCAGGTTCACATGGGTAGTAGGCACAATGTTTCGGCCTTGTTTTGGGCCTTATAGTGGTTCTCTATTGTTACAACCATAGTCATAGACACATTGTCACACCTTAGATCTCATCCCGAAGTGACTGACTCGGGATTCAGAGTCAAATCCCAGTGGCTAGTACCTCGTAGTCGTTAGTCATCTCTCATCACCTTGCAAAGCTAAGAAGTGAGTGCATGACATATGTGAGTGAATGATTATAATTTGTGATATTTCCAATATTTTGAATGAGATAGTCGAATTCTATAGCATAGGAATTTCAACATAAAAATTGAAATTTATATGGATGGGTAATTTTAAATGCTGTCCTTCTTTTGAAATGTTGATATAAATTATGTCCTTTCTATTGGAAGGGTAAAATTCAGATTTTAATTTTTCTTTGAAGGGCAATTTTAACTTTACACTTCTAGGAAGGGCTAGAACCTTTTGGAAGGGCCGGGAAGGGTTCAAATTTGAACGCTGCACCTAAGTCGCAGGAAGGTTGCTTTTTGCAGTGCAGCCCCTTCGAGCATGTTAATCGAAGCACTTCCAAAAATCAAAATAGGCTACTCACTTCGAAAGACAATAATTGTTCATCTTTATCAAAAAGTATTCATCTATGCACCGTTAATTATAATGTAGGTATTATGATGTACATTTGCTTCTTTGGCATTATCGTATTATGATGTACATTTGCTTCCTTGGCCCTCATTTCTCACCTATCTTAGATGTGGGACCTCATTGGACGTGTTCCATAATTTGGTACCCTTTTCACATGATCTGTATTCCATGGTCACTATTTTGATTCACTTTGACTCCTCCGGACACCCATTTATGTCTTTATGCCAAAGCAGCAAATGTACATCATAATACGATGTTGCGTTAATTCACTCATTTCATTCACCTAAGTCACAGGAAGGTTTCTTTTTGCAGTGCAGCCCCTTCGAGCATGTTAATCAAAGCACTTCCGAAAATCAAACTAGGCTACTCATTTGGAAAGACAAGAATTGTTCATTTTCATCAAAAAGCATTCATCTATGCACTGTCAATTATAACATAGGTGAGCCATTTTTATATTAAAACACTGCCAGTGGATACCACAATGGCATTTCACTAACAGTGAAAAGGAGGCATTTTCTTACGGAAAAAAACTGTAATAGAAACCACCCCAGATTGTCTTTAATGCTTGAGAATAAGCTGTTGGCTGAGATATAATTGGCTTGGCTTTTCAACGACTAAAATTTGATTGCATTTTGAAACCTCATTGTTCATTCGCTTTTAGTTATTTGATGATTCTTCATTAATACGATACATGTAGGAAATGGCAATTGCTGTCTAGGACAAAGAATTAGCGATTGAATAGTTTGTAGAACTGTGTACCTTGTAAGAAGGGGTAGACTAATATTTCAATGCATTAATAATTTCCACATCAATTAAACGGAATATTTTATTCAAATGGATGCAAGAGAAAGCTACAATATCTATCCCCATCTAAGAAATGCCATAGTAGCTTTTTTATGACGTGGCTGCATTACTGAATAAAAATGAAGCACCAGTTTTGTAACAGTGCAAGTACATAAATGGACACCTCAATGACAAAATCGTCAAATCCAATCTTAACAATTATGTAAGAGGGATGGAGTTACCCAATAGAGTTACTGGAAGAATAATTGCAGTCCATAAGGGTGGCAAGCAACAGACAATTTTTAAGGCACATATTAGCTAAAGAATTGGATATTGGTAAAAATATTTGTTAAAATTGCTACTGCGGTAGACTGGGTAATATAACATTTTTTCTCAGCAGGTACCCCAGCAGGAAAATGATTACGATTGTGGTTTGTTTGTTCTCTACTTCATGGAGCGATTCATCAAAGATGCACCACCAAGGCTTAGGATGTCTGATTTGCATATGGTAAGAACTTAAGAAGTGATCAGTTACAAAAAAAATTCTTAGAAAGTATTACTTTGCTTGAGTTTGATATGATTTTGTTTTCATGGTGCTAATTTCATTCTTGAATTTTCAGTTTGGCAGAAAGTGGTTCAGACCTGCTGAAGCTTCCGGTTTGAGGGATTCCATCAAAACCTTGCTTGATAAACATTTTGAAGATGCAAAGAATAACAACTTCGATTTCACTGCCAGTTAAAGAGTTGTGTTGTCTCAGGAAGCTTTTCAAGGATGCTGAGGTTTCTTAGCATGCCAAAAGTAGATGGGACGATAATTACGATTCAGTAAATTGGGCAGAATTCCTCTTAACAAGTAGATATTTTCTCCACGTTTTCTGAGAAATTGAGCAGTGCAGCAGCTTTCGGTGGTGGAATGGCGGTGGAATGATTGTGAACATGGAAAGCATTAAGGGAATCTAGTCTTGCCCAATATCTCCATTATTCTAAAAAGATGAGCTATACGTCATCCACCTGGAATGCAGTTTGAAGATTACACAAACGATTGTCTGAATATTGTTTCACTGTATGTCGGTGTAAAATTCACTAGAAACCTTGCCTTTCCTCTTCAGAGGAACAATGGGGCGGGGGAGCAGGGGCGAGTGCCACAAGTGGTGGGGATGAAAGCTGTAAATTGACCTCATTCAATTATTTTATCAATTATCATACATTTTTGACAATATTAGTGCCACATCCTATGTGGGTACCACGACTTTGCATGTATAGCGGCTTCAAAACCAAAAAAGGAGCCGTGAGATGGATACGTTAGAAAACCTTCTTATAGATAGTGTCATCGCTCATCTGTCTTATAATAAAATGTCATCACTCATCAGTCTTATAATAAAAAGATTGAATTGTGATGTTTGACAAACTTCCTTATTGGCTGTTTTTGGACTCCAGTTGATTTCTGAAATTTTGTCTGCACTTATCTTAAAATTTTCACTCAAGGAACTTAACAATCTTCAATCTTAATATGTTGTGTGTTTTAGAATAGTTTCTACTACGTTAAAATCTAATCTTCTCTCCTCTCTTTTGAAGACATTAGATTCTTTCAGTCAACCAACCTTAACATTCTTCAATCTTAATATTTACTGCATTTTAGATCAGTTTCTACTACTTTAATATCTAATCTCCTCTCCTCTCTCTCGAAGACATTTACTTTTATAATCTGACGTGTTTTGCAAGGGAGGTTTTCACCATAGTTTATTTTCAGTTTGGCATAAAGTGATTCAGACCTGTTGATGCTTCCCGTTTGAGAAACAATTTGAAGATGTAAAAAATAACAAGTTAGATGCCCATTGCCGGTTAAGGAGTTCTGTTGTCTCAGAAACCTTGTCAAGAATGCTGAGTTTTTTCAGTGTGCCAAAAGTAGATTGCACTATAAACCAAGGGCAATGTAAAGATGGTCTTCCTTGGCACCAATTGTGTTTTCCATACTTCGTGAAGATGAACAACACACGTAATAAACTTTAAATGTAGCTTTTGATTTTCTTTTAACAATTGTAAATGTAACAAGAAAGTTGGGATAGTTTGTTTGGATGCATTTGTTGGTTTGTGATTGACATTCTTGTTTGTAATTCAAATCTACATCCTTAATACTTATACTAGAAATTTAGAGTAGTCAAATCAAATTAATGACAATCGAGATTTGAACATCGACTCTTATAAATGATGAGCTTATCGATATTAAAGTTTGAAACACTACTTTGGCTACACCGTGGTATCCACTTTTTGTATGTTGTAAGAAGATGCCATGGAGGGATTTAATTCCCTTGGGGATAAATGTAAGTTTGAGAACTAACAATTCTTACCCCGAGACTTGCCCGCATTAATAATGATAGGGAACCACTAGAAGGAGTGAACATTGATAGAGCAACCATTTCTGAAGTGTTCCCCCTTCCCTTAAATGAAGGGTTTGATAGCCTCCAAGTCTTTCAAATGTTTCTGGCAACAAAAAAGCCTTTGACCTTGAATAGTGTAGAGATGAGGATTGATTGAAAATCAACATTGCATTGAGCTTTCTCTCATAATGAAACACAATTGTAAAGCAATAGTTTCCATTTTTCATCCCCTTTTAGGGATTGATGATGTATATGACATAGAAGGCTAACTGTTATTTACAAATATCAACCTTTAAAACTCCCTCATCCTTTGCAGTGCAATAGATACCATAGCTCACATGACGCTTGTTCTCCCTTCATAAGGGGCTTATAAAGGCTCATAAAAGCTTCTTGATTTTTGCATAATTAATTTTGCAAGCACCCAATAGTTGTAAGCATTGTTGTAGCAAGCACCTTGCTGCTCAATAATAGTAGTAAGCATTGTTTTGTCAATCACCTTCGTGCTAGTGAAAATTTGATAGGGTGTTAACGATGAATGCCTAGTAAATCATTTAACCACCTTCTCAATTTTATTCACTACTAATTGCTACAACTCCTACCCTTTGGGGGAGGTTGGGAAGTAGAAGAATGTTCCTGAAAACTTTAAATGTGATTAGATTAGATCCATACCCACTTCACCTTAACAAGCCATTTTGACAAAATGTTAACGTTCTAGCAATAACAATGCATTTTCATGCATTGAATACCTGAGCTAGAGGGGTAGTGCAAGTGATCCACACATTCAATGTTGGTAAAATATGAAGTTTCATGCTTTTGAAGGGTTGAAAATGAATCGTTGATAAGTCCCTTTTAGCATTTATACTTGGGTGGAGGGATGCTTTAAAGTTTACTATATAATGCATTCGTTTAAAGGAGACAACTCATAATTTCATTTGCCATAACATAAAACGCTACACAAGTGGATAGCCTTGGTCAAATAGACTTGTGAACCCTAATATCTTTTGATTTCACTCTATGCATAGTGAGGTCATTGAGAGGTCAAAAGAGAGTTTCAACAACCATAAATAACAAGTGTAATTAGCATTTGCTGTATTAAAAAAAATTAATAAAATTAAAAAATAGTTAAATAAGAAAAATATATTATATTATGATTATATAGTAAATATTTGATATTAGAAGTAGTAAACGTATAACAATTAAAATAATTTTAAAAAATTGAATTAAAAACTTTTTATACATCATATATAGTATAAATAAAAATACACAAATCAATATCTTATAAGAATATATAAATATATCTTATAATTTTAAAAAATTGAATTAAAAACTTTTTATACATTATATATAGTATAAATAAAAATACACAAATCAATATCTTATAAGAATATATAAATATATCTTAATTTTATATAAACCATATTTATACAAAAATATGATTCAAAGTGCATAGTACAAAAGCTTTTGCATTATAATTAGTGTAAATCAATGGAAATTCACATTACCACATATTACCATATAAAAACAAAATATTACTACATTTTATAATATTAATGACCATTAACAAATGAATGATTCCACCTTTTAAAAAACAAATGAATGATTCCACATTACCATATATTATCATATAAACACAAAATATTACCACATTTTAGAATATTAATAACCATTAACAAATGAATGATTGTTACATATATATTAATAAAATGTTAATAACCATTAACAAAAAATGATTGTTACATATATATTAACATTAATAAACATTAACACTTATTCTAATAAAATTTACAAAATTAATAAAATTTGTAAACAATGATATATATATATATATATATATATAAAATAATGTTAATTTTAATATTTATTATATATTATGAAAAACCAATATAATTTAATCTTTATAATATGCTTAATTGAAATAAAGTAATGGAAATTGTTTTTTAGTTAATAGTGTTCTTTTTAATATTTATTATATATTATGAAAAACTTATATAATTTAAATCTTCAGAATATGATTAATTGAAATAAAGTAATGGAAATTATATTATTGATTTAAAAAATTATTTTAAATATTATATTAATTATATTTAATTTGAAAATTCATAATAATTCTTTTTATTACAAAAAAAATTTTCAACCAAAATTTATATGATATATAAAAATAAACTAAAATATTTAAAAATTATATTTATATTATAATAAATATCTTAAATACTTATTTTAATATTTAATCTAATTTCAATACGGTTATATGTTTTAATTTAAAAAATAAATTATTATAATTTAATAGGTAGATTTTTTAAAATTTTGAAATCAATTAAAACTCGTATATTAATAATACAAATTAAAACAAATAAATAAAATAAAACATTAATTTTAATTAAATAAAAGTTATATATATATATGGAAATCGTATTTTATTATTATTATTTATTTTTATGTTTGATGGCATGTATTAATGGATTTGGTCGAAGTTTTTTTAGTACTCATTTACCCTCGGATTTGCAGAATGTGAAATGAGGTCAATAATGGCATTGTACCTACCATAATGGATTTGGTCGGAGTTTTTTAAGTACTCATTTACCCTTGGATTTGCAGAACGTGAAATGAGGTCAATAATGACATCGCACCTACCATAAATGCCATCGAGTGAGGTAACTGTCATTTCCTTCGTTTATATGTTAAAATATGGAAAACAAGAGACTTCCTAAAATTACTTTAAATTCAAGTCAAAACCAATTACGCCTCAAATAGAGTTGGTGTAGAGATACGATGGCTTGGTTAGACCATTGGGGCATTGATGAAAATGACACTTTGTAGAATATTGATAATGTCAAAAATATTATTTCTTGTAAGTTTAAAGAGAAATTGTGGTGCGAGGAAAATTTAGCGATTAAGAGAAAACTAAGATACTATAAAGAGGTCATTAACCTTAATTTTGGAAGATCATAATTATCTCTCGATAGTAACTAGTTCAAAGAAGAAAATTAACATAGCCAAGATTATAATGAACTCTCATGAGCTCCATAGCGAAACAGGGCGTTGGTCTATTCCCAAAACTTCATGGGAGGAAAGCGTTTTCCATCTTTGTGAGTCTATGAGTGTTGAGGATGAAAGTCGCTTTCTCTTAGAGTGTCCTGCTTACACCTACATTAGATATGAGTTTCATCGTATTTGCTACAATACAAACCTTTCTAACCTCCCGACTTGCCAAAAGTATAGTGATCTTGGAAAACTTCTTTCTAAGTTTTTTGAGCATAAGAACAAAAGTTTAAAGCAAACCAAGTAATAACCTTTTTATAGTTCGATAAACCAAACTTTTGGTCTTAGTGAAATAGTGAAATATTAAATCATTAAATTTTTAGTTTTTAACTACAACTACCAACAATAAGACAAGAGACAATTGTTTTTTTTATTTATTTTTATTTTTATATAATTTAGAGGAGCCCCACTTACAAAAAAAAATAGTCAAATCTTTGTCTTGTCACACATTTGGCGAATAATATAGTAAATAAATAGTTTTAATGTATAATTAATTAATTTATTTATTTTTGAAATACTAAATTTTAACATTAGTAAGTAAAATATAGTTTGTAAACTAATATAAAGTCAAAAGAAATTGACTACTCATAGTGGTCCTTGTTTATTTTCTTTGTATGCGTATTTCAAAGATGTTTTATTTATTTTGTTATAACATGTATTAGCATATACACTCATTTATACATTTTATTAAATATTCTATTATGATGGGTTTTTTTGTTTTTGTTTTTTTTGTAATTTATGGTGTAATGATAGAATATGTTTTATTTATTTATTTATGTACTCTTTTGTTATGTTATAATAATAGTAGTTTTTTTTTCTAATATATGGTGTGTATTTATGTGCTATTTTGTTATGTTAATGATATATTTAATAGTAATTAAGTGCACTAAGAGTAACAAGGTGTTTACAACTTAGTATGAGGATATGGTGTCATGTTTGTCACATTACATTTCTATGTCGGCCCATAACTTAAAAATAATAGTAATTAAAAAAAATTAAACTAGCATAGATCCATTTTAAACCCGAATCTATTAAGCATTGATAGGGATCCAATTTCTTGAGGTGTGAATTTTTTCTTTACCTCAAACAATTGGATCCATCTACGTGCTTAATAGATCCGGGTTTAAGATGGATCTATGTTGGTAGTATATGCAAATAATCGTCATAAGATACTTTGAGGTAAATTGCTAAGGTCTTACTTTAATCCCTTTAAATAGATAGATATGTTGCTATGGATTGAGGCCATCTATATTAAACAAGGTGCGCAAAGAAGAAATGATGTAAAAGAAATATTTGTAAAAAGATTTACTAAAATGTTCAACCATCTACATTGTTCCTTCACTAAGAAGACTTACTAGAAGGTTCCACCTATCAGAAAGTTCTTTCACTAAAAACACTATGGAGTAGAAGCAATGTAATAAGATGTCTTATGAAGTATATTGTCATTGGGGCTTTGTTCAATTGGAGGTTTCCCCCTCGAAGAGACAAGAAAACATTGATTTCATCAATAAAGCTATTGCTATTGTGGTATTTCGTTATCTACATTTGTATATTGTTATGGTAATTCTATCATTTTATTCTAAAATATTCCTATATTTTGTTATCACCATTATGTATTTTTTGTTTTTATCTCACGGTACATAACATCTGGTATAACAACACTTTCCTGAGATGAAAACTTTAGAATTTTTTTAAGGCTAGAGATGTGTTCTAACGTCTATAGATAACACAATGGTCTGTCGTTGAACATGTAAATCTACATTTAAGGAAAACTACATGCAGGAACAACAAGTCTCACCTAGTTGGACACCCTTGCAACCACTATTGGGTACCGTTTCAAGTAGTACCACAAAATACATGTGTACAAATTTTAACTTCCACATACCCTCAGGTATATCAAAGCCCCCTAAGTGACCTGAAACCAACTTTAGATAATACAATTGACCATCTTGTCTACATAGTGGAATCAAGTACATCAAATGAGAAGATTAGTATGTAGGTTGTTGGGTAGTGTGACTAAGTACATGATCGATCCTCCTTAGTCAGTGCCCCGAGAGTTTGGAACTAGTACTATTGTTGGAACTTAAAAGTATATTAAATAGCTATAGAACTTCACATTCCCTTGTACTTAGGACCATGGAATTCCTATTCTCTATGACTAGTCCATGGAATTCCTACATAATTTGCAATATTGAGAATTTGGTAATCATGCCCATGTAGTAATATTTTGTCACCCTAAGTCTAATCTAATTAAGTATATAAAGTGGGATTGAAGCAACCTTCAAGAGGGACATGAATTCTTCACCTTTGGTGAGTGTTTTGGATGTATATTGTTTCCCTCATTGACTTCACTCATTGATGTCTCATCCTAGTATATATTTTTCCACAGTGCTAACCAGTTGTGGTGCATTAGAACCAGGGCTTCTTATATAGAAAATATCAAATTTGATTAGAAAGTGAAAGTCTATGTATTTCCTTAAGCCTTATTTTAGAAGTTTCTCACCAAACTCCTTATGTTGTGCTGATCATATTGGTACCACTCTCTAGTAACCCTTTATGTGGACCCACATATTCATACCCTTATTCAAAATTGATCTCAACAGAATTCTTGCATCGATTTTATCGCC
Organism: Larix kaempferi; assembly: GCA_027924585.1. Taxonomy (NCBI): domain Eukaryota; kingdom Viridiplantae; phylum Streptophyta; class Pinopsida; order Pinales; family Pinaceae; genus Larix; species Larix kaempferi. The sequence goes on from BSBM01000249.1 coordinate 11,760,668, forward strand.
TTGGTACTACTCTATCGTAACCCTTTTTTTGGACGCATCCCCCTTATGGATAACACTCGAGAGGCGTTCTCTCCCACAAATTTTCGCACTTGGAAACACTATATGATAAGTTGCAAAACAAGTTATATTGCAACCACTCTACTTAACAAAATCTTGATGACATTCGTGGCAAGCTTACCAAATTGGAGTCACTTTCTGACTAGATGACCCACTTCATGACACACTTTCCTTCATAATCTTCGAGATAACTTGATCCAAACCAACCTTCCCGCATTGAATGGGTTGACTCATCCTATCCCAGTGGGTCTCATTCCACTCATGTTTGTGATCCAATGACTTAAATATGGCATGTAACTCCTAAATTTGATCTCGCCATATTTGATGGCTCAAGCCACATAGGATGGCTCACTCAAATGGAACATTAATTTTCCTTGCATGGAACATATGATATGATGAAAATTCAAGTGGGTGTCTTATACTTTGATCCTGAATGCTGGCAATGACACAATACATCCTACAAGGTTTATATTTCTTGGACACAATTTGCTTATATTTCTTGGACACAATTTGCTTATATTTCTTGGACACAATTTGCTTCGAATCTCCATGAACATTTTGAAATAGACACTCATTATTTGGGGTAACTTACCAAGCTAAAAAAATCTAGCACACTCAAAGATTCCATCTCCGCTTTTGAGTAGCTATCCATCTGCATTGAAGGCATCCCTGATAATTTTCACAAGGAATGTTTCTTTAGTGGTTAAAAAGAAGAGATACATGAACGTCTTAATGGCTTGTCCTACTAATTGGTTGGATGCCACTCAAATATCTAGAGAATAACAAAAGGCGAGGAATGCTCAAATAAAAATGACCCATTTATTACTTGTCCCCAACCACCTATATTCCTTTCCACTAATCCCTTGTATTCCTCTTTACCTATTAAGATTCAAAAGTTAACCCCATCTAAAATGAACTAGCGTCAACTCAAAGGTCATTATTGTAATTGTGATGAGCAAGATTCCTTTGGCCATAAATGTAGGGAGAAAAAAAGTTATGGCCATTTCAGAGGACATTTTTAATGAGGAATTTGAAGCTAGCATCCATGAGGCCCCTCATCCATCCATGGAATATTTTCCCTAACTTGATCTCCCATAGGTGGAACCCCAAATCTCTTTGCATTCCTTGACTAGTATTTCTATTCCCCAAACCCTCAAATTGATGGGCTACCTCAAATATTACAAGGTAGTAGTCTTATTTGACAATGGTAGCATGCTTAATTTTATTCATCTTCTAGTAGCCCAAGAAATAAACTACTATATCCATGCTATGAACAAATTCCAAAACATGATTGGAAATGGAGGAGTTATGAAATGCGGTGGTCATTTTGAAAATGTAATGAGTCATTATTCTCTCAAAACTCACATGTTTTCTATTGAAATGGGTGGGTATGATTTTGTATTGGGTGCTTAATGGGTACATACATTAGGCTCCATCATCATCGATTTTGGTACCTTATACATGAGTTTCCTATAGGAATGGAATATATACACTCTCAAAGGAATCTTATCCAGGTCCCTAGAGATTATCAGTTTTCATCATATGAACAAGCTTCTTAAAAAGGGTTATTCAAGCATTGTGGCTCAATTCCATGCTACTCAAGCTTTTGAGGCCCCTTCTCAACCCATTCTTTTTGATTTGCAGTTTCTCTTAGATAAACATCATTCTATGTTTGACACTCCCAAATGGATTCCCCCTTCCTGCAATGAGCAGGATCATTCTATTCCACTCATGCCTAGTAGACTCCCACTCTCCACACACCTATATTTCCATCCATTTTCCCAAAAAATGAAATTGAAAAGATAATTCAAGAGTTGCTAGTTGCCGGTGTCAACTGCCCCAGTATGACCCTTATTCTTCCCTAGTTATTATAGTCCTCAAGAAAGAAGGTGATTGGTGTATGTGTCCTGACTTCTATTCTTTGAACAAATTGATCATCAAAGATAAGTTTTCCATTCTTGACATTGATGACCTTTTGGATGAGCAAAAGGTGCTCAATTCTTCACTAAACTTGATCTTTGCTCAACTATCATCAAATTCACATGAAGGAGGATATTCCCAAAACTATTTTTTGCACTCATGAAGGCTATTATGATTTCTTGGTGATGCCTTTTGGTATTTGCAATGCACCCTCCACCTTCTAGAATCTCAGGAAAAAAATACTAAACCATTTCAACATAATTTTCTCTTCATCTTTTTTTATGACATCTTGATCTACAGTAAAATTTGGCAAGCCCAAGTAGCCCATCTGAATCAAGTGTTACAACTTCTTTTGGATCATCAATTCTTTATTAAAATGCGCAAATGTGCCTTTGGTTTCTCTAAAGTGGAATATTTGGGTCATATTGCTAGTCAAGAAAGTGTGTGGGTGGATCCAAAGAAAATTGAAGCAATGAAGGATTGGCCTCACCCTTAAACTCTTAGAAGTATAATAGGTTTCCTTGATATCACTAGTTATTACATAAAGTTTGGCCAAACTATGGTAAGATTGTAGCTCCAATCACAACTTTGTTTATTCTAAATTCTTTCAGTTGGAATGATGTGGCAACAAATGATTTCTAGGAATTAAAGGAGGCTATGTATACAACCCATGTTTTTGCTTTACATGACTTCACTAAAACCTTTGTCTTGAAATATGGAATTTCGATTAAAGGCATCATAGTAATCCTCACGCAAAAAGGCAAACCATTGGCTTTTACTAACAAAGAACTCTGTGAGCGACACTTGGGAAAATTGACTTATGAAAAAGTGATGATGGAAATATTACGTGCTATGGACATCTAGTGTCCATACCTATTTGGATAACATTTTCAGATGAAAATAGACCATCCCATCCTGGAATTCTTTCTAGAACATATAATTTCTTCTCTTGAGCAACCAAAATAGGTCACCAAAATGTTGGAATATGACTATGAGATAATTTCCCAGAAGGGCAAGTAGAATGTGATAGTGGATGCTCTCTCTTGAAAGTATGAAGAAGAAGGTTCCCTCTTTTCCATGAAGAAGAAGGTTCCTTCTTTTCCCTCTCATTCATTGTAGCATACTAGTTGAATGATGCTCATAATGAATGGCTCACAAATCCCATGCTTGCTACCTTGATCTAATAACTTTAAATGGAACCCCATGCATATCTAGGTTGCACTTGTCACAATGGAAAGCTTCACTATAAAGGATAATCTATATTTTCCCAAGAATTCAACAATGAAATCATGGGTGTTATTTAGGCTACACTCATCCCCCACAGTTGGTCATTCAAGATTTCATAAAACATATGAAAGGATCAAAAGATCATTTTTTAGGGAAGGCATGAAGATAGACATCCACATATTTGTGGGAAAATGTGACACTTTTTAGCGACATAAAGATGAGACAATGAAACCTCCATGTGAACTTCAACCAGTTCTCATTCCACCTACAATCCCTGAAGTTGATGCATCCTTGTTTGCAAAGCTTAAAGGTTGGGGATACGAAGTAAGTTCCTTCTCGTTGCACATTCTGAGCAACACAAAACACGTAAGGAACAATTAGATAATGAGAACCTAACATAACCATCACTTGAACCCGAAGTTTCTCATTATCATTAGGAATAACTTCCATATTTTGTTCCTCAGTAGAAAACTCACTAAGTGTTGAAACTTCATTATAAGATCATATGGACTAACATTTCTATGCTTTTCATTACGTGGTTACCAAAATCTAGCAATAAGTTTGTAATCATGGTTGTGGTTGATTGCCTTTCCAAATATGCTCATTTTTTTATCCCTAAAACACCCTTTCAAGGCTTCTATATTCATGGATAATATCTTCAAATTCCATGGTATGCCATAGTCTATTGTCATAGACAATGACCCCATTTTCACAAGCAATTTCTAGCAAGAATTGTTTCATCTCTAGGGCACTCAACTAAATCTTAGTGTTGCCTATCACCCCCAAACTGATGATCAAATTGAAAATGTCAACAAGTGCCTAGAAGCATACTTATAGTGCTTTACTTCATAGTAATTGTTGAATGGGCCTTTAGGCCCTTAGTCATCACACAAATGTATTAAAGATATTATAGCAAAGTGCATAGAAAAATATATCACAAGAATATGTATGTTTGCACCTAACAATTGAGTAGTTGGAGCGGGTCTAAACCTCTTCATATATTATATAATTACATCATCCAAGAAGGAATAAAATGGTTGAACATTCAGCTCTATATGTCTTCTTGAAAGGATATCTGTGTGCGTTTAATATGCTATGCTTGAATGCATGTTTTTCCGGTGAACACAACATTGGTGTCATTGCCTCTATTTGGTCTAGGTGACAATAGCTACTGATAGAGGTGGTTCAAACCTAAAAGAAAATGTGAGAGGAATAGAAGGGTGTAAGAAATCAATGACTACCGGTGCGTTGATTAAGAAATATTCTACGAGAAAGATTGCTCATGTGTTGATACTCCTGCGAAATGAAAGATAAGATGTTGTTTTCTTGAATTTCAATTGTGTAAGTTATTTGTTTGCAGATTGTAAGACTGTTGCAATTGTTTAGCAGCCCCAGTTAATTGTGTGTTCGCTGGATCTGTACCGGCCACATTTTTATTCGGCACACTTTTAATTAAACTTAGAGCCAATTGTATTCACGAAGAGCATTATCAACGGACTACCTGACAACCTGTGCGGATTGAAAAAGTTTGGGGGTTATTAATACTCTCAGTGAATTCCTTCCTCTAGCATCCAGTAGTGAACGCTAGCTCTGTGAATGGTTGAATACCCGACTACAAAATTAAATTAGGACTGTCACTGGATGTTGCACGTAAGAGTTCAACATGTAGAATATTATAAACATTTTTTAGATGTTGGCGTAAAGAATATACATGCAATCTATAAGCCTATGTTGTGCAGTGCAGCTGATGTAACTGACCGAGACAGAACAGAGCCAGTTACAGTTGACCATTACATTCATGCTCTTGAAGATTGTGTCGTATGAATAACCATGTGCACATTTTGATCAAGTATAATACCAATAAAAGTATGAAGAACTCTACGTCGATTTTGATCAAATCGTTGGTGCGTTATAATATTTTGTTTGAAGGATCAATATAGTGGGTGGCTGCCCTAAGTACGCCCTGAGCTTATTTCTATTGTTGATTCTCTCTAGTAAACAAGTTAAGGATGGCCGCGGACATTGTATGTAAATCTGGTCGATGAGGTCTTGCATGCATATGTTGTGCTCAATATTATTGATTTGGTAGACATGCTTTGTGGCTAACTCTAAAGTATAGTAGCATAATTCAAGTACGAATATGGATACGATTCAATATGGAAAAAATATGTAATAAAAAAATCCAATACGTATAAAATACGAAAGTAGAATTCTTATATATAATACTTTTAATCAAATATATAAACCAAATTAACATAAATGTACATTAAAACCCATTTGTTTTTATAAAAAATTAATAAATTGAATGTTATTTATATTTTATAGTTATTAAATAATTAAAATTTGGTCTTTTAAAATTTACATTTTTATTAGTAAGAATCTATATTTGTATCATATCTATACAGAATATTCGACTAATTCGAAAGTTTTGGTCGATATGTAAAATGGTTTGAGGGTTGACATTATTTTTTGGGCTGATTGAAGTTGAGAAAAACATGTTTGTGACTTTATTTAACTAAGTTACTAATTTGTTAATGTGACTTTATTTAAAATTTTTGAAGCCGATTTAAGAAGAGAGGGGATTCCAAAGGTGACTCTTATTCAAGGCAGGTGATCCCCTCCACTTTTGTAATGAAGTTGATCTCTAGCTAACTCTTGTAAGCTGAGTCAGGTCAAGTCCAAAGCAGTCGACCACAACTAGCATAACAATCACATGATCATGCATAGTAAGCAAACATGTAGTCATTTTAAATCCTCATGGTAGAAGAAGATGTCGAAGGCTTTCAAGCAAAATACATCAAAAAAATGCACAGAAAGGGCTTAATGGAAAGATGATGACACAAAGAACAACATAATTGATTAAGTGCCCTGACATAGAATTGCAAAAGCAGTCTTTGGGTTGTGACCTCGAAGGCTACAAGACAAAGAAATGGTTGGTTGGTAGAGAACAGAAGGTAAAACACTCACACAATGAAGTGTTCTGTAGGGATGGGTTGAGCCAGTACTGAAGACTCATGAACTACACATGCACCTATCAGATTGAAGACAAAGGATGAAGTGTAACAAGTCACAGTAGAGCCTTGTATACATGTGTTTTCCTATCTAGTTGGTGGTTGTTGCGACTGAGTTACCTATGTAGGCCGGTATGCATGGCTAATGCACAGTGATGACTACTTTGGCAGGAGCAGAGACCCAGAATGTTGATGCACACTCTTTTTCTCTTTGGAACGAAGAAGATTTTTCTTGGGGGGAGATGTTGGATGGGACTTTAAGCCCTTAGTCATCACATAAATGTATGAAAGAAATTATAACAAATTACATAGAAGAATATATTAATCAATAATATGTATGTTTGCACTTGACGAATGAGTAGTTGGAGCAGGTGTAAGGAATATATTAAGTAATAATATGTATGTTTGCACTTGGCGAATGAGTAGTTGGAGCAGGTGTAATCACTCCAACCTCTTCATCTATTGTATAAATACATCACCAAGAAGGAATAAAATGGTTGAACATTCATCTGTATATCTCTTCTTGATGGATATTTGTGTGTGTTTAATATGCTATGCTTGAATGCATATGTTCTCGATGAACACAATAGCACAAATCCCAATGGGATCAATGGATACCTCTAACAGAATAGTAGTATAATACAACTGATCATACTACACCTGAATTACTATCTTTGAAGATGTCGATGGGAAAAATCACCCCTTAGTACTATCATACTTGCCAGGAATCTAAGGTACAAGATGTCAACAAAATGCTCAGAGCTCGAGTTGACATTCTCCACACTCGTAAGGATAATCTGGTAATGGATTAAAAGAGAATGAAGCAACAAGTTGATCAACATAATTTAAAATGCCATTTAGTAGAAGAGTGTAAGGTATTCCTCTACCTACATTCCTATAAGAATATCTCATTTAAAGGAAACCATGACCAGAAGTTTGCTCCCAATTTTATGGGCCCTATAAGGTCCTCAAATGTGTGGGCCCTGAGGCTTACAAATTAGACCTACCTAGCCACTCTAAGATCTCTAAGATTCTACCCATCTTTCATGCTATTTGTTTGAAGAAAACGATAAACCCTCATTGTTGTATTCAAACTAACCTTCCGGAATTAGATGAAGAAAGTTCCATTTGGTTGCAGCCCGAGGACATTATTGACAAACAAGAATGTCATCTTCGTTAGCACACCATCCAAGAGGTCCTGATCCAATGGAAATATACCCAACCTGGAGATGCTATGTGGGAACCAACCTAGATACTTCAACAATTTCTACATCTTTGGGCTTGAGGACAATGTTGTTTTTTAAGGGGCAGGGCATGTTAGGGTTAGGGTAGGACCCTAACCCCCTTAAACATATAGATAAGTTGCTATGTGTTAAGGCCAACTATATTAAATAAGGCCAATATAGAAGATATATTGTGAAAGCAATATATGTAAGAAGACTAGAAGGTTCCACCTACTAGAAAGTTCCTTCACTAAGAAGGTTTGCTAGAAGGTTCTGCCTACAAGAAAGTTCTTTCACTAGAAACTATATAAAGGAGTAGGAAGCAATGCAATAAGATGTCTTGTGCAGTATATTATATTCTTCTCAGTTAAAGGTTTCTCTCATAAAAGCAAGTGAACATTGTTATCATCATTCAAGATATTACTATTTTTTCCATAAAAATAATAAAAATTTATTTATATTAAAAATTTATAAAATAGAATAAGACTCCGATAAATAATAATTTTGATGCTGAATTGACCTTTTTACGTTGTGTACTTCCCTCATTCTTGATTTTTATGTCTAGCAATACGTCTCTTCCAACTTGATTTAAAACATTGGGATTTCTTAGTGGGCTTAGGATCTAATTCCTTGTCCTTTTTCTTTTCATATATCTAATTTGTAGGCAATTTTTAATTATCTATTTGTTGGACTTATTCTTTTTTATTGATTTGATCTTTATATTAACAAAATGCTAAATATGATCTTTTTAATTAACCATATGCTAAATGACTTTCACTTTTTATTTTAATTTAGTTCTTTGCTTCCTACCACTTCCATTTAAAGCGGTATTTGTTTGCCTTCTAGGTCATTTGTTTTTGCAAAGTCTCGTCATATCTCTTCGATACCTTAAATAAGTTGTTGCAATGGAACCATTGTGCCTTACATGGGTTTTGTTCTATTTTTTTTGCCATGTCAAGAAAACCCGAAAGCGTACATTCTCAAACTTTACGAATGCTATTTTTAAACCAATGTCAACATGGGTCCATAGGTCTATGCACGATTTCACCTTCATATGCTTTGTTGATTGGAAATATTTTGGAAATTACGTTATTTATTTTTAACAACTTTGATAAGTTATTATATATTTATTTTTAACAACTTTGATAAGATATTATATTTTATTAAGAAAAAATATATCAAAAATTGTTGTCTGGGTTTTCATTCAAATTTGTGCAAATGAACACCTATTAACTTCGTAGTATCACTTTTAATAATAGAGTAAAAAACTAATATAAAAGGTAAAAACTAATCTAACATGTGCATAATAAATTTTATAGTAAATAGTAAAAAATTCAGATCTTTCATGTAAAACAAATTTTATTCATAAAAAATAGATTTACAAATGAAAGATTACCTTAATGGTGAGGTTGGTTAAGCTTGAGCAGTTGCAAGGATGAGTTGTTCCAATGCTCCAATGGTTCCTTCTCTTCTCCAAATGCAAATGGGGATTGGCCAAAAGGGTTCACTCTAAAGGTGGATCTAAACACAAATGACGGGCTTAAGATCTCAATAATGAATTTGGCAACATAAGGATAGGCAAGAATGTGGATTAATAATGGGGAGTCTCTATCACCTTTTTATAGCTTTTCAGTGATGGAGAATACAACCATGGTTTAAGGTAACCAATGGTATCGGTAAAAATGGTTTAGGGTTTCTTTCCCCCTTTTTTCCTTTTTTTGAATATATTTTTGAATTTTATTCCCTTTTAATTGATTTTTGGGAATTTTGAACCCTTTTGGAGAGTTTTTGATATTTTTTGAGAAAATTTAATTATTTTGAGGAGAAAAAGATGGATTTTGGCCTTTTTGGTGGCCTTTTGAGAGTTTTTTGAGGTTTTAGAGACTAAAATGGTAGGAAAAGTGGACAAATAGGTCACGTGACTAGGGAGATGAGCTAGTGAGCATTTTTTGGGTGTTGACAGATTGTCCCATGATGTGTGAAGGCAGGAGCTCATCGTATGGCCGATAGACATTATAGTTTCTTTGTCGTTTCCCTGGGGTTTTGGAGGAGAGAAGAGACCGATTGGAGACTGGAACAATGATCCCATACGAACTGCAAAAACTAAAAATACATGGCCTCAATAGTGAATGAGGAATAATCTTAATATATGGACGAGGTGGGCATACCCATGCTCGTATCAATAAATATAAATAATAATGAGGCCAAAAAATGGGACCTGAACAATACATGGAGAACTAATGCGTACATCATAATGGTCTAGAGGGGACACAAAGCTGGGATATACTCATGTTCAATACCATCGCTGAGCTGAAGAACTGATACATTGGAAAAATGCAACAACCGTTCTGAATGTGGCGTTAGAAGGGCTGATGAACTGCTGGATTTGAAGGTATCCAACAACTGGATTGATTCAATAACTGTGAGTCAGAATCTCAAGGGTGCACTGAACTGTGTATTCGAAGAAGTATACAACTATGGTACTTTCAAATACTGTTGCCAAGCGCTGCCCGGATTAATGAATATGTTGTGAATTGTAAACAAGGATCTGAAACCATCTTGACACAAACCTGCAATTATTGAGGACAATGATAAGGAATACCCTACAGACGTGGTTATAAATAGTTCATTGCATGCATAATATTTTGTTTTTATATCCCAGGTCTCAATAGTTCATGGGCTTGCAATGGGAGGAGGTTCAAGTCTTGATGTTCCAACAAGTTTCTGACCATGACTAGCTTATCACAAAACCATTCCAGGTTTAGCTAGTTGAAGTATAAATTCCTCTTCCAAAGAGAAACACTTCCAATGGTTGTAGCAGACTTCTAGCATCTAACAATATTTACTACTATCTAGTCATCATTTGCAAGGGAATATAGGAATGAAGACCAATAACTCTTACTCAACTCCCTCTCTTCCTTAGCAAGGCCATGGCTAGGCTTGCATCTGCCAGTACTAGAGGTGGCAAATGGAGTAGAGATCAATACTCTTTGGTTGTTAACAAAGCAACTAATCCTCCTAGGCTAATCAAACCTGCCCTTGTTGTCTAATTTGGATTTTTCTGAATTGCATCAAAGATTTGGGACTCCACAACCATTGCAGGTATGATCTAAATGTATTTATTTACTATACGCCCATTTCCTTGTTGTCTTCCTTGCATACACGAAAATTATTAATACTTTCCTGTGGTCTAACTTTGACATTTTGCAGCCTCGGCCTGGAATTTCACCACAGTCAGGCATAAATATATGCCACCAGCAAGCTAACAAATTCACCTAGAATTTTTTTCCAATAAGAAAGGTACACTACAGACAACCGTGGGCGTGTCTCCATTGGTTCAACCACAACTTGCACAGTATACTCCACAAGTTCATCAATTTCCTCTTCTTGAAGGGAAACAACCACAACCTCCTTCTTCACAAGTGATTTATGTGCCCTTACCTCAGCAACCTCCACTAGCTTCTTTATCAAAAGTGTTTTTTACACCTTATCCTTAGTAGCCTCTATCAACACCTTCATCATAGTTGCCTTTTGCATCCTATTCTCGGCAACCTCAACCAACACCTTCATCACGTGTGGTTTCTTTAACATATTATTGGCATCCAAGACCTGTGATTAATGAGAATCTACCTTCCCAAACTGTCAATGTGCCTACTATTGCTGGTGTATGGGGTTTGAGAATTCCTCCATCATCATCCTTTATGGTAACAATTTATCTTTACTTTATGCAAACCAAAGTAGTTATTATGGGTGAGTTCTCTTTGTTTTTTGTTGCAACATGGTAGCTTTTAGCACTTGTATTACATTCTTGACTAACTTGGAATTCCCCAATTCTAAAAGGGTTCTAGCTCAATGGAAGAGTGCCTGCCTTACAAGCAGGAGGTTGGTGGTTCGATTCCTCCATGCCCTATTGATATTGCAATATTGGTATTTTTAATAAAATATATTTTATTATGATTTATTATGACTATAGAGGGGGTTTCAAACCGTCTTTGTACGTTGCTACGAGGGGGGTTCTAAACCGCCTTCATATGTCACTATGAGGGCGTTTCTAAGCCACCTTCATATGCCACTACGAGGGGGGTTCGAATTGCCCTTGTATGTTACAACGAGGAGGGTTTAGAACCACCCTTGTAGGTACCTACGAGGGGGTTCCAAACCGCCCCTATAGGCATCTACGAGGGGGGTTGCAAATCGTCCCTATAGGCATCTACTAGGGGGGTTCCAAGCCACTCCTATAGGCCTCTACGAGGGGGGTTCAAAACCGCCCCTATAAGCCTCTATGAGGGGGGTTCTAAACTGCCCCTATAGGCCTCTACAAGGGGCATTCCAAACTGCCCCTATAGAACTATACAAGGGGGGTTCACAACCGCCCCTATAGGCCTCTACGAGGAGGGTTTGAAATCGCTCCTATAGTCCTCTACGAGGGGGGTTCCAAACCGCCCCTGTAGGTTTTTATGAGGGGGGTTCAAAACCGCCCTCGTAGGTCTCTATGAAGGGGGTTCAAAATCGCCCCTGTAGGTCTCTATGAAGGGGTCTATGAGGGGGGTTTAAAACCGCCTCCATAGACCTCTACGAGGGGGGTCACAAACCGCCCCTAAAAGTCACTTTTGAGGGCGGTTCCAATCTCGTCAAAAACCGCCCTTAAAGGGCAAAAATTTTAACATCGGTGCCTTTAGGGGCGGTTTTGCCAAAACTGCCCCCAAATCCAAACCCCCCCCGTAGGTCACTTTTGGGGGTGGAAGACAACCCCCCCTAAAGGCCAAAAATGTAGTAGTGTCATGTGATTAATTGGAATGATGTACAGGTGGAACTAGAAGGAGACTTTCTGGTGACGTGTTTAAATTGTATTTTTGAATCCATAAATAGATTCAACACCCTCAAATACCCCTATGACACCCAAATTATGCAATTTCAATAGCTAATATATGTGATTCTAAGATTTTTTAAAGATTTCCAACCGGAATACGGACAAAGTTTATAGGGAAAATATGTTCGGAAAAGGTTGAAAACGTAGAATATTTAAACTACACCTTTACAAAATGTTGAAGGTTTGATTGCTTTAGGTGTCCGGGTGGGGAGGACAACAACATTCCTCCCAACCACCCGATCTACACTCAATTGACCTGTAACAACTTATAATATGAATATAATTATATACAAATTTAAATGACAATAACAATAATAATAAGAATAATAAGAATAAGAATAAGAATAATTGTATCAAGAGTAGTGAGGTGCTCTATTACTAATATGAGGAGAGTTACAAAAATAAAAATAAATAATAAAAATTACATATAAATTAAAAAATAAATTTAACAAATTAAAAAAATACATACATCATGTGGAGTCATAAAATAAAAAAAATAAAAATCCACATAGACCCATCTTAAACCCTAATCACTTAAATACCAATGAGCAATAAGTAAATTGTCACATGGCATTGCTATGTTCTCTTATTTGATTATTGTTGGCAGCCTACCAACAATTGTCATCACAAGAAGCAAAAATTCGTAACCCATTAATACATATAAAAGCAATGTTGATCGTTTCCAGGCAACTGTGATCACAAGCAACATGAATTTTGTATAAAAAGAGGAATTGCTATAGATCAGATCGAATTGAAGTATAATTACACCAGCCATTATAATCCTATGGACATGATAAGGCATCACAATTAACAACCATGTCATAAATTTCAAATCTGTCTACAGTTGCGGAGGTAAATAATTCAATCCCCACAAAATTAAAAGAATAATAGGTATTGGGTACTATCTCAACAGGCTACTGTGGATCACATCACTTCGCCAGGGAAAATCATTTACATAAGCCTGTTAAATACTATGAATTGAAATTTCGAATTATTGTTGGCCAAAGTAGAGGGTTTGATATATTAATTGAGAATATCAAATCCACTTGTTGCAAACATTAACTGGAGAAACCTGTTCAAGCTTCCCGTTTTAGGGATTCCATCAAAACCTTGCTTGAAATACACTTTGAAGATGCAAATAATAAGAAGTTACATGGAATTTCCAATTAAAGAGTTATGTTGTTTCAAAAACCTTTGTCAAAGAAAGTTGAGGATTTTTATCATACTAAAAGTAGTATTGGAGTATGGTATAACCGTGGTATATACACTAGGATTATAGGACTATGTGTGTGGTTGTTCTATTGATTTGGATCATAAACTATGTGCTTGATTTAGAAAGTTTAGCAACATCTAAAGACAAAATTTACAAATAAATTGCATGATTATTATAATTAAGTGAATTAGACATAATTCATTTTAACAATTAGATATTTCCAGCATGTAGCTAATTTAAATGGTGGAATGGTGGTCGGATGATTTATGCCTTGCCCAGTATCTCCATTATTCCGAAAATAGAAGCTAAATGTCTTCCGCTTGCAATGCACTTTGAAAAATACACAAACAATTCTCTTTTTTTTCACCATTTGTGAGGATAAAATACACTTTCCTTTTTTCTTGATAGGTAAACCGTTTGTTAATGTATCTGTTTGCTCATGCGGGTAGAGGTGAGTTTGTTTTTCAAGAGCATCTCTTTGGATATATTGATAGTTACACCTTATGTTCATAAGAAATTTTGTATTTAATAATTTCTAACTTTTATTCTAATTATTTTTCTCAATTTTATATACATTTCTTATTTAGGTATTTTTACAAATAGTTAGTGAGAAAATTCCAGATTTGCAATTAAACATAAGACATATAACTAGATTGACCATAACTTAAAAACAAACTATTTCCTACAAAAATCGCTCCTTAATTTCATAAGCAAATTGATATTTTCTATATTCATGTTCTGAAATTTTCCTTAAATAAAACTATATCTTCCTTTGATGATTTTTTTTTTCATGCATGCAAACATTACATGAATTTATTAGGACATACAATTCCCTACCAACATTAATTCAGGTACAACATGAATAATTTCATTTAGAATTAGATGCAATTCAAATATAACCATGCATTTATTGAAAGTATGATCCTCTCTAATTTCCTTGCCAATTCCAAATCATGTGCTGCTAATAGGTTTCCTCCCAACCATTGTAATATGCCTCCAAAGGAAAATGCTTGGGTTCACCTTGTTTTGACTCTAGGGTTGTAGTTTACAACCAGTTCCAAACACTCCCAAATGATTTCGAATTTGGGGAGGAAGGTCTTGATGGGAAATAGGACACATTAACAGGTCTATCAGACACCCAAACAATTGATATACCCATCCATGGTCTGCAATTTGAAAGGAAAGAAGTTTCGGGACAAGACTAGTTAATTTGAGAAGTGGAAATCCCTTTAGGTCTTCCATTAAATGCTTCTCCAAACACTGTACAACCTTCACTAATTCTTGGTCTGAGACTTGGATTTGTTATAGGACATTAAGGAAAATATGTGTGCAACATTATATTTGGTTTTAGGGTCGAATAGGTAACCCAATGAACAACAACTTCTATAGACTAAGATTTGTGGTGAAATGGTGGGAAAGGAGTATCGAATTTAATCATAAACCATAGTAACACTTCATGGGCATGAAAAAATAATTTGGAACATCAAACTAAATTCATATACATCTCATAACATGGATAAATATCTCAGAAAAATATGATACAAAACATGTTCAACATCATTCGAAATTCACTATGCAAATGCTATGGGGAAAATGGCTCGAATCTCTTTTTTGATGGGTAATATCACCTGAAATACATGTGGCTCTCATGATATAATTATTACATATATATGTAGCAACTAACATGTCCATGAAGTCGAAATAACAATCCTCCACTAAATATCTGCAACAAGAAGTACGTCCTTGCACATTTACATGACATTGAGAGAAAGATAGTGGAATAGGCATAGAGAAGAATGAGAGAAGATGAACTCAAACCTAGTTGGGGTTTGAAACTGCATCCAAACATCTCGATGAATATCTGTTGAGAGGTTTGAATGGCCTCTCCATAAACCAACTATGATGGGAATCTTGCACCCTCGAAATTGGTTCTAAGGCAAGCAAGATAAACATCCACCATGTAAGGAAAAACTAAGCTCTCCAATTTTTTCCAAATGAGAAATGATCAAAAGCTATTATCCTTCTTTATTCTTGTCTTTTATTAACCTACCAAGGCTTCCATTTCTCGAATTCCCTCCAAGAGCTTCATCCCAACTCGAATTAGGGAGAGATTCCCATGAGTGCCACTTGTCCAACACTTCCTAGCCTTCATCTTCCATCAATTCGAATTAGGGGAATATTGGCTAGCATAAATCCCCTTGTGCACCCTCTTGGAGGCTATTTCTATCCCTGACATGCCATATAGGTCATATGTCAGCAACCGGGTCTGATCTTTTTCATAAGTGGCATAGAATCTTCATCATTGTTGTCATAGAGGTTAGGGAATCTAGCTCCAAGTGTTACAATACTGCTAAGATGCCTCTTTCTCTTCCATGGGAGTTACTCTTCCACTCTAATTTGACCCTCATTGATTCATGCCATGACTAATGCCTGTCCAACTCCCCCAAGAATTTTAGACTCCACCTTGGATTCAAATGGGTGAGAATAGGATTCCATGTGGCATGGAGAATTTTGCCTTGTGTGGGTCCCACACCACCTATGTGCCCTCATGACCAAGTTCCACCTTATTTTCTTCTTCTTCTTCTTATTTATTTATCCCCTTTAATGTATATTTATCAATCTAATGTCCATTTGGGGTCTTATAGCTCCCTTATTCCAAGTTTACATGTTTCCACCCCAACCTAGGGAATTAGTAGATTGGTGGAATTTTCCCTTCATGTGATTTATTTGGATGGGGACATTACAGTCCTCCCCACCCAATATTTCTTGCCCTCAAGCAATTCCAAATTAGGATGTTGATTTTTTTTTCCTATTCCCATGTGGCATCCTCACTTGGAAAATCTTTCCATTGTACCAAATATTCTCTTATGGTTCTGCTCCTCAATTTTCTTTCTCTTGTTTTCAATTTTTTTTTTTTTAATTTCTGGAATGAGTATTAGTTTTCCTTCATCATCTGATGGAGGAAGTGTTTCTGAAATATAAATTTGCTAATCAATAGCCTTCTTAAGGCATGAAACATGAAACACATTGTGGATTTTGATATCTTCCAGAAGTTCTATCTCATAAGCTACCTCTGCAACCTTTCGAATTATCTTATATGGACCATAGAACCTTGGTTTAATATTTTTTTATCCTTTCCCTTTTAATGTTTTTTGCTTATATGGTTGCAGCCTCAAATAAACCAAATCATTCACTTGAAAATTTCTTTCCTTCCTATGTTGATCCACATATTGTTTTTATTTTTTATTTTGGGAAACCTGCAAATTGTCTTTTAAAAGCTTCAAATATCTTGACTTTCCTCAACCCAATATTTAGCTTTTGGAGCTCTACTATCACCAAAAATGTGATAAAAAAGGTGAGGGATTCATAACCATAAACTGATTTGAAAGGATACATGCCAATGGACATATGGACAATATTATTGTAGCAAAACTCACCCAAACGTAGCCATTTGACCCATGATTTTTTCTACTCACCAAGATAGTTTCTCAATACCCCTCCAACCATTGGTTCGCCATTTTTGTTTGGCCATCAGTTTGAGGATGATAGCTTGTGATAGGGTTCAATTGAGTTCCCACCAATTTGAAGAGTTATTTCCAAAAACCACTCATAAATCTACTATCCCTTTCACTCACAATGTTTTTGGGAAGTCCATACAATCTGAAAATATCTCTAAAGAATAGCTCAGCTACTTGTGCAACAATAAAAGATGATGTAATAGCAAATAAATGAGAAAATTTGGTGAGTCTATCCACCACAACATAAATACAATCCTTACCAAAATCCTTGGGAAAACCTGTGATGAAATCCATGGAGATGCTTTCCCACTTTTGTTCTGGAATAGGCAATGGTTGTAAGAGACCATCAGGATGGGTGTGTTCAAATTTTTGTTGCTAACACATCTTACATTCATTCACATACTTTAAAACATCTTCCTTCAACCCTTTCCAATAAAACTTTTGTCTTAACTGCCTATATGTTTTAAAGAAACCAGGATGGCTTGCTAAAGGGGAATCATGAGATTCCTTCAAGATCTTGTTCTTTAAGTTAAAACCATGAACTAAGTATATTTAGTCTTTATAGTATATTAGGACATTCAATATCTTGTACCTATCATCTCCCTTGACCCCATCTAACAATTCACAAGCAAATCTATCTTTGGCATACTCTATTATTAGAACATCTTTCCAATCTTTTGAAATGTCCATAAGGGAAAATGAATGTCTCCTAGACAATGCATCTACTACAATATTATTCTTCCCATTTACATATTCAATGTCAAAATCAAAATATTGAACCTTAATTACCCATTTTTGTTTCCTTTCATTGAGATCTTTTTGTGTAAGGAAATGATTTAAACTATTATGATAAGTTTTGACCACAAACTTGTTCCCCGCCATATATTGTCTAAACTTGGCTAAGGCATGCATGATGGCTAACATTTCCTTGTATTATATGGAGTAGAGCCTCTCATTTGGCTGCAATTTTCTGCTCTCAAAATCTATGGGGTGTTGATTTTGCTTTAGGACCGCCCCTATGCCTGCTCCTGATGCATCAAATTCCAAAACAAATGGTTTAGAAAAATATGGAAATGCAAGTACTGGACAAATAATAATTGCCTCTTTCATTCTTTGGAAATCCTTTTCAGCCTCTTCATCTCATTTGAAAGCATCCTTCTGGGTCAAATCAGTAAGGGGAGCACTTAGTTTGGAAAACCCCTTCACAAACTTCCTATAGTAAGTGCAGATCCCAATAAAGCCTCTCAATTCAGTGATGTTCTTGGGTGATGGCCATTCGAGAATAGCCTTTATTTTCTCCAAGTACACCTTTACCCCATATTTCCCAATGATGTGCCCAAGATACAAAATTTCTGTCAACCCAAACTCGCACTTGGACAGCTTAGCAAACAAAGTTTGTTCATGTAATATTTTCAATACAACTTCTAAATGGTGCAAATGTTCCTCCCATGTCTTACTGTAAATTAAAATATCATCAAAGAAAACCAAAACAAACTTACGTAGTTGCTTGCAAAATATTTTGTTCATGCATGATTAGATGTTTGTTGTAGCATTGGTCAAACCAAAAGGCATGACAGGGAATTCAAAATGACCATAGCGAGATCTGAAAGCAGTTTTCTGCACATCCTCCTCCTTCATTCAAATATGATGGTAACCAAATCTAAGATCAATTTTGGAAAATAACTTTTCTCCAAATAGCTCATCTATCTAAGGGATGGGATATATATTCTTTATTGTCCTCTTGTTTAAATCTCTAAAATCAATGCACATCCTCAAGGTTCCATCCTTTTTCTTCACCAAGACAACTGAAGAAGCATAGGGACTTGAGCTTGGTCTAATGAGCCCCAATTCCAAGAGTTATTGAATAGCCTTCTCAATCTCATGTATGAACCTTTTTGTGTGTCTATATGGGGGTATTTGTGTTAAATTTTGAGCATTAATTCACAATACTCTAGGATCTTTACTGAGAGAATAACATGTGCAGTATATCAATGCATAACAATCATAATAAGCATGACAAGCATCACAAGAATCAAAAGCATGAGAGACAAGAGACACAGAGTTTCCGTGGGGAAAACCCTAAGGTGAAAAACCCCACAACTTCCTCAGAGATAGAGAGAGCAATGGCTCAACCAAAGTACAACCAAAATACACTGAGATAGTCTTCTAGTAGCAGATGATCCTCCTCCTCACTAGTGCGCCACTTTCTGAGTGAGAGAAGTGTGAGTTTTCGAGTGATCAAATAGAGATCTCCCAATCTCTATTTATACTTAACCTGTTTGCCCAGTTACACTATGGGGCCGACTTGTCTAGCTAGGTACATCCACAATATAATATATATTTCAGGGCCGACCCCACACATGGTGGTCTAATAACCCATCGACAAGCACACACACTTGCGACACTTGTCAATACACATGACGACACTTCCTTATAGAGGAATAGCACATCTCTTATAAGGGTACAATAAATATATATGAAATACATTCCGAAGTTACATATTCATCAACACTCCCTCTTAATTAGGAAGGTATTTCTTGACACAGATATGCTAGACAAGTCTTCTTCTCAGGATCATCGTCACTCCTGCTGCTATCTCAACCAATCTCTGACTCTACTCGTCATAGGAAGTTCTACAGAGCCAGTCCTTTTTCATACTTGATGTAGGACCACCACCTGCAGGTATTCATCACTAGCCATACTGTGGAATCCTCGGGACTTATTACGTGCGTCACAAAACCTTTAAAGAGTCTCTTGCCTAGCAAGAACGCTAAAGAGCATCTGAGGCCTTTTTCATCCTGTCCAGATCTCCAGGACTTATTACATGTGACCCCACCACAAAACCTAGCAAGAGAATTTCAGGATGTTACAGGTACACAACTCCGACCTAAAATCTCCCCAGGGTACAAATTACGTGTGGTCACCACAAAACCTAGCAAGAGCATCTCAGGATGTTACGGGTACACAACTCCGACCTGAAATCTCCCCAGGGCATAAATTACATGTGGTCATGGCAAAACCTCAAAAGAGCATCTCAGGATGTTATGGGTACATAACTCTGACCTGAAATCTCCTAGGGAATAAATTACATGCCATAGGACAAAATCTCGCAAGACCATCTCAGGATGTTATGGGTACACAACTTTGACCTGAAATCTCCCAGGGCACAAATTACATGTCCTCCCAGAGCAATGTCTCGAAAGATCATCCCAGGCTGTTACGGGTACACAACTCCGACCTATAAGATCTCCCAGAGATGCTCATCTACACAACCTGATCCACGGCCATAAAGTATCATCCTGATACTCACCATACATCATCCTGATGTACACATGATCATCCTAATCATCATCACTGCAACATCCTGTTGCATGTCATCTGGAGCAACATCCTGAAGCTCGTCATCTATGATCATCCTGATCATACACTGCATCCACCTGATGCATACCAATTATCTACCTGATACATATCATCATACATGATCCACCTGATCATACAATGTATCCACCTGATATAAACAAATACATGATCCATCTGATCATACCTGATACATATCAACATACATGATCTACCTGATCATACAATGTATCCACCTGATACAAATACATATACATGGTCCAAGCATCCAACGTGATGCATATACAAAATACATACAAATGATCCAAATGATCATATCCAACATCCAACATGATGCGTATATACATATACATATAAATGATCCAACTGATCATATCCAGCATCATCCTGATGCATATATACACAAATGTAAATGATCCAACTGATCATACAGAGCAGAAACTAGAACATCATCCTGATGCTCATCATCTAGCACTTACATCCACAGCCATGTGAAGGATCCTCCTTCCAACATGCTTGGAATGGCTTCAACAAATGTCTTTATCACTTCTTCCTCGAAGTGTCATCGATCTGAAGAACACCAAGCCTCTCTCTGAAGTACTTGAACTTCACTCTGGATAATGGCTTTGTCAATACATCTGCAATCTACTTGTCCATCGCAACATATAGGAGCTTCACTGCTCCTCTCTGCACCATATCCCTGATATAGTGATATTTGATCTCTATGTGTTTTTACCTGTTGTGAAACATTGGGTTCTCAGACAGCTTCACACAACTCTGGTTATCACAGAAGATACCAGTAGCATCCAACGGGAGATCAAATAACTCAGACAGTGGCTTCCGAAGCCATACTGCCTCACAGCTAGCTGAACAGGCTGCAACATACTCTGCCTCAGTTGTACTCAGTGCTACGCAGGACTGCTTCCTGCTAAACCAAGAGATCACACCTGATCCCATATTGAAGCAGCATCCAGATGTGCTCTTCCTATCTGCGGCATTTCTTGCCCAATCTGAATCAACATAACCCTACAGGTTAAAATTTTGATCCGCATCATACTTGAGCCCATAATCAATTGTACCCTTCAGGTACCTTAGAATATGCTTTACAACAACTAGGTGAACACTCCTCGGATCTGTCAAGAACTGGCTCAATGTGTTCACCGCAAAGCAAATATCTGGTCTCGTGTTCGTCAGGTACATCAAGGACCCAATCATCTGACGATACATAGAGACATCAACCAGCTCAGATGAAGCATCACATAAAAGCTTAAGGTTCAATTCCATAGGTGTGGCCATGGCCTTGCAATCCATCATCCTGAACCTCTTCAGGATATCTACAGTATACTTCCCTTGTCCAAGGAAGATCCCATCTATACTCTGCCGTACCTCCATACCTAGGAAATAGTGCATCATCCCCAAGTCCTTCATCTTGAACTCGGCTGCAAGATTCCACTACGTGTCGGCAATCAATCTATCATCTCTTGTTACAACCAGGTCATCCACATTCAATAAGAGTATCCCTGGATTGCCTTCCTCAACCTTGTAGTAAAGGTTGGAACCCACTTTACTCTTGGTAAAGCCCAAACTAGATAGAAAGCTGCCTATCATACCAAGTTCTGCACATATATGATTTCCTGTCATGTGTCTCAGAACCAAGTGGTTGCTCCACATACCCTTCTTCTTCAACTACACCATTCAAGAAGGCTATCTTGAAATCCATCTGGTGTATCTTTTATTTCATCACTTTTATATTTCTCTATGCTGCCATCTGCAGCATGCTTGATCTGATAGATCCATATGGAAGTTATAACAAACTTACATTTAGGTCTTGGGACTACATCCCAAACATCATTCTTCATGATCGATGGATCATGGCATTCTCCCCATATCCTGGGAACTTCAATATCTTCAATAGATAATTTTGTTGCTAAACAAATGTTGTAGTTCTTCTTTTGTAGGTGATGGCATATGATCTTTCCTACAAGACAAGTTAAATTGCACGATTAGAAACATCTCATAGTTTTCAAAACAAATTCTTATACATAAAGAAATATGTCATACAATCATGCAATTATTTTAGCCAATGCTTCAATACAACATTCATCCATATCCTGTAACTTTCTAGATGCCTTCCAATCTCTACCAAACATTGTTAAGAGTTTGCACTACTCCCAACATGTCAGCAAAGAGGTTTCATTATAGATAAGTAGCAATGGAATGTTGTACAGTGCCATAGGCCACTTACCCATCACATGCATATTAGTAGTATATTGTTCATTAATGCAATCATTCTAATATGCACAATACATATCCTAAGTCTAGGAACATAAGTATATACATCATTGAACAATTTTATTTAAACAAACAAATATGTAAGAAATGGTAATTAAAATACTTATCTTTGTTTGTTTGTTGGGTGGACTCCCTCTGAGTCTTTGTTTCCTTGCAGAAGCTGCTGAAGTAGCTTCTTCTACACCTTTCTGTTGTGGAATGTAAAAAGATGGTCAACTCCCTCTGAATATCTGCATCCTTGGAGAAACTACTAGAGTGTGCTTTTTCTTGATCTTTGCTTCCTGGATTACCTATCCTTGAACTTATATTCATCCTTGATCTCTATGCATGCTTATTAGTATCACTATTGTGTCATCCTCGAGGTCTCATACATAATCACACATTCATTAGTATAATCTTGATACTATCAAAACACAATAATCTCAAGCATGTATAGTCAGGATCATTTCAAACAGAAATAATAAGCATTCATATGGTTAGTCATAAACATAATATACATAAACCCGTGATTACTCAAACCTATGACTCTTATGGTTAGTCATATCATCAATTAAGGTAAGAAACATAATATGCATAAGCCCTAGATGACTCAAACCTGTAACTTCAAGAGTAATCATTATCAATCATACAAAAGTATACGATATATATAACAAAAACATACCTGGTCATCATATTTGCTAGCAATGTGTTCTTGTTCTCTTCAATGACCTACATAACTCATTAGTTAACCTTTGTAAAAAAAAATTATACATACCTCTATGTGATCCATGACTATGGATGAATCTTTGTTTTCATAGCATGTTCAGGTTGTCCCTTTAATTTATACAATCCTCCCTCTTGCTCTCCAATCACTATTGCATCATTGATTGTTTTACCCTTTGGCCACATTAGGACTTGGCCATCTACAAATGCAACCCTCATGCCTTTTGCATCCAATGCAGAGATGGAGAGAAGATTCTTCTTGAGCCCAGGTACATAAAGGAATTCTTTCATCTTCAAAGATTTTCCAGAATCTAGGTTGTAGTAGGCTTCACCACTTCCTTTGATTGGGTATTGATATTCATCCCCAAGTTTCACCTTATGGGGTGATTCATGTTCTGATAAGTTTACAAAAGATTCCTTAAACCCGGTCATGTGTTTGGAAGCCCCATTGTCAATTAACCAATCATTACAACCAAGGGAGATAGTACCTGTAAGAGCAGAGATTAGAACATACTCTGCTTCACTTGATGAGTCATCATCACTATCATCACTTTCTGCCCTAGCCTTCTTCTTTAGAGGTTCATCATCTTCGGCAGCATGAGCATGGAACTTTCTTTTGCTGCCCTTCTTCTTCTTGCTGGAGATGTTGTTGTTATCCCTTTTGTTCTTGGGACAATCTGAAGCAAAGTGACCCTTCTCATTGCATGTGAAGCACCTTAGATCCTTCTTATTCTTTTGGTGATAGTGAGTGGACTTCTTGTAGTGAGAGTGCTCCTTCTTGGGCTTGCTTCTTTTGGTGTGAGTTGCGAGAGCTTGATCTTCACCTCCCATGTTTGCTTCACGAGCTACAAGTCTAGCTTCTTCTTGAGAGCATTCCTCCCACAGTTTACTGAAAGAGATCAATTTCTTTCTTGCACAAATTCCTTGAATAAAAGAGTCCCATGACCTAGGTAGGCCATTCAGAGTGGTCATAACAACTTCACCATTGTCCACTACTTCATCCACAGCTTCAAGTTGTTCCTTGATCTGAGAGACCTTGGAGAAGTAAGATTGAATGGTTTCTCCATTCAACATCTTGACCCCTTTTAATTGATTCCGTAGAGTCATCTTCTGATTTATGTTCTTCCCTTCAAATAACTTGGTCAGGGAGTCAAACATCTCTTTGGGTGTCTTCAGAGATGACACATGGGGAATGAGATGGTTTTTGATAGAATCAACAATGATTCTCTTTTCCTTGACCAAGTTCTTCTTATGCAACATCTTAGCCTCTTCATCCTATGGGATAGGGATGTCTTCTTTTATATATGAGTCCAACTCATTCTCTTCCAGGATTAACCCAATCATATACTTCCAGGTTCGGAAGTTATCAGCCCCTTCAAGCTTATCCTCAAGCTTGGTGTGGTGAGACATCTTAAAGAGTACTTCAAATGAAAATAGAAAAGTTTTAGGTCTTACCACTTGAATTGCTAAAAACTGGATCTGGTCCCGGATTAGGGTTTGTCGGAAAAACCCTAAAAATTCAAAATGTGAATTTCAACTTTCTGAAAGGATAAAAAGATGCGCCTTGATGAGCTAATCAACCTGGTGTATTCGGAATTTGAGATCTGCAAAGCTACACCCTTCAAAACTTCCTTTCTGTCTTCCCGGATTCACTAAGGAGAGCCCTGAATTAGGGTTTGAGTTTCCCGGAGATCTACCCAGCCAAAAAAAACTCGATCCAAAGCTCTAAACTTCGATTTTTGCAAGGAGATTCCAGCTATGTCTTCAGATTCCAGAAATTCCTATTTTTGAGGAAACCCTAATTTTTAGGGCCAAATATGAAAATGCTCAGAATTGAATTATGATTGGATAGATAGATTCTCCTTGATGAGTAGAGTCAATCTACTATACTGCTTTTCCAAAATCTGTGGAGAGAAACCCAATAAACAAGAAACCCTAGTTTCCGTCATTGCACAATGTCTTCTTCTCAGGTTAGCTCTGATACCATGTTAAATTTTGATCATTAATTCACAATACTCTAGGATCTTCACTGAGAGAATAACATGTGCAGTATATCAATGCATAACAATCATAATAAGCATGACAAGCATCACAAGAATCAAAAGCACGAGAGACAAGAGACACCGAGTTTCTGTGGGGAAAACCCTAAGGTGAAAAACTTCCTCAGAGATAGAGAGAGAAATGGATAAACCAAAGTACAACCAAAATACACTGAGATAGCCTCCTAGTAGCAGATGATCCTCCTCCTCACTAGTGTGCCACTTTCTGAGTGAGAGAAGTGTGAGTTTCCGAGTGATCAAATAGAGATCTCTCGATCTCTATTTATACTTAACCTATTTGCCCAGTTACACTATGGGGCCGACTTGTCTAGCTAGGTACATCCACAATATAATATATATTTCAGGGCCGACCCCACACATGGTGGTCTAATAACCCATCGGCAAGTACACACACTTGCGACACTTGTCAATACACATGATGACACTTCCTTATAGAGGAATAACACATCTCTTATAAGGGTACAATAAATATATATGAAATACATAGATGAAATACATTCTGAAGTTACATATTCATCAACAATTTGGATAGGTGAAGTAGCCACTTCCAAAACAATGGTATGCTCAACTCTATTGTCAGGTGGCCTTCAAGGGGGAAGGTCTCCAAAAACAACTTCATACTCGTGTAGTAGCTACCTTATCTCCCTTGGCCTTGTAGGAGCATGGAACCACAATTGTGGTGGGACTCCGAATTTGAAACAAGATTAAGAGGGGGAAACTCTTAATCTTCTCTTTCCATTTTGATTGATGCATGTTAGAAGCAAAAAATTGTTGAATGCATGTCATGGATGAAAGTTGACTGTGTTTATTTGGCTTGAAATAAATGGTGAATGTTGAATTAGTTAATTCCCTATGGAAGGATGAACATGGATGAGTTCATTTATGTGTTGGACAAACATGAACTTTCCATGTCAATTGGGATAGTAATTGACTGATCTTAATGCTTATGTTATGCTTGGCCTAACAAGACTTGCAATGATGAATTTCACAGGTGAAAATCAAATCAATTGGTTGCAACTGTTACAAGACAAGTGTTGCCAGTAAGCAAAGTGTGGACAGCTGTGCACGTTGACCATGGTAGCAGACCAAAAGATACTAGATTTGGCTAGAAATATTCTTCAAGCAATTGCCAAAACCCAAGAAAATCTTGGGGAGACGCTCAAGCTACAAAAGCAACATAATGAGATGAACCACAAGGTTTTGCAAAACTCTATTTGTCTACAAAATGAGGTAAAGGGAATTCTGGAAGCTATCAATAGTGGAAAGGACAACATGTCAATGAAGAGGCAGTGACCCAATCATCCCATTAAGAAATGATCAAGGATGGAAGACTCAATGGAAATGGAGCAGATAAAGAAAAAGCAACCACTGAAATGTTGGTAATTTGGAGGAAATCATTGCCTCCGTAATTTCCCAACAAAGGACAACAAGAAGGATTGTAGCCATAAAGTTTCCAGACTTATGGATCAGCTGGAAGGTAAAGAAAAGGAAGGGATTGTTGTGGAGCTGGAAGGTCAAATCTAGCAGGAGCAATCTGTGGAAGCCAAAGGACTTGGTCCTAAAAAATCAAAGTAAAAGATGGAATGCAGGGCAGACCTACCACATTTTGTGAAATTTTGATGTGTAAACAATGTGTATGTATTTCTAAGTATTGGAACATCGAGGATGGTGTTACTATAAGGGGGAGGGAATTGTAATATCCCCATTTTGACCCTTAGGATATATTGGCTTTTATGTAAACATTGTATGTATGTGATGTATGATTCCTAGCGTGGAGCTCAAGGCCAAAGACCCGCTAGTGAATGCTCCGCCTTGAAGGGCAAGTATTTTATATTGTTCTACCCATGTGTTAGTGAGCCATGGGGAAATTGTAAAATGATGTAAATATCATGTAATAAAAATACCAATGGGTTGGATATGGATGCAACTAAATGAGGGGGCTATGTGTATCCACTAAGGAGAGGTGAGGGGGTTGTGGGATTGAACCATAGGCTTCCATATGTCACCTTGGGAACCCAACTTTGACTGTACTAGCCATCATTTAATTCTATGTAAGGATGACCACATAAAACTGTTCATGAGGTTGATGGAGTATGGGAAACCCTGAAAACCGCAAGGCAGGGTATGGGCTTGGATTGCTTGACCCATAAGCCACTCCACCTCATGGGAGGATGTTTTTTCTCATCTCTAGGACATAGAAAATGATTCAAACTTCAGTTGGGGGGGGGAGACGCAGACCTAGCAAGGGATAGCACTAGAAATCATGACTGGAAGATAAGCCACGATTTGTAGTGCATAGATCACTCAGAAATTTGCATGAGAAGCAAAATCGGTTGGGGAATCCAAAGACCCAGACCTAGGGGAAGTGAGAGTGTTGGATGCTTAGGAACCCAAGAGAAAACCCATATATGATAGCCTGAAATCGTAGACGCGGAATAGAGCCTTTCGGCCGTAACCCTGAACAGATCCAAGCATGGATGACAGTTCGAAAGAGAGATCACAGGTTGGAACCGCTTGATAAACTCGGTGAAGGCTGTTTTATTGAGTGGGAGATGCTTGTAGCTCTGTGGTTGAGCTCACTGGTTTAGCTTTCTCCTCCCTTGTCTCTTGGCATGCTTGATAAACTCAACTGTGTGTTGGCTTAGCATGACTGTTGGTGTGAAACCAAGGCTGTGAGTAAACCTAAGTAGTCCTCCTTAGTGGATACATAACCCCAACTCGGGGGTGGTCTCTGAGTGCTGAAATAATGCAGGAGGGTCAGAGACCTATGGTTGGGTTGGAACATTGCAGTCCATAGCCAGTTACTTGGTGACTTCATCTTAAAGATAAGTGTTTCCTGTTTCCTCTGATTATGCCAATTTATATACATGAATGATTGTTTGTCTATGTTTGAATGCATGGATTCGTCTAGTTGATTAATGGAAAAAGATACTTGTACTTATGTTGTTATTATGCCTATGATGAAATGTTGGTAAGTGCATCTGAGTGTGTAATAATATGGTTTAATTCAGCTGTGTTTTGCATCTAGGTGTTTTAATTCAGATGAAATTTGGAATTGTTGTTGGCTAGAGTAGAGGGTTTGATATATTAATTGAGAATATCAAATCCACTTGTTGCAAACATTAACTGGAGAAAACTGTTGAAGCTTCCCGTTTCAGTGATTCCATCAAAACCTTGCTTGAAATACATTTTGAAGATGCAAATAATAAGAAGTTACATGGAATTTCCAATTAAAGAGTTATGTTGTTTCAAAAACCTTTGTCAAAGAAAGTTGAGGATTTTTGTCATACTAAAAGTAGTATTGGAGTATGGTATAACCATGGTATCTACACTGGGATTATAGGACTATGTGTGTGGTTGTTTTATCGATTTGGATCATAAACTATGTGCTTGGTTTAGAAAGTTTAGCAACATCTAGACAAAATTTACAAATAATATTTTCATACAAATAAATTGCATGATTATTATAATTAAGTGAATTAGACATAATTCATTTTAACAAGTAGATATTTCCGGCCTGTAGCAAATTTAGATGGTGGAATGGTGGTCGGATGATTGACGCCTTGCCCAGTATCTCCATTATTTTGAAAATAGAAGCTAAATTTCTTCCGCCTGCAATGCACTTTGAAAAATACACAAACAATTCTCTCAATTTTTTTTCACCATTTGTGAGGATAAAATACACTTTCTTTTTTTCTTGATAGGTAAACCGTTTGTTAATGTATCTGTTTGCTCATGCAGGTAGAGGTGAGTTTGTTTTTCAAGAGCATCTCTTTGGATATATTGATAGTTACACCTTATTTTCATAAGAAATTTTGTATTTAATAATTTCTAACTTTTATTTTAATTATTTTTCTCAATTTTATATACATTCCTTATTCAGGTATTTTTACAAATAGTTAGTGAGAAAATTCTAGATTTGCAATTAAACATAAGACATATAACCAGATTGACCATAACTTAAAAACAAACTATTTCCTACAAAAATCGCTCCTTAATTTCATAAGCAAATTGATATTTTCTATATTCATGTTCTGAAATTTTCCTTAAATAAAACTATATCTTCCTTTGAGGAATTTGTTTTTTCATGGATGCAAACATTACATGAATTTATTAGGACATACAATTCCCTACCAACATTAATTCAGGTACAACATGAATAATTTCATTTAGAATTAGATGCAATTCACATGTAACCATTCATTTGTTGAAAGTATGATCCGCTCCAATTTCCTTGCCAATGCCAAATCATGTGGTGCTAATAGGTTTCCTCCCAACCATTGTAATATCCCTCCAAAGGAAAATGCTTGGGTTCACCTTGTTTTGACTCTAGCGTTGTAATTTACAACTGGTTCCAAACACTCCCAAATGACTTTGAATTTGGGGAGGAAAGTCTTGATGGGGCATAGGACACATTAACAGGTCTATCAAACACCCAAACAACTGATATACCCATCCATGGTATTGTTATCACATATATAGTAGCCGGGCTACCACACATTATGTTTCTGATTCCAGTACACTGTTCGGCCAGTTCCCTTACATTTGAGATGCTGAGATGAGCATCTATTGGATCACTATCAGATTGTGGATAGCAGTATATATTCCCCAATGCCATGACTGAGTCTCAGGACACTCAGAGAGACGACCGATGTAGCCATTATACCATTGGTACAGAGCAGTCAGTAGTGCCCAGAGTTACAGCAGCAGTTTCAAAGGACAGATGATGGTACAGGTTGATGAGCATTCAGGTATACGACTCAGCAGGTATATCATTGTGTTATGGTTATATTGCTTTTATAATTATTCTCATAGCATGTCTTAACACCTAGTGTCATGATTTGGCGATCATATAGATATATGGACCTGGTTGAGCTTATTATATATATTATATTGTCCCTACTCAGACTTAGAAGTTCACTAGTCATACTCATTGGTTTTACCCTCCTTAGGGAGAATAGAGGTGATCATTCCACCATACCTTGGCTTGCTAGTGTTGGATCCATTATTCACTGTCTTCATCCATCCATTGCTTACCTTTTAGTTTATCACCCTGACTTACTACTTGACTAGTGACATGGAGGACTTTTCCCCACTGTAGCCTCTGTATTGGATGAGCTTCCCTGTTTATTGTGTCTCGGCTCTGAGTTGGTGACAAAACTTACCTATGGTGAGTTGGAGTTCCTTGGAATTCCCCCTAGTCACTAAAGTTGTGTTGGCTAAACCTGAAACTTTTAGTGCTGCCATGAATACAAAATCCGAAAAATGAAATGCTATTATCTTGTATGAAAAGCCCATTCATGCAACGTGTTTCTAAACACACATGAATGAAAGGCATGCCAAATGAAAATGGCCATGAAAATAAAATGTTATATCTTTTGTAAATGTAAATACCTAGGTAAACAAGCTGTCCATGACACACCTAGAAGTGCTCAGGTAAACAAGTGCCTTAAAAACACACTTGCAGCAGAAAGCCTAAAATAAATGCAAATCTATGTAACACACATAGACCAAGGCTATGGAAACTTCAGGCCCAAACAGCAATGGAACTTAAATGCTATACCAAAACAATTGCTGGCCTTTTTTGTATTATGGATTGTGCGCATCTATTAAAGGTGAATAAACCCTCTTTGAACAACTCATCCATTTGTGAGACACCGCCATTCCCTGTGTTGTTACTCATTCAGTATATACTATGGTGTGTATTCCCTTTCCCTTTGCCAAAGTGTCACAAAGTTGAGTCAGTCAAGTCATCCCTTAGCCTAGCTAGTTATTTTAGCCTTCACCCTTCACTAGCAAATTGATCACAACTATGAAGTGAGTATGATCTTGAAAGTCTAGTCTGAGTAATAATAATAATTAATGACATTATATATTTGGACTTAGATCGCCAGTAATGATTACTTTGTGTTATAATTGTTATTTGAATAAGTTGTAAAGCATGCATTAACCTTTGACACTTTGCAGCAGCTTCCGACGATGGTCTGAGTTATATTTGGTCATGTTGACTTGGTTAGACCTAGTTTGACCATGGTCAACCATAGGACATGAGATGGTTGGACCTTGTGATGATATGGATAGATGATATATGGTCTATGTACATGTACATGATGATTCTATGCAGCAGCTACAGGGTTATGATGATGATTCTTGGTTTACAGCAGTATTGATCAGTTACAGATTATTATTGTTTACCCTGTGCCGGTATATTGGATATATATATTGATCATGCAGAGACTCATATGGTGTATGAGTACACATCTTGGATGGATTTGGACCTTCTAAGCCAATGAGACTGTTTGTTTTCAGTTCCGGGCACTTACAATGATGATTGAGCCTCAGTAGGCTATCCCAGTGCAGTTTTGGTCTGTCGGAGGCCCTGTCAGAGTAGATGTGATTTTTATCTAGTTGACCTAGGGAGCTGTGCTTGGAGGGGGTTGTCCAGCCACTTGTTTTTACCATATTACCCCCCTCTCGGACATGCTGGTACCCTCACCTTGATAGCGCAGGCACTCCAGGAGGCAGTTTGGGGCAGTTTCACGCTTCCCGAGGCATTTCAGGATTGGTAGAAATGGCTATTGAGGAAATCGATTTGGGCTATTGAGGCAAGGTTATGGCATGTGATGATCAGTGATGATGGATTGATGTCTTCCGCACCTCCTCTAGCAGTTTCAGCTTCATTGGGGCCCGCATCCATCACTTATGGCACTTTCTGATGATTTTTGAGGTCTTTTGAGGCCTACGATTTAACCATAGAGGCACGATTTGGTATATTGATGACTATTTTATGATTATTGTGCTATGGGGATTGACCAAGGGTGGATAAAATTACCCCTCGGACCCACCATAAGCTTCCTATTATATTTTGTCATCATGATTTGGTGGGATTCCCCTCTTCTAGGGCGATTTTGTCCACTCATATTATATTTTATTAGTGATCCATGTATTTTATTGTTGAGATCATATCAACCATTGATTAGACATTTGTATCTTTTAATCTTAGCCACTCATTCAAAAATTGGTTAGGATTTTGATGCCTCTCCTTCCTATTTAAAGGAGAGAGCTTCTCATTGTAAGGGGTCTTTGGCTCTTGGATTATTGGTATAGAAAAACTTTCTTGTGGAAATTCTTGTGGTCTCCTTTGCATCTGGTGTTCTTAGATGGTGATTGGAAAGTCTATTGCAACCTAGCATTTGGAATTTGTGGTAAGATCTATCTTTTTTGGAAATCATTGTCTTGTTTACAGGAGGGCGACTTCAACAAGGGCGATTTTGCAAGGCTTCTTCAAATCGACTTTCTTGGCATTTGCTTGTATCAGGGGGTTATCATTAGTATCATTGTGATCTATGCTATCTTTCTGTTACTTCTCTTGTGGCATTAGTCTTATCTCTTGATCACATCAAATCTGATATTGTTGACATTTGTTGTGCAGGAGAGAGGGCGCATTGGCTTCTTGGACTAAATCGATTGCATAGAAAAATACCTCAAAGCTTCTCAAATTGATCGGGTTTTCATAGATCATCATCATCAAGGCATCTACAAGGTTACCCGGGTAAGATCCACAGGTTTGTTTCTCTTATCTTGATCTAATCCATTGACATAGCTCATAAATTGATAAAACCCTAATTTCCTCAAACCCTCATTGTTACATTTTCTCAGATCTACTTAGATCTAGTTGGTTGTTGGGTATAATATTGAAAACCGACCTCTATAGCATCCACGGCATCCCGGATCTATAGTTTGGTGAGGATTGGCCTCCATTTGACCCTCTTCCCAAGCCAACTTAGCTTCTCCAAGCAAGGGCGCACTTCTTGGTGAGGGTGAGTTGACCTAGATCTAGTTGATGGGTAGTTGAGATCCCGCTTGATTCATAATATACACATCCAATAACCTACCCCCAGATTGTCACTTTTTTGATTTCCACCTTGTGGGCCCTATTCCACATTTTAAGGGATTTAATCCCCATTTTGGACCACTTAGTATTTTCAAACTTAGATCTAGTAAGATCTAGCCATCGGATTGCCTTGAAATTGTAGATCCACACTCCTTCTTGATTAACCTACCCGGATCTAAAGTTTGGATGCCATCGGACTTGTCTTGACCCGCTTAACCCACATTTTAGCCTCCTTGGGCAAAGTCGCACCACCTTGGAGAAGGGAGTTTGTCCACTTCTAGGACGTGGGTACTTGAGATTTCAGCGGATTTGGAACGAGAATAATTCAAAACCTAGGTCTAGTAGGTCACTTTGTCAAATCTTGCCTTGGGGATAGCATTCCTTGTTTTAAGGGATGGTGGTCCAATTAGGTCAAACCTAGATCTAGACCTATTCATCCATCAAGACTTTAATTGCCCACTTGTCTCATGCAATAGGAGTCCTTAACCACAAGTTAACCTTACTTTGACTCCATCCCAATTCCCAAGGCACTGGTTTCTCTCCAAGTCAATTCAACTTTCCTAGATTGTTGGATTAACTTGTGGTTTGACCTTAGTGTGGTGAACTAAACCCTTGATGCCATCATGTATCATGATCAAGCTTGTCACTTGTACTAGTTAGCCCCAATTCAACCCCTAAACTACCCTGCATTGGACACGGTTCCCAAGACAGTGGATTTTCTCACATTGAGCTAGTACTTTAATCCTGGATCCTATTTCACAAATCATAAGTCACTCTCACATCAATAATGAATTAAAGCTATACTCATTGAACCCCTCACTTGTCTTGTGACTTCATCCTAAGGTCTAGGATAAACCATACACCTTACTTCACTTAGAATCAACTTGATTTGGTGTCTTGGTTTTGAGCTCTCCTATCAGGAGTAGATCGGGTCTCCCCCTTTGTTGTCTGGGCTAGATAACATAAAGCGAAGGTTGCCTCGACAGGCGTGACAACCAAATATTGAAGGTCTAGGTGATCGTGGTTGCACCTTTTGAGTTGCCCTTTCCTATTGCCATCCATGAGTGGATACATCCATAGGGGTAGCTACAGTTTAGGTGATAACAAGTATGCAATTTGAAAGGAAAGAAGTTTCGGGACAAGACTAGTTAATTTGAGAAGTGGAAATCCCCCTAGGTCTTCTATTAAATGCTTCTCCAAACACTGTACAAACTTCACTAATTCTTGGTCTGAGACTTGGATCTATTATAGGACATTAAGGAAAATATGTGTGCCACATTATATTTGATTTTAGGGTTGAATAGGTAACCCAATTAACAACAACTTCTATAGACTAAGATTTGTGGTGAAATGGTGGGAATGGAGTATCGAATTTAATCATAAACCATAGTAACACTTCATGGGTCTGAAAAAATAATTTGGAACATCAAAGTAAATTCATATACATCTCATAACATGGATAAATATCTCAGAAAAATATGATACAAAACATGTTCAACATCATTCCAAATTCACTATGCAAATGCTATGGGGAAAATGGCTTGAATCTCTTTCTTGATTGGTAATATCACTTGAAATACATGGTGTTTCAAGATGTGGCTCTCATGATATAATTATTACAGATATATGCAGCAACTAACATGTCCATGAAGTCGAAATAACAATCCTCCACTAAAAATATGCAACAAGAAGTGCATCCTTGCACATTTACATGACATTGCGAGAAAGATAGTGGAATAGGGATAGGGAAGAATGAGAGAAGATGAACTTGAACTTAGTTGGGGTTTGAACCTGCATCAAAACATATCCATGAATATCTGTTGAGAGGTCTGAATGGCCTCTCCATCAACCAACTATGATGGAAGTCTTGCACCCTCGAAATTGGTTCTAAGGCAAGGAAGATAAACATCCACCATGCAAAGAAAAACTAATCTCTCCAAATTTTTCCAAATGATAAATGATCAAAAGCTATTATACTTCTTTGTTCTTGTCTTTTATTAACCTCCCAAGGCCTCCATTTCTCAAATTCCCTCCAAGAGCTTCATCCCAACTCGAATTAGGGAGAGAATCCCATGAGTGCCACTTGTCCAACACTTCCTATCCTTCCTCTTCCATCAATTCGAATTAGGGGAATAATGGCTGACATAAATCCCCTTGTGCGCCCTCTTGGAGGCTATTTTTATCCCTAACATGTCATATAGGTCATATGTCAGCAACCAAGTCTGATCTTTTTCATAAGTGTCATAGAATCTTCATCATTGTTGTCATAGAGGTGAGGGAATTTAGCTCCAAGTGTCACAATACTTCTAAGATGCCTCTTTCTCTTCCATGGGAGTTACTCTTCCACTCTAATTCGACCCTCATTGATTCATGACATGACTAATGCCTCTCCAACTCCCCCAAGAACGTTAGACTCGACCTTGGATTCAAATGGGTGAGAATAGGATTCCATGTGGCATGGAGAATCTTGCCTTGTGTGGGTCCCACACCACTTATGTTCCCTCATGACCAAGTTCCACCTTATTTTCTTCTTCTTATTATTATTTATCCCCTTTAATGTATATTTATCAATCTAATGTCCATTTGGGGTCTTATAGCTCCCTTATTCCAAGTTTACATGTTTCCACCCCAACCTATAGAACTAGTAGGTTGGTGAAATTTTCCCTTCATGTGATTTATTTGGATGGGGATATTACAGTGCTCCCCACCCAATATTTCTTGCCCTCAAGCAATTCCAAATTAGGATGCTGAATTTTTTTTTCCTATTCCCATGTGGCATCCTCACTTGGAAAATCTTTCCATTGTACCAAATATTCTCTTATGGTTCTGCTCCTCAATTTTCTTTCTCTTGTTTTCAAATTTTTTTCTGGAATGAGTATGAGTTGTCCTTCATCATCTAATGGAGGAAGTGTTTCTGAAATATAAATTTGCTGACCAATAGACTTCTTAAGGCATGAAACATGAAACACATTGTGGATTTTGATACCTTCCAGAAGTTCTATCTCATACGCTACCTCCGCAACCTTTTGAATTATCTTATATGGACCATAGAACCTTGGTTTAATATTTTTTGATCCTTTCCCTTTTAATGTGGTTTGCTTATATGGTTGCAGCCTCAAATAAACCAAATCATTCACTTCAAAATTTCTTTCCTTCCTATGTTGATCCACATATTGTTTTTATTTTTATTTTGGGCAACCTGCAAATTGTCTTTTAAAAGCTTCAAAATATCTTGACTTTCCTCAATCCAATATTTAGCTTTTGGAGCTCTACTATCACCAAAAATGTGATAAAAAAGTGAGTGATTCATAACCATAAAGTGATTTGAAAGGAGACATGCCAATGGACATATGGAAAGTATTATTGTAGCAAAAATCACCCAAACGTATCCATTTAACCCATGATTTTTTCTACTCACCAACATAGTTTCTCAAGTACCCCTCAAACCATTGGTTCACCATTTCTGTTTAGCCATCAGTTTGAGGATGATATCTTGTGCTAGGGTTCAATTGAGTTCCCACCAATTTGAAGAGTTCTTTCCAAAAACCACTCATAAATCTGCTATCCCTGTCACTCACAATGTTTTGGGAAGTCCATGCAATCTGAAAATATCTCTAAAGAATGGCTCAGCTACTTGTGCAATAGTAAAAGATGATGTAATAGAAAAGAAATGAGCAAATTTGGTGAGTCTATCCACCAAAGCCTAAATACAATCCTTACCAAAATCCTTGGGCAAACCTGTGATGAAATCCATGGAGATGCTTTCCCACTTTTGTTCTGGAATAAGAAATGGTTGTAAGAGACCATCAGGATGGGTGTGTTCAACTTTTTGTTGCTGACACATCTTGCATTGATTCACATACTTTAAAACATATTCCTTCAACCCTTTCCAATATAACCTTTGTCTTAGCTACATATATGTTTTAAAGAAACCAAGATGGCCTGCTAAAGGGGAATCATGAGATTCCTTCAAGATCTTGTGCTTTAAGTTCAAACCATGAACTAAGTATATTCGGTATTTATAGTAGATTAGGCTATTCAATATCTTGTACCTATCATCTCCCTTGACCCCATTTAACAATTCACAAGCAAATCTATCTTTGGCATACTCTATTATTAGCACATATTTCCAATCTTTTGAAATGTCCATAAGGGAAAATGAGGGTCTCCTAGACAATGCATCTACT
Organism: Larix kaempferi; assembly: GCA_027924585.1. Taxonomy (NCBI): domain Eukaryota; kingdom Viridiplantae; phylum Streptophyta; class Pinopsida; order Pinales; family Pinaceae; genus Larix; species Larix kaempferi. The sequence continues at coordinate 11,798,199 of BSBM01000249.1, forward strand.
ACAATATTATTCTTCCCCTTTACATATTCAATGTCAAAATAAAAATATTGAACCTTAATTACCCATTTTTGTTTCCTTTCATTGAGATATTTTTGTGTAAGGAAATGATTTAAACTGTTATGATAAGTTTTGACCACAAACTTGTTCCCCACCAGATATTGTCTAAACTTGGATAAGGCATGCATGATGGCTAACATTTCCTTGTAATATATGGAGTAGAGCCTCTCATTTGGATGCAATTTTCTGCTCTCAAAATCTATGGGGTGTTGATTTTGCTTTAGGATCACCCCTATGCCTTCCCTTGATGCATCACATTCCAAAACAAATGGTTTAGAAAAATCTGGCAATGCAAGTACTGGACAAATAATCATTACCTCTTTCATTCTCTGGAAAGCCTTTTCAGCCTCTTCATCCCATTTGAAAGCATCCTTCTTGGTCAAATCAGTAAGGGGAGCAATTAGTTTGGAAAACCCCTTCACAAACTTCCTATAGTATTTGCAGATCCCAATAAAGCCTCTCAATTCAGTGATGTTCTTGGGTGAAGACCATTTGAGAATAGCCTTTATTTTCTCCAAGTACACCTTTACCCCATATTTCCCAATGATGTGCCCAAGATACAAAATTTCTATCAACCCAAACTCACACTTGTACAGCTTAGCAAACAAAGTTTGTTCATGCAATATTTTCAATACAACTTCTAAATGGTGCAAATGTTCCTCTCATGTCTTACTATAAATTAAAATATCATCAAAGAAAACCAAAACAAACTTATGGAGCTGCTTGCAAAATATTTTGTTCATGCATGATTGGAAGTTTGTTGTAGCATTGGTCAAACCAAAAGGCATGACAAGGAATTCGAAATGACCATAGCGATATCTGAAAGCAGTTTTCTACACATCCTCCTCCTCCTTCATTCATATTTGACAAGGAATTCGAAATGACCATAGCGAGATCTGAAAGCAGTTTTTTGCACATCCTCCTCCTCCATTCGAATATGATGGTAACCAGATCTAAGATCAATTTTGGAAAATAACTTTTCTCCAAATAACTCATCCATGAGCTCATCTATCTAAGGGATGGGATATCTATTCTTTATTGTCCTCTTTTTTAAATCTCTAAAATCAATGCACATCCTCAAGGTTCCATCATTTTTCTTCACCAAGATAACTGAAGAAGCATAAGGACTTGAGCTTGGTCTAATGAGCCCCAATTCCAAGAGTTCTTGAATAGCCTTCTCAATCTCATATATGAACCTTTTTGTGTGCTTATATGGGGGTATTTGGATAGGTGAAGTACCCACTTCCAAAACAATGGTATGCTCAACTCCTTTGTTAGGAGGCCTTCCAGAGGGAAGGTCTCCAAAAACCATTTCATACCCGTGTAGTAGCTACCTTATCTCCCTTGGCCTTGTAGGAGCATGGAATCACAATTGTGGTGGGACTCCGTATTTGAAACAAGATTAAGAGGGGGAAATCTTAATCTTCTCTTTCCATTTTGATTGATGCATGTTAGAAGAAGAAAATTGTTGAATGCATGTCATGGATGAAAGTTGACTGTGTTTATTTTTCTTGAAATAAATGGTGAATGTTGAATTAGTTAATTCCCTGTGGAAGGATGAACATGGATGAGTTCATTTGTGTGTTGGAGAAGCAAGAAATGTGTGGAGTCTCATGGATAAAACATGAACTTTCCATGTCAATTGGGCTAGTAATTGACTGATCTTAATGCTTATGTTATGCTTGGCCTAACAAGACCTGTGATGATGAATTTCACAGGTGAAAATCAAATCAATTGGTTGCAACGGTTACAAGACAAGTGTTGCCAGTAAGCAAAGTGTGGACAATTGTGCACGTTGACCATGGCAGCATACCAAAAGTTACTAGATTTGGCTGGAAATATTATTCAAGCAATTGCCAAAACCCAAGAAAATATTGGGGAGATGCTAAAGCTACAAAAGCAACATAATGAGATGAACCACAAGGTTTTGCAAAACTCTATTTGTCTACAAAATGAGGTAAAGCGAATTCTGGAAGCTATCAACAGTGGAAAGGACAACATGTCAATGAAGAGGAAGTCACCCAATCATCCCATTAATAAATGCTCAAGGATGGAAGACTCAATGGAAATGGAGCAGGTAAAGAAAAAGCAACCACTGAAATGTTGGGAATGTGGAGGAAATCATTACCTCCGTAATTTCCTAACAAAGAACAACAAGAAGGATTGTCCCCATAAAGTTTCCAGACTTGTGGATCAGCTGGAAGGTAAAGAAAAGGAAGGGATTGTTGTGGAGATGGAAGGTCAATTAATCCAGCAAGAGAAATATGTGGAAGCCAAAGGACTTGGTCCTGAAAAATCAAAGTAAAAGACGGAATGTAGGGTAGACCTGCCACATTTTGTGAAATTTTGATGTGTAAACAATGTGTATGTATTTCTAAGTATCGAAACATCAAGGACGGTGTTACTATAAGGGGGAGGGAATTGTAATATCCCCATTTTGACCCTTAGGATATATTGGCTTTTATGTAAACATTGTATGTGTGTGATGTATGATTCCTAGCGTGGAGCTCAAGGCCAAGGACCTGCTAGTGAATGCTCCGCCTTGAAGGGAAAGTATTTTATATTGTTCTACCCATGTGCTAGTGAGCCATGGGGAAATTGTAAAATGATGTAAATATCATGTAATAAAAATAACAAGGGGTTGGATATGGATGCAACTAAATGAGGGGGCTATGTGTATCCACTAGGGAGAGGTGAGGGGGTTGTGGGATTGAAACATAGGCTTCCATATGTCACCTTGGGAACCCACCCTTGACTGTACTAGCCGTCATTTAATTCTATGTAAGGATGACCGCATAAAACTGTTCATGAGGTTGATGGAGTATGTGCAACCCTGAAAACCGCAAGGCACGGTATGGGCTTGGATTGCTTGACCCATAAGCCACTCCACCTCATGGGAGGATGTTTTTGCTCATCTCTAGGACATAGAAAATGATTCAAACTTCAGTTGGGGGGGGGGATGCAGACCTAGCAAGGGATAGAACCAGAAATCACAACTGTAAGATAAGCCACGATTTGTAGTGCATAGATCGCTCAGAAATTTGTGTGAGAAGCGAAATCGATTGGGGAATCCAAAGACCCAGACCTAGGGGAAGTTTTGAGAGTGTTGGATGCTTAGGAACCCGAGATAAAACCCATATATGATAGCCTAAAATCGTAGATGTGGAACAGAGCCTTTCGACCGTAACCCTGAGCAGATTCAAGCGTGGATGACAGTCCGAAAGAGAGATCATAGGTTGGAACCGCTTGATAAACCCGGTGAAGGCTGTTTGATTGAGTGGGAGATGCTTGCAGCTCTGTGGTTGAGCTCACTGGTTTAGCTTCCTCCTCCCTTGTCTCTTGGCATTCTTGATAAACCCAACTGTGTGTTGGCTTAGCATGACTGTTGGTGTGAAACCAAGGCTGTGAGTAAACCTAAGTAGTCCTCCTTAGTGGATACATAACCCCAACTCGGGGGTATTCTTCGAGTGCTGAAATAATACAAGAGGGTCAGAGACATATGGTTGGGTTGGAACATTGCAGTCCATAGACAGTTACTTGGTGACTTTATCTTAAAGATAAGTGTTTCATGTTGCCTCTGATTATGCCAATTTATATACATGAATGATTGTTTGTCTATGTTTGAATGCATGGATTGGTCCAGTTTAATTAATGGAAAAAGATACTTGTACTTATGTTGTTATTATGCCTATGATGAAATGTTGGTAAATGCATCTGAGTGTGTGTTAATATGGTTTAATTCAGCTGTGTTTTGCATCTAGGTGTTTTATTTATATGTAAGTTTGTTCCTTGATGAATAGGGGTAAGTTTTTTTGAGGTCTTGAATGTGCAGGAGGTTCAGCCAAAGCTTTGGGGAAGAGATAGACACCCCCCTGTGGTATTCATGCTTCCCCTGTGAATCAGTTGAAGGGTAGGGCTATGACTGAGTAGTATGAGAGCCCCTTACAGAGTGGTGAAGAGGCCTTGTTGAAGTTTGGGGCCACACTTTGGGTTGGAAGAAGTACATGATCAAAGTCATCAGATGTGGAAGAGGATCATGTAGTTGCATAGGGCTCGCCGAGAGCTTTCCAATGGTACCATATTTGCACAAAATGGACTTAGGATGAAGAAGATATCGGCCTAAGAAGTTGGTTGTAATAGGGGTATTTGGCCAAATTCATACCTTCCAAACTCACAGTGCGGATTGTGGATCGTGGAAGCCGAAAACGTGAATTCTTGGAGTGGTGCTTTGGAATTCCGACTTCCGACTCCCGCAAGACGGATTGCAGAGTGTGGAAATTGGAGGAGTATTTCCTTCAAAGTTGTGAATTGAGGAAATCCAACTTCCGACTCCCGCAAGTCGGATTGTGGAGTGCAGAAGTCGTAGGAGTATATTATCCGGAGTTTTGGATTGGGATTTCTGACTTTTGACTCCTGCAAGACGAATTGCGGAGTGCGGAAGTTGGAGGAGTAATTTTTAAGGTTATGTATTTGGAATTCCGACTTTTCAAGTCCCGCATCGCGGACTTTCAGAAGTCGGAAAGGTGTTTCTTTGATGCCGTGTATTTTGCGTTCTGAATTTCCGAGTCCTGCATCACGGATTGCAAAATTCAGAGAGGAGTTTTCTTGACACTGTTTATTCTAGAGATCTGATTTCCGACTTACGACTTGTGGCTTGCGGATTGCAGACTGAATATTATTACGGTTGTGTAAAAGTGCAGAGTTGTGGATAAGTTTTAAGAGAAAAAAATTAGCAGGTTGTTCCCCCATCACTCTAAAGGGCATTGAGGGGATCGAGGACGTGACATTAGGTATATGTTATCTTTGATCTCCATTTATGAGCATCATATTATCAAACAAAAAACCACTAGGGCTTGGTTGATTGTTAACAGAAAGTGTGTGACCCTCACTAGGGTTCAATTCCCTCTAAATAATGGACCATAGCCCAATGGACGACATACTCTTAAGAGTATTATTTAGTTACATCCAAATGGATAATTTGGACAAGAAAAGGTGATGATATTCCCCAACAGAGTTCCATTCCCTTTAAAACTAGTATGTCCAGTGTAAAATGAGGGGCATTTTAAATTCAGTGATACCAAGCATTTCACCAACCAAACAGATTGTCCCATAAAAAATGGATGCTAGCGGCTTAAAAAACACCAAGCCATACTTTCCATGTTTTCTCAGAAAAGGAAGCAACAAAGGCTATGTATTATAAGTGACCGAGGGTGCTCACCAACAATTAAATGCTTTGATGCTCTGTTGGATACATTAACATGCTACCATGTCTAAGAGAACTCCTTAAAAAAATTGGGTTTTGGTATTTGCGGATAAAATTGGGTTCAAGAATTAAAAATCCTTGATTTTACCAATTGAGAACAACCTGCTCAGTGACAAAAATACAATTTTAAGAAACAAAATAGTACTTGAAAACTTAATTTATATAGGTCGCAACAGAAAGACAATCAAAATGTATTTTACAACCCAAGCCACTAAGTCCCAATGCAAACGTGGGATGTGGGACACTACGTCAAAACAAAGCAAAAACACTGTATTTTTTTTAATCTAAATTAGTTTATAGTTTATTTACCAATTGCTAATTCATGGGATAGCTAGGGTTTTAAAATAACAATATAAACACTCTAACTTTTGTTCTTCTATGAACGGAATCAACAATAGACATACCTCTGGAAGCGAAGGAAGAAAATAACAACAAAACCCGCAACAATCCCTCCAAACGCTACCAAACTTGCTAGCAACCATAAATTCGCAGGCCCGCCGATAGACAACAACCAATGAACATAGTCCAGGAAAATGAAAGCGAAACCAGTTCCGCTAGGAGCACCCGCCAAAAGGAAACACGGAAGAGCACAAGAAGAAGCTCTTGTAAAGGAAAATACGAACAACAATACCTTTGACCTTCATCCCTCTAAGTCTATAAAGCACCACCGAAGAACAACAAAACCTCCACACATGAATTTTCCAAAATATTGAGACTGGAAGCACAAAAAAAGCTAAATGCATAAAGGAATAAACCAACATCAGGAATTGTAACAACGAAATGAATCCAAGAACAACAGGAACGAATGAAGAAACCACTACAATAAAAAAACCGCAGAACCAAAGTAAATGCACACAACTGCACCCATCACCAAAAAACTAGCCTATGCACTACAATGCTTTCCAGAAACAATTTCCTGCAATGATGAAACGAAAACAACCTGACAGCCAAAGCCTATACCGACGCCCGATGACCACCTTGCCATCACTAAAACCATTGCCCGAGCCAGGGCACAATGAACCTCACATGGGAAAACACTGCAAAAACCCATCCACCAAAACCTATGTTGCCCGCAACGATGAAACATAAATGACCCGACTGCCAAATTTTGTACCGACGCTTGAGGGCCACCTTTCCATCACCAAAACCACTGCCGAAGTCAGGCACAATGAACCTCACACAAGCAAACGCTGCAAAAATCCGACCACCCTGCACACATTCCTTGCACCCACCACATAGCCTGAGCTTGTAGAACAAAACCTCGAAATACCACCATGTCTGCCTCAAACTTATACCATTTCTGATAACGGTTGATGATTTTGATTAGGAATCATTGCTAGTATTGCACCGCTTCCACCATGCAGTCATACCATTCACTAAAATCCTTCTAATTTTTTTTCGGTTATCTACACCAAAGAATTTAAACAAGTTGATGACTACCTGCCGTTGCATGGTGGGAAACACACAACGATCCAGACATCAATTTCAAGCAACCAATCAAACTGCAAATAATTGCTATTTAAAAAATTGTTTTCTAAATAAAAAATGCAATTCCTAAGTTCAAACTATAACCTACTTTGAAAATTTGACAATCACACCTAACTAATGTCCACCGAAAACTATATGTCGGGGACATAATGATTTGTATGTTGAACATAACCATGTACAATTTATATGAATGTTTCTTTGAAAAATTAGAAATTATCAATAATAAAGATTAACCATAAGTGTTTTTTGTTGTTGTTGTTTTTAGTGTTAATATAAAAACAACGTATCAATGCAATCATTATAGTTTTAACCCATAGTTATAATTGTTTCTTATTCTTTGTCTTTTCAAATCATTAACAAGATAAATGAATATCCATTGAGTATAAAATTAAAATTAGTCTTTGAATTTACTCACATAATTGTTCATGGAAAAGTTGTTCTTTTAGTTTACTTATATAATTGTTTTGGGAAGGTTTAAACCTGGAACGGCTAAATTTTAGTAACACATATCATGTTTTTTATTATTATTATTGGATTTATTGAATTGCAGAGTGTGATTCAAGGTTGACTTTCGGAGTATGATGAGAAAATCCAGTGACATTTGCGGAGTATAATTTTATAAATTTTGATATTAAATATGAAAAATAAAATAAAACTGTCTCTGGCTTTTATTGTAGGGGGGTGGCTGGAGTGACCGGCTGTCCGATCGACAGAGCATCTCTTTCTTAATGTTTGTTTTTTTAATATTTTGTTGAATCTGGCTGAGTTTTGTGGTCGGATCGACAGAGCATCTCTTTCCTAATCTCTCTTGCTGGGTTTTGTGACTATAATTTTTAACTATTTCTATCCATTTCAACAGCAGGGATAAAGTTGCTTGCAGCCTTTTTGTAGAAAAATCAATGAGGATTGCCCAACTTGACCGAGCTGTCCGAGTAAAGTCCGTGGAACACACGGTGCACCGTGCACGTACACTGAGATGAAACAACATGAAATTATTGGGATGAGACAACCTAACTAACTTGTCAGAGTGAGACCGTGTCACTCACAGGGAAAGTACACTGAGAAGAGCTAACACGGCATCCATGGACGCCCGCAAGATTGGAAAGCGACTGGTGGGGTAACGGGTTAAATTCCTCCGCTTTGCCAAACGGTCTTCCACTGCGAGCCGTTGGTTCTTGGCCGACCTGTGAGAGTGAGACACTGGAACTAACAGGGTGAAAGTAGACTGAGAAGAGCTAACACGGCATCCATGGATACCCGTAATATTGGAACGCCACAGGTGAGACCAGGGTTGGAATTTCATTTCAATTTGTTTTTCTAACTATTTTTTTTTTTTTTTTTATAACTTTTATCTAGCTGCTCACACGTAAACTTGTACATATCAAGCTATAACAAATATTTCAATGAAGTGGATTTGTCTATGTATTATCCATGATGCAAATCCTATGGAAAAAACTATTCTTTGGGCACAAGTTTTGCTAATATAGAGCCAGTGTCGTGATACATTTTTTCCATTCAAATTGACAACCATGAGATTGAATTTAATTTTCAATGTGTTTTTGTGGGGGGTCAAAATTTGTACCAACTAGTTCATGGTTCCTTCTTTCTTCTTTGGGTCATTCACTTTCCCTCGGCTATAAATGGATAAGAAGAAACCACTCTCAACTTCAAACTTGGTTAGAATCTTTTTTACCGATGAGTAAAAGTAATTGTTTCAACCAATTACTAAGTCTACAAGAATAATAAAATGTTATTCTTGTTTTAACATATATCAAATAAATCATTAAAAAAATGTGAATAGATAAGTGGAAAACTTTTAGCAACAAGACCTATAAATTGTAACTTGGAAGTATTGAAAGTGTAGAAAGTGGGATTGAAAGCCTCCCACAACAAAACCCCGTTTCCATGCCTTTGTCTAGTAACAAGTGTTAGCTTAGCTCAATATCAAAATAACAAAAACAATTTCATGTTTAAGAAAAAACACATAAATTCATGGTAGCAAGAGGAGAGCACTTTCACACTGTCTAGAGAAATGGGGGTACTATAATAAATTGATGATGCTTGGTAAATTCAGTAGCTAATAAATCGTTGATGCTTGGTGGAAGGGCATGACCTCATATTGGGACAATGCTAAGACAATATAAGAAAGAAAGAACAAGTGGAATGGAAGAAAATCCATCCCCATTGAAGGCAAACTCACCTACCTACTCTTCAATTAAATGAGAAAGTTTCACTTAAGTAGGAAAATTTTAAATCTCCAGTGTTACATATATAATAACATGCCACATAATGCAAAAAACTTATATAGTCATACACATATCATAACAAGCTTATTAATAAAAATTAATAATGGTTTGGAAAAATAATTAACCTTAAAAAATAAGTCCTAACAAATTGTTACCTCATTTATTAAAACTTTTAACCATATTTTAATGTATAAAATACCTGGTAACAAACATATGTCCATCAAATTCCATCCCTGGTGGGGACTAAACCACCACGCTTTGCCAACCGGCCTACCACTGTGAGCATTTCATCCTCGGCTTTATGTAAATAATCATACATTGTAGATTGTACTATTATTTATATAAAACACATAATCCATCATACAAATACGGACACCATAGATTACTTCCAAGAAATCTTGAATTGTTCTATGTGAAATAGTGTTAAAGATTTTTTACCATCTCATTACTTAGACATATAATTTACACAAATTTCAATATCATATAGGAGTAATATAAATCTTCATTCGACCGAAATAGTTTCATTCCATATAGTTTTTCTAGATCAAATTAAAATTTTCAGAAGTACTCATTCAGAATGACCAAAATTCCTTCTTCCCCAAATAACGCCAACACTGCAACTGAGGACACGTTAGAAATCAGTAGTAACCAGGCGACACTTCCTTTTAACAATAAAGCCAAAATGTTCAGCTAACGAATAGCTGTATGTTGTTTTGTAGGTATTATCCAAGACAAACTCAATCAGCTGGAATCTTGTTTTGTTGTAAAGAAGATCAAATATAGGAGAAAAAAAAATCAATTCTGGACCATATACTCAAACCGAGCAGTATAAATCTTTATTCCTGAAACGACCGTAATACTGGTCAATTCTTTATTTTACATCTCACCAAATATAGAATAAGGAATCCCCGACATAAAGAGAATGAAGGCTCATCCTGTGTTGAACATCATCTCAAATTATTACTCAGGCTGCCTGTGTATGGATGATATGTATGTACTATTAATAGATAGAGATGGAATAGCAATTGAAATAGCTGCTAGAGATGAATATTTGAATTATGATTGACCCTGCCCTAATCATCCCCTCCCGTGATCTCTTGTCATCTCAGGTTACTTGGAGATCACAGAAGCTAGACAGAGGGAAGGATGGTTCAAAGTATTTTCCAGTCAAAATGTGTTGGGTAAGGAGTCGGTTGGCCTCGTCAGTCCAGTGGACTCCATCCCAGCTGATGTACGAGGCTGGGTCCGAGCAGGGCAGGGCCTTCACAGTGCGGCCATTGATGGTTCCACTGGTTCCACACTGTATGTCGTACTGGTAGTTATACTTGCCCCCAACACCGCAGCATGCTCTAGTGGTGGCCTTGAACCCTGCATTTATATAATTATTATTACGAAAAATTTGAGGGTTCTTTCCATGAGATAATACCAAGTGTAAGGCGAAGATGGTATAGATTTAGTGTGTCTAACTTATAAAATATAATGGAAAACCTATACAATTAGACCAACCAAACTAAACTAAATCAGAAAATGTATACCATATTTAGAGGAATTGGCGAAGAAATCATAGACAATGTCGTATGTATTGACGTAGATAATATTGGCGTCTGTCAATTGTTTGCGGATGGAGGAGAGCTGATATCGGAGGATTCTGTTGAAATGAAGAACTGCGTCATTGTAGGAAATGGAGCAGCCATGCTCATCCAAGTCGTTGGAAGTAATGGAGAAATAAGTGAGCCAGAAGGGCGCGCAGCCTTGGGGCTCCACGTCCGTCACCAGAATAGTCCTTGCGCCCTCATTGTACAGAGCCTGCACAGCCCCTACAATAGACCTCGCAACCTTTGGAAGAATTTTCTCCTTCGCCTCGGCGGTGGTGAGTTTGAGCTTCATGTATGCGTAGCTGAAGTCATTGCCGCCGATATCAATCGTGTAAATCCCGCTTCTGAATGCTTCCTCGCTTGGGAGATAGCGTTGAGGACCTGTAATACTATTACACTAATTGTTAATTCAATTCAGTAATCTGAAACCGATTACTATTGTTGTTTGGATTGCTGAGTGGGTTTAAAGAAATTGTGTTGTTTAACAAATTATTTGGTATGAATCAATTCCCGTAACATATAAAATCCATCCAAATTAGGAACTGAAAGCTTCAGTCGAAAATGAAAGAGCATATCTGCTGTAGTACGATTATTATTCTCCTGATCCTATCACTGGGTAAGGGAGCAGTTCATTAACCTCTTGTTACACTGGGAGCAGCTCATTGACCTGCAATTTATGGTTGAACAAAGAGAAGCAACCTCAATGGAGTTTTATCTAGCTTTTTTATGTTTTTTTTCAAGGATGGTTCAACTAGGGTTACATCCACTGGAAAATATGCTAATATCTCTTATTCAGAAAAATCAAGATATGGCTCGACAATAGCATCATGTCACTTATAAGAATGGAACATAGATGGAAAAGGCAACAATCATTCCTCCTAACCACCCAAGCTACATCCAATATACCAAAAATTCTATCTATACTTATTTTAGTTTCTATACACCTGAATTAAAAAAAAATATTTTTGAAAAATTATAAAATCAAATCAAAATTAATTCTGTGGTGTTGGTTTCAGTCGATCTAATAAAACAAAACAAAATCCAACATGATAACTATTAACTAAACAATATCAAACTGTAGATTGAAAACTCCCTGTCTCGCAAACAAATAAAACAACCTTATGCATCAATTTGCTCCCTGTCTCACAAACAAATAAAACATCCTTATGCATCAATTTGCTCCCTGTCTCGCAAACAAATAAAACATCCTTATGCATCAATTTGATAAAATCTTCATGCATCAATTTCATATCAAATAATCTTGTACATCACAATTTGATAAAAACAACTTCATCCATCAATTTCATATCTGACTAGTGTGATAATTTATTATCAATTAACCTACCGTTGTACTGGATGCTGCTGAGAACCTGTTTCTTGAAGATCTTGAACTGATTGATCTGAACAGTGAGAGAGATGGGAGCAACGAAGGAATCCGTGTCACGAGCAGTGGCACCTGCAGCTGCAAAGTTGGCTCCATGCCCGAAATTTGAACCCACAGACTGTAAATATGGAGTCAGAAACGGTAATCCCAAAGCCTGGGCTGCAATACCGATCATGTTCCACCATTAATTGAACATTAAGACAGCACAATATACAATATATATAAATATATGTATCCGTACAGCTAAGATCAGCATGGTAACTGAAATTAACGTACCAAAGAAATCTATGGACAACCTTCCATCGCCGTATCTGTTTACGGGTTGTCCGAAGAAGGTTTGTCCATAGGGAGGATTCTCTGAAAGTTCGTTGTTCGGAAACGCAACATGAATGGCGCCTGTATCAGATGTGGAATCCCCAAAATTAAATATCGCCGAGTAATTACACAGGGCATGAGACATTATTGGCAGAATAGCCATCGATAATATAAAAATGCCCACTAACAAATATCTACTCATTTTCTCCTCCATTATGCCGGTCTCCAATTTCGACGATAATGATCAGAGATAAGTTTACGCAGACTACACAAAGTATGTAATGAACATGGTATTGAATATATCTCCTGAAATGAAATTTAAGCTCTGTAACGAACTTCAGGGCCAGGTCTGTGCATTATAAACGACAATGCCCCGGCCCCCTCACATCTGTGGCAACGAATGACATTAGGTAACGAACACGGCAACTTCCAGATCAAACGACATTTCTGTCAGCCAATACAGCTAGGTCACAGACAGATTGGGAGGCCCCGCGGGCCGCGAAGTAACGAGGGAAAGGGACATAAAGTAAATCAAACCTAACACGATACCTGTACTATTAGGTAAACAACGGAAGATATTTTACCGCGGGTCTGGAGGTGGTAATCCGTGGGAAATTTTCGATTACTTACTGAAACAAATCAATAATCGAATCCATATCAACATGGAAAAGCTATGAGTTGTAAAGCCAACTGAAGTAAGAAGTTTCACAGCGATTGTTTAATTAGAATGTTGTAAACATTGAAAGCATGCATGAATTGAAGAATCCACGCCAAAACTTTTACAGCAACAAAAGAATAAATCGAAAGTATGTTTTCTGGCATATTTCCCAATAGTGATAGATTTTTAAAGCTAATAAAATAAAATTGCTCACAAATTCATTGTTTGCTTTATGCAGATTAAATGAAAAATTGATTGATAACTAATTGAAATATCTTTAAGAAATTAAAAACAAGATTCTTAGTGATGAACATTCTCGGTTAAAAAATGTTAAAATGGGAATAAGAATTGAGAATGAGAATAACTTCTAATGAGAGCAAAGGCATGGATGAACATTCTCGGTTAAAAAATGTTAAAATGCATGCTTTACATCTTCTTTATTTGGACATGTCGGATTGATTTGAGAATGAGAAAGGCATGGAAATGGCAATAAAATTTCGGTTTATTAGAGTTTTATTTGTTCACGTTTATTTTTTTTCTTGTAATACAAGTTAAATGTTTTTAAATAAATTTTATATAAAATAGATATTTAATTAAAATAAGAATTTTTTTGATATAACCAATGTTTAATTAAATAGAGAAGGATTTTGATATAACCAATAAAGAAAGTAAATAAATTATATTTAAAAATAATAAATAATAAATAATATAAATTTAAATAATTGATTTGCTTTTTATATTTATTTCTTTATTATTATTTTGATGATAATGATTAATTTCAGGAGGCAGGTGAAGCAGTGCGGGGAGAGGAAATATAATCTTCTCTTATGCTTGGGGTCTTGGGAAAAAAACTAACAATCAAGTTGAATGGGCAGCCTTAATGCTTGGCATCGAAACTTTGGCCAAGTTAGGATTTAGCTCCTATCAGGTCTTTGGTGATTCAAATATTGTCATTCAGGAGATGCGCCAAATCCAAGCTGGGAAAGATCATGGACTAAGAAGGGTTCATAAAAGAATTCTTACCTTCATCCCTGAAATTGACAAGATACAACTCTTTCACATCAAGCGTAACAAGTGAAGTAGATGCTATGGAAAACAAGGGATCTAGGTTGTGTCAAGGGGAAATAATGGAAAATAATACTTCACCTTCGTTTAAATGGATAACTTGTTAAAGATTGTTTTAGACCACCCCTCCTTTGCTTATCCCCTTGGGAAAAAGGTGGCATGCATAGACTCTATCAAGGCCACAATGAGGGAATGTTTGATCTTGCTTCACGCATGACAGCTAGTAAGCGGAAGATGATTGCCATAAATGGGCCATTAATGGTCGTTCCCTTCGAGATCTCTAGGGAATGTTTCACTCGCGCCATCCTTTTATTAGAATGGAAAGGAAAAGACTGAGCCATTACTCTCCACTCCCCTTTGTTAGACGGGCCCATAAATATGGCACATTCTTGGGTTATTTCACACATTCCGGAGAGCAGCTTTCCGTGTTTGGAGTTGAGAATTCATGAAGGAAACGGACAAACAATGCAGAGGAGCTCCGCAACCATGAGAAAGGATTTGGAGAAGGTTCTGGGTGAGGTCAGGGATATCAAAAATATAATGTCAGATACAAGGAAGATGGTGCACTACACCTACGAGGTTGCTCCAACTGCTCTGGAGGAAGGAAGACAAACTGCCTAGGATCTGATATGTCTAGACATTTGCATTGAGGACTTAGAGACCCATGCCCGAGTGCGTATTGGTGAGTTAGAGGATGCCAAGAACATTACCAACGAGATGGAAAAAGCTCTGAAGGAATGACATGAAGCTTTAATGTGTTCCCTCTCAGCTTTGAACTTCCAAATTTAGGAGGTATCCATGCATAGGAATGAGCGGAACGAGGACTGCTTATGTCGGCTTAAAGAGATTATGATCGAGGTTCAAAAGGGCGTGGAATCCCTTGAGGAAAACCAGTGGATATGGAAGTGACTAGCAGGACTGGCGTCGGGCGGCTATGTAAGAAGATGCAACACCATAGCAGGAAGCATAAAAGGTTCAATCTCAAGAATGGAGCGTCTCTCTTTGTCCCCTCTTTTTTGCAACAAGTTCCATGTTTTTTTGACAATATATATCTAATCAATTTGTTAGAGTTTATATTGTAAAAGGAAGAAATATAAAACTGTTAAGAAACCATGAAGGCATGTCCATGACAATAGTGCTCTCCTTCTCATTGATGGACAATTCCCAGGATTTTTCTATGTTTCCCTTTTTTTGAAGGCCTAATACTCTTTGTACTATATTTCTTGTTTATGTTAAAAGTAATAATGATTAACTGCCACTAAAATAAAATTTATTAAATTTATAAATAAATATTATTTACATATATTTATATAATTTAAATTTATTTAAAAAATATTTTTTTTTTTAATTTAACAAAATGATTTATTCATATAAATTTAATAAATTTATATTATTAACTTATTTTTAAATATAATTTTAATAAATTTAATCAATAAGACAAACACCATTTCAACCATAAAATTTATAAATTACAATTTCTTTTAAGTAAAAAAATTATAATAAAGTTAATAATTTATAACCTTGACATCATTTATACATTGCCATTATGATGATACCAAACTTTGTTGGATGTGACCTTAATAAAAAAGAAAGAAGGGAATTATTTGGTTTGCTTTAAATTTTTATTCCTATGCTCAAAAACTTGAAGAGAGGCCTTTCTAGCTTACTATAATTTTGGCAAGTTAGGAGGTTAGAAATGTTTGTATTATAGAAAATACTATGAAACTGATATTTAATGTGGGTGTAAGCAAGGCACTATAAGAAAAATTGATTTTCATCCTCAATGCTCATAAATTCACAAAGATGGAAAATCATTTCGGCCTTTAGGAATTGACCAACGTCTTGTTTAATGTGGAGCTCATGATAGTTCGTTCTTACCTTGACTATAGTTCGTTCTTACCTTGACTATAGTTCGTTCTTACCTTGACTATATTAATTATCTTCTTAGATCTAGTTAATACCAAGAGATACTTTTGATCTTCATATTATGGTTAATGATCTCTTTATAGTATCTTAATTTTCTTTTAACATCTAAATCTTTCTTGCATCAGGTTTTCTCCTTAAACATAGATGTGGGTCAGTGCAAGCTAATGAGGGTCACTTTTGGCACGTTAGATGCAATAGAAAACTGAAAAAGCAGGCATCCCTCAACTTACTTGGATTTTTTGATTTACTTACGGAAAATATCTTGCATTGAGTAAAAAAGATGAAATGTAGGAAATTGAATCACGTTTCTGAATATATAACTTTTATGTATTGAAAATTTGCATAGCTATGTCAAGTTTCAGTTTTCCTAACAGACACTTTTTATTTTTCAGGCAAATGATAAGGTATATGTTTTTGTGGGTAGAGCCTTTGAGGGCCTAAATGATGGAATCAAGCTACAAAAATCGGCATGCATGTAGAGAACACATAGCACTTGTGCGCCATTATTTTTCGAAAATTAAATTAGTAATTTTATAATTTTTTTATAATTGTCTAAGTGATCAAACCTCAAAAATAGTACATCTTTTGTGGGTAGAGCCTTTGAAGGTCTTAATGCAAAATTCTTGAAATGGGTTTTTCATAGAACGTGGAGGTTAGTGTCCTCTTGTGCACCATACAATTTTTTTTTGAAATGATTGAGAATTGAAAAAGTTATGGAAGAAACACTAACAATGTGTTTCACGAGTTAAGGAGGTAGGACAGAAAAGAAATTGAAAGAAAATAGGAAAAATTAATATTTCAAAATAAAAGTTACATATTTGGAATCTGCAGAAAAAATGCTATTTGTGTCTAAGATTTCGTCAAAAATGACTCTGTGTAGCATATTGTAACGAGTGGCTAAGCACAGGCTTCTCCAGAAACTGGAAGAAATACCCAATTAGCTTTGGTTTTTCATTAACATAGCACAGGTTTGGAATTACCGAAGCAAACTCCAAAGCATACACATAGGATTATTGTTGACATGTGAGCATGTGACTCGGCCTGTTTAAATTCAAAAATATTGCCGCGCTTTTAGATTTACATAACGCGTACGCGTTATATAACTAAATAACGCGTGCGCGTTATATCAATAATTAACGCGTACGCGTTATATAACTACATAACACGTACGCGTTATATAGTTACAAAACGCGCTCGCGTTATTTAAATCATAAAATACATGTTTAATACTTGAGAAAGAGGGGGTGTAGAAGTCAAGGGAAATTTTGTTTAATATTTGAGAAGGGGTGGGGAAGGCTCAAGGGAATCTATGGTTAATATTTAATAGGGGTGGGAAAGGGTCAAGGGCTTAGAAGGATGTTGGAAGCTTGAGTGGGGAGAGATGAAGGGATTGAGAACATGATGGGCTACAGGGGGTGAAGGGAAGTGGAGCTTGAGAGCACTATTAGGAGTAGAATAGGTTCTGAAGAGGTATAGGGTTAGAAGTTGAATGTGAGACTTGAGTGACAAGGGGGAATGGATGGAGGCAAGGGGGATGTGAGAGAGAAATAAAGAATACAAGGGGGGGAGAGACATAGAGCGAGGGAGGGAGAGGGACAATGGGGAGGAATGGATTTGGAGGGAGTGAGATAGATGGGGATAGAACGAAATAAGAGATAGGAAGGGAGGGACAGAAAGTGTTGGTGGGAGACATGCAGAGAGTGGTGGCGATGGAGAGAGAGGGAGTGATGGAGAGATTGGGATAGGTTGAGGGAAAGATGAGGGAGGGATAGAAGGTGAGAGACAGGCGATGAGAGAGGGAGGGAGAGAAGGTAGGGTGAGGGATGGAGGGAGAAAGTTGGAGATAGATATGGATGGAGGAGGTATGGGTTTGAGAATGGAAAGTGACATAATGTGTGTGTATGTGTGTGTGTTTGAGAGAGAGAGAGAGACAGAGAGAGAGAGAGATCTAGAGAGATAGATGGTTGGGGAGAGAGAGACTAGAGGGAGTTGTGAGCATCATATTCTCCATCAGCATCATATTCTTCATCATCATCATCTTCATGACCATCATCGTCATCATCAACATCTTCATCATCATCATCATCATCATATTCCTCATCAAATCAAAATCTCCATCATCATTATCATCATCATGATCATCATCTAAACATCACCATCACCATCATCATCAACATCTTCATCATCATCACCATCACCATCATCATCAAAATCTTCATCGTCATCACCATCACCATCACCATCACCATATTCATCATCATTGTCATCTCTAGGTTCCCCATCAACATCAACATCTCCATCATCATCATCTTCTTCATCATCATCATCTTCATCACCATCATCATCATCATCAACATCTTCATCATCATCACCATCATCATCATCATCATTATCTTCCTTGAATCAGATCAACATATCCATCATGTCACCATCATCTTCTGAACATCATCATCTAAACATCACCATCACCATCACCATCATCATCATCATCTTCATCATCATTACCATCACCATCATCATCAACATCTTCATTGTCATCACCATCATCATCATCATCATCATTGGCATTTGTAGGTTCCTCATCAACATCTCCATCATTATCATCTTCTCCATCATCATCATCTTCATCACCATCATCATCAGCATCAACATCTTCATCATCATCACCATAATCATCATCTTCATCGTCATCAGGTCAACATCTCCATCATCATCATCTTCTTCATCATCTTCACCATCATCATCATCATCATCATCTTCATCGCCATCTCCATCATCTCCATCATCTCCATCATCATCACCATCACCATCATCATCATCTTCATGACCATAAACATCTTCATCATCATTGTCATCTCCCCCTTCCTCATCAACATCTCCATCATCATCATCATCATCATCATCATCACCATCTGAACATCACCATCACCATCATCGTCAACATCTTCATCATCATCATCATCATCATCATCAGCATCATCATCAGCATCAGCATCATCATCAAAATCTTCATCGTCATCACCATCACCATCTTCATCATCATTGTCATCTCTAGGTTCCCCATCAACAAATCTCCATCATCGTCATCTTGTTCATCATCATCATCTTCATCACCATCATCATCGTCATCTTCTTCATCATCATCATCTTCATCACCATCATCATCGTCATCAACATCTTCATCATCATCACCATCATCATCATCATCATCTTCCTCATCAGATCAACATCTCCATCATGTCACCATCATCTTCATCTTCATCATCATCATCATCATCATCATCATCATTACCAACACCATCATCATCAACATCTTCATCGTCATCACCATCATCATTGGCATCTGTAGGTTCCTCATCAACATCTCCATCATCGTCATCATTGGCATCTGCAGGTTCCTCATCAACATATCCATCATCGTCATTTTCTCCATCATCATCACCATCATCACCATCATGATCTTCTGAACATCATCATGATCATCATCTAAACATCACCATCACCATCATCGTCAACATCTTCATCATCATCGCCATCAGCATCATCATCAAAATCTTCATCGTCATCACCGTCACCATCTTCATCATCATTGTCATCTCTAGGTTCCCCATCAACACATCTCCATCATCATCATCTTCTTCATCATCATCATCTTCATCATCGTCATCATCTTCTTCATCATCAACATCTTCATCATCATTGTCATCTCTAGGTTCCCCATCAACACATCTCCATCATCATCATCTTCTTCATCATCATCATCTTCATCACCATCATCATCGTCATCAACATCTTCATCATCATCACCATCATCATCATCATCATCTTCCTCATCAGATCAACATCTCCATCATGTCACCATCATCTTCGTCATCATCATCATCATCATCATTACCAGCACCATCATCATCAACATCTTCATCGTCATCACCATCATCATTGGCATCTGTAGGTTCCTCATCAACATCTCCATCATCATCATCATTGGCATCTGCAGGTTCCTCATCAACATATCCATCATTGTCATTTTCTCCATCATCATCACCATCATCACCATCATGATCTTCTGAACATCATCATGATCATCATCTCAACATCACCATCACCATCATCGTCAACATCTTCATCATCATCGCCATCAGCATCATCATCAAAATATTCATCGTCATCACCATCACCATCACCATCACCATCACCATCTTCATCATCATTGTCATCTCTAGGTTCCCCATCAACACAACATCTCCATCATCATCATCTTCTTCATCATCATCATCTTCATCTCCATCATCGTCCTCATCAACATCTTCATCATCATCACCATCATCACCATCATCATCATCATCTTCCTCATCAGATCAACATCTCCATCATGTCACCATCATCTTCATCACCATCTTCATCACCATCATCATCAACATCTTCATCATCATCACCATCATCTTCATCAACATTATCATCTTTATCATCTTCATCTGCATCATGATCATCTTCATTGTCATCACCCTCCTCCTCCTCATCATCTTTATCATCTTCATTTACATCATGATCATCTTCATTGTCATCACCCTCCTCCTCCTCATCATCTTGTGCACTTATGCACTTAGGGATTAATATTTAGAAGAGGGTCTAAAGGCCTTTATGGGGGAGGGGCTCTAGGAACAAGGTAAGACAGAGAGGGCAGGGGGGAGGGATAAAGGCGTAGAGGGTTAGTGATTAAGGGAGAAGAAGGGAGAGAGTGCTATAGGGAGGGATAATGACGAAGATAAAGAGAAGGTGGAGAGATGGAGAGTGGGGTGGTAGAGACATGGCTGAAGGGAGAGAAAGAAACATGAAATAAACATGTAGGGAGAATGAGGGACAGATATTTAGAAAGAGATAGGGGGTATCTAGGGATTATTGGGAGAGAGCTAGGGGGTATTAAACCATACAAAACATTTGTTTTGTATGCAATCATATAAATTATTACTTTTCTTTGATTTTGTTCGTTGCCCTAGCCGTGCACCTAACCTATTTATTGTGCTTGACTATATCGCGTTCGCGTTTTGTCACTACATATCGCGCACGCGTTTTATATTTATATAACGCGTACGCGTTTTGTAACTCCAGAAATAATGGACTGTTGCTGTCCGAGAGCAACTTCACTCTGTCCGAACGAAAGCAACAATCCCGCGATTTTTCGAACAGCACGAGCCCGCGTCTGAAAATTTTCACATTCTACACCAACTCCATCATTTTTTTTTATGCAGGTGCAGCATTGAGGACATCTTTCATGGTTGCTCACTTTGGTGTTGGGTTATATGGCCATATTTGAAGAAAATAATTAGCAAGCTTGAAGAATCTCCAATTGAAGAACACCAAAGATAAGGCCTTTGAAAGATTCATTTTGCCTATATTTGAGGAGCACACAAGGTAAAATATCAAGCTTCAAGACCAACAAGGAAGAACTTCCATTTGCTTATTATTGAAGAGCTTGTAATTGAGGAGCAACAAAAACAAACTATATTGAATTGATCATTGTGGTGATGGGGAATGCACGTAACCGAGTAAACATTAAACTAAAATTATAATAATTGTGTTTTTTAATCCATTTTTTACATATGATCAGTAAACCCTAAAATTATATTATGTTCATCATGTTGGTTATTGGCTTCACCCAACAAAATTAATTCAATTCATGCTCACTATATTAAACAATACACTTATATTAAATTTAATTCATGTCTTGTTAAATATTTCATAATGAATTAGCTAGTTGAGAGCACCACCTTAGACCAAGCCATCATCATCAACATCTTCATCATCATCATGGACCTGCAAAACCCTAGTTTCCAAAGTGTCTAGGCAGGTTCGGGCTAGGAACACTAGCCATACCCGCCCGGTGGATGATTTTCCAAAGTTGACCCCCGTGTGCAAAAATTGCACACTCCCACACTGAGCAAAACCCTAGTTTCAAAGATGGACCTGCAAGGTGACACATGGGCCACCGGGTAGGAGGGGAGGGGCACCCCTGGCACTATCCCGGTGTGCTGAATCCAACGGAGTCGACGGTTCGTCGATCCGAGCCACGGTCTTCATTCTATGGCTCGTCCCGTCTCACTACCAGAAGGCCTTCAGGGACACCTGCTGGATACCTACCGGGGGCATAGAACTCCAACCATGCAACAAAACCGGGTTCCGGGGAGACCTGCAGGTGTGTCTAGACAGGTTCGGGCTAGGAACACTAGCCATACTTGCCCGGTGGATGATTTTCCAAAGTTGACCCCCGTGTGCAAAAATTGCACACTCCCACACTGAGCAAAACCCTAGTTTCAAAGATGGACCTGCAAGGTGACACATGGGCCACCGGGTAGGAGGGGAGGGGCACCCCTGGCACTATCCCGGTGTGCTGAATCCAACGGAGTCGACGGTTCGTCGATCCGAGCCACGGTCTTCATTCTATGGCTCGTCCCGTCTCACTACCAGAAGGCCTTCAGGGACACCTGCTGGATACCTACCGGGGGCATAGAACTCCAACCATGCAACAAAACCGGGTTCCGGGGAGTCCTGCAGGTGTGTCTAGATAGGTTCGGGCTAGGAACACTAGCCATACTTGCCCGGTGGATGATTTTCCAAAGTTGACCCCTGTGTGCAAAAATTGCACACTCCCACACTGAGCAAAACCCTAGTTTACGAAATGAATGCACAATGAAGCCACTGGGCCATGGGGAGACGAGGGAGAGGGCCCCCTAGAGGTAATCGCACGCCAGGAGACCAATGGAGTCGACGGTTCGTCGGTCCGACGTCCGGTTTCCGAGTTATGTCGAGTTGCAAGTCGCATGAAAATGCCGTTCAGGGACACTTGGTGAATTTCCGTCCGGGAGCCAAAAAGCAAACGGAGCAAGAAAATTGCGTGCCGTTGGCTCCCGCAAGTGTGTGTGGGCAATGCCGATGTGGGAACACTGCCAACAGCCATAAATCCATGATAGTAAATTAATTCATGACAAAAAAAACTGAATTATTCCTTTCAATGGATGTGGTTTTCAATTTCCTATGTTGTTAGGTCAATTTGGCACATTCATTGAAAGAAATTGTAGACTTTAATGATGATCACAACAAGTGTGTTTGTTAAAACCTTGTGAAATAGAGCATCAAAAGACCTACATTGTAGGCCATATAATTGTGTTTGTTTACCTTTTGTTTGATGGACCATGCACAATAAGCCATAAAATAATTTTTGAAGTAGGTCATTTTATTTTTCTGATTTTTTCTTTGGTGGTGTTGAAAAAGACCATTGTTCTTATTGATGGGATTTCATGTGCTTATGATTCTTTGGATAAATGAATTGAAAAATTAACAAAATTAACAAACAACCCATATACCTTGGAATATAACACAAGAGTGACCATGTTAGGCAATCTTACTTATCTACTTACCTATGGTCATCTAAGTAGACCATTTGGATCATGTCTATTACTAATGATCTCCATTAACTTTTCATGTTCACAATGAGGCTTGAAGTATCATACCTTTGATGGGTGCTTCCTTGGCATTGTTTGTAGTTTGAGGTTTGTATCGAAAACTAAGTTTGTAAAGTGGTATATAGATTCACCTAGTCTAATCTTGAAATACATAACCAACCTTCTTCCATGTTTGGTCATCCAGTGTTAGATATTATCCTTTATTAACCATCAAACTGATTACAAGTTGATCACCATTGTCATCTATTAGTGAGACATGAGGGTTTGGTTCGCCTTTAAGGAACATGCCAACAAATAGTGAGTGCCCCATTAATTATCTTTCAGGGAAACCATTGCATATATGTTCATTTTAAAAAACATCAGTTCCAACGTGTGAGTCCACTAAATAGACAAAATGTAATGTATTCATGCTAGTTGATAAGATTTAATCTCATATTCACAAAACTTGGTTGTACAAGATTTGAGACATGATCATAATGTGGTGAAATGGTTGATTAGTCCTCATCCAACTAGGATAATTCAATATTTATACCTAGAATAATGGCGAGTGATAGAATTTTCTTGTTCATATTTCTACTATAACATTGTTTGAGTTTCAAACTAAATGAAATCCACAAATTCCATGCATTATTCTATGTGATTGATCTACATCAACCACCTCCCAAAAATATCTCGTCTTCTTGTTCCATCTACAATTATTGAAGAACACCATTCAACAATAGATTTTGTGTAACTAATGAGAGAATTTCTCGTAAACTTCCATTTTTACCTGCAGAATATAATGTTTACCTACACAACATCTCGATCATGATCCCCTTTCCCACACTCAGTTTCAAAAGTCCTGTAAAGGCAACCTTTACATTTACATTTGCATTAACATGACAACCAAGTCTCAAAAATGAGATTGATGGTGTTTATTCTCATGCAATGTATACAGTTAGGATTAAGACAACTGTATAAATCTATGGAATTATAAATGGAGATATTAATCCAAAAGGAAGCCAATGTTGGCCTTGCCAATCTTTTCTTCCGTGTGCAAACGAAATATTAGATTCCATTTTGCTATGTTTCCATGTAAAATATATTTGAAAAAAAACATATATTTGGATTATATGGAAATCCTTCTTACCTTTGACATTGTTTGGGATCTGCAGGATGGGAATGAAGTATTTTTTAGGGATTAAGAGGAGTATTCAATTACGCAAACTTATGAATGCCTATTGTGACAAGCAATCCATTGATTTCAACTCCATCAAATTTCTGTTTGATGGATGATGTTTGCAAGGTGAGCAAGTTTAACCCACCAATGCGAGATTGCATGCAATTACACTGAGCAAAACCCTAGTTTACGAAATGAATGCACAATGAAGCCACTGGGCCATGGGGAGACGAGGGAGAGGGCCCCCTAGAGGTAATCGCATGCCAGGAGACCAACGGAGTCGACGGTTCGTCGGTCCGACGTCCGGTTTCCGAGTTATGTCGAGTTGCAAGTCGCATGAAAATGCCGTTCAGGGACACTTGGTGAATTTCCGTCCGGGAGCCAAAAAGCAAACGGAGCAGGAAGATTGCGTGCCGTTGGCTCCCGCAAGTGTGTGTGGGAAATGCCGACGTGGGAACACTGCCAACACTGGCTCGGGGGAGGTTTTTGCAGAGTTGACCTACCAATGCGAGATTGCATGCAATTACACTGAGCAAAACCCTAGTTTACGAAATGAATGCACAATGAAGCCACTGGGCCATGGGGAGACGAGGGAGAGGGCCCCCTAGAGGTAATCGCACGCCAGGAGACCAACGGAGTCGACGGTTCGTCGGTCCGACGTCCGGTTTCCGAGTTATGTCGAGTTGCAAGTCGCATGAAAATGCCGTTCAGGGACACTTGGTGAATTTCCGTCCGGGAGCCAAAAAGCAAACGGAGCAAGAAGATTACGTGCCGTTGGCTCCCGCAAGTGTGTGTGGGCAATGCCGACGTGGGAACACTGCCAACACTGGCTCGGGGGAGGTTTTTGCAGAGTTGACCCACCAATGCGAGATTGCATGCAATTAAACTGAGCAAAACCCTAGTTTACGAAATGAATGCATAATGAAGCCACTGGGCCATGGGGAGACGAGGGAGAGGGCCCCCTAGAGGTAATCGCACGCCAGGAGACCAACGGAGCCGACGGTTCGTCGGTCTGACGTCCGGTTTCCGAGTTATGTCGAGTTGCAAGTCGCATGAAAATGCCGTTCAGGGACACTTGGTGAATTTCCGTCCGGGAACCAAAAAGCAAACGGAGCAAGAAGATTGCGTGCCGTTGGCTCCCGCAAGTGTGTGTGGGCAATGCCGACGTGGGAACACTGCCAACACTAGCTCGGGGGAGGTTTTTGCAGAGTTGACCTACCAATGCGAGATTGCATGCAATTACACTGAGCAAAACCCTAGTTTACGAAATGAATGCACAATGAAGCCACTGGGCCATGGGGAGACGAGGGAGAGGGCCCCCTAGAGGTAATCGCATGCCAGGAGACCAACGGAGTCGACGGTTCGTCGGTCCGACGTCCAGTTTCCGAGTTATGTCGAGTTGCAAGTCGCATGAAAATGCCGTTCAGGGACACTTGGTGAATTTCCTCCCATTTTATAATTTAAGCCACTTTTAAATATTTGAACTTCCATATTATTTTTGAAAGAGTATAATATTTCAAAACTCCTAAAGAGACAAAAACACATGATCAAAACTCCTAAGGCTGTAATTTAGAGTAGTAATAATGGGGGTGATGGAGTTGAATTTGATCCTATGGAAGATAATGATACTAATATTATTGAGAATAAAGGGATGATAGGTTGATCCATGACACCTTTGTTTGCATGGATGAGGATGCACCTATGTATGAGACCTATGATAATATTCATGATGTACATCTTATTGATAAGGCACACAAAGGCCTATACAAGAGATCAAAGATGGGTCACTTTGTCTACTAATTTGATGTTGATAAAATTGAAGGTATTGAATGACATTTCAAACAATGGTATGACAAAGATCCTAATGTATACACAAGGTTAATATATAAGGTGCCCCATAAGGTTCTTTGTCATATCCCTATAATTCTAGGTTTTTGATGATTGTTTAGGTTAAAAAACATAGCACATTATATGGATTATCATGTACAAAGATAAGTGAAGATGGTATTATATGACTGGCTACAAATGGTTCTCAATTTACGATCATCAAGGAAATATTACCCATTTTTTAAGAAGAACCTCATAATGTTAGACTTTCATTGGTAGTTGATGGCAATGGGTGTGCATGAGTGAGTTCGTTGAAACCTTGAAAACATTGTATTGCATTTAGTTTGATTAAATTACACGAGCAAGAACTTTGACATAACTTGTAATGATCATCCAAAATCACAAATTTTAATTAGATACCAATTAGTGCATGCATGTAGTGAATTCGTTGAAACCTTTGAATATAATAGTTTGTTCTTTTGACATAGTGCATTCATGAGTAATAGATAATCCACACAAATCAACACATTAGAATGACACAAGTACATGTATCCAAAAGTACATATATATCCAAAAGTGCATGTCTCCAAAAGTACATGTATATCCAAAAGTCTCCAAAAGTGCATGTCTCCAAAAGTACATGTATATCCAAAAGTATCGAAAAGTACATGTATCCAATGAAGTCAATGTACATGTCTCCAAAAGTACATGCACAATAAAGTCAATGTACATGTCTCCAAAACTGAATGTATCGAAAAGTACATATATATACAAAAGTATCCAAAAGCACATGTGTCCAAAACTATCCAAAACTATCAAAACTCAAGCTTTCTCTTGTTCTTTCCCGACGTTGATCCTCTAGGCACATCCCTAGGATCAATGTGCATCCCTGGATCCTGCAAATTAAATATCAATTGTTAAATTCAACTAACTATGTACACTAATACATTATCTCAACAATTATCAACTGGTGCATGGAAAGTGCATGAAACACTTGGTCACTGAAGGACATCTCACCTCAACTGACAAAGGAGATTGTGTTGCTTGTGTAGCAGATGGAGCCGTCGGTTGAACATCCAGGATGGTTGAACCAGGGGGGCCAGGCACTGCTCCTGCTGGTGGTGGCTACAATGAAAAAATGTTGAAATAGTTAGAAATGCATGAATAAACAATAGGTCCAACAATAATAAACTATGTAAAGATAATGTTGAAATAGTTACATACCTGTGTGTGATCAGTCGCCACTGCAGATGCGGCACTAACTGCTGCATCAACCATCGATGCAAGGTTCTCAGCAGACAACTCGGGTTCCTGTTGCAGTAAACATGCAATTCAAACATTAACAAAAACGATTTATGCACTGGATTTCAAGTTAAACAACAAATATCATCGAAGGATATACATTACCGTGGTGTGAGTAAGCCCATGGTCGTGGGCAGCTGGAGTCTTTCTCGGAGTAGAACGCCTCACATACACACGACCCTTGTTCACGAATGGCCTGGAGGGAGATGCAAATCCAGGCAATGGGCCAGATGTGTCGGATGGTGCCTACAGTCAGCAAGTGTTCATGTAGTTAGACATGCATGATTCAACAAGCAAACATGTATTTAAAAAATGTCATTTTTAATTGTTTACCTGGAGCCCAGACGTTTCAGGGGACGGTATGACCATGGGCACTACCTCCACATTACCTTGCCCTTGTGAAGGATCTGCCATCTGCAAGTTTAATAATTGTAAATATTAGACCGTATATAGCATTAATGAACTAAAATGTAAAGTATGTGGAAATTAACAAATTAACAAGTATTAAAAAACTGAAATTTTAAAATGTTTACCTCGGTGTGAGATACGGCAATAGGTGGTATATAAGATGGGCCTGCCGAGTCTGGAACATCCGGCTCTGGGGCATCACTGCCGGTAATCATCATCAACTGCAAGTTCACAAAATTAATATATTAGCTCAAACTATATATATGTGTACAAAGACGAAAATAAATGAAGAATTTATTACAATTAACCATCAAGATACCTCTCTCAAAAAGCCACTGAAGGCAACATCTGATGCAATACCATAGCAGGGACGACCACATGACGTGCACTCGTGAGGATCAGTACTAGGATGGGGAATAGCTGATGGTCCTCCACTAGTGGATGGTCCTGATGGTCCTGCAGTAGTGGATGGTCCTGATGGTCCTGCACTAGCTGATGGTCCTGCATGGTGACGAGCTGGTGTATGTACCACACCAGGGACAGATGTCCCTTCCTCACCCATATGTTGAACCATCCTGCCATGGCGAACAACCGTCCGTGCCAAACTCAAAAATGCATCCCGTGTCTGCGGAATAATGCGATGTGCTGGTGGGACATCTGGCCCAGGCAACTGCCTGCGAGGTGCAGGGATAGGGCGATCCTGGTCTCGAAGCCTGGCATTGGGTCGGTTTTGGGGCATCCCCCCACCGATCCCCTGGAACTGTAAGATGTCAAAATAGTTAACGTGTTTATGCAACACGAACTCTGCATACATCTTTCGAAGGAAATATAAGGGAATTTCCCTGTTGTTGTGTGGTGGCATATCAAAAACCATGTACCATCTGTCCATCCAGTTATCAACAAATGGTTGAAACGTGCACCACTCAATGGAGATATGCGGCTTGCTTGCATTAGGGATTTCCCCCGTCCGAGGGTCCCTAAACAATGCAAATATAACCTCTTTGGATATTTTTAGCTTTTTTACTGCATTGTAATCTAGTCCATCAGCATATTGTTGTCTTTTTCTTTCTCTGTAAGATGCAATATCATACAGGACATTCGTAGATTGTGTAATTGTGTCCACAATTGCATCCAAGGTTGATGCAAGTGAACGGCGAATCCTGTCGCCACCACTAAAAGCTTCACTTATGCCCCTCAATTGGGCAAGCTCAATCAATATTTCGGCATTGGCATCCATAGCCGCAACTGCAATAAAGACATTAATACGAAAATCATTAGAAACATATACATGGTATATAATGACGTCTCTTCAAAATTGAACATGTATTAAATCAAACTCACATAAGCAATTTAATGGCATTTACTTACATACATTTAAAACTTAAAATTAAACATTTGACAATTAAAAAGTAAGTTAGTCAGATTGGCAGAGAGGAGGAGGAGGAGGATCAAGGCAGTGATGAGTTTGTTGATTCAGGCATGGAGGAGGAGGATCAAGGCAGTGATGAGTTTGCATCTATGTGTCTCAATGTCTCATTGTGTTTTGTGATTGTGAATGACAAATGTGTTGTGATTTGTGAATGATCTAATTTCTATTGAATATTTCATATTTGTAATTGTAAATGTAATTTCTATTGAATATTTGTAATTGTAAATGTTAAATTTTATTGGATGATCTATATGTCTATATTTTTAAATTTTAATATATTTTAAAAATATATTAATTCCGGGGGTCACCGTGTCCTACGTGTCATAATTCCGGGGGTCACTGTGTCTAGTGGGGACCAGGGATCAAATTTGAAGGGTGGGGTCCCATTTCACTATGAAGGGCTATGAGATATTGAACACTATTGAAGGGCTATGAGAAATTTATTAATATTTATTCTATGTGTATATATGGATGTGTTCATGTTGTATGGATTGGATTCTAGGTTAACCGAGGCCTTTTTAGAGCAAAGAATGGGGTAATTACTATTTGGGAACAAGTTTTTTATCAAATGTAAATTGCGGTGATGGAAGATATTGAGGGTGCCACATGTTGTGGAGAAAGTAGTATTGATTCCTATGACGTAATAGGGAGTTCAAAAAGTCTGGTTTCAAGTATTGTCATGCGTAGCTCGATTGATTTTTCTCGCGCTAGGGTTGTAGCAACTGTTATGGCCATTACTGTTAAAAGGATTGATGGGGTGGAATCCCGTGAAACGATGAGTTCTTTTGTTAAGACGTAGATTCAGTGAAATTTGGTGGGAGTCTTATGTTCATTTTATGCACAAAATTCGATTACTTGATTTTGTTGCATTGTTAACTCTCCTCCTAGTCATAGCTACAATCTCTTATATAATTGTGAAGGTTATCAATCCACTCAATATATTAAAGTTGTAGTAGGCCAAAATCATCCACATATTTATTGTACTCACAAATGTTGACATTCCAATTTCTATGTAGAGCGCCCATTAACATTAGATTGTATGGGACATGTTTTTGAGGCATGATGTCATTATCTCATAACAACAAGCTTTTTATCCATAAATATGTCATCTACAAGCCAACGGAATTGTTCCTAATCCTTTATAAAACTTTGTCATAATTATATCAATACCAACATTCCTACCTATTGACTTAGCTTAGAAGATATTACACCTTCGGATAACCAAACCTGATTCCAAGGTTGGTAATCATAAACGTAAAAGCATCATCATAAGGAAATAGCATGTTGTGTTGAGGAAATTCCTTTTTTTCCATTTCCTTCTCAGTATAATATTTGGTTGTGGATCATTTAAAATGTATAATTTATTTTAATATAACTGGGAAGCTAAATTCAAATTCATTAATATATTAATATGATTTGATTTTTTTATTAATAATAAGTTATTCTTTTCATTTGAAAATGTAATAGTACATCAAAATTTCAATGTTTACTAACGTAGTAAAGTTGAGAGGCTTTATTTTTCAGTGGATATAGCAGACCTGTAAATTCATAGGATGTCAAAAATCTAGTCAGCCTTGAAGTTGAGCTCCTCAAAGAAAACGAATTTCTTTAAATATGTTTATGGCAGGCTGGCATTGCCAGCTTCGCTCCGCAAACTATCCTGGAGGACTGGAGGAGATAGGGTAGGTGGAACTTGGAAGTAGCTCATCCACAGTGGAATAGGGGTATAAGAAAAAGCTTGTTTCTATTCATGCAATATGGTCGGAGCCATGGAAGCATGGAATTCCAGCATTGACTTGATACAACAAAGAAAACAAAAGGTGGAACTTGGGAGCTGCAGGATTGACTTGATACAACAAAGAAAACACAGGGTGTGAGGCTGGGAGCCGTAGATGGTAGGATTAACTTGATACAACAAAGAAAACACAGGTCTATAGGTAGGGGCCACGGGCAGGAGCAACAACCTGCAACATTACAAGAAGTTTATGGATTGTGGATTTTGTCTGAAATGCCAAATTCGCGGGGGCATATTAACATAATATATTATACATTGAATACTCAATTAACTCACGGAGTCAGCATTCACGAATTGGTATGTGATAACTTGTAACTTGGTAAGCCCGCTAGCAACAACACGTATGAGCCACCTTCCAGGTTTAATAATTTTGTTGATGCCATTAAATGTGTTAAACACGTAAGCGCTCGCTACAAACACGAGAACTTCGAAGCGTTCAAGCCATGGGCTACTCAGTGTAAGCCCGTCCACGTAAGTTGCTCAATGATATTATTAGAGGCCCAATGGTCCATGATCCATGGATGATCGAACACGTGGATATTGGAGAGTAAGCGAGTCCCACTCCCAAGTCACCTAGCTAGTAGCCGCATTCCCAATTTCCCACTAAAAATTGTTGATGGGTGAAATTTGAAGCTACCCTTCTGTTGCAATTTTAAACAGTAGTGGTTAATTTAATTATTGAAGGGCTTACCATGAAATTAAATTTTTTTTGCATGGTAAAATTTGAAGTGGCCTTCTATGACGTGTGGGTAAAATTTGAAGTGGCTTGAAGGCTTCAAATTTGAAGCCTGGTGGGGACACTCGTGTCCCGTGTCCTCGTGTCGGGTGACTTAGATGAATACATTGTAGAAAGGGGGGAGTTTTAATTTTTTCAATTTTTGGTTTGATTATGAAGTTTTGAGTTTTTTTAAAAGGGTTTCATTTTGAGGTGTGAATTTAATTACAAATTGGGTTATTCCCAATTTGATCAATATTACAAAACTAGGTTAAACAATAAAAAAATTGTAATTTGGATTAAAAAATCACAAAAAAATGATTTGGGTGAATAAATTACCTGACTAGATGAGAATGCACCGGTGAATTTGTCTCCCCTCCAGCGAAATCGAGCAACACGGATAGTTGAGTGGGCCACAAAGCGTCCTCGTCCAGGGTCAATTTCGCCTCTATTCGCGTTTCTGATGCGTGAGTGTCGCGGGTGGTCGGCAATCGGCCGACTGTGTTTTTAAATTGATTTTTAGTTTTACATATCGCGTACGCGATTTGTA
Organism: Larix kaempferi; assembly: GCA_027924585.1. Taxonomy (NCBI): domain Eukaryota; kingdom Viridiplantae; phylum Streptophyta; class Pinopsida; order Pinales; family Pinaceae; genus Larix; species Larix kaempferi. The sequence goes on from BSBM01000249.1 coordinate 11,830,841, forward strand.
AATACATAACGCGTACGCGTTTTTAACTACATAACGCGTACGCGTTATTGTTACCTAGCCTACATGTCCAATGACATGTTAGGCTCGGGTCTTACCATGGCAGATGGTAAATATCAGAAACGCGTTATGTTTTAGGTATCAGGAACGAGATTTGAAAAAAGTAGCATTGCATCTAAAGTGACCCTCATCTTCTTGCACACACCCATGTAACAATATTTTTGACATTAATGATATTCTACAAAGTATCATTTTGGTCAATTCCCTAATGGTTTAACAAAGACATGGCATGAATTTAAAGCAATTTTAGGAAGTCTCTCATATCCCATGTTATCTATCTTGTGCTTGTACATCAAATACCTAGTCATACCCATGCTCTAGATGGGGGAAAGACCTACTTCTATGAGGAGAATAGGATAAGGCATATTAATTTTAATTTTGAGGTTATAAGTTATAAAAATCTTTTGGATTTGCTCAATCTTTCTCCAAGATTCTTTAGAAACGATCCAACCCCATACTTCTAAGTAAAAATGTAGAGTTACACCTGATCAAACGTAAAAAGTGTTTGCGCATAAAAAGAAGTAAAAAGAAGTAAGTAAAGTAAAGTAAAGTAAAAAGAAGTAAGTAAAGTAAAGTAAAGTAAAAAGAAGTAAAGTAAAAAAAAGTAAGTAAAGTAAAGTAAAGTAAAAAGAAGTAAAGTAAAGTAAAGTAAGTATGGGAGAGATGTTGTAACGTTTGTGATGTAATTTTGTTACTAACAAAATAATTAAAAAAATTCATGTCCGCTCATAAATTTCCTTTTATGGAAAGTATTTAAAAAAAATCTATGTTGGTTCATAAAATAAAAGATTATGAAAAGTAATTAAAAATAGATGTTCGTTTATAAAATAAAAACTTAAAACTTAAACCTGGATGATCTATCAATCAAGAGAGATCAAATTTCTTGAGTTTAAATTTAAAAAAAGAAATACACCTCAAGAAATTGGATCCCTCTCGGTGCTTAATAGATACGAGTTTAAGATGGATCTATACTCATTTTATCCCATATAACCACTAGTTATATAACTTTATAACCAGTGATATAACCTAATAAATTTATATTAATAACTTATTTTGAAAATAAATTTTTATTTTTATTAGTAACTTATATTTAAAAACCATTTAAATCATAAATTTATATTTAGTTCAATCATAAATTTATATTTATATTTAAAAATCATCTCAATCATAAATTTATTTTTATATTAATAACTCATCTTTAAACATTTTTTTTAAAATTTAATAAATAAATAAAAACATTTCAATACTAAGTTGACACTTTATAATCTTGACATCATTTACACATTCTCAAATGTATTAAACACATTAAAGTGTTAATTATAATTTAGAATTTTTATTTATGATTTTAAATTTATTTCTATTAAAAAAAATTAATATTAATATAATTTTAAATTTTATATATTTATGATTGCACTGAAAGCAGCTAGGTGCCTACAATTTAATATGGGGAACATGTGTAACATAACATTTATGTATAAAAAAAAAATAATTAAAAAAAAATTATGTCCCCTCATAAAATAAAATAAAAAATAATTAAAAAATCTATATCTATTCATAAAATAAAAATTTAAAACTAATAAAATATCATTAGAAAAATAATACCTCAAGAATTAACATTTAAAATGGATTTATACCAATTTTAAATTTATTTTAGTTAAAATTATTTGAAGTTTAAATAAAAATATTATTATTATTATAATTTTTTTAATAAAAATGAAATATAATACCTGGAAATACATTTATTATGAACATTATCCCTTTTTGAGATAACTACATTCATATATAATTTGTTTTATATATAAAATAGTATGTTTAATAAAATTATATATAAAATATTATGTTTTACATTTTACATGTGTTTTTTTATTTTTATTTCTATAATATTAATTTTTATAATTTTAATTTTATATATTTTTCTTAATATTTGTTAAATATTTTATTATATATATATATATACATATATATATATTTGCTAGAATCTTCTTGACTTGTAGGAATGATATTTGGTATAAGAAATCATGACCAAGGGGCATCTAAGTCATCAAAATCATGAGTTCCTCCTAACTAGCTCACCCCTAAGGGGAATTGAGCTAGCGAAAATTGACATATCTATATTTTTATTAAAACAAAATATCTAAATAAAAAAAAATAGTAAAAATTAATAATTACATCGATAGGTGTTTATATCTTAGAATTTGGGTTGGGCTACCATCTATGATTTTCCTAGATTAAAGTGATTGATTTTATGGTCGTTGTTCAAAATTTGAAATAAACAATTATATAGAAAAATAAATATAATTAGTAGGTGATGCATGAATAAGAAGATAATAGGTGAGAGTAGATCCAATCGACATTGAGAAGAGCCATGGAAAGGGCCTTCTCATATATGAAGGATTTGCAACCATGTCCATCTCAAACAATAGTAACTGTTTTTTCATCTTCAATTCTATATTCTCCTCTACCCACCTTTATTCTCTTTGTAACATCGGTATCCATCTTCTGCCTAGCCTTTCAAGGTTGCCAGGGCTTTGATGCAACTTTTGGATTGGAACAAATGGAGGTAAGGTTAGCTTCCTAGAGAAACCCTATCTAGGGTTTTCAGAAAATATTAGCAAGCTTGGAGTCAAGCGAGCCGGTGCGCAAGACTAGTACCAACCAAGTTTAAAAAAAGTGGGAATATTAGTGTTTCTTGCTCAGATTTTCTTGTTAACTCCTAGATCTTGGGTGTTTTCAGTTTTTACTTGTATCTCTTGATATTTTTCTTGGATTGTGATTATGAGCTTTTACCTCTAAACAATATTGGTTGTGGGTGGCATTTTGCTATGATTTTGGCTTTCGTTTTCGAACTTTACATTTTGGCCACCTGTAACAACCCCCATGTATGCATAATTTTGGAATATTTATTATGAAATGTAAGATAATAATAAAAGTAAATAATAAAAAGGAATATGAAAGAAAAAGAAATGAACAAAAAATTGCATTAAAAAAAATTAAGAAAAGGGGGAGAAAGGGGAGATAAAAGGAGGAGGAAAAGAGGAGAGGGGATCTTTTTTGGTCTTTTTGTCATTTTGGAAAGAGAGCTTTGGAGGATCCAAGGAAGAAGAAAGAGGAGAGAAGCAAGCAAGCGCTGGCATAGGGTTAATTATTGGGTCTCGAGGGCCTCAGCCATTGGCTGGGAGTTGGTTGGGTGGAGAGTCGTCCCCCACCTTCAATTGCAGGCATTGGAGCTGTCAAGGTAACTACCAAGTCATCTAATCACGTAAGGATTTTTTAAAATTTTCATAGAATATAAATTTTTAACTGTTGATTAGATCCAATGTTTGTATTCAGATCTCCTTTGCATGTTGGATTCTTTGTTATTTAATGTTTTTTTATGATATCGAGGACATTACATACCCCCAATGTGTCCCACCAACCCATTAGTACCGACAGATGGCACTGGGGACAAAATGCATGAACATGTGTCACGAACTTTCTTTGATCTTGGGATTGTTTCCACGGCAAGATAGGCGTAAGACCCTGGAGGCCCTGTTTCGGCCGCTAAATCAAATGGTGTTAAACGACCAACCTTACCGGGGAGCGGGCTCATTATAGATGGAAATAAAAATATTTCAAAGAATTATCGGAAAGACAACACTATGTCCTAGGAAAGGATATTAACAAGTCCAAGCGGGTTGAAGTTTTCACCACCAAGGCAATGGTGGGGAGATTGGAGTATACCAGGGTGACTAGAACTGAATTAATCGAGTTGCCCTTGTCTGATTATTCCCCAGGACGACTATGCTTGCAAAAGGCTGGGTTTGCTTTGTTTTACCAATATTGGAGGATGTTTAGACAATTCTTAGTGGTACGTGGTTGATTAAAGACGGATCTATTGTTCTAAAAATATGGCATTCTAAATTTAAGCAAGAAACTGAATGCATGGCTCGACGTCACCTCTGGTGTTTAATGTCGGGGTTCCCCATCGAGCTTTGGACTGAAAACGTTTTTATCGGGCTGGCTAATAGTCTTGGAAGATTCATCAAGCTGGAAAAAACGATGCTATATGGTATTAACTAAAGGATTGCAGTAGTTATGATAGATTTTAATGTTACGAAGGGTTTTCCATATGTCATCGGCATCCATTGGGGGGAACCCGTGATTATTCAGAATCTAGACTCTTTTAAAATCTCGTTTTGCTGCTATTTTTGCAAGGAGACAAGACATCTAAAAGATAAATGTCCCAGACTCTTCTTTGGGGAAGACTCTGACAACACTTTTGATTCTCAGACGGAAGTGTCAAAGGCGGGGAATACTCAAAATTCTGGGATGCAGAAGCACCTGACAAATGTGGAACAAAACTACATGGCCGAACCTGGAGATCCAACAACTACAAAAAGAAACGCTACCCAAGGTATGGATAATTCTGCACCTACTGTGTTTGAAGGAGTTACAAAAGCATCATTAGAATTTTATTTAAGTGTTGAAAAGGAATTAGATAAATTAGAAGATCTTCGGGAGTTAAAAATGATGGCATAAAGTGTAATTTAATTTCTGAAATTGAAATCCCTAACACTAATATTCTTGGTTACAATGTCCCGAGGGTTTCGCTTCAGATAGATAATGTAGACAATCTTGAGCCATTTTTTAATAATTCTTTGGATCCATCACAACCAGATAAGGGTTTATTGAAATAAAATACTGATGGATTTTTGGGAGGGGCTCCGAATCCAACTTCTATTGACCTCCCTTCGGAAATGTATGCACAAAAATCCCCTATCCAGGTCTTTTCAAGGAAACCCTCAAAAAATTCTGAGGTTTTACCTGTCTCAACCTTGAGACACCAAAACGTTACTATTCGAAGGAAAAAATCCCCTAAGAATTGAAAGGATTATGTGGAAGTTTGAAATGTTTTTATTCCCCTTTCAAAGAGATTAAATAAAGGTAATAACAATCCTACACAATTTTCCCAGACACTTTGTGAATTAATGTCTATCATTTACTACAATATCTGAGGCCTTGGGAGTGTTGGGAAGGCTAGGGCGCTCTTGAGGCTTATTAAGGAAACTAGCCCAGATGTTATCTATATTCAATAAACAATGGTTTAGGTTACATTTGCAACGAAGGTTGTTTCAAATTTATTTCCTACTTGGGAGATCTGTGCATTGGATTCCAATGGCCTTTCTGGGGGAATTTTGTCTTGTTGGAATCCACGAGTTATTGATTTAAAACCATACAAAACTCTGGGGGAATCCTCTTATAAGGATTTTTTCTTGAAGGGAAATTGGATATTACAATCCTGAACTGTTATGGACCTTACAATCATAGAGAGTAATTTTGGACCTACCTCTCGGCTTCTGGTATACTGAAGATACCAAATCTAATAATAGATGGAGACTTAAATTTTACTTTAAACTCATCTGAGATTTGGGGGCTTAAGGCTAGAGCAGACCCTCTGCGGGATTTTTTCAAAAATCTACTAAATGATTCAGGGTTGATCGATATTTTACCCTCTGTTATTGGGCCTACTTGGAACAACGGAAGAAGCAGTAATGATGTTGTCAGCAAGAGACTTGACCGATTTATAATGAGTAAACATTTAATGGCATCTCTGCAAAAATATAGAACTTGGGAGATAAAATATTCCATCTCATATCATTTACCACTAGTCTTACAACTAGATGGTTTAAAATATGGGTATACATATCGGTTCAAAGTCAATAATTCCTGGCTTATGGAACCTGAGTTCTGTATTTTGGTTAAATACTGCTGGAAAAATTGCTATGTAACTGTAGAGGATACTTCTCCAATGGAATCTTTGGTCCACAAAATTAGGCTCCTTAAGTGAATCATGGGGGGTTCACTCAGTGAACTTGTTACATAGCACGATCGTTCGCATGATATTAAAGAATATCCCTAATTTCACTAAATATTGGAAAATTCCTCCTAAAATTTCATTGTTGAATCCCCCTCCCAATATGCCTTTCGAATTAAGAAAACCCCTAATTTCATCAGATATTGTATGTATCAATTTTTATCAACCCATTTTTAATACCCCCTTTATATCATATTATCAAGTTGTAACAAACAGGTGCCCTAACACATCTTAGTATAAGTAAACATGATGCTAAATAAAATAAAAGTATAGTGCTAATAATGATCCCACTAGGATTGCAGGGGGTGACTGATCAGTTTGTAGCGTTGAATAGTGGAAGACCAACGAAATAGTACTAGGAAGGAAAAATGCGTAAAAGGAAACCCAATCAAGAGATCAACATAACAAAGAATGTAAAAGGATGATAGTCCAATAGTTAGTGCAATGCTTAGACATAGAGAGATGACGTTTTCTATAAGCTTAATAAATTAAACTCCATAAAAATTAAAAAATTAAACCCTTTCGTGGATGGACTCCCCTACCTTACTATCAAAACAAACATCATTAATGTTTGAGCCCAAATGAACATAGGAAAAAACCTCTTACTTTCCAATAACACCATATTATCATGTACATAGATTGGATTTGGGTCATTCACAAGATGCAATATACGAATTTCCTCCACTTTCTCTACATTTATTCTTGCAATCAAGGGAATTAACAACATTTAGTTACCTTTTCTTGGGTTTATCTAGTTTTTTTTTAAATCTTTACAGGAAAGGAAAAAATATCCATTATTAGGTTTCAAGCATGCAATATTTATAAAGATACATAGATGGTGAAACTTATACCATACCATTTCATGGTAATGATGACACATATGTAAATAAGGATTTAGATTTTCACCTATGTTCATGTCAGTTCCAATACAATATTAAGACGAATGCCGTGCAAATAAGAATTAAAATTACAACTATGAATGTGCCAAATATAACTCAATCTAACAACTATTCCTAATTGGCAATGTGAAAATGTTAAAGAAGAATACAAAAAGTTGAAATAAATAATTAGTCAAGAAAGCTTGATCTAACTTTTCTTGGTTCCAGTGAACCAAGAAAGATTGATCTCACTTTTCTTGGTCTTCATGGAGCAAGGTTTGATTGAATCTCAATACCCACCTAGAACCCAACCTTAAAAATGAAGAGTTAGATCTTTTACTCGAATGGATACAAAAAAATACAATACAATTGTTCAACTCCGAAACTCCCAATTAGCTACTTCTCTTAATTTAAAGATGAAAAACCAATATAACATCAATTTAAACCAAGCCTAAATAAGCTATTAAATGAAGATTTATCAAGGACAATAATCCAAAGATACTTCCATCGATATTATCATTGGTACACTATTATCATATTTATGCAAAACTTAGGATCATAAGCAATATCAAATAAAAATGGAAGGTCCTTAAGTTTTAGGTGGTATGAATTGAGCCCATGATTTGGAGGTATGAATCCATGCCATAACTTAGATTTTATTGCTCAACCCACCCAAATAAAATAACCCCCAATATTTATATTACTATGTCAAATTAAAAACCCCCCTTGACCCCTTAATATGGGGCAATATATTTTTTAGGTTTTGAAAAGTATTCAAACTCCCAATACGAATTAACGTGATATGATATTGTCTCGCTAGTGAACCCCCTGTGCTTAAGTTTAAAGTCTCATGTTGGGAAAAGAAAAAGAAAAAAGAAAGAACAGGAAGCTGAATTGAAGGATGTTGAAAGAATTTTGAGGAAATTTTTTGAAAACAACCCTAGCTGTATTTTTTTGGAAGAGGGACGAAGAGAGATTGTGGATCTAAACAATAGAAGGAAACTTTTTTTACAACATGAGGAGATGGATTGGCACCTCAAAAGCAGGGCGACATGGTTAAACTTGGGGGGACAATAATACACATTTCTTTAATAATTATGCCACCTATAGAAGAAACACCAATACTATTTGGGATATTACAAATGAGACTGGCAGATCAATTCACAACATTCAAAGCACCATAGGTTTCTAACATTGGAGCACAACTCCAAGTTATAAAACACTTTCCCACTTTTTTTCAGTAGAGAGGAAGGAATGAAAATTGGTGATTTGGTCACCCTTTAGGAGTTGGAAGATGTACTTAAGTCATTTTATCACGATAAGAGTCTGGGACTAGACGATTGGACAATTGATTTGTTCTTGGATTTCTTTGATATCATAGGGGACAAGCTTATGCAGATGATAGAAAAGTCAAGAATCGAGGGGTTTGTTTCAAGAACTCTCAATCAAACATATATTACCCTCATTCGAAAAAAAAACAAGCCAGAATGCTTTGGTGATTTTAGACCAATTGCATTATGCAACTTGGTCTATAAGATCATCAGAAAGATTATAGAAAATAGGATTAGGCCAAAACTTGTGAATATGATGACTAAGGAAAAATTTGGGTTCCTTGCCAACAGACAAATCCTCGACATTGTTGGGGTTACCCAGGAGTGCATTCACTTAATAAAAATGAAGAATATTGATGCTACGATCCTAAAAATGGATTTAGTGAAAGCATATGGCAGGGTTAACTCGGTGTACCTGATATTGATCCTTCTTTAGATCGACATTCTCATAGAAGTGGCAAACTGGATAATGGCCTGTGTTAGGAGTGAAAACTTTTATGTCCTCATCAATGGCTCCCCTACTACTTTTTTTCATGGTTCTAGGGGTATCATACAAGGATCTCCATTTCTTCGATACTCAATGAGCTCTTTCTAGTCTATGAACTCTTTTTTTGGACTTTTGTATTTTGACATCTTCCGTGTTGCCTGTTTTTGGGGACTTTTTTTTCATGAATTGTTGGTTAGTAGCTTTGTATAGCCATTGGGACAGTCTGTATTTGGATGTTGTCATGTACCTTTTGATTTCGAAGAAATAGTATTTTTTTTTTCTTGAAAAAGAAGAAGAAGAAGAGAACATGTAGCTAAAGCATATACAACAAATAGTTATGACTAAGCATGGAGAACAAATAACAGATAACTTGATAACTTGTTCATGACACCTTACTTGTGACCTATGGGTGTTCATCGACCACAAGTTAATATTATTCTTACATATAAATTCATATATGTAAACACATCTTCTTAAATATATCTTTTTAAAGTTTTGATACTTCAAATCAATTAAAAGTTATTTTTAAACATTTTTTTTATACATTTCCAATCAAAACAATATAATAATAAAAATCAAAATGATCAAATTATATTTATATATAATTAAAAAAACTAAACCTTAATCTAAATTATTATTATTATTATTATTATCATCATCAAATCCTTACCACAAACATATCAATCTCCATATAACATGAATGAACACTAGTGGATGTTGAGTGCGTCATTTGATAAAACAAAATGCATGTTACTATGTGGAGTAGAACCTTACAAAATGCATGTTTGCTATGTAGAGTAGAGACCTTCAAACTAAAGAATTGGACATCCATCTGACAAGAAGACATGGGTTTCACGTGAGGGAGACTTCTCATATTTACATGAACATAAATAAAAATTTTATTTTCAACGTGTCAATTCGATACAGAAGATATTATTTCCAGAGGTTCTCAATCATCGGTGGTGAAGCACTATTGATAACTCAACCAACGGTTCTATGAAGTTGGTCATGAAAGACGACTTTTATCTTTCACGTCACTTTGTAAAACAACACATGTGAAAGTCCGGTCAATGTGATCCCTCATTGTATCTAGACTTATCGAGGATCTCAATTAGATGACGATGATAAGATATATATTTTTTTAAATATCTTTAAAAGGGAAGATATTTATATTTTTTTAATTAGATGTGGACGTTAAAATAATTTGTTTCTTCTTCCTTTCTATTCCATGGATGGAAAATAAATGTATTAGAAACACAATTAAAAGGGAAGATGTTTATATTTCCAAGTAAATCAATTTAGAAAACATTAAAAATTGAATAAAAAAATTAATTTTATTTATTTATTTTAACCGATTAAAAAAAGGCAAAAGGCAGGAAAGAGAAAATACAATTCAAATGTTTTAACATGTTAAATTGTTTAAATATTAAGACCATTTAAGATATTATTAATAATAAAAATTTCAGTTTTTAATTAATTTTTAAAAATAATTATTTTAATTAAAAAGAAAAAAAATATATAATTATTTCAATAATATAATAACTTTGTCTTACAAAATAATTTAAATTGTAAATAATAATAAAATTGCATATTTTTATTTAATTGATCTTAACATTACATTACAATATAAGAAAAACAAATGTTTTAAACAATAAGGAAATTTTGCGTGCTTAAAAGTATTCAATCAAAATAAACCGGATGATAAAGGTTTATATGATCGCGTTATTATCATTGTTTCACAATTGGTTGATTTTTAAATTTTTATTAAGATTTTTTTTTAAATAAATAAATAAATTGATCTATATTGATATTAGTTTTTCCAATATTTCACATTTATTTAATCTTTAAATTTTTATAAAAAAATTATTTATTTTAATAAATAAATAAAATTATATAACTACAGTCAATTTCTATAAAAAAATTTAATTTATTAAGTTCTATAATATTTCACAATTGTTTAATCTTTAAATCTTTATTAAAAAATTCTTTATTTTAATAAATAAATAAAATCACACTGTAAACTAAAATCAATCCAAAAAAAATTTAACCTCCAATTATTAAGGAATGATTCCTTTATCTCATAATTAAAACCCCGATGCTTATATTAAACAAACTTTCGTTCTAAAATCATAACCCTTAATAAAACACACTTTAAATTTTTTCCCAATTTATGAAAAAGAAAAAAGTGTAAACACAGCTTTATAGAGGTGAGTGTAGCCACGATTTATTTTAGGCATTAGGCTATATACATGTACCAAACATATTATTGAAAATAATGGTTGATTAGAAAAGATAGAAAATCTAATCAAATCATAATAACATAATTCGAGTATGAATTACGATTTAATATGGAAAAAATAAATAACAAAAAAATTTAGTAGGGAGAAAATACAAAGTTAAATTGCTTATAAATTAAAAAAACATATTTTTCAAATTTTAGAAAATTTAAAAATATAGATAAACCATTCCATATTTACATGTAATATTCATTTTTCATTAAAAACAACTTGAACTATATATTTAAAACATCTAAATCTATAAAATACCTAAAAACAATTATAAAACAATAATTTTTTTTTTAATAATATATTGAAAATATATATATTGTAAAGTTTAAAGCTTTAAACTTTTAAAATTTAAAATTAAGGCTATTTCTTACATTATAATACATATGTCAAAAATGCATAATCATTATGTAATAGTGGGCAAATTTACCTTATTTATATTATGTTGAATATTAGTCCATTTCGAACTTCCTATTTCCTTAAAAAAAGTCCAATACAACCAAATTATTCGAATAAAACTATGATAATAAATCTTATTCTTCTAGAAATGTACCCTTAAACAAACATGTTATAAAAAATAATAGTGAATTAAAAAAAACGTAAAACCAAATCAAACTATGATAGTAAATCTTATTATTCCAAAAAAAAACCATGAAAACTTGGATGGATTAAATCAAACCAATAGATACTCTCACGAATCTGAAATATTTTAAATCCACAAAAGACCCACATAAATGTATTAACATACCCATATAATTAGTGCATGCATTTCCCATAATTTATTACATCTTCAATGGAGTGAATCATGATGATGCTTCCTGGCCTACAAATGCCAATAAATCTACTGCACATAAGAGTACATTTAACCACTAATAAAATAATTTAAAGTTTATCACGTGCATTATGAATGTTTCTAGCCTCGTTGAGGACCTGTTGTTGCAATAAAACAACCGTGCAAATCAAGCCAAGGCACGGTCCTATATCAAATACCATACCAAATACATTGATTTTGTATGGAAAATATTAATCATTGTTAGCGTTTTATGTGAGGCCCCACCATCAAACTATAATATCATTCCATGCTTTTCACATTAACTAATTTTTGTGTTATACAAGAAAAACGAATTAAAAGTTGTCACTTTTTTTACTAAACAACGAAATCATATGCATCAAATACCATAACAAACACATTATACATTGATTCTGTATGGAAAATATTAATCATTGTTAGCGTTTTATGTGAGACCCCACCATCAAAGTATAATATCATTCCATGCTTTTCACATTAACTAATTATTGTGTTACACAAGAAAAACGAAATAAAAGCTGTCACTTTTTTTATTAAACAACTAAATCATATGCATGAACTCATAGAAATATTTATCAATCCTACGACTCACTACCCTCAAAGAGAGCAAGGATAACACTAAAACCATCCATTGCCACATCACTACCAATACCCTCACCACAAAACAATAGTGGGACTATCTTACAAAGAAAAAGATGAATGCAAAGGCCACAAATTTCATCCACATAACACGGTTGGTTTCCACACAAGAATAAGCTCACGGTTGGCAACCAAGAGCCCACATAACATCAAGCAAAGCTAGACAACAAGAACAAATACAACACGGTTGGTTTCCACACCAGAACAAGTTCACGATTGGCAACCAAGAGCCCACACAACATCAAGCAAAGCTAGACAACAAGAACAAATACAAGATCAGATCACAGGAACCAATACTAGCCAGAGAGTGATTAGAATAAAACCAAGAGGGTGGTTAGAAGATGAACAATCTTGCCACACAAAATCATTCCCCAACTATTCAAGAAAGCGCAAGGGAAAATGTAAGAAAAAACCAAGTTTTCTTTAGAATTAATGAATAAATTAAGACCTCACAAGTTGTTAGTGCACTAATAAAGAATGTGACATTATGTTAGATAGGTAGCATTAAATACTCTTAGATAGATATGTGTTTGTTTAAAAAATTATTTTAAAAGATCAGTTGATCTTCCTTTAAACTCTATGTAAACTCTATAATCTTTTTTAGACTCTACATTTTTTAGACTCTATACATGTATGTAATTTAGGTTCTATATATGATCTTCCTTTAGACTTTATATATGGACATGTAATGCATGTTCCATAGATTTTATATAGACATGTAATTCATGTTCCATAATATGAAAAAAAACAAAAACCCTTTATGTATATTTTTTTTATTATTTTAAAACTTTTATGTATACCTTTTTCTATTATTTTAAAACTTTAAATAATACTATGATATGGCATAAGAGAAGGTTATCCTTATGGAAAAATTTAAGAAGATCGTCCTTTAAACTTTATATATGCATGTTTCATGTTTCATCCATAATATGAGAAAAAACAAACAATCCTTTTTACAGCTTTGTGTCAATCATATATAATTTTATTTTATTTTTAACTCCGATTTGGTATAAGAGAAAGGGTACCTTTATGGAAAAAATTAAGAAAATCTTCCTTTGGATTTTATATATACATGTAATTCATGTTCCACAACATGAGAAAAAACAAAGACCCTTTTTGGAGACTTACGCCAATTATTTATAACTTTGTTTATTCTTTTAAAACTCAAATTATTATAAGAGGGAGGGGATCCTTAGGGAAAATTTTAAGAAACTTTAAAACTCTAATTATATTATAAGGAGCGTATCTTCATAGAAAAAATTAAGAAGATTGTCCTTTAACTCTATATATGCATGTAATTCATGTTCCATAATATGAGAAAAAACAAACAATCTTTTTTACAGCTTTGTGTCAATCATGTATACTTTTTTTTTTTTAAACTTTGATTTGGTATAAGAGGAAGGGTATCTTTATGGAAAAAATTAAGAATATCTTCCTTTAGATTCTATATATGCATGTACTTCATGTTCCACGACATGAGAAAAAATAGAGACCCTTTTTGCAGCCTTATGCAATTTATTTATACTTTTGTCTATTCTTTTAAAACTCTAATTATTATAAGAGGGAGGGGATTTTGGGAAAATTTTAAGAAACTTTTAAAACTCTAATTATTATAAGAGGGAGGGTATCTTTATGGAAAATTTTAAGAAATGGATTGAAAAATAAAGTAGGCATTCCAACCAGTAGCTAAAAGGATGAAACTTGAGAACATGAGATAGAGGTAATTATTTTCAGTTTGCAGATTAATTGTTAGAGTAAAATTCATAGCAGTATTAAAGGAAAAGCTTCCTTAATAGAGCTTATAATAGCTCGTGAATTGTCTATAGAATGAAAAAACATTCACAAGGGTATTTTTCTCTAAAATGTTTAGATTTTTTTATTTGATTTCAGGAAATTCTACAATAATTATTTGAAAATGGAAACATCTATTGAAAAATGGGCTCAATTTTAACACATAAAAGGTGAAAATTCAAATGCAATTGATGAACAAAAATTTATGATGTATAGTGAATGGCATAAAAGTAGAGTCTATAGAGGTTAAAAGAATGATTGAGTTGCAATGTAGAAACTACAAAGCCAAGCCCATTATTGGACATTCTCTTTCAAACTTGAAATTACATCATTTGATTTGGAAAATTCATCTAAATAAATTTGGGATGATTTGAAAAGTTGTTTGGTGCAAAAGAAATGAATGCAAAATTATCACATTACAATTTAGATTTAAAATGTTTGTTGAAACTACTATGTCTAGCCATATAAATAGTTTGAAATCACACAACACCCATGTCAAAAATTAGGTGTCATTAGCACTCTTGGCACAAGAGTCGTCAAAATATTGGACAAAGATAACCTTGATCAATAACATGAACACCTTGTTCAAGTGTTTATGAATAATGGGTACAGGGAAGCTTAAGGTGTTAATGATAAAAATTCTAGAATTCTTAGAAAGAAGAATATTATTATGGCTTTTAAACCTCCAAACACCATTAAAGCATTGATGAAATCTGTTAAGAACCTTGTTGATGTTCTTTCAAACAAGGATTAAGGAACATGAAGCCACCATAATGCTTAATTGTATCTAGTCCTTTGTTCTTGTAGAGCACTCCCACATTACCAAGCACATATTATTCTTTGAGAACATGGAAGTTCATGCTAACGAATTATGTAGAGAAATTAATTAAAAAGTTGAAAGAGTTTATAATCTAATTGTAAAGAAAAAGTAATTAAAATATTGTAATTTGTACAAAGTTTCAATAATATATTGATCTATAAATTTAGTTTGCTAATATAGTTTGGATATCTCACATTTACAATTTTAAATAAACTTATATATAAAAATATTTAAAAGATATTTTAATAAATTGCAATTTTGAATTGATGAACTTGTTATTGCAAAAATTGAACTAAAATATTAAAAGAAAAATTTCATAACCAAAGTTTCTAATACTATAACTTATAAAAAATTTCTACAAAATTTAGTGAATAATTAAAAAAAAAAATTATTAACTTTATCCAGTTTTTAACTTAACTCTAAATCTAAAAAGATGTTATCACAAACAACATACACCATTTAATGAATAAGTTAACTTATGTACATTATTAAAAATAATATGTATCCAATTTTAAAACATTAAATACACATTTACATCCCCACTTCCACTATCATATTAATGAGGATGAGAGTAGAGGTGGGAGTCGGAAGAATGAAAGTAGAGGTGTAAGTGTGTGTTTAATCATATTAATGAGGGTGGGGTCAAGATGGTCAAGATGTAGCTATGCATTTAATTGCATTGTAGGCGTTTCACCGTGGAGAAGCATAACCATCCACGTCTGCTAGATTCCTCACTCATAGAGCGAATAGAATGCTTCCACATGGATGGTTGTTTATTTCTGCAAGTGCAAGTTCGCCATGGCACCTCTATTGTATAGCTTCCTGCTCTTCAACTTCACACACCTGGTCTTCAGCTTCACACACCCCGTCTGCCCACAACTCCTCCAAAGATGTCAATGGCTCCATACTTGACAGCTACAGCCGGAGGATTCAAACAACTGGTGCTGCGACCCAGAGAAGAGGAGCGCCGCACCGCCACCTCCTCGCCAAGGTTAGAGCTGCTCTGATTGGAGCGCAGCACACCATGCGACTCGAATCTCTGACACAGAATCTGGTGCATTGCATCGACGACGTTTACAGGGGGATTGGCATTGAAATTGGAGCAGAATCGCATTTGGGCATTGAGGGCGTCCTCCATTTCATTGCCACTCTCGGCTCTGCAAAGCTCGTCCTTCACAACCTCCGTGCACAGCCCACACACGCATTTCCCATAGAACCGATCGCAGACGCTGGCAATGTAGGTAGGAGTGCACTCCTCCTTCAACCCACAACACTTGCATTTATGCCAATGGTTCCAATGGCCTGTCGGAGCTTCCGTCGACTAAAATTGGATATTATTACTTCAATTATAATATATTTCTTGGCTTCCTTGGTTTAGGACAATTGAACACCCACTGTGTCAAGAGACGCTCTTCCACTAAAGATGGCAGTTGATGGCTCTTGGCGAGTGGGTGATCTCTGCACATATTTCTCAAATCTGATTAGATCATTCAGACAGTGTTCCCAATAGTAAGTAAATACTAAGAATACATGCCTGAGAATAGTCCCAAGTTTCTTAATTAGCAACAAAAATTTAAAGTTTTTTTGCATGAATGAATATTAGATGTAATGAAGAACAGATACTCACTAAAAATTCGCGAATGGATTCCCAGAAAAACTGATTATCTGTTGAAATGTTGAGACAATTCAACTGATCCAGCCGACTCAATACTTCAGTCGTCTACAGCTCCCAACATCCCTCTACATTAAACTCTTCCAGTGATGCAAGGCCTTCCATATTCAGGGTTTTCAGGTTACAACACCATTTTATTTTGAGATATTTAAGATTTACAATCTTTGAAAGACTTGTTACTGTCTTCAATTCCTGGCCTTGAAAGAAATGATCACTGACCTCAGCTTCTTGATCGACAGCACGAAGTCCTTGGGATCATAGCAGCCCTTGAGTGGAAGGTCACCTTCGTCCCAGGCGCGCTCCATGGTTTCATACATGAATTTCCATGATGGAGGTCCAACATAATGCAGACAAACAACACAATTCTAATGGAGGTCCATGATATTATTTTCCATCGCAGAAAGCTAAAACATCTGTCAATTTCGCACTTATAAAATGGATCTTCAAATGTGTGATTCTCAAAACGTTGGCTTAGAAAAATTTTGCATTCTTATTGATAACACAGAGATACTCCATGCATTCTCTCCTCAATGCAGCCAAGATAGGGATCTTCACACGGTCGGGAGATAGAAAGCTCCATGCACGAACAACAAATTCAACTAGAGATCTGGCTGCAGTTGGCACAATGTCTATTGCTTCCTCATTAGACATCACATCCCATACCCCATCAATGGCTAGCACGAGATATCAGGCACAGCAATGAGACCAAAACCTTGAGACAAAAATATCCAAATGTTCTTGTCATTTCTAGACTAGGAGAGTCATCATGGGGTAACTACACTCATGCCACATCAGGCTCATCTTGCAGTGCAAAAACCCTCCAAATCCTATCAGCTTTCGTTGGTAGATTGGGCTTCAAATCCACAGTCAAATGCACTGCTATCAAAGAACTTCCATCATCTCTTGTGCCCAGAACTGCTCATGAGTCTCCTATGCTACCCATTACAAGGTCTTCTTCATGTTTTAAAAGTCATAGTCGTTGTTCTGTTGCAGAAGCAATCGATGGTGGGATGAAACCTGAGCTCCTTATCCATGACCTTAAATTTTTGTTTTTAAGAAAGGATTCTTTCTAGTCCGTGATCATGTCGTGAGATTTCTCTGTTGTTAGATTTGAAATCGTGCATATGGGATCTTGACAATGGTCAAATCCACATTCCCTTCCGTGGAAGCATATTAATAGAGGACAAAGTCCACCATATTATTGCCATCATGGAGACATCTACTTCCCCTCGAGCTCTGAACTGTAGATTGCTGCGACTCCATGGTGTAGCACGACGCACCAGTCATGAAGGTGAAGACATCTATGAACATTCTTCTAATTTATCTTCAAACTATTCAATAACTAAAATGAAACTAGGTTTCTCCAACTAGCCGGAAGGTAACAAGATAATAGAAACTTTAAAAACATGAGTACTGGAAATTTAAATAAAATGTCAAACTTGATGTCCCAAGTGTATTATAATCTTCTCCATACTATAATCTTCTCCAGTCGCAGATTCAAGAATTGTCACGAATTTGGATAGAAACGCAACAATAGAAAATGGTGTAGACTAGATCTCATGGTGTAGCATGATAGCTCCCAAGAGAACTCCTTGAATGATATTTTCACGAGCACTGCATTCAACGCACTCACGACAAAACACTGGAATTAGGATTCATGCATAGAAATTAGGGTTTCTGAATAGATAGAAATGCATATGAAATGTTGCAAAATGAATGTAGGACTAGGTAGGTGAATGGCAGAGAATGCAAAATTGGTATGGCAGAATATGTTGTAAGTCTTTTCATCCTCCAGTGCTTGCTCTGCCCAGTCCTCCAGTCATTTTGCCACTCACTTTGTCGATCAGGAATGCACGAGCATGCACAATTGTTGGCAAGTGTAAAACATTTCCACGGCATGCAAAAGAGACGGCCCAACTGCCCAACAAATATCCTTGCTTCTATGATGCATGAAGCACCAACACTACCACTTGCAATGGACGACGATGAATAGTTTTTAAATTATAATTATAATTTTGTTCAAAGTAGTGGTTGTCAGTCATGCAAAAGGAAGTGGGCGAGCTTCACAAAACCCATAAAATATATGTCATTCCAAACTTTATTAAGATTTCATATGTTTTATCGCAATGATCCAACCATCAACTTTTTATCTTGTGTAGAATTATTATCAGCTTCGACAATAGAGGTTCAATAAGTCTACATTTGTATCCACCAATCACGTGAACATATGCTACCTGTCACGATGACATATAAGCCACAATGTTGTATTCATTGCTGAGTAGGATTATTATCAGCTTCGACAATAGAGGTTCAATAAGTCTACATCTGCATCCACCAATCACCTGAACATATGCTACCTGCCACGATGACATAAGCCACAATGTTGTATTCACTGCTAGATGGGTCAAATCAATGGAGGATTGCAGGTGAAGGCGTAGAGAGCTTCCAAGTATGGAAACATGGGTATCCTGGAAGATTTCGAGTCAGTTCATGCTTAGGTTAAGAGTTATGTTCCCTGTGATTTTTAGAAGAGGCACCGTAATTGTATCATCGTCATCCACTGGCACTGCAAAATTAGGTCGTAAATAGTCGAAGGGACTGAGCCGATAAGCGCTGTGGTGGTTGATCCATCGAACAACACGCAAGAAAATTCATAGCAGTTTGTGAAGCGAATGGAGCAAGCATGGTCGATTTCAAAGGTATTGCATCCTTACGTACCAATTACTACTCTTATATAAAGTTTACTCTCCCTTTTCCTTTCAGAATGGGCAATCTAATTGTGTTTTAGTTAGTTGTAATGAAATTATGAAAATCTATACTACCTGCCTATTGTCAAGCATGTCACTGCTCAGATTTGCATTCTCCTTCTCTGTAGTCTTCCATTTCCTCCCAGCCGACTGGCTTTGCCACCTGCCCTCTGCGTTCTATCTTGTGTGCTATCATTACTGTTTCAATTTCCAGATTGGTTGTTCTTATGGTTTCGCTGATGCGGCTCTACTTTTCCCTGACAAGCAAAGTGCGGCAGGCTTAAGAATTGGTGCGTAAGCTCTCCTTTACATTTGGATTTGGCGTCCACTAAAACATTTCTTTTTTTATGGCATTGTTATTTGAAATATGGACATCCCTTGCAAATTGAAAAAATGATAGCAGATTCATCAACACCAACTTACGATTTCTTAGTTTCGGTTGTTTCCTTTGGACAGACAAAGAGCAGCTTATCATCGTTATTTATCTACATCTATTTCTAACGTATCTTAAAGAACAAGTCATCATCCTAACAGATCTAATTAAAGAAGATTATCAATATACAAAAGATCTTAAAGAACATTATCAATATATAGATGGAAGAGATTAGAGTTCATACATGGTAGTGTGGTTAGGCCAAGAAGGAAGAAGACAACATTGAGCCAAAATAAGTCCCATGTACCTTGTTGCATTGTAAATAATGAAATGAAACTTTTATTATAGAAAGAAAGTGGAGACGTGTTTAAATTGATGTGTGTTTAAGTGGAAGTGTTTCATTTCATTTTTTTGGCGACGTGGTGGCTAGCATCTTTGCATGTTACCTTTTGAAAATTTTGTCGGCGTGGTTTTCAGTAGCTCTGCATGCTACCTATGAAACTTCTATACGTAGAAAAAATCCTCCATGCTCTGTCTGGACATCACGACCTTAACCAGCTTACCACGCGTCTATTGCACGCTGTCGAACTCATTCAGCCCAGATGAAGGTGGATAGAGGAGAAGGTTTGGACATTAAATTTATGCGCACTTTACTTAATGTTTGGACAACGGCCTCAAAAACAGTCATTAAGATCCCTCTTGTGAATGGGTATGATACAATGTCTACACTTCAAAGGCATCAATGCAATATATTTGGCTTATCTATGATATGAGGAAAAATAAAATATTAAAACTGTTGGGCACCATTTTTCACCTATTTTGCCATCTAAATACCTTCCAGTTTTCTCAATGAACCTTCATACTTGATCCATAAAACCTTAATTTTATCCACAAAACTTTGGTCAAAGGTATAAATGTCGTTGCTTCTTAATAAGTTGAATTATGAGATTTTTAAGGCATTTAAATTAAGATTTTATTCAAAATTACAGAATGTGCTAACTTCCCATAATCTCTCCCAGGTTGGATACTTGCAGGCCATCTGGGCACAAACTGAAGAGTGGAAGAAGATCCTCGATGTCCAAGGATGGTTAAACTTCTAACAAAATTGTGGTATGTTTCTCACAGGTGGTGAGTCAATGCTGGTCAACGATGACCACCTGTGCAGTCATCTAGCATAAAAACAGGGCAGTTCGATTTTCTAGCGATCTAGCCTATTTTCTTGGAGATGATGGGCGATTTCGAATATAGGGAGATTGTTATTTCCGATGTCATTAATCATTTTCCATAGGTATAGCATTTTAGTTTAGAAACAAAGGATATAACTATTTGTTTTGAAAGAGGAAAACCTCTTGGATAATAGACGTATGATTTTGAAGTAAAGACTGGAGTATTCGATAAATTACTGTGTATGTCCATTTCTATATGGTAAATGCGATTGAGCTTTAGAGTTCTGTGATTTTCTTTGTGTGTGTAAGCAAAGCATTGGACGACCCCCTTTGCCAAGCCTGCACACATATATCTGCATCGTTGCGTGTGGTATGTTTTAGTTAAAACCTGTAGAAGTCGATTTGTTTTACTTGATTACTCATACATTGCAGAATGAGTTAGATCATACATTGCAGAACGCGTTAGATTATATGAATAGGATCATGAGCTCTTTTATCTGAATGGTTAAACGCTGTAGAAATTATTTCAATTGCATTACTTATTTGATATTGCACTGCTGAAGATAGTTACACATTGCGAATTGACTTCTTGTAAAGGAAATCAATGGTTGTCTGCTTTCAACAGTGAGATACTAGGCATTGTATTGTGATTCATTTTTAAGATTTAGGTTCAACATTTTAATCTCAGAATATTTCATATATGAATTGCTGGTTAAACTAAGAGATCGAATGAAGTTGATTCTGTAAGGGAGGTTTTTCATTTCAAAGTTACAACATTCTAGCATTCAATAGATTTATTTCACAAGCAAACTGAATTTCCAGTTATATCTAGCTCCGAGTCTCTATATTTGGGATATGCCTCAAAGTCTTACAAACTCCGGATTGACATAAAATTAAGGTCTAATTTACACCAGTGGATTGGAACCAACATTTTGGCGCCGTTGCCGGGGAGGTATTCTAGAAGCAGACTTAAGAAACTTAGTTCTTTTATTCAAAAAAAAAAAAAAAAATTCAAAAACACAGAGTAGGTTTTAGTTTTATGTCAAGACAAAGAGACGAAAAAGGAAGATTTATCAAAAACCCCCCAAAAATAGAAGTAACAGGAACTTCTTTAACTAATCAAAAAGGATTCATTACAATTGTTGATACTTTTGAAATGACTGAAGAGGAAACATCTAAGAAAGGAGGACTCACCTTCGAGCAACGTAGGGAATACGAACGTAGGATGGAGATTGAAAATAAACGAAGAGAAATGGCTGAAGGAGAAACATTAAAAGGGCCAACTGTAGAATAGAGAAGGGAGTATGAGAGAAGGTTAGAAATTGAAAATAAACTAAGACAAGAGAGAAGGTATGAAAGGGATGAAAGAGCAGAAGAAGATCAAGAAGCCACTTTTAAATTTCCCATCTTGGACACTGGCATCATCCTAGGAGAAGAAGTAAGGATGAAAAACATTCCACCATCTGTTCTACCAAATTTCTATGGCATGACTTTTGAAGACCCAGACTCTTTCTTATTTGAATTTGATATCTTGTGTCGTACTTATGGGTATACTGATGACACCCACAAACTTCGTCTCTTCCCTGCTACCCTTAAGGCAGCTTCATTGAAATGGTTCATGGGGCTAGGAGAGCATTCAATAACCAGTTGGGATGATATGAGAAAAAAATTTCTTAGGAAATACCAATCTTACTGTAGATCAAAAGATTCAAAAGATGATATTTTTAGAATGTTTCAATAGGAAGATGAAAGCTTGGAAGAGTATCTTGAAAGATTCTCATATAACTTGCAAAAATCTAAATACAATTCTTTGACATCTGAGATCACTCGTGCAA
Organism: Larix kaempferi; assembly: GCA_027924585.1. Taxonomy (NCBI): domain Eukaryota; kingdom Viridiplantae; phylum Streptophyta; class Pinopsida; order Pinales; family Pinaceae; genus Larix; species Larix kaempferi. The sequence goes on from BSBM01000249.1 coordinate 11,853,584, forward strand.
TCTTTTTGAAAGGAATAAAAGAAGAATATCTGGATATTTTGAATGTTATGGGAAAAGGTGACATCTCCTATCTACCATTCGAAGAGATTACAGACTTATGTAAAAATTATTTTAGAGGAAAAGCCAGAAGTGGAAAGAGGGATGCAACTTCCAAAGTCACAAAATCTACAACCAGTGGCATATCCAGAGCTGAACTTGGGAACTTGTTAGAAGATTTTAAGACTGATTTATCGAGTGCCTTGGGAGAACAAGTCGAAACATAAAAAACCAAGAAAATACAAGAACAACAAAACCAACAAGATCAAGCCCTGTCTATTTTCTGCCCTAAATGTAGAAAGAAACATCCATTAAGAGAATGCCCTCTAAATACTGTTCAAATTTGTGGTTTATGTACTGAAAATCATAAAACTGATGATTGCCCCATATTGAAAAAATTGCAGGCAGCCCGAATGGAGGAGAATCAAAGCATGGAGCCTCTCTATTTTATGGAACAACGAAGACCTTGGCAGCCATGATTTTCAGGTATGTCTCAAGATCCTATGCAGCAGTTTCATTCAACTTATCAAATTCCTGTTCAAAATTCATGGAGTGCACCCATGCCCTGGCAAACTTGGTCTCCTCAACAACAACAACAAGCCCAACCTGTTTCAAACTAGCGAGGGTATACTCATGGTAATCAGACATACCAACAGGTCTACCCACAGCCTTATCAACAACCTTTTGCATACCCCCAATACCAGCAGAATCAAACCCCATTTTTTCAACAACCCAATTTTGCTCCTCAATTAGGCCAACAACCTCAACAGCTTCAATTGCCATCCAACCAGCCTCCACCTAGACCAACACAATTGCCAGCCCAGCCAATACCAAATCCAAATAATAAAATGGATAAACCGATGTACAATGTTGATGAAGGAATGGCACTCCCATACTCAATCCTCCCACTTCAAAATATCAACTTAAGATCTGGAAAAACTTTACAAAAAGAATCTCCTGTTATTTTAGAAGAACAAACAAAAAATGAGAAAACTTCAAAAAAATGAAATATGGAAATGCCACAGTCAGAAAATAACGGTCAAAAAGGGAAAACATTAGTACCTCACATACCTCCCTTTCCATAGAGGTTGGTCAAGGAAAATTTTTCAATTTCCCTACCTGATTTTGATGTTTTGAATGAGTTAACCAACATATGTGTCAAAATTCCCCTACTGCAGGCTATAAAGGATATTCCAATCTATACGAAAGCAGTTAGGGAATTATGTCTCAATAAGAGAAGGAAGGATCCACCAACAATTCATGTGGTAGGCAAATTAGCAGGACTAATGTCTAACACTGTTTTTATTGAAAAATACATTGATCCAGGAATCCCAATGGTCACAATAACTGTCAACAATTTTTCAATTCCAAAAACACTGATTGACTTAGGTGCTGCTATCAATGTCATGACACTAGAAACAATGGAATATCTACACTTGAAAAATATTAGACCAACCACTACAGTTTGAGAACTAGCTGATAGGTCTAAAATCACACCTAAAGGGATCTTAGAAGATATCATCGTTTCTTTAGATTCCTGGGAGTATCCTATAGATTTCATAGTGCTGCAACCAAAGTCTAATGTAGGAGGGCATCCATTGATTCTTGGCCAACCCTGGTTGGCAACAGCTAATGCTTTTATAGGGTGTAGGTCAGGAAGCATGCTCATTTCACATGGGAGAGAGAGAAAACAAATCACACTTTATCCTTCTGCCCAATGACCTTCTGTATCGGATCAGTTATCATGGATTAATGAAACCAAAGAACAGGAAGAAGAAATCATTCAGCTTGTCCTTAGTATCAATCGGTTCTTTGATTTTCAAGAAGAAAACAACGAGGATTTGCTAGATTACTTCATTGCTGAACCTGATATTTCTGAGGAATTAAGAGACATGCAGTATGCTATCACAGATCAGGCTTTGGGACAAAATTTTTAGGAAAATTGCACAGTACATTCTTTAGCATTAGCACTTCATGATATTTTTAATGTTCATTCGATCACTGATGTCCAAAGTGAAACAGTTGAAATCAGTCCAGGAAAATACTTGCATATCAGTGCACATCTTACCACATCACAGGAAGACCAGTTGATTGCCTTACTAAATAAATATTCTCATGCATTTGCTTGGGAATACATTGACATGCTAGGCATTCATCACGAAACACACACTCACCACATTTACACAGATGATAAAATCAGACCTCTCAGACAACCTCAACATAGAATGAACCCCATACTAAAAGAAATAGTTAAGGAAGAATTGCAGAAGTTATTAAAGGTAGGATTTATCTACCCTATCTCTGACATCCAATGGGTTTCTCCCTTAGTTGTTGTTCCTAAGAAAAATGGCAAATGGCGGATATGTGTAGATTACAGAGAGTTAAACAAGGCAACACTAAAATATTCTTTCCCATTGCCATTTATTGATCAAGTACTCGATGCCCTAGCTGGGAAGAACTATTTTTCATTTCTAGATGGTTTCAGCAGGTATAATCAAATTAGCATTGCAAAAGAAGACCAGGGCAAAACTACTTTTACATGTCCCTGGGGTACATATGCCTACAAGGTTTTACCTTTTGGTTTATGTAACGCCCCAGCTACTTTTCAGAGAGCAGTCTTGGCCATTTTTGCAAATCTAATTCATGAATGTGTTGAGGTCTATATGGACAATTTTTCGGTGCATGGAAATACCTTCGAAGATTCCTTATCAAACTTAGAGAAAATTTTAAAAAGGTGTGTTGAATCAAATCTTTCTCTTAGCAATGAAAAGTGTTTTATGATGATGACTGAAGGGATAGTTCTAGGACATCACATTTCTTCATCTGGAATCAAAGTAGATCCTGCCAAAATTCACATTATTATAAATCTATCTGAACCAACCACACAAATAGACGTGAGAAGCTTTCTAGGGTGTGCAGGATATTATCGTAGATTTATTGAAAATTTCAGTAAGATAGCTCTGCCATTGTTTAAATTACTTTCAAAGGATGTCCATTTCAAATGGGATACTAACTGTCAATCTGCATTTCAGACACTTAAAGAGAAGATCTCAACTGCTCCCATTCTAAGGGGACCAAATTGGACACTTCCCTTCCATATTTCTACTGATGCATCTGATATTGCAATAGGGTCCTCTTTGGGACAAAAAGAGTATACCATGACTTATGCTATTTATTTTATCAGCAAAAATCTAACACATGCAGAATTGAATTATACAGTAACTGAAAAGGAGATGTTGGCAGTAGTTCATGCTGTGAACAAATTCCATCATTACATTACTGGCTACAAAATTTTTGTCCACAAAGATCATTCTGCTTTACGATATTTAATGAATAAGTCTATTACTAATGGCAGGATAACCAGATGGTTACTATTAATGCAGGAGTTCCATATCACTGTTTTAGATCGACCTGGACGAGAAAATCAAGTGGCAGATTTCCTATCTCGCTTACACAATTCCGGTGAGGTTGTTCCTGTTTTAGATAGTTTCCCTGATGAACACTTGTTTTCAATTTCTGTTATCACTCCTTGGTATGCTGATATCGCCAATTATTTATCATCAGGACAACTACCTCCATCTATGTCATCCAAAGAAAAGAAAAGGATTATTAAACAAAGTGCTAGACACATATGGGTCAATGGCGATCTCTTTTACACAGGATATGATCTAATTATTAGGAGATGTGTACGACAAGATGAAGTTTTAAATCTTTTGAAAGCATGTCATGATGAACCGTGTGGTGTCCATTTTGCAGAGAAAAGAACAACATACAAGATACTCAATTTGGGGTATTACTGGCCTTATATTTTCAAGGATGCTAAGAAGTATGTTAGGAGCTGTGATACTTGTCAGTAGATGGGACAGCCAGTACGATCTGATGAAATGCCACTCCAGCCACAAATCCTCATTGAACCATTTGAAAAATGGGCTCTTGACTTCATTGGTCCAATCAATCCACCATCACAAGGAAAGAAGTACATTTTAGTATGTACTGACTATGTTACAAAGTGGGTAGAAGCCAAACCATTACCAAGAGCCACGGAACAAACAGTGGTAAAATTTCTTTTTGAAGAGATATTTGTCCGATTTGGGGTTCCTAGAGAGATTGTCTCCGATCGAGGTGCACAGTTTACTTCTAAACTGGTGCAGGAGATAGTAGCCAAATACAAAATTACACACAGAAAATCTACACCTTACCATCCACAAGCCAATGGCCAAGTGGAGTCTATAAACAAAACTTTGGAAGGAATCATCACCAAAACTATTCAGATGCATAGAAAGGATTGGTCAGCTAAGCTTACTGAAGCTTTATGGGCATATTGAATCACTTGGAAAAACAGTACTGGTTTTTCACCCTATCAATTAGTTTATGGTAAGCAGGTCCTGTTGCCAATAGAATTTCAAATTCATACCTTTAAGTTAGCAGCAGATTTGGGGATGAATATTTCTGAACCACAACAAGAAAGGATACTACAATTGAATCAATTAGATGAGATGCGACAGGAAGCAATAGAACGCAATATTTTGGTACAGCAACAGAGAGCCCAATGGCATGACAAGTTTATCAAAAAGAAACAATTTCACATCGGTGACTGGGCCTTATTGTTTGATTCAAAGTTCAAAGACTTCAAAGCCAAGTTTACAACTCATTGGCTTGGTCCATATGCGATTATAGAGGTATATGACAATGGCTCAGTCAAAATCCAAACAATCGATGATGAAGCACATACATTTGTGGTCAATGGCCATCGGCTAAAACTCTACACCAAGCCTATCAGCAAAGAAGATTTCATACAATAGATTTCACAGCAAAGGGAGATGGAAGTGCTGGACAAACACACTGGTGTTTCTCCTTCACTTTCTTCTTAGCCATTTTCTGATTCAATAATAAAAAATAAAAAAAAACAAAGAGGGCGTTTAGTTGTGAAAACCAGGCAACTGGCACAACATAAACTCGAATTTTCCTTGTAAAACCAAGTTTACTTGGCCATTGAAAATTCACAAAAACATTTTTACTTTTCAGCATCATTTCTTTCATGACTATCATTAAAATAAAACTTTTTGATTGACTTGAGGACAAGTTCATAAATAGGCCTGGGGGGATAAGCATTTCATGCTTTCTATTTCTTAAAAATCCTCCAAGCCTTCTTCAAATGCCAAAATTTGAAGTTTTATTTCACAGACCTCAAAGCCTAGCAGAGGGACCTAACTTCCAGTCTTGTAGAAGGAATCTTAGACAAAACATCAGAAGTCAGCAAAAGGGACCTGAAAAGAAGTACATTTTATTGGAATTTTTGCACAGGAACCTGAGATAGTAGACAGTTTTTAATAGAAGACATCGGAAGGACATGTGTGGACCAGGAACATGCAAATTCTCTTTTCAACAGACAAGCAGACCGGCTACATCAAGCAGCAAGAAAAGCACAAGGGAATATCAAACAAAGTTTGTAAGAATTTTAATTTTTATGCTTTAAAAGTTTGCATGATTCTTTATTTTTAAGTGATGACGAAAAAATATCTACCTATCCTCATAAACTTGACTGTCTACTCTATCACCTTCACAATCCTTGCCAGCAGCCCATTCACTTCTCATTATCTTACCCTAGGTGTCAAAATGGTGGCCAGGATCAATCTCAGAAGCAATTTTTGACTGATCAAAACCTAGACTGCATTCTATAGGCAGGTCTTTTCAACAGAAAGAAAAGAGAAAAATATATGTTTTGTTTACCAAGGGAATTTGAATATTTTCATGTTTTCTTTCATATACTCTAAGATAAGGACATTATTGCATAATACGCATTAAGTTAAAAAGAAAGTGAGTATATGAAAAGGGGTCATGGAACATGGGTGAAGTGGCAAATCAACGGGGATTAAGTGGCCTGTTCAAAACATCATTGCATAAGAGGAGGGAATCATTGATATTACCTCCCACGAATTTCGCCCATGTATAGGGACGCACAATTTACAAATTCAAAATTTGAAGTGATATTTCATATATCCGTAGTTGTCCAGCTGACTTGCCCTTTCCCAAACCTCACATCCATGCTGATTAAAAGAGTTGACAGATTTTTATTAATCTAAGGAGGAAACACTGGTTGCATTACAGTGGAGGAAAGTGCAGTCTCTCAACTCAGAAACTCGAAGCATTTATTCTTTTTTAAATCCTCGGTACGAATTTTTATTTGGAGTGATGAAAAGAAACACCATTGGCATTACAGAAGAAGAAATACATATATGAGGATGCGTATTTCATTCAGAATGTGCAAGTCGAGGAACCACGCAGGATAGGTAAGCTTGAAACCCTGGTTTTTGCTAGCAATTCAGACTTCCAGAAGAACGATTGAAGAAAAGAGAAATTTTACAGAGTTTAAAATTTGAAATTGGAATTGCAAGCTGGGGTTAAGTCTTATTTGAAATCTTCCATTGCATAAAAAAATATTTTTCCTGTTATATTTGCAAAATGGTGTCTAGACTAGAACTAGAGAAATTCGATCCCACTGCCATTCATGAAAGATGCATGGAAATTTTCGAGAAGAAACAATGGGTGTCTTTTTTTGAAAAGTTTGATGGGCACAATGATAATGTTAGCCTAGCCTTTGCTGGCTCATTTGATGGAGAGAGGGGTACAGTAGGAAATTTGAATTTCAGACTGTCTTAAGATATTTTGGCACGGATCATTGGCTTACCACAGCAGGGGGAAAGATTCTTTAAAACAAAACAATTCAAGGAGAAGGCATGGACACCCTTTCTATGCAGGTCAAGGGTAGGTTCAGTGGAATGGAAGAAGGGAATACCAAGGAGTTGGTTGGTTCATCCCTGGGATGAAATAGTATATATCATCCAAAGATTCATCACCTGTGAAGGGAGATTTAGCATTGTATATCTTTATCACATCAAGATGTTGTAGCACCTGAGGGGTGATTGTGAGATTGACATGCCCCATTTTTTATTACAAAGCCTTTCCAAGATGGCTAAGGATGTTCAAAAACGTGAAAAAGACAAGCTAACAAGCCTTTTCCATTGTGGGCTCATCAAAATAATCATCACATATGAGTTACAGAAGCAAAAGTTGACATGGCAAGAATTTATAATTCATAATCAGTTTGAAGAGCTAGAAGAGCTGCCTGAAGAAAGCTTGAAAGAAGACAAACTGTTGATGATAACATACCCCAAGGATGAATAATAGAACCCTGAAGCAACAAGCTCAAAACTGCTTAAAGGGAAAAATAAAGAAAATGTGTTGATGATCACAGATGATGAAGATAACTCTGAGGCAGCAAGCCCAAAACAGCCTCAGAGAAGAATAAGAACCAGGAGCATGATGAAAGAAGAAAGAAAGTTACAAAAGAAAGATCAAATCTTCACCACTCATGAGAAGAAACCAAGGAAACATCAGTAAGCTCGAAATAAGTCAGCACCAGAAGAGGATGATGAAAGCCAGCAAAAACAGTATGAATACATACAATCCTTGGAAAGTCAAGAAGAAGATCGAACAGGTGAGATAGGGCAAGTTCATGAAGAAAAAAATACCCAAGAAACTGAAAAGATTTCAGATGAAGTGATAAAGCAGACTAAAAAAATTAATATTTTCTTTGATCAACAAGAAAAAGAAGAGAAAAAGCATCCAAGACAGGAAATTTCAGATGATCAAGCTTCTCCTTTCTTGGAGTAACAAACTATAGAAAAAGAAAAGAAGGGAGATTCAGTGCAAGAGAAGGAAGAATTGGATATGGATACTAATTCTGAGCAGCCTTCAATAACAATGGAAAAGAAGTAAACTTCCAAAATCAGTAAAAAGATTAAGAAGTTGAAAATGGAAGTAAGAGAATTAGAACTGAGGAATGAAAAGTTAACAAAAAAGAACAGGAAGCTTAAAGTTCAAAGGGCACGAATCTCCAAGCATGCATATAAATGGCATAAACAAAAGAAGATTTACCAGACCAAGTATGAAAAACTGAAAGTTCTTTATGCAGCTCGAACTTCTACAGATGCATCATCTCAGACAGGAGGTACATTAGAGGATTAGAAGCAGAGTTTCAAGAACAAGATTTTGTTTAGGATATAATCGGGGTCAAATTTTTGGAAATAATTTTTTGTGCATGAGGACATGCAATAGCTCCCTCTTGGGGGAGATGTTGGGCACCATTTTTCACCTATTTTGCCATCTAAATACCTTCCAGTTTTCTCCATGAACCTTCATACTCGATCCATAAAACCTTAATTTTATCCACAAAACTTTGGTCAAAGGTATAAATTTCGTTGCTTCTTAATAAGTTGAATTATGAGATTTTTAAGGCATTTAAATTAAGATTTTATTCAAAATTACAGAATGTGCTAACTTCCTGTAATCTCTCCCAGGTTGGATACCTGCAAGCCAGCTGGGCACAAACTGAAGAGTGGAAGAAGATCCTCGATTTCCAAGGATGGTTAAACTTCTAACAAACTTGTGGTATGTTTCTCACAGGTGGCGAGTCAATGCTGGTCAATGATGACCACCTGTGCAGTCATCTAGCATAAAAACAGGGCAGTTCGATTTTCTAGCGATCTAGCCTATTTTCTTGGAGATGATGGGCGATTTCGAGTATAGGGAGATTGTTATTTCCGATGTCATTAATAATTTTCCATAGATATAGCGTTTCAGTTCAGAAACAAAGGATATAACTATTTGTTTTGAAATAGGAAAACCTCTTGGATAATAGACGTATGATTTTGAAGTAAAGACTGGAGTATTCGATAAATTACTGTGTATGTCCATTTCTATATGGTAAATGTGATTGAGCTTTAGAGTTCTGTGATTTTCTTTGTGTGTGTAAGCAGAGCATTGGAGGGCCCCCTTTTCCAAGCCTGCACATATATCTTTGCATCGTTGCGTGTGGTAGTTTTAGTTAAAACCTGTAGAATTCGATTTGTTTTACTTGATTACTCATACATTGCAGGATGAGTTAGATCATACATTGCAGAATGCGTTAGATTATATGAATAGGATCATGAGCTCTTTTATCTGAATGGTTAAACGCTGTAGAAATTATTTCAATTGCATTACTTATTTGATATTGCACTGCTGAAGATAGCTACACATTGCGAATTGACTTCTTGTAAAGGAAATCAATGGTTGTTTGCTTTCAACAGTGAGATACTAGGCATTGTATTGTGATTCATTTTTAAGATTTAGGTTCAACATTTTAATCTCAGAATATTTCATATATGAATTGCTGGTTAAACTAAGAGATCGAATGAAGTTGCTTCTGTAAGGGAGGTTTTGCATTTCAAAGTTACAACATTCTAGCATTCAATATATTTATTTCACAAGCAAACTGAATTTCCAGTTAAGTCTAGCTCTGAGTCTCTATATTTGGGATATGCCTCTAAGTCTTACAAACTCTGGATTGACATAAACTTAAGGTCTAATTTACACCAATGGATTGGAACCAACAAAAACCACAATGGTAAAAAATAAAAATAAAGATGTTGCAGAGAATAAAATTGAAGGACAGTTGTGCCAAAAAGTTTCCAACTTGGCTGACATTGTGCATAAGCATATCCAACAAAACATAGGAACTGTATTTGACATCACGGCTAATTTTTAATGTCACTTTTCACGTAAATAATGCAAAGATCAAGAAATAAAGATAAAAAATCAGAAATATAGCATATAGCTTGATAAGTTTCAAGATTACATCATTTGCTGGAATGACTAGAATGGAACACATGAGCAAATAAGGGTTTCATTTTGAACAGAAAATGGTTTCCTATGACTTTGGATAGTTTATAAAACATTTCTTTTAACTTAAAAAAAAACAAACTCACTAATTGGGGTGATCAAGTGACTTAAAACAATAAAATGAGTTTTTTTTTACACATACAAGCTTATTTCATCTTTGAAATTCTTTTTATTAATTGAAATTCATACTAAAGTGATAAAATAAAGATAGGTTGGCACTGTTAAAGTAGGAATTGATTAAGAATAGTCAGCAAGATTAGTTCATTATAATGTTGGAATGTTATTATTTCAATGACAAATCAAATTCAGGATATACAACATAGACAAATTTGGTAATCATTGTGTATAATCCCTTTCTCTTTTCCATGTAATTAATCATTTATAACCACTTGAAATATTATAAACTTTGGTTGGAATATAAAAACATGAATGATCATGTAGGTATGACATTTACTAACCCAAAACAAGGACAAGAAAGAGAGAGAATGGACGACTCCCCCAGCCTTCCAGAAAACCCAAAACAAATTTGAGAAGTGTCAACGTTGATCGTGCCTAACAACTTAAAAAAATTTACCACCTTGGATGTTTTCTTCGAAAGTAATAAAGGTGAGAGTAATTTTGGTTTAAGGGATATAATCAAAGCAATAAATTAAAGTTATAACTTTTTCATATATAGAATATGAGGAATTTTTTGTAGAAGTTTGAAGAGGACTTGTCTAATAACAAATATCTATATCCTATCATATAGATCAACAAGGAGAAGGAGAAAATGTGTTCAACAAACTTTATTTCTGGATCTGTGTAGACCTTTGAGTAATGAGAAGTGGGTCTTTAGATATTGATTGCGATCTATTCATAGATTGTTTGGTGCATATGCAAATAGAGAGCTTTTGATGAAATAGAGGGAATTGAAGTGGCCTGGAATCAAGTGACCTAGAATCAAGTGAAAGTGAATGATGCTCTTAGCCTATATATCTAGAGAAGGCTTAGAACTTAGTTTTTCCAAGAATTTGAATTTAAAAATTCCTAGAGAAGCATTTCCATTCCTTTCAAAAGCATACCATGCTCAGTGATTTGTTTCAATTTCATATTGGTACGATTGACATGGTGTTCATTATAAACTTTTTTTCCTATACTTTTTGTTTATTTATTCCTAAAAATGCATTTCCATTCCTTTCAAAAGCATAACGTGCTTCGTGATTTGTTTCAATTTCATATTGTTATGGGTGGCATGGTGTTCATTATGGTGTGCTATGGTGTTCATAGTCGTTTCCAACACTACAACGTAGATGAAGTCACTTGGCTTGATCACGGATTGGATTTCGTGGTGTAGTTTGACGAGAAATTTAGTGTTGTCTTATAAGACATTTGCGTCTCTTGGTATTCTTCTTGGATAAAGGTTTCTTCATGATAATATGGGACAGTAACTTCCTCAACTGTTTGTTGATTTTTATCTTCTTGAAAATCTTTTTCATACTCACTTTTGTAATGATTTTTCCCTTCAAGTTCTTTATCGCATCAATCTTCTAGAAGAACTGCAACTAATTTGGCCTCTTTACTATAGTGCAAGAGGGCTGGATTTATGGAGCTGAATATTCTTGTGTTGGCATGCATGGTTTCACTCATAGATGAGCACAAGGATATAAAGTATTTTGGATTTTTAGTTGCATTTGTTCCCAATGACTATTCTATTGTTGGAATGTATGGTTTCACTCATAAATGAGCACAAGGATATAATGTATTTCAATAAATTCAAGGGTTAGGTATGTAGTTCAAAACATCAAGGAAGATTTGATTAGATATCTTTGCCTTTTAATGTGCATATGGATATTTTTCTGCACTCTCATATTCAGAAGATCGCATATCTAAGAGTGATTGTTAGCAAATGGACTGTTAGAGCAATATCTTTCAAGATGAAATGAATTGAAGCGAGGGTGTACAGTGATCAATGACCTTGTTGTTGATATTGTCTATCATGGCTATTGTGGTTGTTGGTGAGACACCTTATGCAGAAACAAATGGGGATAGTCTAAATTTGACTTATACTTCCCATTCAGACAAGAGTGATGTTTCCGTGCAGAGAAGAAGCAACATCCATCAATCATAGGGAAGCCTAGTTGCATTTTACAATTAATTTTTGATAAGGAATTTTCATGGGAATCATTACATTTTATCATTGGAATGGAATGGCCTGGAGCTCTATTAGCTCTAGGTATATACAGGAATAAACTGGGAAACATACCCTAAATAAATTTGTCCCTGAAATGGATTTGGGATGGGTATGTAGAATGAATACGTTTTTTGTGAAACTCGTAATTTTGTGAAGTATAGTGGCAGTGACATTTATTGGCATAGTTCCATTTCAGGTGAGTGACGCAAACAAATAATTTTTTTCATGAAGAAATGTCACATTTTTTCTATGGCCTTTCCTTTTGTGCTAGGCATGGGAGGTTGCGACCTCAAATTTTAGGGGTTGGTGCCGAAGCCACCGACAATATAAATGAAGACTCATAGAATCCTTCTAAAGGTTAAGAAAAAGAATCTGGTTCTTGGAGGGGAGAAAGAGTCTAGAGCTATAACAAAAAAACTTGTGCAAAGGATAGAAAAAGGTGAAACCGCATCGCAACTTCAAATTCTTCCTATTGTAACAGAGATATGCACTTTCTGTTGAGGAAACAAAGATTGGTTATAGGAGGGGAATCGGAAATGGAAATCCATCTTCTTGAGAACCTGTCCGGCGCAAAGGCCTAATTGGCGATCTTCCATATTTTCTTAGGCCTAACTGCTTAAAGTTTACAAACAAAAACGGGTATAATGCCCAAATGTCTTGTAATCTTGATGTTGGCTTGAGAGTTTCGAAAAAGGGGTGATATTTCAGCTAAGTACAACTCAGGTTTTTACCCCAAAACATGTCGCTTTTTTTTGTGAGTTTTCGCATCATTTTGACGAATCTGCGCTGACATTTTCGCAGCAGTTGTGCAAGTTGCGCCAAGAGTTTCGCGTCATTTGAACGAGTCATGTGCAGATTCTTCCCTATAAATGCAACATCCCTCATGCTGCTTTCAGTGGCGTGCAAGCTCCCTGTTGATCTGTTGACCCCAATGCATGGACCCCAAGACCAGTTAACCAAACTCAACGGCACAATTATTGTGACAGTGATCTATGCAAATCTTGTGTTTGTGTAGGAATAGTACTGGGCGATGCTCATCTATTCAGAACAATGAATTTCTCCTTTCGAGCCTCCAAACCATCAAAAAACCTAGAAGCCCGAATTTGGACAAAGTTTTGTGTATTCAAATTTTAGAGGAATTGTCCTGCATTGACTCTGTGTTTGATGCTGAAATTCAAACGGCCCTGTCTAAACTTGATGATGATAACTACGATGAAAAACAAGTTGTTGCTTCTTCCTATTTCATCATTTCAATAAACCTGTAACAAAATGCTTTCCTCATTTTCTTGTCTTAAAACTCTTCCAACCTTGTGAAACAAAAAACTGTGCTTATAATGTGTATCCTTTACAAATGTAGGTTAGTAATTGAGGGTCAACATTCTCTTCAACATTAGCTTAAACTTACTTTTTAGATAGTTCAAGCCCATATAGACTCGATGATGTTTGTTGTGATCCAATTTCATTCTTGAAATGATTCGTTGAGAACCTACGATAGGTCTATTAGAATTTTGAAGGATGACTTGAGGAGGGACATAAAGCCTCTAGGCAGATATGGATATCTCCTATTCTTGTTGAACTAGTGTTAAATATCTCGTATTTGTATTTGATTCTAAGTTGCCTCACCATGTTATCTTTCATGATTACTTTGAAAGTGTTTATATCATGTTTGTAGGTGCTTCTATTAGTTAGTCAAAGATTCATACTTAAATTGTGATTTTGTTTTTTGTTTCAATGATGCCAGTATGACCTACTTCCCATGATCTATCCAAACTACTTTTCTTTCCTTATGCTCTTTTTCTCTCGGCGTTCCTTTTGCCCCTCCTAGGACAAATGCTAGTTTATTAAATGAAGGTGTATAGAGTGTAAGTGTGCATTTAATTTATTAATGAGGAGCATATGGTGTAAGTGTGCATTTAATATAAGAGCAGAAGGAATGGATTAACTTTAATAAATGTCCTTATTTTCAACTATGTTTTTATGTGAGATTTTATTTAAATATGAAAGTTGAAATTGCAATATTTCCGAATCTACAATTTGGGAATTTTAAAGTTACAATTTTAACCTTATTCATGACATCTAAATTGATCTAGATTGTTAAGATTGTAATCTAAATAACATATTGTGTAGATTGCAAAATAAAGGCGTTGGACTTTATCCAAGGTTACTTGAAATGATGCATTTTATTTGTACCATAGTCTTCTCCAGAGTGGAGATGGGGGTAGACATGGGCGTAGAGAGGGTAAGTATGACTTAAATGCACATCTACACCCCAACTCGCACCGTCATGTTAAAATACAGAGTTACTCCCCTCAAGTGCAAGCATGCTTTTTAATATGATGATGAAAGACACTTACACCTTCCAAGTGCATGTGTGCATTCTAATGTGCTGGTGAAGATGATGAAGGTGTTGGTAGGTAGTGTAAGTGTGCCCTTACATAGCGTGTGTGAATTTTAATATGAAATTGAGAGCGAGGTTAAGGCAGTGTGAGCGTGGTGTAAGTGTGCATTTTAAATGAGGGTAAGAGTGAGGGTGTGCATGAGAGGGTGGAGTAAGTGCCTTTTTTAAATAGGCATTTACACCGCTCCCTTTAAAATGCTCCCTTACACACCCACTTCCCCAAGCTCCACCCTAATATCAGTTACACCCCAACCCCCATTAAAATGCACACTTACAACCCCTTCAACCTGACCTTCGTATCACTTACACCCACCAACCCCACCCCACCCCATATTGAAATGCACACTTACATCTTGCACACTCACAATCATATTAAAATGCATACTTATACAACCCATCCACACCCTCACCCTCATATTAAAACCCACACTTACTTCCCCACAATTTGTAAATGTGGGGTGGTACATTTTGAGGCTCTTATCTAAACTTGTTTAGATTTTTCTACTTTTCTATTGCTTAAAATAATGAAAACTTTTGTAAGAATCATTTTGGAGTGATGGAATCGTAGAAATAATATGTTAACATTGCATAGAGATATTTGAAGGAAGTGAGAAAAACTAAAACCAGCGTAGCTGATCCATATTAAACCCGTATCTATCAAGCACAGAGAGGGATCCAATTTCTTGAGGTGTATTTTTTTTTTCAAATTTAAACTCAACAAATTTGATCTCTCTTGATTGATAGATCCTGATTTAAGTTTTAAGTTTTTATTTTATAAATGAACATTTATTTTTTAATTACTTTTCATAATATTTTATTTTATGAACCAACATGGATTTTTTTAAAATACTTTCCATCATTTTTTATTTTATGAGCCGACATGAATTTTTTTAATTATTTTGTTAGTAACAAACGTTACATCACAAACATTACAACATCTCGGCTAGACTGGGCTGCAACAAAATCGTATAATATTTAGACTACTGCACATAAATATGGCATCTCCTGGCATCTCCAGGTTCCTTTCTTACCGCGTAGGATAAAAGACAACCAAAACGCCCCGCTTTTACGACGACTTTGGATAAAAATCGGTTAAAATTATTGTTGTAAATTTGTTATTTTCATAATTTTGTAATTTTTGCAATTGGGATTTGCCTATCCTAGACTAATTACCCAATTTTAAAGCTACCCAGATCACCAAAATTGTGATCTGAGCACTCCAAATTGTGATTTTGACAAGAAATGCTCTGCCGGATTCCAATGACGAGTCAGAGGTGTTTTAGTTAGCCCTTATACATCTCCCTTTCTTACGACATAACAGTTACCTCTGCCCCCACTTCGTCCATTCCCAGGTGTGCAGGAATTATGTTGCAGACAGGTCCAGTCAATCTGTCAAAGCTGCATGTGACCGAGTAGTATAGGGACCATTGTCACAAGCTGGTTGATGGTTCGGAAATAAATACAAATGCGGGTAAGAAAAACAATATTGAAAAGATATCATTGTAAAGACATTTAAATGCAGGCAGACACAGGGATATTGTTTGCAGGCTTAGGGCTACCATCAATATTCAACTCACTTTCCCAACAACTTGGCTCTTCCTTCTCCATATTCGTAATTTTTAAACGTGTGTTGGACTCTTTGTTTAGCGACGGTAGTTGTTTGATTGTCCATTTCTTGCACGAAGGGTGTGGGGCTCCTTTAGCATGCGACAGCTCTGCGGATGGCGCCATCCTTTTGACTAGCACCCACCCGGTCTCCCCATCATAGGTCATCATGTCAGTTACGCTATCTATCATGCACCGATAGTTTTTTTAAGCAATTATTTCCAAAATAAGTTGGTGGATATTAAAATATTTGATGGGTTCCAAAATAAGTTGGTGGATATTAAAATATTTGTTGGCTTTACAATTGCTTTCTACAATGTAGGTAAGTCAAGGTAGGTGAGATGTCTATATAAAAATAAATTAAATAAATTAATATGAAGTTAAATAAAATATGTTGGTTTATATATATATATATATATATATATATATTATGAATTGGAATTAGTTTGAAACATGTATGTTTAAAAAATATTATTGTAAAAATATATATTTTCTTTTCAAGTAAAAAAAATTATACAGGAGAAACAAAAAGTAAATCGTCCAAACTCAAATTGTCCAAATAATTATAATGACATTTCCATAAAAATTTCTTGAACATAGTTCAAACCAGAGCTAAAAAAATATCAGTCTAAAGCCTCAGCAAAAATATCTAAAAATCTATAAAGGATAGCAAATAGTCCAGAGTGCGTTAAAAAAACAGGATTGCAGAGCAATAACAATAAACAGAAATGCAAATATAATCACACAGACACATTACAAGAGAGACACCAATATATCGTGGTTCACCCAAGATGGGCTACATCCACACTGAAATTGCTAGTCCTTATTATTATACCATCCAACAAATGAAGGGATACAACCTATAGCACATCCGCTGCACTTCCTCTTCATTGTCTCACGGTCTCTTTTCACTATCTCAAAGATCTTTACAACGAATAATACCTAATACATCAACCATAGCCGTATTACAATGTCTTTGTTATAAAGGGGAAATACAAAGGATAAATACCATGGGTTACCCAAAACCATGGGCCCGTAATATGTTGGAGAAACAACCCAAAAAATTCCTTTGGGGGCACTGGCCCCCGCGTCCCCTAGTCAAGGGAGTGCAACCATTTCCCCGGGGAGCGTGATGGGATCATAACCAAACCTGGGGTACAAATATGGTTGAATCATCATCTATGAGACTGGAAGATCAGGCTCCACAACCAACAGAGTGTACAAATACATTAAAGTCCTAAATACACCAACTAAGAGCCCGCATCATTCTAACATAGCAAGAAAGGGAGAGCATATTATGAAAAATATGGGACTAAATCTCAATTTTCAACATTGTCTCCTATGAACTCTCCCATAGCAGAATTCCTTCCTCCAGCACTAAAGCCTACATTGAAAGGGAATGTGCAACTAAATTTTGTTCCCTAAAAATGTGATTGATTCCCCATTCATAAAAGTTTCCTGGAATCTTCATTGTATGCAAGCACCACTGATGAAGAGAAATTGACTACAAGTTATATTCGTTTTTGGCCTTGTTAACAATAATCAAGGAGTCACCATATATCTTCAATGTGTCAATACCCAAAGAAGCAGCAAACTTGACCAAACACCAAAGAGCCAATAGTTTTGCCTTCGAATTAGTTCCTAATCCACAATTTAGTTTCAGCTTGAAAAAGGGATCACTATTAATCTTTAGAAAAACACCCTCGACACGTCTACCATACTTTGCAGCCCCATCAAAATAACCATTAACAGTAAAAAAGGGGGGAATTTCTTCAATCAATTTCATCCTTTTCTTAACCCTCTCAATAATATAATATTCTTTGTATAAATTAACAATTATGGTTCCTTATCTTCAAAATCTCCCAACAGATGAAGGCTAGGAAAACCTTGTGAGCATAAAATTTTTATACCAATGCAAAAAGTTCCCGTTGAGGGATTCCCTGCCCCAAAGCATAGAAATATCCCATGCATCACAAACATTTATCCACATCTGTACAATGAAAGTGCAGAAAATAAAATGATGATCAATAGATTCAGGTTCTATTCCACAAAGAGCACATCTATTGGGACCTTCCCATCCCCTATGCACCAATTTGTCCCATGTAATAATACAATTCTCTAGAGCCAACCACATTAAACATTTTTTTTTGTGGCATTTGCCACTTCCACAACTTCTTAAACCACCATTTAGGCACCCAATAGTTATCACATACAACAATAATAGAGTATACTTCCTTTGTAGTAACCTTCCCATTTACCTTGTTGCAAGACCAAATAAGTTCATCTTCAAATGAGGAAAGTCTAACACCAACAAAGTTTAGGAGGGAGATATATATCTTTCCCATTCTTCAACCCATATACTTCCTAGACCCAAATCCGTTGCAGTAATCCAATAAGAGTCAGCATGATGAAGCCACATAGGTCTCTTAACCTATGCAAGAGTAAAATCCCAAATTCGGGAAAATATTTGAAGATATATGTTGAAATAGTATAATTTTCATCAACTCCCACAATTGGATCAATTTCAATTAATATATTTGAACTTGAACCAACTTTCCACACAAGCCCAATGTTAATACAAGAGAAAGATTTTATAAAACCAACCCAAAAATTTGTTAAATTCCTGACATATTTCTTTGGGATCCTTATCCATTGAAGCAGATTTCCTTTAATATATTTATCATGTAAAACCATACTCCACAAGTCGTTTCCAAAAAGACCCCTCCACATACTTTTCATGCTTAAAGAAGTACTGAACCATTCCAAATTCTTTATATCCTAGCGTCCCATGTGTTTTGGTTGAGAAAGTCTCTCCCACTTAGCAAGGTGCATTTTTTCACCATCCACAGAACTAGACCAAAGGAAATTGAACATCAACATTCAAAGTAAATTTATTATGGTTTTTGGAATTTGAGCAAGGGAGAACTAGTACACTGGTATGCCAACCAGAACAAATTTTAACAGAGTCAATATTCCCCTAAGAGACAACAATCTATATGGCCAGTTCCCTATCCTTTTTTCAAATTTTTCGACAAGTCACATCCAATATCTAACCCTATAGTAGTTGGGATTCAAATAGTACCCCAGATATTTAAATCCATCCTCTAAATTTGAAGACTGATATGGAAGAAAGGAAGATATCATATCAAAGATTTGATTATCAACATTATGATATATAAAAGCTGATTTGGATATACTGACTTCCATCCCTGATGCAACACAATTTTTCTTTATAATCTCAGCGAAGTGTTTCCATTCATCAACCGAACCCCTTCCAAACAGTACAACATTATCAACAAAAAGAATATGAGAAATAAAAACACAAGTAGATATTTTGATTCCTCTTAGTTTCCCTTCTGATTTGCAGCATGAATCATCCTACTTAGACCTTCAATGACTATCAATAAGAGGAGTGGGGATAAGGGGGCGCCTTGTCTAATGCCCCAAGAGCTGTGAAAATAATTGGTAGGAGAACCGTTGACAAGAAATGACAATTTTCCAAAGGAAACACACGCCATTATCCAATTAGTCACTCCAATTGATAAAGAAATCTGAAGCAATAATAATCTCAAATATACTCAATTTACCCTATTATAAGATTTAACTAAATCCATATTCAGGATCATGGCATCAATGTCCTTTGCTTTGATAGAATGCATGATACATTCTTGTGTTACCCCCACAGCATCCAAAACCTACATGTTTGCTAGAAACCCAAATTGCTCATTAAACAACATTTCAGCCAATTTAGGCCTCAATCTGTTTGCAATAATATTTGTGATAATTTTATAGACAAGATTGCATGATGCAATAGGTCTATAATAATTGTAGCTATCTGGATTATTACACTTAGGAATGAGTGCAATATAAGATGAATTGACAACATTAGAGACATCACCCTCCCTCCTAGACTGTTCAACCATCTACAAAAGCTCCTCCCCCATAATATAAAAAAAAGACAAAAGTAGTTCCACTGGTCATCCATCAGGGATAGGGATCTTGTACTTTGCAAATAATATAAATACTTTTTCAATCTCATCCAAGGTGACAGGGGCCAAACATCATCCCCTTCTTCCTTACAGAAAAAGTGGGAAAATGTCTAATGACCTTCAATTGAGCCCCAATCTCATTATGGCATAGATCTTTAAATTATTTATAAAAATGATCTTTTGCAGCGTTCTTTAGGTCACAGTTAGAGTGAATAGTATGACCCCCTTCCACCTTCATATCCCAGATAGAATTTATATTCCTTCGGAAAGTGGCATAGTTATGAAAAAAACGAGTGTTGTTATCCCCCAAAGCCACCGAAACTGCTCTACTTTTTAGTCTCCAAGTAATTTCTTCTTGCTTCAGCAAAAAATTCTTCTTCCTATCAAGTTCCAATAAATCCAATCTCTCTTCTTTCATAAAGGTGCATCCATGATTGTGTTCATAAATTTGATCCATTAACCCCTCAACTAGTTGGAGTTCTTCATTATAATCATGCTTCTTGTCTTTCTCCCATTTAACCACAAATTTTTGAAGACTTTTAATTTTTTTGGACTAATCTATCCATATGGATGGATCATTTAGAAATAGTAGTAGAAACCCAACAGTCCCTAACCATCAAGCAAAAGTCTAGTTATTTAAGCCACATATTGTTGAATTTGAAGGGAAAATGTCTCAAAGATTTAACCCCATCAATTTGCAGGATGATAGGGAAATGGTTTGAAATGGAAGACTTAATCACCCAAGTTCGATACTTCTAGAGAGAATCTACTAGATTCTCATTCATTAAGAATCTATCCATCCTTTTACTGATAGATGCCTCCTCACTTCTGCCATTGCACCAAGTAGGCCCTAGTTTGATAGGAACAACATCAATAAGATTTGATTTTTGAATTAACTTTGAAAAAAAGATAGACAGGGGATCCAGTCTATCTATATGATCCCACATCTTAGAGTTTGAGAGAGTAAAATTAATATCCCCAGCAAAGATCAAATTTGGTATCCTTAGAAGACCAATCGCATCCAAAAAAGTTCCAAAAATATTCCTATTCTTATAGGGACTATAACAATTCAAGATTGATATTTTCATATCACCTTCTAAGAATCAACGGTCCATAAGTATGCCCCCATCAGTCCTATAAGGTCTAACTTCCACCACCATAGAGTTCCAACAAGATACAATACCTCCGGATAGGCCACATGAATCTAGGGAAAAAATTTCCCAACTAGGTAGGAGCCTTGAAAATGTCTCAGTCACCTGAGAATCCTAGCACATATACTCCTAAATTAAAATAATGTCAAGGCTAGTAGTTTTAAAAATCCTAGAGAGATCCCTAACCTTTCCAGCTCCCCCGAGTCCACGCACATTGAAGGAGAGAATGGACATTTAGTCACCCTCACAAGAGGGATAGTCTACTTTAAGGGCCCGAGAAGGAATGGAATTGGTGTCCATGGAATAGTTACAACAAGCTTCGTTAATTCTAACATAAAGGGGTTTAAATGAGCTCCCCACATCATTAGAGTCAATGGATTGTAAATTATTTTTCCAAGAGTCACCTTTATTGATTTTTCTTTGAATAGTTACATTCTTGTGACAAATAGACGAAACTAGAGCCAACATTAGGATTTGAAGAAGGTTTATTTGAAGAGATCTAGATCGAGGATTTTACAAAACCCTCCCTAAGCGAACCATATGCATTTCGAATATGAGATCCAACATTCCCATCCTGGTCCAATCCTAGTGTCTGCTCGTTAGAGGTATAAATTGAGATATTGGGTTAGGTAGAAGAATTATGAACCTTGCACTCCGAAACATTTTTCCCAAGATAGGTTTCTAGATTCTAAGAGAAACGCTCACCATTCGAGTTTTTAACCCCCACCATCCCCTTTCAAAAAATATCACATGTACTATCTGATTTTTGACCGTTAAGGGTGGTACCATTATAAATTCCAAAGTTATCCGAAGGGATTTTTAATCCAATTCATTACCATAAAACCTTCTCATATCTAGATTTTTTTCCAGCATTTATGTAAATATTTAATTCTTCTCTAGAAACATCTTCATTAAGAGTAGAGGAAGATTTTTTATCCATAACTATTTCTGCAGATGTACCATTAACAGGGAGAGTGTCAGTCTGAATACCAGAATCATGACCACGAACCTCATCAATTCGACCCGAAGTCAAAGTCTCTTCTTCCACATCCTTCAAATAAACATTGATATCTTCCCCCAAAAGTAGATATAGGCATTTGGCCTTCAAATGTTCCGTTCTCCTACAATAATGACAGCAAAATAGAACATTCAATTAGTCCAGTCGTTGATGAATAACTTTATCACCCCATAGAATATCCACATTCTTTGGAAGACCCTTAGCCACATCGAATTCAACCATGACCACCACAACCCTTTTCTCAACCCCGATCAACTATTCTTCTCCAGCTTAATAAAATGACCTAGGCAATTCGCTAACCCCACAAACATATTCTTTGTCCAAAGTTCAATGGGAAATCCTGGTAATAATAATCAAAGATGTCTCGGAGTCATTTGCTCTCGTTCTGGATCAAAGAAGGTGTGTAATCTTTTTAAAACCAATGAACCATCCTTTATCAACTAGATACCATCTAGAACCTTAGGGACATCGTCCGACTTGAGGAAAACGAAGCAAATCCATCCCTTCGCAAGCATGGTTGTATGCAGGGTATATACAAATAATGGAATCCAAATCCTATTAACTTGGTTGATTAGTTCTGTGTAGGAAACCTTGGCATATTCTATGTTTCCAACTACATCCCTAGTCGCAAAAACCTCCACCTAATCCATATAAATATCCCTCCCTAGCACATATTGTTTGCGCTCAGCTAGCACTTTGAAAACCTACAACTTCCTCCTAGCCCAAGCCCTTTTGCCTATCAAATGTTGCCCATTTTTACCACCCTTAGAATGATAACATTGACCCCCATCACAATCACTGATAGCACCAAGTCCATCTCCGTGACAGACAGGTTACCTTTGCAAGAGATAGGTGAAAAACCTCCAAACTGACCTTCCAACAGAGAACCCATGATCAATGTTTTAGTAAGGACACCGTCGATACCAGGATTTCCCTAAGAAAACCAGCATAAAAGGTACAGTACACAGATCCCTACACGTGAAGTGTCAGATCTTTAACAGACACAAGCTGTCAGGTGTAAAGGAAAAGCAACAAGTGAAGGAAAATCTCCACAAAGAAGGACCCTGGATAATAACACACCACAAAAATCCAAAATAAACACCAACAACAAATATTTTGATCTCGAATATCCACCCGTGGGTTCAGAAGAAAACCCCAAAAATAAAATCAAATCCAAAACATATGGAAACACAACTCATGGAAAAAAACAAATACTGAAAAAAATAAAAATAAAAATAAAAATAAAATAAATAAATAAAATAAATAAATAAAATAAATAAAAATAAAAAAATAAAAAAAATAAAAATAAAAATAAAAAAAATAAAAAATAAAAAATAAAAAATAAAAAATAAAAAATAAAAATAAAAATAAAAATAAATAAATTAAAAAATTAAAAAAAATTAAAAAAAATAAAATTAAAAATTAAAAATAAAAAAAATTAAAAAAAAAAATTGCAGCAAAAAAACCAACATGGATTCCCACTTTTTTCTCTTGGTTGGCACTAGGCCAACTGAGATGGTTAGCTTGAATCCAAGTTTGTTTCAAAATACCCTAGATAGACTATCCATCCCCACCAAGTCCATCCACAAATCCATCAACATTCTTTCTATGGAAGCATGCAAAAATATATATTATAGATATTTACTACATTAAAATTAAAAAAACATATATATTAAATTAAACCAACAAAAAGTAAAAATACATATTAATATTAAATTTTACATCTTGTTATTAAAAACTTATTGAAATCATTAAGAGGTATCAAATATTTTAAGGTGACAATCATTTAACATTTAGGAAGTCCAAAGTTAAAATGGCTCTATATTGATTTTAAAATATTAAATTATAACATGTTTTATTCAAGAAAAGAAAAGAGTAAAAATTAATATTAACTACATAAATTAAGACTTTCATATTTTTTTATAACCATATCATAACATGCATTTGATTAAGAATTTCAAGGTATTTGAACTCTAGATCCATGTTGATTTTGGAAATAAATATATCTTTTATTAAATAAAAGAAAAGATTAAAAATCAATTGGCTTTAAGACTTTTATTTGAACTTTCATTTGTTAACCATATTATAACATGATTTTATAAATTAAGAATATTAGCCTATGGACTGTAGAATAGATAGTTAATGGGTGTACTATTAAGGAACTTTTTATGTTAGGTCATCTGTTTGAAACTCCGTTTGTACTAGCTTAAAAAATAAATTAATAAACTTAAAAAATTTGATCATTCTCCACACTTGATAGAGCTACACTTAAGATGGACTATGGAGATTTTTTTATGCTTTGAATAAATGTTGTTTTGAGCAAATACTATTGTGTTTCTTTGACCTAACTTACACAAATCTACAACACATTGTTTTTTCCAGTTGGTATCAAAGCTTATTTTGAGAGATTTAAAGATTAATTAGTACTTGTAGGCATTTAGTTTTTAAAAGTTAAAAGAACAATCAATGGTAGCAACTACTATGACACTAAATAGTCCCCCATTTCACCAAAGTTAAATATGAATATTTGGCAATAAAAATGTCAACCTTGATGATTTTCATAGATGCTTGGATAGAACATCTTGATGAGACAAGCAAGAAATTATAAGAAAGAGGCATAGAAGAAGGACATAGAAAACTTTTAATCCAAAGGGCTCTAAAAGTGACAAATCTTAAAAAAAAAAAAAAAACATTGCAACTAAATATGCCAAACAAGCTTAGAACATAGTGTAGTGCACTTACTAAGGCACATATAATTGACCTTAGTTTCTACAATGGGCAAAGATAATTTAAGAATATTCAACTAAAGGATAATTATATCATTGTGATAGTTTTGTTAGAGTAAAATAAATTATTGTGGGTTGGTACAAACTAACGCTTCATGCTCACGACATTTTAGTTGGAATAAAAAATGAGAAAGAAAACAAAATTAACTAGGATGAACTATTCGAAGTACATGCATAAATTTATTAGAAATGGTACAAAAATGTGAAATGTAGGAAATCATTTTAAATTTTAAGGAATTGATTTAGTATTTAAATGACAAAATTTCTTGAAACAAATTCTCACACTTGTAAATAATTTCAGTGAAGCCTTGAAATTACGGAGTCAATCATTAAGAGTAGGTTTGAGGGTCTTAACCTAACCCATTGTTTTTTGGTTTGAGTGTGTGGATCTTAATCTGTACTTGTGCATCCTATAATTTTTTCTAGATGGGAATGGAAATCAAAAGTTACACCACAAATAAAAATATTATATATATATATTTATTACCAACCCCCATCCCAAAATAAAGGGGACTCTTAAACTTATTGATTGCTAGTGATTTGAAAATAGTGATTGACTGGTTGCTCGGAGATGGGCGCTATTCACCTCAATTATTGGGTTGATAGAGTATTGCATCTTAAAATTGTATTCGATCACATCTTTTTCTCCCATATCTAACACGGATTCAACTATGAAGCTGACAAATTGTCAAAGAAGGAAATTGGCATTATGGATGGCTTACTACACTATGAGGAATTTTTTGATAACATTATGGTAGATAATGGATCTGTAAACTTTTTTAAGTCTTCCCGTATGACTTTATCTGTAGAATTATTACTCAAGATATAGTATAGACATAAATAATTGGAGTAGTTTTAGATGTAAGACTGGGTAAATGTCTTGTATGCTTGAAGTTTTTGGCTGATTGATCCACATAACCTTTTTTTATCTCTCGGTATAATGTCTCTGTAAATTTGATTCTCCCTTGGATGAATAACAAGTTATAGTTTTTTTCTTATTGAAAAATATATATGTATGTATGTATGTATGTATGTGTAGTTTCATTAATTATGAATATGTGGACCATATTTAAAAGTTAGTTGAAAACAAAGATAAAAATAGGGTGTTGGAAAAATGAATGTGTTTTTATTTATGCATATTAGATCACTAGGTTTGTTAATCCAAAATTAAAACCAATGTAGTCAACTCATTCAACATGTTGAGGAAATGAAACAATCTTTCCTTCCTTTTAATATATTGGAATGCACATGCATTAATAGCATGCACACATTTTTTCTACATAAAATGAAGACAATGTAAAAATCCCTCACATTGACATGTTTCAAAAGAAATCTTTAACACTAAAACCTTATTTTAAGGGAAGAGGACCTATTTTACTCTCTTCGTCATAGTTAAGGACCCTAAACACTCTCCTTTGCACAAAACCAAATATTGGTGCCTAGAATGACACTCAAGGTTAAAAGACCCCATGGTGAGGGTGTGTTTCATGGTTGGATTCGTTGTTCATAATGTTTGAGGCATAGAAGGCTCATTTTCCTATGTATGACCCTTGTTTCCATTTTCAACCATAGTTTAGGCCCCTTGACCTATAACTACTACCCAAAATCAAATAATGGTAACCATATTCCCACATAGAGGTCAAAGGTCCCATAAAGAGGCCCCATGTGATGTTTTGATGCATATTGCACAATCCTTGAGCTTGAGAAGCTTTGTTATATTCCCAAGGATGTTTTCATACTTCCATAACCATTAATGTTAATATGCCAAGACCCATCAATATTACTTAAAATATCATTGTCTCCCTTGGTAAACAATTCATAGTAGAAAGATGCCCAAGAGGGGGAGTGCTTTGTGGATTGCTTTGTGGATATAGCATCAATGCATATACGAACATACCATGGTTTTCATTTCTCAAAGGACCTTTGGCCTAGGTTCAATTGTGTGTGCTCATTCCTGAATCTCTCATAGAGTTTAGTCTGTGTGGTGTCAAGGAAGTTTTTAACATGGGGTTCACGTTCAGTAGAACCTTTTCTCAGCTTTAGCACGTCTATTTGGTTTGATGAAGGTCTAGTATGATCATGCCAAAAATTTTGTACTAACTCCTTAACAACATCAATTAGATTCCTATCTCCACGAGGCAACCTACCAAAAAAATCCCAACAATCATTTCCACCCAGAGTGTTAATATTTTCTCTTATAACAGAGTACTTTTTAATAATTTTTCTATTTAATTTAAGTATGTGAGAAGTGTGTGATAGAAGGCGATGTTTCCTTGTGGACTTGCTTACAAATGATTCCGCTAACACACGACGAACCGCACAGAGATATTTTGTATGAGATGTCTTCCCAATCGCATTAAATGCAGATTGGATATTTCTAACAATATGACTGCTAGCCTATGAACTTTTAACTATCTTTATGCCCAAAATTCTCCTAACAACAACTAAACAATGTGACTTTAACAAACATAGAAATAATTGACATTTACCTGCATCACCTTTGGATTCAAAATATTCCTTGACAATTTTGTTGCATTGCAATTCGATAGTGCATTTTGGCAACTTACCTTCAAGGCCCGATAGAGCACTTTCATCCACATGAATACATCTAGGAGTTCTTCTTCTTGCACTGGACATTCGAGGTAGGGAAGGTGGACATGAGACATGAATACCAGAGCTTGTTTGTTGTGGCGCTTCATTCACACATTGGGGCATAATGGAAGTGTGCTCGACATGGCTGTGGTGTTCTTGGGGATATTTAAAATTAAGCACTGCTTGTATTTCCATCTCTACACATGCAACATCTCCCAATATTCCTGTTTCATGAGGAACTTCAACATGACTCGTTGATGGATTGTTGGTTGGATATTGTGTTGATATTGGAATTTGAGTTGGGGCTGTTGGACGCAACCGCTTTACCTGTGGTTCTGAACAAGAGGTTGTCATGTCAACAAATGTGTTAGGATCAATGGAGGGATCAGTGACAAGACCATGTCTCACTCTTTCCATTTCCAACCTGGCCTTTTCTCTTACATCATTGACCTTTTCAATGGGCAGATTCCTTCTAGATTTTTTTTCTCTATTACGTGAGTTTCTCATCTTCAAAAGTCTCTTTAACAAAACTATGAGGTCTAACCCTACAAAAGAAACAACAAATAAAATATTAGTTCCATTACACAATGAACTTGACACATTCCAACAAAACTTACCACTTTACAAATTAACACATACGACTACAAACTATGTTGGTTTATTTGTGTTAGACCACATATCTAAGGCAAGGGGTTATGGTGTATTATGCTAAGGATAGGTAAATTAGCCTAGGATAGGATTCAGATGGAAATAATATGGTATCCTAGGGGTTCATAATTATCAAAGAAACAAACTATCAAAGAGACATAAAGACAAACTACCTTCCTTATCATGTATAACAAATTATGTATATTGAAATGATCTAGTGAGTTATGTAAGCCATGCAAAGTTGAAGTCACATGAAGTTTGAGTTATCAAGTTATCTAAATTGAGTCTCCCATGCAAAATCAAATCAAACTATTTTCCGAGTTGAGAACTCAATCACATCTAATCCAAGTCATGAACTCAAGTGTCTAGAACGAGTTGAGAACTCAAGTGTACAATAGAGTATTCATGTGTTTGTAGATATTACAGTTATAGGACTAGCACTATCTCCTTTGTGTTAAAAAAATTAGTGGAAGTCACAAGAAGAGGACTGAAATATTATTCCTTTCCAACACCCTAGGATGAGATGACATTACATGTAATAAGCTACATTGCCTATGAGGCTAGACACAACATGGTTCTTGGTTATCAATCTAAATTCCTTTCCCATCTAATTCATCAGATAAACATAATTATCCCTTACAATTTTGATCAATATATATGATGGTTGGTCAAGTGTAGAATGGAGAAACTAGTGTCTTTCCTAGCCATGAATTCATAAAACTTTTGGTAATAACACCCTACAATAGAGATGCCTAAGGATGTCTTGGGAATAGTTTGATAGTTTTTCTACATCAAATAAGATAAAGAGAATAAGTTTACTAATTACACAAATAGGAGGTTGCAAATTCCCCCAAGGAAGGAGAATTCAATGAGGTAGAGGCAAGTAGTCAAGCTCAAAGGTACGATATTAAAGAAACATTATGATAAACGTAGAATGAATAGGAGAGCATGGAAAAAATGTGATGAACTATTCAATATGATCCTCTCCCATGATTGCTTCTTAGGATTTTATTCAAATTGAAGAGTCTCAAGAGAGAACCTCATCCATGCCATCCTCGTGTGAAATCAAAATATAAATTCATGGAAATAATTATTGGTTTACATTGCATACTTCATCTTGTCTAGTGAATATGAGTTTTTTTTAGATGTGAACTTGGGAATTCTTCTTGTCAAATTCATTATTGTTTATGCATGGATATTGTTGTAGGAATATGATAAAACACAAAGGCATGGGAGAATCTCGAATCTTCTGAATGAAAACAGTTATTTACAATTCACCATACCTATAGAAATGATCTCCACTTGCAATGAAAACTGGTAGCTTGAATGTATCCATTAGATTCCAAGACCATTGAAGATGTTTGTTAGATTCCAAGAGTGATTTTGTGTCCAATAGATCAATGAGTGTCCAAAATATCAATGAATGTGAGCCAATAAGAAACCTGGAAGAGCTTGAAAATCCCATGTTTTTTTGTAGCATTGTTGGGAACATAGAACTCTGTTTTTTAACTAGCAGCAGACATGCGCATGTGTGTTTACATGCATGCACACGTGTTTGTAGCGCGTACACTCCATTAGCGCATCTGCGCAAAAACATGCGCATGCGCCAATGCATAACGTTTACACCATTAATTGACCAACGTTTACGCTATTTAATGCCAAACGTTCAATACTTCAAAAATATTGCATCCTTGACATTTGATGCGTTATGATTCATGAGGTTATAATGACCCATGTTTTAGTGTACGCTTGTGTGTATTAATATTGGTTACTTAAACCTTGATAGTCCTGGTTATTATGCATAACTATGTTAGACATGGAGACCTATATGGTTGCTTAGGATATTCATTAATGATGATCATTGATAATTGATTATAATGTTTATAGACCTTAACTATGATATTTATTGATTGTGTTTATTATGGTGTTGGTATTCCTTAATTATGATGATGTTCCTTCATACTTGAAAATGGTTTGTGATTTATAATGTGGTACATGAGACTTACACTAGATGATGTTGCATATGTATTATTGGAAAAGGATAATAAATTGCATACATTGGACTATACTTCAAAATTGGATAAATGAATGGCTAAACAGAGGGGGGTTAAGGCTTCTAGGGATTTAAGGGTTTACGACTTAAGGTGTAAGGTCTTAGGTATTTGGACTTTAAGGATTGTGGGTTAGATTGTTTAGGAGTTAGGGTTGTGGGATTATAGGTTGAATGGTTCAATGGTTTAGGGGTTAAGGGATTTAGTTCTTTAGGGAGAGTGAGAGGTAGAGAGATATAGAGAGAGAGAGATCGAGAAATGGGATATGGGATATGGGAGAGATAGAGAGAAATATATCATTGGGTTAAGGGGGGAGCATTAGCATCCCACATCATACCTGCAAGGGTCATGCCTGGTGCAATACCACACGAGATTTGAACTGTAAACATGCTTAGAGGGTGAAAGAAGAGGATTGAGACCTAAATGAACATTTCATAACTCAGGAGCTATGAGATGGGGATGAAATGATTTGGTCCCTGGGCCCTAAATCATTTGTATATGAGTGTTTTTCACACCAAAGACAGCCCATAGGGCCTCAAACATGGTTGAGTAAGGAAATAATACAAAAAAAACCCTCTTGTAAGTCCAAATTTCAAAAAACATTGTAAGGGGGCCCTGGATTTGCCCTGGGGGTGGTGTGGTCACAACCATGGGATACATGAGCATTGATTAGGTTTTGTAAACCGAAACATGAGCTTTAATCCCTACATGACCCTCTCAACCTATAAAACCTAAAAGCCACAACCTGAACCATCTATAAAGTGTCTTTGGAATCAAAGCTGAATGCGAGTGTCATTATAATGTCATGGGAATCATGTACGAGTATTAAACAAGAGCCTTTGTCAATAATATTTTCTTCTTGGGCATATGACACAATTAGTTGTCCAATATAGATTATCCATAACATGCTTTATGCACTGTGGATGGTTCTTGGGCCCTTAACCTTAGTCTTGGTAGAAAAACAATAGCCTCAAGCCCTTGGCCATTGTCATCATCATCACCATCATCTTCATCATCTCCATCATCATCATCATCATGTTCATCGTCATCATCATCATCATCTTCATTATCATCATCATCATCATCATTTTCATCATCATCATCATCATCATCATCATCATCATCGTCATCACCATCATCTTCATCTTCATCATCACCACCCTCTTCATCATCATCCATCATCTTCATTATCATCATCATCATCGGCATCATCATCTTCATCATCATCATCATCATCATCACCATTGTCATCACCCTCTTCCTCATTATGATCTTCATCATCATATTCTTCATCATCATTCTCATCACCATCATCTTCATCGTATTCATCATTATCATCATCTTCATCATCATCATCATCATCATCACCATCATCTTCATCATCTTCATCATATTCATCATCATCATCATCATCATCATCATCACCATCATATTCATCGTATTCATCATCATCATCACCATCATCTTCATCGTATTCATCATCATCATCATCATCATTATCATCACCCCCTTCCTCCTCATCATCATCATCATAATCACCATCATGATCATCATCACCATCTCCCACTAGTAATGATTCAACAAAATTAGACAAGCTCCTTATGATGATGATGAAGATGATTTAGATGATGATGATGAAGATGATGATGATGAATATGAAGACGAAGATGAAGATGAATATGATGATGATAATGAAGATGACGATGGCGATGACGATGACGATGACAATGACGATGATGATGATGATGATGATGAGGGTGATGATGATGAATACGACGAAGATGATGGTGATGACAATGATGATGATGAAGATCATGATGAGGAAGAGGGTGATGATGATGATGAAGATCATGATGAGGAAGAGGGTGATGATGATGATGATGATGATGATGATGAAGATGGTGATGACGATGATGATGATGATGATGTTGATGATGAATATCATGCTGAAGATGTTGATGATGATGATGATGACGAAAAGGAAGAGGGTGATGTTGACTCAAACCCAGTCGACAGGGGTTCCACTCACTGTCGATGCATATCTCGATCTCCCTGAGCACCGGCCTAGACAGGTTTTACCCCATCCAGCAACACCTGCGGAGCAGATGAGGTCTCACCCAAGATGTTCAGGAAGAGTGGATGGAACCATGTTTCCACCGAATGAAGGAGGATGTTTGCGGCAGCAATTACTTAAACCTCTTGCAACATTCAACTTATTGCGACATTCAGAACTAGATCTATGCATGTAATTCCAACATCGTTTATATTTATAGCATCATTCAACAGAAACATTCATCGCAGCAAGTATAATAGTAAAACATTAGTTGCATCAAGGGAAACATTGCATCATTCATATATCGCAACATGCATTACCATAACTAGATAGAAGAATCATAGGGATTGCACAAAAACAACTTCATCATATCATATTATCTCCACAAAAACCCAGATACATCACCTCTACAAAATACAGATCTCCTCAATATCTCTTGATCTCCGATACAGAATCAAAGACGCACACATTCCACATCTAAGGATCCATACAAAGATGATTCAACACTTAAAAATTATGTCTATATATAGGCTTTCGCCTTTACAATACTTGTCCACTTTCTAATGAATTCCTAACCAACACTTCGACTAAATGACCCAAAACTAACCGACATGGTCCAAAATGACCAAAAACTTGCATACCACAGTACAATTGACCCAAAAATGCAAAAAGTAACAACATCGGTCCAAATCTTTCTGCCTTTTACGGTATCGCAGTACTCGCGGTGCTGCAATATCGACCATCCTAACCACTTGCCAATAGGCCCCCAACAAAATCTTGTGGCTCGCCCTCGAGCCACGTCAACAGGACATGGTGTCCTGTGTTGTCTTGACCTTGAAGTCCTCATATTGCTGCTCGACTGTCGTCACCAATTCTTTTGCTTCCATAGCCGCTTCCTGGCTATCTATCACATCTTCTACAGATGGATGCTCAATTAGCTTTGCCACAACCCGTTGAAGACCTTCCTGCACCGCCTGGTGTTAGGATATATCATCATTCAGTTATGTGCTTTGCATGCATTGCATGCACCCACATGTTTCCCAGTCACCAGTTTGATGCCTCTAGCACCTAGTCCCTAGTCTTCCAGCACTCGAGAGCTACTTTCCACTCAAATTTATCCCTCCTAGTCAAGGAGGCGCCCACTTCTCACCTTCCACTGTAGAAGGGCTCCTTTGCTCACCTACCAGTCCAGTTCACTTCAGTTAGTAAGTGTCTTTCCTTGATTTGAGGCTAGACAGACTCCTAACTGCTGTTTTCACTCCGATTGACCTATGATGAGACTTGAATACCTGTTCTGAGTGCAGTTAACTCCTCATGTACCCTCCACTGAGTCTCCATCCCTACATTAGTGCCACTTACCATCTGTTACACTTATTACACTCAGTTAGACTTAGTTAGACTCTGTTAGACTCAGTTTGACACCTGTCTGACAATGACTTGTGCATTGATGACCACCACTGATTGATGATGAGGACTCCTAGTTGGAGCCAAGCTACACCATGCATTATATTCGAATGACCTCCTTGGCTAATTTGAATTTCCCACTCATTGTGCCTGTATTGTATTGTAATTCTACTATTCTAGATTATAGAGCATTGATGCATCTCTCTTGCACGGTTTTTACTCCAAATTGTTTTGCATCTTTGTGATTGATATTCTTGTTCAATAGATCTGATGTGACTAATTTTACATGGTATCAGAGCCATTGCAGGGACAAGATATCTCTCCTACAGGTGTTCTACATGATGATTTGAGTGAATTTGCTCAAAATTACTGAAGTTTTGGCATGTAAAATCTCATGTGCATTCGCTCATGTGC
The DNA here is from genome assembly GCA_027924585.1 of Larix kaempferi. NCBI lineage: Eukaryota > Viridiplantae > Streptophyta > Pinopsida > Pinales > Pinaceae > Larix > Larix kaempferi. Next base: position 11,887,622 of record BSBM01000249.1, read on the forward strand.
ATGCAAGGATAAAAAATACACTCCAATCCACTCCAGAAGCCTGAGTTTTCCATAGAATTCCTGGATTTGATACATTGGATCACTCAAGCTTGCTCGATCTCCAATCCCAGGTGTGATGCAACTCTAAAAGGGTGGATTGTTCGATCTTATGGTTCTTGTTTTAATTGTGATTTGCAGGTTAATCATCTCCATCAAGTGCATTCACTATCTTGTGATTTGCAGGTTCTTCTCCATCAATTGCACTCGCCATCAGTGATGGAATACTCTTCTTCAAAGCCTATGCTAACTCCTTTCAATTATTTTGATTGGAAAGGAGACATGGAGATGATATTGCGCTCAAAAGGGTTCTATGGAGTCACCATGGGCCTCAAATTGGAGCCAAACACATTGCTTGAGAAAACAAAACACTTCAATAAGCTTGATGAAACTTATGGTCTTCTTTGCCTCTCTATCTCCAAGGATATTCATTTCCATCTCAGTGGGTTGAACTCTCCAAAAGCGGTATGGGAGAAACTTGAGAAATTTTTTGGCAAGTAGGACGAGCTTAGGGCCTTTCAATTGGAAAATGAATTGATTGCTCCTAGTCCTGAGAATTTCGAGACCATCAATAAGTTTTTCACAAAATTCAAGCACTTGGCCTTGCAGTTAAAGAACGGTGGAGTTGTCAAAGAGGATAAGCAATTTATCCTCTCCATTCTTTCAAATCTTGGTAAATATTTCTCAGTATTTGTCTCTACTTTCAATTCCGGTCGGCTAACTACCCCGAATTGGAAGATGCCTACCTTGAATGCCTTCATTGAGTCCGTTACCAAAGAGCATGATGAGCTAATTCAAATGGGGTCCATAAGCTCCAAATATTTAGCCCTCTTTGTTCAAGGATCCAAGAATTCGAATGGCAAAGGAAAGCAAAAGACAGAGAAGCCCAAATTCGAACCTAACAAGCAAAGAGAGAAAAGCAAAGCATCGGATGCACCATCCGGTTCAAGGAACAAGCAAAAGGGTAAAGAGGGTAAGGAAAAATCTAAATGTTCATATTGCAACCGTGGCTTTCATCCTAAAAGTTCATGCATGAAGAAAACAATAGATCAAATGGCCCTCCTTTTGGAAAAGAATAACATATGTATTCCCGATGGTGCACAGAAGAAGGATAGAAATGATGATCATGAAAGAGGTCAAGAACTCATGGCAACTGTTTCGAAACCCACCACTCTACTGATAGATTCCGATGCCTCAAATCATATGGCTGCAAATATTGAATCCTTCTCTTCATTTGATCCAAAAAGCTCCATCCCCATCCATTTGGGAGATGACTCAAAAAAAATTTCAAAGGGTAAAGGTACCATCCATTTAGAGCATGGAAGTTTCCAGAATGTTCTCTATGTGCCTTCCTTGGCTTCAAATCTACTTTCTGTGTATCAAATGACACACACTGGTGAACCGAAGCAAGTTACATTCAGCCCTAACAAAATTTGAAATCTCTGATATTAAAAGTGAAAGACTTATTGCAGTCGGAAAGGCAAACCATACTGCAAAATACTATGAGTTTTCTCACTTTGTGCCACTTGAAAAGCTCACTGCTGTCCTCACTCATGGCAACGAGGTTAGTAGGATTTGGCATGAAAGGTTTGGACACCTTAATTACAATTATTTTCTGTTGTTACAACAGAAATCCATGGTTGATGGTCTTCCACAACTTCGTTCCTCGAAGGGAATTTACCCCGGTTGCATTGTTGGGAAGCACCCTGAGCACAAGTTCGACCATGAAAAAGCTAGCAGAGCTTCTACAATTTTGGGTATCATACATTCTGATATCAGTGATCTGCTTCCAAATATGTCCATTAATGTTTCAAGGTATGTTTTGACATTCATCGATGACTTCTCCCGCTTTACTTGGGTATTTTTTCTCAAAAACAAGTCAGAAGTGCTTGGAAAATTCAAGGATTTTAAGGCTTCTGTTGAGACCACCACTGAGAGCAAGATCAAATCTCTTAGATCTGATAATGGTGGAGAATATATCAAGACTAAGTTGCTGCAAATTTGTGCTGAAAGCGGAATTCAGATCCAACATACAGTCACTGAAAGGAAGAATCGGTCACTGAAAGAGATGGCTACCTGTATGATTGAGTCAAAAGGTCTGGCTGCAAATCTTTGGGCTGAAGCCATGAATTTTTTTGTATACATTCAGAACTGAGTTCCAAATTCATCCATGAAAGGTAAAACTCCTTTCAAAGCATTCACTGGTCGCAAACCGGATGTGTCCAATTTGAGGGTTTTTGGCTCCATTGCATGGGCTAGAATTCCTTCTGATAAGAGAAAAGCTTTGGATCCACAAAGTATTGAATTCATCCTAATAGGATATGGAGAAGAATCAAAAGCATATAAACTCATGAATATCATATCCAAAAATATATTCATAGAGCGAAGTGTGAAGTTTGAAGAACCGCTGCCAGATCTTAAACTAGTCGAGGAAAACACTGCCGATCCACAGCCTCCACAAGAAGATGATTCAAGAGAATATGAAGAAAGCATTGGATCTGATATCTCTGATATTTTATCAGAATTTTATGGCCATGAAATATTAGGTTCGGAATCCTACCATAATTATCCTCCTTGGTTACCAAAGTGGACCCAAAACACTCTACAATCTGCTGCTCCAAACATTTGAAATCCTACTGATCCAAGGAGAACAAGAGCAGACTTTCAAACAGTAGGTATGGCTCTTTCATTTTCTGATCCATTATTATCTAAGAAATGTTATTTGATGATTGGATTATATCCCAAATCATACTATCATGCCCACCAAGATCCACGATGGCAAACCGCCATGGATGAAGAATACAGATCTCTTCAAGAGAACAATACATGGGAGCTAGTTTCTCTTCCACCTGGAAGAAAATTGGTCCAATGTAAGTGGATCTACCACACCAAAGTTACTATTGATGGATCTATAAGAAATACAAAGCTAGGCTGGTGGAAAAAGGTTTCTCCCAAGTCCAAGGAGTGGACTACACTGAGACCTTTCAACTGGTTGCAAAGATGGATTCCATCAGCCTAGTTTTGGTCATTTCCGCATCCAATCACTGGGAAGTGCACCATATGGATGTGAAGAGTCATTTTTTACATGGAGACCTTGATGAAGAAGTATATATGAAGCAACCAAAAGGATACATATCAGATCCATCATTAGTTTACAGGTTGAAGAAATCTTTGTATGGATTGAAACAGGCCCCAAGAGCTTGGTACACAAAGATGGACTCCTTCCTTCTTTCTCAAAATTTCAAAAGATGCAAATATGATCTGAATGTTTACCTATAGCAAGTTAAAAATAATTCTCTGATTGTTGTTTTATATGTTGATGATATTCTCATTATTGGTAGCACTCTCCTTACAATCAACAAGCTAAAAATTGCTTTAAATATAGCTTTTGATATGAGCGATTTGGGCTTGCTTAAGCAATTTTTGGGCTTGGAGATAGCTCATGGGATCACATTATCTCAACAAAAGTATGCTAAATACCTGATATTAAAGTTTAATATGGCAGAATGTAAGGCTGCTCCGTTTCCATTCCTCTCAGGAATCAGTCTTGAGGAAGGAAATTCTACATTGCTTGCAGATTGCACCATGTATCGACAGTTGATTGGTTCACTACTCTACTTGACACACTCAAGGCTTGATATTTCATATGCCATGACTGTTGTATCAATGTATATACAGCAGCCCCATGAGCTTCATTTGCGGGCATCCAAGCAGATCTTGCAGTATGTGCAAGGTACGAGACATTTTGGCATACATTATGCTGCAGATTCTGAGCTAGATTTCATTGGTTTTACTGATTCAGATTGGGTGGGTGAGAGCATAGATCGGAAGTCCACTTCCGGATATGTTTTCATGATTTCCCATGGCCCTATTTTCTGGTCAAGCAAAAAGTAGGCAGCCATTGCACTTTCTTCAACAGAGGCAGAGTATCGAGGGGCAGTCAATGCCTGCATTCAGGTAGTTTGGTTGCAGGCTATTCTTTCCGAGTTTGATTTTGGTAGCACTACTTCGACTATCCTTATTTATGACAATCAAAGTGCTATTAAGATCTCCACAGATCTAGTTTAGTGGAATAGGACCAAGCACATTGACATTCATATGCACTACATCCGAGAGTTGGTGCATGATCGTACCATCATTCTGCAATATTGCCCTACTGATGAGCAAATTGCAGACATCTTCACCAAGAGCTTCACTGAGAAGAAGTTCTCTTGCCTCCGTTCACTATTGGGGGTGAGTTCCATCATGGTGGAGAAATATTAGATCCATTTTTATGTTTAGCTTGAGGGGGGTATTTCTTCCCACTGCGTTTTCCCTCTTTCCTCACTTAGCTTATTTTCAACATTTTTTGGATTATTGTATTGGGGTGACCTTTGGTCTCAGTAAACAGGGCCCTACAATTTATTTTTTACATCATAGTATAGCTTGAGAGGGGGTGTTAGGATATATCATCATTCAGTTATGTACTTTGCACGCATGCATGCATTGCATGCACCCGCATGCTGCCTAGTCACCAGTTTGATGCCTCCAGCACCTAGTCCCTAGTCTTCCAGCACTCGAGAGCTACTTTCCACTCATTTTTATCCCTCCTAGTCAAGGAGGCACCCTCTTCTCACCTTCCACTGCAGAAGGCACCTTTTTTCACCTACCAGTCTATTTCACTTCAGTTAGTTAGTGTCTTTCCTTGATTTGAGGCTAGACTGACTCCTAACTGTTGTTTTCACTCCGATTGACCTCCGATGAGACTTGACTACCTATTTTGAGTGCAGTTAAATCCTCATGCGCCCTCCACTGAGCCTCCATCCCTACATTAGTGCCACTTACCATCAGTTACACTTATTACACTCATTTAGAGTCAGTTAGACTCAATTAGACTCAGTTTGACACCTGTCTAACAATGACTTGTGCATTGATGACCACCACTGATTGATGATGAGGACTACTAGTTGGAGCCAAGCTACACCATGCAGTATATTCGAATGATCTCCTTGGCTAATTCAAATTTCTCACTCATTGTGACTGTATTGTATTGTAATTCTACTATTATGGATTATAGAGCACTAATGAATCTCTCTTGCACGGTTTTTACTCCAAATTGTTTTAAATCTTTGTGATTGATATTCTTGTTCAATAGATTTGTTGTGACTAATTTTACACATGGAGGACTTCGCTAGCTGTTGTCATGAACTGACCGCCAACGTCCCAAAACTCCTCCAACTACGTCGCTCACTTCTTTTTTTGCTTGTCGGCCTTGGCAACGCGCTACTGCAACTCCTTCAAGGCGACAGATTTGGAAACCTGCTCCATGGGTGGCATCATGCTCATCGATGTCTTTAGTGTCACCAAATGTCCTTCTGCTTTGTGCCAAAACTTGATCAATTGTTCAACCTGCTCGTCCTGGGCAATTCGGCTCCAGAAATGCATGGTGTTGGATGTGAGTTTTGTTGCTGCCGTCTCAAGCTCCACCATCTGCGTTTCTATCTCCTCAATAACATGTTTGCATTCATCCACTTCTCCTTGAGGTGTACCAAGATTCACCAGATATTTTAACTCCTGATTTTCATGCTGCAGCTGGGTAATGACAGCCCCTAGTCGCTGCACACGCTGAAGCACATCCAAGTGGGTGATGGGCTCCAGCACATGTTGCCAAGCCTCAGCAACGGCCATCACTATCTGCACCATTTCATCCCACATATGGGCCATCTCTGCAATGAGGTGATCATGTTCTTTTTTCTGTTCTTTGATCACTCGAGCCTTCTCAGCTCATTCTGCCTTGATGTCTTCCTCTCGCTCATCCACAACCTTCAGCGTGGTAGCGACCCTCTCCGTTAACCTTGTGATTAATTCCTTCACAGCGGCTTGTCTCTCCTACAAGTGCAGACACATACCACTAATCTCACACAGCCAGTCCATCATCTCCCGGCTAGTATCTGCCTGCATAATTGTCAACCCTTCCACTGGAAACGCATTAACATTGATGGTGACCTTGGCCAATAGCTGCAGCAAGGATTTCAAAGCCTCATTGTCAATCATAATCGTAGTCGGGGTAATCTCAACATTCTTGAGCTGCGGATCAGTGTTGATTGTACTAACGGGCTGCGCTGATGCTTCTCCTGGTGCCTTCCTCGAAACCATATCGCACAAGGAGTCCATACGAGCAGTGAGCGCATGGAAACCTTCATCCGTCTTCACCATCATCTTTTCATCCGCTGCAGTGGATGCATCAACGATTTTTCAGATTAGTTGGCCCAACTGTGCCTCCGACGATAGGGGCAACCCACTGATGGTTGCAGGATCCTGGTGCCCTTTTCTTCTATTTTCCTCAATCTCCCAGTCACTATCATCTACCATTGGTATCTTTGTCAATTTTTGATCGGAGTCATGATGACTCTGCTAGTCCTGTGCCGATAGGCGATCGTCTAGGCCTTTCACTAGTTCTCCAGCCTTAATCTCTGCCAACCCCATGGGTTCGCGCCATTTTGGAGGCCAATCATTCACAATAGCATCCAGCGCTTCTGTCGTCACCTTGTAAGGGGTCAATGACCATTTCTTACCAAGGTTGCATCTAGCTTGCACATAAATAGCATGCGGTCGAATCACAAACACCATAATTGGCTTAAAATTTTCCGTGGTTTCCTCAGATAACCTAGGCACCTATACCGCTACATCGGAGAGCTTCTCCCAATAAATCCAAAATTGCAATGCGCAATACTGGAGTCTCTCTTGCTCACGTACAAACCACAGGTTTTGATAACGCGCACCCCGATGCTCTTTCGCGGCCGCAACATCCATGCCTTGATAAGTGCTAGGTTCCTTCCATGCAACAAGTGCAATCAATAGTAACAACCAACTATATGTGAAGGAGCCCTTTTCGACTTGGACAACGACAGCATCCTCCACCAACTGATTCGACAAGAATAAGGACCAATTCGTCTGGACGCCCTCCGTGCATTGCTCTTCACATGCTACAATCCCCGAGTTGCACTGATTAGGTCGACCACCCCTAAAAACCTTGCAGGATAAAATCTTTGTGTTGGTAAGAACCGACTTATCCTTGATACTATTGTTGCGATAACCACGACCATCTCGTTCCAGCTCATAGTGGTCAACCAATTGCTTCGCCCTCTTTTTTTCGTTCTCCTTTCCTCAGAAGTATTGTGACGGGTCTACCCCATCTTTGGGAAACTCGGTAATGCTCACAATCAGGTCGACAGTGATCGAAATATCTGTATCTAGCCATAAGGAATCGCCGTGGAAGTAGGCTAGCGGTTGCTTCACACAAGAGTTAACCTCTAGCAGTCATCCGAAATGCAGCATGTTAACAAGGCCCAGCAAGCTAGCCTGATTCATCCCCTATGCCCAGTCTTGAGGAATTGGCATCCCAGTAGTTCGTGACTCTGGAACATAGGGGTGCAAGTAAATATCTGGATAGGCCACCATATCGTGATCATCGTACTTCAGGCGCATCAACACCGGCACAATACCAGTGGAGCACTCCATTCCAGCAGCGAGCGCTGACAGCCTCAACGAATACTTCTGATTTATGTTTGCTTTGCGAGGTGGTGCACCCGGCTGACTAGGGGGGACATACCCAGGGATATCAATAGCAGAAAATCCCTCCGAGGAAGCAGACTCATCAATTCTTCGGCTGGATTGTCCCGCATGCACTCGGACCTCTTCCGCCACAACGGTGGATGAGCGAAGCTGCCTCTTGCTTTGCGGGGACTCGGACTGTTGACCCCCCCGAATGCCTCCTTGGAATACTGGTAAAGGTCGAGTCGCCTAGCATACTGACGATCTCTTCTTCAATGCCTATGGCTGGAGCGGCAGATTCTACACCATTGGAAACTTCAACAATCGGGTTACTCGGCATGCCACACCAGAGCCCTTCTTGACTGTTAACAGGTTGTCACCCGTCATCTAGCAATCACCTCACTGCAACACTGAACTCACACTCCCTCAACACTCTGAAGCATCACTTCTCAGCACTACTCACTCTGCAATCAATTGAAATCTTCTGTGATGAACAACTGCCTTCTGACCAGCATCGACCCATTCTCATAGCACCCAACTGAATCCCTCGTAATCTTCACTAAATCTGGCATTAACTTGGACTAAATCCTGTCTTAATGACTCAAATCCGTCGTCGATTCTATGAGCTGATCGATTATGTGAGCCGATGCTCCCTTCAACTACTGCAACTGTACTGCACCTCCTGAAGTGATGGTACTGACGTGATATGGACTAAGCCAATGCATCTGCAAATTTCCTGTATGTTTCATAAACTTGCTGTCATACAACAGCACCAAGTCACCCTCCTGAAACTGTTTGTTTTTTATGTGGCAGTCATTCCAAGCCTTCTGGAAATCCTTCTCCACACCCTAGTGGAATCCTGAAATAAAGCAATCTTCCTCCAGCTGTACTAACTGCGCTAGGTGTTCTTCCAATGCCGCTGCTGCATCCATACTGGTCGCTGCCGCTATGCGCAGACTCAGAACAATGTACTCCATAGGCATAATTACTTCTTGCCCATAAACCAACTTAAATGGTGTCTGTCCTATCAGCCTTTTACATGTGGTGCGATATTCCCACAACACCCCTGGGATTTTGAGATCCTAGTCATCGCGGTTCACATTGCACACCTTGGTCAGTGCATGTTCGAAGATCTTATTGAAATCTTCCACCGTGCCATTTTCCTGCGGATGATAGGGCGTACTCTTCTTATGCTGTATTCGCAAATCCTCAGTCAATGCACTGATGGTGCAATTGAGAAAGTGGCTGCCTTGATCACTCAGCAATATCTTGGGGCAGCTGAATCGAGTGATGATATTATCGAACAAGAAGCACGTGGCTGTGGCCGCGGAACAATCAACGACTGGTGCAGCTTCCGCCCATCGTGTCAAATAGTCTGTCATCGTGATGATGTATCTTGCACCAGTGTGCTTCTTAGGTGGGTTGATTGGACCTACAAAATCCACTACTCATTTGTCAAATGGCTGTAGCGTTAGATGAGGCATCAGCGTCATCTCGTCCCTCCTGGATGGCCTTTCGCTTCTCTGAAAAACATCGCAGGACCACGCATAATCTGTCGCATCGCTGTGTAGCGTAGGCCACCAAAGCCCCGCTCGAAGCACCTTCCTAACAGTTGCACGACCACCATAGTGTCCTCCAGCCACTCTTGCATGTGCTTCTGACAGAATCTGGCCTTGCTCATGAGGGAGAACACATCTCCGCAATATCTCATCCGAGCCCAACTTGTATAATTCTTCAGCAATCAGCTGGAAATCTGCAGCCTTGACCACCGACTGCTTTTTTTGACTAGTGGTGAACTCTTCTGGTGTGGTACCCATCATAAGAAACTGAATAAGTTCTTCAAAGTAGCCATCTGCAACCTCAACCTTGAAGATTTGTGCATCTGACAACCTGTCTTCAATGTTGGTGGGCTCCTCCCTTGTCTCAATCCACGACAGGTGATCTGGTCCTACATTCAAGCGTCCTGGATTCACGATCACTTCAAAATCAAACTCCTAAAAGAGAAGTAGCCAACGACATATCTTTGCCCCCAACACAGGATTATTGACCAGGTATTTTAATGCAGAGTGGTATGTGAACATCTTAAAGTGTCCTTCCAATAAGTAGTGCCAAAACGTTTGCAGCGCATAGACCATCGCCAGGCCTTCCCTCTCTAAGGTGGTATAGTTCCTTTTAGCCGACGACAACTTCCGACTTGTGAAGGCAATAGGGTGATCGAGATCCCCCTCTCCTGGTTGCGCTAGCACCACACCTAGTGCGATCGACGATGCATCAACATGGACATGGAATTCCTTACTCCAGTTTGGAAATACCAGTATCGGTGCCAAGGCCATCTTAGCCTTCAGCATCTCAAAACTATCTTGATATTCAGGGTTCCATTGAAATACCACATCTTTTCTCGACAAATTTTCCATAGGGGCAGTGATCGCTGCATAACCCTTGATGAACTTGCGATAATACCTGGTGTGACCCAACGTTGCTCTCAATTGCTTGACATTGGTCAGTGGTGTTAAGCTCAGAGTAAGCACAATTTTTGCTGGATCGAATAACAACCCTTGCTTGCACACAATATGACCCAGCAATATTCCGAACGGTGCACAAAAAATGCACTTCTTCAAATTCAGCGATATCTGATGCTGACAACATCGCTCCAGCATCAACCGCAAATTTTCTAAATGATCGCAGATAAAACCAGAGACTATCCAGTCATCCATGTATACCTACAAAAACTTATGATTGAAATCCTTGAATGCAGCAATGAAAACCCGCGAGAATATCGTTGGTGTATTCTTCAACCCAAATGGCATCACTGTGTACTGAAAATAGCCCCATTCTGTCACAAAAGTTGTCTTGTGGCGGTATTCTTTTGCAATACAGATCTGATGATATCCTGAGAACCCATCAGTGAAAGAGTACATCTCTTGTCCGCCCACTCCTTCAAGTACTTCATCAATAAATGGGGTCGAAAAGGGATCATGCAAGAAGGCATCATTTAGCTTCCTCAAATCGACACAAATGCGCACCTCGCCAGTCTTCTTATCCTGCACCACCATAGGACTGATCCATTCAGACTCTTCGATTGGTTCAATAATACCAACATCCAACATGTGATCAAGCTCTATCTTGACCCTCTCCTTATGTTGCGGATTCAACCGATAAGGACGTTGTCGGATTGGCTTTGCATCAAGTTTCAACGGAATCTTCATTTCCCCTAAATCACCCAGAATCGCCTTCATGTCAGAAAACTTCATGGGAAACAAATCCTGAAATTCATGTAGCAAGTTGTTGAACTTGCTCATCATCTCATCATCCCAATAATCCCCAACATTTGTGAACTTGGGATTGTCCTCTATCCCAATGTTGATCTTCTGGCTGATCGGATCACTTAGCGCATCAGGTGCTACAACATCACGACTTCCTTTAGACTCTGGAATATTGACATTCCGCAGATCATCACCATCCTCTAGCCCACCAGTGATGTTATAACACTCCATCATGGAAAACATTTGACATCGTGTATGCGTATTCGCAGGATATGCCACAGGGACAACCTTCAGAACTACATCGCGGATGATCTACAAGGCATAATGGACATCGGGGTTGGCATCCGAAAAGCTGAACGTATGAGTAAAACACACTATCAACTCCAACCAGGTGGAAATTTCCCCTCGCAATTTAGTTGCAGTACACCATGATCACGGCATCTCATCCAAAGTATGGATAAAGGCATGGACCCATTCGTTTCATGGTCGTGATTCCCACAACCGCTGACACTCCAGCAAGTGACTGCCAGGATCATTCCTTCCATCATACTTCCCTGTGTGGTAAACCTCAGTATCGTTGAAGCAAACCATCATCAAACGCTGACACTGCGGCCATCCTGCAATTGATTTCTTATGTGTCACCCAGCAGTGTGCTGGAGAAACCTTCAGCACTTCCTCTAATGCCAACAATCGTTGAGGTTTTGATACTCTCTCTTCAAATTCCACCAGAAAGTCACACAAGTCAGGAAACCCTTCATATATTGGTAGCGTATCAGTTTCAGTTGCAATGCGGCATAAGGACTTTGTCACCAACCCACACTTGCAGAGCGAAACCTCATGCAAGCAGTTTTGTCAATTCTCTAGCGCATCATTAGAGTTGGAAGATGCAGAGATGTCGCTGCACCATCCAAGCTCACCGTTGGGAGTTGGATGAATATAATATTCTGAAATATTGAATGCATGGTCCCATCTGTTGGGATCTTCATCCTTCACTGGTTCAAGGTATCTGCATCCTTCAGCCGGATCCAACGGGGTGATAACTTTGAGATCACGGTTTTCAAAATTCATCATCCGTCGTTTGAAGTTGATTACGGCTCCACTGTCATTAGCCCATCCAATCCCCAGCAATGTGGGATAAGAGCTTTCGCCCTCAATGACCTCAATGACATCGAAGTCAGCATAGGTCTTCATATCCTCGATATCCACCATCAAATGTGGAACTATTCCAATCGGCGTCACCTTGGCATGATTAGCTAGCTGGAGCTGTACATGAGACCAGCTCAATGGGGGTCTCCCCATTTTCTGCCATGCCTGCTTGGTTAAGATGTTGACATCCGAACGAAGATCCATAATAACTGAGTCAACATCATAATCTCCAATTTGAAAGTTCATCCGCATATCCTTACCTGTCTTCCTCCACTGTAAGGAATTCATTGCATATTCTTATCGTCCCCTTGGCAGTCGCTGCGACAACCCCTCAATATCGACAAGCGCGGCAGGATCCCTTGCCAACAATAAACAACTCTCCAAGAATTTCTGCAAGATTCCAGACTACACCGATGGACCTGCCTCTGATGTATGATAAAAAATGGGAGGCATATCGCAGACGATAGCCTTACCCTGAGCCTTTTCCATCGCTTGTCGTTCCTGAAGGAATGTATCGCGCTCGAAATAGATATCAAATGCCACCTTCTTCTGCCCAGCTAACCGAATTAGTGGATACGAGGTATCTTCTCCCATTTTTGCACCTCCCTGAGTGATCACCGCGACAGTTACATCTTGTGGCTTTGGCTTCGCAGAAATTGTCGCAACACTCGTACCTTGATTCTGGTTCAACATTTGATTCCCTAGTTGGTTTACATTCTGGTTGACATTCAATTTTGGTCGTTGGTTTTGGTTCTGTGCCAGTTACTATACTTGATTTTGTGCAGGCTGCTGTGCTTGAGGCTGATTCTGCAACTGTGGAATATTCCCCACTTGCCATCACGCAATCAACTATGGGCAGTTTTCTACTGTATGATTTGTTACAAAAAAAAATGTGTAGTGCGTCTACAACAGTGGTCAATCCCGTTGGTAATGTCCCCATACCACGCAGTGATAATACTGAACATGTCCGTGACTTCCTCGTCCTCCTCCATGACCAAATCCTCCACCCCGCCTCCCTCGGTATCCTCCACAGAATCCACCCTGCTACTCGTACTACGGTTGATTGAACTGCTGCGGCAAAGGAGCTGATTGCATGCCTTGTCCTTGCTGTGCATACTACAATTGCTGAACGTACTGTGGCTTTTGTGGAGCCACCTACATTGGAGCATATTGCGGCATGAACTGATGTGGTTTCTATGGTACAAACTGGATCTGCGGTTGAGGTAGCGACTGGGCTAACTATGGCTGCAGCTGCAGTTGTTGTACGACACGTTGGTCATATTTCACGTAGAATGCATTGTACGTCCTCTCTTGGAGAAACCCATATGCATGACAATCTTTGTCATCATGTCCCACTGATTTGCAAAATGTACAATATAGATTCATTGGTTTTGTGACCATTTTCTGCATGTACGAACATTCTTCATGGCGGTGCCCATATATAGTACAAATGCGACACCACGGCATGCCTCCATCACTCAATGGGTTCGGCGCTCCTGAAAGAAAATAATTGTGGAAATCCATGAAATTGTCCTTAGTGTTCCCTTCTCCTCGGCATCGTGTACACTAGACTTCTTCACGTTGTTCCTTGCCCTTCTTAAGATCTTGAAGCTGTATCGCCAGGTTGTCTAGTTGTGTCTGTATCTACGACATCCCTGTTGCATTCTCACCAATTGGCAAAGCTTCCAATTACATAGCAATCTCCAAGGCTTCACTTGGCATTATAATTTTCTGGTGCATCAGCGGTAGTCAAATGTGTGGAAGCAGTGTCGCGATGAACCATTCTTTGTGTTGAACAATGCTCATATCAAAACTAACCCTTTCCATCAACGTCTTAAACCGCTGATCAAAATCCCACACAGTTTCATTGGGATAGTGCTTTATCTCTTTAAGCTCTGTGATGTATTGTGCTTCGAATTTGGGTTTTCGGAACTCGACGACTAGGCCTATGCGAATTTCATCCAGTGTCTTTGCTGGAGTGCAGATAGGAACCTACATAATATTCATAAACCAGTCTAAGGCACGACCTTGAAGGGTTGTCGCTAGCTGTCCTTTCTTAGCATCATCATTAGCAATCTGCTTTACGGTCCATACTACCTCGCATAGAAACCAGTACTGTTCAGGGTTATCTATTCCATTTCCGTGGAACAATGGTAACTTAGTATCCTCACCCAACATCCTGGGATTCCTTCCTCCAATCGCTGAACTACTAGCAATTAATTTTTGTGGAATTGATGAACTCGGTGGTGTCAAAGTTGTATTCCTTACCGGTTGAGAGATAGTGAGTGGAGGTGTGGGTACGTTGGTGTTGGGGTTTGGTCCTGCCTCTATCTTGGGCATAGCCTAGTTGTCCTTGTCAGGACTATGAGGTTGTTTCATCCTGTGTGGTCTTCCTTTGCGGCCTTGCAGTTCGACCGCAGCAGGACCTTCTCCTATCCTCTGCCTCTTTTCCTGTCGAAAGCTTGCTCGTCCCCTTGTAAGACCACTCTCTTCCTTGGCTTCACTCACAGTCTCGTCATGACCTGCACCCATCTACCCCTTATCATTCCATGTACCACCCCCCAGCTATTGCGGTACCCACGGCCTCCGCCCACCATGCTGTTTACTGATCCAGATGCATCTTAAATATACCCTTCTCGCAAATAAGCATCTTAATGGATAGTTGGAGTGACAACAAAAACCTTCCTCGGGGTCCGCGGAAGAAATATATTTCAACTTCACTATAAGACTTTTGTGTATCAACTACAAATTCAGTGATATACCCTTGCAAGATGCTGTCGAGCCCAACTTCGACAGCTCATGACGCCTTGTTGTTGACTTCCTCCAGTTCTTGGATCAGCTCTGGGGTCCAAGTGGTTGGCTCTCTTCCTTGGTGATTCCTCTTCTGGAAGGTCAACTTTG